>JAVJIX010000006.1:14520000-15847500 GCA_036785185.1 Paratrypauchen microcephalus | reverse complement strand
TGTCTCCTCACATTTGTTTGCTGAAAATGTCACGTCAGGTTGCATCATGATCTGATGACGACTTAGACAAACTTTATTGATCCACAAGGGAAATTACTTGGACACAGTAGCTCACGCATCACAATATAATAATAAATTCTAAATAAGTAGCAAAAATAGACTGCTGTCAAGTAAGACATAATTACATAAATGCGTACGAGTAAAAATAAAATAGAAATAAGTAATGAAAATATCTCAGCAATATTCAAGAGGTCATATGGAAAAAAAGTGCAAAGATGATATGATGATTGACAGGATATATAGGGCTACTTCCACTCCACTGTGTATCCAGTTACATGGGATTGTTTTTGCAGTATTTTTGGACAATTACTTCAGTCAGTACAAGATACTCAAGTTTAGTATCCATTAGTATCTGGGATTAATGTGTCTTGGGATACAGCACCCACAGACTGTATAAAGAAGTGGACTAAAGGACTGTGACGTCAAACATAGTGTTCGGCTTCAGTCGAATGAATTGGCCGTTAATACATTTTCATTTGCTACATACATACATGAATCTACAGCTCTGGAAAAAAAATAAGAGACCACTGCAAAATTAGCAGTTGTGGTATGGGTTATAGGTATGTGTTTGGGCAAAAGGAACATTTGTGTTTGAGTCTATAAACCCCCAAATTCCAAATAAAAATATGATCATTTAGAGCATTTATTTGCAGAAAATGACATGGTCAAAATAACAAAAAAGATACATGTTTTCAGACCTCAAACAATGCAAAGAAACAAGATCAAATTCATTTTAAAACAACAGAATACTAATGTTTACACTTAAGAAGAGTTCAGAAATCAATATTTGGAGCAATAACCCTTATTTTTAATCACAGCTTTCATGCGTCTTGGCATGCTCTCCACAAGTCTTTCACATTGTTCTTGGGTGACTTTATTCCACTCCTGGCGCTAGAACTGAAGTAGCTCAGCTTTGTGTTTGTGTTGGAATTCAACAGACACTGGAATGGAATGGCTGTAATACATGTAGAGATGCTGATTTCAGAAAAAAAATGCAGTGGTCTCTTATTTTTTTCCAGAGCTGTATATCAGTCATGATCAGTTATAGATTAGTGCTTTTGTAGTGTTGCTCCAAGCTTGTGCCAGTACACTGTTCATCTGGACTTGTGTATTCTGAGTTGGGTATTGTGCATTTGCAGGCTCGGTTAGGTCTTCCAGAGGTGCAGCTGGGCCTGCTGCCAGCTGCAGGGGGCACGCAGCGTCTGCCAAGGCTGATCGGGGTCCCAGCTGCCCTAGACCTCATCACCACAGGTAAGACAGACGGCCTGACCTTCTCAAGCTGTTACTCACTCACAGGCCTGTCACAATAATACATTTTGAAGAACGATATATTGCTGTAAAAAATAATAGACAATAAACAATAATATTGAGATTAAAAACCAAGAGCAGATTTAAACCACAGAAGCTATTTGTAATTCTAAATCTACAATATTATTAAAGGGCTCATATTATGCTATTTTTTGATCTGTGTTATAATGTTTCCTCATGAAAAACATATCTGGAGTTGTGTTTTGTTTCATTCACACACGGTTAACACACAAACTCTGCATGTTTAGACTGAGTTCTTCTCTCAAATTAAAAACACAGTGCTTCTCTGTGTTTTCCATTCTAAACACAACTCCAGGTATGTTTTTCATGAGGTAACAGCATTCTAACGTGGCTAAAAGCTCACCAGAATCAATACTGCATAATAGGACCTTCAAAAAAATCACACGCTGCAATAAATAACAAAACACTTAGTACTTAGCACAGCATTGAGTTTGCATCTGTAATGAGTCATAAAAGTCAATAATTCAAGCTTCTATGGCTCAAATCAGATTGTATTGCCAAAAGATAACCAGAAATGTCCTAGTGGTGCAAAGAATATATATACACATGAAAAATACTGACCCCAACATGTATTGTTCCAGATTTAATATATTGAATGATAAGGTGATATAGTAATTATTGTGACAGGCCTAGTCACTTCGCTTCAGTGGAAAGAGAGCATAAGACCTGGCAGACGCAGAGGAGTCACAGCAAACTGACTCACTCTGAATCTACTGCACATTTCAAAAAAGCAAAAATGTTTTCTTGCTTCATTTTCAGTAACTCTAAAAGAAAACTGTAGAATAAATGACAAAATGTAAAATATCGTATTGTTTCTTTTCTGTTTCTTTTCTTATTTTTTCCTCTTTTTTTGTCACTATGTGGTGTCTTAAAGCTAAAAATAAATAAATAAATAATAGAAGAAAAAAATGTGATATATTTCATCAATATGCACCAGTTTATCTATTACACGGGTCTACAAATTTTTGGACTTGATCTGCTTCCGAGATAAAAGTTGCTAAATCTCATAAGATGAACTGAAAATCAATTGATAACTGTGCTGGTTAGCTAATGTATTCAAGATATTTAATGATATTGTTTTACATCAAAATGGCATCTGCTTATACAATAGATTTAGGCATTTTTGCTTAAAAATATTTATATTTTGAAAATATTTAACTTGCACTTCTTTATCTGTCAAGAAATAAACAAGAAATATCTTAAGACATCAGGTGCACACAATTTTGAGGCGTCTCTTATGTGAAATCAAAAAATATTTGATGTTAAAACTCTAGACATAATAAAATTAATGTATTGGAATGTGCAGACAGGCTTTCAGATAGAACTGGTTGCTTGTAGACACACTGTACCTTCTGATAAACTACCGGTTTTGCCTTATTTTGCATACATTTCCTATTTTGACCCAATACTATATCTTGGAAACTATAGCCAATCAGCACTTCTGACTTACTTTTTCTTTATTAGTGACCTAAACCAAGAAAAATTTCACAACTTTTGTTGAACTTTTGTTCCGGAAGCATTTTGCTTTAGACCAGTAATTCAATTATAGTTACTTTTGTGTTTGACCAGCAGAGGTCACTGTGTACTTTCAGACTCAAAAATGTGCTTTTTCTGATGGAGAGTCCAGAGTTGATTTCATCATGTAAGGGGGCTGATGATATTACACACTCCACTGCAATATTCAGCACATCCATTCATTTAAGCAGTTAATAAACGATCATGTTTCCCTATTTAGGAATGGGGTCCTTCACCTGCTTGTTTCTATGCATATGTCATTGCTCTGTCTGGAATGTTCCACAGTATGGCATTAAACAGCTCTACTTTACATTTATTCAATTACATGTGATTTTATAGCTCTGGTTTGGTCTAGATGAAGATAGAAATGTTTAATCCCACACTGTGAAACATTCCAGACAAAGCAATAACATCTCCATGGAGAAAAACATTTGACAGACCCTCCTCCAGAAAAGTTACACAGTTCACCTTTAATGTGTTCTCCAGGCCGTCATGTGACTGCAGCGGAGGCTTTGAAGCTCGGGATTGTGGACCAGGTCACTGACCAAAACACTGTGGAAGCTGCTGTCAAGTTTGCTCTGAGTGTTGTTGGTAAGAAAACAGCAAAATCACACATACACTAGGCCTGCCACAATAATAACTATATGGGGACTTCTTCTTCACTACTGGGAAATGTTTGGTTATTTTGGGCCATATGGTGAGATTTGAGCTGTAGAAAGTTAAATGAATAACTTATGACTCATTACAGATGCAGTAGCAGTAAAGCGTTTTGTTCTGCTATTTATTTATTGCAACTCATGTTTTTCCACAATATTTTACATTTAGAATAGTTAGTGTTGTTTCCTATTTCTTTTATTATTATTGTTGTTGTTGTTGTTTTTGTGGTTTAAATCTACTCATGGGTTAATGTGTCAATGGCATTAGCTGCAATACTATAATTTATCATTTACATCTACAGCTCTGGAAAAAATAAGAGACCACAGCAAAATGATCAGTTTTTCTGATGTTACTGCTTATAGGTATGTGTTTGGGCAAGAGGAACATTTTTGTTTGAGTCTATAAACTACTGATAACATTTCCCCCAAATTCCAAATAAAAATATTATCGTTTAGAGCATTTATTTGCAGAAAATGACAAATGGTCAAAATAACAAAAAAGATACAGACCTCAAACAATGCAAAGAAACAAGATCAAATTCATTTTAAAACAACATAATACTAATGTTTACACTTAAGAAGAGTTCAGAAATCAAAATTTGGTGCAATAACCCTTATTTTTAATCACAGCTTTCATGCGTCTTGGCATGCTCTCCACAAGTCTTTCACATTGTTCTTGGGTGACTTTATTCCACTCCTGGTGCAAGAACTGAAGAAGCTCAGCTTTGTGTTTGTGTTGGAATTCAACAGACGCTGGAATGGAATGGCTGTAATACATGTAGAGATGCTGATTCCAGAAAAAAATGCAGCGGTCTCTTATTTTTTCCAGAGCTGTATATATCGTGCTTCTAAATTTGCTATCGTGACAAGCCTAGCATACTCAGATCTCTTTAAAAAACACTCCTTCTTTCAAATCAAACTGGGTAAAAGTTTGCAGTATCCCCTCAGGAACCAGGAACCTTTTTCACCATAGTCCAACATGAAAAACTGTGGAGGTACAGGTAGAGGAAGTCAAAGGCAGACGAGCACACAGCAGCTCCTCCTCCTCTTCCTCCTCCACCCCTCCAGCCATAAATGTTGCATGCCTGTGTCAGATGTGCTCTGATGTCTTCACAGCTTTTACTGTATTATTAAAGAGGGCGAAAAGGGACAAACTTTCTTGGAATATTAATAATGGACTCTTGGCAGTTGCATAGGAGCACCGCCTCACAAATCAAACCAATCTACACTCAGTGGAACCTTTAAGTGTCCCTGTAGTGAGGAACAATGGCTCCTCAAACTGTATAAAGAGTTCCCCATTCTCATACACTATAATAGCATCAACTGACAGGCCTGCTGCTGTGAAAACTAGAATATGATTTCAAATTGATCAATATTTAACACACAAGGCTTTCAAATGTGTCAGGGCACCGTTCTCACACAAACTACAAATGCTACACTGGGGGTGTGCTGCAAATATTATGTGGTTAGGGTTTTGTTTTCATTCTTCATTGTTTTTGCTTGTAGACACATTGTGTCTTTTTTTTTTTTTTTTTAGTAAAATGAAGCACTTGAGAATGGTGCTTGAATTCTGTGAACACCTCTTGTGCGACTACAAAGAGTTCCATTTTCAGTCATCAGGATTGTCAGGCTCAAACTGAGAGAGACTCGAACTGGGTCTTTTAAGCAAAGATTTGATTGTAGTTTCTTTTTCTGTATCTGAAGCCCATTAACGGAGGAGTGCAGTTTTGGCCTTGTGCTGATTTTCTTGTCCAAATCTGCAAGTCCCACCCCTGCTTTCTTGTAGAAGTAGATCAGATCAAATTATTTAAATAAGTTTTTATGTAACATGATGCAGTGGTCTGGTAGATAGCAGAGAGCTCTAATCTTAAAGCTACACTAAGGCTGTGTCTCATTTCTTTGTTTTACCCCTTCGTCTTACGCGTTCATGTGAGGGCAAGGGGTGTCCCGATTCTAATTTTGATCAAGGGCTAGGGCCAGGACCGAGGGCTACATACCCCTTTAAACGAAGTAAGCTCTCGACCAGACTTGGAACGAAGGGGTACGTCTACAAGCTCAGGCAGGTTTTGGGATCAGGATGGCAGCGTCACATCGACCAGCCAAGGAGTCTCATAAATGTATTTTCAGCAGTTGTAATTATCGATTAACAGTTTAGCAGGTTTATAATTATGACGCTTATGTTCTACGTTACTTCTAGTGAACTGTTGTTGCGGTTTTAGTTGTAGTGATGTCTGTTTAGCCGACGTTATCGTTTTCATCGAATTTTCGTGTATAAACAAGCTAGTTTTTTTGTCAAGCTGAGGTACCCGATAATCCTTGACATTTGTTTGCGTCAATTGTTGTCGCCTCTGTAGACGTAGCAGCCAGGTAGAGGCAAGGGACAATGACACAAACGGTAATCGAGTGGTGTCCCATTTCTTAGGGGAATATTCGCACTACGAGCCCTCTCAGCTCGGTATCGAGGGGCAAGACAAAGACGTAGATAAATGGGTAGGGGAAGTGGTAGGGGTAAGACAGAGTAATGTGACGCAGCCTAAGTCACTTTTCTGGTGGAGTGTTCACTACCTGTTTATGTTCCACAGCATGGCATTAAACTTCTCTATCTTGCGTTTGTCAATTACCATGTTTTATTGCTCAAAAATACCTTGAAAAACATGTTTATTATGACCATGGAGAGACGTTTAATGGCGTACTACATCTCTATGAAGACAAACAACTTGCAGACACCTGAAAGGTTACACTGTGCACCTTTTAAAGAATCAATCTGGGGCATTGCCGTAATTGTAATCCCGACACTGCCGTCATGATATATCACTTTGAGCGCTGAACATTTAAAACACTGACCCACTTCAATCTTCTTTAAATGGTCCGCTGAGAATATTATCTTTTCATCTTGCAATGTCTGCTGTTGAGAAATGACCTAATTTTGGATTCGCATAGCCACACATGGTTGTAGGAAATGTCAAAAATAAGTGAACCATGGTTTAATCCAGTTGCCCTTCTCAAGCCAGTGATTTCTTTTTGGCTTCATGTCAAATAATTCCACCTTTCAGTTTCATACGTATATACAACCCCACAAAAGGCTATTTAGAGTTATAATAAAAATCAACCAAAACACATAAATGTCTACAGGAACAGAAAGGACACTGTAAGTAATTGTCCTCCATTAAGAGTTGGTCTATCTATCTATCTATATACAAAGGCTGTGTCCCACCATAGTGGGGTAGCCTAGACAGGGCATACATTTTTGTTCCTTTCCCTCCTTCCTTCCTTTCCCCAAACCCTCCTTCCGTGACTTTTTTTTTTTTTTTTTTTTTCCCCTCGTTTGTACCAGCGTCCTTTCCTCATCACCATCACCACTCTCTTCCCACACTGGCGTCCACCCACCCCCATCCATGCACTGGACAACCGAGAAGGCAGCCAGCGAACCCGAGCGGAAAAACCCCCAGGACCCGCCCCAGGCGGCACAAAGGGATGACCGGCCAGACCCAGAGCGTAAACCGGACCACCGCCAGCACCCAGGAATCCTCCAGAGGACCACACAGGGACAGCACCTAGAGAGGGACGAGCACCCAAGCACACCTTCCGTCCATCACCATCACCGCTGTCGCCCCACTTTAAAATCCACTTCTCCCCCCTCTCCGAACATTTCTTATGCTATCTTGGACACTTAACCAATAATGCCTACTCTCTGCCCTCACCATGTGGGAGGAGCTAACATTAAAACAACTTCCCAATTCACTGCATGATAAAAAGACTCCTAAACATGCATAAAATATAAATTCACTTTACAAAAATCAACCTCAAACAGCAAGAAATGCCTCACAAATTCAATAAGTGAGTAAGGACTGTTCGTTAAAGATGCACTGCGTAACATTTCTAGTGGACGGTCTGCTACTTACTTGTCGTCATGGATATGTTTTTGCTTTGCCTGAAATGCTCCATGGTATAACCTTAACCATATCCAACTAGCATGTATTCATTGCAGGTGTTTCTATTGCTCGAAAATATAACACTTCCTTCTGTGAATAGGGGCGACTCTCCACAGATCTGACCTGTAATGTCGCGTAGTGCTGATCCCCCTCATGATAGGTAGGTTTAATCTATACTGTGGAACATTCTAGACAATGACGAGATGAGCAGGTGACAGATCCTCCACTAGAAATGTTACGCAGTGCACCTTTAAGCCCCGGTTTAACGGAGTTAGACAGAAAAGCCAACCGCATACGAGATGGAGCTTTGTGGAGATTGAGGGAAAATCTGGCGGAGGTTTTGAGCGAGACGCGCTGGTCATGAAATGATTAGCGCTCAGAGTCAAATGAGGATAGAGATCTCGAGCAGCTAAATTTATGTGTGCCACTGTGTCTGTGATACTGAAACATACACTATGGACTACATCTGTCGAGTTATAGATTTAAATGTAAAAAGCTACAGAGTTGGCACAGGGGTTTGGGGAAGGCCTGTTATTGGTCACGAGATTAACTTTTTTGCCCAGCGGTTGGAACATCTGCCGACTACATCTGTCAGGAGGCTGGCTACATGCTACACAACAAATCCACCGACATAGCTCTACATTTACAGATTAACCATGTTATAATGTCCAGGGTAGAAAGGACTATTCTGTAGCAATACAATGTCTATGAAGATGTCTATTTTTTAATAATCTTTTTCCTGAGTTTCTTTTTTTTTTTTTTAGCTGGTAATAAGCTGTATTTATAAAGCATGCAAAGTTCAAATCAGTATATGAAATAAACAAAAATGATTTTAAATAATTCAAAAAGATACATACATATATAAATAAAATAAAAAATAATAAAAGTAAAAAGAAAAAAAACAATAGTAATTAAAAAAAAAAAAAAAAACTAGATAAATAAAATACAGTACAATAATATCCACGGTAGAAAGTACTACTCTATAGCACTAAAATATCTATGATTCTATGATTTTATTTTTTTTTTTGGCTTGACTATGAATTTATGATTTTTATTTATTTTTTTAGTAATCTTTTTAATAGTAATCTTTTTATAGATCTTTTTAACAGAAAAAAAAAAAAATCAGTATATATATAAAAAAAAACATATATAAAAATACATTTAATATATTTAATGTATTACATTCATATATACATAAAATAAAAGTAAAAATAAATAAATAAAAGTTAATCAATAAAAAATAGTGAATAAATAAATAAAATAAATTACAGTAAAATACAGTACAATAAAAGGGTGTGGGGCACGTAACATTCTCTGTATGACTTTAAGAGTCTCTTCTTGTGGTTTGATTCTTGTAAATGACTAAAATGCGTACGTTAGAATATGGAGAGCTTGCATCAGGCTGGGTCCCTCTGAGCTCTCGTGATGATGACCCACTTTTGGCCCAGACACCGCCGAGTGTAATTCAGAGGAGCTGTGAAGGATTCTAACTACTGTCTCATGTAATCATATCACAGAGAACAGAAATAGGAATTAAGAAATAAGATGTAGACGCTGTCTCAAATGGAACAGGGGAAGTGTGTGGTGTGTTTTTTGCTCTTTAACCTCTATCCCTTTGTTTGAAAATGCTCTGATAAAGTATTTACTTAACCCATGTACGTATGTTTTATTGACTTAATGTAGCCTACTGTCTGCTCTACTGTATTTGTATTTGTTGCTGTCATTTTGAGAACCCCCCCCTTTCTAGGTGAACGGTTCATGTTTTTCAAACCAAAATTAGTTGTTGTTATTAAATCCAGTTGTTAACACCGGACTCAAAAATGGTTGGAATGGACTAAATAGCTTGTCGTCTCCTGTTTGTGGTTCAATTCAAGGTGAACTGTAACAGAGCTGTAGCAGAGTCGCCCTGATTATCTGGGAAATGGTCTGTCAAATCATGGTGCTTTCAGAAGCTACAAGGGGATCTGGTGATTGAGTGGATAAGTGCGCTGAATAAGCAATTATACTGAGTGCAGGCGACAAATCGAAGAAAATTACCTAAACCACAGCCAAAATGGAAAGTGGAGAATAGCTTTTACCTAAAAAAACAGCCTAAATCAATGCCAGTTTGTGTGGACAAACATGTCTTTGGACAAGTGTGTGTTTTTACATATTTCATCTGAATAATGGTTGATAACATTTTGTTTTTCAGGACAGTCATTGGAGTCCCGCCGGATAAGTACCCTGCCATGCCCCTGCCCTGATGATATGGATGCCCTTTTTGAAGGGGTGATGCAGAAGGTCAAACGAAGAGCCCGTGGGGCCATGGCTCCAGTGGCATGTGTCCAGGCTGTGCAGGCAGCAGCCACACTGCCCTACGCTCAGGGCATGCAGAGGGAGAGCGAGCTCATGGGCACCCTGTTCACGTCAGGACAGGCCCGTGCTCAGCAGTACTGCTTCTTCTCGCAGAGAGTGGTGAGCAGGTGGAGCATGCCCAGTGGAGCTCGCTGGGACAACAGCAAGCCTAAAGCTGTGACAAAGGTCGCCGTCATTGGTAAGAGCTTTGGGCTTAAATAAAGTTTAAATAAAGTGTTAAGTCACGTTATCTGTGACCTGCCTGTGGATAGTAAGCCTCCATGATGGTGTCAGCTGAGCCCCTCCCTGCAGAGATTGGATGTGTGACAGTTTAGATAAAGAGCTCAGAGGTACAGAAGTTTGGAGCTGCCAACTTTGTACTGCTTTGTCAAAACTAATAAGTTTGCACTGCTGTATATTTAATAATGATGTGCAACCAAAATGAAGGCTTTCTTTCCAGTGCTGAATATTTATTGAAGGATGCTGTTTTCTCTTACTCATGTGTGGTGTGTTTTTGTCCCTGAAGGTCTGGGCACTATGGGCAGGGGCATCACTGTGGCCCTGGCTTTGGCAGGACTGTCTGTGGTTGCCGTGGAGACACAGCAGCAGCAGATGATGGCAGGGCAGCGCGCGGTGTCGGGCATGTTGGAGAGGGCAGCTCAGAAGAGAGGAGTGCCCTCAGTGGGGGATCAGGTCCAGTACAGTGTAGAGCTGGAGGCAGTGGCAGATGTGGAGTTGGTGATAGAGGCTGTGTTTGAGGACATGGGTCTGAAGGAGCAGATCTTTAAGCAGCTCTCCTCTGTGTGTAAAAAAGACACGGTTCTCTGCAGTAACACCTCAGCTCTGGACATAGATCACCTGGCCTCGCAGACCCACAGGCCTGAGCTGGTGGTGGGCATGCACTTCTTTGCCCCGGCCCATTTCATGAAGCTGTTGGAGGTGGTGTATGGCCCACACTCTGCCCCTCAGGCTGTTGCCACTGTTATGGAGCTGGGCAAGAGGATGGGCAAAGTCAGTGTGGCAGTGGGCAACTGCAGAGGCTTTGTGAGCAATCGGATGCTGAAGTTTTATGGGGAAGAGGCCATGTTTCTCGTGGAGGAAGGGGCCAGTCCTGAGATGGTGGACCGTGTCCTGGAGGAGTTTGGTTTCCCCATGGGGATGTTCAAGATGTCCGACCTGTCAGGGCTGGATGTTGGCTGGAAGGTTCGTAAGGCCGAGGGTCTGGTGGAGCCCAGACAGATGAGCAGGGTGCGTCAGGGGCGCAGGTACAGCCCTCTGGGGGACCTGCTGTGTGAGCAGGGTCGCTTTGGGCAGAAGACGGGCCGGGGCTGGTACCTATATGAACCAACTGGCAGCAGAGAGGCCAGGCCTGACCCTTGGCTGCAGAGCTTTCTAGAGGAGTACAGAGCTCGCCAGGGGCTAGTGCCCCGCCGCATCGACTCCCAGGAAGTGCTGGAGCGTTGCCTGTACAGTCTCATCAATGAGGGCTTCAACATCCTCCAGGAGGGAATTGCAGCAGGACCAGAGGACATAGACATGATCTATGTGTTTGGCTTCAGTTTCCCCCGGCACCGCGGGGGGCCCATGTTCTATGCCAGCCAGGTGGGACTCCCCCGAGTCCTACAGAGACTGGAGTACTACCAGCAGCTGCACCCAGATGTACCCCACTTACAGCCCAGCAGCCTGCTGAGGAGGCTGGTGTCCAGCGGCAGCCCACCTATTCAGAGATGGAGAGATGTGATGAGGACCCCACACAGCGCGCTGTAACACACATCCTCTGCTGATCCAAACCGTAACAGGCGTCACAAGAGGGCTACTGTTTATCACTTTAATAACCAAGCTTTATGATCCTGTAACCTCATACTGTGAATCAATATATAATAATGCAATTTTCATAAGCTATGAATGTGAAATTAATGGAATAGCCCAAGTGTCTTGATATTTTGATCTCCTTTGCTTTATTAATATGTTTATGCATAAATTAATGTGGATGAACAGAATTAATATTTTTTTGTATTTTTGGAGTAAAATTAATAAATAAAATGCAAAGTACATAAATAAGATTTTATTTGGTCTTTTCTTCTCTACATTTTAAGTACTAATTTTCTTTGTGATGATGGCATTAGTGTTTAAATATTTTAGTTTTCTGTCTCTTAGCCGGGAGGAGACTGTCTTCATGTAACGCTTCTTTGCTTTTGTCTGCGTACAGCTGGAGTCTGAACGAAAAGAGCACAGCTGTTAAATGCTTCAGATTCATTTCCCCCCAGATCTCTCCTGCTGGGAGCAGATGTCTGCCTCCTAGTGGCAGCCTACAATAATATTGTGTATCTCTGTTTTTCAAGAGCTGCTTGGATTGAATATACTGTACCTTAAATGCGTAGTATTGTAGGCTTACATAAGCGTGTTTTTGTCGTTAAGTGGCGCCGTGGTGAATGTTTGGTGAAGTCACTGTTCAAGTTTGTGGAGCAGTAGAAGTAGGCGGTGTATGCGCACAGACTCCTCCTGTGCTGATGAAGTTCATATGCGCGTTGCTCCGTTTGCGCGCACATCTCCGCGACGTTACGGGTGGATATAAAGATGTGACTCCCATCAGTGCGGGAATCTTTTGCGAAGACCAAAGACGTCTCCGTGTGCTGCGTTCCTGATTTCGGACTATATACACTGATTTGTAGCGGGAACACAAAGCCAGCTGCGGTGTGTTTGCGCATCCACCGCGGTATTCGCGTCCGCCCCCCACTTTCACAGCTTCTCCAGTCCGAGGAAAGGAGAAGCTCCTCTCGCTCTCAGCAGCTTTGGAACAGTTTTCCAGACGTAGCGGTGTGCGTTTTTATATTCGGACTCGGGAAATGTCGGCATGGCCGCCTCAGGAGCACATAAGTGTCCGAAAAGTGAGAAGTTGGACGAGGCACAAGCTTTGGCCAAAAGCTGCGCGGGGAGACCAGACTTCCTGCCTTGCGATGGACTCTCCATTTGCGCCACACACAGCCACGGGAAGTGCTTCAAGCTGCACTGGTGCTGCCACTTGGGCTGGTGTCACTGTAAGTTCTGCTGCATGCGCCAACACGTCTCCTCTTTGTCACAAATATGTTTGTCACCATCGGAATGTTGGTCGAAATGTGTCTCATTAGGAGGTGATGCAAAGGTGTCAGGACCCGCAGGAAAGAGACAGCCCTGTTCTCACTTTTCCAGGCTACACTGGCCAACGATAAGGTTTACACTTGACAACCACATGCCTGCGTAATATTTAATTACTGACTAAATTAAGAGCATCTTCATTAACATCACAAACTTATGTCAGTGACTATAAGAACTATATTGCCATGACTATAATAACCAGGCCATTAGAAATCCAATAGGACACAAAATGGCTCAACATTTTCTTTTTTAGTTCTGCATTTCTTCATTAGTTTGACTTACACTGCTCCCGTGTGCCATAAAATCCAGATGTGCCTGTGCCATTAACGTCACATGAGTTTAAGACAGGCCATAAGATCCATAATATTGCACACCACTTCTCCATGGCTATAAAAACTAAAGGCTCTACTCCCAAATCTATGAACAAGCACATTTTGGGGACGTGCGGTTCAACAGTCACATCACTGAGCATCACTGAGAAACAGCTTGTAGACATCACACGCTTGAATCACGACTTTCATTTCTGCTTTTTCATGACATGGACATGAACACAGTCAATTCATATTCTTAACAGCATTCCTCTGTGTTGGCAAATCACAGTTTCCATGGTTATCTGAGCAGAACTATTAAAAAGATATTGGCCTTTTGTTAGGGGAAACATGGGTATTGTAGGTTATTCTTAGAGCGTCCCACACACATCACCTGGAGTTTAGAGTGTTCATTTTATGACACATCAAAATGGAGCTGTGGACATAGAAGTGGGATATATAAAGCGGCATCGTGTAACTTTTCTTATGGAGAGTCCGTCAAATGCTTTTCTCCACGATGTCTGGAGTGTTTCACGGTATCGTATTACATTTTTCTCTCTTCACGGAGGCCAAACCAGACCAAGTAACAGGTCAGATCTGTGGAGAGGCGACCCCGCTCACAGTCAGAATGCCTGCTGCAAGTTTTTTGATCAATAAAACCACCTGTAATTGAATAAATGTAAGGTAGAGATGTCTAATATCATACTGTGGAACATTCCAGGCCGAGCAGTGACATCTTCATAGAAACAAGCAGGTGATAGACCCTCTACCAGAAACGTTACACAGTGCAGCTTTTAAGGCATGTGTTTTCAAATGTCATTTTTTTTTACTAAGACCATAAAATAAAGGTGACAGAGCGATCTATTGAACCGATATTTGCACTTTTTGCATTATCGGCCGTCACCCTTAAAGGTTCTATATTACACAAAATTGACTCTTGTGAGCTTTAAGCCATGTTATAATGTTGTTACCTCCTCAAAACAGACCTGGAGTTATGTTTTGTTTCATTCACAGATGTTTGAGTAACCCTGCATTATTAGTCTGTCTACATCTCCAAAGCTCAAAATGCTCAAAAAAAAAAAGTGTATGTGTGGTAGTTTTCAAGTTAACAGCTCCTTTTACCTTTTGTTCAGTAGAGATTGGCAATTCCAGGTCTGAAATTGACACCAAATGATTCTAGTGAAGGTGTATGGAGATTAAAAACACAGTAGAGCACTTAGTATCACCACATGACATCACAAGGCAGAACAGAGTGTTTTCTGGTTGAGAGAAGAGCCTAAATATGCAGGATTTGTGTGTTAAACGTGTGAGTGAAACAAAACACAACTCCAGGTATGTTTGTGATGAGGAAACATTATAACATAGATCAGAAAATAGTGTAATATGGGCCCTTTAAAACTTAGCATTTTGTTTGACCCAACCCCCTGCCTAAAGAATATGCAGAATATGCATCTTATATGAACACTTTACTTCGAAGAGAACACCGCAAAAATGACTTCACTGCATGCAGTTTGTGGTAAACCAAGGTTGTGGAAGAGTTTGCATTAAATTGCAATGAGATAAGTTGAGGAAAATAATAATATTATCCTTACATATCAACCTAAAAATACCTTTTGGTCTATTTGTTTCTCTGGTTTCCAAACAATCATCAGCAGTGGTCATGAAAAAACACATATAAATAATAAATATAGGTGTGTTTTTGGTATATAAGAGATAGTATTTAGTGATCATATTGTTGTAAGTCTATATTTATTGCAATCATATCAAATGGGAGACCTAATAAGTTTTGTAAATGTAATGAAAAATATACCTTTATGATGAAGAAATGTGTGACCAAATTATATTTTAAAAAATGATTTATTTAAATTTATACAGTGTTCCACATACTTTTCCACAAAGGGGCTGGTATGGCTGCAGGTTTTCTTTCCAACCAAGAAGCAGCACACCAAACTTGATTCATTTAATCATCTGATCTCAGTCTTTAGACAGTTGAAGGTGTACTGCTGCTTGGTTGGAAAGAAAACCTGCAGCCACACCGGCCCTTTGTGGAACAGTTTGTGTAACACAATTTGAACACTAACACACAAAACAAAGACAAAAATATAAAAAAAATAGATAAAATAAAACCCTCCCACACCCTTCGCCTTATTTTGACATTGCTTATATCTCACAATCACTATTCCAATGACCATGCTGTTTCTCAAGTAACCCAATCTCCATCCAATGTAATTATCCGGTGCAGCCTAATTCACTAACAAAACCGAGCTTTGAAATCCACCCTGACGATGGCCCTTATTTTGGGTGAAGCCTGAGTGTTGCTATAGTTACACTTAACAGCAATTGCAGCTGCAGGTCAGGCTTAGTCTGGTTAACACCTGACCATATCACAAGTGAGATATGGGTCTGGAAACTCGCTTCGAAAAATCCCGTAGCGGAGGTGTGGTTAGCGATTGCCAACGGCCGTTTATTGGGCGTTATGAATGTCTATCATTGAGCGTACACGTAAGTCCATAGCCAATCATGTCAGTTGTCAGTTCAAACTACAAGCTTCCGTTTGTCATGTAGTACGCGTCACCGTCTTGCCACCCCTCCCCCGCTCTCTGATTGGGGCCCTAAATCTGGGACTCTCGCTTGGACGAGTTTCCAGGCCGCCTTCCAGTTCGAAACGAACGGAAGCGGCCTGGGAATTCCCAGGCTAGGTCAGGCTGGGTTTTGTTGATTTTTCGAGGCATTTACCCATACTTAGGCTCGTCACGATAACTAATTTTGAAATGGGATATATTTTAACCATAAATCAGAAATATCCATAAAAATGTTCAAAATGTACAATACTGTTAACGACGGTTTCTGGTAGAGGGTCCGCCAAATGCTTTTCTCCGTGGAAATATTATTGCTTTGTCTGGAATGTTTCACAGTATGGCATTAACCTTTCTGTCTTCATGGTGACCAAGCTACAGGTCAGATCTGTGGAGAGGCAACCCCATTCAGTCAGAATGCCTGTTTTTCTATGTTTTTTGAGCTGTAAAACCACCTGTAATTTAATAAATATAAGGTAGAGTTGTTTAATGTCATATTGTGGAACATTTGGGGCAGAGCAGTGACGTATCCATAGAAACAAGCCGGTAACGGACCCTTCTCCAGAAAAGTTACACAATGCACCTTTAAATATGGTTGAGCTGCAATAAATAAATGGCTGAATGTATGTAATAAGTTTATGATTTTAGTTCATAATTCAACTTTCTTTAGTTAGTACAAAGAAAATGTAAATATGATAAATTGATAAATATTGACAACAAAAATGTATTGTTCCATCCATCATATAGTGAACGAGCAGAGATATACAGCTCTGGAAAAAAAAAAAAGAGACCACTGCAAAATTATTAGTTTTTTTTCCTGATTTTAGTACTTATAGGCATGTGTTTGGGCAAAAGGAACATTTTTGTTTGAGTCTATAAACTACTGACAACATTTACCCCAAATTCCAAATAAAAATATTATCGTTTAGAGCATTTATTTGCAGAAAATGACATGGTCAAAATAAAAATGATGCATGTTTTTTAGACCTCAAACAATGCAAAGACACGAGATCAAATCACGCACCACGCTGTGCAACAGGGGAACTCCCTTCCTGGTGCGTAACAGGGATTCCCCTGGCAGCGTGCTGCATGATTCGGCTTTATTCTTCCGCACTGGAAAATAGTTCCCACCCAAAATGACCAAGGCAAGCTCTCCGTGTTGATTTGCACATTTATTTGCACTCGATATGAATGCGCACTACACAGAAAGTAATTGGGAAACGCATCGAGCAAATTAATTCCTTTTGGCCGAAATCTTTCTCTGGCGACGTTAGACTCCAGTCTAAGGCGGAGGAGCTGCAGATACCGCGGCGGTCAGTGGCGACAGACTCGGACAATGGCTGGGTGAGCAGGAAAACGCTTTCCACCACTTATTTTAGTCTCTGGACTGTGGGGAGATGCCCAAATTTGACCTGGGGGTGGCATATCCCTTTAAATCTATCAGAAAATTACTTAAAAGTAGTTAAATTATCTGTCCATGCAACAAGGTAATTTTACTTAACAAGTTATATGAAAATAAACTACTTCTCAAATAGAATTGTGCAGTCTCAGAACTAGTAAGTAGATAATAAATCCGAAAAACAAGATGAATAACCTGATTTAAGTTTTAAAGGTCCCATGACATGGTACTTCTTGATGCTTTTATATGGTGCCTTAATGGTTCCCTAATACTGTAAATGAATCCTTCTTCAAAATCAACACTTAGTGCATGAGAAAGACACATGTACACAGTCAGAGTCAAAAAATAACTCTCTGAACACCTCATTCTGGGCCTTGTTGCTTGAATGCAAATGAGAAGGACACAGATTGGTTAGAGGAGCGGGTGGGGGGGGGTGGGGGGGCAAATGCGCCCGCTGGTTCCTTGTTTTAGCGGTGCGCTGTGCCTGGCCCCACTTCCGCGTGTGTAAGCGCGAAGGAGGAAAGGAGAGCCTTTTCAATGAAAAAAAACATTTTCACAGAAAATAAAATTAAACCACTGCTGTTTCAGATGTCCAGAGGCTCAAATAAAGGACTTCCGTGCCTAGAAACACTCGCACGTGCCTCCAGGCAAATAAAAAAATGCATTTCGCATTGTGTAGCTCATTCGCGGTCCAAACTCTCTGGGCGTGATTTACAGAGACGCTGAGTAGAGACACAGATGGGGGTGGAGCTGCATTTTTTCGATCTGACGTCAATAAGTTTCCTTGTTCAGAATCGACCGTTTGAGCTGTGTTTTTTTCTAATGCAGAAAAGGACCGCAAATGCTCAGTTTTGACATTTCGCAACTTTTAGCCATGGGGGAGGGGGCCCTAAACAGGGTAGGGGAGCTCACATTAACGTTCAAAAACCTCAGAAAGTGAAAATTTCATGCCATGGGACCTTTAAAATCTTGGCCAGAACAGAGAAATTTGCAGTGTTGTCATGAGTGAGCTACTGTGTCCTAATAATTTCCCTTGTGGATCAATAAAGTTTGTCTTAAGTATAAGATACAGTAATTATAATGACAGGCCCACCCATACTTTAGTGGTTTTAAATGTTGTCTTTGTCTTTTGTAGCTTTGCAGATTCCTGGCAAGCGTTAGATTTCAATTTGTTGCTAAAATAAACGTTTTTAGGCGTTAGTAGTGGAAGAATGGTGTGACCAACGCATTGCCCGACTCTCTGCAGTGGACAAATTATTACCAGAGACCGTTTTACTCCCCCACTGAGCTGTTACAATGCTGCTTTCCAAAGCACAAATGATGTAATGAAATGGTTTGGACAACTTTAAATGGCTAACAGTACAGCTGAGAAGAAGAACACGAGCCCATTGCAGTTTACCTTTAAAGGTTTTATATTCAGACCCCCCCAGGATTTCGCGGGCATTTTTTGTGATTGTTGCCTGAATTTGCGGGAGCTTTTCCAAAAAGTTGTGATGAAATTTGTGGTGCTTTTAAGGTTTTTGTTGCGATTTTGTTGCGGGAGGAAGTGAAAGTTGCGATAAATAGTTGCGATTTTAGCTTTTTGTAATTAAAATTGAGTAATATTTTGAATACTGAGTTATTACTGACAAAGAATAATACAAAGACACAGAGATCACAGATATGGTCCTAAAACAACCTTACCAATATCGAAAATAAATTACTACTAGGAGGGGAACTGTTTCGCTGTTATATGTCTTTTGCTGTTATTTTAGTGGGCAAATAGCGCTGCAGACATGTTTCTTTGCCATTAGAAGTGGTCCCCGGACTGCAGTCGGGGCTGAGCAAGTGTGCACCTCCTTGACTGCAGTCTGAGCCCCCTTCGGGCCGCGCTCCGAGCTGTGCGCTCTGGGAACTGGGGACACGGCCGCAGTTTCATTTTGTCACACGGAAGTAAAGCAGAATGTTGCGGCTTCCAAACTCAAACCTTTTAGCCGCCGAGAATAAGAGGTTGGGTCCTGTGGCTCGCAGATTTGTGACGCGCAAAGAGGAGGCTATGGTGACAGATACGCTGAGATCCAGATATGCGTTTTGTGCATTTATTACAAAAAGAGCGCACACAGTTATGACAGCACAGCAGGATGAAATGGAACTCATGAAAACCAGCAGGATGAACAGATTAACGTGAAAGATGAATGAATGGTTTGTGGTCAACAAAAAATACGGCTACACCCCAACCCTGACTCTCTCCTCTGTGTGACAGGTGAGCGCGCGCTTTTACATGCACACACTTCCGTACGTGCACACACCCACACTCACGTGACCCACCACCTCTGCCGCACACACACACACAAACGTTATGTCTCCTACACAGAAGGAAGTTGGTCGGCGTTCAATACGTCGCCGATGACTGGTCAAAATTAGTAAAAATTGCGGAAAAGTTGCGGTGATTGGTCAAAATTGCAACACCGCCCTGAATTCGCGGGGATTGGCTGAAGTTGCAAATCGCAACATAGCGAATTCCTGGAGGGTCTGTATATTACACAAAATTGATTCTTGTGAGCTTTAAGCCATGTTATAATGTTCAGTATTTGTTTATTTGCCATATGCAGGATCAACACAAGGTCAACAATGCAATGAAATGCTTAGGATCAGAAGAACCGTTGACTCACTAAGATAGTTAAGAAGTACTAATAGCATGCAATAAAAATACAAGGGAAGAAGGTAAACAATATAATAAGAAATATGTAATAAAATATAATAAAATAAAAAGGCACAGGTAGGATTAAATAAGGTGTAAGTATTTCACAGGTGGTAATACTGCTCAAATGAGTTTCATATTGCACATAATATAAGTATTGCACGTGGGTTATGAAGGGTTATGTTATTACCTCCTCAAAAACATACCTGGAGTTGTGTTTTGTTGAGTAATTCTCTATTATTAGGCTGTTTGCATTTCCAAAGCTCAAAATGCTCTGTTCCATCTTGTGATGTCATGAAGTGGTAGTTTTCAAGTTAACAGCCCCTTTTACCCTTAGTTCAGTAGAGATTGGCAATTCCAGAGCTGAAATCATCCAAATGATGCTAGTGAAGGTGGATGGAGTTTAAAAACGCAGTAGAGCACTTGCTATTTAATCGCATGACATCACAAGGTGGAACTCAGCCTAAATACACAGGGTTAGTGTGTTAAACGTGTGAATGAAACAAAACACAACTCCAGGGCTGTTTTTGAGGAGGTAACAACATTATAACGCAGATCAGAGAATAACCTAAGTACATAAGTTTATACTTCCACCTGCTCCATTTTGAGCAAAAGGAACTGCAGAGACATGTGACATAAGTTTGTATTTGTTTGTATTCTGAGTTTGTATTTGTGAAATTTTGCTTAAATGGAACCTGCAAGTTGCTCAAATAAACATAAACATAAACCTAATATGGGCAAGTGTGTACTGAGAAATACCAGCTTTAGGTACTTTTGTCATGAACCGTTCTGGATAAGAAATAAGACTGGAGATAAAACATTTTGGTTTGTTTGAGCAGGACATGTTTCTCCAACTCAGATGACCAGTAGTGATTCAGATTTAGATTTTGTGTTATAGTTAGATAAGCTCTTGTGACACAAAATCTTATGAGACCAAATTGCCACAAGATTGTCCATACAAGAGGACAATGAGGCAAAGAAATAACATATCCATGGAGACGAGCTGTATAATAATAATAATATATTGTATTTTTATGTTTATTTGAAAAACAAATCTCAAAGTGCTACAGTCGACTTAAAGATCCCATGACATGGTACTTCTTGATGCTTTTATATGGCTCCTTAATGGTTCCCTAATACTGTAAATGAGTCCTTCAAATCAACACTCAGTGCATGAGAAACAGAGATAAGATGAGAGAGTAATTTTTCTCACTCTGAACACTCTATAATGGGCGTTGTTGCTTGAATGCAAATGAGGAGAAAAGAGCTGGCCAATAGTAGAGGGTGGGGGCGTGGCCAAACTCTCCGCTCTCGCTCTGAGCTGTCAGCTGATCCATTTCCTTGTTTTTGCACGGCGGGAGAGATTTGAAGCGTTCCATTGAAAAATAAACACATTTCCACATAAAATAAAATTAAACCACTGCTGTTCAAAGGTCCAGAGGCTCAGATTAAGGACTTCCGAGCCTAGAAACACTCGGACGTGCCTCCAGGCAAATAAAAAAACGCATTTTGCATTGCGTAGCTCCTCCGCAGTCCAAACTCTCTGGGCGTGATTTACAGAGACGCTGAGTACAGACAGACGGGGGTGGAACTGCATTTGCATTTCTTTTTTCAATCTGACGTCAATAAGGTGCCTTGTTCAAAATCGCCCGTTTGAGCTCCGATTTTTTGTAACGCAGAAAAGGATCGCAAATGCTCAGTTTAGACATTTCGCAACTTTTAACCATGGGGGGGGCTAAACAGGGTAGGGGAGCTCACATTAACGTTCAAAAACCTCAGAAAGTGAAAATTTCATGCCATGGGACCTTTAAAATCACACAATAACAACAATAAATACAGTTAAACTTTTTAGTTGTGGGATCTGTCATCTGCTTGTTTCTATGGATGTGTTTTATTTTCAATGCACATTCTATTGCACATTTTACTAAATCTGTAAATAGGTATTTATTCTTTGCACTACTTTTTAGATTTTGTCTTAGATAGTTTTTGTATTGTCTTGTATTGTATTTTGTACGTTTTTGCACTACTTGGCCAGAGAGAAACGGAATTTCGATTCACTGTATGTCGAACACATATGGCAGAATTGACAATAAAGTTGACTTTGAACTTTGAACTTGAACTTGATGTGTCCCTGTTCTGCCTGGAATGTTCCACAGTATGACAATGAACGGTTCTACCTTACATTTATTAAATTACAGGTGGTTTTAAAGCTCAAAAATACATAGAAAAACATGCATTCTGACTGAGCTCCTCAATCTCTTAGGAAAAATTCAATGGACAGACCCTCCACCACAAAAGTTACACAATGCATCTTTAAATGTTTAGTTCAATGTTCAGAAACTCCTAATGTAGTTTTGCAAAGTCTTTCAACCCCTGTCTGCAATAAATATCCGTGGTATTTTCGCAGCCCGTCCGACCCACCCTGTACTTCCTTTTTCTGATATACTCACAATCACAATAGCACAGGGCTCAGAAGCTGTTATGGCCTCCTCCTCTCCGCTCAGGCCCCATTTACCACGGCAACCATCCTCCCATCAACCGGGAACACAATCACCGCCCCGTCCCCACTCGGGCTTATGGCGTACTGGCACAGAAAGAATCACTGTAATCTTTGCCTTGTAATCATTGGATTTACTCGTAGATGTCCCATGCGCACACAGCCAGCCCCGTTTGACAGATCTGATGTGGCAGGGAAGTGATGAATTCTTTCCAGTGTTTATCACGAGCTAAACTTGGGCATTTGATGTTTATGAGCCAGAGCTAGTGCAGTTGCATCATTTTTAAAAAATTTCAGCTGGTGAACCCGGTCAGAATTTCAAACATTACGGTATCTAGTTGAGGCATTGGCGAGTTTTTGCTTTGAAGTGGTCCTGTGACTTTTACTTCCAATTTATTCCATTTACATAATTAGCGCTGATTAAATTTGTGTGAAAGCTGATCCATTTAAAGGTGGAATTATTTTTTTCCCACTATTTTATGTTCCAACAAGATAAATTTGTTGGAAAAGGAGCCCTTGCAATGCCAATTAGCCTTAGTGGTGTGAGATTTAACATTCTGGAAACACCATAGCACCTTGCCTATCTGGGGTTTGTTATTAGCATAATTACTTTTTGAGCGTACCCAGATTTTAGCGTACCCACAAGGCATGAGCTCAAAAGTTTGGCTTTACCACAACGATTTCAGCTCCCACAGATGAATGCTGTTGTGGTGTCCTTGGGTAAGTGTCTTCGTACACTGGTGTGTGAATGAGTGAGTGGATCCTTGTTGTAAAACGCTTTGAGTGCCTTGAAGGTGGAAAAGCGCTGTATAAAAATGTGACCATTGACCATTTGATATTAAAGGACAAATATTCAGCTATTTTCTGATCTCTGTTATAATTGTTTCCTCATCGCAAACACACCCGGAGTTGTCTTTTGTTTCATTCACCTGTTTCTCACAAACCCTGCACATTTAGGCAGAGTTCTTCTCTCAAACTGAAAACACTGTATTCCACCTTGTGATGTCATGTGGTAATACAGGAAGTGCTTCACTGTGTTTTTAAACTACATACATGTTCACTAGAATCATTTGGATAATTTCAGCCCTCGACTTGCCAATTTCCACTGACCAAAAGGTTAAAAGTAGCTGTTAACTTAAATGGTCACATCTTTATATAGCGCTTTTCCACCTTCAAGGCACCCAAAGCGCTTTACAACAAGGAACCACTCACCCATTCACACACCAGTGTACGCAGACACTGGGGGCGAGGTGGGTTAAGTGCCTTGCCCAAGGACACAACAGCAGCATTCATCTGTGTGAGCTGGAATCACACCGCCAACCTGTGGGTCAGTGGATCTGACCGCTCAACCAATGATGTTTTTTATGTCAAGAGCGCCAACCTTTGGATCAGTGGATTCTCTACCAACTGAGCTACTGCCTCCCGTTACTACCATTTCATGACATCACAAAGTGAAACAGAGCGTTTTGAGCTTTAGAGATGTAGACAGACTAATAATAAAGGATTTGTCAAACATGTGTGAATGAAACAAAATGCAGCTTCAGGTATGTTTTTGATTCTGTAACAGCATTCTAACATGGCTAAAAGCTCACAAGAGTCAATTTTGTGTAATATAGGACCTTTAAGTTTTCCAAGATTTGAGCAGAATTTTGAGTTCCCACAAGGCATAACTCAAATGTCTGCTAATTTGCAATGTGTAATTTGTACCCGAAAAGCAAAATTACAGATAGCATTTCTGATAGAGGAGTTAACGCGTTTATAATCATCTTTTGCTTTGATGACAAAATTGTAGGAAAAAAAGCAATTTGAATTTACTTTTAGACGTCCATTACGTGAGCTCTGGATGAAACCGATTTGAAGACATTTTGAGAAGTGAGATGAAAGGGACGCCTATATGGCACCATTAAGATGATTGCAAACTAAAAATAGCAAGCATGTTCATACACTGATATTATCACAATACTCATCAGAGGAAACTAAATCAGGCTGATGAGGATGACTGCTCTGATTAGTTTAATTATAGGCCAGTCTCACACCAGCATGTTTATCGTACAAGTGTATTGCTATACTCTGTGTGTATTCACTCCCATAATGTTGGCATTCATCTTCGAGGAAAGAAAACGCATAACACTGGTCTACAAGCAAAATGATTCCGGAACAAAAGTAGTGAAATTTTTCTTGGTTTAGGTCACTAATAAAGAAAAAGTAAGTCAGAAGTGCAGATTGGCTATAGTTTCCAAGATATAGTATTGGGTCAAAATAGGAAATTTATGCAAAATAAGGCAAAAACTGTAGTTTGTCAGAAGGTACAGTGTGTCTACAAGCAACCAGTTCTATCTGAAAGCCTGTCTGCACATTCCAATACATTAATTTTAATATGTCTAGAGTTTTAACATCAAATATTTTTTTATTTCACATAAGAGAGATGCCTCGAAATTGTGTGCAGTGCACCTGATGTCTTAAGATATTTCTTGTTTATTTCTTGACGGATAAAGAAGTGCAAGTTAAATATTTTTAAAATATAAATATTATTTTAAAGCAAAAATGCCTAAGGTCATTTTCACACCTGCCTTGTTTTGGTTCATTTAAAACGAGTTTGTTTGCTCCTTTAATTCTGACCTTTTGGGCTGGTGTGAATAAAAAACAAAAATCTCGATCCGCAGCAAACAAGCGAACTGAGACCACCTAAAAAGCTCCGTCTCGGCACAGTTCCATTCGAATCCTGGTGCGGTTCATTTGAGGTGAGAATGCAGACCGGACTCGATCCGACACAAGTTGACTTTTTGTACTTAACGAGCTCCTGTCGTATGTCGAGCATTATGGGAAACCGAGGCTGATGAAACAAAACGAAACGAAATTTACGAGGATTACTTATGTTTTGCGTGAAGAGCAAGAGTCAGAACTTGATGCACGATCATGAGCGCTGTTCTTTGTCTTGCCCTGTGTCTTCGTCGTTTGGAAATTGATTGTAAAATAGTGTAAACCTCACGATGCTGCTCAAACATTTGTGCGAACTGTAAAAACTGAGCAAACCATATCGCTAAGGCTAGATTGAAAACACCATTATTCTCCTCCTTCCGTGTTTGGACACGGCTCATTTGTATCCAATGGCTGAGCGACCTCAGCACACGTGGTTTTGTTTATAGATGATGGTTCGTTTGGGGAAAAAAGTGCAGTGTGAAAGCAAACCACACCAAAATTTTTTTTTTTTTTTTTTTTTAATTGGTCCGGACCAAAGCAAGTGAACTATCGGACTTTCCTGACCTAAATCTATTGTATAAACAAATGCAATTTTGATGTAAAACAATATCATTAAATATCTTGAATATATTAGCTAACCAGCACAGTTATCAATTGATTTTCAGTTCATCTTATCAATATAAATGAGATTTAGCCACTTTTATCTCGGAAGCAGATCGAGTCCAAAAATTTGTAGACCAGTGTAATTGGACTAAAAAAAACTATACACTAATGTGTTTAGAAACTTTACAGACAAGAGTTGTTCTTTTCAGTTCTTTTTAATGAGAATTTGAGAAATCTTTACTTTGTTATTTGTTTCAGATTCTTGTTTATTGGCGCCATTTGGAGCACTTCGCACCATTGAGGCCATTTAAACCACTACTGGAACATAACTGACAGTTATTTTGTCTGAAAATCTTCACCTGCTTATCTCAAGAAAATTTTATAGCTTTGCCTAGAATGTTCCACAGATTTGTACAGATGTTTTCATTTATTCAATTACAGACCAATAAAAACCTGTTTGGTTGTCACCTGCTTGTACCCATAAACTGTATAAAGAAGAGGACTAAGGGAGTGCACTGCAAATTTCTCTGATCTGGCCAATATTTTAAAACGTAAATCAGGTTGTTTTCAGATTTATTATCTACTTACTAGTTCTGAGACTGCTTAATTTTAGTCGAAAGGTAGTTTATTTTCAGATAACTTGTCAAGTAAAATGATCTTGCTGCATGGACAGATAATTTCAATACTTTTAAGTCATTTTCTGATAGATTTAAGTGTTTATATCTTAAATTTGGCCCAAACCTTTTTTGCTTTGTCACCCATGGCGTTCAGTTCCAGTCAAATTAAGCTTACGAGGCTAGCAGTTATAGCAGCGAATTTGGAGCCAGTTCCATATTGGGAATAGGAAATTATTTACAGATAAAATGGCGAAATAAAAAAAAAAAGCAGGATCGTGTCGTCAGGATTTTAAGACCAAAATGAGGAAGGCTCACTGCAGCAGTCACTCAAGATATGCAATTTGAACTTTAATTTTGTTTATTATAATTTTGTGGAAAATTACTGGCAAAACTACATTTCCAATGAGCAGGAAATAAGAGAGAGAGTTTGTGTATGAATGAATGGATGGGTGTGGTAGAGGACGGGTCTTGATATGAAGCGGCAGGGGGAAACCAGCTTTGGCTGAGGCCCTGCTGTGGAAGTGCCCACACTGGGCTGTGCAGCTGACCCTGGTGCAGTGTGGTGTGGTTTTAGATCGGTCCTTAGACCTTAAACCAAGGTGTCCTTTCCCCCAACATCATCATGCCTCTCCGGTGACGTTTGGGTGGTGCTGGCGTCTGAGTGCTGGTTTGTTCTGAGTGCTGGGTTGTTTGGGGGGTTGCTGGCGGGCTTGGGTGGTATCACCAGGTCTGGTTTCGGGGTGCCGAGGGGGCGACTGGCTGGTGCTTAGGGGTGTGGTCCGGATGGCCGCCTGGATCCGGGGTTCTTTGGGGTTCTGTATGGTGGATGGGGGCACCTGGAGGGGGGCGACGTTATCTAGGTGCACCTTTAGTTATTACTGTTACTGCTGTTGTAGTGGGATGATTGCAGATGGTCTGGACCTGGACCCTCTCCCAATGTTTTGGATTGTTTTTAATGCATCATTTCTTAGTCAGGGCAAGCTGAATACCTACACCTAGGCTGCAGGACAATGTCCTCCTTCTTTTAATGCATCATTTCTTAGTGAGGGCTGAACACCTACACTTAGGTTTGCAGGACAATGTCCTCCTTCTTTTAATGCATTTAGACACATTATAAATAGCATACACATTATACACAATATAGGGCAACATAGGATATGAAGAAATGTTCGGAGAGGGGGAGAAGTGGATTTTAAAGTGGGGCGACAGCGGTGATGGTGATGGACGGAAGGTGTGCTTGGGTGCTCGTCCCTCTCTAGGTGCTGTCCCTGTGTGGTCCTCTGGAGGATTCCTGGGTGCTGGCGGTGGTCCGGTTTACGCTCTGGGTCTGGCCGGTCATCCCTTTGTGCCGCCTGGGGCGGGTCCTGGGGGTTTTTCCGCTCGGGTTCGCTGGATGCCTTCTCGGTTGTCCAGTGCATGGATGGGGGGTGGGTGGACGCCAGTGTGGGAAGAGAGTGGTGATGGTGATGAGGAAAGGACGCTGGTACAAACGAAGGGAAAAAAAAAACAAAAAAAAAAAAAAAAAAAGTCACGTAAGGAGGGTTTGGGGAAAGGAAGGAAGGAGGGAAAGGAACAAAAATGTATGCCCTGTCTAGGCTACCCCACTATGGTGGGACACAGCCTTTGTATATAGATAGATAGATAGATAGATAGATAGATAGATAGATAGATAGATAGATAGATAGGAAATAAAACAAAACAACTCCACTGATCTGCTTTATCATGATAGAAAGCTTCCCACTTATAACTAAACACAGCTGCAGATATCTTCATACTTCATGTCTAGACGCGCAAGTCATTTATTTACTCGTTATTTAATCCTGAACTCTCCACGGGGAGATTGACCTCTGAGCGTGTTTCCATTGTAATTCTCGGCTGCTTCTCCCTAGACGGCCATGTTCCAAAATACACTGACCTGCTGAGTCTAGCACTACCACAGCGCCCATGAAAACTAGCATCATGTCTGTACTTGTAATTGCAGATGACGCTGGTGAGTGGTGCAGAATATTAAAGGTGCACTGCGTAACTTTTCTAGTGGAGGGTCTGCCATCTGCTTATTTTCATGGAGATGTTGTTGCTTTGTCTAGAATGTTCCATGGTAGAGATTAAACCTATCTATCTCAACTATCATATTTCTTAGCAATAGAAACGTAATGAATAAATGCTAGATCGATGTGTTTAATGTCATACCATGGAACATTCCTGGCAAAGCAATAACATCTCCATGGAGACAAGCACGTGACGGACCATCCACCAGAAAACCTTTAATAACGATAAATGTAGATCAAATTTAAAGCTCGTAGGACTACGAATACAAATAGTTGATTAGCTTTGGGATGTATGGTCAGAGTGGACATTGGACATTGAACATTGGGGAAACACTGAAATTCTAACTGTTAAAGGGACAGTGTGTAAGATTTTTACCCATTAATTACCGAAATTGAAGATACCCATTCAAAAATACATTGTTTTCCAAGCCTTTTCTTGCCTGGAAGAATCCATGACTCATCGCTGTACCAGCGAGTGAGTCTGGTAACGCTTGGTCCAAAATTCGCTGCAGTTGCGCGTAGACAGACAGCTAAGTGAACCAATCAGAGATTGCGCCATCTTGATTCAAAACTGAGGAGGAACTTCCGCTGCCTAAGAGTGACTTTGCGGGCAAAGGCGGGTGCACTGACGTCACCATCTTTGAACGAATCAGAATCGCGGAGTCCGTTGTTAACCGGAGGAGCGAGCGTGGAGGGAGGGTGTCCAAATGGTATCGCGCTGCATAGGAAATACAGAGAGATATCATTTGGCTGGCCAGGTAAAGCCTTTTCACTTCCATCATGAAATCAATGTATTCTTTTGGACTTAGACATAGTCACATAAAAGGGGGATCTTCCCCATATAGAGGCAGCCATTTTGATTACGAGAGCCGCAGAAGGACATTTGGGCTCCGCCTTCGCCTTTGGCAAGGCTCGTGGTTTTGGGTAAACAACGACAAGCATGTTGCCGGATCACACGTCTTAATGGATCTAACACGTGTTTTGGACTAAATTGTTTTACTGGATTTTATTCGCTGGATCCTTACGGACAGATTGAGACCAAGTTTATGGTGAAATATTGAGTTTGACCTGTCCAGAGCCTTCAAAGGTAAGCTAAGTAACAAACCTCGTTTTGTGCTTTTCCGTATAAAAGCCCCATGTGCTTGGGGAGTGATTGTTGTGCCGGGAAATGAATTGCATAGTCAAAAAGAGGAGACCGTAAGGTTTCATTTGATGTGTAGATTGTCATGGTACACGATCGGGAATGTGTGCTTTCATGGAAAAGAAAAAAAAAAGTGAACGGGACCCCGTTTTATTTATAGTGTAGTTGTCGGCGAGAGCTCGCACAGCGCCGGGTGCGCCTCACGCGTTCGTGCGCGGGTATGCGAGCTGTCCGAGTTACGGTGCGCCCGGGTGACCCTCGAGGTCTGCCGTAGCTAAAACAGGAAGTGCAATAGCCAACATCCACCTATGCGCCACGAATCTTACACACTGTACCTTTCAAGCTGCACTGTGTAACTTTTCTGATTGAGGGTCCGCCACCTGCTTGTGTACCAGTCTGGCATTAAATGTATCCCATCTTGCATTTAATCAATAACATGGGTTTTTATTGATCTATAAACTTGTATTCTTACTGTTAGTGGGCTTGCCTCTCCACCAATCTGACATGTAGCTTGGCCCTGCTGTCTCCATAGAGATAAATAATTGTAATGCCATACTGTGGAACATTCCAGGCAACATCTCCATGAAGAGAACCAGGTGACGGTGAATGAAAAATCTTGTAACTCTACAAAGACGAGATATGTTGTTCTTTGCGGAGGACATTCTACTAGGGCTGTCAGTTTAACTCGTTAATTGGATTAGATTAATTGCACTGCAAATTAACGCGTTATAAAAATGTACACAATTAATTATGAGCAGCAATTCAATGCGCGCACATTTTAAATTGGGCAAAGACAGGACTTTCAACAAGAACGCAGTGATTTGGAGTTTTTGTCAAAAAGAATTTTCCGATCACCGAAACTGCTCCAGTCTGACTGATCATTTGAACGATAAACGCGTCCAGACAAGTTCCATCGTTATCGGTGATAGAGCGAGCGTGAGCGCACTTCAACAAACCACCAAACCACGCTCACAGAATTTGGGAAACAAATGAGCAAAGTAACCACAGAAAAACTGACAAACTCAATCGCAAAGTGGGTTGGTTTGTTCGCTCGCTTGCTCACTCACTCATTCACAATCTCACTCTCGAGATTAAAATGTGATTAATTAAATACAAATCCTGTAATTAATTAAATAATTTTACCTGACAGCACGACATTCTACTATATAACCACAGTCTTTGTGATTTGATAATTACGCCTGATTTCAGTTCATTTTCGCCCTAACCCTACTGCAGTGCCGTCTCCCTCATTGCTAGCTTACTTGATGTTCTATTTTGATTTGAGTTATTCACGTTTGAGTAATTGAGCATTGTCCAGGCTCAGAACATTTGTATTTACAGCAATCACCCAACCAACAGCTCTAGCCATTCAAAAAATCTACTTGCAATTTAAAAAAAAAGTTAAACTCCAGGTCAGACATAAAGGGATAAAAATGGTCTCAGTTTTCAAAATAAGAGAATCGGCTGCTTGCTCCCGTGAAATGCCACTCTGAAGAACTGGGGTCAGTTTTGAAGAGGAAATCGATGGACCTGTTTCTGTTTCACCACTGCACTTCACAATGAACACAGTGTAAGATTATGTTTTAGTTTGTAGGGGGCAGTAGCTCAGTTGGTGTGGAGTGTTTGTCCACTGATCCGAATGTTGGCAGTTCAAATCCCGCTCTCAACATAAACTTCACTGGTTCGCCAGATAGGTCCACCATCCCACAAGTTGGCGGTGCGTTTCCAGCTCGCACAGATGAATGCCGTTGTTGTGTCGTGCATTGTGTAACTTTTCTGGTGGAGGGTCCATAAAATGCTTTACTCCATTTTTTTTGTCTGAAATGTTTCACAGTATGGCATTAAACCTTTCTATTATCGTGGAAATCAAACCAGCCAAGTTACAGGTCAGATCTGTGGAGAGGAGACCCCGCTCACAGTCAGAATTACAGTTTTTCTAGGTATTTTTGAGCTATAAAACCATGTGTAATTGAATAAATGTAAGGTAGACATATTGTGTAACATTTGAAGCAGAGCAATATTTCAATATTTCCAAATGAAATGTTACACAGTGCATCTTTAAAAGGTAGAAAACTCTATATAAAAATTTGACCATCTATAGTTTATTACTGCATAGTGCATACCAGAAAAAGCATATGTCTACAACAATTCATATATTACAAGCAGGATGAATAATATAACTTATTTTGCTTTCATTTGTCGCCAGTAATGGAGAAAAAAATAATTGCACTCTAACCACGGGGGACCGTTACGAGCATGTTTTTTAAATTAATGTTTTAATAGGTTTGTATGCAATTAACTAGAAAAGGTCAATACTTCACAGAGGTCTAGCTTGTTCCAACACATCATTTAGAAAAATAAAAGAAATGCATGCCACATTGAGGACAATTCTCACAATCAACTTTGCAGAAATAAATCTTTTTTGTGAGAGATGTTCTCATAAAGCCAGATTAAAAAGTGTAGTAAAGTGAGACGGGAAACGGGCCCAGCTGGTGACAACATTAGTCCAAGCCTCTCATTAGCAGTAATTAGCCATGTTTAGTGTCACAGCCAATACATTGTGTCTGATGAAAGCGCCTGTTCACTTGCTGTAAGAAAAACACAGCACCTGGCCTGGGACTGTTTGTGTGCTTTAAATCCACTGTTGAATGAGTACAATTATCGTTATTGCTACAGTCAATTTGTCATTAAGGGAAAAGCGAGGCAGTCTGCTTTCGCTTTAAATTTGCAGTAATTCAAGACAATTTGTAAATCCTCAGCTGAATGCCTATAGCTTAGATTTACTTGTAGTTTGTTGGTACTTCTTATTGGATAAAAGTTGTAGAGTAAATACTCTGTGGGTGCAGCTTTTCACGACATTAATGCCACAGTTTGGCATCGATCTCGGTCATCGGTCTGTTTACATGGAGACAAGCAGGCCACCAAGCAACACTAAGTTACAGGTCATACCTGTAGAGAGGAGAGCCTACAACAGTAAGAAAGTGTGGTGTGTTAGCACATTAGCCTTACTGCAGTGGACTGTATATATGCTCCAGTCAAATGAAGCTCAGGAGACTAGCAGTTAAAGCAGCCAGTTTGGAGCCAGTTCCATATTAGGAATATTTTATTTACATAATGCTATTTCTAATAGCATTTACATGCAAAATAATTAAATTTTCAATGTAAAATCAATTGGAAACAGTTGATGGAGCCGGTAGTGCCCCCATGCTCACTTCCTATTTGGAACGCGACCGCTAACAGGTTAGCTATGTCCATTTATACAGTCTGTGAGTCAAAGAGAGTTCACGATGAATTCTAGTGAGTTTGTGAACTCACAATTATAGTGAAAATCCTGCGTGCTCTGCAAGGTTACCAGTTTCCCATACAACTAAAAGAAGGATTTCCCATTTTCAAGGTATTTTTGAAAAACACCTGTAATTGAAAAAAATGCTATACTGTGGAACATAATTTTATTCACGGATCATTAAATGACATACTTATAAATGAGTGCGGGTGATGTCATATTTTGGTTGCATCTAACACTGAGCAGTCTTGGGCAGACTAACTCTTCTTACAATAGAATTATCCTGTCTCCTTGAAAACAGATGAGCTGTGTCAGGTGCTCCTCTGCACTCAGTCACTCAGCTTCCACTGGGGAAACTGCACTTTTATTGGTTTAAAACACAGCACTATATTATTGACCTCTTCACGGGCCAACTACAGACTAATGCTCCATCACTTCATTCACTTTTTTATAAATACAGCTCTTAAAATAATGTTTAGCATATGACGTGGAAGAAATTAATCATGCAATTACTGTATTATTGATGGATATACAGTGAACCCTCGTTTATCGCGGGGGTTAGGTTCCAGAAATAGCCCGCAATAAGTGAAATCCGCGAAGTAGGACAATTTTATATTTTACAATTATTCTACATGTTTTAAGGCTGAAAACGCTTCACCAGACACATTATACACCTTTCTGAGACTGGTATTAACATTTTTCTCTTGTTTAAACACTCAAACTTTTGTAGATTTTCATTAAAATATATTAATAGTGGGGGGGGCACGTGACACGCGGACACGTGCGCGCGGACACGTGCGCGCGGACACGTGTGTTTGTTTTGGTACCACATATCCATGCCATGTGCGAAAGTCGAGTGGAAAGCGACCTGGATATCATTTTGGGCAAGACTCAAGCCAATGCTAACAGTGCCGAACCGCTAACAGACGCCTCTGAGCACCAGTCCTCGCCACAAGACCAGGTAACACTAACCTGCGCTCACAAGAGTTGGTTGCATTTCACCCCGGCTCCAAAATCAGACCGCTATCAATGCGTCGCCAATACTCCACAGCTCTCTAGGACGGGGCCGGGTTCGTCCTCTCGTCCTCTCACGGGGAAGAGCCACTGTCTCCTCTGTGCGCGCGAGTGTCCTCCCCCCGCTGCGGGCTCCCTCCCCGCTGCGGCTCCCCCGGATCCGGGGGGATTGATTCTTGGCTCCATGTTGATTCTTGGCTCACACCGGCTCGCACTCTCTTCCATGGCTCGTGCAAGTAAACAAAGGCCACACCTCCTGTCACCCAGGCGCTCTCGTGAAGGACATCTGAGACTCTGTCCCTACCATCCCTGGTTTAGACCTGGTTTAGTCCTGGTTTAGACCTGGTTTAGTCCTGGTTTAGACCTGCTTTAGACCTGGTTTAGACCTGGTCTAGTCTCTTAGCTAATCAGGGCGCAGGACAGAATGTTACACTGTAAAAAAAAGTTACACTATAAAAAAAAAAAAAAAAAAAAAAAAAAAAAATTGGAAAAAAAAATCCGCGAAACAGCGAGGCCGTGAAGAGTGAACCGCGATACAGCGAGGGTTCACTGTATGCAATTTTCATTGATCTGCTATTAAAATACAGCAATCCACACAGATCCCAGAGGAATTCTTCAAATTAAATGAAAGACCATCTTCATAATCATCATCATGTGCAATCAGGCGTCTGCTGTGGAGCTTAATTTCACGAGGGACAGAAGAGCTCTTGTGTCAGGCCGTTGTGCAGCAAATAGAAGCTTCTAGGTGTTCAGTGGAGCTGTGCTTTGTCTGGTTGAATGTTGTATTTTGATTGTAACTGCTGTGGGTCCAAAAGAAAAATGTTCAGTTTGTGAGAAGAAACTCAAAGTTTGAACATGTTAAAGGAAAATTAAAGTTTTTTTTACAATCTGAGCCTTCTTTCGGCAATAAAACAAGTAGTTTTACTCACCCATAGCAGTTTGGTGTCAATTGAAGCAGTATCGCAGAACTTATGTTGAGCCGTTCTGTTCTACCAATGATCCCGTATCCGTTAGCGTGAGTGCTCGGGGCACTGCTTTGCGGTCTCCAAATAACACAAACTTTAGCACTTTTCAAATCACAGAAGATCGCTGTGTCAGCGTAGACTTTTAGTAGATTCTAAAACAGCCTGAAACCCGATATCGCAACAGAAAAGTAAAGTTCAGAGCGGTGTTAGCTTCTTTCGGACTAGCGGTGTTTACAAAACAGCTGAGTTCACGCATGCGCACTGTCCTCTCTGATGATGTCATCAAATGAAACTATAGCTGGATATCGGGTTTCAGGCCGTTTTGGAATCCACTGAAAGTCTACCCTGACACAGCGATCTTCTGTGATTTGAAAAGTGCTAAAGTTTGTGTTATTTGGACACCGCAAAGTAATGCCCCGAGCACTCACGCTAACGGATACGGGATCATTAGTAGAACAGAACGGCTCAACATAAGTTCTGCGATACTGCTCCAGTTGACACCAAACTTCTATGGGTGAGTAAAACTACTTGTTTTATTGCCGAAAGAAGGCTCAGATTGTAAAAAAAAAGCGTTAATTTTCCTTTAAAAGCATGACCAAATCTATTCTTTTTTCTTTTTTAAATTTAGAAATTGTACATGAAGAAAACAAAAATAAGACAAACAAATGAATAAAATAAAGTGGACTAAGGGAGTGTGCACCACCCCCTAGCATTCAGCTCCAGTCAAATACTGGAGTGAATTTGGTTCCATATTAGGAGTAGGAATTTATATGTGGACAAAATGGCAAAATAAAAACACCAGAATAATTTTTAAATTGTTTAACAAACATTTCAAGACCAAAATGACAAGGCTCACTGCAGCAATTACAGAGAGAGGGGCGACCAGTTTTCATTATCCATCCATCCATCCATTTTCTTCCGCTTATCCGGGGCGGGTTGCGGGGGCAACAGTCTAAGCAACCGCTAGCAGGCTAGGATTGTTAAATGTCAATTGGAGCCACATTTGATGGACCCAGAAACACCCCCATGGTCACTTCTATTTTCAAACATGAAAACTGGCGAGTTAGCTATGTCCATTAATACAGCTCTGGAAAAAAAAATAAGAGACCACTGCAAAATTATCACTTTTTCTGATTTTACTACTTATAGGTATGTGTTTGGGCAAAAGTCTATAAACAACAACATTTTCCCCAAATTCCAAATAAATTATCATTTAGAGCATTTACTTGCAGAAAATGACAAATGGTCAAAATAACAAAAAAGATACATGTTTTCAGACCTCAAACAATGCAAAGAAACAAGATCAAATTAATTTTAAAACAACATAATACTAATGTATACACTTAAGAAGAGTTCAGAAATCAATATTTGGTGCAATAACCCTTATTTTTAATCACAGCTTTCATGCGTCTTGGCATGCTCTCCACAAGTCTTTCACATTGTTCTTGGGTGACTTTATTCCACTCCTGGTGCAAGAACTGAAGTAGCTCAGCTTTGTGTTTGTGTTGGAATTCAACAGACGCTGGAATGGAATGGCTGTAATACATGTAGAGATGCTGATTACAGGAAAAAAAATGCAGTGGTCTTATTTTTTCCAGAGCTGTATATACAGTCTATGGTTGAGATCCAAAAGTTGCAAACTGTAAATAGACCCTACATTATTAAAGGGCCCGTTTTTTCCTCATCACAAACTCTGCATAAAACATGGCTTAAAGCTTACAAGAGTCAATTTAGTGTAATATACGACTTTGAAAATGACTATAGTTAATGTATCTTCTGTTCGATAGTTCACTGTACCATGTGAGAGGCGTTTCAGTTGAGTTGAGTTGACGTCCCCTGACTTGACGACATCATGTGTGACTGATGAAAGAGCCGCACCATAAAGAGGCCCTTATGCTGATGTATACTGTCCTTTGAAATGTAGATTACACCCACTGCACTAATCCCCAGGGTCCACTGCGTAATCCCACCTCAAGGAAGGCCTGTCCCAGATGGCCTTGTGGAGCTGTGCGCGAGCTTTGTGTTGAGTGGAGACTGGAGAGAGAAGCTGGTGTTTGGAGTAACTTAAGGGTAGATTTATTTATGCAGGATGAGTTTCCATGACACGGCACACTAATACTGAGAGAGATGGGAGATTAGATAACAAATAATCTGTACTACCCCCTGCAAGTAGATTTCACATGTCAAACTGAAATGTTGGGAGGGGGTATACACGTGCTTTTGTTTTGTTTAAAGGTGCACTGTGTAATTTTTCTGGAGGAGGGTCTATCACCTGCTTGGTTCTCTGGATACGTCATTGCTCTGCCTGGAATGTTCCACAGTATGACATTAAACAGCAATACCTTACATTTATTCAATTACATGGTTTTATAGCTCAAAATTACCCAGAAAACTGAAATCAGAAAACTTCTGATTGTGAGTGGTCTGTAACTTGGTCTGGTTTGGTCTCCATGATGATAGAAAGGTTTAATGCCTTACTGTGAAACATTCTGGTCAAAACAATAACGTCTCCATGGAGAAAAGCATTTCACAGACCCTTCACCTGAAAAGTTACACAATGCATCTTTAACTTTTTGCCATTGAGAAAAATACTAAGCCTTTAGCAGTTCTCTGTGTTTAGTAGTGATCTACAGAACCCCAAATTAGATATAAACCTGGAATCTCCTGGTTAATGGGTTAAATGCACAATCCTGATGTATTTAAATTGTACAGACACTTACTAATCAATGTAATTTGTTAATTACATTTAGCAGAACCTTGTAATTGAAATTAGGGATGCATCGATACCAATACTTGTATGGAATATCAGCGCTGATACTGGAAAATTTGCGGTATTGTATATCAGTTCCATGATATAACTGAATGTGATGAGACTATTTAAAGACAGATTCTGGCCTTAAAGGCAAATTAACGTTTTTTTACAATCTGAGCCTTCTTTCGGCAATAAAACAAGTAGTTTTACTCACCCATAGCATTTTTCTGTCAATTGGAGCAGTATCGCAGAACTTATGTTGAGCCGTTCTGTTCTACTAATGATCCCGTATCTTTTAACATGGTGCTGTATCATTTGCTCGGGGCATTACTTTGCGGTGTCCAAATAACACAAACTTTAGCACTTTTCAAATCATAGAAGCCCGATGTCTTAATGTAAGAAATCGTTTGAAGCAAAAGTGGCCTGTAATCCGAGATTTAGCCATAGTTTCGAGTAGATGAGGACGCCAGTGCGCATGCGCGGACAGCTCCTGGGCTCCAAAGATGAAACGCAAAGCTGAAAACTATGGATAAATCTCGGATTACAGGCCACTTTTGCTTCAAACGATTTCTTACATTAAGACATCGGGCTTCTATGATTTGAAAAGTGCTAAAGTTTGTGTTATTTGGAGACCGCAAAGTAATGCCCCGAAAACGAATGCTAATGGTTACGCTACAACATAACTTTCTTCAAACAGCTCCAAATGACACGAACGTGATATGGGTGAGTCAAACGACTTGTTTTATTACCGAAAGAAGGCTCAGATTGTAAAATAACGTTACTTTGCCTTTAAATGTCTCATAAATTTTATTCATATGAAGCTGTTGAATAGTTCTGTGTAGGATAAATTAAACAGTTACATAACTTATTACAAAACAGATCCATTTCTGTTAACTCTTTTTTAAGGAAATAAGAACTGGATTGTGCATAACCTAATCCTATTTGAAATAATAGAGATTATACATAAATTGTATGCATTAGAGGTTATAATTGATTATAACATAGTATTATAATATAGTATAATATATGTATAGTGTAATATAATTAGTTTTGCCCCAGTAAAGATTCAATGTAAAGCAGGTCATTGGGTCAAAATCTCACTGCTGCCACTATCTGCATCTAATTATAAAATATGAATATGTTAAATCTGACCCAGGCTGCTGTGTGGTTAGCAGTGACACAAAAATTATAATTACGGGTGTGCAAAAATATTGAAATATCAATATATCGTGATGCTAAATTTGGAAATACAGTACCATTATCGTGGGCTGCTGTATCTATATATCACTAAGAGTATATTTTGATAGCTTTTAGCAATTGTTTTGTTGCTTATTTAGTGGAAAGAAACTTGTTTCTGCGATACACTTGACATATTCACTGTTTTGATGATTAACATAGATGCGTTTCATATTAACTTTGCAGAAGTGATGGTTTAACAAAGAAATACTGTTGCTGAAATGTGTTTGTGATGTTACTGTTTATTAAGAAGCAGAGTATCGTGCAGGTATTGCCATTTCATGATAATATCGTATTATAAGACATGTATCGTGTATTGTATTGAATCGTGAGCAACACTGTGATTCCCATAAAAAAATACGATATTGATTCAAAAATTTGCGGCTCGATCTTTTCCAAATGGTTATAGGCACTATTTTCTCGACTGCGGAAGGAGAGCTATAAAAGGCGGGTGCCAGTGAACGAAACTGAAACTTAGCGCGCCTTGCGAGATGGCTGGAGCTGCACAGCTAAAATCACCTTCTGGTTTGAAGGCTGATGTGTCTCTCTGTGTATATTCCTCTTACACATACACAGATAAATGCACAAACACATATGGGGCTGTTCCTGTCAATGGTGACAGTTTTTACTTTAAAGAGACAATTCAGCAATATGTAAGTAGATCGATATCGAATCGGATTGGATCGGATCGTGGATCGAATCACATCGTGGCCTTGTGAATCGAAATTGAATCGATCCAGGAAATCAGGATCGATACCCAGCCCTATTCCCAACCCTACTAATCATGCACTTGGATAATGCACTTCATGTCGTCATTGATTTGTGTTTTATTTTTGAGCTTTGACGATGCAGACAGACTAATAATTAAGGATTACTCAAACATGTGAATGAAAACACAACAAAACACAACTCCAGGTATGTTTTAACCTGTTTTAACATTATAACATGACTTAAAGCGTTTGTGTAATACAGGACTTTTAAAGTCATTGCAGTGTCTGTTTGGATGCTTTGGATAATGGATACACTTGGATACAGAGCTTTTATCTTCTTCAATAATAATAATAATAATAATAATTCATTCATAAGGTGGTGAATTGAAGTACTATTTGCTATGCTGTTGACACCAAAATTGATCATTGGAAAGTGGACCATTCAGATGCTTTGAGTCATTTTACAACAGAACAGATACGCACCAGTTACATAACCGTGAATTCAGACAGCTCCGTGTCCTTCACGTCCTCACTGCTTTGGGCTCTGTGTTTACTCGGCACAGAGGGACTATTCTGCTTTTAACAGGGAACCTTTAAGAGCAGCGTTAGCCTCTGAGACAGGAAGTTGGAGAGAGAGGTTTCACATGATGCTGGCTCAGGCTCTTCTCTGAAACCTGATGCCCTTCTCTCAGCGTAGACTGCAGACTCACACTGTGGGACTGATGCATGCTGGGTAAAAGAGGAGAGGGGGCAAGTGGCGTCTTGAAGTGAAAAAAAGGGTTCAGCCACTGGTGAGGCGAGGTAACTGTTATTATGAAGATAGGATGGTAATGGTTTTGGAACATTATATGATATAGTATTTTGATAGTATATGATAGTATTTTGCTTTTGTAAAATATAAAATGTAAAAGGTCCTGTACCTTAATGTTAATGTCTGTTTGCAGTAGTCCAAAGTTATCTCTTACTTTCTTAACATTACTAGAATCCTAACTATTCACCTCATTGAGTTTATAAGTGATAACTAGTATGCTAACCGCATACCTCTTGGTTTCTGGACAATAAAATGCTGTATAGTTAGACAGTGACCTTATTTTAACACTAAGAGCTGTTTTTCCAATATACAGCTCTGGGAAAAAATAAGAGACCATTGCATTTTTTTCTGAAATCAGCATCTCTACATGTATTACAGCCATTCCATTCCAGCGTCTGTTGAATTCCAACACAAACACAAAGCTGAGCTACTTCTTGCACTAGGAGTGGAATAAAGTCACCCAAGAACAATGTGAAAGACTTGTGGAGAGCATGCCAAGACGCATGAAAGCTGTGATTTAAAAAAAAAAAAAAGGGTTATTGCACCAAATATTGATTTCTGAACTATTCTTAAGTGTAAACATTAGTATTCTGTTGTTTTAAAATGAATTTGATCTCGTTTCTTTGCATTGTTTGAGGTTTGAAACATATATCTTTTTTGTTATTTTGACCATTTGTCATTTTCTGCAAATAAATGCTCTAAACGATATTTTATTTGGAATTTGGGGGAAATGTTGTCAGTAGTTTATAGACTCAAAAAAAAAAAAAAGTTCCTTTTGCTCACAAAAACTGATCATTTTGCAGTGGTCTCTTATTTTATTTTTATTTTTTTAAACCTGATTTTATTTTTCTTTGGAGTACAGTAACAAAAACAGCAAGAAATGAACAAAGTATTTTGATAACACATTTTCTTTTAGTTCACAAAATCATTGACTTGTCACAATAACAAATTTTGAAGCACGATAACCAATAATATTTAAATACAGTATCATTAAATTGCACAAACTACAACACATAAATAGTGGAATGAATAAATAATTAATCCTAGAAGTGACTTTTTCATACCTCAGCTCAAATCTTAACTTATTACATAAAAAATATCATGATTGCAACAAAAATATCCACATGATAAATATTGGGCCCTAAAATCCATTGCTTCAGCGTCCATATATTGAACGATAAGTCCATATAATAGTTATTGTGACAGGCCCGTCATTGTCTATAGGGAAACAAGTACAGCAGTGACACAAGACGTATGCATTCTGTCCGTGAGTGGGAGGACAACGTTGGCATTTGACTGGATAATCAGCTGCGTTACGTGTATATGGAACTAAAGGTTGAGGAATGCTATCAACTAAAAGGATTCTTGTATGTGTGGAATTCATTAAACACTATAAACTGTTTAACTCTTACATGTCAGGCTCAAGCCGACCTTCTGAAATGCATGGATACATAGAGTGTATTGTATAGGGCTTGGGTGCCTAAAATATTGAAAATCAGATACCAATACTACTACCAATCAGATACTTAAAGGCAAATTAATGTTTTTTTTTACAAGGTGGTCTCAGTTCGCTTGTTTGCTCCGGATCGAGATTTTTGGTTTTTATTCACACCAGGCCAAAAGGTCCGAATCAAAGGAGCAAACAAACTCTGGTTCGTTTTAAACGAACCAAACAAGGCATTTGTGAAAACGACCTTAGTGTCAGTTGGCTATATTAAATTGTAAAATGGTGCATGGGCAGAAATGGCTTTTGCAGATTTGTTTTCTGTGGATGTTTGCAAAATTGGCACGAATGGTAGTAGTAATTCTTCTTAAGATAAGGTATTCAATTCCTGAATACATACTGTGGCAGTAGCTCAGTTGGTAGAGCATATGCCTGGTTGATGGTTCGAATCCCGCTCTTGACGGGTTGACCGCATGTGATCCCAGCTCCCACAGATGAGCGCTGATGTTGTGTCCTTGGGCAAGACACTTAACGCCACCTCGCGCCCAGTGTCTGTGGACACTGGTAGCCCCCATGGCAGAAGATACATCAAGGCCTGTTGTGACGTGAGCCGTCCTCCTGTGGACCCACCACCCGCGGAAGGATTCATGGGGGCTGGTGCATTGTGTTCTGGGCAGCAGAGCACTGCTTGGACTGCTGCCCCCGCGACCCAGAAAATGGAAAAGCGGAAGAAAATAAATGAATGAATGCTGTATATACACACTACAGGGATATATCATTTTAAAATGCAGAGGACAGGTTTTGACGATTCTCTAATTTAGAGAATACCTGTTGTAAATATAGTTTTACACAAATCAAGAAACAATTTCTGAAGAAAAGTTGAAAAATATGTTTAAAATTACAGGAAGTAGAGAGTTCTGTTTTAGATACTAATGACGTGGAGAATTCTAGCCAATAGTTCAGCACAATTTACACAAGAAACAATTTTTTTTCTGACACTTTAAACATGATTTCAACAAAATAAAGGTGCTTTCATATAATTTTCATATAATATTAATTTCTTTTGGCCCGCTGTACTACATGGTTGCTAGGTAACAAATTTTCAGCCAGTAAATAAAATTTGAAACCTAAAAAATGACCAAACTGGGAAAAAAATGTAAAATATTTATTGTAATGATCTTGGCTTGGTTTTAGTCAAATGAATCTTCAAACCTGTCACTTGACACGATAATACTGATAACAATAATAACAATAATGCAAGACAAGATAATCCCAATAAACCATATTTAATAAGACAGCACCATTAAAAAGCCTGAACTACAACAAAAAAATGGCAGAATCAACCAATAATTAGCCATAGAAGTTAATTATTCAACGCTCTACAGCCTAAATCGTATTGTTTTACGACTCATAACCATACGAGCGAGCATTCAGTCACATATTAAATTGACATAACTCCTGCTCATTCATCTCCTGTAGATTCTCCACTCGGCTGCCTCTGAGCGGTCTGAGGTCCCCATAGCGTGATCCGTCTGTGGGCTGTGATTTGTGCCTGTGACAGTGAAAGATGGATGAGCTTCTCGCTGTATTATTTAGTGGGACAGTCCCCTGTATTAGAGCCCTGTGTAATCGTCTGGCAGATCTGAGCACAAGATGGAGATGTGACGCTTCTGCTACTGCTGGAGTTTATTCCCTCCTCTCTCTGCCAAAACATCACTACTTCACAAGGATGACAGCTGTGCGCCCCAACTCAAATTAGCTTTCAAATTTCTCCATAAAAGTCCTCAGAAATATAACTTCTGGCATTTCCTGTAACCACATGTTCTAGTGAATGATTAGAACTAATTAAATCCCAGAATACCACAATACATTCTGACAATTTTAGAGGCTTTTTAAACTGTCTTCTATCTACATTTTCTTGTATTATCTTCAAATGCGCTTTACTTGTTACCCAGGCTGCAGCCTCGATTGAGAGAATATACAGGTCTGGAAAAAAATAAGAGACCACTGCAAAATGATTTTACTACTTATATGTATGTATGTTTGGGCAAAAGGAACATTTTTGTTTGAGTCTATAAACTACTGACAACATTTCCCCCAAATTCCAAATTAAATATTATCGTTTAGAGCATTTATTTGCAGAAAATGACAAATGGTCAAAATAACAAAAAAGATACATGTTTTCAGACCTCAAACAATGGAAAGAAATAAGATCAAATTCATTTTAAAACAACATAATACTAATGTTTACACTTAAGAAGAGTTCAGAAATCAGTAACCCTTATTTTTAATCACATCTTTCATGCATCTTGGCATGCTCTCCACAAGTCTTTCACATTGTTCTTGGGTGACTTTATTCCACTCCTGGTGCAAGAACTGAAGTAGCTCAGATTTGTGTCTGTGTTGGAATTCAACAGACGCTGGAATGGAATGGCTGTAATACATGTAGAGATACTGATTTCAGAAAAAAATGCAGTGGTCTCTTTATTTATTTTTTTCCAGAGCTGTATATTTCCTTTAGCTTTCTATAGTCTTTCAAGCCCCACATTCCAATTTATTCAGCCTACACATATGTAAATGGAGCTTCTGTTTTATAAGAAGTTGTATACTTTTCTTTTGACATATTTAACACCTCAGTGAAAACAGGCTCTCCTCCTACGTTTGTTTATATACTGGCCTAAGTGCGCACAGAATCAAAGTACACTATATATTGAGCTTAAAGACATTTTATATTACAGTATTAGGTTTCTTAACTCTTTGTTGTTGAGATGTGCTTTATGTTGCTTATTAATTTGTCTATTAAAGGTCCTGTATTGCTCAAAATTGACTCCTGTGTGCTTTAAGATTTGCTATAATGTTCTTACCTCATCAAAATATACCTGGAGTTGTGTTTTGTTTCATTCAAACATGTTTGAGTAACACTTTATTATTGTCTGTCTACATCTCCAAAGCTCAAAATCCACCTTGCAGTACCAGGTTTCTGACTAATTGTCAGAGTTCTAAAGTTAAAATGTATTGATTATGTTCATTCTCCTCCTTGGCAATTATCTCCCAGAAATTCTGCAAAACAGGACCGTTTGTTTTTGACTATCTGCTGCACTTGGACACTCCCAAGGACCCAGCTGTGATAATCACAGCTCACCATAATCAAAAGGACATGTTTATCAATTGGCTAGAACACAACGAACATGTATTATACGTGTAGGACCGTAATGTCTAGAGTAATGTTCTGTAGTAATGTTTTCCAAACAAAAAGATACCTTGTGTAAACTATTCCACTGTGATTTGTCTTTGTCTAGTGTTACTGATTGTATTGCATTCCTATTCTGTTTATGTTCTTGTATCACTGAGGAGAGAGGGAGACGTTAGTGCCCCATGTTGGCTGCTTTAAGGTCCATGGACCCATCCATTTCCAAGCCTTTTCGTTGTTTACAATGACAAATAAAGCTTCCATTCCGTGATGTCATGTAGTGGTAGTTTTCAAGTCAAGAGCTACGTTTTACCTGAAAATATCCAAATGATTCTGGTGATAGTGTATGAAGTTTAAAAACACAGTGGAGCACTTCCTGACATGACATCTCAAAGTGTTTTCTGTTTGAGGGAAGAGCTAAGCCTAAATCTGCAGAGTTTGTGTATTAAACGTGTGAGAATGAAACAAAACACAACTCCATGTATGTTTGTGATGAGGAAACATTAAAACGGATCAGAAAATGGAGGAATACAGTCCCTTTTATTCCCCCAAGATGAACATATCTGATTGTGATTTTTCTAACGAGCATTGTGGTTAGATGTGCAAATTGTCCCCTTTCAAATTTCACAGTATTTTCCAACAGGCTTGTCTCTCAAATGCACGTTTAATAGTTTAATTTTGCTCAATTACAATCTATGAATCAGTTGTAATTTGCTAAATGTTAATCACCCGTTGACAACAAAACAAGTTAATTGCAAAGAAACAATCTAAAATTATTCAAACACGAGTCAAAATCTATATTCCAGGTATCATGCGTGCTTTTGGATTATGGTTAGAAGCCTATAAAGATTGCTAAAACTAGAAACACATTATGCTGCCCTGGTCACCCTCTTGTCCAATAATTCAACGATCAGAATAATTTGTACACACCACTGTACTTATTTCCTCTGCCTTATCGGCCTGGGGTGTTTCTTTCACCCGTGTGTGATGTCCGCTCCATGTGATGAGAGGATTTACCCTCCGGAATAATCTCGTCCTTCCCCCTCTCCGTCTCTGTCCCTCTCTCTAACCGTCACTCTCTTTCTCTCTCCCTCCCTGTCTCTCTCGCTAACCCTCCCTCTTTCTCTCCTTCTCTTTCTCTCTCTTTCTCCGCTCTCTCTCTCTCTCCCCGTCTCTCTCGCTAACCCTCCCTCTTTCTCTCCTCTCTCTCTCTCTTTCTCCCTCTCTCCCTCCCTCCCTCTCTCCCTCTCTCTTTCTCCCTCTCTCCCTCTCTTTCTCCCTCCCTCTCTCCCTCCCTCTCTCTTTCTCCCTCTCTTTCTCCCTCCCTCTCTCTTTCTCCCTCTCTCCCTCCATCTCTTTCTACCCTTCTCCCTCTCTCTCCCTCGCTCTCCCTCCCACTCGCGCTGTCCCTCCCTCTCTCTTTCTCCCCTTCTCCCTCGCTCTCTCCTTCTCTTCCTCCCTCTTTCTCCTCTTCTCCCTCTCTCTCTCCCTCCCTCTCTCCCTCCCTCTCTCTCTCTCTCTCTCTCTCTCCCTCTCTCTTTCTCCCTCCCTCTCTTTCTCCCTCCCTCCTTCCCTCCCTCTCTTTCTCCCTCCCTCTCTTTCTCCCTCTCTCCTTCCCTCTCACTCTCTCCCTCCATCTCTTTCTCCCCTTCTCCCTCCCTCCCTCTCTCCCTCCCTCTCTCTTTCTCCCCTTCTCCCTCGCTCTCCCTCCCTCTCGCTCTGTCCCTCCCTCTCTCTTTCTCCCCTTCTCCTTCGCTCTCTCCTTCTCTTTCTCCCTCTCCCTCCCTCCCTCCCTCTCTCTTTCTCCCTTGCTCTCTCTCCCTCCCTCTCTCTTTCTCCCCTTCTCCCTCTCTCCCTCCCTCTCTCTCTCACTCTCTCCCTCCCTCTCTTTCTCTCCCTCCCTCTCGGTCTGTCCCTCCCTCTCTCTTTCTCCCCTTCTCCCTCTCTCCCTCCCTCTCTCTCCCTCCCTCTCTTTCTCTCTCCCTGTTTGTCTCTCCCTCTCTCCCTCCCTCTCTCTGTCTCTCTGTTCATCTCAGTGTGTCCTGTGGCTGTGTTATTGTGGTGCGTTCAGGCAGCTGTCACAGGAGAATTCTTCCACTTGTTTTCTGTGCAGCGTGGTGCCTTCACTCTACAGTAAAATGGTGCGTTGGCACAAATGGCTTTTACAGATTTGTTTTGTGTCGATGTTTGCAAAAATGGCAAAAATGGTGGTAGTAATTCTTATCAAGATATATAAATCTAGAGGATAATAGAACGTATGTACAATGAATGTATGTAGAATGAATGTACATATGAAATCATGAGTCTATGGAGAGTATTGTGTTTGTAGGATGGCCTGAGGATGCTGTGACCATTATAGGGCTCATATTACGCTATTTTCTGGTCTACGATATGTCATACAGTAAACAAAGAGATGCTTTTGTACAGATAATTGAGTTGGACCAAGTTTAAAATGAATTCAGTTTTGTTTTTCTCACTGACTTTATTTAATTTGCCTCAGTTATTGGAACATCCTGTTACAATATTTAACCTAATATGGTCAAGTTAATATTGCAAGATTATGAGACGTGGTTACAACTCGAGCCCTATGTGCTTGTGAGTCAGCTTGTTTACTCTCAAATACCAAAATGTTTATGGAAGTTCAAATTCGACCTGTCAGGAAAACAAATTTGAAGCACAATATATAATGCTACAGAGAAATACTACGATCATAATGACTTTATGCCACTGACGCAATAACAATAATGCAAGATAATCCCAGTAAACCATTTTAAATATACAGTTTCATTAAATGCATGAGCTGTAGTAAATAGCAGAATGAACCAATAATTAGCCATAGTTATTCATCCCTCTACAGCTCAAATCTTATTGTATTACAACACAAATACTCAACATCTCCCCACTTTTGCAAAAAAAAAAATACACACGAGAAATATTGAGCCCCAAAATGTATAGTTCCAGCTTTCATATACTGAATGATAAGTTGATACAGTAGTTATCGTGACAAGCCTATAGTTCAAATATTAATTGCATTCTGTGTCATGCTGCTGTCTTTGAGTTTTTTCTCTATTGAAGTCCACAGAAAAGAACGAACAGCAGAGATTTCATTTGAAGTCACAGCAGCACAAAAAATAAATCTCCTAACATGGCCATGCAGCCTGCATACGATGCTGTCACCACAGAGATTTTCTGAAAACTACAAAAGATGCAAACATGTCATAAGTATTTCCAGATATTGCAATAATTTAGGTATGTATGTGTGTTTCCACAAACTTTAATTGAAAGCTTACATTGTGAAATCCGTTGGTTTAACTTTTGTCGGAGTGCAAAAGTTCATGGAGGCTGTGAAGGATGGCAAAATGTCTGAAATGAAAAGATCAGCTATGTGAGGAATGTGTATGGGTGTCTGTGCATAAAAGGCTAGAATGCAAAACTAAAGCCGAATAGAGCTGCCCCCACACACTGCAAAAACATGCATAGGTCAAATTGTAATGTTAACTGCAGAGCTGACTTGTTTGGAATTGTATGTGAACCTGATGTTGACTGTTATCTTGGGTGTAGTTTGGTTCATGGTCATTTGCCACAGAAGCTTTTAGCTGTGACCTGTGTTATTAAAATTCACTTTACTATGTCCAATTTCTGGTGGGACATCCTAACTTAATTTGTCAGTTCACAAACTCATGAGAATCCATCTGCTGTACTATTATTTGGGTTGACGAACCAATCACGTCACAGTATTGAGGTTCGTGCTGAAGCCAAAGACGAAGCGCCTAAACAAACCAAAACAAACATGGCAATGCCGACAGATGAACTTCAGCCTATTTTAGCATTAATACTGACTATTTAATTTGTGAAAAACATGCAGAAGGTTTGTGCTTTTGGGGACAGGGAAGATGTTCTGCGCTTTTCTGAGATGAGAAGATGTGCTTTTCTCTCAACTGGATGAAACGTAACATAAAGTTTGATTTTTCAGCTTGTTCTACTGTTGTGATGCTTAGACCAATCCAGATTGATCATGTGTAGAACGTAGTTGTAGTTGTGGCCATACCTGCATGCCAAAGCCTGATCTTGTCAGATCTCAGGGGTGGCACGGTAGCAGAGTGGTTAGCGCTCTTGCTTCACAGCAAGAAGGTTCCGGGTTCGATCCCCGGGTCGCCCGGGCCTTTCCGTGTGTGTTCTGTGTGGAGTTTGCATGCATGGTCTGGGTTCGATCCCCGGGTCGCCCGAGCCTTTCTGTGTGGAGTTTGCATGTTCTCCCCGCGTCTGGGTGGGTTTCCTCCGGGCACTCCGGTTTCCCCCACCAACCCAAAACATGCACCATAGGTACTCCAGCTTAGGTCCTGACCAAGCCGAAGCAAGAAGATCATGGAGATGGTCCCCGGGTGCCCTAATGTGTGCTGCCCACTACTTGGGTGGGAGACCAGTGGGAATTCCAGGTGCCACAGTGGACCGCCAGTCGTTGTGTCCTTAGGCAAGACACTTCACCCACATTGCCTAGTATGAAAGTGCTGGCTGCGTGAGTATTGGAGGTGGTTGGAGGGGCCAATGGCGCAGATTGGCAGCCTCGCTTTTGTCAGTCTGTCCCAGGGCAGCTGTGGTACAGAAAGTTGCTTACCACCACCAAGTGTGGAGTGAATGAACAATGAACTGTAAAGCATTTGGGTGTCATGAAAGGCCCTATATAAATGCTATGAATTATTATTAATTAATTCAGACTGACCCGTATAGAAGAAGTGACTTTATTGATCTCACATAGGAGAAATTCTTCTCTGCATTTAACCCATCCTGTTATTAGGAGCAGTGGGCAGCACATTACTGCGCTCGGGGACCATCTCCATGATCTTCTTGCTTCAGTTTGGTCAGGACCTAAGCTGGAGGACGTATGGACGTATGGACGTATGGACGTATGGACGTACGTTTTGTGATGTTGGGTGAAACCGGAGTGCCCGGAGGAAAGTGCCCTGGAGGATGTATGGACGTATGGACGTATGGACGTATGGACGTACGTTTTGTGATGTTGGGTGAAACCGGAGTGCCCGGAGGAAACCCACCCAGACACGGGGAGAACATGCAAACTCCACACAGAAAGGCTCAGGCGACCCGGGGAACCCAGACCATGCATGCAAACTCCACACAGAACTAGCCGCTCAGCCACCGTGCTGCCAATAAATCTGGTGTGAGCCAGGTTAGAATGTTCCATGATTTGCCATTAACCTTATCTATAGAGAGAATACAACAGAACCCAGAAAACTGACTATTCCTTTTGTTCAGACAAAGTCAAATCTGCACATTTCTTTTGTTTTTTTCTTCTTTTAGTGTCCTTGTTAAGTCACCATACTGAAGGTGCTTACAGGCTGAGGAAAACGAGTACTGCAATCAAACCTTTACAATCAGATGTTATGTAAAACTGCTCTCGTCTTCCTATCTTTAGTATCAACACAAACCCATTTGAGATCTCCTAATCAACAAATTATAAAAATATCTGTGAGCACTTCACCATAGCCCTATTCAAACTATCGTTTTTCTTCCATTACACACTGCGCCTCTGCCTATAGCCATACCCCTAACCCAATAAAAGTCCCTATCAATTTTATTATCCCTGCTCAACAGGGTAGTGCTGTACTGTAGTGCTTTACATTGACATTTTTCTATACCGTTATGCGCATACATGCTTCTCCTATTATGAATGGCCAACGCAGCACTAAAAGTATTGATCCGCTGCTAAAAATAGTCCTTTAAATATTGCTGCGCTGTGTTTTATTTCGAATTGTGAAGTCATTATGGGATGTTTTGTACGGAAGGCTTTTGTGAGGTGGACATCTGGTGCTTGCTTAGTATGGAAATCTAATCTGAGAGGGGTAACAGGGGCTTCAAACAAATGACTGGAATATTAGCTACAATATTATTCGAAAGGACCACGAAATATCAATGAAGCCTTGATATTGTTCACTGACAGCCAGCCATTATACAGAGGTATATTTATGAGCGTTAAACCAGGGCTGCCACTGGAATACAATAGAAGAAGAAAAATGACTTCTTTGTACGGCATTAACATCATTCATCAGGATTTAATAAACACCTGCACCTCTGTCATATCTGCAGTAGCACACAGCTTAAATACAGTTACCTTTTGATTTATATAACCATCATTCCTCTTGATAGCAAGTTATATTTCAAAACTGGAACCACAATGGCAATTTTGGTCCTTGTCTTTGTTATAGTAGGACGGTATTGAAATATGATGTTCTGGGATCAAAAATGTTAATAAAATTTAAAGCACTGTCACAAAATGTATTCAAAGACATTCTGGAAGAAGTGTTCTTGATCCATACTTGTATTTCCAAAATCCCTGTTTTGAAAAGCCTCGAGTAGAGATCAAATGATTGTTTGGGCCAATATATAGGGATGATTATGATCATTTTCCCCAAAACATGTCATTTAAATTTATTACAAACACACCCACTTTCTGAGGTTTTTGAACGTTAATGTGAGCTCCCCTACCCTGTTTAGGCCCCCCCCCCCCCATGGTTAAAAGTTGTGAAATGTCTAAACTGAGCATTTGCGATTCTTTTCTGCATTACAAAAAATCGGAGCTCGAACGGGCGATTTTGAACAAGGCACCTTATTGACGTCAGATGGAAAAAAGAAATGCAAATGCAGTTCCACCCCCGTCTCTCTGTACTCAGCGTCTCTGTAACTCACGCCCAGAGAGTTTGGACTGCGAATGCGCTAGGCAATGCGAAATGCGTTTGAGTGTTTCTAGGCTTGGAAGTCCTTTATCTGAGCCTCTGGACCTTTGAACAGCAGTGGTTTAATTTTATTTTATGTGGAAATGTGTTTATTTTTCAATGGAATGCTTCAAATCTCTCCCCCGTGCAAAAACAAGGAAATGGATCAGCTGAGGGCTACAGCGGAGAGCGGAGCGTTTGGCCACGCCCCCACCCTCTACTATTGGCCAGCTCTTTTCTCCTCATTTGCATTCAAGCAACAACGCCCATTATGGAGTGTTCCAGAGAGAGAAAAAAATACTCTTTCTCATCTTATCTCTGTTTCTCATGCACTGAGTGTTGATTTTGAAGAAGGATTAATTTACAGTATTAGGGAACCATTAAGGAGCCATATAAAAGCATCAAGAAGTACCATGTCATGGGATCTTTAAGAGAGTTATGTAGTCAAGTTTTGTGCAGCTATTAAAGTGTTTATATAAAGCTTTGTGTGTGCTTTTAAGCAGCAGATTCACCAAAACAAAATGTATAGCCAATAGCCGATGCTCTAAAAAGTCCAAATATTGAGATTTCGGTCTATCTCTAGCCTTGAGATTCATTAACCCCTTCATACTGCGGTATCCCTTCCAAACCTGTAGGCTACTGGCTGCATGGTAGTATATGTTTCTACTGGAATATTACGCCCAATTGCAATTTGTAAAGCGCAAATCCTACAGTCTTCAGATGTAGGACCATTACATGTTCTAAAACACTTCTTTTATTCCTTATTTTTATCGTATATTTCTGCTCAAGGAGGTTTTTCATAGAGCACCTATGAAATTTTAATGTCACTCAAATGTAAAAAAAAAAAAAAAGTTTGTTAAAGGTCCCATGACATGGTATTTCTTGATGCTTTTATATGGTGCCTTAATGGTTCCCTAATACTGTAAATGAATCCTTCTTCAAAATCAACACTCACTGCATGAGAAAGACACATGTACAGAGTCAGAATATCTCTCTCTGAAGAACTCATTCTGGGCCTTATTGCTTGAATGCAAATGAGAAGGACACAGATAGGTTAGAGGAGCGGGGGGGGGGGGGCAAATGCGCCGCTGGTTCCTTGTTACTGTGCGCTGTCTCCCACTTCCGCATTTTAAGCGTGGAGGAAGAAAGGAGAGAACTTTCAATGAAAACACATTTTCACAGAAAATAAAATTAAACCACTGCTGTTTCAGAGGTCCAGAGGGTCGGGTAAAGGACTTCCGAGCCTAGAAACACTCGCACGTGCCTCCATGCAAATAAAAAAACGCATTTCGCATTGCGTAGCTCCTTCGCGGTCCAAACTCTCTGGGCGTGATTTACAGAGACAGGGGGTGGACATCCAGACGGTGGTGGAACTGCATTTGCATTTCTTTTTTCGATGTGACGTAACATAGTTGCCTTGTTCAGAATCGCCCATTTGAGCTGTGTTTTTTTCTAATGCAGAAAAGGACCGCAAATGCTCAGTTTAGACATTTCGCAACTTTTAGCCATGGGGGGGCCCTAAACAGGGTAGGGGAGCTCACATTAACGTTCAAAAACCTCAGAAAGTGAAAATTTCATGTCCAAGAAATCCGTTTATTACCGGCCTCCATTTGAACATCAAGTTTCCGCTCGTCACACACTTTTGATTTCTACTGTGGCTGTGCTTCCCAAAACCCACCCTCATCACGTTTGTATCGATCGACTTCATTATAAAAGTGCACATCCTAAATCCAATAAACTGGGGGAGGTGCATACATAGAGATTATACAACAACTAATCTCATTTACTCTCCTCTTGCTGTCTCTAACTGAGATGAATCTTTGTTAACGTAGCTTTACCTTGCTCCGGGGCCGTTGACAACATAGATATTTCTAACTTAGTGGAAAACCAATTTAGTGTTTTTGCGACAGCTTGTAAATCTGAATCTGAAGCAAAGCCAGACGGAGCCGTGCTGGAGCAGTGCTGGAGCTGTGCTGGAGCAGTGCTGGAGCTGTGCTGGAGCCATGCTGGAGCTGTGTGTCGTGCTGTCTGCTCTGAATGTGTCCTGATTGTGCCTCTGCGCCTGGTGCACGTTTATCATAAGGACAAGTTGTAGGTGTGCATAGTTCAGTGAGAAGTATATGGCATTTTTCATGTACGAGGTGAAGTTCATTAGCAAAAACAGATGGGTGGAACAAAACAAATATGGTGAAGCTTGTTGTTTAACAGATTTTCAATATATTTTAAGTATCAAACCAGACTTTCTACATAAAATCCAGTCATTTGTAGTTTAATGCTTCTATATTTCGCATCTTTTGACTCCTGTGAGCTTTTAGCCATGTTAGAATACTGTTACTTCATTAAAAATATATCTGAAGTTGTGTTTTGTTTTATTCACACATGTTTAAGTAATCCTTTAATAATTTCATTTGGACTCACATATACTCTGTTTCATCTATAATAGACAATATTTACCACCACCATGAAGAAACCAGTGAAGCCTGAACTACTCTCTAATCATGAAGTAACAAAGTGTCAAACCAAGTCTCCATCTTCGTCCTGAATTTTACAGTTTGAGAAGGGGCGTTGTAAACTCGTGGTGTTCGTTTATTTCCGCTATCATATCTGCTTGAATGAGCCCTTCACAGTAAGCCCCCGTCTTTATGGATCATTGACTTCGTCTCATTAAAACAAGGACTCCAACCATTCTGCCTTCTCCCTCAAAGCCACTTCTGTTTTTGACGATGCATCCAGACGCGTAGCTAAACCTCCCTTTGATTCCACACAATTCTCCGCATTCATTTGAGCAGCTTAATTAAATCCAGGTCATGTTGTGTGCTATAAACTATCTCTTGGCCTTACTTTGAACCATCAGGGCGCTGGCAGTGTAACCTGGGAGAGAGGATTTCTGATTGAATGGCTCCACTAGGCTGCTTTAACAAAAGGATGGAGGATGGAGGAAGTGATGCGTACGCCTGTCGTGTCTGTACTTCCTGGTCTCTCCAGGGACCCAGTTAAATACACATCACAGCGCCAATAGTAAGAGGCAGTGGGCTGCATACAATGAGTAACCTTTGGAGGGAGGTCCTTTTGAACAATTATAGTCTACATGTCCTGGAAGAGTGTGCAGGGAGTCTTTAGATGACAGCTGTGCATGTAGTAATTGGACCAAATAACTACTATAACACTGGAGAAGAATACACATATTCTACTGTGAAGCAACCTTTTATTTATTTAGTTTATTTATGAGACAAGGACAGTGCACAATATACATTAACCTTGTTGCTATATTTTGGGACCAGTTCTTAGGCCTGTCACGATACCTAATTTTGAAGTGCAATTGCTGAAGTAAAGCCACATTAAAGGGATAGTGCGTTTTTTTTTTTTTGTTTTTTAATGTGAATCTGTATGGCTTCCCCTTCAACAGTGTCATGCATTAACACTGACTTACCCCTGACAGCGTCCTCTGGGCCCAGTTCTGTGCCGGTTCCGTAGCTCGCGATCGTAGTTCCGGCAAGATACCGGGGATATTTAATAAAGCTTGTTTTTCTTCTCAAAACAGTATTTGTCCAAAAAGTGATATATTTGCGTCACAAACAGTTGCACACAAAAAATTTAGCAGCCTAATTCGCTATTTTCTCTCGATTTGTATCACTGCGCGCAGATTAGCTGTATTAGCCTGTTCACTTGTAAACATCCACTTACGGCAGATGTCGCCATACCGCATCTGCTGTAAACATCCGCTTACAAGTGAAAAGCTAATACAGCTAATCTGCGTGCAGTGATACGAATCGAGAGAAAATAGCACCAATGCGAATTAGGCTGAATTTTTCGTGTGCAACTGTTTGTGACGCAAATACACTCAACAAAAATATAAACGCAACAATTTTGTTTTTGCTCCCATTTTTCATGATATGGACTTAAAGATCTAAAATTCATTCCAGATACACAATATTACCATTTCTCTCAAACATTGTTCACAAATCTGTCTAAATGTGTGATAGTGAGCACTTCTGCTTTGCTGAGATAATCCATCCCACATCACAGGTGTGCCACATCAAGATGCTGATCTGACATCATGATTAGTGCACAGGTGTTAGAGGTAAGATCTTAAGCCCGAGCCCGAGCCCGACCTGACCCGACCCGAATTTCGGGTCGGGTTCGGGCCTAAAATGTCAATCATTGCTTCGGGTCGGGCTCGGGCTCGGGCCGGGCTTCTCTCTCGCTCGACTTTTTTTTTAAATAAATATATGTTTATAAAAATGTATAATAAAACGATGTGTGGATACTAAACTAAGGAATACTTGTTTTAAAATAAATAATTTGGATAAAACAGAGAAGGCGCTGTAAGGTAATTGCTATTTAACTATTAAACAGGAGCCGCTCTTAATAATCTTCCCCTCCGCCCCCCCCCCCCCCTCCATATTGGGGATACCCCCTTGGGGTATCCCCAATATGGAGGAGCAAGAAGTTAAGGATAAACTAAAGACAGGAGAACTGAAAAGACAAACACGCACCGGTTAGAGTGAGGTGTGGAAAAGCTTCAAATTGATTGTTGAAAATGCTACAGAAACTTGCGTTGGCTTCGCTGAATGTAGTCAATGTGGCGCTTTGCTTTCATACGAGAGCAAAGACTGGCACCTCGACGTTCCCTCTAAGCTGCGCGCCTGTGCAGTTGCGCACTGCTCACACATTCTCAGCGCACAAGAAATCCTATGCAGCGCAGGAATGAAAGAGTTCCGCTTTTTTTTCAGCCGCGGGGTCATCTGAATATGGGGGAATCGTCCAGTATTCAGAAACAAAAGTATGTGTCTCGTATTAAACTTCTACCGGTGTAAGCCACGAGCACGCGCAAGCCGCGAGCATGCGCAGCTCTTTCCGCGTGTACCGGGGGTGCATGTCGGATGTCGCGCACAGGGTCCCAAGGAGCGCTCAGGGAGTTAGTGTGTTTGCTCAGACACATAAAACATTAGGGGGAACATTGACCTCGACGCTGAGCAGGCATTTAAACAGCTGTACTAGCAAAATTGATGATCGTCAAACATCTATATTATCATTTGTTTCAAAAAAACGCCCCTCACAAATAAAATATGAAATTTCGGGTTTGCTTCGGGCTCGGGCCTGCAAATCAAGTTAATTGGTCGGGCTCGGGCCGGGTCGGGCTTTAATACCCACGGGCCGAGTCGGGTCGGGCTGGATTTTTTAGGCCCGATCTTACCTCTAACAGGTGTACCTTATACTTCCCACAATAAAAGGCCACTCTGAAATGTGCAGTTTTGTCTCACAGCAAAATGCCACAGATGTCACAAGCATTGAGGGAGCATGCAATTGGCATGCTGACAGCAGGAATGTCAACCAGATCTGTTGCTCGTGCATTGAATGTTCATTTCTCCACCATAAGCCGTCTCCAAAGGCGTTTCAGAGAATATGGCAGTACATCCAACCGGCCTCACAACCGCAGACCATGTGTAACCACACCAGCCCAGGACCTCCACATCCAGCAGGTTCACCTCCAAGATCGTCTGAGACCAGCCACTCGGACAGCTGCTGAAACAATTGGTTTGCATAACCAAACAATTTCTGCACAAACTGTCAGAAACCGTCTCAGGGAAGCTCAACTGCATGCTCGTCGTCCTCATCGGGGTCTTAACCTGACTCCAGATCGTCGCCGTAACAGACTTGAGTGGGCAAATGCTCACATTCGATGGCGTCTGGCACGTTGGAGAGGTGTTCTCTTCACGGATGAATCTCGGTTTACATTGTTCAGGGCAGATGGCAGAGACAGCGTCTGTGGCGTCGTGTGGGTGAGTGCTTTGCTGATGTCAATGTTGTGGATCGAGTGGCCCATGGCGGTGGTGGGGTTATGGTATGGGCAGGCATCTGTTATAGACGAAGAACACAGGTGCATTTTATTGATGGCATTTTGAATGCACAGAGATACCGTGATGAGATCCTGAGGCCCATTGTTGTGCCATACATCCATGAACATCACCTCATGTTTCAGCAAGATAATGCACAGCCCCATGTTGCAAGGATCTGTACACAATTCTTGGAAGCTGAAAATGTCCCAGTTCTTGCATGGCCAGCATACACACCGGACATGACACACATTGAGCATGTTTGGGAAGTGCTTGACCGGCGTATACGACAGCGTGTACCAGCTCCCACTAATATCCAGCAACTTCGCACAGCCATTGAAGAGGAGTGGACCAACATTCCACAGGCCACAATTGACAATCTGATAAACTCTATGCGAAGATGTATTGCACTGCATGAGGCAAATGGTGGTCACACCAGATACTGACTGGTTCTGAGTCCCCAGACCCCCAATAAAGAAAAAAAAAAAGAAGAAAAAAGCAAATTTCAGGGTGGCCTTTTATTGTGGGCAGTCTAAGGCACACCTGTGCACTAATCATGATGTCAGATCAGCATCTTGATGTGGCACACCTGTGAGGTGGGATGGATTATCTCAGCAAAGCAGAAGTGCTCACTATCACACATTTAGACAGATTTGTGAACAATGTTTGAGAGAAATTGTAATATTGTGTATCTGGAATGAATTTTAGATCTTTAAGTCCATCTCATGAAAAATGGGAGCAAAACAAAAGTGTTGCGTTTATATTTTTGTTGAGTGTGTATCACTTTTTGGACGAATACTATTTTGAGAAGAAAAACAAGCTTTATTAAATGGCCCTGTGAACTTACCAGACCTACGTTCCTGAGCTCCAGAACCGGAGCAGAACCGGGCTGAGATGACACGGTGAGCTGTGTTGATGCACGACACTGTACCCATACAGATTTTTTTTTTTAAAAACACACACTATCCCTTTAAAGGTGCACTGACTAACTTTTCTGGTGGAGGGTCTGTCAAATGCTTTTCTCCATGGACATGATATTACTTTGTCTGGAATGTTTCACAGTATGGCATTAAACCTTTCTATTTTTTGACCAAACCAGACAAAGTTACGGGTCAGATCTGTGAAGAGGCAACACCACTCACAGTCATAACACTTGTTTTCTAGGTATTTTTGAGTTGTAAAATCACCTGTAATTGAATAAATGTAAGGTAGAGATGTTTAGTGTCATACTGTGGAACATTCCAGGAAGAGCAATGACATTTCCACTGAAACAAGAAAGTGAGGGACCCACTACTGAAAAGTTACACAGTGCACTTTTAAATACATATTTTGAATGGGACTGATATTAAAAAACAGCAGTGAGGCAGACCTCTGTTAATAAATACTGCATATTACACGTAATAATGTTGTAGCCAGCAGTAAAACATTTATACATTTTGCATTTAGTCCATTAGTAACTGGACCGAATAGCAGGAGAAAAATACACTTATTTTACTGTGAAGCCACAGTTACTGCTGTATTTTAGGATCATTTGGTAGGCCTGTCACGATAACACATTTTGAAGTGCAAATTAGATTAGATTAGATTCAACTTTATTGTCATTACACATGTATAAATACAGGTAACGAAATGTGGTTTAGCATCTAATCAGAAGTGCAAGGAGCAGCAAGTGCGATATATATATATATATACTGTATACTGTATATACAGTACATAGTACAGGGGGTCCTCGGGTTACGACGTTGATCCGTTCTTAAGACGTGTCGTAACCCGAACCCGTCGTAAGTCGGATTTTGACTTTAATCTTCCAACCAAAGCACCAATAACCTTTCCATCTCAATAATTAGACCACTACGCTGCTTGGTTATCACTGTCGCTTTCATAGGAGCAGATCAGAGCCCACATCAGGTACTTCCGCCCACATTGGGCACGCACACGAGGCCGTCTTCTCCGCCATACAACCACTACAAAGCGTATTGTTCCGCCGTGCGCCGCGCGGCGTTCGCATTTGTTTACGTCGCTTACCACGCTAAACCGCGTAAGACGGAATGACGCGTAATATTATTTTTTTTTTAAAATGGGGGCGCGTTCGTAACCACGAAACGTCGTAAGTCGAGACCGTCGTAACCCGAGGACCCCCTGTATACAGTATATACAATATACAATATAAACAGTATGGTTGTAGTGAATTATGTACAAATAGGGCAATATGAACATGTGGGAGTACTTTGTTGTTAAACTATATAGGGGATATAAACAGATGTATTATAAAGTATACAGTAGAGCTATTAATATATATGATGAGCTATGAACAAGTATACAGGTGAGCTGTAAATAAAAGCTATAATTAATTAATAATTCATTAATTAATAAATAATTGCTATATAGATCCACATTAAATACATCATTTGAATAGGACTGATATTTAAAAACTGCAACTGAGATAGAACGCTGTCATTAATAAATACTGTATATTACACATAATAATGAGTTAGGTAATAGTAAAATATTTATACATTTTACTGTTATTCAACTATGCATGTTTTCATTAATAAAAAATACTATGAGTGAGCTAGCCTCTCTGTGAGCTTTATACCATGTTATAACTAGGGATGCACGATATATCGGCATTAACATCGGTATCAGCTGATATTGCCAAAATTTTTACATAGTGGTCGTTAATATCGGCCCAGTTTTACACATCGGGGTAATATTAACGACCAATATTTGTCAGTACTATAAATACCAGATTAAGAGTGACATGGTGTGTCATGTCTTTGTGTTAAAAGACATCAATATTTCATAAGATCAATAAGTTAGTTAAAGGTTATAAATGAGTTCATTTCATATTTGTAAATTGTTAAAAAGAGTTAGGTAAAATCAGAGTGAGAAATCTTTTCTATTTTCTCGTTCTATTTTGAGTAAAGAGTGAGCGTTCCTGTGTTAAAGTCCGGTCTGTTTTATACGAATTAAGCATGAAGACGGCTCGTGTTCACGCTTCATGTTTTATACGTTTGAACCTCGGCAAACTTTCGCCTTTGTGAGTATTTTATGTTAACAAGCACTTTGATGAAGGTGATGTATATACTGTATTGCATTTGAACAAGTAAGACCTGAACTTGTGGTTTCACGGAGCTAACTGTTTAAAGGGACAGTGTGTAAGATTTTTACCCGTTAATTACTGAAATTGAAGATACCCATTCAAAAATACATTGTTTTCCAAGCCTTTTCACTTCCATCATGAAATCAAAGTATTCTTTTGGACTTAGATATAGTCACATAAAAGGGGGATCTTCCCCATATAGAGGCAGCCATTTTGAATACGAGAGCCGCAGAAGGACATTTGGGCTCATCCTTCGCCGAGGCTCCTGCTAGCAGCTGCTCAGCCGCGCTGCATGTGGGAGCAGAGGAGCGAAGGAGAGAAGGGGAAGGGGAGGGGGGAAGGGGGGAGCCTCGTGTAAACAAGCATGCTGCTGTATCACACATCGTAATGGATATAACACGTATTTTGGACTAAATTGTTTTACTGGATTTTATTCGCTGGATCCTTATGGACAGATTGAGACCAAGTTTATGGTGAAATACAGAGTTTGACCTGTGCAAAGCCTTCAAAGGTAAGCTAACAAACCTCGTTTTGTGCTTTTCTGTATAAAAGCCCCATGTGCTCGGGGAGTGATTGTTTTGCAGGGAAATGAATTGCATAGTCAAAAAGAGGAGACTGTAAGGTTTCATTTGATGTGTAGATTGTCATGAAGCATGATCGGGATTGTGTGTTTTCATGCGAAAAGAAAAAAAAAAGTGAACGGGGGACCGCGTTTTATGTATACAGCGGCGCGGGCACGCGCTACGGCGCGCCCGGGTGACCCTCGAGGTCTGCCATAGCCAAAAGAGGAAGTGGAATAGCTACTAACCACCTATGCGCCACGAATCCTACACACTGTCCCTTTAAGCTAGCTACTTGTATTTTGTTCATCACATGTACTACAAAATTAGTAATGTGCCTTCTTTGTTCTATGTTTCAGTTACTACATAAATATATAAGAGACCTCCATAAAACAAGAAAAGTACGCCTTGTGTACGGAGTTTTTCGCTGGCTGTCTAGCCTCACATAGTCACGTGTCGTGAGGACAGCACATGGTGATTTATCATCCTTGTGTTTTTTTTTATCTAAATTTTCTCACAAGGGTTTTGTGAATAAAATAAGTTCAGCTTTATGGAGTCAAAACACATTTTGAAAATAAAAGAAGACATTCAAAAATTCACTTTGCATGATTTTCAGTCTGTATAAAATGTTCTCAGAATTCAGCCATAACAGCAACATTATTATCGGATATTGGTATCGGCTAAAATTTTCACATCAGTGCATCCCTAGTTATAACATTACCTCCTCAAAAACATGCCTGGAGTAGTTTTGTTTCATTCACACATTTGAGTAACTCTGCATATTAGTGTGTCTACATCTCCAATGATCAAAATGCTCTGTTCCACCTTGTGATGTCATGTAGCGGTAGTTTTTAGGTTAACAGCTTTTTGCCTTTGGTTCAGCAGAGATGAACAATTCCATATAATTCTAGTGAAGGTGTATGGAGTTTACAAACACAGTAGAGCACTTCTGTTTTACCACATGACATCACATGAGTGTTTATTGTTTTGAGAGAAGAACTCTGCCTAAATATGCAAGGTTTGTGTGTTAAACATATGTATATGAAACAAAACACAGCTCCAGGTATGTTTGTGATACAACATTATAACATCATCAGAATACAATGTGATGTGGGCCCTTTAAACCTTGTGTGGCTATATTCCTCTAGTTTGTATTCAGATGTCGAGGTCCGAGAGAAGTGTTTGCTCTGTGAATGTTAAACACCCCTTGTTCAGAGTTCTGTCTCAAATAGAGGTGGACGGGCAGGTATTATTTTGCTGTTGGCAGATTTGCGATGTGAAAATTGGACCCACCACCACCACAGGGAAGATGATCAGTTATTACAGACATGGCATAGGAAGCGATCCTCCCCAGCCATTTGTTAGGGCTCTTAAATTATGCAGTTTTTTCTATACTATCTGTAGTATGATAAAAGCAAATCTGCATAGAATTACTGCACAGGGATTAAAGGGTAAATGGGGTCTTCTTTGTGGGGGATTGTTAACATCTTTTTATTTAAGTAGGTCCAGGCTCCAACTCCCTATACATGATCTGTGTTAAAACTGATACATACCAGATGAGCTGCCAAAAATAAATGGACTTAATGCATTCAAACACTCTTAAAGGTTCTATATTAAGCTAAATTGACTCTTGTGAACTTTAAGCCGTGTTATAATATTACCTCTTCAAAAGCATACCACTTTTCGCTTTGTTTCATTCATACATATTTGATTAATGCGTGAAGAGTCCCTCAATCGTCCAGGTAGAATCCATGATAAAAGAAAAAATTCAATTTGTCAACTGGACAAAGTTTGGTCAAACGTTTCGCCGCTCAGAGATACTGTATAAGCAAGTGTCTTACCAGCACTCTAAGCAGAACTGACGAAGCCTCTCGGATGAGCGGCGAAATGTTTTCGACCAAACAAACTTTGTCCAGTTGACAAATTGAATTTCTTCTTTTATCATATTTGAGTAATCCTTTGTTATTAGTCTTATTAGTCTCTGCCCTGATCCATCTTGCAATGTCATGAAGCAATAGTTTTCAAACCTTTTACCTTTTGTTTAGTAGAGATTGGTTATTCCAGTGCTGAAATTATCCAAATGATTCCAGTGATGGTGTGCTAGGTGTACTATACTATGGCCTGGGCACCAAATGCAGCCCTCAAACTGATTTTTGTTGGCCCTCAGGCTTCCAGATAAATTGGCCCATATTTTTTGGCATTTTTTACTACTATGAGTTACTAGAAAATCTACCTGCATGAAGCCTATGTCAAATGTTTTGTGTGTCCTATTGAGGATGTTTACAGGTCTAGAGGCTCATTCTAACCTGCTATAAATGCACATATTTAAATGATTCACTCTATTAACCAACAATATACCTTGGTCCTTGATGAAAAACATTTGGCCCTATATATAATCTGTGTACAAATAATGATACTCACCAAATGAGGTCCAAAGGAGTGATCCTAAACAATCATTCACCTTCAGTGATCTAGAGGTTGATTCAGCCCAAAACAAATGGACTGTGCATTAAAGCTCATACACTTAAATATGGTGAAATCATCCGTTTTTTCACATGCACTTACATTAAAAGGCCACTATATGGATTTTATAAGAGCACTTATATTTGAGTGTATATGGATTAAGAAGTGCCTTCAGTGGGTTTTTTTTTTCTAATGCTGTACACTGCAATGATTGTATAGACATTGGACACTGGTTTTATAAAACTATATAGTAGCTTGACCAGAAATCTGAAAGTTTACCTATATCTTTTTCTGTGAAGTGAGGTTTGAGGGACAATTGTAATCATAGACTGCATAAATGAACATGGCTAAACCGCTAGCTGCGCTGAAGTGAGCACTGGGGCGCTTCCAGCTCCATCAATACTGATTCCAATTGACTTTACATTGAAAAATTGTCCACCCTCTATCTGTAAATGTTGCAATGAGGCTTGTCATTTTAGTCTTAAAATATTCAAATGAACCCGTTTTACATGATCTGGTGTTTTTATTTCGGTATTTTGTTCATAAATAAATTTCTATTCCTATAACCGCTAGCATCATGAGGTTCATTTGACTGGAGCCGAACACTAAAGATGACGTCACATGCACTTAGTCCACTTCTTTATACAGTCTATGGGTGCAATACCTCTCAACAAGAACACTTGAGTAATCTAGTTCATCATCATGTTCGTTGTTCCCTTCTGGGGCAGGTACCACTCCATCCATCTATGACCATACAGCCAAGATAAATACTGTTGTGATATTTATATTGTTTATTTTTGTTTCTTTCAGGTAAATATGTGTATCAGCCCATGACAAATGTGTGTCACCTACCCAGCACAGTAGTGCCCCCTGAAGGATCGGAGTACAGTGACACCATTGACCTGTCCTCATCTCTGGCTGAGCGCTTCCTAAAGCTGGCCCCGAGCTTCCAGTCTCCCCCTCCCCTCGAGTCGCCCAAGTACTGCGTCATCGCCGACCTGTTTGTGGATGATTACATTGTCAAACGCATCAACGGAAAAATGTGCTACGTGCAGCGCCCTCCACCTCCGATGCCTGAACCTCCCAATCCTCCAACCCCTCCCCCACCTGCTCCATCTGCCCCTGCTGCCCCTCAGGTGCCCCAGAACCCTCCTGCACCCCAGCCCAAAGCCCCCAAACCGAACACAGCCTCCCCTAAAGCCAAGCCGCCTCCAACAGCTGTCCAAATGCAACACAAGACCGCTTCACCTGTGGACAAGGTAAAAGGACCCAAAATGGAGCACTGTTCTTCTCCGTCCAGCTCGGAGGACTCAGGCATCAACGCTCTGGGGCTGCACTTCCTGGAGTCGTGTGAGGACAGCGAGGAGGACGATGGACTCAGCACAGACGGAAACTCCAGCCCAGGCAGTCTGTGGGACCAGGACGAGTGCTCTCTGCTGTCCCCATCCAAGTCTATGATAGAGATCATCGAGAAGATAGAGACTACGGTGTAACTGGCACAGAGGGTGGACGCCATCTCACAGGGATGAGATCTGTGGATGAGAATATTATAGGAAGAACAATCAAGCATTTGCAACTTAAAGACAGTTTCAGGCCACATTATTAGATATGTATTTTCTAGTGTTTTAAATTAATTTATATCTAGTATACAATGTAGTATGCTACCATGATGCTAAATCTGCTCAAAGTTAATAAGGGGAATGTTATTCAGGTAAATGGGGTTGTGGTCAATACATCATAATTAGGGATCCAGTCAAGCTTTTTCTATTCCGATACCAATGTTGATACTTTGGCTTTAAGTATCTGCCAATACCCAATATCAATGACTTTATTTCACTGCAGACCCATCATAGTAAATGAGTCAAGTCACATTTCGAGCAGCGCCCTCTTCGCATTTAAGTGTTTTTAAATGAAGCTAAAGGCCTCTCCTTAAGTCAGGTGGTTACCTGAATAAACTTATCGACATGTTGAAGATTCAAAGCCGATAGCTGATAGGTTAAACAGTGCAAACACCTATCTACGTCTATCTCTAATACTGATCTTAAGAGAAGCTGTATCTAATAATGTGGCCGTGAACACAGAAATTGTTTTGGAGTGCAGCTGGTTTTATACAATGGAAGTGACCAAGGACTGTCCTATCTCTCAGCCTGTCCACGCATGAAGACAATTTCCAACATTGAGAAAGCACAATCTCTTCCCCAGGAACATGCACAGTGGACCAAACACATCTCCTGCACTGGGACATGGTTAAAAGAGCTCAACCCGATACAGCCTAGCCTCACTCCCATCTGAAGATTTTTGAAGAGGTCTATTTGAGTACATGTGACTGTATGAATAATGTATGACTGCGATAGACCGGGTTTCTTAAAGGTGCATTGTGTAACTTTTCTGGTGGAGGGTCTGTCAAAGGCTTTTCTCCATGGAAATGTTATTGCTTTGTCTGGATTTATTTCACAGTATGGTATGAAGCAACCCCGCTCACAGTCAGAATGCCTGTTTTGCTAAATTACAGGTGGTTTTATAGCTCAAAAATACTTGGAAAATGTAAGGTAGAGATGTTTAATGTCATACTGTGGAACATTCCAGGCAGAGCAATGACCTATTCATCGAGACAAGCAGGTGACAGATGCTCCACCAGCAAAGTTACACATTGCAACTTTTAAAATAAGCAGTTGGGTCATTCCTAGTGTTCTCGCAGCATATTTCGAGAGGCCAAAACTTGAAGCATGCCATCTCTCTCTCCTGCTAAATCAATATTAATGTTTTCTTGCAATTGTTATAGATCTATAGCACACTGACCTTTGACCTGGAGAATCTATTTTCACATTAGAAAAAAGCTGCTTGTTCGCACACACTTTCATTCACGCCATTGTAGATCAGTGTTAGACAATCAAGGAATAGACAAAGCACATTTGAATGCTCTATCTGCCAGTGAGGACCAAGCACGTGTCTTGGGTGGACACTCAATAATGGGGAATGGTTAAAGATAATTATGATATTAAAGGGGCTATATGTAAACCAAAAAAAAAAAAAAAAAATCTTTAAAAAGGACTTGTATGTAGATGTGTGCAATATATTGTCCAAAAGATAATATCGAAATTTGTAAAGAGAGCAAAGCAGTCTGAGTGTATTATTGTATACAGCTCTGGAAAAAAATAAGAGACCACTGCAAAATTATCAGGTTTTTCCAATTTTTACTACTTATAGGTATTGGGAAAAAGGAACATTTTTGTTTGAGTCTACTACTGACAACATGTCACCCAAATTCCAAATAAAAATATTATCGTTTAGATTATTTATTTCCGGAAAATAACAAATGGTCAAAATAACAAAAAAGATACACGTTTTCAGACCTTAAACAATGCAAAGAAACAAGATCAAATTCATTTTAAAACAACATAATACTAATGTTTACACTTAGGAAGAGTTCAGAAATCAGTATTTGGTGCAGTAACCCTTATTTTTAATCACAGCTTTCATGCGTCTTGGCATGCTCTCCACAAGTCTTTCGCATTGTTCTTGTGTCCTGGTGCAAGAACTGAAGTAGCTCAGCTTTGTGTTTTTGTTGGAATTCAACAGACGCTGGAATGGAATGGCTGTAATACATGTAGAGATGCTGATTTCAGAAAAAAATGCAGTGGTCTTATTTTTTTCCAGATCTGTATATTGAGTGATACGTCAATATTGTGATGATCCTGACAGGCCGATGTGTAGCCATAGACTGTATATATAAATGGACATGGCTAACCCGCTAGTCGCCGTGTTCCAAATAGGACGTGAGTATAGGGTGCTTCCGGCTCCATCGACTTTGGCTCTAACTGACTTTACATTGAAAAATTGTCCCTTCCTCTCGCTGTAACTGCTGCAGTGAACCTTGTCATTTTGGTCTTAAAATGTTCGTATTAACCCGCTCTACATGATCCTGGTGTTTTTATTTCACTCCTATAACCGCTAGCCTTGTGAGCTTCATTTGACTGGATCGGAACGCTGTGGGTGACGTCACACTCCTTTAGCCCACTTCTTTATACAGTCTATGGGTGCAGCAAAAAGCATCTAATATGGACAGCCCACATTTCTTTATACAAATATACACTTTTTATTATATAGTGAGGTGAATTACATATTACTACTTATTAAAACCTAAGAAATAAAAGCACATATAGCTCCCTTAAAAACGTATTGCCGCACCCTTGATTGACTTTTTGATAATATGTTCCTAACATTTTCAGGTACACTCTTTGGCACACAAATGTGAGTAGCAGCATTAGCAAGACGGCAAACCTCAACTAATCTGGACTGATGCAATTTGAAAAATGTTCAAATCGTGTTGGAGGAGCAAAGCCTTACTCCAATTGAAACCACAGTGATGAGTGGTTTGTAAAATTGTTCTTGGCAAAAGATAGCAGCTAGCGGGCGGGCTATGAACGCTGCTGCAGCTGCCGATATTACTGTCATAACGATACAATGGAATAATAAATTGTCAAACTCTAGCTGTTGGAACGAAATAAATAATGGCTCTCTGGGATTCATCAGTCAGAACTGGTCCATTATCAAACCAGCCCTGTCATCTGCAGCTTGGACCAAAAGCAGATGAACAAATATTTGCCTGAGTGGAGCTGGCGGTGTTCAGCTGTGGGTCAATTTAAGGTGCACTGTGTAGCTTTTTGGTTGGGGGCCCATCTGCTTGTTTCTATGGATATGTCAATGCTCTGCCTGGAATGCGTGAATAATCCCTCAGTCGTCCAGGTAGAATCCCTGATAAAAGGAGAAATTCAATTTGTCAACTGGACAAAGTTTATTTGGTTGAAAACGTTTCGCCGCTCATCCGAGAGGCTTCATCAGTTCTCAGAACAAATAAACTTTGTCCAGTTGACAAATTGAATTTCTCCTTTTATCACTCTGCCTGGAATGTTCCACAGTATAGCATTAAACAGCTTGACCTACATTTATTAAAAGGTGCATTGCGCAACGTTTCTGGTTTAAGGTCCATCATCTGCTTGTCTCCATGGAGATGTTATTGCTTTGCCTGGAATGTTTAATGCATACCACTGAACATTGATCTAGCATTAACTTGTCCACTGATCCAAAGGTTGGCGGTTCGAATCTCGCTCTCGGCATAAAAAAAAAAAAAAAGTCATTGGTTGAGCGGTCAGATCCACTGACCCATAGGTTGGCGGTATGATTCCAGCTCCCATAGATGAATGCTGCCGTTGTGTGCTTGGGCAAAACACATAACCCGACCTCGCCCCAGTGTCTGCATACACTGGTGTGTGAATGGGTGAGTGCTTCCTTGTTGTAAAGCGCTTTGGGTGCCTTGAAGGTGGAAAAGCGCTGTATAAAAATATGGCCATTTATCCATTACGCGTGTTTCTTGGTCTATCAATAGGGTTGCCTCTCCACAGACTTGACTTATAATGTACCCTTTAGCTATCTCCCTTGAGATACTGTAGATTCTAGACAAAGCAATCTCCATGAAGACGAGCAGATGATCGACTCGCAACCAGAAAAGTCGGACCTTTAAATTATTGGCGGTTTTATAACTCAAAAATACCTAAAAAAGCAGACATTCTGACTGTGAGCGGGGTCGCCTCTCCACAGATCTGACCTCACCATGACGATAGAACGATTTAATACCATACTGTGAAATTTCATTCCAGACAAAGCAGTACCATCTCCACAGAGAAAAGCATTTGACGGACCCTCCACCAGAAAAGTTGCACAAATTTTTGCACACGATATAAAGTTTCTCCCTGGCACATTTCACAGATTCACCACAGACAAAAAGGCGTGACGAAGATGTGTTTTCTCTGATATATTTATAGTTAAATACATATATAAAAATCATGATAATGGAGTTGTTATTTAATATTTAAGAGTGAAATGGGTAACGCTTTATAATAACTACACTTGTATATAGGATTAATTAAGCATGAACAAAGGCGTAATTAATAATGAACAAATGGTATAAAGAATTATTCACTTCTTACCTCTTACCCCCATAATGAAGTTGTTATAAGCCTGAATAATTCGTAAAGAGGACATATTTGACTTCTTTGGGGTATATTAATTGCTAATACATAATATATTAAAATGTTCATGTTACCTTTTATCGCTTTAATTTTCACTTTGGTTTTGATACTCCGAGTCTTGCCTCCCTTCGCTCTTAGTTTAGTTTAGCCTTTATTTGAAGGGACAATGTACAGAGACATTAAGTTCATAAAAACAGAGATGTTCTGCACCAGATTATAGCTAAATAGCTAATTTCCATCTGCAGTCCCTGATTTACATGATTAAAAATACAATGCAATGAATAAAAATACAATACAATAGAACAATAAAATACCAATAAAATACAATACAATAACACTCAAACAATCTCAGTAAAAACAAAAGTTCATAAACTCACTCTCTCCCAAAAACTCATTCACACACAGACATAAGCACATCTCATTCACACACAGACATAAGCACATCTCATTCACACACAGACATAAGCACATCTCATTCACATTATTTACAGGAACAGGTGCTATGTCACTCCCCCGTCACAGCACTATCACGTTAGAATGAGTGTGCATCCTGCTAATGAAACTACTGCACACCGCATCAGGTTTGTCAAGATGCTGTGTGCAGTTTTTATAATTGTATTTATTTTTTTGGTACATTTACGGACAATTGGTGACATAGGCTTGTTTGAACATTGCAAAGAATCTTACAGAGGGTTCAGATAGGACCTGGGAGAGATCGCTAAATTACTTAAACATGCAAGGATGACATCTAAAACCTCTTCATGTTTTTGATGAGGGAACAACATTATAACATAACATAGAACGCTAAAACTATCTATTTTGCATTATTCCCCCTTTAAACTATACATTTGTTGGTTATGAATCATTAGTTCATGCTTTATTAAGGCTAATTAAGGTGCAGTTATTATAAAGAGTGACCATGAAATGTATTGTGTTGGCGATGGTATAGTTAGGATTGATTTTCTCTACTCTGTCATAGTGACTTTATGCACTTTTACATAGATTATAATGTGGAATATGTTGTTCATGAGGAAATGAGGAGTTGGTGTCAGACTATACTGGCAGCCATTTTTGTTTGAGAAAAGTTATCATTTCTAGTCCTCTTTACAGCACAATATTCACAGATATGTATTGCTTCAGCGGCTCCAACAGTAATCGCTCAGAAGCATTTTTGCATGACTGCTTCCTCAGTCAGAGTCCCTTCGACGGAAAGCAAGAATTCTGCAACTTTTCTTCAAGTCCAGTGATCAAGGACAGTCAAAACAACAGTCCTCCAACACAGTTATGGTATTGTTATATTATTTTCATATGAACAAATGTTAATTAAACAGGTTTACACTCTGCAGCTCTGTGTGGACTTTTCTTGTGAAAAGCAGATAACTAATCCGCCCCAGAGACCAAGAACAAGCAGATGCAGTCAGGCCTGTGGATTATTTATAGCCACTGGGACTGTGATAAAATATGTAAAAGATTTAAGTATTTTGAGGATTTTTTTTTCATACTCCCAACCATAAGTGATGTATGAGAGGTCTACTTGAATACAGAAAGCGTTAGTAAGTAAGTAAGTGTTTATTTATATAGCGGTGTCACAAAGACGTTCTACAGATCATTATTCATAAACTCCACACTCTGGTGGGGGTAAGCTGCTATTGTAGCCACAACTGCCCTGGGGCAGACTGACCGAAGCACAGCTGCCAATCTGCACCATCGTCCCTCCGACTACCATCATCACTCACGCACACACCACTTTCATACTAGACAATTTGAGCCTTGCCTAAGGACACAACAACAGTTTGTTGATGTGAACAGATGTTGTTGACATCATCTGCCAGAGGAAGAAGTTTACATTTCAACTACAAATATGTGCATCTTTTATCATGATAAAAATGTAAATATAATATTACCCTAAGACTGGAATTCAATAGTACACTATATGAAAATTTATTGTTCACCATTTCAGGGACACCTTAAAGGTGCACTGCGCAACTTTTCTGGTGGAGGGTCTGTCACCTGTTGTCTCCATGGAGATGTTAATGCGTTGCCTGGAATGTTCCACAATATGACATTTAACAGCTTTACCTTACATTTATTCAATTTCAGGTAGTTTTACCCAGAAAAATGGGCATTCTGATTGTGAGAGGGGTTGCTTCTGCGCAGATCTGACCTGCAACTTGGTCTGGTTAAATGCCATATCTGTGAAACATTTCAGACAAAGCATCTCCATGGAGAAAAACATTTGACAGACCTTCCACCAGAAAAGTTGCGCAGTGCACCTTTAATATTACTTAAAGGTCCTATTACACAAAATTAACTTTTGTAAGTTTTAAGAAATGTTCAAATGCTGCTATCATCAAAAACATGCCTGGAGTTGTGTTTTGTTTCATTCATCCATCTTCTTCTGCTTTTCCATTTCTGGGTCGTGGGAGCAGCAGCCCAAGCAGATCTGCTGCCCAGAACACAATGCACCAGCTCTCTTGAATCCTCCCGCAGGTGGTGGGTCTACGGGAGGACGGGCCACATCACAACAGGCCTTGATGTACTTCTGCCATGGGGGCTACCGGTGTACGCAGACACTGGGGGCGAGGACACAACGACAGCGAGGACGCAACAACAGCACTCATAGCTGGAATCACACACGGTCAACCCGTCAAGATTATTAGCCCGTCTACATCTCCAAAACTCAAAATGCTCTGTTCCACGTTGTGATGTCATGAAGTGGAAGTTTTCAAGTTAACAGCTACTGTTTGCCTTTTGTTCAGTAGAGATTGTTAATTCCAGTGCTGAAATCATTCAAATGATTCTAGTGAAAATGTGTGGAGTTTAGAAACACAGCGGAGCACTTCCTGTATTACCACAGGACATCACAAGGAGCAAGGAGTGTTTTAGGTTTGAAACAAGAACTGAGCCTAAATATGCAGGATTTGTGTATTAAACATGTGTATGAAAGAGTAATATGGGTAATTAGCAGGTATACTGTTCCATATTTCAAAAATGTTTTTACAGTGAAAATAAATATATATAACCTTGACAATTTGTATAACTTAATGGCACACTGTATTTCTCTGGTGGGGATTTGCCCCTTGTCTCCATGGAGATGTTGTTATTGAATGTTCCACAGTATGTATTAAACATATCTCCATGGAGACAAGCAGGTGATGCATCGGTCCTAGTGGCTTTACAATAGTCAGATCTGTGGGGAAGTACAAGCAATATAAACATCTGTTGAATAAATCCATTTATACATCAAATTAATATAAACATAATTCATGCTGTGTAACATTTCAGGCAAAGCAATGACATCTCCATGGAGACAAGCAATTAACACCCTACCAGAAGAGTTACATAATGTAAATGCATGCAACAAATATGTGAATAAGGAAAAAATGTCTAATCATTAATAATATGATGTATCCACTCAAACTAACGAAGACAGTGCTATGATTGCTTGTATTAAAGGGCCATATTAGGCTATGGTCTTCTGATAATTTATGTTATTAGGTTCTTTTTTTCAGACCAAAAGTTTTTTTTTTCAGACCAAGAATTTCGACTGCTCACTAGCGGTCTTCCACATCACTTCACTGCAACATCACGTGACCACTCTGAGTGCTAGTGAGCAGTTGAAACTGTCAGGTCTGAAAACAAACTGTTGGTCTGAAAAAAGAACCTAATAACATAAGGTAGCTGTTAACTTGAAAACCACCATTACATGACATCACAAGGTGGAACAGAGCATTTTGAACTTGCAAACTTTGAACTTGAAATGTAAACAAACTAATAACACTGGTCTACAAATTTTTGGCCTCGATCTGCTTCTGAGATAAAAGTGGCTAAGTCTCATTTATATTGATAAGATGAACTGAAAATCAATTGATAACTGTGCTGGTTAGCTAATGTATTCAAGATATTTCATGATATTGTTTTACATCAAAATTGCATCTGTTTATACAATAGATATAGGCATTTTTGCTTAAAAATAATATTTATATTTTGAAAATATTTAACTTGCACTTCTTTATCCATCAAGAAATAAACAAGAAATCTCTTAAGACATCAGGTGCACACAATTTCGAGGCATCTCTCTCATGTGAAATCAAAAACTATTTGATGTTAAAACTCTAGACATATTAAAATGAATGTATTGGAATGTGCAGACAGGCTTTCAGGTAGAACTGGTTGCTTGTAGACACACTGTACCTTCTGATAAACTACAGTTTTTGCCTTATTTTGCATAAATTTCCTATTTTGACCCAATACTATATCTTGGAAACTATAGCCAATCAGCACTTCTGACTTACTTTTTCTTTATTAGTGACCTAAACCAAGAAAAATGTCACTACTTTAGTTCCGGAAGCATTTTGCTTGTAGACCAGTGTAATGCAGAAACATGTGAGTGAAACAAAACACAACGTCAGGTATGCTTCTGGGGAGCTAACAGCATTATAACATGGCTTAAAGCTCAGAAGAATCCATTTTTGTGTACATACATTAACACTGCCTGTACTTGTCCTTGTCTGTATACTGTACATTATATTTATGGTACAATGGCATTAATGGTTAAATGGTAAATGGTCACATCTTTATATAGCGCTTTTCCACCTTCAAGGCACCCAAAGCGCTTTACAACAAGGAACCACTCACCCATTCACACACACATTCATACACCAGTGTACGCAGACACTGGGGGCGAGGTGGGTTAAGTGTCTTGCCCAAGGACACAAAGGCAGCATTCATCTGTGGGAGCTGGAATCATACAGACAACCTGTGGGTCAGTGGATATGACCGCTCAACCAATGATATTTTTTATGTCAAGAGCGGGATTTTGAACCGCCAACCAGTGGACAAACGCTCTACCAACTGAGCCAGTTTGTCCTGAGTCTCATCTGTCCCTCACTTTATCAGCAGCTGATTTCATAATTCTGACAATGGAAGTGGCCCTTTTACCTTGCCTTGAAACCTGCATCGATTTCTATCTTCTTGCCTCCGCATTGTGCCTATTGATTTTGTGCACTGTCAGACTCACACAAACCAAATGCTGATCAGAAAAAATGCACGCTTTCTGTTCTTTTGACACGACGTTTACAAAAGTCAGAGTGGAGCTGCGTGAGGAGGGGATGGAGCAGCCAGAAGAAGCCCAATTAGAAGAAGTGTGATGATGCAAGGCTGTGAAAAGTCTGTGCCAGTGCAAAGAGCAGAGAAGTGGGTGTGAACGTGTATGTGTTACACTGTGGGATGTAAATCAGAACGCACAACCTGCTCTATAGATCTCTGACGTAGACCAACTTTATTGATCCACAAGAGAAATTATTTGGACACAGTAGCTCACCCATCACAATAAATATAGTGACAAAGAGCAAAAATATATATGGAAATAAAATACAGCTCTGGAAAAAAAATAAGACACCACTGCATTTTTTTCTGAAATCAGCATCTCTACATGTGTTACAGCCATTCCATTCCAGCGTCTGTTGAATTCCAACACAAACACAAAGCTGCATCAAACAAAAAATAAGGTTTATTGCACCAAATATTGATTTCTGAACTCTTCTTAAGTGTAAACATTAGTATTATGTTGTTTTAAAAATGAATTTGATCTTGTTTCTTTGCATTGTTTGAGGTCTGAAAACATGTATCTTTTTTGTTATTTTGACCATTTGTCATTTTCTGCAAATAAATGCTCTAAACAATAATATTTTTATTTGGAATTTGGGGAAAATGTTGTCAGTAGTTTATAGACTCAAACAAAAATGTTCCTTTTGCCCAAACACATACAAATAAGTAGTAAAATCAGGAAAACAGATAATTTTGCAGTGGTCTCTTATTTTTTTCCAGAGCTGTAGGTAGCAAATATCTCAACTCTATACAAGAGGTCATAAGGAGAAACAGTGCCAAAGATGAAATAGGGATTGACAGGACATAGGGTTGAGCTGTTGTTCAGTTGTGCAGAGTACAGTGTGAATGTAGTTCTGTATCTCTCACTGTTTGAGTGGAGCTGTCGGAGCCAGTTTGGTTTCCTGAAATAGCAAAGTCTGGAAACAGAGAGAGAATCCACAATATAAAGAAAATAAACTTTGTGATGCATCTCAAAAAATTCATGAAAGTTCGATATTTTTTGTCACTCATTTCAGAAAGTTAAAGCCATATATTCGTGTATAGTCATGACGCATATTGTGAAGCTTTCAAGCCTTCATTTCCTGACAGTTTGATGATTATGGCTTACATATTATGAAAACCCAATGTTATATGTCTATTGCCAAAAACCAAAATAGATTTATTAAGTCAGTAAGATGCAAATTTGAACTATAAACTATGGATATGTTGATAGCACTAGCTCAAATGTACATAGCATGTCATACAGTCAAATCGTATACATTCTCATGATATGTTGATTTATCTACCTTTTTTTTTTTAATCTCTTGCCTGCTTCATTGCACTCCTGGTTTGAAGCTTAAGTGTTATTCCAAAGTTAAATATCTTAATCCTTTATTTATCCAGGTTAGCCTCTTGAGACTCACACTTAATGACTCATTTTCAAGAGGGACTTAAACCAATCTATGAACCAATTCTGGATGAGTGATTACATTGATCTAAACTAATTAAATTGTAAATAATTATACTGGCAGTACTCAAAAGGCTAAAATAGTATAGAAAATTGCAGTGATGTTTTTTTTCTATCAGTTTTGAAATTAAGCAAACAAAAAACAAAACAAAAAACAAAAAAACACAAATGCAAAAACACTGGGTACATAAACATCAAATCTCAGGCCTGTCAAAATGTCCAAAAAAGTTGTCCATATCTGTCTGAAGTCCTGTATGGTGAGAATAATTGTATAATTGTGTTTGAAGAACTATCAAATGTACAGTTTAAGCCTACAGCCCCTGACCATCATCAATAACTCACATACTCTATCTTCATACAAGTTAAGTGTCTTGCCAAAGGACACAACAACAGTAACACCTTCTAAAGGTGCATGGGTATTATCCATCTAGCATTTATTGATTACAGGTATTTCTATTGCTCAAAAATACATTAATTCCTTCTGTGAATAGGGGCGACTATCCACAAATCTGAACTGTAATGTAGCATAGTGATAGATTGGTTTAGGCTGCATCCCATTTCTCTGTCTTACCCCTTCGTCTTATCCCTACCCCTTGGTTTTGCACGTTCATGTGAGGGTAAGGGGTGTCCCGATTCTAATTTTGATCAAGGGCGAGGGCCACGACCGAGGGCTACATACACCTTGAAACGGAGTATGCTTGAAGGAATGACCGAACGAGGAACGAAGGGGTACGTCTACAAGCTCAGGCAGGTTTTGGGATCAGGATGGCAGCGTCACATCGACCAGCCAAGGAGTCTCATAAATGTATTTTCAGTAGTTGTAATTATCGATTAACAGTTTAGCAGGTTTACAATTATGATGCTTATGTTCTACGTTACTTTTAGTGAACTGTTGTTGCGGTTTTAATTGTAGTGATGTCTGTTTAGCCGGCGTTATCATTTTCATCGAACTTTCATGTATAAACAAGCTAGTTTTTTGCTGAGGTACCCAATAATCCTTGACATTTGTTTACATTTGTTTGCGTCAATTGTTGTCACCTCTGTAGACGTAGCAGCCAGGTAGAGACGAGGGATGATGACGCAAACGGTAATCGAGTGGTGTCCCATTTCTTAGGGGAACATTCGTACCCCGAGCCCTCTCAGCTCTTATCGAGGGGCAAGACAAAGACGTAGATAAAGGGATAGGGGAAGGGGTAAGACAGGGTAATGGGATGCAGCCTTAATCAATACTGTTCTACACACAGCAATAACATTTCCATGACAAGCAGGTGGTGGACTCTACACTTGAAATGTTACACAGCGCACCTTTAACAATAAACCATTGCTGTTCCCAAAGATTAAGCTAAAGAAAATAAATAAATAAATGAAACAAACATACCAAAAGAATAAGAATCATGTAAATTGTGTCCTTTCACAATGTGCAAATGACTTAAAAGAGCCGGAGATGCTGTGATATTGAATGTAGGTCAGAGTGGTGTCCTAAAACTGTACGATAACATCACCATTCCAATCTGCAAAAGCCTCTGTCTGAAGAATTAACAAGCAGACACTTAATCCCTCACAGTAAAGTCACCAGGCCAGTACACAGCTTGAGCAAAAATACACAAGCTAACTCAGAAATATGCAGTGGTGGAACATAAAGTAAAGAAAAACAACCCACATTTCCTTCCACCCACCCAAATAGACCCCCCACAGCTGCCCAACACCACACAACCAAACAACCCAAACAGTAACATACACATACACACACATTCACACATACTAACATGCTAAAATACATAAAACTACACACAAAGAGGCTGAATACAGGCAAACCAGTTTAGAGAGCACCATCAGAGGAGCCGTCTACACCAAGAGCAGAGAGCCGTCCACCGCCACCAGGAACTGCCACAGGGCCCAGGGGAGGGATGAGGCCCAAGCACCATCCACCCACCAGGACACGGGGGAGAGATGAGGCCCAAGCACCATCCCCCCACCAGAACATGAGACCCAAGCACCATCCCCTCCACCAGGACACAGGGGAGAGATGAGGCCCAAGCACCAACCCCCCACCAGGACACAGGGCCCAGGGGAGACAAGAGGCCCAAGCACCATCCCTCCACCAGGAGCCCACGGGACAGACCCCAGCAGCCACAGCCGACCACCGCTCCCGGTGCAGAAGGCTCCTGCAGATGGCTCCTACAGAGGAAGCACTGGAAATCCTAAAAATGATAGATGAATATTAGTTCAAGATAATAAAATGTTTAAAATAAATAAGAATAATAACAGGTAAAAGTATAAAATTTCAATCAAAGGCCAAGCTAAACAGGAGGATCTTGAGCCCACTCTTAATAACATGAACGTTCTCTGCAGCCCTGAGGTCCTCCGGCAGGCAGTTCCATAGACGAGGGCCGTGGTACTGAAAAGACGTCTCTCTGTGAGTGTGAGCTTTTCTCCATGGGGATGTTATCGCTTTGTCTGACTGAGATACTGTACCCCAATCATTTCCCTTGTGGATCAATAAAGTTTGTCTAAGTCTTGTCTGGGATGTTTCATTGTATGATATTATTAAACCTTTCTATCTTCATGGAGACCAAACCAGACCAAGTTACAGGTCAGCTCTGTGGAGAGGCGACCTTACTCACAGTCAGAATGCTTGTTTTTCTAGGTATTTTTGAGCTATAACACAACTTGTAACTGAATAAATGTAAGGTAGAACTGTTTAATGCCATACCGTGGAACATTCCAGACAGAGCAATGACATACCCATAGAAACAAGCAGGTGATGGACCCACAACCAAAAGGTTACACACTGCACCTTTAAGTAAAAAAATTTAGGTATCTATACTTTACTTAAGTACATTTTAAATAGGATACTTTTTTGTATTTTTATTTTTTAATTATTGTTTGAGACCTGCTGAAAAGGCTGAAGGCTGATTTTAACATTTTTATGGTTTGAGAAAACAAAAATATGTGACTCGCCACATGAAAACCAGTCACATGTCGGCTTCGTGAAACCAAGATAATTGCGTTTAAAGGGATATTCCAGGATTTTTGACATGGGGACTAATTTCCGAGTTAGCCGGAGTGTTGCAGAGATGTGGAGACACTTTTTAGCGAATTTCATGCAGTCCTTCCATCTGCAGAGTTTTCAGTTGCTAGGCTAACGCAAGTCAATAGTAAACGGTAGCCTGATTTTAATCAGGCTTACCCACTCCATAGTGCACCCAAGACAAGTCAATTATAACGGCAGACTGTCGATGTAAAAATATGTTGATTAATTTTTGAAATAAAACTGACTGCGAATAGCATGAATCATTCCATACCTGAGGGACTAGCTTCGCAGCAGCAGCGGAATTTTACTTTACTCTAGTTGGTTGTGAAGTGACCAATCACGTAAACAGAGAAGCGAGAAAAGTCGTAATAGGGAAGACCACAGAGAGGTGAATTTTAAAGGAACTACTGGGCAAAATGGTGTTTCAGTGTGCATTTCGAAAATGTACAAATAAAGCCCGCAGGTGGGCTCCACAAAGTTTTCACAGCGTTCCAGTGCACGATCGAGAAAGGACTCGACTGTGGCTTGTAGCTGCTGGCTTAGACATCAACACACCGGTGGAGACGCTACATAAACAGAAGATTTGCAGTGATCATTTCGGACCAGACGACTACACCAAATCCCTTGGAAAGCCTAGTCTGACAACCACTGCAGTACCATCTGTCTTTCCAAGCGCAAGATCCCATGATGAAGAACAGGTTTGTACCTTTTTTACCCAAACTTGCTCCTGTCGTTATGTTAGCCTGCTGGTCGATTGATGAAGACTGTGCTAGAGCTTTTGCTTCACTCTTGTAGTCTACCCGGCTGACAGAAAAGGCATGCACGCTCATAAAGTTGTTGCTAGCCCGTGAACATTCGTCTGTATATTCCGGATTGTACAGGTACGGTTCAGTGGAGAAAGCAAATTGCTCAGCATCGTCTTAAAAAGCATCGGGGAGACCTCCAAACATGGCCATGTCTGGATTGTAGAACAGGGCAGGCTACTGTACTCTACGGCTAACGATGACAGCTGAAGGTAAACAAAAAACAGCTGGAAACCTAGCTGCAAAGTGCTTGATCAGGAAAAAAAAATGCGCTGTTGCATAAGGACATAAATCCTTTAAAGTACAAGGTTGATTATATTTCTAAAATTGTTCCATCAACACAGACATTTACATCGACAGTCTGGCGTTATAGTTGACTGGCCTCGAGTGTCCTTTGGTGTGGGTAAGCCTGATTAAAATCAGGCTACCATTTACTATTGACTTGCGCTAGCCTAGCAACTGAAAACTCTGCAGATGGAAGGACTGCATGAAATTCGCTAAAAAGTGTCTCCACATCTCTGCAACACTCTGGCTAACTCGGAAATGAGCCCCCATGTCAAAAATCCTGGAATCCCTTTAAAGTTTTTTTTTTAATTTGTGATTTTAGTTTTTTGGCAGAATGTGCTAGTTAAGATCATGAAGAAGCCACTCCATGTTTCAGATAACAGCATTTGTTGCATTAAAAACATACATTTTGTATTTCAAATTGGCTTGTTTTTCGGAAAGACATGGGGTGTGCATAAATTACCATAATTACCCATGCTCACGCTTCTGCCAATCATGTTCCGAGTGTCATGTAATGTCATGCAAATGAGTTCTGAAGGCCTGGAGTTAGAAAATCTTTAGAGAAGCTTTTCTCAGCTCATTATTTTCAGATGTGCTGCTTTCAAATGGCCACAGATTCTTCTAACGTTCTCAGATTTCCATGTGTAAGGCATCGTTGGAAATTTTGGAATCAACACTTTCAGAATCTGTAGATATACAAATAAAAACAGCTAGAAAAAAATTCTATTCAAACTCTAACTAATTGTTTCTATTCAGCACAAATGCTTATCAAAATATCTACTCAAGATCTGTGTGAAACGCTCTTACATTACTCTAAGTCAGGGCTCTCAAGTCTCACGCATTGAGAGTGTGACACACGCAATTCGACGTGTTCACACGCTCACACGCCACACATGGCATTTCTCACGCTGATTTTTTTTATTTATTTATTTTTTGTGCCCAGAAAATCGGTCTGTGTAGCTCAGTTTATGCAGGCACCGCGCGTTTTCAGTGAAAAAAACTCTCCCCCTCCTCCCCGTCCTGCTCCCCGGAAAAAAATCAGCCAATCAGAAAATAGATTGTTCTGTTGTTGGGCAGACTGTAGAGTGCAGTTTCAGCTGCAAAGCGCACACTGCGGTGATGATAAAACAAACTGAGAACCATCAGGTAATAACTTCATTTATATAACTCTCATTAGTTGCTTTGTAGTTTAAAGGTCCCATGGCATGAAATTTTAACTTTCTGAGGTTTTTGAACGTTAATGTGAGCTCCCCTACCCTGTTTAGGGCCCCCCAATGGCTAAAAGTTGCGTAATGTCTAAACTGAGCATTTGCGATCCTTTTCTGCGTTTGAAAAAAACACAGCTCAAATGGGCGATTCTGGACAAGGCGTCAGATTGACGTCAGATCGAAAAAAGAAATGCAAATTCAGTTCCACCACCGTCTGGATCTCCACCCCCTGTCTCTGGAAATCACGCCCAGAGAATTTGGACTGCGGAGGAGCTACGCAATGCGAAATGCGTTTTTTTATTTGCCTGGAGGCACGTGCGAGTGTTTCTAGGCTCGGAAGTCCTTTACCCAACCCTCTGGAACTCTGAAACAGCAGTGGTTTAATTTTATTTTCTGTAAAAATTTGTTTTTTTTTCATTGAAAAGGCTGTCCTTTCCTCCTTTGCGCTTACACACGCGGAAGTGGGGCCAGGCACAGCACACCGCTAAAACAAGGAACCAGCGGCGCATTTGGCCCCCCCCCCCCCCCTCTCCCCCCTCTAACCAATCTGTCTCCTTCTCATTTGCATTCAAGCAACAAGGCCCAGAATGAGTTGTTCAGACAGAGAGATTATGACTCTGACTTTGTACATGTGTCTTTCTTATGCACTAAGTGTTGATTTTGAAGAAGGATTCATTTACAGTATTAGGGAACCATTAAGGAGCCATATAAAAGCATCAAGAAGTACCATGTCATGGGATCTTTAAGTTTGCTCTTTAGACAGAGCAGGGCTCTCAAGTCTCACGCATTGAGAGAGACAATTCGACGCGTTCACGCGCTCACACAGCATTTCTCACGCAATTCAAGCCCCCCCCCGCTCCTCGGGAAAAATTGTTCACTCGTAAACCCCCCCCCCCCCGCTCCACGGAAATTACGCAGTCTCACGCACGACCCCGCTCAAAACTTGAGCGGGGTTGTTTACTTAAGTACATTTTTTCACATGATACTTTTACTTTAATATTTTTTAGCTCTGGTAGCTGTACTTTTACTTAAGTAACAAAGAGTACTTCCTTCATCACAAGCCGATCAAAAGTGCCCTCGTGAGGACTCCTTTAGAGGTTTGACAGGCGTAGAGTGGAGCTGTTGTCGCTATTGGAAACAGAGTTTTTGATGTTGCTACAAACACATTTAGACTGCTGCAAATGTTCCCTTTTCATTTACGAGTGTTGTAGTCTCTCCCCAGCCACCACTTATTAGACCGGGGAAACCTGAGCATTCATAGGAGCAGTTTAGAGACGAATAACACATTCACTGGCTACAGCAACTGGATTCAAAAGAAATAAAGTGAGTTATTTATGTGAGTAAAGTATCAAAATACTACTACTCAGGCCCGTCAATAGAAATTTGAGAAGCCTCAAATGGGCCCTCCTCTAACATAAATTAATAGGAAGAGGGTTCAATTCTGGGCTTCTGTAACCATAGGGCCCGTTTCTAATTAAAAAAGTGTAATGCCATAATTTGCAATATTGGAGGTAAAGCAATAGCATCTCAATGGAGACAAGTAACTGGCAGGCCCTCCACTAGAAAGGTTACACAGTACACCTTTAACAAGCTGTAATTTCAACATGAGCAAATGTTCAGTATAGCATTCATATTATCCTCCTAGAACCCGAACTCTTGCATGGCCTGCTTTATTTAGTTCTCTTTCTTTCTGATGAGTGCAAAAACAAAGAATTATCCTTTTAAATTATATAATTTCTGAGAAACATGATGTCTATTTATGAGGACCTTCAGAGTTGAATAATGATTTGCAAAAACTATTTATCAAGTGCTTTTCCGGAGTGGCTCATTTGAAGTGCCGCTAACAGGTGCAGGAAAACGTACACCTTTAACAAAGTAAAAAAAAAATAATATTCTGAACATTCTAAACTCTTAAAAAATATTCAAAATTGAACATTTTTGCATTGTTGTTGTTATAAGCTGTCCACCTATGTGTGAAAGACTTTGTAACAGTGTGACACTGTAATAATGTGTTGTACACATGTGGACGCCAGGTAGTAGGAGGTTATTATAAACTACTTCTATAGCCTCTTATATTGCCAAAATAGAGAGACTCCTAATGATCCAACTTTGTCACAAGATATTTCCAGTGCAACTCTGAGTTCAGACAGAGAAAAGTAATAAAACAACACAGTATATAAACAAAAGTAGGAACAACTTGCATTCTCTTGGATATGACTTATATTTTTGCAGGCAGGAAAACAATAATATCATGATCTAAGTAGTTTTTTCTGGTGTATGCAGTACCTGTCTTATCGCAATGACTAGAATGTCCCACAGTACGGCATTAAACTTATCTGGAAAATTACTGCTAAAACAGAAACATGCACTCGCTTCACTTGGCTTCATCACGCACCTACTTGTTTTCATAAAGATACTACATATGTTTTATGCCATACTTGGAGATGTGACATAACCTCCAGTAGAAAAGTTACACACCTTTAAAGAGCATATATTGTGCTTTTGCCTGCTAAATAGTTATAATCTATGACACCTATGGATCATTATGTTTGCACATTTTAAATTGCAATATTGATCTTTAACGAGTCTGACGTCCATGTTTGAAAACTGCAATGCCCAGTGGGAGCTAATGTTGCAGTAAACATCACAACAGAAGAGTCGGCACCTCCTAAGGAGAGCTGCACATCACACTAGAGATGTATTTGTATTATTAGTATTAGTGTTTGTTTGTTTTTTATTGTTCCAAAATGACTATGAAAAGCTGCTGAATCCGGCCTGTATCACCAATAAAGAAACTAAAATTGGAAAATGAAATAAGTACAGACCAATGGGTGTATAGCAGTTATGGTGAAAACAGGAGTTGATCACAATTTGATGTCTTGAAAATAAGTTATTACAGATTGCTCAAAAATGCACGAAACACTCCAAATTCAATTTCCAGACGGTAAATAAGAAGGAGAAACAACATGGTTACAACCTCAGAAAAGTCGATATTGCATAATAGATCCACTTTAAATCAATTAAAATAATATAAAGAAATCAACCACCTTTTTAGTACACCCTCTCAGTAAAATCCCTATCAACTCTACACAGCAAATCTGACCTGTACCCACCTCCCCTCTGCATACAGCTGCTCTAATCTTCTCCATACAGAACTCTACTTCCACTTTTGCTCATTCCAACACTTTAAGCACACAATACTGCTGCGCTCGGCCTGACATAAGCAGGTACTGCGTGGGAACTCGCCGCTTTGATAAACAATTTGACACATCGTTCGTAGGCTCGGGGCTGTGGACAGGTGACTTCAGGTTTCTGCAAACTCCATAAACGTAAATGTCACCTGGAAGAGCAGCTCAGGACTCCCCGCCTGTAAAATATTCATTACTTTCCCCCCCTGCGCTGTCGGCTGCTCCACATCTTTCAAATGGATTTAGAGCATTTGCGACAGGGAGAGAGAACGTGACTTTGGGGCTGGAGATGTTTGAGCTTTGAGTTTGTGCTGTGTTTGAGTAAAGCTGGGCTGAATCATCCTCTCCTCCGCTCTGTGCACTGGAAGAATGACTCAGTGTTGTATCTTTAATGTGATTAAAGGACTTTGTTCACTTGGATTAAGGATTTTGTGCTAAAATTGGTTATTATAGAATCTTAAAGGGTTCATTTACGAATGTTAAGAAGTTCCTCCATGTTACACAAAAAAATTACACTTGTCTACAAGCAAAATGCTTCCGGAACAAAAGTTGAAATAGTAGACATTTTTCTTGGTTTAGGTCACTAATAAAGAAAAAGTAAGTCAGAAGTGCTGATTGGCTATAGTTTCCAAGATATAATATTGGGTCAAAATAGGAAATTTATGCAAAATAAGGCAAAAACGGTAGTTTATCAGAAGGTACAGTTTGTCTACAAGCAACCAGTTCTATCTGAAAGCCTGTCTGCACATTCCAATACATTCACTTTAATATGTCTAGAGTTTTAACATCAAATATTTTTTGATTTCACAGAAGAGAGATGCCTGTGCACCTGATGTCTTTATTTCTTGACGGATAAAGAAGTGCAAGTTAAATATTTTCAAAATATAAATATTATTTTTAAGCAAAAATGCCTAAATCTATTGTATAAACAGATGCGAATTTGATGTAAAAAAAAAAAAAAAAAATCATTAAATATTTTGAATACATTAGCTAACCAGCACAGTTATCAATTGATTTTCAGTTCATCTTATCAATATAAATGAGATTTTGTCACGAGTAGAGCAGAAAGGACACAAAATGCAGGACTGCATTTGCAAAGTTGTTTAATATAACAAATAATGATTGACCAAAATCCAAAAATGGCATGACATGACTAATAATGACAAAACACAAAAATCCAAACAGATGTGACACTGATAATGAACCAGTAAAGGGCAGAGGAGAGCACAGGGTACATATGCACACAGATGAATGAGACACAGGTGAGACACATTAGAGCGGGGCAAACAATCAGTACAACAGGAGGTAAAACTCAAAAACACACCGTTAGAGAAATTACAAAATAAAACCTGATCAAAAATAAATACAATTTGCACTATGACAGATTTAGCCTCTTTTATCTCAGAAGCAGATTGAGTCCACAAATTTGTAGACCACTGTAAACAAATTATGGTTGTAGCAAGTGAAACAGTATAGTAACTGAGGGGAGAGAGAGTGTATTTATATGACTCACACAAGGAGAGAGTAGAACACATGACAAAAGTATACAGTTTACCTCATGGCGCTTCAGATAAAATTGTCATCTGTTAACCTTGTGATATTGAATTTGCAGGTCTAATTAAGGCTATTACTGCATTCACTGATATTTATTTTGTTCGGCTTTTCGAATCATAAAACTGACCCATTTCTCGAAAAATAGTATTCCTCGCTGCAATAATGTGTTTATAGCTACCACAAATATTCCAAATTATGCCCAGTATGTCAGAAAAATCTCAGAAAGATTTCTTGGAGTCAGAAAATATGGACCTAAGCAAACAAAAAGTTACCATTGCAAATAGTACAAAGTAAAGTCCTTTTTGTGTTCTTTAGACGTCCCACAGCTCAAACACAATTCAAAGATATTTTACCTTGAGGGGGAACAAGCTGCGCTGACTCACTCTGCTGTTCAAAGTGTAAAAGGATAGTTCTTTCTTATACCTTTGCCTTTGAGAAAATAGACTGAAACATATGCTAGTATACAACAAGCAGGCATAGTGACTTACAGCATATTGTTGTAGTAAAAAATAAATAAAAGTGTCTCAGCAAATACTAATATAATTTCAGATTTTTTTGAATGTTCAGAAACACTAATCAACGGTAATCATGGCAGTCCTGTGTGATGTTACTATTACTTGAAACTGCAGTGGAAGTAGTACTTGAATTTAGTGAAAAAATGATCGGCATAATTGGTGGTTCAAGATTGCTCAAACATGCATGAACTGTGATGTGAAGAATACTTTGAAAATGTATTTATTTACAGAATACTGAATACTTCCATTAAAATGTATTTTGTAACGGATTTGAATACGTGGGCCAATCCGAGTACTGTATTCTGAATACTTTTACACCAAGTTTTATTTAAATTATAGACACAGCATAGTATTTAAAACAGCTTTATATTTGGTTCACAATTTTTAAAGCATTTCCTCACCAACTGGAGATGAAAAAAAATCACACATGCAGCAATCACATGTGGTGGGTCTCATCTCTAATAACGATGAGACAAACTACAGGAGTGAGGTGAGCCTTCTGACCCAGTGGTGCAGCGATAACAATCTCCTTCTTAATGTTGAAAAGCCCCCCACTGTCCATCAACGGTGCTGCTGTAGAGAGGGTGAGCAGCACCAAATTCCTGGTGATGCACATCAGTGACATCTCCTGGACAGTGAACACTGCGACACTGGCAAAGAGGGCTCAGAAGCACCTCTATTTCCTCCGCAAATTGAGGAGAGCTGGAGCCCCTCCACCCATCATGACCACCTTCTACCGAGGCACCATTGAGAGCGTCCTGACCAGCTGCATCACTGTGTGGTACGGGAGCTGCACTGAACAGAACAGGAAAGCCCTGCAGCGCATAGTGAATGCAGCTGGGAGGATCGCTGGTGTCTCTCTCCCCTCCCTCCTGGACATTTTTAACACCCGCCTCACCCGCAGAGCGTCCAGCATTGTGGGTGACCCGAGCCACCCCTCACACAGCCTCTTCAGCCTCCTGCCCTCGGGGAGAAGGTACCAGAGTCTCCGGGCCCACTCCACCAGACTGTCAAACAGCTTCACCCCCCCATAAAAAGAAAGATCACTCTAGACACTTTAAAAAACTGCTGCTAAGGTCTAAGGACTACTGTTGCACTGTTGCACATTTACTACTGGATTTTCTACTGTTGCACATTTATTTTTATCTTTATTTTTATTTTTATTTTCAATACACATTCTATTGCACATTACTGTACATTTCACTGCTGCATCTTCCATTGCACATTTGGACATCTGTAAATAGATATTTATTTATTCTTTGCACGGCTTTTAGATTTTAGATTTTGTCTTAGATAGTTTTTGTATTGTCTTTATGTTGTATTTTGTACACTGTCTTTTTGCACTACCTGGCCAGAGAGAAACGAAATTTTGATTCACTGTAAGTTGAACACATATGGCAGAATTGACAATAAAGCTGACTTTGAACTTGAACTTTGAACGTGAACATGCACTCAACACAAGATCGAACACTGTAATGTATTCCTTTGACTTGTATATTCTGAATAAAATTAGTATTCACATGTATTCTCGGTACATGTATTCAGTTACTTCCCAACACTGTGCACAAATCACTACAAATACAACTTTGGCCGAGTAAATGGTGAGGGGAAATAACTGGTTAAAAGCTCTGAAAAGTCAAATTTGCATAATAGGTCCGTTTTAAATCAAGGCAGCTTGTTCTGACATATCTGACAGGGAAACTTTCTGACAGCTTTCAGACTTTGTTGGTAGCTGTTAACTTAAATGTCGTGTTCGCTTGGTACTCTGAGTAATATCCATTTTTAATCTCATCAAAAGCTGTGAAGTTGTGGAGAAAACATGGTGAAATCGAATTAGCCAGAGTGGTGTTACGGCTGCCCCACTTCCTCCATTCGGCTAAATATATTCTTTTCATTCTTTGACACATTTTCAAAACAAAGGCAACAATGGTTTCAATTAGAGATGTTTTTTTTCCTGGCTGATGCCCATACCCATGGCCAATGAGCTCTGCTAATTTTTGTGCTGATATTTGAGCTGCTTTTGATTATTTTCCTCAAATAACGTAATTTAAATCGACTATAAACTCCCCCCGAGCTCTATTTGACCACAAACCTATAAAAAAGCTGAGCAGTCAAATTTTGTGCAGTTACCTCTTCACATAAAAGTGTTCAAATAAAGCTTTGTGTGTATTTTTAGGCAGTAAATCGACCAAAACAAAATATCGGCCTATGCAGAAGATTTAAAGGTGCGTAACATTTCTAGTGGAGGGTCTACCACCTGATATCTCCATGGAAATGTTATTGTTTTGTCTAGAATGTTCCACAGTATAGATTAAACTATCCATCACAAGGGAGACAAGCACATACATCACTACGCCACATTACAGTTCAGGTCTGTGGAGAGTCGCCCCTATTCACAGAAGGAACTATTGCATTTTTGAGCAATAGAAACACCTGAAATGAATAAATGCTAGATGGATATGTTTAATGCCATACCATGGAACATTCCACGCAAAGCAATAACATCTCCATGAAGACAAGCAGGTAGCGGACCTTCCATCAGAAAAGTTGCGCAATGCACCTTTAAAGCTGATAGCCGATACGATAAAAAGTTAAATATTTCGCCCAACTTTTTTTTCCAAAATTTCAGTAGTGGGCATTTTGTAGTTTGCAGTGCGCCTGTGATTTATTTTTGTCTTTTTTCTTTTTCTCTTTTTCTGTTTTGTTTTTTTGAGATGTGATTCAGCCTGATATGAGGAGTGGAGTAGGATGTCCAAGGGGGTGTGCAGATGTATTTTTAGAAACATGCACATAAAGTAGTACCGTAGGTTTAAAAAAAAAATAAAAAATAAAAATGTTGCGTCCAATTGAAAAAGCTTGGTACAGAGAAAAGCACTCTGCCAGGGCACAGAGGGCAGAGGTCTCATGGAGGAGTTATTTAAGGACAGGCACAGAGATGTTTGTTGAAAATATAATCCCAAAAGGCTTTAGCTATAGACTACTTTCAGATAAATACACACTTTGAATGAAAATCTATAAAAACAGTTTGGTCATATATACGCCAGCAGTTTAAATGGCCTATGTAAGTGGTAGTTTTACCTTTCATTCAGTAGATATTGGCAATTTCAGGGCTGAAACTGCCAATATCTAGTGAAGGTCTAAAAACACAGTGGAGCACTTCCTGTATTACTGCATGAGGTGGTGTTTTCTGTTTGAGAGAAGAACTCAGCTTAAATATGCAGGATTTGTGTGTTAAACATTAAAAAACACACAACTCCAGGTATGTTTGTGATGAGAAAACAACATTATAACAGATCAAGCCTTTAAGGAGGTCATTCCACAGTATGGCGTTTATGATGCGTTGCAGGGCCTTCTTGTTGGAGTACCAAGCCGTAATACAGTATGTGATAAAAGATTCGACGGTGCACCGGTAAAAGTTAATGAGCAGTTTTTGTGGTAGCTGAGCCTTCTTCGGGATCCTCAGGAAGTGTAGCCTCTGGGCGCCCTTTTTGGCCACTACAGAAGTGTTAGTGGTCCAGGACAGGTCCTGGCTGAAGCTCTGCACCACCTCCACTGTCTCCCCTCTGATGCTGATGGGTTGATGGTTGCCCTGTTGCTGCCGCCTGAAATCCAAGATCACCTCCTTCGTCTTCTTGGAATTCAGGGCCAGGTTGTTGTCATGGCTCCAGCGTGCTAGGTACTCCACCTCCTCCCTGTAGGCTGTCTCATCGTTGTTTGAGATCAGACCTATCACCGTGGTGTCGTCAGCGAACTTCACAATTGTGTTGGTACTGTGTTTAGGGACACAGTCGTGTGTGAAGAGGGAGTACGACTCACAGTTACAGGTCAGATCTGTGGAGAGGTGAGCCAGTTTCCAGTCAGAGCAATAGCATCTCCACAGAGACATTCAGGGTTATATATGCAGTAATTATACATTATATACATCATTATACATCATACATTTATAAGTAATATTTGAATATCTAGAGCTGTATTTGAAAAGCTGTCTTTATTGAAAGGCTTCTGTTTGGCTTATGGTGTAAGGGAAAGAAGCTGTTAGCAGAGTGTAATTTTCAGACTGCACTATTTGGCTCTTTGGCCTTTTGCATTTCCTCCAAGTAAGAGCAAATATGCAGTCTAAATGTGAAGCAAATCAATAAAGCAGCACTTTTCAAACATAGGAGAGACTGGAATCTGGAATAAAAACAGCCAGATATAAAATGTAAGGTCGCTGAATATGGTATAATTATGCCCTCTGTTTGGTTCATTTTCAGCACGTTGGTGTATGGACGTGATGTATTCAATTAAAAGTGAATTCTATGAGTAGAAATAAAGGTCTAGGATAACTGAAGCAACTTTAAAAAACAGCTTTGGGTGGTATAATAACTCTCAAACTTACTCAAACAGACCAATAGACCACTTAGTCGTAATATTGTAACATGTCCTCTGTAATAGACTGCAATAGTGTTAAATACATGTGAAGTTAAAGGGATAGTTTGGGTTGTTTGATGTGAATCTGTATGGCATCCCCTTCAGCAGTGTCGTGCATTAACACTGACTTATCCCTGACAGTGTCCTGTGAGCCGAGTTCTGCCCCGGTTCTGGTGCTGTCGAAAGTAGGTCCGCAAAGCTAGCCAGGACAGTTAATAAAGCTTGTTTTTCTTCTCAAAACAATATTTGTCCAAAAAGTGATATATTTGCGTCACAAAAAAAGTCAGAAGTCATAATTGCTTGGTGCTATTTTCTGTTGATTCCTATCACTGCACGCCTATTATTATTATTAGCCTGTTTATTTGTAAACATTGCCACTTGTCAGTCACTTGTCAGTCACAAGACCCCACCCCCCGCTCTGTGTCAGTCACATGACCCTGCGCCGGTTCTTCTTTTTGCACCTGACCATACCTGCACCTGCACTGCTATATCCTTGTACTCTTGTAAATTTGTTAGATTTAAGTTTTCTGCTACTCTATTTTATTCTATTTTATTTATTGCATGTTAAGTGTTTGTTTACATTCTGCTCCAAGCACCGCAGCAATTTCCTAATGTTGTGAACTTGTTCAAACATATGGCATTAAAACCTTTCTGATTCTGATTCTGATTCTGATTGTTACACTTACCTGGGCTGCAGGGACAGCAGTGTTCTTCAAAATCTTCCTCCTCCATGCTGGGCATATGTAATCCTCAGTGAAATGTGCAAAGTTGCCTCAGACCTCTGTTTGTGACTAGAAAACGGTGACAGTAAAACGGTTCATCTTTGTTGGTACAACCTGGGTAATCACAGGTCCACCCCATTTTATATCTTTTGTTTTCTTCTTCTTCTTTTTCTATCGATAGCTGTATTTTTGTTCTGACGTTTCTCAGTTGGCTCGCTGCGGTCTGAGGACGTAAACACTGCCAAACAACTGAAAAAGTGTTGGGTTTGCGCACGGCTGTCCAGCTGGGAGCAGCATGGAGTGATGGGAATCGACAGAAAATAGCACCAAGCGATTATGACTTCTGACTTTTTCGTGGACAACTGTTTTGTGACGCAAATATATCACTTTTTGGACAAATATTGTTTTGAGAAGAAAAACAAGCTTTATTAACTGTCCTGGCTAACTTGCCGCACATACTTTCGTCAGCACCAGAACCGGGGTAGAAACTTAGCTCACAGACACTGTCAGCAGTAAGTCAGTGTTAATTTTTTTTTTTTTTTTTTTTGATGACCAGCATCTCTGACAAGCTTCTACAGTCACCTCAAAACGTTTTTAGACTCCTTTCTTAATTTCTTCTTATTATTTATTTATTGATCTGGTTTAGACCTGGTTTAGACCTCTTTTAATTATGGTTTAGATCTGGTTTAGACCTGGTTTAGTCCTGGTTTAGACGTGGTTTAAACCTGACTCAGATTTGGTTTAGAACTGGTTTAGGCCTGGTTTAGACCTGGTTTAGACCTGGTTTAGACCTCTTTTAGTCACAGTTTAGATCTGGTTTAGATCTGGTTTAATCCTGCTTTAGACCTGGTTTAGACCTAATTTAGACCTCTTTTAGTCATGGTTTAGATGTGGTTTAGACCTGACTTAGATCTGGTTTAGTCCTGTTTTGTCTCGGTTTATTCCTGGAGTTTTATGGAGTTTTGTTTTGTTTCATTCACACATGTTTAACACACAAATCCTGCATATTTAGGCTGAGTTCTCTTCTCAAATGGGAAACACTGTTGCACCTTGTGATGTCATGCGGTGATAGAGGAAGAGCTCCACTGTGCTTTTTAAGTCCATACACATATCGCTTCGATAATTTTATCCCAGGAATCACCAAACTGTATTGAACTAAAGGTCAAAGGTAGCTGTTAACTTGAAAACTGCCACTACATGACATCACAAGGTGGAACAGAGCATTTTGAGCTTTGGAGATGTTTATGCTAATAAACCAGGATTACTCAAACATGTGAATGAAACAAAACACAACTCCGGCTAAGTTTTTGATGAAGTAACAACATTATAACATGGTTTAAAGCCCACAAGAGTCAATTCTGTGTAATATAGGACCTTTAAGTTTCGAAAGATAGAACATCTGAATAAAGTTTGCGACTTAAAACCAACAAAAACAGGAAGAATCCCCTGTTTGGGATATACCAGATGTTACATAAACCAGCTCCATTTCCTCTGCCACTCAGATGATGACTCTCTCTATGTACATTTACACAATTGATGCCTCTACCCCCACTGCTGTTTGGACAGATGTGCTCCTCATTTAGTAATGCAACCTCTGAAACGTCATTGTGTTTTAATACGTTGTAAAGGGCTGCCCAAAATAGAGGGACATATCTGGGGCAGCCATGGACCCAGATCACTCGTAGATATGGCTAAAAATATGGGTCGTAAGCTTTTCTAAATCTAAATGCCCTCTACTCGTCAAACATAAAAATATTATTAGCTAGGAGGAGAACGTTCCATTTGCATTACCATCATAGCCGCTATAGGATAAGCTTTTAATATGCCTCCATTAATGGACTGTGATGTTCTCAAAATCCATCAAATCAAAAGAAGTTGGAGAGAGCTCCCACTCGGATAGATCCATAATTATAGTCTTCAAAAGCATTTGTACGGTGCGTTCTGTGGCGTAATTGCTTTTACACAGGTGAGCTGGTGTAATCCTGTTTCACTTCAGACACAGACTCCAAAGCTCTTTTATTTTTCTACAGATAAAGTCGACTACGCCCACACCGGCTTCTCACACAGGGAGAGTGGGAGTGCTCCTCTCAGCCTTATGCTCTCTGCAAATTAATTATGGACACACACACGCACGCACACACACACACACACACACGCATCCAGCTCACACACAAACACACACACACACACACAGAGTGAGTGAGAAATGCATGAGAAATGTCGTGTGAGCGTGTGAACATTGGTACATTGTCTCTCTCAATGATTGAGACTTGAGAGACAAACATTTACAGTGTTAATGTTTGTCTAAAGAGCAAACTTAAACTACAAATCAACTAATGAGAGTTATATAAATGAAGTTATTACCTGATGGTTCTCAGTTTGTTTTATCATCACCGTTTCCTCGTGTTCAGTCGCTCTCCTTATCACTGACAGGGCAGTGGGCGCTTAGCAGCTAAAACTACACTCTACAGTCTGCCCAACAACAGAACAATCTATTTTCTGATTGGCTGATTTTTTTCCGGGGAGCGGGGCGGGGAGGAGGGGGAGAGGTTTTTTTCGCTGAAAATGGACGGTGCCTGCATAAACTGAGCCACACAGACCGATTTTCTGGGCACAAAAAAAAAAAAAAAATCAGCGTGAGAAATGCCATGTGTGGCGTGTGAGCGTGTGAACACGTTGAATTGTGTGTGTCACACTCTCAATGCGTGAGACTTGAGAGCCCTGAGAACAATTAACAGGATGCACATGGATTGTGATGCTATAGACCTGGGTTCTGGGAAGACGACTCGGGTTCTGGGTCTGTTGGGCAGATTACGTAAATGTTTCCTGTAAAACACAAGGAAAGAATGAGACAGGCGACCGTGAAGTTTGTCTTTGCCTTGCTTATTGGAGCGGAGGCCTCTGATCTCACAATACCGTGTCAGAGTCACGCGCCACCTACTGGCGTGGGGGTGTAATTCCAACTTAAACAAGGCAAAAGGAGAAATTCAATTTATCAACTGGAAAAAAGTTTATTTGGTTGAATATGTTTCGCAGCTCATCCAAACTGCTTCTTCAGTTCTGGTCAGACGCTGATGGACACTTCTTAAAACTGCCTACAGGGAGGAGCTAACTACAATGAAACTATCACACCTATTTGTTTACAGTTTCTGTTAGTTAAGTAAGCCTATTCAATATGCAGTGGGAGCTAGCTATTCAAGGTCATAATGGGTGTTTTCACACCTCTGGACCTGACCTATTGTTTTCTTTGAAAATCCTCTGTAGTTTTTCAGAAACCCCAGCCAGGTAAGGAATAGTTATACCCTTTCTTCTGTGCCTGCCAAGAGAAACAAACACTTTAAGACAGAAACTGGTCCACCCAAAGGACAAAACACCGAGCCATAAACAAAGCAATGTGGTCTACTCCATTCAGTGTAGTGAAGACTGCAGTGAGTGCTGTTTTAGTTTTGTATCTAATGGGAAAGTCTAATTTGACTAATAAGGGTATTAGTCAAATTAGACTATATCTAAACATGATTGTTTTCGACAATATAGCAAACTATGACTATGACATAATGTGAATACGCATTACTCTGTGTCAGTGATATGTATTCACATTTATTGATTCAAACGTGTGAGCAGATGTGAAACCTGAATGACACCACTGTCATTCCTGCTCTACACCCAAGGACACACATTTATAAACAATGGCAAAAAAACAACATTGCAACAATTACAAGAACAATTAGCAATCCTATGTTGGTGATGAACAAGCGCCAAAGGAATGTGTCAGTGCTCACAGGGTTCTCCATGCACCATGCCTTGAACCTTTGCCATTTGTCTTTGAAATACCACCTGATCCAGGAGCAGGGGGACCTTGGCTGGGATAGGGGCATGTAATCGAACCCGTGTCCCACCAGCAATGCTGCGCCTCCTGAGGCGGGCTCCAGCACCATGGAGCTCAAGGAAAAGTAGCAAGATGAGCTTGTCTCACTTGATGGAGATGAAGACGACAGCCTAGACATTGTTGATCACTGTCTTTTGAGTTTTTTGAAACCCAAAAAGGACTCTTTGTTTTTTTTCTGTCTATATGGGGCAGTGTGATAAGAGCAGTTTGCCTAAGTCTAAACTTAGAAAAAGTGTGAATGTAAGGAAATAGTTAATACCTGCTGAAGAAAATGTGCAGTCTAAATCTAAGTGTGCTCTCTCTGTGAAATGGTTTCTCTGTGTCTGAAACCTACATTTATAGACTCTGGTCTGCTTTGAGTCAAAGTGTATTGTGAGTCACAAAGCCAGATCGAAGGACAGACTACGTTCACACTGCAGGGCTTAATGCTCAATTCAGATTTTTTTGTGAAATCCGATTTTTTTGCGAGGCCGTTCACATTTCCAATTAAATGCAACTTGTATGTGATCTCCTGTGTGAACGTTAAATGCCCCAAAAGTGTCCCGCATGCGCCTTCGAGGACACGATGACGTCACACGCAGCGAACGTGCTCAGTGTTTACGGAAGTAGCCTAAAGTTGCTGCGTACCGGAGCAAGAACATGTACAGGTTATTTGTTTTAAAGAGGAGACGGAGAAGGAGAAGGACAAGGTTTTTGGCCACGGCGTTTTGTGGGGCAGTGGCAGCAACATCCATAGAAATGAACGTGTGGGTGTGGAGTCGCAGCCAAGAGTGATGGGATTGTTATGTGCTTCGCCGCTTCACTGATACGGAGTTTATATACTATTTTCGCATGATGAGAAGAACGTTTTGTGTACATTTACTTGTACCACTCTTGCTGGAGGAAACACGCCCTGGTCGGATGAATGCGACCTGGCCGTTCAGACTGAAGTCACATGCCAGAAGATCGGATATGTATCGGATTTAGGACCACATATCCAAGTGGCCTGGATCGCATTTGAAAAAATCTGATCTGTGTCGTTCAGATTGTCATTAGAAGATCAGATACAGGTCGCATAGAGGCTAAAAAATCGGATTTGGGTCATTTCAGGCTGCAGTGTGAACGTAGCCTTAGGCTTAGAATCTACACTTTGAGAATCTGTGAATAAATCAAAATGCCTCCGGGGCGACTTGTGTCTGGTTTTGCTGTGGTCGGTCACATATTACTGGAGCGTTCTGGTAAGAGGAAACAAGCTAAAGTTATTCTTGTTTATTTTCTGAACACAAGAGCTTCAGTAGGCTGTAACCCACAACAAAAAAACAAAACAACAAAAACAACATAAAAAGCCGAAGTGTGCAAGATGATGACGGTCTGAACAGAAGACACAAAAGTGGCCTTGCATCTTCACTTTTTATTCCGCGTTTAGACGAGAGTTTTCGAGAGGAAATCTGCTTGCATACGGTGACGCAAAAGTGTGTGGAATTGGATTGGGTATGCATGCCAGGCGGCTAGGTGGTGCCGTGATACAGTATCACTATGTCCACGCGCATGCGTAAAATCTTCCTTCTTCTCATCTGCGCCACGAAAAGCAAAACAAAACACAAAAAAATGTTTGTGTGGCCAGACGAAGAAGTTCAACTATTCCTTCAGCCCACGTTAGACTACAAAGCAAAAATAATAGTTTCATTTCACTGCTTCAAAGAGGAATACAGAATTTTCTTGGAACTTTAGGGTCAGGAAGTAAGCAAACCAGGGGACAGAAAACTTTCAGAATACTAATTAACACTAATACTAATTCATTTCAGTATTCCAGTACAAAGTTACTCTTTCTTTTGGTGGCATTCTGTTAGACCCACTTTCATTCTTTGCTTTTGAGTTGTTGTGTTTTTCTGTTTATTTATTTATTGCTATTTTATTGCTTGCTATTTTATTTGATTTTACAGTTTTTTATCATTTTAAAATCTGAGATGTTTTATTTTTGTTAGTATTGTTTTTAGCTGTCTATGTGCAGCACTTTGGAAAATGTTTATAAAATGTGCTATGTAAATAAAGTGAATTGAACTGAAAATAGAAGACAGTTTTTTTCTTTTGTGTCTCTGTATGTATGTTTTAACTGTGCAAGCTTGTCATACACTTTCATTTTATTGCCATGGTCAGACATTGTAAAGAGGTCAAATGCTGGAGACGGTGAAGTTAGATACATCCATTTTCTGTATTGTCACTATAACCCCCTTTCAAAACCCCATCCTATTATCATGCCACACAAAATCCAATGCAATACAACTGCATAATAATAATAATAATAATAATAATAATAATAATAATACAAGATCTTGATTCTATTGTTGTCTTAGCTGCTCAGGGAGATAGGGCTACAAACAGGACTGGCTCTTTTGTGTGCAAAGGGGATTCCCTGTGATAGTGCCAGAGAGAAGGCGTCCAGTGAGCAGAGACAGCCTGATTAAAGCAGGTCTAAATGGAACAGATAAGCAGAGGCAGATGGCTTTCACATCACAAGGCCTATAAGGGTGCTATGGTCTGCCGTCAGCACCCAAAGGCCCCCTCTCACCCACTGCCAGACCTGTACATCTCTGTATTTGCATGTAAATGATGGTCTGGCCCCAGCAGGCAGCATAGGCTCTGTATTGTATTGTATAGTGTATGATTTTCTCCATTGTTGTAGGATTATGTGGGGGTGGGTTATAAATCAATTTGAACACCAAATGTTATTTTTGAAATAAATACAGAGAAGTATTCAAAAGAAAACAAGTAAAAGTGTCCAGTAGTGGGTCACAAGCAATTTAGCACAAACTCGCAGTGAGAATCAGCCTCAGCAAACATACCAATTACTCCTGTTTGGACCCAATTTGGACACAGAAGTGCAGGAGAAGAAATACTTGTTTTAACCCCAAATCATTGCTTACTTTGTTGTCACTCACTGATAATATTATAATTCTGCATAGCTTTTCTTTTTTCTTATCATGGGAGGTTTTAGAAAGCAAGATTAGAATGCAATTTACAAAAGACATATAAACAAATGAGTCTAGGGTCTCTTAAAGGGCCCATATTACACTTTTCTGATCTATGTTATAATGTTGTATGATGTTGTTGCTATAACATAGCTGGAGTTGTGGTTTGTTTCATTTACACACATGTTTAACACACAAATCCTGCATATTTAGGCTGAGTTCTTCTCTCAAACAGAAGTCACTCTGGTCCACCTTGTGATTCAGGGCTCTCAAGTCTCACACATTGAGAGTGTGACACACGCAATTCGACATGTTCACACGCTCACATGCCACACATGGCATTTCTCACGCAGATTTTTTTTTTCTTTTTTTTTTTTTTGTGCCCAGAAAATCGGTCTGTGTGGCTTAGTTTATGCAGGCTCCGCGCGTTTTCAGCGAAAAAAACTCCCCCTGCTCTGGGCGCACGGTCCGAGCGAGGCCGGAGCTGACGCGCCGTCTCCCGGGCACGTCCTGAGCCTCAGTCCCGGTGCCACGTCTCCTCTGAGACGCACCGACTCCGGTCCCGGTGTCTCCGTCTGTGCGTAACGTGTCCCCCCCGACGGCTTACGCGCGGAATACGCGCGGCCCAGAGCCGAACTGCCCATGGTGAGACGCGGTGAGACGCGGGCCCGGTGCATTAACCAGACTTTTACATGAATCCGTTAAAATGTCCCGCTCCCCCCCGCCCCGGTCCCTCTTCCCCGCCCCTCTCAGCGCGCACTGACAAAGTGCGGTGATGATAAAACAAACTGAGAACCATCAGGTAATAACTTCATTTATATAACTCTCATTAGTTGCTTTGTAGTTTAACTTTGCTCTTTACACAAACATGGCTCTCAACACGTAACCCCCCCCCCCCCCCCCCCCCGTCCTCGGAAATTACAGTCTCACGGACGACCCCGCTCAAAACTTGAGAGCCCTGTAATATAAATGGCTAATGTTGGGCTAATTGTTTACGGTTGATGTTGATTTTGTGCCTGTTCGTAATTAGCACCTTAAATCCTTGGCCTTTCCTCTGCACCTTCCTCTGTCTTATTGTTTATTGTCTTCATAATCCACTTTGTGTCTAGTCTGTTTCTCATTGTGCTGCAGATTGAGCTTAGCGGGCTAAACACAATGCGCTGAATTAATAGCTGACAGTTGTGCTGACATTTCGTAGCAAAAGGCTGCAATGCTCCTATAGCCGCGGTAACAAGCAGCAGGCCCATCCAGGCACAACTTTGGCATATTCTCAGCCTATTAATGTGCGCAGAGGAATTTTAGCAGCAGAGTGAAAACATAAGAGCCAATCATAAATCCACTTGAAATGGTCCATTCAGTTTAATTGCAAGACTGTGTTATAAACTTACTAACATTTGGCACTATCCATGTTATCATCTGAACTTTGGAAAGCATAATGTTTAAATGGCCCATATTATGACAAATTGACTCTTATCAGCTTTAAGCCATGTTACCTCCTCAAAAATATACCTGGAGTTGTGTTTTGATTCATTCATGTTTGAGTAATCCTGCATTATTTGTCAGTTTACATCTCCAAAGCTCATAATGTTCTGTTCCACCTTGTAATGTCATGTAGTAGTTTCCAAGTCAATAGCAACCTTTTACATTTGTTCAGTAGATATTGGCAGTTGCAAGGCTGAACTTATCTGAATGATTCTAGTGAAGGTATAGGAGTTTAAAAACACAGTAGAGCACGTCCTGTATTACCACGACATCACAAGGTGGAAGTGTTTTTTCTTTGAGAGAAGAACTCAGCCTAAAAATGCAGCGTTTGTGTTAAACACGTGAATGAAACAAAACACAACTCTGAGAAAATAGACTAATATGGGCCCTTTAGGTCTGATTAATAAAATGTTCAGACTAAATGTGAAACAGTTTATCTGAGGTTGGTTCACAGTATACAGCTCTGGAAAAAAATAAGAGACCGCTGCATTTTTTTCTGAAATCAGCATCTCTATATGTATTACAGCCATTCCATTCTAGCGTCTGTTGAATTCCAACACAAACACAAAGCTGAGCTACTTCAGTTCTTGCACCAGGAGTGGAATAAAGTCACCCAAGAACAATGTGAAAGACTTGTGGAGAGCATGCCAAGACGCATGAAAGCTGTGCTTAAAAATAAGGGTTACTGATTTCTAAACTCTTCTTAAGTGTAAACATTAGTATTATGTTGTTTTAAAATGAATTTGATCTTGTTTCTTTGCATTATTTGAGGTCTGAAAACATGTATCTTTTTTGTTATTTTGACCATTTGTCATTTTCTGCAAATAAATGCTCTAAACGATAATATTTTATTTGGAATTTGGGAAAAAATTTTGTCAGTAGTTTATAGACTCATACAAAAAATGTTCCTTTTAACCAAATACATACCTATAAGTAGGAAAATTAGAAAAACTAATAATTTTGCAGTGGTCTCTTATTTTTTTGTTATCTGTACAAATGAACAACTTTTAACTTAACTAAAATCAATTATTAAAAAATATGGGGTATCACAAGGGTCAATATTGGGCCTGCAATTGTTCTGCTTATCAAGTTACATTTTCATTTGTTTATTTTAATCAGCAAAGACAGCAGCTTCAAATTGAAAACAAATAAAAAGTGAAATATGTACCAGCAGGCATGTCTAAACAACAAATTACTATGCAATATTATTTTGTTTCATATTTGTCTCTTACCAAACTTGTTTTTTCCTGTCACTATATAGCAGAAATAGCAGTATACATTTTTGGGATGAAATGTTCTCCAAATCATCACATAGCATATAATGAACATCTCTGTGTTGAACTGACATCCTCTCCTCCTCTGCTCTTGTCTGTGCCGTCACCCACATACTCTGGATATGCTGTCTTTGCCTTTAAGCTCTTCTCTTCAGAACAGAACAGGGATGTTTTTAGCTGTAGACTGAGGTCCCAGAGCTGCACACGGCCTGGCAGCTGGTCCTCTCCAACGGGCCTATATACACCTGTATCTGAGGTACTACATATGTCACTATACAAGCAGAACAGGGAACTATATGAGAAGTTACAAGCCTTATAGTGTACTCATCGGAGTTCAGTATGCTTCAAAACCTAAGCAGATGTAGTTTTCCTCTTTCAAACTTATTCACTTCCTCTCTTGTTTCGTGGAAGCTCTAACCTCAGCATCCAGCTTTCTAGATTTTAATTGAACATTGTGTATGAATGGAGTATGCGCACAGTTACCAAAATAATATTTATTACATTTTTTCATACTCTTCTCTGGAACATATTGATTTGTACGCTGTAGATCTCCTGAGACAAAATTCCCAAGATCCCAAGTGTTTACGTTTGGATTGGACCAAGAACGGTTACAGGTTGGTGAGTTACATCTCTTACAATTCCAAAAATATGAAATCAAATAAACAAAAACTTGTGAGGCCAAAACTAGAAACTCAATTGCAAAATGTATATATTATAAATTATATTTACAGCTCTGGAAAAAAATAAGAGACCACTGCATTTTTGTCTGAAATCAGCATCTCTACATGCATTACAGCCATTCCATTCCAGCGTCTGTTGAATTCCAACACAAACACAAAGCTGAGCTACTTCAGTTCTTGCACCAGGAGTGGAATAAAGTCACCCAAGAACAATGTCAAAGACTTGTGGAGAGCATGCCAAGACGCATGAAAGCTGTGATTAAATTAAGGGTTATTATATTATTATCCAAATATTGATTTCTGAACTCTTCGTAAGTGTAAACATTAGTATTATGTTTATGTTGTTTTAAAATTGATTTTATCTTGTTTCTTTGCATTGTTTGAGACCTGAAAACATATCTTTTTTGTTACTTTGACCATTTGTCATTTTCTGCAAATGAATGCTCTAAACCAGGGGTGTCAAACATGTGGCCCGGGGGCCAGATCTGGCCCTCCAAGACCTTTAATCTGGCCCTCGGCTGATTTTCTATTAAAATATTTCAATTATATTTTAATTTTCTATTAAAATATTGGTAATTTTTTGCTTCTCTTTTCTGCGCAGCTTAGCATAGCAGCGTCTCCAGCACCTCTCTGAGTGACAGTCTCCCACCAGAGCAGCAAGACTAAAGCTGGACTAAATTCTGTGAAATGCATACAAGTTAATGTTAAGACATTTGTGTTGAAATAGCATTTTTCTTAAAGTTTCAGGTTGCTCATAATATTATAATATTTTGTAAAAGAAAGAGTTCATCAAATAAAAAAAGACTTCTGTAATAGATTTGCGTTTCTGTGGACAAATATTTGGACTTTTTGTTATTTTTGGGGTATATTTTTATTTGCCATGAGTTTTCTGATTCGACCTTTTGGGATAAAAATAGGTTGGATACGGCCCCTGGACCAAAATGAGATTGACACCCTGATCGAAACAATAATAATTTTATTTGGAATTTGGGGGAAATGTTGCCAGTAGTTTATAGATTCAAACAAAAATTTTCCTTTTGCCCAAACACATACCTATGAATAGTAAAATCAGAAAAACTGATAATTTTACAGTGGTCTCTTATTTTTTTCTAGAGCTGTAAGTCTCATCTTGTCTTGTTCTTGTGGACCTAATCTCGTATCTAGTTTCGTCTTGTGGAATTGTGTCTCGTCCCATCCCTAATATACAGCTGACATTATTTACGGATTTGTCTAACGATTTTGTCCAGCATGTTCACTTAACAGAAGACTAATTGGCACAGGTCCTTGCAGTATTTTGGAGCAGACTGAGATGATTACTGCTGTGTTCAATATGCTTCAAAACCCAGCTAGTTGTTGCAGTTGTTGAAATAAATCAGATTTCGCTCTCCTTTTCAATACAGGCTTTTTAAAAGTTTCGGTGGAGTTTGACTTGGTGAGGGCATGAGTGAGCGACCTTGCTGAAACTGAAAATGTTCCAACAGCACCATATAAACTTGGCTGTTAGTTCTGCTTAAAATGCACTATGTAACTTTTCTGGTGAAGGGTTTGCCACCTGCTTGACGCCATAGAGATATAATTGCTTAGTCTACAATTTTAAACACTAGACTAGAGCATTAAACTAATCAACTTTTAATTTACTCATATTTTGTTGCAAAAAAAAAAACATCAGAGCATTCGTCAATCTTGGCGCTCTACGGATCTGACCTGTAATGTGATCTGGTGGCGTGTCTCCATGAAGATCGACAAGTTTAAATGTAAAACTGTGGAACATTCCAGGCAACGCAATCACATTACAAGCAGGTGGCGACTCATCCTCCAAAAAAGTTGGATAACAAACAACAAAATAACAAGCTTTTAAGAATTAGGAATGAATCCACCAAACCGGCCTTCACATTTCGAACACCCATGACCTCCCCCTCCCCAGACACCTCATCCTTACTGCTCCTGGCTTGACATAACACCTCTTAAAAACATCATCATCTGCTCAAAAAGCTTTTAAACAAATAACACCATGTAACATTTTGGCAAGTATTTTTCTTGGCTAAAACTCAGTGTGAATCTGTACTGTAATTATTTCCCAAACATCAAAACGGTTCTGTCAGGCACTTGGAGCCCTCAGCCTGCTCTTTTCATTATGTATTTATGCAGGCTTTTCCAGCATAAACAATAGATTTCATTAAAAGCTGAGAGTGAATCTGACACTTGTGCCACAGGCTTTCAGTGCTCCCTTAACTACAGCAACACCAGACATGAGTGTACTGGGGCAGAACTATGGACTTCCAGCATTTATAGTTATCACATCTCTGTTGCAATTCAAATCTACGAGTAGACCCAGCACCTCACATTTCCAGGCAGAGAGATGAGTTTGATGACGTTTTGAAATGACAGCCCAGAGAAGCAAAAGCTTTTCCTCATGTTTGACACCTTTGATCACAGATTGGTTGCAGCAGTCCACTCTGAGCGCTCACATTCTCATTTCAAGTTCACAGCCTCTGCCTACACAGAATCATACTATAAAAAGTCATATCTCATCTCCAGTGGTGCCAGTGGTAGAAGAAGTACTCGATTTTGACACTTAAGTAAAGATCCAAGAGCAAAGTAAAAGTATCACATGAAAAAATCTACTTAAGTAAAAGTATTAAAGTACCTATTTAAAGGGATATGCCACCCCCAGGTCAAATTTGGGCATCTCCCCACAGTCCAGAGACTAAAATAAGTGGTGGAAAGCGTTTTCCTGCTCACCCAGCCATTGTCCGAGTCTGTCGCCACTGACCGCCGCGGTAACTGGTGCTCCTCCGCCTTAGACTGGAGTCTAACGTAGCCAGAGAAAGATTTCGGCCAAAAGGAATTAATTTGCTCGATGCGTTTCCCAATTACTTTGTGTGTAGTGCGCATTCATATCGAGTGCAAATAAATGTGCAAATCAACACGGAGAGCTTGACTTGGTCATTTTGGGTGGGAACTATTTTCCAGTGCGTAAGAATACAGTCGTATCACGCACCACGTTGTGCAACAGGGGAACTCCCTTCCCGGTGCGTAACTGGGATTCCCCTGGTAGCGTACTGCGTGATACGGCTGTATTCTTACGCACTGGAAAATAGTTCCCACCCAAAATGACCAAGGCAAGCTCTCCGTGTTGATTTGCACATTTATTTGCACTCGATATGAATGCGCACTACACACAAAGTAATTGGGAAACGCATCGAGCAAATTAATTCCTTTTGGCCGAAATCTTTCTCTGGCGACGTTAGACTCCAGTCTAAGGCGGAGGAGCACCAGATACCGCGGCGGTCAGTGGCGACAGACTCGGACAATGGCTGGGTGAGCAGGAAAACGCTTTCCACCACTTATTTTAGTCTCTGGACTGTGGGGAGATGCCCAAATTTGACCTGGGGGTGGCATATCCCTTTAAAACTACAGAGGATTTTCAGACAACATGAAATCCCAGTTTATTTCAAACCCACAAACACTTTAAGACAAAAACTCGTCCACCCAAAGGACAGAACACCAAGCCACAAACAAAGCAATGTGGTCTACTCCATTCAGTGTAGTGAAGACTGCAGTGAGCGCTACACTGGAGAAACAAAACAGCCACTTCACAAGAGGATGTACCAACACAGACGGGCGTGCTAGAGTGGACCTTCATCTGCCGTACATCTCCACCTAAAAGCCACGGGCCACTCCTTTGAGGACAGTGAGGTACGGATCTTGGCCAGAGAAAAGGATTGGTTTGAGAGGAGAGTTAAAGAGGCTATTTTTGTCAAGAAAGAGAATCCTTTCTTGAACAGAAATGGAGGTCTCAGACATCATTGGTCTCCCATTTATAACTCTATCCTCAAACCTAAATCAAAACGAACAAAGAAAATAATAGGGCAGCCAGATCAGGTCCAGAGGTGTGAAAACACCCATTATGGCCCTGAATGGTTCTGCTAACAAGACCCCACACCCCACTCCCACACGCCACTATTGAATAGGCTTACCTAATCAACAGAAAGTGAAAACACATAGTAGTGTGTAGTGTAGTAGTTTCAAAGTAATTTCATTGTAGTTAGCTCCTCCCTTCAGGCAGATATAGGCAGTGTCCACCAGCGTCTGACCAGAACTGAAGAAGCAGCTTGGATGAGCTGCAAAACGTATTTGACCAAATAAACTTTTGTCCAGTTGACAAATTGAATTTCTCCTTTTACCTTAAAGAGTAACTTGTAAAGGTATTTCATGCAGAGATCTAATAAAGCTTCAAAATGTGTTTTTGATAAAAATCCCCTCCATGTTAAAAAAAATTAAAATAAAAAATACTTTTACTTTTCACCCATGTAAAAAATGTAGTGGAGTAGAAAGTACAGATACCTGCTCTCAAATGTAGTGAAGTAAAAGGTATGCACTTTAAAATGTACTCACCGTAGGTAAAGTACAGATACAGAACATTAGTACCTTTACTCCATTACATTCCACTACTGCCTATCCCAAGTAATGAAGTGTATCAACTAGGAGAGACAGATAATGACAAATAACCAATGTGCAGTAAATTGCAGTATACTGGTCAGGTATGTTTTGGTGCTTTGACCTTGGCAGATAGAGATGTTGCAATAAAATACCAGAGGAGAGAATGATGGATGTTGTACAGGGGGAAAATCAATTGATGACCTATACTGTTAGTGCTTAAGATGGACAAGGTGAGAGGGTGAGAGTTTTGCTGCTGTGGTGTAGATTGGGAAAAAGAGAAAAGGCAGAAAATAGAGAGTGTGTATGGGCTTGCCACGATAATAAAACAATAATATTGTTTTATTACTGCTAAAGAGAAATATCACAATAAACGATGATATTGAAACCGGATAATCCAAGTAAACAATTTTTGAAATAGACAGTATCATTAAGAGGCATGAGCTGCATGAAGTCATAAAAGTTTCTTAGATGATTGGTTGGGAAGGCAAGTTTGATTGGCTAACAGTGACACGTGACTAAGTCTAAACGTAGAGGTTTGAAATCTTGAGATATGCAATGGCTTACACTACAAACATTACTCCAAGCAGCTAGTCCCACTGGCAGTGTCCATTAGCTTAGCAACACAGTTCAACAAATCCACAGCAGAAACGTTGAAATAAAAGATGAAAAATCTGAACTTTCGACAAAATGCAGTTTCAAGTGGCTGGACTAGAGGCATGTGGTGAGATTTTGATGCTGTGGTCTGAACGTAGCATTAGTCCCTTCTGTCACACTTATATGGTACGCTGACAACTAAACAACAGTCACACAGTTGTTTCAAAATGGGTCTCAATAATTTTGATTAGACAACGTGTCCCTGGCGTTTTTATTTGGTTATCACTCAACAATAGAAGCATATAGGTGAAATCCTCCAGTCTCATGATGTTTTGAATAAAAATCAGGTATAGGATCCTTAAATTGAATCCCAACTTAAATGGACACGGACCATTTGGAATTTGCTTAGAGTTTGAGCTACTGTAATGCACTGTAAAGACAAATATTTCAACTTAGAACAGGTGTAGTACCATGATGCAATTCTCCAGACATCCACCATCTTTTGCTTTCTCTCCTTGTTTAGAGCATGTTTCTTTTCTGCACCAGTGTTGTTATGAGACCGGCTGTGCACTCATCCAGATGGGAGGCTTCCTGAGTTTACACATCCTCTATATACAGCTCTTTTGTCTCTGCCAAGTTCAGTGGGTTTAGCGGGTCCAAGGTAGCTCCAGAACTTCCCTCACTAAGTGCCCTTGTCCTTCATTTCTATATGAAGCTTCTCTCTCCTCCAGCTCGTCTGATCAATTATTTAGCAGTGAGGAAACCCAGCAGACTTCCCCCTCCGTCCCATGAGCACCAAACAGGCACGGCACGGCCCAGAATAACGCGCTACGAAGGAGTTTGGCAGTGGGTTTTTCTAGTCCAGAGAGCACTAGTGCTAATATAGATGAAGATACAGCATAAGATGTCCAAGCTAAAGTGGGGTTCCCAAGTAAGAATAAAGAAGTCCTCTCTCACAAGCTAAAGAATCAGAGAAGAAGTGTCCTAGAAAAACCTGGAGCATGGATGATCAAATTTTATGCATTTCTGAAAGTAAGAAATAGTTTTTGGAAAAGGAGAGTGCACGTGTATCTTTGTATGGCAGATTAAAGAAAGAAAAATGGCAACATATAACATTACTTTAGCTATTCTTGGCTATATTACATTACACAATTTTCTGATCTATTCTGATATATATTATAATGCTGTTTTCTCATCAAAAATGTACCTGGAGGTGTGTTTTGTTCAATTATACAATAATACACAAACCCTGCATATTTTAGGCTTCTTCTTGTCAAACCTTGTGATGTCATGTGGTATTACAGGAAGTGCTCCACTGTGTTTAAACTCCATACACCTTCACTAGAATCGTTTGAATAATTTCAGACCTGGAAGTGTCAATCTGTATACTGAACGAAAGGTAAAATGTAGCTGTTAACTTGGAAACCATTACATGACATCACAAGGTGGAACAGAGCATTTTGAGCTTTGGAGATGTGGACAGACTAATAATAAAGGATAAAAGGAAACAAACCACAACTCCAGGTATGTTTTTGATGAAATAACAATGGCTTGAAGTTCACAAGAGTCAATTTTGTGTAATTTTGTGTAATATAAGAAGCCATTCAAATGCAATTTCCTTTTCAATAACTTTATAAAAGATCTTTACATCTGTAATGGTATTTAATCTTTGCACTGCTTTTAGATTTTGTCTTAGATAGTTTTTGTATTGCCTTTGTCCTGTCCATTCACTGTATGTCGAACACATATGGCAGAATTGAGAATAAAGTTGACTTTGACTTTACATAAGTTAAAGAGGACGGCATTGAAATTTTACAGATCATTATTTTCGTTTTTACAATGTGTGGACAATTGTGGCATGCTGCAGTTTCATTATATAGACAACTTGTACCCTGTGATTTTATCCTGTCTGGAAACACATCTTTATCACATCTTTAAACGCAAGCTCCTATACAACAAAAGAATATTTAAAAAGAAATGTTTGGCACTTAGACTGTGTTCACGATAATGATGGCAGTTCTGAGCATCACAAAATAAACCAATTATTTATGACATATTCCTTTTTTCATTTTCAGCTCACCAGGTGCATTATGTAAGTTTTTGGTTGCTGCTTCATCACCTGCCTGTTTCTATGAATACATCATTGCTCTGCCTGTAATGTTCCGGAGTATGACATTAAATAGTTCCACAAGTTATTAAATTACAGTTGGTTTTATAGCTCAAAAATAACTAAAACCTACTACTAAAGAAAGAAAGCTATGCCTTTATTAGTCCCACAGTGGGGAAATTCCAGTTCAGCATTTAACCCATCCTGTTATCAGGAGCAGTGGGCAGCACATTACTGCGCCCGGGGACCATCTCCATGATCTTCTTGCTTCGGCTTGGTCAGGACGAAAGCTGGAGGTACCTATGGTGCATGTTTTGGGTTGATGGGGGAAACCGGAGTGCCCGGAGGAAACCCACCCAGACACGGGGAGAACATGCAAACTCCACACAGAAAGGCTCGGGCGACCCGGGGATCGAACCCAGACCATACATGCAAACTCCACACAGAACACACACAGAAAGGTCTGGGCGACCCGGGGATCGAACCCGGAACCTTCTTGCTGTGAATCATGAGTGCTACCCACTCAGCCACCGTGCTGCCGTGCTAAAGAAGGAGTTTGCAATAAAAATCCATCTACATTCCAATATTTTTAAAGGTGCATTGTGTAACTTTTTAGGTGAACAGTCTGTCAGATGCTTTTCTCCATGGAAATGTTATTGCTTTGTCTGGAATGTTTCACAATATGGCATTAAACCTTTCTATCTTCATGGAGACCAAACCAAGATTTGTGGAGAGGCGACCACAGGCGACCACAGTCAGAGTGCGTGTTTGTTGTTCTAGGTATTTTTAAGTGTAAGGTAGATGTTTAATGTCATACTGTGGAATATTCCAGGTAGAGCAATGACACCTCCACCAGAAAAGTTACACAATGCACCTTTAAGATACATAACTTCTTCAAAAGTACTTTCCCCTGACCTAGCTTCCGGGTGTGTGTTGAAAACACATTTGAAGAGCCTCAGGTTTGAACAAAGAAACTTCCATTAAATCTCCACTGCCCCTGGCACAGTGCAACCTCATGCCATCCCCCGCTCTCCCTCTCTCCATCTGTACTGAGTCTCATCTCTCCATCCTCAGGCATGACCAATCCATCCACACAAGTCTGATGGATGCTGCTGTCACCTCATTGCTTTTTACATCACTCTGAACTCCAGGCTACACCACACTGCAAGGCTGCACTCTGCAAAAACATCCCAGAATGTTTACTTTGATTGGAGCTGTTTTGGCTTGATTTAATTAGCTGAGAGATCTAGATGATTTAGTTTACAGTTTCACATGTTTCTTATTGGTGTAGAATAAATAGAAGTAGCCTGAGAGGAGAAGAAGAGGTACAAGACTGAAGCTCTAACACAGGAGGAGTTTATTTATTAACTTTCACTCTTTAATGTTTTTGTATGATTTTAATGGAAATCACTTTGGTCATCTTGTGTGTTGTAAAGGGCTCAATAAATAAAGACTGAATAATTTACTATCAGTGTAGAGCTGGAAACATGAGCCCTCAAGACAATGTGATATATATTATTGTTCATTCTCCATGAGTTGTTTTATAGTCTGGCTATGCCAAACTATAAAACAGGGAGTAACAGGGAGCATTATATCTCTGGTGACATAGGCCAAGATAAGTGTACTTTGTCTATCAATAGAGCTATATTATTTGACAGACAATTTTACAATGTTTTTTTTAAATGTTTTTTTCTTGTCATCAGTTTTTTTGTCACTTGAAAAAAACAGATGCATTCTCTTACCCATTTAGTTCAATGTATCATCTCAAAAAAGCTCAATAATAAAGTCTAACGTAGCTAAAAGTATAAATAAAGATTCATTAAGATTATTATGAAATTAAGTTATTTTAACTCCCATACTACATTTTTTCGGCAGTGTACTTATTAGTGTTGTTTCCTCTTTGCTATGCCTCATACAGTCTTTAAAAAGTTAAATAATAAAGTCTAACCTAACTAAAAGTGTAACTGAAGATTAATAAAGATTATTATGAAATCAAGTTCTTTTAAATCCACATTGCATTTTACCCTATTAGCGATGTTTCTTCTTTGCTATGCCCCATGCACTGTTTTTCATTGATCTTAAGCATTTTGTTCTCTAAACTGTTCCACTTCCATAAACTAGAAAAATCATGCGTCCTCTGACTGATCAATAGAGAAACAGCGGACTTTGTAATGCAAAAACCGGCACAGTCTTGGCCCTTATTCTAATTTCCCAACAGACGGGAAGTTGCAAATTGCGTTTTTCCCCGATGAGGAGGTATCTAGGGAGTTGGCTGGTGCTTTTATGCTGTTATCCCCTTCGCTGGAGACTCTGGCGTAGAACTATCTCAAAGCGCCCTCTGTGTTTTTCATGGCTGACCTAAAATATGCAGGTTCATGGCCTTACCCCGGAAGATGACTATCCCACTTATTTTCACATTTAGCTGCATCTCATTACATCCTCTGACATGGACCTCCTATGGATGCGCACTTTGCATATGGGTAATTCTTCACTGTAGGAGGTGCTGCTTAACATGCTCGGGCAGCCTCCCTCTTTTAGTTTAACCACAGTCTTAAAATAAGGCTTTTGATAAGACATATTATGTGAGAATCATCCAGATGAAAATTGGAATCAGATCAGAATAAATAAGTGCAAGTAAGAACAGAGGAATGGGTGGGGATAGGGGGTAGGTGAAAACAGAGCAAACTGAGCATTAAAAGGTGCATTGTGTAACTTTTGTGATGGGGGGGTCTGTCACCTGTTTGTTTCTATGGATAATTATGTCATTGCTCTGCCTGGAATGTTCCACAGTATGACATTAAAAAGCTCTACCTTACATTTATTACATTACATGTGGTTCTATAGCTCAAAAATATTTAGAAAAACAGGCATTCTGATCAAGAGCAGGGTTGCCTCTCCATAGATCTGACCTGTGACTTGGTCTGGTTTCGTTTCCATGAAGATAGAAAGGTTTAATGCCATATTGTGAAACATTCCAGACAAAGCAATAACATGTCCACGGAGAAAAGCATTTGATGGACCCTCCACCCGAAAAGTAACATAATGCATTTTTAAGTCTGGAATGCAGGACAAAACAGGATTACACAAACATGCATGAATCTGTAGTTTTCAGTTTCTAGAACGTGACAGTGTCATACTCCCAGTTCCCATTGATTACATTGTATTTTTACATTAAATATTCAAAAGGTAAATGCACAAATTTTGAATTTGACAATTTTTACTAATTGTATTACAATATAAATGTGTCTTCCATCTGTATTAACTATTATTGGTCTATGTTTATTTGATTTATTTGACAGGGACAATGTACAGGAGCATTAATCCCCAAAAATGAAAAGCTGCTTTGTACCAGACTTTAGCTCTCTGAGCTAATTTCCATCTGCAGTCCCTGAAACATTACAAACATTACAAACAATGATAAAAGGAGAAGTTCAATTTGTCAACTGGACAAAGTTTGTTTGGTTGAAAACGTTTCGCCGCTCATCCGAGAGGCTTCGTCAGCTCTGGCCCTCATGCTGGTTAGACCCTGTTTATATCTAGCTGCAAGGGAGGAGCTAACTACCCTGAACAAAGCTCTGAACCTATCCCAGCTACTCTCTTTTGTTTTACGAATTCCACTGATTCAAGATTCAAGATTCAAGATTGTTTATTTGTCATATGCAGAATCAACACAAGGTCAACAATGCAATGAAATGCTTAGGATCAGAAGAACCGTTGACTCGCTAAGATAGTCAAGAAGTACTAATAACATGCAATAATAGTACATGGTAAAAAAAGTGTTGCAAAGTGCAGGGGAAGAAGTAAACAATATAATAAACAATATAATAAACAATATAATAAAATATGTAATGAAATGTAATAAAATAAAAAAGCAAGGTACAATGTACAAGGTGCAGGTAGGATTAAATCAAGATCAAATAAGGTGTAAGTATTTCACAGATTGCACATAATATGGTGTGGTGTAGGTGTTGCATGTGGATTTCGTATTGCACATAGTATGATATAAATATTGCACATAGGTTATTGCACTGATTATTGCACATGTAACAGTAGTTTACAGTGAGGTAGTGACAGACATGATATATTCATATAGAGCAGCAGCAGTAAACATAATTATGCATAATGAAAGGTAGTTTAGTGCAGTATTATTGAGAGTTCAGTATTATTTAGAGTATTACCCAGAGTTCAGTAGTCTGACAGCTTGGGGGTAATAGCTGTCTTTGAGTCTTTTTGTGCGTGCTGGCAGGCTCCTGTATCGTCTACCAGAGGGTAGCAGACGGAAGAGTCCTTGTGCCGGATGAGTATGGTCCTTAGTGATGCTGCGTGCTTTACGCAGACCCCTGCTGTGGTAAATGTCCTGGATGGAGGGGAGACTGCTGCCAGTGATGTCCTCTGCCGCTCGCACTACCCTCTGTAGTGCTTTGCGGCTCTGAGCGGTGCAGTTCCCATACCACACTGTGATGCAGCCCGTCAGCAGGCTCTCGATGGTGAACCTGTAGAAGTTTGTGAGGATGCTGGTGTTCATACCAAACTTCCTCAACTTCCTCAGGAAGTAGAGTCTTTGTCGGGCTTTCTTAACCACAGTGTCTGTATGTAGTGTCCAGGACAGATCCTCAGTGATGTGTACCCCGAGGAACTTAAAACTGCTGACCTGCTCCACCTCAGCGTTGTTGATGGAGTCTTGTATTAGCATATCTATAGCATATCTATAAGCCCTAGGCGGCGCTCACTGCACTGCAGCTGACGAAGCCTCTCAGATGAGCGGCGAAACGTTTTCAACCAAACAAACTTTGTCCAGTTGACAAATTGAACTTCTCCTTTTATCATGGATTCTACCTGGACGACTGAGGGACTTTTCACGCATTACAAACAATGAACATAAAGCATAAAAACAATGCAATTCATAATATTTACAGTGACGGTGATACATTTCATCAATTAGTAAAAAAATAATTAGAACTCTTTTCTCGATACCTGTACCCCCTTCTCATGTCTTGTCTAATTTTAATGCTGACACATCTGCACTCTTAGAAACTGTTGTTTAATTTCCATGCTAAATTCTTTTAAGCAAGAGCTATAGAATGTTGTGACGTCAATAAAATAAAAAATACAACTGAGTAAGCTGATGATAAGAGAATGTAATTATAACATGGTCAAAATGTCATTAAAAGTCGAATTTGTGTGACAGCATTAATATAAAATCCATTCCCATTGCAAATTCTAATCTTTTTCAACACACATTTTTGTTATATTTTCTGTCATGAAAAGGCCAAGAACACAAACGTCACACTCTCCCATTATCAGATGTGAAGAATGTCCCCATCAAAGCCTGTCCTCACTCTGTATTTATGGCGTGTCCTTTTATTGTGGCTAAATGCTGTCTGCTGGTGTCTAGAGCCCGCTGTTCCTTCACAGATAATCACCCCATCATCCCTGAATCATCCGTCAACTCATCCTTCTCTATTTACCTCCTCAGTCTACCATCTCACCAGGCTGCTAAAGCAATAATGCTAAAGAGCGGATATTGACTCAGAGCTGCCTGGGGCTCAAAGGAGACACGCTAAAGAAGACTAAAGCGCTTGACTTAGTCTCGTGTGGATGCAGGTTAGATTTTCTGATCTGTCTCCAAAGGCCAACCAGAGAATTCAAACCAGTTAAATTTCCACTACAGTGCCATAAGTATTTTGTGTAATACGCTAAGGGGGTTTGGTGAGAGGAGGAAATACTCAATGGGAGGAGATAGGATTTCTGTATTTTTTATTAAACCTGGCAAATACAAAATGAAAGATTTTTGTGGCTCTCAAAACCATATGAGACTAGAAGAACATTTTAGAAGCAGAACACAGCAGAATTTTCCAGGCAAAAAGTATTATAAAGTAGTATTTTGTTTCACAGCGGGCCTATCTTAAAGGTCCCATATTACACAAAAGTGACTCTTTTGAGCTTCTAGTCATGTTAGAATGTTACTTTATCAAAACAATACCTTGAATTGTGTGAGTAATCCTTTTATTATTAGTCTGCATCTCCATCTCAGAATGCTCTGGTCCACCTTGTGATGTCATGAACTTAGACTTAGACTTAGACAAACTTTATTGATCCACAAGGGAAACTGTCTTGAAGCGATAGTTTTCAAATTAAGCGCTCCCTTTTTACCTTTAGTTCACTAGAGATTGGCAATTCCAGATCTGAAATGATTCTAGTGAAGGAGTATGGAGTTTAAAAACAGAGTGGAGCACTTCCTGTATTACCACATGACATCACAAGGTGGGACAGAGTGTTTTCTGGTTGAGAGAAAAACACAGCTTAAATATGCAGGGTTTTTTGTGTGTGACTTAAACATGTAGTGAATGAAACAAAACGCAACTCCAGGTGTGTTTGTGATGAGGAAACAATATAGATCAGAAAATAGTAAAGTAATATGGGCCCTTTAAGTATATTTTAAATATATATACAGTATATATCTTAAATGCAAAACAGTAATAACATGATGGTTAGAAGCCTATACCTTTATTTGTGCCAGTCTTCAAAGTTCTTCAACTGATGAGCTAGTATTAGTATTCCAGAGAGAATTTTTTTTAATTGGAGCAGCCAGAGCGCAAACAAAATTCTGAATGAATCCCATATTAAATGTTGAACACGGGTGCGGTTCCGTTGTCATTTTGTTTTATCTATTTATTCTTGTATTTTTATTGCTCAATGTGCTTTAAGGGCCCATATTGCATTATTTTTTGACCTACAGTATGTTATAATGTAGTTTACTCATCAAAAACATACCTGGAGTTATATTTTGTTTCATTCACACATGTTTAACACACACATCCTGCATATTTAGGCTGGAAATACTCTGTTCCACCTTCTGATGTCATCTGGTAATACAGGAAGTGCGCCACTGTGTTTTTAAACGCCTTCAGTAGGATCATTTGGATGATTTCAGCCCTGTGATTGCCAATCTCGCCTGAAGTAAAGGTAAAAGCTAGCTGCTGACAAACTAATAATAAACGGTTACTCAAACAAAAAATAGAATTCTCCCTAGTGTAAAATTGAACTCTACTTCTACATATTTTTCAACTGTTCTTCACAAATTGCTTCTTGATTGGTGTAAACCTATACAACAGGTATTATCCCAACAAATTAAGTCAGAATTAAAGACCTAAAAATAAACACTTCATATGAACTTAAACCTGGCTCCAACTTTTCTAATCAGACCCCCCCCCCATCACCAGGCGGCTGCCGCAGTGTACATGCTAACAGTGGGGCGTCTGCTGCTATTGTCAACAGTTCTGTGCAGTGAAGTTTGATACAAGCTTCCCCCGGATTCCTCCTCACTTCATTAGCCAACTTAATCTCCCATTGTTTTATACCGGATGTTGGTGCTTCATGCCCCGATCTACTGTAACATGGATCATTACAGCAGTGGCATTAGGCCCCACCACATCTCCACGGGCATCATTTACTTCATCACCCGCGGCGACTGTAAAAATAGGTGTGCAGACGTTTTGCATAACAGTAGGCTTTAAAAACACAGACAGGGCGGTGGAGAGTTTACTGTTCTTCCATCGGTTTTACCCTTGGCACTGATGAAAGAAAATGAGTTCAAAAGTTGCAAACTGAGAAAGTAATTATTGAAGGCTCATATAGAAAAAGCAAGGGAGTGGAGGGTGCTTTTCTTAATTTAGTGAAATGGGCTGCAAGATTTATTACAAGCTGATCAAAATTGCAATTAGAATGGTTGCAGTTACCAAATGGTAGTTTATGGCTTCCACACGGTTAGTCTTTGCAGAAAATTAGGGGTCTTGGGCAAGAAGACACACGGACCTCCTTTAATATAAAGAGGGCCAATATTACTAGGCATTATTTTCTGATCTATGTTGTAATGTTTCCTCATTAAAAACATACATGGAGTTGTGTGTTGTTTCATTCAAACACTCTGTTCCACCTTGTGATGTCACATGGTAATGCAGAAACTGCATTACCAAACTCCATACACTTTCATACATTAAAATTATTTGTAGAGCTCTGGAAAAAAATAAGAGACCACTGCAAAATTATCTTTTTTTTTTTTCTTATTTTACTACTTACAGGTATGTGTTTGGGCAAAAGGAACATTTTTGTTTGAGTCTATAAACGACTGACAACATTTCCCCCAAATTCCAAATAAAAATATTATTGTTTAGAGCATTTATTTGCAGAAAATGACAAATGGTCAAAATAACAAAAAAAGATACATGTTTTCAGACCTCAAACAATAGAATAGAATAGAATGCCTTTTATTGTCATTATACATACTCACAATGAAATGAAATTAAAGGGATAGTGTTTTTTTTTTTTTAAATGTTAATCTGTATTGGTTTCCTTCTAAAAGTTACGTGTGGTAACACTGGCTTACCTCTGACAGTTTGCGCTCAACCCGGTTCTGCTCACGTTCTGGAGCTCAGGTAATTAGGTCCGGTAAGTTCGCGGGGACTCGTAATAAAGCTTGTTTTTCTTCTCAAAACAAAACATTTGTCCGAAAGGTGATATATTTGTGTCCCAAACAGTTGTCCACGAAAAATCCAGTAGCGTAGTTAGCGTTCGCATATCTTATCTCGATTCTTATCACTGCGCGCCTATTACTTATTATTAGCCTGTTAACCTTTAGCGGAAGTGAACGTTTGCCATAAGGGGAAGTTTACGAATGAACAGGCAGCCAATGTGAGAGCAGTGGTACGAATCGAGACGAGATATGCGAATGCTAACTAAGCTGCTGGATTTTTCGTGGACAACTGTTTGGGACGCAAATATATCACCTTTCGGACAAATGTTTTGTTTTGAGAAGAAAAACAAGCTTTATTACGAGTCCCCAGGAACTTACCGGACCTAATTACCTGAGCTCCAGAACGCGAGCAGAACCGGGCTGAGCACAAACTGTCAGAGGTAAGCCAGTGTTACCGCACATAACTTTTAGAATGTTAATGTTAATCTTAGGGCTTAAGCCTTTATTGGTCTCACACACAATGACACACAGTGACACACGGGAGAAATTTGACTTCTGCATTTGACCCATCCTTTTCAGGAGCAGTGAGCAGCCATCTTTTTCGGCGCCCGGGGGGCAGAAGGAAACCCATACAGATGAACATTAAAAAAAAAAAAAGCACTATCCCTTTAATACAAAAAAACAAGATCAAATTCATTTTAAAACAACATAATACTAATGTTTACACTTAAGAAGAGTTCAGAAATCAGTATTTGGTGTAATAACCCTTATTTTTAATCACAGCTTTCATGCGTCTTGGCATGCTCTCCACAAGTCTTTCACATTGTTCTTGGGTGACTTTATTCCACTCCTGGTGCAAGAACTGAAGTAGCTCAGCTTTTTGTTTGTGTTGGAATTCAACAGACGCTGGAATGGAATGGCTGTAATACATGTAGAGATGCTGATTTCAGAAAAAAATGCAGTGGTTTCTTATTTTTTTTCCAAAGCTGTATAATTTTACAATCTCAACAGAACTAAAGGTAAACTGTTAACTTGAAAACTACCACTACAGGACATCAAAACATGGAAACAAGCTTTGGAGATTAAGACTAATAATGCAGGATTACTCAAACATGTGTGAATGAAACAAAACACAACTCCGGGTATGTTTTTGATGAGGTAACAACATTATAACATGGCTTAAAGCTTCTCTGAGTGTGTAAAATAGAAGCTCTAGATTCTGGGGTCCCTTTGTTCCCCCTGTGTACTTCCTGGTCTCTTATGTCCTTCTGATTTTTACATTCAAAGAAAATAAAAGGTGACAGGTTCACATCTTTCCCAGAACTGATGTCAAGTCCCTGGCTAGGACACTTCGCCCACTCTAGTCACAGCATGGGGCTGTCTGCGAGGGAAGGTCATCCTGGGCAAAAAGTTCAATCACTGTGTGTGTGTCTCTGTAGAGGAGGAGACTATTTTACCTTCCTTATAGTCCTGCCATGGTTTAAAAACAATTAGGACAATACAATGGCATAAGAAATCACACTTTGTGGCCGACAGTCATTAACACAGAGTAACTATTCTGTTCATAAAATACAGTTTAAATGGCGTATATTACACTATTTTCTGATCTATGTTATAATGTTGTTTCCTCATCAAAAACATAATATGGAGTTTTATTTTGTTTCATTTACACATGTTTAACCCACAAATCATGCATATTTAGGTTGAGTTCTTCTCTCAGACAGATAACACTCCACCTCATGATGTCATATGGTAATGCAGGAAGTGCTCCACTGTGTTTTTAAACTACATACACTTTCAAGATTCAAGATTCTTTATTTGTCATATGCAGAATCAACACAGGGTCAACAATGCAATGAAATGCTTAGGATCAGAAGAACTGTTGACTCGCTAAGATAGTCAAGAAGCAGTAATAACATGCAGTAACAGTACATGGTAAAAAAAGTGTTGCAAAAGTGCAGAGGAAGAAGTAAACAATATAATAAAAAAATATGTAATAAAATGTAATAAAAATACAAAGTACAATGTACAAAGGTGCAGGTAGGATCAAATAAGGTGTAAGTAGAGTATTTCACAGATTGCACATAATATGGTGTAGTATAAGTGTTGCATGTGGATTTCGTATTGCACATAGTATGGTATAAATATTGCACATGGGTTATTGCTGCACAGATTATTGCACAGGTAACAGTAGTTTACAGTGAGGTAGTGACATACATGATACATTCATGCAGAGCAGCAACAGTAAACATTAACATGCATAATGAAAAGTAGTTTAGTGCAGTATATTTAGAGTATTACCCAGAGTTCAGTAGTCTGACAGCTTGGGGGTAATAGCTGTCTTTGAGTCTTCATTAGAGTCATTGGATGATTTCAGGCCTGGAATTGCCAATTTCTACTGCAGTAAAGGTAAAATGTTAACCAGAAAACTGCTGCCGCATGACATCACAAGCTGGAACAGAGCATTTTGGGCTTTGGAGGTGTAGATAAACTGGAAATAAAAGGTTACTCAAAAATATATGAATGAAACAAAACACAATATCTACGTGAAAAATGGTTGTGAACTGAATCTAGACTAGAGAAACATGTGCAGTTACCCTCAACTAAACAGAGGTCAAGATGAAAAATGTTTAAAATAGAAACCATGATGTAAAATGGTTTGCTGCAACAACCTCTTTGTCCTGCACAGGTACATGTACAGATGACTGCAGCAGAGCCGTGACCGAGAGAGTAAACCTGCCCTCTCTCTGTGCTCCGGTGAACGGGAGAGTCTGTCTCCTCTGAGCAGGTTCTGAAGGTCTGTGTGTCCTGGTTCAGATGCTGCTGATTTATCTGTCCCCTCCAGTCACCTACAGTGCTCCACCGCTCCTCTGTCAGCTGAAGCTTTGAGTCTGGCTCCATTTAAACCTTTGAAGGAAGTTGTTAGCATACCGACATGTCAGGGCTGGTAAAAACTCAAAATCTGCTTTGGGAGGCTGGCCATGTTATAAGGTACAGTATGGCACATTATATAGATATTGCAATACTGGCAGAAGGAACGATATAACACAGTAACACTAAGGTTCTCCATGCACTGTTTTTAAAAAAGAACATGTAATTAAAGATGATTAGATTAAGGGTCCTTTATAACACAAAACTGACTATTGTGAGCTTTTAGTCGTGTTATAATGTTGTGAACTCCTTAAACAAAATACTTAGACTTAGACAAACTTTATTGATCCACAAGGGAAATTATTTTCGTACAGTCGCTCACTCATCAAATATAACATATAACAGAGGGTAACAAAAAATAGATGGAATAGCAACCAAAGAGCAATAGAGCAGTGTCAGATGAGACATATTTATAAAAATTAAAAAAAGATAATAAATGTATATGTACAAATCAGGATTAAATAGAAAAGTAAGTAATAAAGTATATAACACAATATCAAATAAGATGTCCAATCCCAGCTATATACAGTTGTAGGGAGTATTATCTAGGGAGTATTATCTATTGCATATCTACTGAGCTGTTGTTGCAGTTTTAAATGTAGTGATGTCTGTTTAGCCGACGTTATCGTGTTCATCGAATTTTCATGCATAAACAAGCTTGTTTTTGTGTCGAGCTGAAGTACATACCCCATAATCCTTGACATTTGTTTACATTTGTTTGCGTCAATTGTTGTCGCCTCTGTAGACGTAGCAGCCAGGTAGAGGAAAGGGATGATGACGCAAACGGTAATCGAGTGGCGTCCCACTTCTTAGGGGAACATTCGTACCCCGAGCCCTCTCAGCTCGTTATTGAGGGGCAAGACAAAGACATGGTTAAAGGGGAAGGGGAAAGAATAAGACAGAGTAATTTTACGCAGCCTTAGCTTAAATATGTAGAGTTTACAACATTGAAAGATAGAGCAAAACATAACGTAATATTGGCCTTTTATTGATTTAAGTTCAAACTGAAATGACTGTGTCAAAAAGTATATTAAAATATCACAGTAATATCAATATTGCAGTTCCATAGCCAATAGCCTTATTGCAAAATTTTCCAATACAGTGCTGCCCTAGTAAATACATACATAAAAAGTGTAACTGGGTCATTTTTCAGACTATATTATGTGTAGTGAAGTGTGTTTAGCAAGACGTTTACATGCTCTATTGGCTTCTTATAATTGAGCTGCTGCTATTTTAGAAGTTTTGATATTATGGACCTTGAGGTTAAATATCAGCAGCTATGATTAATTAAATGAACTGTTTATTCACTTATATACAAATTAGTTTTTTCTTCTTAGAGAAGAAGGAGAAGAATAATAATAATAAGAAGAAGACACACTTTATTCATCCCCGTAGGGAAATTATTTCTCTGCATTTGACCCATCCTTCAGGAGCAGTAGGCAGCTCGTCTTTCAGGCGCCCGGGAACCCATCTCCATGATCTTATTGCTCGGCTTGGTCAGGACCTAAGCTGGAGGATTTTACCTGTTACCATGTTCTTCTGTAACAGAAAATTTGTTCTCAAACTGAAGTACCTGATAAAACAATGAATATACAGCTCTGGAAAAAAAATAAGAGACCACTGCAAAATTATCAGTTTTTTTTATTTATTTTACTACTTATAGGTATGTGTTTGGGCAAAAGGAACATTTTTGTTTGAGTCTATAAACTACTGACAACATTTACCCCAAATTCCAAATAAAAATATTATCATTTAGAGCATTTATTTGCAGAAAATGACAAATGGTCAAAATAACAAAAAAGATCCATGTTTTCAGACCTCAAACAATGCAAAGAAACAAGATCAAATTCATTTTAAAACAACATAATACTAATGTTTACACTTAAGAAGAGTTCAGAAATCAATATTTGGTGCAATAACCCTTATTTTAATCACACATGTGTCTTGGCATGCTCTCCACAAGTCTTTCACATTGTTCTTGGGTGACTTTATTCCACTCCTGGTGCAAGAACTGAAGTAGCTCAGCTTTGCGTTTGTGTTGGAATTCAGGATGCTGGAATGGAATGGCTGTAATACATGTAGAGATGCTGATTTCAGAAAAAAATGCAGTGGTCTTTTTTCCTGAGCTGTATACATATATAATACATAACATGAAAAATAGATGCAGTCTTCACACATTGACAAACTGATCTGAATGGAAGGCTTCTTTTTAAAATGTGAAGGAAGGACAGAGAAAACCATACCTTTTCTGACATGTTCACAATGTATTACACTATCAGTGGTGCAGAATCAGAAAGGGCCCATACTACACTAGTTTCTAATCTATGATATAATGTTTTATCAAAAAACATACCTGGAGTTGTGTTTTGTTTCATTCGCACATGTTTAACAAATAAACTCTGAGTTCTTCTCTCAAACAGAAAGCACTCTGTTTCACCTTGTGATGTCATGTGGTAATACAGAAAGTGCTCCACTGTGTTCTTAAACTGCATATACTATCACTAGAATCATTTGGATTATTTTAGCCCTTGGATAGCCAATCTCTACTGAGCCCTGGACTTGACAATCTCTTCTTAACTCAAGGTAAAAAGTAGCTATTAACTTAAAAACTACCACTACATGACATGACATCAGAAGGTGGACCAGAGCATTTTGGGCTGTAAACAGATTGATAATCAAGGGTTACTCTAATACAACTCTGGAAAAAAAAATAAGAGACCACTGCATTTTTTTCTGAAATCAGCATCTCTACATGTATTACAGCCATTCCATTCCAGCGTCTGTTGAATTCCAACACAAACACAAAACTTGTGGAGAGCATACCTATTAGCAGTAAAATCAGAAAAACTGATAATTTTGCAGTGGTCTCTTATTTTCTTTCCATTTTAATATGCCCTAAAGCTTACAGGTGTCAATTTTGTGTAACAAAGGACCTTTAAACAAAAATGACGTGATGTGGAGTTAACATAAAGCATAGCAGCATACTGTAACTTCTTTGCCAATATAAATCATCATTAATCCAATAATAAACCCCATGCACAAACCATGAGCAAACTTGTCCTTATAATAAGTCCATTTATTTCATTACCTTTGCACGTGCTGTAGCCCACTGACCTTTACCACATTTCCCTATTTCCTGCTAGCATCTCAGTCCCAGATGTGTCAGTGCCGTGCCAACGTTATGAAGCGAAACGGGGAAATGCAGATGAACTGGCAGCCAAACTGAGCCACGAACAGCGCCACCATTCACTGGCTCTGCTCCTGCATCTCCTTTGCAACAATTCAAAGAGCAGCTTGCACAAATTAAACCCGGGGGGAGACGGAAGAAGACCAATGGAGCAGGCGGAAAACTGTCACTCAGAAAAGGGAGGAAACCGGAATCACAGAGAGGCCGATACGCTAGACTAGGTACTCCAACTGATGAATGGGCCTCGAGGGAGTATGCGTTTCCGGAATCTATAGCCTCTATCTATAGCTAATAAATGTAGCTTACAGTACATGGCGTAGGCACAAAAGCTGTATCATCATTTATTTGAATGCTTGGTCCACTTACTGTGTTTAATGTGTGGGTATTTGTGGAGAGGATGTATGCAATGTAATATATTGCTTGAGAAGGTGGAGTTGGTATGATGCATAGCGGGAGGCCATACGGAATATATAGGCCATAGTTAGTTTTGTAAAAAGACAATATTTGACCTTTAGTAGAAATGCGATTTCTCATAAACAGTTGAAATATTGCTACCACTAACCAGGATAGGGAATACAGCAAGAAAAAGCAGCTTCAGTGGTTTTTGTAGACCTAAATATATTGAATAATGTATTTATATTCTTGGGTCACACTTTTCTATTGGCCAGTTGTGGGTAATTAAGATGGGGGACTCAGCTGGCCTAGTTAAACGTGTATTACACAATTTTCTGATCTATGTTATAATGTTTCCTCATCACAAACATACCTGGAGTTTTCTTTTGTTTCATCCGCACGTTTTCACACACAGATCTTGCATATTTAGGCTTAGTTCTTCTCTCAAATGGAAAATACTCTGTTCCACCTTGTGATGTCATGTGGCAGTACAGGAAGTGTGCCACATTGTTTTGTAAATTCCACACACATTCACTAGAATCATTTGGATGATTTCAGCCCTGGAATTGCCCATCTCTACTGAACTAAAGGTAAAAAAGGTGCTGTTAACTGAATGAATGAAACAAAACATAACTCCAGGTATGTTTTTGAGGAGGTAACAGCATTTTAATATGGCTTAAAGCTCACAGGAGTCAATTTTGTGTAACACAGAAACTTTAAACAAAAATGACATCATTTGGAGTTATTATAAAGTGTTCTGCCCCAGTGGAGATAGAGAGTTTTTTTTGTTTTGTGTTTGTCTGTTTTGTCTGCTCTGTCTTAGCTGCCATATTGTTCTGGACTTTTCTACTGTTTTGCTACTTGTCAGTGTTTGGGTCCTGTAAACTGTCATCTGGCCCATAAAAACATCTGTCTGTAAGTATTGTGTTGTTATGATAAAAGGAGAAATTCAATTTGTCAACTGGACAAAGTTTATTTGGTCGAAAACGTTTCGCAACTCATCCGAGGTGCTTCGTCAGTTCTGTGCTGATGGACACTGCTTATATCTAGCTGCAGGGGGGCTAACTATATTGAAATTATTCTGAAACTATGCCGCCTCTTTGAGAGAACCAAACTTTCACCTGACCAAATCTGCCAACTGCTGGAAATTTGTCTGAATATCACCTATTTCCAGTTCAGAGGGAACTTTTACAGGCAAATCCACGGCTGTGCGATGGGCTCACCGGTCTCCCCTATCATGGGTAACTTGTACATGGAACAATTTGAACAGAGTGCCTTGGCCTCATATCCAGGCACTCCACCCACACATTGGTATCGTTATGTTGATGATAATTTTTCAAAAATCAAAATTCAAGATTTGGAACCTTTTACTGCACATATCAATTCTGTAGATCCAAACATCAAATTCACCCGTGAAGATGCCAAGGACAACACGCGTTCTTAGATTGTGCAGTAACGATAGGAGGAGACCGGGGACTCCAAGTAGAAGTCTTCAGGAAGCCCACACACACAGACCAATACCTGCTTTTTGATTCACACCACCCACTGCAGCACAAACTGGGTGTTATTTGGACTTTACAACACAGGGCCCAAGTGGTTTCCACAAGCACAGAGGGTAAGGAGAAGGAAGAACAACATGTGCAGGAAGCCCTCTCTGTTTGTGGATATCCTAAATGGGCTTTCAACAAAACCAAGAGAGACAAGGACAAGAAACAAGACAACAGAGAATCCGAACCCAGGAGGAAAGGGGTAGCGATTCCGTACCTGGCCGGCGTTTCGGAAAAACTACAGAGGATTTTCAAACAATATGAAATCCCAGTTTATTTCAAACCCACAAACACTTTAAGACAAAAAACTAGTCCACCCAAAGGACAAAACACCGAGCCACAAACAAAGCAATGTGGTGATAAAAGGAGAAGTTCAATTTGTCAACTGGACAAAGTTTGTTTGGTTGAAAACGTTTCGCCGCTCATCCGAGAGGCTTCGTCAGCTCTGGCCCTCATGCTGGTTAGACCCTGTTTATATCTAGCTGCAAGGGAGGAGCTAACTACCCTGAACAAAGCTCTGAACCTATCCCAGCTACTCTCTTTTGTTTTACGAATTCCTCTGGCGTCTAGTATTAGCATATCTATAAGCCCTAGGCGGCGCTCACTACACTGAAATAGCTCTGAAACTATCAACTAATCTGTCTCTTTGTATTTCCCCTGGGGGTTGTGGGTTCAAATCCCCCCCGGGCAATGAGCTAACCAGTGTGGGTCCTTGGGCAAGACCCTTCACGGTACTGCCCCCCGGGCGCGGAAAAAAGATGGCTGCTCACTGCTCCTGAAAAGGATGGGTCAAATGCAGAAGTCAAATTTCTCCCGTGTGTCACTGTGTGTCATTGTGTGTGAGACCAATAAAGGCTTAAGCCTAAGATTAAAATTAAAATTAAAATTAAAATTAAATTAAATTAAATTAAAAATTAAATTTCAAATTTCTCTGGCGTCCAATTCCCTATTCAAGACAACGACCCTCTCCACCCCTCTGCAATGGCTTGTCTGTCCTAATGTTTCTTTGTCTGTTTTTGACTTTGGTTTGAGAATCGAATTATAGATGGGAGACAAGTTGTGTCTAACTCCCCCATTTCTCCCCAGAAATGGGGGAGTTAGACACAACTTGAGACAGATTAGTTGATAGTTTCAGAGCTATTTCAGTGTAGTGAGCGCCGCCTAGGGCTTTTAGATATGCTAATACTAGACGCCAGAGGAATTCGTAAAACAAAAGAGAGTAGCTGGGATAGGTTCAGAGCTTTGTTCAGGGTAGGTAGCTCCTCCCTTGCAGCTAGATATAAACAGGGTCTAACCAGCATGAGGGCCAGAGCTGACGAAGCCTCTCGGATGAGCGGCGAAACGTTTTCAACCAAACAAACTTTGTCCAGTTGACAAATTGGAAATTGAACTTCTCCTTTTATCATGGATTCTACCTGGATGGCTGAGGGACTTTTCACGCAAAGCAATGTGGTCTACTCCATTCAGTGCAGTGAAGACTGCAGTGAGCGCTACATTGGAGAAACAAAACAGCCACTTCACAAGAGGATGTACCAACACAGGCGGACGTGCCAGAGTGGACCGTCATCTGCTGTACATCTCCACCTAGAAGCCACGGGCCATTCTTTTGAGGACAGTGAGGTTCAGATCTTAGCCAGGGAAAAGAACTGGTTTGAGGAGGGAGTTAAAGAGGCTATTTTTGTCAAAAAAGAGAATCCTTCTTTAAACAGGAATGGGGGAGTCAGACATAATTTGTCTCCCATGTATAATTCCATTCTTAAACCTAAATCAAAACAAACAAACAAACAATAGGGTTAGCCAGATCAGGTCCAGAGGTGTGAAAACAGCAATTAGGGTGTGAATAGGAATGCTAAACTAGACGCCAGAGAGAAACTGGGAATACAAAAGACAGAAACTCAAAACAAAGAGGCGGGATAGTTTCAGAATAATTTCAGTATAGTTAGCTCCTCCCTGCAGCTAGATATAAGCAGTGTCCATCAGCACTCTAACCAGAACTGACGAAGCACCTCGGATGACTTGCCAAATAAACTTTGTCCAGTTACAAATAGAATTTCTCCTTTTATCATGGATTCTACCTGGACGAGGGATTCTTCACATATTGTGTTGTTATATGACGTTAATTCACTTATCGACTTATGTAGGGTACTTTAAGTTGTTTTGCATTTCAAATTCAGGCTAAAATGTATGACGCTAACAGAGCTAGCATGTTTATGGGAATTTCCATTGATGTTAGCATCATGTTAACCACTTTTTTTATAGATGTTTTAGGGAAGTTCTACGGAGCCTTCGAAGTGTCATAGAGGTGAATAAATAATAACAAAGCATGGGAACGACTTATAAGGCGTGCGTACGGGTTATAAAGCGTGGGAACGACTTATAAGGCGTGCGTACGGGTTATAAAGCGTGGGAACGACTTATAAGGCGTGCGCACGAGTTATAAAGCGTGGGAACGACTTATAAGACGTGCGCATGAGTTATAAAGCGTGGGAACAATTTATAAGGCATGCGCATGAGTTATAAAGCATGGGAATGACCTATAAGGTGTGCGCACGAGTTATAACCTGTGCGCACACTTTGCATTATAGCGTGCGCTTGAGTAGTTAAAAGTGAGGGGACGAGTTACAAATCGTTTCCTCGCTGTATTTTCTTGTTACTAAGGCTATTCAGATTCATATCTGGTCTTCAACTGCCATCTACTGGTCACAAAGTGCAACAGCACCACAATAAAGCCAAAATAAAGACACAGCTCATAACAGGGCAACAAAACGACAGAAGATGAGAATAAGGGAACAACAAAAAAGACAAGAAAATGGGGGGTACACTACAAATGCATTACTTTTTTCTGTAACGCAGTAATGTAAGGCATTACATGGGGTTCTTATAAGTCATTCCCATGCTTTATAACTCGTGCGCATGCCTTATAAGTCGTTCCCATGGGTTATAACTCGTGCACATGCCTTATAAGTTGTTCCCATGGGTTATAACTCGTGCGCACGCCTTATAAGTTGTTCCCATGCTTTGTTATTATTTATTCACCTATGACACTTCCAAGGCTCCGTAAAGTTCAGCTGATGTTGTGTTGCTGTTGTGCATGTATTGAATTGTGTTGAGCTGCTCTGCATTGTTTTGTGTGGCTCTGCATGTCCTCTGTTCATTCGAGTGTGAAAACATGATTGTAATATGTATTTGTTTTTTTTTTGTCTGTTACAGTTTTACAGTCAACTCCAGTAAATGTTCAGAACAACAGAGGCTTCCTGGGTGTTTATTGGAGGAAATGTTCACTATCTGTAAAGCTAGTTTCTAAACACTAGTGGAGGCAGAATATAAAGCGTAGCAATAAGTAATAAAAATAAATGCAAAGCAGCTGTAAATAATAGGGGACATTTTAAGTTATTTCCTCATATGACAGTGTTTCTTTTGCACATTTTACTTAAGCATTACTTCCTTTATAGCATTACTTCCTTGCCAATATGAATTAAGGACTACAGATGGAAATTAGCATTCTGCTAAATCTGGTGCAGCCATCTTTTTAATATACCTGCACATTGTCCTTCAAATAAACAAGTAAATAAATAAATCATCATTAATCCAATAATAAACCGCATGCACAAACTTGTCCTTATAATAAGTCCATTTATTTCATTACCTTTGCATGTGCTGTAGCACACTAACCTTTACTACACTTCCCTATTTCCCCCGATTTCCTGGAATTGCCAATCTCTACTGAACTAAAGGTTAAAAAAAGGTGCTGTTAACTTCAAAACCACCGCTACATGACATCACAAGGTGCAACAGAGCATTTAGAGCTTTCGAGATGTAGACAGACATGTGTGAATGAAACAAAACACAACTCCAGGTATATTTCGGGGGAGATCACATTATAACATGGTTTGTTTTCACGAGTTTCAGGGTGATGAACAAGTAGAGCGTTGCTATAGCAATTGAGAAATAAGTTGCTAGGAGGACTCAATATTTGGTGTACATCACAGCATGGAACAATAGTGAAAAAACACACAAACCTACCTATATGCTTCCACAGAAAAGCCTCTTCAAAACACACCAAAAATTAAGCACTCAAAATAGTGTTAGCGTTTGGAAGCTGAAGTTACTCTGACAATCAAAAAAAAAGTCTGTTGTCATGTATTCACATTGTCTCCAAATGGATCCAGTTTGACTATTTTGAGCTCACAAAGACACATGTGTTGATGTTTGGAGGTAAGTGTGAGAATCTTGAAAGCGTCAAGAAAGTTTGTAGCAGCTCTAATGATGTGATAATAGAGCAGAGGATGTGCCAGGACCACTGTCTACACAGACGAAAGAGGAGACAATCCACCAACTGTGCAACATTTATGTCCAACAGTATCAGTAGAAATGCAAAGGTAAAAATGTAGTTCATGAAAAATAATAGATTTAAATCAAGGTTATTGTGTTATTATATGAAACAGCACATTATTTCAATCATGAATAATGTAATCCTCCCCACACGGCGCAGGTCGCGATAACACTAATTAGCCACATTTGCATTCACAGCTTCGGTTGCCAGCGGCTTTCATGCAAACTCAACCACACACACGTTGTTCTTATGAAACAAAGTTGTCCTTTTTGCTCCTTCGTCACGTACAAAAATGAGACAGCTTTCCCCTGGCGCCATTGTTGAAGGACGGTGTTGTGGCTGTAATGGCTGCCAATTACAGACTTTTCATCCAAACGCTGCTTCAAAAGTGCCACTGTCAGCTTCTGCTTTGTATCCAGACAGTGGTTAGTGTGCAGCTAAACTCTGTGTACATTTGTGAGAGATTACATTTGGTGTGGTAATGAGGACTCTATGATGTACAGTAGTGTTCAGTGGTGCACCAATGTTTGTAATGGAAAATATGGATCATTTGTTACAGATGTGCAATGAGATTGGTGATTTTCAGACTGTAAAATGAGATGGTGATACTGCCAGATGAGAACTTTTTCTATTGATTATGTTTGTTTTTTCCTATTAAATATCTTATATAATGTCTTGTATAATGTGCAATCTGTGAAATACTCTACTTACAGCTTATTTAATCCTACCTGTACCTTTGTATTTTATGAAGAAGAAGAAGTGACTTTATTGATCTCACACTGGAGAAATTCTTCTCTGCATTTAACCCATCCTGTTATTAGGAGCAGTGGGCAGCACATTACTGCGCCCGGGGACCATCTCCATGATCTTCTTGCTTCAGTTTGGTCAGGACCTCAGCTGGAGGATTTTACCTATGGTGCATGTTTTGGGTTGGTGGGGGAAACCGGAGTGCCCAGAGGAAACCCACCCAGACAGAAAGGCTCGGGCGACCTGGGGATCGAACCCAGACCATGCATGCAAACTCCTCACACAACACACACAGAAAGGCCTGGGCGACCCGGGGATCGAACCCGGAACCTTCTTGCTGTGAGGCATGAGCGCTAGCCACTCAGCCATCGTGCCGCCAGTGGTATTGTATTTTATTACATATTTTTTATTATATTGTTTACCTTTTCCCCTGCGCTTTTTGCAACACTTTTTTACCATGTTCTATTATTGCATGCTATTAGTACTTCTTGACTATCTTAGTGAGTCAACGGCATTCATTGCATTTCATTGCATTGTTGACCTTGTGTTGATCCTGCATATGACAAATAAACAATCTTGAATCTTGAATCTAAGAGGCAAATTCCTAAATGATGAATCTGATCATTTCTGTTAATGACTAGACTAGGGATGCAATAAACCAGCTCTTTCAGTCATGATACCCATTCTGAAACTATAGCTTTAAATGTCTGTCAACACCCGATATCAACTGGTACAAGTGCAGAAACTGAAAATTTATAGCACAAAACGGCTCCAAATGTATTATGTAGCTGTTATTTATCTCTCAAGTAACTACAGAACAACTTTATGTAAATAAAAGGTCAAACATTATGAGACAACCCCCTAGCCGGCACGTTCCAAATCATGGGGGCACTTCCAGCTCCATCGACACTGTTCACATTGACCTGTACCTGATGACGCTGTAGAAGCGAAACGCATTGTTTGCTCTCACCTAATAAAGGAATTATCGGAAAGTCAAACCGTAAAGTGCGGTAAACTTCTCTTTTTTTCTGGAATTATTCAATGTTCCTGCTGTTTCCAGCACCTGGAAGCTGTGCATGGAGTTTTGAACTTTTGACTGTTCACATTGACTTTACAGCGTCACCCCTCTCTCTGTAACTGCTGCAGTGATTCTTAAAATGTTCATATTAATCCATTCTACTTTTTTTTAAATATAATTTTGCTCTTATGGGTGATGTAACACTCCCACGGCGCACTTCTTTATACAGTCTATGGATGGTAGTGGTAAACCAGCTTTTGACATGGAATGGGTGCCACAGCTGATGCTCAAATCGACTAATGTGGGACAAAAGGCAAAAGTATATATATATACTGTATTAAATGCCCAGGTTTTTCCACCATGCTGCTCCCTGTGGGAGTGATAGTTCACACAGTCCGGACATGTTATCTTGGCTATTTTGGTCCCTCTGCTGCTGAACGGTGTGATAACTGTGCCATTTTTGTATTTCTGGTCAAAAACTTTTTTTTCATTTCACATTTCACAGATTATGAGCAATATGGATATTCAATACTGTCAAAACTGTTTTACAAAATACTTGGTTATGCTTGTAAACACATTATCTACTGTCAGAATTAGAGAAGCAAGGTACTAAATTACACATAATTGACTCTTGTGAGCTTTGAGCCATGTTATACTGTTGTTACCTCCTCAAAAACAGATCCAGATGGTTGAGTAATTCTGGTTTATTAATCCGTCTACATCTCCGAGGCTCAAAATATTCCACCTTGTGATGTCATGTAATAGTAGTTTTCAAGTTAACAGCTCCTTTTACCTTTACTTTGTAAGAGATTGGCAATTCCAGGGCTTGAATCATCCAAATAATTCTAGTGAAGGTGTACTGAGTTTAAAATTACAGTGGAGCTACGTGACATCACAAGGTAGAACAGAGTGTTTTCAGTTTGATAGAAGAACTCAACCTAAATATGCAGGATTTGTGTGTTAAACATGTGTGAATGAAACAAAACACAACACCAGGTATGTTTGTGATGAGGAAACAATATTATAACATAGATCAGGAAATAACGTAGGCCCTTTAAAAAGTTGTATTTAAAAAATGAGCAGGTAAATAAACAAACTCTCCTGTCTGTGGTAATGTAGAGTGGGGTATGTTTTTGAGGTGCAAATATCTTCCTCTTGTTTGTTTATAGATGTATTTTCAGTTGATAGCACTGGTCTGAAACACAAACCACAATGAGGCATGAGCATGTGAACAAAGAAAAGCAGTTTCAGGTCACAATGGGGAAAAAAAAAAAAAAAAAGCTCTTTTGGGGCAGGACTCAGACAAAACCCATCAAATTTAAAATGGCTTCTGGATGGGAATCGAAACATCTTGATTTCAAAAACCATGTACAGGTAATTACATTTTTTTCTACCTTGAACTTCGCCTGGACAAATGAAGGTTTACAGTCTCTTTTATGATCCAATATTACATAACAGTCTCTTTCAATACCACCACCATGTTATTTACATCTTGTAGCTAGCATTTGTTTCTCATTGAAAAAAAACAAACAAAAAAAAACTACAGATCTGTATTACTCTTTTCAGATTCAGATTCAAACAACTTTTAATTTGAGCAGTATAAAAACACATATTGAAACAAATATTCAGGAAGAAGCACCCATTAAAAAGACATTACATCTACAAATAATTTAAAAGGTGAATGGCAGTAGGAATAAAAGGCCTGAGGGGAGTAAAGAAAACTCACTTTTGAAAATGACTCTGTGTTTATTATAAAAGGAAGCCAAGCCTTTTGTCGCTTCCTGACACAGATCTGCTGACCCTGCCTGACCAGTCCTCCTGTTAAACTGCACTGAGACCTTTGACTGAGACACAAAGTCAATTTTGTCTCTCTCTCTCTTCCTCTCTGCCCCCCCTCTCTTCCTCTGCTTCTCTCACTCTCTCTGACTCTATGGCTTTCTCTCTCTCTCTCTCTCTCTCTCTCTCTCTCTCTCTCTCTCTCACTGTCTGCCCCCTGCCCCTCGTCCTCTCTCGCACCCTCTCTGTCTGTCTCTCTCACTCACTCTCTCTGCTTCTCTCACTCTCTCTGCCTCTATGGCTTTCTCTCTCTCTCTCTCTCACTCCCTGTCTGCCCCCCGCCCCTCTTCCTCTGCCTCTCTTGCACCCTCTCTGTCTGTCTCTCTCACTCACTCTCTGCTTCTCTCTCTCTCTCTCTCTCGCTGTCTATCTCTCCCTCTCTCTCTGTCTTGCTGCTCACTGCCTCTCTCTCTCTCTCCCTGTCTGTCTTGCTCCTTTTTGTCTCTCTCTCTCTCCCTGTCTGTCTGTCTCTCTCTCTCTCTCTTTCCCTGTCTGTCTGTCTGTCTCTCTCTCTCTCTCTGTCTTCCTCCTCTCTCTCTCTCTCTCCACCCCTGTCTGTCTGTCTCTCTCTCTCTCTCTCTGTCTTGCTCCTCACTGCCTCCCTGCCCCCCCCCCTCTCTCTCTCTCTGTATCTCTGTCTCTCTCTGTCTTGCTCCTCTCTCTCTCCCTGTCTGTCTCTCTGTCTGTCCCTCTCTCTCTCTCTGTCATGGTCTCTCTCTCTCTCTCTCTCTCTCTCTCTCTCTCTCCCTCCCTGTCTATCTCTTCCTCTCTCTCTGTCTCACTCCTCACTGCCTCACTGCCTCTCTCTCTCTTTCTGTCTGTTTCTCTTTCTCTCTGTCTTGCTTCTCACTGCCTCCCTGTCTCTCTTTCTCTCTCTCTGTCTTGCTCCTTTCTGTCTCTCTCACGCTCTGTCTCTCTCTCTCCCTCCCTGTCTCACTCCTCACTGCCTCTCTGTCTCTCTCTCTCGCTGTCTGTCTATCTCTCTCTCTCTGTCTTGCTCCTCACTGCCTCTCTCTCCCTCTCTCTCTCTGTCTCGCTCCTCTCTGTCTCTCCCTCTCTCTCTGTCTCGCTCCTATTTGTCTCTGTCTCTCTCCTCACAGACTCACTGCCTCTCTGTCTCTCTCTTTCTGTCTGTTTCTCTCTCTCTCTGTCTCGCTTCTCACTGCCTCCCTGTCTCTCTCTCTCTCTCTCTCTCTGTCTTGCTCCTTTCTGTCTCTCTCTCTCTCTCTCTGTCTCTCTCTCTCCCTCCCTGTCTATCTCTCTCTCCCTCTCCCTCTTCCTAGCTCCCTCTCTCCTCTCCCGTTTGTCCCTCTCACCTTGTTGCCACCCCTGGGTTTTCCTCAGCGCTGTGGTTGACCTCCTCTGGGGTTTTGAGAGATCCATCGTCACGACAACAGTAAAAGCCCTTAGCAACGACCAAACGCAGAGCCACTGTACACAACGCACACAGACTCCGAGACGACGGGGGACACACAGTTCCTGCCCGAGAGGGGAATATTTAGTGTTGCGTAATGCACTTTTAACACAACATAGAGTGGATGCATTTTTAATGCTACAGAGAGACCAGGCGCTGAGAGGGCACATGAATAAAGTGAAGGGTTTAATCTGGGCTGCTAAGAGAGAGAGAGAGAGAGACAGATAAAGAGACAGACGGATAAAGATACAGACAGGGCTTGTGTCTGAATCACCTCTCTTATATAAAGTGATAAAAACTGCACCAAGTTTCACATACTCAATCATAGACTAACTGCTAAACTGTTCATGGAGGTACTTCTGGCTCCATCGACAATGAAAAATAGTCGCCCCTCTCTCTGTAACTGCTCCCGAGAGCCTCGTCATTTTGGTCTTAAAATGTTCGTATTAACCCGATCTATATGATCCTGGTGCTTTTATTTAGCCATTTTGTCCATTAAAATACCTATTCCTCAGCTCTAAATTCCCTCCGAGCCTCGTTCACTCATGCTCTGGATGACTGTCACACTCCCCTCGTCCACTTCTTTATACAGTCTAAACTCAGTACATTACAAAAATGCAGAGAGGCACAATCAGAACAGACTATAATGTTAGAATTGCAGTGTAATAGTGAAAGGAAACAAACTGGACACTATAATGCTATTATTTTGCTGTGATCATGTCTGTCACAGAACTGTCAGTATTGATTCAAGATTCAAGATTGTTTATTTGTCATATGCAGGATCAACACAAGGTCAACAATGCAATTAAATGACTCACTAAGATAGCCAATAAGTACTAATAGCATGGAATAAAAAGTAAACGATATAATAAAAAAGATGTAATAAATATAATAAAATACAAAGGTACAGGTAGGATTAAATAAGGTGTAAGTAGAGTATTTCACAGGTGGTAATACTGCACAAATGAATTTCGTATTGCACATAAAATATGTTGTACTACTTATTCATATAGTTGTGTCTAATGGTCAATGAATGCTTGGGTCTTTTTTTTTTAAAAAGAGCTGTCCACAGACAATATTTTGGCTTAAAAACCAAACAAACAAAAATCTTTAGGAGCTATACAAAAGTGTAAACTTCCGTTATATTTAGAAATCACTACCATCTCCTCTGCAAATTGTAGTCATTAAAATCATTCATACTTCCCACCACCCTCTTACTGCTTGACTGTTTAAATGAGCTAAGTCCATTTGCAGCCCTAAAAAGAAAACAAACAAACAAACATAGAATCTATGCCAAAATGTAACCGTCCCTTATATTTAGAAATCGCTAACATCTCCCTTACCAGTTTTAGTCGTTGGTACCACCAGTCTCTTACTACTTGACTGTCCAAATGAACCAAGTGCATTTTGCAGCCCTAAAAAGAAAACAAAGAAACAACAAATTTTAGGACCTATGCCAAAATACCCTGGTCTATAAGCATAATGCTTCCGGCACAAAAGTAGTGAAATTTTTCTTGGTTTAGGTCACTAATAAAGAAAAAGTAAGCCAGAAGTGCTGATTGGCTATAGTTTCCAAGATATAGTATTGGGTCAAAATAGGACATTTATGCAAAATAAGGCAAAAACGGTAGTTTATCAGAAGGCACAGTACATTAATATGTGTACAGTTTTAACATAAAATATTTTTCTTTTATATTTCACATAAGAGAGATCCCTTGAAATTGTGTGCACCTGATGTCTTAAGAATCTTAAAGGGATATGCCACCCCCAGGTCAAACTTGGGCATCTCCCCACAGTCCAGAGACTAAAATAAGTGGTGGAAAGCGTTTTCCTGCTCACCCAGCCATTGTCCGAGTCTGTCGCCACTGACCGCCGCGGTATCTGCAGCTCCTCCGCCTTAGACTGGAGTCTAACGTCGCCAGAGAAAGATTTCGGCCAAAAGGAATTAATTTGCTCGATGCGTTTCCCAATTACTTTCTGTGTAGTGCGCATTCATATCTAGTGCAAATAAATGTGCAAATCAACATGGAGAGCTTGCCTTGGTCATTTTGGGTGGGAACTATTTTTCAGTGCGGAACAATAAAGCCGAAGCACAGAGCACGCTGCCAGGGGAATCCCTGTTACGCACCAGGAAGGGAGTTCCCCTGTTGTGCTCTGTGCTTCGGCTTTCTTTTTCCGCACTGAAAAATAGTTCCCACCCAAAATGACCAACTCAAGCTCTCCGTGTTGATTTGCACATTTATTTGCACTCGATATGAATGCGCACTACACACAAAGTAATTGGGAAACGCATCGAGCAAATTAATTCCTTTTGGCCGAAATCTTTCTCTGGCGCCGTTAGACTCCAGTCTAACGCGGAGTAGCTGCAGATACCGCGGCGGTCAGTGGCGACAGACTCGGACAATGGCTGGGTGACCAGGAAAACGCTTTCCACCACTTATTTTAGTCTCTGGACTGTGGGGAGATGCCCAAGTTTGACCTGGGGGTGGCATATCCCTTTAAGAAGTGCAAGTTAAATATTTCCAAAATATAAATATTATTTTTAAGCAAAAATGCCTAAATCTATTGTATAAACGATTTTGCAATTTTGATGTAAAACAATATCATTAAATATCTTGAATACATTAGCTAACCAGCACAGTTATCAATTGATTTTCAGTTCATATTATCAATATAAATGAGATTTAGCCACTTTTATCTCTGAAGCAGATCAAATCCAAATGAAAAAATTTTAGACCATTGATTTATTTTATTTATTTATTTTTATTTATGTTTTATATTTAGACATTCCTAACATCTCCCCTACCAATTGTCATTCAAATCATTCCTACTTCCCGCTAGCCTCTTACTGTTTGACCGTCCAAATGAACCAAGTACATTTTGCAGCCCTAACAAAAACTTTAGGGCCTATACCAAAATGTAACCTTCTGTTATATTTAGAAACATCTCCTCTACCAGTTTTAATCATTTATACCACTAGCCTCTTACTGCCTGACTGCCCAAATGAACCCAGTGCATTTTGATGATTGTGGAGTTAGCCTCTAGCAAGGAGATCCGAGCTGCCGTCCTGACAAACAGACACAGAGAGAGAGAGACGGGCCTGTACCATGAGGAGAGGATAACAGTGCTGCTGTAGACATGCTCCACTGACTCCACAGAGAAGCTATGTATGTGTGACTGAGGCAGATGGACTCAAATGTGGCCGGTCTGTAGGAGCGAGAGAGGAAGAGAGGAAGAGAGGGAGAGAGGAGAGGGCGTGCATGGATGAACAAGAATAACAACGTAATGTCAAGGCCCCAACTACGAGAATCACACTTCCTATAGCCAGCGTGTTTACTGCATGTAATGACAAGTCTGCAGCTGGACCAGAGATAGTTCCAGACATATCCTGTGAATAAAACAAAGTAAAGCGAGGAGAAGCTGGTGGAATCAGCATTCCCCTGGGAGGCTCATTAAGTCAGTGTTATTATTAAAGAAAGAATTGTCATCTTGCATTATGTTTGGGGGTGTTTTTTTATTCATAACTTTGTTTATTTCAGCTCTAAAACACCAGCAGCCTAAGATAGGGTGTCACATGATCTAATATATTCAGTTATGCCTGTTCATATCTGGTGTAACTACGTGAGGCTGGTTTGGGGAGATATCGCATGTATGACGTGAATGGCCAGAATACAAAATAGTAAAAACATATTGTAAAAGTATGTATGAAACTAAACTGTGCTTTGATTGGTTTGTACACTTTATTAGGCCGATAATAGAGTTAGAGATTGAGGGACTTTGATTGTGGACCAAGTCAAGCACCTTAAAAGTTCTGATACTGATTTCGATACTACTGCAGAGATTGAAAGTTGTATTTTATTCCTTTAAGCGGAAAGTAAAAAAAAGACAAAACTGATCCAAATGTGTTGTACGTTTCTGTTGTTTATCTCAAATAACAACAGACCAACTTTATGTATATAAAAGTTCAAATATTCTGAGAGTTTCTGGGCCCACCACGAGCAGGAAAGAATCTAATAACATCGATTTATATGTCCTGTCAAAATATCAGATGAAATGATATTTGGAAGCCAATATTTTTCAGTATCGGCACAGATATCTGAAACTATTAATGGATCGTGCAGCACCTATAGCAAACATTTAGATCTATGTTGTGTCCAATCATATTCCTCAAAATTTTCTTTGTAGATATAGCGTTGTCTAGTCTAGTGCCACTGACTAATTTAACATCAGCATGAATAAAGAAAAAAAATAAAGATAAGGGTCATTCCAGAATTGGAGGACATTTGGGCTTTAAAATTCTTGAAAAATAAACCTTCACTTTTCTGATTTTCTGCTACATATTCATCAGTAATAGGTAATAAACTATCAAATGCTTGATTAGCTCAGCTTACGGATCAATGGTACAATTTTTATTACATGATTTATTTGGTTTATTTATTTATTTAGGCCTACTCTAATCACAGTAACAGGGTTGCAAATCTGCACTAATGTTCGCTTTATCTCAGGAGTAGAAGCTCGCTGTTTAGCTGTTACTGCTAATCAAGAGGAAAAACTTATTTATGCAAATAAGTAAAGGGGAAAAAAAGTTTAATAATTGTCTTATTCTGATCATTTGCATAACAGGGTTGCATGAGGTAGAGTGAGACATTCAATCAAGACTAACTATGTTATAAAAATATGAAAAATAGAAGAGAAGACAAACCTTTGCTCTGCCCATTCTTTTGGAAAACTGTTTGAAGATGTCGAGTCCAGGGGATCATGTGGTTCTGCTTTCTTCTTCTTCTACCAGGCTAAAAATGTTCTGGTAACAGGGTTGCGTGCATGTTGTGGGACACATGTTCCATGAATAATAATTATTATTTGAAATATTATGTCTATTAAAACAAATGTTCCTACGGTTACAAGAGATGGCAATGAAACAAGGGATAGAGGGGTTAGATGGGTGGGACAAGAGGAAAAAGGCATTTGGGGAGTACTCCAGACTTATTTGGTATTTTACAAACGATTTTCAAGCATTATTTTCTCTTAGTTTTAGTATTTTGTATGTGGATTATTTAATATTTGATGGGTGGGACGTAATTCCAATTCTGGAATGACCCACAAACAACTAGAGATCCAGAAGAGCCCGATATTTATATTTAGTTTGGCTGACAAACTTCCTAAATATGTAATAAGAACATTTTACATAAATCCGATCTGAACACAAGTCCAAAGAGCGTAGTCCAAAATGAGTTTGTATTAAATTGTATTAAATTATTTGGTGAAAATTACCAAAATCAGCCCTGCATATTCACCCAAAAGACAGAAGTTTAAAATCTCATCAAAATGCTCTTCAAACTTATCAAAAGCAAATGTTTAAAGTTGAAAACATGTGTTCTTACTGCGGCACCAGGTATATGAGACTGAAAACTCAAAGAGGAAAATGCAAAACTTGAAAAGACTGTATAAAATATAGATGAGATGCTTCTTTTTAATATAAACAGACCTTTTGGGATGTTACCATGAACAGCCATTTCTAAAGTTATGTACACAATAATGGGCTCTGCTGTTATTGAGCAAACACTATTGAATTTTGTGTTTTCGTTTCTTATTATTAAGCCAACTATAATTGATTTTCTCTTTCTCTATACTTTTTGCGTCTTGTAGCTTGCATTACATCAGATATTTTTCAATTTTTTTCTCCTATTTTTATTAATTCACTCCTAAAATGAGAAAAACAAAACAAGACAAAATAAAACAAAACCAAAAACATTGGGCAGTGCTTGCTTCAGACTGGACACTACACTACGGACTAAAAATAAAAAACTAAATCACAATGACTAAAACTACATACATTTTAGTCAACTATAAACTAGTGCTGTCAGGCGATTAAAAAAACAAAAAACAAATTAATTACAGGATTTGTAATTAATTAATCTAATTAAACACATTTTAATCTCGTGAGAGAGCGATTGAGAGAGACTGAGAGAATGAGAGAGAGATTGAGAGAGTGAGAGCGTGAGAGATTGAGAGAGAGTGAGAGAGAGAGTGTGAGTGAGAGAGAGAAAGATTGAGAGAGATTGAGAGAGTGAGAGCGTGAGTGAGAGAGAGAGATTGAGAGAGTGAGAGCGTGAGAGAGAGTGAGAGATTGAGAGAGTGAGAGCATGAGAGAGAGTGAGAGAGATTGAGAGAGTGAGAGCGTGAGTGAGAGAGAGAGATTGAGAGAGTGAGAGCGTGAGAGAGAGTGAGAGATTGAGAGAGTGAGAGCATGAGAGAGAGTGAGAGAGATTGAGAGAGAGAGAGCATGAGAGGGAGAGAGCGAGAGATTGAGAGAGTGAGAGCGTGAGAGAGAGTGAGAGAGAGAGATTGAGAGAGAGAGCGTGAGTGAGAGAGAAAGATTGAGAGAGAGTGAGAGCGTGAGTGAGAGAGAGAGAGATTGAGAGAGTGAGAGCGTGAGAGAGAGTGAGAGATTGAGAGAGTGAGAGCATGAGAGAGAGAGTGAGAGAGAGAGATTGAGAGAGAGAGAAAGAGAGAGAGAGATTGAGAGAGGGAGAGCATGAGAGGGAGAGAGCGAGAGATTGAGACAGAGAGCGTGAGTGAGAGAGAAAGATTGAGAGAGAGAGATTGACAGAGAGAGACTGAGAGAGACTGAGAGATTGAGAGAGAGAGATTGAGAGATTGAGAGAGAGACTGACAGAGAAAGAGAGATTGAGAGAGAGAGGGAGAGAGTGAGAGAGAGATTGAGAGAGTGAGAGAGAGCGTGAGAGAGAGTGAGAGAGAGAGTGTGAGTGAGTGAGAGTGAGAGAGAGAGAGATTGACAGAGAGAGAGACTGAGAGATTGAGAGAGAGAGAGAGGGAGAGAGAGAGATTGACAGAGAGAGAGATTGAGAGAGAGAGGGAGAGAGGGAGAGAGAGGCAAGCCACTTTGTGATTGAGTTTGTCAGTTTTTCTGTGGTCGCTTTGCTCATTCGTTTCCCAAATTCTGCGAGCGTGATTTGGTGGTTTGTTGGTTTGTTGGTTTGTTGGTTTGGTGGTTTGTTGGTTTGGTGGTTTGGTGAAGTGCGCTCACGCTCGCTCTATCACCTGTAACAATGGAACTTGTCTGGACATGTTTATCATGTTTATTGTACAGCTGGAGCAGCTTCAGTGATCGGAAAATTCTTTTTGACAAAAGCTACAAATCACAGCATTCTTGTTGATAGTCCCGTCTTTGTTATAAATAAACTTGCCATTCAAAATATTTAATTTAATCATAATTAATTGTGTTAATTTTTATAATGAATTTGCAGTTCAATTAATTAATCTAATTAAAGTGTTAAACTGAAAGCCCTATATAAAACTATAACTAAAAGTAGATATTTTCATTGCTCCCCACCAGTGCGAGCTTATAAACTTGACAGGGAAGTGCAGTTATAGCATGTTTGTATGACGCAGACTGTATATATAAATGGTCACAGCTAACTCGCTAGCCACTGCGTTTGAAATAGAAAGTGTTCATGGGGGCGCTTCCGGCTCCATCCACTCTGGCTCTAATTGACTTTACACTGAAAAACTGTCACCCCTCTCTGTAAGTGCTGCAGTGAACTTTGTCATTTTGGATTTAAAATGTTCGTACTAACCTGCTCGACATGATCCTGGTGTTTTTATTTTGCTATTTCATCTGGTCTCTTCACCATATTCGCTCCTATAACTGCTAGCATCGTGAGCTTCATTTGACTGGAGCTGAATGCTCTGGGTGACGTCACAATTGGCTTTCACTTACATTTTCTAAACTAAAACTACATTAAAATACAATGACGAAAACAAAAATTACATACATTTTCATCAATTTAAACTCTCTCTCTCTCTCTCTCTCAGTCTCTCTCAATCTCTCTCTCTCTCTCTCAATCTCTCTTTCGCTCTCTCTCTCTCTCTCTCTCTCAATCTCTCTCAATCTCTCTCTCAATCTCTCTCACTCTCTCTCTCTCTCTCAATCTCTGTTTCTCACTCTCTCTCAATCTCTCTCTTTCACGCTCTCTCACTCTCTCTCTCTCACTCTCTCTCTCTCTCTCTCAATCTCTCCTCTCTCTCACTCTCTCTCTCTTTCACTATCTCTCTCATTCACTTTCTCTCTCTCTCTCTCAATCGCTCTCTCTCTCACTCTCTCTTAATCTCTCCTCTCTCTCACTCTCTCTCTCACTCTCTCTCTCAATCTCTCTTTCACTCTCACTCTCTCTCTCTCTCTCTCTCTCTCACTCTCTCACTCACAATGAATTAAATTAATTGCAAATCCTGTAATTAATTAGATTAATTTTTTAAAATCACTTCAGCACTAGTTTAAACTAATCATTTCAAACAGACATCTTTTAAAGGAAAAGTAACTTTTTTTTTTTTTTACAATTTGAGCCTTATTTCGGTAATAAAACAACTTGTTTTACTCACCCATAGCACTTTGGTGTCATATGGAGCACTTCCAGAGATGTTTTAGATTTGCGGTTAGCCTAGCGCGACTTCTAGCCATAGCATTCCCCAAGCATGTAATATGCCCCGTGCGGGCTCCAAATAACACAAACTTTAGCACTTTTCAAATCATAGAAGCCCGATGTCTTAGTCTACGATTTCGTTTGAAGCAAAAGTGGCCTGTAATCTGAGATTTATCCATAGTTTACAGCTTTGCGTTTCATGTTTGGGTCCCGGGAGCTGAGAGCACAGTCCGCACATGCGCACTGGCGTCCTCATCTACTCGAAACTATGGCTAAATCTCAGATTACAGGCCACTTTTGACCACACGAAATCGGGACATCGGGCTTCTATGGTTTGAAAAGTGCTAAAAATGTGTTATTTGGAGACCGCAAATCAGTGCCCTGAGAACTCACATGATAGAGATCGCAAATCTAAAACATCTCCGGAAGTGCTCCATATGACACCAAATTGCTATGGGTGAGTGAAACAACTTGTTTTATTACCAAAATAAGGCTCAGATTGTAAAAAACGTTACTTTTCCTTTAATGTTTGCCCAGTGTCTTTGTGTAGTTTTGTGTGAGTGTGCGAGAGAGGGGTTTTAGTATTTCTTTTAATAATTTTTATTTTCATTATGTGTAATTTAAAAAAAAGACTCGTTGATCAAATGTAGCTTACTGATCCCCCCACGTGTCCTGCCTTACAGTGCATGGTAAATCGCGTGTTTTATGGGATGTATGTGAACACCTGTGTGCACTTGCAGATGGTCGGGCACGTCTATGGAGACCCCCTTTGCCTTCGCCTCGTCTCTCCTCTCAGCTCTGCCATTTCTGCACTAGAATAATGCCACTGAGACTGAGACAGAAGAAAACATGACACACATGTTCAGGCTCTCTGTAGAATACAAGAGCGAGCGTGTTTGTGTGAAAAAGCGGCTAATGCTGTAGAGACAGATGGAAATACACTCGACGATATGGTGTGAATGGATTCTCAAAGGGAGACAGATGTAAAAAGAAGTCTTAATCCAGTATACAGCTCAGAAAAAATACAAGACCACTGCATTTATTTCTGAAATCAGCATCTCTACATGTATTACAGCCATTCCATTCCAGCGTCTGTTGAATTCCAACACAAACACAAAGCTGAGCTACTTCAGTTCTTGCACCAGGAGTGGAATAAAGTCACCCAAGAACAATGTGAAAGACTTGTGGAGAGCAGGCCAAGACGCATGAAAGCTGTGATTAAAAATAAGGGTTATTGCACCAAATATTGATTTCTGAACTCTTCTTAAGTTAGCATTAAGAAAGCAACTTTATTGATCTCACACTGGAGAAATTCTTCTCTGCATTTAACCCATCCTGTTATTAGGAGCAGTGGGCAGCACATTACTGCGCCCGGGGACCATCTCCATGATCTTCTTGCTTCGGCTTGGTCTGGACCTAAGCTGGAGGATACCTACAGTATCATGCATGTTTTGGGTTGATGGGGGAAACCGGAGTGCCTGGAGGAAACCCACCCAGACACGGGGAGAACATGCAAACTCCACACAGAAAGGCCCGGGCGACCCGGGGATCGAACCCGGAACCTTCTTGCTGTGAAGCATGAGTGCTAGCCACTCAGCCACTGTGCCACCACATTAGTATTATCTTGTTTTAATATGAATTTAATATGAATTTGATCTTGTTTCTTTGCATTGTTTGAGGTCTGAAAACATGTATCTTTTTTGTTATTTTGACCATTTGTCATTTTCTGCAAATAAATGCTCTAAACGATAATATTTTTATTTGGAATTTGGTGTAAATTTGGTGTTAACGTTTATAGACTCAAACAAAAATGTTCCTTTTACCCAAACACATACCTATAAGTAGTAAAATCAGAAAAACTGATAATTTTGCAGTGGCCTCTTATTTTTTTCCAGAGCTGTATATGCTGACATTTCTTGAATAGAGTGACTTGGGGGCAGTATAACACACACAGCAACACAACAGCACAAGTGGTTACCAAACGCAGGCACAGTGACCCCTAGGGGCATGGAGCTGTGCAGAGACAAATGGTAAATGGTCACATCTTTATATAGCGCTTTTCCACCTTCAAGTCACCTTCAGTTTACAACAAGGAACCAATCACCCATTCACACACACATTCACACACCAGTGTACGCAGACACTGGGGGCGAGGAGGGTTAAGTGTCTTGCCCTAGGACACAACGGCAGCATTCATCTGTGGGAGCTGGAATTGTACCCACCAACCTGTGAGTCAGTGGATCTGACCGCTCAACCACTGATGTTTCTTATGTCAAGAGCGGGATTTGAACCGCCAACCTTTGGATCAGTGGACAAACTCTCTACCAACTGAGCTACTGCCGCCCCAATTCAGCAAGTGCACGGTTCTGAGCGTCCTTGGAGGGGGATGTGCGTCATATCCGGCGCGACAACCGCCGTTCCATTCGTTTTTTGTCCCCTGCACAGTTAAGACGTGGTCTGAACAGCGCAGCCGTTTCCATGGAAATCGGGGCGTGCACCAAGCGTGCAAACATGCACGCTTCGCACACTCAAAAGCCCCAGCATGCACAGCGCGGCAGGGTATATGACTACAAAGATGGACTCGCCAGCGACATCACCATGTGACAGCGACGTCACTATAAAATACTGTATACGCACTGGTTCACCTCACCTACAACTATGCTACATGAAACTCTTCATAAACTACGCTAAACATGTGTGACAGTAGCCGTAACGGCATAGTTCACGGCACCTGTATTACCGTTCACATGCTTTTCCCCTTACACTTCTATATTTCCTTTGCTGTTGTAATGCTGGATATTCTACAGTGTAGCCATGTCCAACGTTTACTCTAAGCTGCGCACTGCTCGCACATTCTCAGCGCACAAGAAAACTTATGCAGCGCACTGTAAATCAGGGATGGAAGAGCTTTTAGCGGATCTCCGCTTTTTATTCAGCCGCGGGGTCATTTTTTAAATATCTGCAAAGTGCGAGCCGCGCGAGGGGGGGTGCATTTCGGATGTCGCGCAGACCATGTGCTCAGACACATTAAAAATTAGGGGGAACATTGGCCATGTCCCAATTCCAAGTATTACTAGTCGCAATAGAATAATATTTTTGTCTTTAGGGAACAAGGAGCAGACCACCCGGCTCATTGAGGTGAGGCGGGACCTGTTCCATTTCGCAGACGCCCATGTGATCCCCGGACTGCACTCAGGGCTGAGCGAGTATGCACCGCCTCGACTGCAGGCTGAGACCACACTGCGAACCGTGCGGTCGCTGAATTGGGAAACGGCTAACTACAGCTCTGGAAAAAAAAAGAGACCACTGCAAAATTATCAGTTTTTCTGATTTTACTACTTATAGGTATGTGTTTGGGCAACATGTTTTTACATGTTTTCAGACCTCAAACAATGCAAAGAAACAAGATCAAATTTATTTTAAAACAACATAATACTAATGTTTACACTTACACATGTTTACACAGCTTTCATGCGTCTTGGCATGCTCTCCACAAGTCTTTCACATTGTTCTTGGGTGACTTTATTCCACTCCTGGTGCAAGAACTGAAGTAGCTCAGCTTTGTGTTTGTGTTGGAATTCAACAGACGCTGGAATGGCTGTAATACACGAAGAGATGCTGATTTCACAAAAAGAAAAAAAAATGCAATGGTCTCTTGTGAAGAATCCCTCAGTCGTCCAGGTAGAATCCATGGTAAAAGGAGAAATTAAATTTGTCATCTGGACAAAGTTTATTTGGTCGAAAACGTTTCGCAGCTCATCCGAGTTGCTTCTTCAGTTCTGTGGTTGCAGTGGTCTCTTATTTTTTTCCAGCGCTGTATAAATAAAAAAAAAGGCCTATGGAAATATCTTAACATTGAGACTAAAGGCGGAAATGTTGTGTTAAATATTATTATCTCTACTGAATTTATAGAATTTAATTTTCGTTATCTTTAAAGGTAAAGGCTTTAAAGGTGTGTAACTTTTGTGGTTGAGGGTCCATCAAATTGCTTTTAAATTGCTGTTATTGCTTTGTCTGGATTTTTTTCACAGTATGGTACCGTTCTATCTTCATGGAGACTAAACCAAACCAAGTTACAGGTCAGATCTGCGGAGAGTTTTTTGAGCTATAAAACCACCTGCAATTTAGTAAATGTAAGCTAGAGCTGTTTAATGTCATACTGTGGAACATTCCAGGCAGAGCAGTGACATATCCACAGAAACAAGGAGATGATGGACCCTCAAACCAAAAAGTTACATAGTGCACTGTTAAGAAATATTTGGTTTGATTAGGGTTGGGGATCTACATATTTTCCTTCAAGTCAACACCAGAGAGGCAGATAGAGAATCTTGATTATTATACATGACGCTAATATTCATTTAGATAAGTGAGATTACTTCATTGATTGATACTGCAAAGAATCTATAAGCGATTTTAAAGCAGGCTTACATGAAAGTACTCGTGTTAAGAGGTGAAATTGCTCATGTTTTCAGGAGTAAGCTGGACATTTGCAGTGAGGGGAAAACATGGCAGGAATTCACCACCCAATGTTCTACCTCAAAAGATGACCAATTTGGCAGAGCTGCAGTTTGAGCTGGCTTTAATAGAGACATGGCAGCAGCTGATGGAGGGCTGCCAGAGCTTCAGTGCACCTGTCTGCACCTGTCTGCACCAACACAATGAACTGAGACAAGAGGAGGGAAGAGCCAAGTGTGAGCTTCATAAGGCGGGGTCACATAAAAATATACATGTTATACAGCTATGGAAAAAAAGAGACCACTGCAAAATGATCAGTTTTTCTGATTTTATTACTTATAGGTATGTGTTTGGGCAAAAGGAACATTTTTGTTTGAGTCTATAAACTACTGACAACATTTCCCCCAAATTCCAAATAAAAATATTATCGTTTAGAGCATTTATTTACAGAAAATGACAAATGGTCAAAATAACAAAAAAGATACATGTTTTCAGACCTCAAAACATGTATCTTTTTTGTTATAAAGAAACAAGATGAAATTCATTTTAAAACAACATAATACTAATGTTTACACTTAAGAAGAGTTCAGAAATCAATATTTGGTGCAATAACCCTTATTTTTAATCACAGCTTTCATGCGTCTTGGCATGCTCTCCACAAGTCTTTCACATTGTTCATGGGTGACTTTATTCCACTCCTGGTGCAAGAACTGAAGTAGCTCAGCTTTGTGTTTGTGTTGGAATTCAACAGACGCTGGAATGGAATGGCTGTAATACATGTAGAGATGCTGATTTCAGAAAAAAATGCAGTGGTCTCTTATTTTTTGTATTAATTTTAATTGACTTATTCTTGTTTAGTCTGTTTAATGAACCTGTACAAATTGTCCAAATTGTACAGGTTCAATAAAACATTTTGTACATTTGCTGTTGTTGTTTTATCACGTGTATTCCTTTTATTACATGGTTTTAAGGGTTCACAATGTAACTTTTCTTCTGAAGGTTTTGCTACATGATTTTCTACAGATATTACCTGTAATGCTCCAAAGTATGGCATTAAACTTATTTTAATGCTATGAGCAGGGTTGCCTCTTCACAGATCTGACCTGTACCTTGGCCTGATGATGTGACATGCAGCAGTGATGGGTACAATACTTACTGAATATTGAATACTTGCATTAAAATGTATTTTTTGTGTTATATTCGGATACATGGTCCAATCAAAGTACTGTATTCTGAATACTTAGAATACTTTCAGGCAGAGTTGCATTTAAATTATAACGTAAAACGCAACAAAGGATTAAAAACAGCTTCACGGTTTGTTATGTATTTATCACTGATCAGGAAAGGAAAACTCACACTTGTATGACCCACAAAAGCAGAGTTTTATATTTTTGTCTATAATTCTGTGCAGTTTGAAGCCTAAATTGTGTGATCAAGTACTACCATGTATTCCTTTGATTTTAAAAAGTGTACCAGAATACAGTTACTCAAAACTTCTAGGTACTAGTTCCTTTCCAACACTGCAAAGCAATAACATCACCATGAAGATGAATGTCCATCCAGAAAGTTACAGTCATTGTGCACGTTTAGTCTGAAAACTAAAGGAAAAAATAATTCAACTCAAGTGCATCTAAGTACTAAATCAAGTACTTTCCCTTTCAGCAGAGTCTCTATTATTGCCTCTAACTCAATAACAATGATGGTGTGTATCGATCGTGCATAAACCTGAGCTGAGCAGATCATAATGTGGAAAAAACAACTGTTACATCAGGGCCTTGTCTGTTCTGGCAGCTGCTCTTGCTGTAGGCTACATTGCACTTTCTTGTGATTTCCCTAAAGGTTTATTATTATAGTGTGTTTTGTTCTAAAAATACACGTTATGTGCTGGGTGTTGAGATGGTCTGTAATTGTTCTCATTGTAATCTTCTTTTGCTTTATCTGCCTATGCGGACTTTAAAGGTCCTATATATTATCCTTTATTTATCCCTGTAGGGAAATTATTTCTCTGCATTTGACCCATCCTTCAGGAGCAGTGGGCAGCACATGACTGCGCCCGGGGACCCATCTCCATGATTTTATTGCTTAGGCTTGGTCAGGGCCTCAGCTGGAGGATTTTACCTGTGGTGCATGTTTTGGGTTGATGGGGGAAACCGGAGTGCCCGGAGGAAACCCACCCAGACACGGGAAGAACGTGCAAACTCCACAGAGAAAGGCCCGGACGACCCGAATCTTACGGCCATACAAACGTGCCACATGGGGATTGAACCCGGAACCTTCTTGGTGTTAGAATGCTGTTACCTTATCAAAAACATACCTGGAGCTGTGTTTTGTTTCCTTCAGCCTACATCTCCTACATCTCCAAAGCTGAAAATGCTCTTTTCCACCTTATGATGCAATGCACTCTATGTGGGGATTAACCAAGATGGGCTTCACCGTTTGCAGCTTGTACAAAATGCTGCAGCTCGCCTCCTCGCCAACACTCAGAAAAACAACCACATCACCCCTGTCCTGTACTCCCTACACTGGCTCCCTGTCCATGGAGTTCAGAATCAATTTTAAAATTTTGATGTTTGTTTTTAATGCTGTCAGGCATCTTGCACCTTCCTACCTGTGTGAGCTTTTGACCCCTCACCAACAGACCGTAGAGCTCTGCTGGGCAACATCTGCTGGAGGTCCCCCGGTCCCGGAGCAAACAGTGGGGTGATCGTTCGTTTGCAGTGGTCGATCCAAAACTCTGGAACTCTTTGCCCCCTGAATTACGCTCCATCACTGACCTGCCTCTGTTCAAAGCCAAACTTAAAACCTATTTATTTAGAATGGCCTTTAACACTTAGTGGTCCTGTGACACTTTCTTTATTTTAATGGTTTATCTTAATTGGTACTTTAATGGTATTTTAATGTGCGTTGTTGTCCTTTTTGTATGATATTTATTGTTTTTTATCTTGTTTTTAATGTTGTACAGCACTTTGGTCGGCTTTGGCTGTTGGAAGGTGCTATAGAAATAAAGTTTGATTGATTGATTGATGATGTCATATAGTGGTAGCTCTCAAGTTAACTGCAACCATTGGTAATTCCAGGGCTGAAATCATCCAAATGATTCTGGTGAAGGTGTATGGAGTTTAAAAACACAGTGGAGCACTTCCTGTATTACCACATGTCATCACAAGGTGGAACAGAGCGTTTTCAGTTAAATATGCAGGATTTGTGCGTTAAACATGTGTGAATGAAACAAAACACACTCCCAGACATGTTTGTGATGACGAAACAACATTATAGCATAGATCAAAAAATAGCATAATGTAGGCCCTTTAATTCTCAGAAATATTGCAAACAACTGATAATACAGAGCTGTTTGTATTAACACAACTCGTTCAATATTCATATTCACAGAATAATGGCAGGACTGCAGATGGGAAACGGTTGAATTATCTCTGTGTAAACTATCACAGCCCTTTGATAAAATGACATTTCAACCGAAGCAAATGTGTTGACAAAATTACCGGGTAAACTTTGTTGTCCTCCGTATCAATGCACAGTGACATTTGAGGAGAATAAACATTTCTGAAAAAATGTCATGGCAGATTAATTGCAGCTGTCACAGAGGAAAACATATGGTATAAGATAACTGTACACACAAGCTACTAGGAATTTAATAAATGTTGTAGTTAAACAGCAGTAGTTACGTTGGACTTTTTGTACATAATGATTTAAAGTGATGGGCACTTTAAATCATTATTATTATTCCACTATTTTCTGATCTATAATGTTGTTTCCTCATAAAAAACACTTTCCATCACACATGTTCAATGCACAAACCCTGCATTTTTAGGCTGACTTCTTAGAAAAGACTTTGTTCATGTGGTAATACAAAAAGTGCTCCACTAGTTTTCAGGTTAACGGCTCCTTTTACCTTTAGTTCAAAAGAGATTGGCAAGTCCAGGGCTGAAATGATCCTCATGGTTTTAGTGAAGGTGTATGGAGTTTGAAAACACAGTGGAGCACTTCCTGTATTACCACATGACATCACAAGGTGGAACCAAGTGTTTTGAAAGAAGAGCGATGGATGTGTTTTAACATGTGTGAATGAAACAAAACACAACTCCAGGTATGTTTTTGATGAGGAAATAACATTATAACACAGATTAAAAAAAAAAAATAGCATAACATGGGCCCTTTAACATATAAGTAGCACCAGCAAGTGTTATTTACAATGTACTTAACCCAGCAGAAAGTGTGGGAAAGAAACCCTCTCTGGGACTTGCACAATTTCTGGAGTTTGTCGTCAACCGTCATCTCATTCAAATTCAATTTCAGGCAGAAGTCTCCACAGGCACCATAAGCACACAAACTGTAATTTCCCCAGTGATTCTTATCGGAATGTACCACCCTATACTGCCTCAATATATCCACTGTATTCAATATGCCACAATATTCTCCTCCTCTGTCAGCAGAGAGCAGGTGGAGATAGAGAGGCTGTACCAGAGGCTGTAAGAGTGTCAGGCCAGAGACACTGATGTGATAAAGTCCTCATTAAAGCTCTGGAGACACAGGGCGAGGCAGGGGGGGACAGGGGGAGGAGACACAGGGGCAGGGGGAGGCAGAGGGGCAGGGTGAGGAGACATGGGGCAGGGGGAGGCAAATGGGCGAGGGGCAGGGGGGGGGGCAAAGGGAGGCAGGGGAAGACAAGGGGACACAGTTGAATGTTCTGGCAGCAGACCAGGGGCCTATACAAGAGCCTCTGGAACCCAAACACACACACACACACACACACACACACACACACACACAGTTAAAGATACTGAGGTTTGAGAAAAGGGAAAAGGGGAACAGTCAAGTCAAGTGAAATGATAGCTACACTACAGTATCTTTGCACAGAGGATGGCTATGTTATGTCCATATAACTGCTTTTTATATAGCGCTTTTCCACCTTCAAGGCACTCAAAGCGCTTTACATTCCCCATTCACACACACATTCATACACCAATGTACACAGACACTGAGTGAGAGGAGTTAAGTGTCTTGCCCAAAGACACAGCAGCAGTATCCTTCCACCGAGGCACCATTGAGAGCGTTCTGACCAGCTGCATCACTGTGTGGTACGAGAGCTGCACTGAACAGAACAGGAAAGCCCTGCAGCGCATAGTGAATGCAGCTGGGAGGATCAATTACTGCGTGCACATGGACAAGTGTAATCCGATTGCAAACGGATTGGGATCATATCGGATTCATGTGCACAGGCTAAGGATCGTATAGGGATTGGTTTCGCGAATCCGATTGGAACCCCTGGCTTAGGCCGATAGTAGTCCACTTGGTGCCGCCTTGTGCACGATATTGGATCGGATTGGCGTACTGCGCATGCGTGGGAATTTTCGCCAGGGATTTAACCCGGAAGTGGCAGGAGGCGCCGATGCCGTAAGTAGCGATTGTTCCCAGAAAAGTCAGACGAAATCATGGCTGTGAAGAAAGAATGCACAACACGTACACGTATACTGCTCCGTCAAACTCCTCGAGCGCCATCTTTGTATACCGCCACATAGTTTGCTGTGTTTTTATAGTAGTCATTTAGAGTAGCCATCACCCGGAAGGAGTTGGACTACAGTGCCACATAGCGTAGCGGAGCCGGCCAGGTCGCTGACCATTATCCGACTGCACGACTTTCATGTGCACTCGGATTGGACGACAGATCACCCGCTGAGTAACAGGATCGGATTTGGAGAAATCCAATCCGATCCTACCATGTGCACACACTCACTGGTGCCACTGGTGCCTCTCTCCCCTCCCTCCTGGACATTTTTAACACCCGCCTCACCCGCAGAGCGACCGGCATTGTGGGTGACCCAAGCCACCCCTCACACAGCCTCTTCAGCCTCCTGCCCTCGGGGAGAAGACTGTCAATCAGCTTCATCCACCAGGCTGTCAGGAAGCTGAACTCTGAATTTACCACTGCTGCACATTTATCTTTATTTTCAATGCACATTCTATTGCACATTACTGCACATTTCACTGCTGCATCTTCCATTGCACATTTTGATGCACACTGCACATTTGGATCTATATTTGGACATTTAATTATTCTTTTGCACTGCTTTTAGATTTTAGATTTTGTCTTAGATAGTTTTTGTATTGTCTTTATATTGTATTTTGTACACTGTCTTTTTGCACTACCTAGCCAGAGAGAAACGAAATTTCGATTCACTGTATGTCGACACATATGGCAGAATTGACAATATAGCTGACTTTGAACTTTGAACTTTGAGCTGGAATTGGACTGCCAACCTGTAGTTCAGTGGATGTGACTGCGCTCCCATTGGTCTATCTCGAGAGTGGGATTGGACCCACCAACCTTCTGATCAGTGGACAAACATTACCATCTGAGCTACTGAGCTGAGTCTGCCCATATCCATATAAGATCATTAAGGGACTATGCACCTATAGGGATTAAGCACCTTTAAAGAATAAAACTGCTGCTTAATAAACAAGTATAGAGATATTGAGGGTTTCACAGTACAACCCAAACAGAGTGACAGTCCCTGCTGAGCTTGTGTCTAATCTAGGCTGCTCGTGCTCACATACAGCCCTGTTTATGGCTCCGAGTGCGGGGGCCGACCTGACTGAGTGACGGGCCCCTCTGTTCTGAGCGCAGTCAGCAGAAGGGGCCCCTGAGAGACGAGTACACAAACATGCCTGATGCTCCCACATAACTCTCCCATCAACACAAGAACAAAACAAACAGGCCTGGAGAAGTTCTACTCAACCACAAGCAGAACAGAGAAATGAAAGTGGGTGTACTGAAGGAGAAAGTCGACTTTGCCAACTATTGAAGATATGTATTATAAAGGGAAATGCAATGGTGAAAAATCTGAAAACTGTATATAAATAGATAAAGCTAACATATATAGCTAGCCACAGATTTCCAAATAGGAAGTAAACAAGGGGCGCTTTCAGCTCCATCAACTCGTTCGCTATTTTGTCCATAAATAAATTCTCATTCCTAATTGGCTCCAAATTCACCCCTATAACCGCTAGCCTTGTAAGCTGCCGACGTCACTCTCCCTTATGTATAATAGTCCACTTACAGCTCTGGAAAAAAATAAGAGACCACTGCAAAATGATCAGTTTTTCAGATTTTACTACTTATAGGTATGTGTTTGGGCAAAAGGAACATTTTTGTTTGAGTCTATAAACTACTGACAATATTTCCCCCAAATTTCAAATAAAAATAATGTCGTTTAGAGCAGGGGTGTCCAAGGGCCACATATCTAAACACAGGCGAAGCAGAGGGCCAATCGAGGGCCATACTGGTGCTCAGTACAGTCAGTAATTGAAATATATGCATGTTTAACATGTTAGAATGAGTTATCAGTCCTTTATTCGTGCTAAGATCCTCAAAACCACACAATAAATATTAAATATTGTCTTATCAAGGTAGATTTTCAAAAAACTTGCAGTCAAAAGTTCTGCTCAAGGTAATTTGGGCCAATTAACCTGGAGGGCTAAGAAAAATTTGTCTGAGGGCCACATTAGGCCCACGGGCCATAGCTGGACATACCTAGTTTAGAGCATTTATTTTCAGAAAATGACAAATGGTCAAAATAACAAAAAAGATACATGTTTTCAGACCTCAAACAATGCAAAGAAATAAGATCAAATTCATTTTAAAACAACATAATACTAATGTTTACACTTAAGAAGAGTTCAGAAATCAATATTTGGTGCAAAAAACCTTATTTTTAATCACAGCTTTCATGCGTCTTGGCATGCTCTTGGGTGACTTTATTCCACTCCTGGTGCAAGAACTGAAGTAGCTCAGCTTTGTGTCTGTGTTGGAATTCAACAGACGCTGGAATGGAATGGCTGTAATACATGTAGAGATGCTGATTTCAGAAAAATGCAGTGGTCTCTTATTTTTTTCCAGAGCTATATTTAAACAATATATGGTAATAGTCTTACTAGTAATTTTTGAATAAAAGTAAAAAGAAAAAAAGAAAAAAAAGGCCAATAGTATCAAAACAATTTCAAAATACTCTGTTAACGGATAAACTGATGTAGTTTCAAAGTGTGCCAATTAAAGGCTTAAAGGGATATGCCACCCCCAGGTCAAATTTGGGCATCTCCCCACAGTCCAGAGACTAAAATAAGTGGTGGAAAGCGTTTTCCTGCTCACCCAGCCATTGTCCGAGTCTGTCGCCACTGACCGCCGCGGTATCTGCAGCTCCTCCGCCTTAGACTGGAGTCTAACGTCGCCAGAGAAAGATTTCGGCCAAAAGGAATTAATTTGCTCGATGCTTTTCCCAATTACTTTCTGTGTAGTGCGCATTCATATCGAGTGCAAATAAATGTGCAAATCAACACGGAGAGCTTGACTTGGTCATTTTGGGTGGGAACTATTTTTCAGTGCGGAAGGACATGGCTGAATCACGCAGCACGCTGCCAGGGGAATCCCTGTTACGCACCAGGAAGGGAGTTCCCCTGTTGCACAACGTGGTGCGTGCTTCGGCCATGTTCTTCCGCACTGAAAAATAGTTCCCACCCAAAATGACCAAGGCAAGCTCTCCGTGTTGATTTGTACATTTATTTGCACTCGATATGAATGCGCACTACACAGAAAGTAATTGGGAAAAGCATCGAGCAAATTAATTCCTTTTTCTCTGGCGACGTTAGACTCCAGTCTAAGGCGGAGGAGCAGCAGCTCGCGCGGCGGTCAGTGGCGACAGACTCAGACAATGGCTGGGTGAGCAGGAAAACGCTTTCCACCACTTATTTTAGTCTCTGGACTGTGGGGAGATGCCCAAATTTGACCTGGGGGTGGCATATCCCTTTAAGTCTGCCTTGGCTTTGATTTAATTAAAATGTGTAACCGACACAAAGGTTGAAGTTGTGTGAAGAAGCTACGATAATATACATCTTAAGTGATTAAACAGTTATAATGAACTTCTGTGGATGATGCATTGACAACATTCAAGCTCTTATAAAGAGTTATGTTGGAACAATAATGTCTTCGGTAATGTCTCTTTACAGGTGCACTGTGTGACTTTTTCAGTGAGGATCTGCCAACTGCTTATCGTCATGGCAATAAAGGTGCATTGTGTACCTTTTCTGGTGGAGGTTCTGTTAAATGCTAAAAGTTACACAATGCACCTTTAAATGTATTTATTTGCAATTATTTAATTACAGGTGTTACTGATTTCGTACAGTTTGAAGCCTAAATTACACGATCATATACCGTAATATATCCCTTTGATTTTATAAGGAAAATCACCAAATGAACAAGTAACTATACCAGAATTCAGCTACTCAAAATCATTATTCGGATACATATTTTTTATTTTTGTTTTTGTTTGTTTATTTCATTCATAAAGTATAAAAAGACATCCTCAGTGTGATAACAATACAAAATATTGAATGAAAGGGAGCAGAAAGAAGAGTTATGTTATCTGCCCCCTCTTCCCTTTTCCAGACATTAACACTGATAGTGACTATAAAACATTTCATCAAAACATTCCATTTCAATCACAATTATTAATCAATTGTAAACAGAAAGCTTAATTTTTAAGCGCAACAATTTAGTTTTCTTTTTATGTATTTTTTAAATGCCATTATTGTAATTGATTCTTTGATTTCTTTTTCAAGACTATTCCATAAATGAACTCCTTTCACAGCAACACTTCACTCCATAACATTGGTTCTGAATCTGGGTTTTTTAAACATGTAGGTTCCTTTTAAATTTTAGTGGCTTGTTCTCATCTCAAACAGTCTTTGAATATTTACAGGTAATACATATACCCAGTACATGTATTCAGTTACTTCAACATTGATCATAAATCTGATTCCTTGCGAGACAGGGACACTCTGGTTTGTGTCATTAACCCCATCAACAGCGAATGTTAACAAACGTATTGATGTGATTTTAGCGAGAACGGAAGGGCCTGCTTTGCCGTTTCCATGGTGACGTGCGAGGTGGCCCCAGCTGCAGCCCGCTGACAGTGGCTCGCACCTGTCTCCACTTCAGAGCTAATGCTGTTTAAGACGGTGTGAACTCTGCTGAACGCAAAGCGAGTGTGAAAAGGAGCTGTGATTGCTGCACGCGCCGGTGAACATTTGCCTGACAGGCCAGAGAACACCAGAGGAGGACAGAGCACCAGCGTCCAACCATCTGCTCCCCGTACGAGAAGGTAAACTTGGAGACGAACGCGTTACGCAGTGTCCGTGATGACTGTTTGTTTGTATTAGTGAGAAACTGTCAAATCAAGCATATTGTAAAAGAGAACAACAACATATTGAAATACACTGTACGATTGGGTACTGCCATTGAAAATGTTTAAAATATTATCAGAAAGAAAGAAAGAATTTGTGTGTGAAAGCAAAATTAGAGTTTAAAATTACACCCTTGTAGATCAACTGTATTGATCTAGAAGGGAAATTATTTGGACACAGTAGCTCACACATCACAATATAACAAATTACACTGGTCTACACATTTTTGGACTCGATCTGCTTAATATATTAATATAATAATAATAATATATATTGATATACGTTAAAACTGTAGACATATTAAAATGAATGTATTGGAATGTGCTGACAGGCTTTCAGATAGAACTGTTGCTTGTAGACACACTGTACCTTCTGATGAACTACCGTTTTTGCCTTATTTTGCATAAATTTCCTATTTTGACCCAATACTATATCTTGGAAACTATAGCCAATCAGCACTTCTGACTTACTTTTTCTTTATTAGTGACTGAAACCAAGAAAAAATTCACTACATTTGCTCCAGAAACATTTTGCTTGTAGACCAGTGTAATAACAAAGCGCAATATAACTGTTAAAGGTACAAAGTGTAATGTTTGTGGGTGAGTGTTTGCATTTCCTTGTCTCCATGGAGATCATAAAGCTTTGCCTTGAATGTTCCATAGTACGTCATTAAACTTAACTCTTACATTTAATACAATTACAGGTGTTGTTATTGCTCTTAAGTTCAACGAAACACATTAATTCATACTGTAAACAGTGTAACATCTCCACAGATCTGACTTGTAGCTTGGCCTGGTGGCGTTAATTGCCTGTTACCATAGAAATATGCTTAATAAGTCATATTGTGGAAGATACTAGGCAACATACCAGGCAAAGCAATAACATCTCCATGGAGACAAAGTAGTGGTGGACCATCCATCGTAAAAGTTACACAGTGCACCTTTTATAATAAATTCAAAATAAGTATAAAAAAATAGCAAGAGACTGGTGTCAAATAAAGCATAATTATACAAATGTACAGCTCTGGGAAAAAAAAAAAAGAGACCACTACAAAATTATCAGTTTTTCTGATTTTACTACTTATAGGTACGTGTTTAGGCAAAAGGAACATTTTTGTTTGAGTCTATAAACTACTGACAACATTTCCCCCAAATTCCAAATAAAAATATTATTGTTTAGAGCATTTATTTGCAGAAAATGACAAATTGTCAAAATAACAAAAAAGATACATGTTTTCAGACCTCAAACAATGCAGAGAAACAAGATCAAATTCATTTTAAAACAACATAATACTAATATTTACACTTAAGAAGAGTTTAGAAATCAATATTTGGTGCAATAACCCTTATTTTTAATCACAGCTTTCATGCGTCTTGGCATGCTCTCCACAAGTCTTTCACATTGTTCTTGGGTGACTTTATTCCACTCCTGGTGTAAGAACTGAAGTAGCTCAGCTTTGTGTTTGTGTTGGAATTCAACAGACGCTGAAATGGAATGGTTGTAATAAATGTAGAGATGCTGATTTCAGAAAAAAACTGCAGTGGTCTCTGATTTTTTTCCAGAGCTGTATATGTATAAGTAAAAATGAAATATGGAAATATAGTCATACATAATATACAGTATCTCGCCTATATATGCAAGAGGTGGGTAAGGAAAAACAGTGCAAAGATGAAATATAATGATATAATACTTACAAGTGCAAAACATGACATAATGCAGATATATTAATATTTCTTAAAGATAGACTACAAAAATTAGATAAACTAAATTATATCTGAAGGAGTGGTGCAAAAAACAATGCAGGTTTCTATATAGTAGGGGTGGGACGAGACACAGTTTCTATACAGGATAAAATGAGATACGAGATCGGGTCCACGAGAACAACACCCAAGACGAGACGGGATTTTTAACATAATTTCTAATATATAAATTTCACAATTCCATTTCTAATTTTGGCCTCACTTTTTTTTATTTATTTGATTTCATATTTAGTTTTTGTTTGTTTGTTTGTTTTGTTTCTAGCACTGCTTTTTGGAGCTGTCAGGGATGTAACTCACCAAAACATGACCCTTTTTTGTCCAATACAAATGTGAACAAATGGGAAAAAAAAAAAAAAAAAAAAATCACAAGATCATTCTAAGGGTGCATATTTTGTGGCAATTTCGACATATTCCAGTATTAAGCCACAAATCACTGAAAATAAAAACAGCTTCTGACCTACAGGCCTCCCGTCTGACAGCTATTCCCACGGGGGCCTTGAAGCGGACAAAAACCCAATTTCTCAGCGTGGAGGGAGAAAATTAGCTTTGTTTTCTGCTTGACGCCGACGTTCCAGTATAATTATCATGGCACTGTGGAGGAGGGGAGCGTATTCTCAACATTCAATTGTCGTCTCGCAAACATGTCCATTCATTTTGATAGGCCATTAGCATGCGCAGAGAGGACCACTTCAGCTGTGCATACTGGGAGCAAATTACCATGGCGACTGTACAACTGTTGTGTAATAGGAATAATATAAAGACGTAAAATGATGCTATCGCTACTACACAGTCATATGGGGACAGATGATTAATTTACTGTACATACCCCACTGCCACTGCCACTGGCCTTTATGTGTGGTTTCAAAATGGCAGCCAGTGTTTGGAAGAATACTTTGAAAATGTATACAGAATAGTGAAGATCTACTTGTCATTTTTAACCAATAGAGACGGTGATTGTACGATCATATTTTATGTTAAAGGGCTCATATTATGCTATGCTTTGATCTACAGCTCTGGGAAAAAAAAAAGAGACCACTGCAGTTTTTTTTCTTAAATCAGCATCTCTACATGTATTACAGCCATTCCATTCCAGCATCTGTTGAATTCCAACACAAAGCTGAGCTACTTCAGTTCTTGCACCAGGAGTGGAATAAAGTCACCCAAGAACAATGTGAAAGACTTGTGGAGAGCATGCCAAGACGCATGAAAGGTGTGATTAAAAATAAGGCTTATTGCACCAAATATTGATTTCTGAACTCTTCTTAAGTGTAAACATTAGTATTATGTTGTTTTAAAATGAATTTGATCTTGTTTCTTTGCATTGTTTGAGGTCTGAAAACATGTATCTTTTTTGTTATTTTGACAATTTGTCATTTTCTGCAAATAAATGCGCTAAACCAGGGGTCTTCAACGTTTTTCAGGCCAGGGACCCCCAAACAGATGGCGAACTGGGCCAGGGACCCCCTACTATATATACGGCATAGAACTGTGTTTTATATTAAATTGAGCTTAGTGTCATGTATAAACATTGCTACTCTGTTATGGTACATCCAATACAAGGAAATAATACACAGGTTAATACTGTATTTTACACTATAAAATATAAAATTACATTATTTTAAAGTGAAATCAAAAGATTTCGCGACCCCCCTGCAGTACCTTCGCGACCCCTAGGGGGGTGGCCCTAGCCCTTGATCAAAATTAGAATCGGGACACTGCTTGCCCTCACATGAACGCGCAAAACCAAGGGGTAGGGGTAAGACGAAGGGGTAAGACAGAGAAATGGAACGCAGCCTAATAATAAACGATTACTCAAACATGTGTGACTGAAACAAAATACGAATCCTGGTATGTTTTTGATGATGTAACATTATAACATGACTAAAAGCTCACAAGAATCAATTTTGTGTGCTATAGGACCTTTAAACTAAACTAAAGATAAGATAAGATAAGACTTTATTGATCTCATACAGGAGAAATTTACTTGCCACAGTACCTCCAGGACAGTTTGAACAAGAAAGAAAAGTGCATGCAGGCAAGAATGGAATAAAGTATATAATAAAATACATAAAAATATATAAAATACAATACAGTAAATATAGATTCACTAAACCTATAGCACTAAATAGTCAGGTACTATAACATATTCCTTTGGTTTTAGGAAAATAACCGTACACCATCAAATGAAACATAGCTGTACCATCAGTGTACAGTTCCTAAAGTATTCTGAATATGTATTTTCGGTTCACATTCAACACTGACGGCTGTCTAATGTCTTGTGGGACAGTTAATTTAGACGTAGACTTAGATAGACTTAGACAAACTTTATTGATCCACAAGGGAAATTATAATATAATAATTTGTGTGTAGGAGTGAGTGATCTACCAGTGTGTGTGGTGAGTGAGTACTTTCCCTAGAAAAAAATCTACATATCTGATCTCTGGGGGATGAGGGAGGTGGAGGATTTTTTTTTCCTAACTGGGAATAAGAGCTTCATTAGAGTAGCTTCCGTCCTCCAGGCTGTTTCCATGGGACATCTTTGGAAACTGATAATAGTCCAAATTTGCACTAAATATAGATTATATAAATAGAGTACATTAAAAGCAAAAGAAAATTCAACTGGACAAATGTTTTATGAATGAAGCTGTTTCCCAGCTCATCCAAGCAGCTTCTTCAGTTCTGTCCACCATCTGCTGGACAGAATTCAATTTTCTTTTGCTATGGATCCTACCTGGACCCCTGAGGGATTACACAGATAGAACACATTTAAATAAACTGCAATTTATTAATAATTACAGATAACAACAAGGCCAGCATTGATGGGCTCTATTCAAGCTTACATCACAAAACCGACAGACAGACGGAAAAATGCGGATGACAACTTCCTTTGGGCTCTCTTGGCAATAGTAAGTCTGACAAAATGTGACCCGCCACGGGAAAAGCCCGCACATGTCGAGATTGCTTGAACACGAGAAAATTTGACTAAAACAGGACTAAACAGGGACTAAACTAGGACTAAACCGGGACTAAACCGGGACTAAAACAGGACTAAACCAGGACTAAACCAGGACTAAAACAGGACTAAACCGGGACTAAACTAGGACTAAATCGGGACTAAAACGGGACTAAAACAGGACTACACCAGAATTAAACCGGTATAATACATTTCATATGGTATTGTATTAAATTTACAATACTGGTGATTTTTAACTTAACATATTATCCCATGTATTATTGAATTATTGAATGATTATATGGACTTTTTGTTATAAACGCATACCTCCAGGTAAAATCCTCCAGCTTAGGTCCTGACCAAGCCGAGCAATAAGATCATGGAGATGGGTCCCCGGGCACCTGAAAGACGAGCTGCCTACTGCTCCTGAAGGATGGGTCAAATGCAGAGAAATAATTTCCCTACGGGGATGAATAAAGTGTGTCTTCTTCTTCTTCTTTAACCTGCCCTGAAACACCACACCACACCACAGTGATGTCAGTGATGGGAGAGGGCTTATCTTAATGTCATGCAAATGAGCTCCTTTCTGCTCCACAAGCAGATCTTCAACACGGCTTTTCGCAGCTTTGTCTTTCGAGGTGTGCTGCTTTCAAATGGCCACAAATTCTTCAAATGTTCTCAGATTTCCATGTGTAAGGCATAATTGGAAAGCTTAGAATATACACTTTCAGAATCTGTGAATAACTCAAAATGTCTCCGGGACGACTTGTGTCTGTTTTTTCCGTGGCCAGTCACAAATGTGGGGAAACTGAGAAAATGGCCCGGTTTTCTTCATCTAGATGTCACTGTGATTTTTTTTTTTTCCTTTTATGAACTGTCTATTAATTTGTGTATTATAATTTGTCTAACTTCATAAAAAAAAGGATGTCATTGTAGCGTACCGTTATGTTCAGCAGATCCACAGTTACAGCCTGTAGGTGATATCGAAGATGCGATTAGAGTCACGTCCCCCATGGAAGCTTTGGCAGGTTGTGAAGACAGCTGCTGCTGAACCCACAGTTTTATCACATGCCCAGTGTCGGTAACAGAAGTCGTCATCAACATGCTTCCAAACATCTTCCAGTAAGTGTGAAAAACCTACTGGAAAACTTGCCGGGAGTGTAAAATTCTAGTTTGTGTCTTCTCATGTACTGTTTTGTGAAGATGTATTATTATTGATAGAATACTTAAAATCTTGTTCAGTAAGGATTCTATCTACTTTTTCTTTCTGAATTCTAAGAAACTTTTCAAAGTCCAAGAGGGAAAAAATGTGTGAATGACAGCCAAAACAGAGCTGTGGTTTCTTTAAACAATAGTGCAGCATTTGTAAAAGGATTCTCCGCTATAGATTCATCTGTGCTGCACAAGGACAAATGCATAAGCTTGATTTGTCTTTGTGTTTTTGTTTATAACAGTAACAACTCGGCATGAAAAACAGCTCTATAAGACTTTTTCAATAAACTCCAATTTCACTTTTAAGTGAAAGTGAAATTGCAGATCTCTTCTTAAACAAAATAATACATCGGCTAAAACATCAACGTACAAACATCACGAGAATGCTATGGAGCTCAACACTGATTGCTGGTAAAGTTTCCATTATCTTTTCCCCATAGACAGAAAAATTTAAACATTAAAACTTTGTGGAGGCAAATCACGTGCTAACTGATATTCATAATGAGGTTGTTTTAAGTCCAAAAAGGCACATTTAAGGCTTCGTTTATATGATGACGGGCTGAACAGAAGACGCAAAAGTGGCGTCGCGTCTTCACTTTTTATTCCACGTTTAGACAAGTGTTTTCGAAGGGAAATCTGAGTGCATACGGTGACGCAAAAGTGTGTGGAATTGGATTGGGTATGCATTCCAGGCAGCTAGGTGGTGCTGTGATACATTATCACTATGTCCGCACGCATGCCTAGAATCTTCCTTCTTCTCATCTTCGCCGTGAAAAGCAAAACAAAACATGGCTACCGGTAGCAAAAAAAATTGTGTGGTCAGAGTCAGACGAAGAAGTTCAATTATTGCTTCAGACCACGTTAAACTACAAAGCAATGAAGGCGCAACAAGGTATGGACTGGGAGTCCTGCCAAACAAAGTACACTTATATATGGACCGATGTGACGTAAACGTGTACACGACGTCAGCAGATTTGACCAGAGTTTTGCGTCTTGAGCAGTGTAGGTGAAAACGCTACGGCAGAGTGTATTCAAGTTTTCCACTTTGGAGGGCGGTTTCAGATTTTTGCATTTTTAAGCCCCCAAAACGCCGTCACCGTCTAAACGAAAGGCACTTCAATAAAGTATTTTGTCGTTTTTACCCGTAAGCATTCTCATGTAAACAGGCCCTAAAAAACAAGATTCTCCTAAATGTTTTAATAACTTTGTGGTTAATAAAGTTTCAGAAATAGGCTTTAAACCAAATTATAGGTCTTGCGCTCATTAGTTACTACATAGCTGATTGCCCCTGAGAAAGCTTTCAGCCTTTTAATATACTTTTCTTTTTGGAAAGGTCTACTGGTACGTCAGTTTTGCCACAACCTATTCTTGTTTGCTACGCACATCCTCACCCCAGAACACCGTATCTCCAAGCATCAAAATATGACGACACTGATTTATGCACGGTCAAGTCTAGTCTAGTCTACAAATCACAAACAGGTTCACTTCAACATTTGCAGAGACTTTTCAGTAACCCAGTTCTTGCCTAATGATTTGCTGAAAAAGCCTGAAAAACAGTGAGACGGGGTCTTTGGGGAGCCGCTGTCAGAGCGGTCAGCCAAACTGGACCCTCTGGACTCACACAAACCACTGACACTAATGTAGACGGACAAGGCTTTAAAGATGTTATGTTGAAAGAAAATTGAAAATAGAACACACTGTGAGAACACAACTGTCAAACGCACAAGGCCCAGGGACCTCACATTTGTACAATCAGACTCCTGTCAAGGTTGTCACGGGGCGTCTTAAATCTGTTAACCTCTGAACGGAGTGATGAAGGTGTGAAGGTGATGAGACGGAGAGAAAAGAACAAATGTGACTTACCTTACTTACCTTTAAAGCTTTGTGTGTGTATGTGCGTGTTTGTGCATGTCTGTGTGTGTGCAGGTGGTGCTGGAGCAGGGGTCTACCGATTGGCTCCTTCCCTTGTCTGGGGCCTTTGGATGTCAGAGGTGTGTGGTGGGTCTGGAGGTATTGATTATTGATTTTAGGTGCAGCACGAGCACCTGGGAACAGAGGAGAGAGACACATTTACTCCAAGAATAGAGAAGGTTTAATATTAAAGGTCCTATATTATGCAAAATGGATTCTTGCGAGCTTTATGTCATGTTATAATGTTGTTTCCTCTTCAAAAACACACCTGGAGTTGTGTTTTATTTCATTCCCACATATTTGAGTAATCTTGCATTATTTGTCTACATTTCCAAAGCTCAAAACGCTCTGTTCCACCTTGTGATGTCATGTAGAGGTTGTGAACAGCTCCTTTCACCATTAGTTCAGTAGAGATTGGCAATTCCAGCTCTGAAATCATCCAAATAATTCAAGTGAAGGTGTATGGAGTTTAAAAACACTGTGGAGCACTTCCTGTATTAATGCATGACATCACAAGGTGGAACAGAGTGTTATTTATTTGAGAAAAGAACACATCATAAAAATATACAGCACTGTTGTGTGCATTGTGTATGTGTGAATGAAACAAAACAAATTTCAAAAGTGTATTTGTGATGAGGAAACAACATTATAACAAAGGCTACGTTCAGACTGCAGCCTGAAGTGACCCAAATCTGATTTATTTTGCCTCTATGCGACCTGTATCTGATCTTTTTAATGACACACACATCCGATTTTTTCAAATGCGACCCAGGCCACTTGGATATGTGGTCCTAAAAGCGATACATATCCGATCTTTTGACATACAACTTCGGTCTGAACGGCCAGGTCGCATTCATCCGACCTACACGTCATCAACAAGCGACAAACGTCACTATTCTGCGCTGAATTAGGCGGAAACTGAACAGAACTGGACCATATTTTGGGAGACAAGCCCAGTGTTGAGTTGATAGAATTGTGTTACTAAAGAGGAACCCTGGTCCGAGTCCAGGTCCCACAGCTAGTGCAGCCAGCCCAGTTAGACACTTACCCAAAACGCCATGGCCAAAAACCTTGTCCTTCTCCTTCTCATTCTCCTCCTTAACACAAATAAGCTGTACATGTTAAGGCTCTGGTACAATAGTAACTTTAAGATCGCCAGGCGCTCAATGCTAGTGTCCATGTTTAGGCTACTTCCATAAAGTAGCCTAAACAAACAAACAAGTAACCCTTGTTGCATGTGACCTCATCGTGTCCTCCAAGGCGCATGTGGGACACTTTTAAGTTCACACTGGAGATCACAAGTCGCATTTAAGTGGAAATGTAAACAACGTCGCAAAAAAATCAGAGTTCACCAAAAAATCCGAATTGAGCTTTAAGCCCTGCAGTCTGAACGTAGCCATAGATCAGAAAATAGTGCAATACCGGCCCTTTAAGTTGAGCATACGCATTAAGTTTAGACGGCATCACCTCCTTATATAGATAAGTTTAATGCGAAACTGAGTAACATTCTAGATAAAAGAAACCTATCCAAAGAGAAAAGACGGTGACATCAGACTCCTTCTTTTATCAGTGCTTTGTGGACTCATCTATTACAGTGAGCTCCATTCTTCTTCAGTGTTAGCAGAGGACAACAAACAACTTATCCAAGAGTCCGCTGTAAAAGTGAAACTTACTGCTCCCAAAAATGTTTTATTTTGTACGTAAAACTTCCAACGGTCCAGCAACACAATATGGGCCCTTTAATTAATGTCAAAACCTGAAATTGTGGTATCTTAAACGGCCCATTTTACACTATGTTCTGATCTATATTATAATCAAAAACGTACCTGGAGTTGTGTTTTGTTTCATTCACACATGTTTAACACACAAACCTGCATATTCTTCTCTCAAACTAGAAGGCAATAATAATCGTGATGATGAAAGAAAAAATAAAGTCAAAAAGGTAAAGAGAGAGAAGTAGAGAAGGAGAAGAGAAGAAAGTATGTGTGTATGTGTGTATGAGTGTGTATGTGGTCAGTCTATCAGTCTAAAGGCAGAGTTTTTAATGACTTGCAATATTCCATAAACGATACAAACGATACCCATTTCTGTTCAAATTTTTCTTCATTGCCCTTAGTTGGAATATTAATCTTTTCCAATTTAAAGGTCCCATGGCATGAAATTTTAACTTTCTGAGGTTTTTGAACGTTAATGTGTGGTTTAGTCCCCCCCCCCCCATGGCTAAAAGTTGCGAAATGTCTAAACTGAGCATTTGCGGTCCTTTTCTGCGTTACACAAACCCAGTTTTGAAACGGGCGAGTTCAGACAAGGCACCTTTTTGACGTCAGATCGGCAAATGCAGCTCCAGCCCCTCCCTCTGTCTCCGCTCAGCGTCCCTGTATATCCCGCCCATAGAGTTTGGACTGTGAATGCGCTACAATGCGAAATGCGTTTTTTTATTTGCCTGGAGGCACGTCCGAGTGTTTCTAGGCTCGCAAGTCCCTTACCCGACCCTCTGGACCTCTGAAATACCAGTGGTTTAATTTTATTTTCTGTGTAAATATGCTTTTTTTCATTGCAAAGTCTCTCATCTGTCTTCCTGTGTTAAACACGGAAGCGAGCAGACAGCGGTGCAGAGCTGCGCTTCCAGCGGGGGAAACCCGCCCCCCGCTCCTTAGCCAATCTCTCTGTCCTTCTCATTTGCATTGAAGCAGCAACACCCAGAATAAAGCATTTTAGACACATATCTAGCCTCATGAAGACTGTCAGAGTCATATCTCATGCAGTGACTGTTGATTTTGAAGAAGGATTCATTTACAGTATTAGGGAACCATTAAGGAGCCATATAAAAGCATCAAGAAGTACCATGTCATGGGACCTTTAAGAAAACCTAAGACATCACAAAACCACTTTGAACTTGGATGGTTTTAGTCCTGGACTTGCCAATCCCAATAAACCAGGACTAAACCAGGACTAAACCAAGGATTAAACAGGACTAAATCAGGACCAAAACAGGACTAAAACAGGACTAAACCAGGGACTGAACCAAGGACTAAAACAGGACTAAACCAGGACCAAAACAGGACTAAAACAGGACTAAAAGATAAGATAAGATAATCCTTTATTTGTCCCACAATGGGGAAATTGCAGTGTCACAACGCAAGTTTCAGAAACAGTTGGAAAAAGAGCATGCATCAAAAATAATAAAGATAAATAATAATAAGTATGTACAATCAACTAAAAAACACAACAAGGTTAAAAGGCACAGGAACGCTGCACAATAAATGTCTTTGATTCTGAGCAGTGAACAAACAGCAGTTAAAGTGACTCCAGTTCAGTAATATATAATATCACTACAATAAAGTGACTCAGATGATTGTGTACAGTGCAGTGATGGACAGTGGTTGTTAAATAAATAAGTAGCAGGTAAAGTGACTTTAAATAATATTGCACATGTAATTATTACCATGGAGATGACACATGGTTGCTATGGAGATGAACATGACTTGATCATTGTACAGTCTGACAGCAGCAGGAAGGAAAGATCTGCGAAATCTCTCTTTAAAGATCCCATGACATGGTACTTCTTGATGCTTTAATATGGTGCCTTAATGGTTCCCTAATACTGTAAATGAATCCTTCTTCAAAATTAACAATCAGTGCATGAGAAAGACACAGTCTACACAGTCAGAGTCAGAATATCTCTCTCTGAACGACTCATTCTGGGGCTTGTTGCTTGAATGCAAATGAGAAGGACACAGATAGGTTAGAGGAGCGGGTGGGGGGTGGGGGTGGGGGGCAAATGCGCCCCTGTTTCGCTGCACTGTGCGCTGTCTCCCACTTCCGCGTTTTAAGCACGGGGGAAGAAAGGAGAGGAATTTCAATGAAAAAAACAAATTTTCACAGAAAATAAAATTAAACCACTGCTGTTTCAGAGGTCCAGAGGGTCGGGTAAAGGACTTCCGAGTCTAGAAACACTCGCACGTGCCTCCAGGCAAATAAAAAAACGCATCTCGCATTGCGTAGCTCCTTCGCGGTCCAAACTCTCTGGGCGTGATTTCCAGAGACAGGGGGTGGACATCCAGACGGTGGTGGAACTGCATTTGCATTTCTTTTTTCAATGTGATGTAACATAGTTGCCTTGTTCAGAATCGCCCGTTTGAGCTGTGTTTTTTTCTAACGCAGAAAAGGACCGCAAATGCTCAGTTTAGACATTTCGCAACTTTTAGCCATGGGGGGGGGGGCCTGAACAGGGTAGAGGAGCTCACATTAACGTTCAAAAACCTCAGAAAGTGAAAATTTCATGCCATGGGACCTTTAACACAGCGAGGGTGAATCAGTCTGTCACTGATGCTGCTCTCTAGAGCCGACAGAGCGTCCTGCAGGGTGTGACACTCATGGTCCAGCATAGACATGAGTTTAGCCAGGACCCTCTTGTCCCCCACCTGCTGCACCGAGTCTAGAGGACAGCCCAGGACTGAGCTGGACTTCTTGATGACCTTGTCCAGTTTCTTCTTCTCCCTCTCTGTGATGCTGCTGCTCCAGCAGACCACACCGTACAGTATGGCTGATGCCACCACAGAGTCATAGAAGGTCCTCAGGAGTGGCCCTCTCACTCCAAAGGACCGCAGTCTCCTCAGGAGATAGAGCCGACTCTGGCCCTTCCTGTACAGTGCATCTGTGTTATGAGTCCAGTCCAGTTTATTGTTCAGATGAACACCCAGGTACTTGTAAGAGTCCATTCTCTCAATGTCCCTTCCCTGGATGTTCACTGGTAGGGGGGGCAGTAGAATGGCATCTGCGGAAGTCCACCACCATCTCCTTGGTCTTACCTGCGTTGATGAGAAGGTGGTTCCGCTGACACCAGTTCACAAAGTCCTGCGCTAGTCCTCTGTACTCTGTGTCATCATCGTCTGTGATGAGACCAATGATGGCAGAGTCATCAGAGAACTTCTGCAGGACACAGCTGTCCGTGTTGTGTCTGAAGTCTGCAGTGTAGAGGGTGAAGAGGAAGGGCGCGAGGACCGTGCCCTGGGGCACCCCCACACTGCAGGTCATGAGGTCAGACACACACAGTCCCGGGCTCTCACAAACCACTAGATGACATCACAAGGTGGAACAGAGCATTTTGATGTTATTGCTTTGTCTAGAATGTTCCGCAGTATAGATTAAACATATCTATCACAAGGGAGACAAGCAGGTCACAGCATTATGTTACATTACAATTCAGATCTGTGGAGAGTCACCCCCCTTTACAGAAGGAATTATTGTATTTTTGAGTAATAGAAACACCTTTAATGAATAAATGCTAGATGGATGTGTTTAATCTCATATCAGGGGACATTCCAGACAAAGCAATAATATCTCCATGGAGACGAGCAGCAGAAAAGTTTCTCTTTAAAGCTCACAGGAGTCAATTTTGCACAATATAGCACCTTTAATTATGTTAACCCTGCAACATGTGCTATCTTAAACGATATGGACGTTCCCTTTTTGCTTCAAGGTTTTCCCTGAACACCAGATGAAAAACACGACTTGTTTTTCTCCCACTTGTCATTCATTTGGAGTGCTAATTGGTACTTTATTTTTTTTTAGCACAGCTGTGCAGATGGGTTGTTATGTGACTGGACATCTATTATGACCAAATCTTACTCAATACTTTATGCTTTTTCGAAAATAAAGGTATAGAACAAAACAAAATCTGTAGGGTTCTACAAAAAAAAAAAAAAAAAACTATACATTTTAAAGGTGTAACTTCCAAATACTTTCCTCCATGGAGATGTTATCGCTTTGTCTGGCATATGTATGGCATTAAACCTTTCTATCTTCATGGAGACCAAACCAGACCAAGTTACAGGTCAGATCTGTGGAGAGGCAACCCCGCTTAGTCAGAATGCCAGTTTTTCTAGGGATTTTTGAGCTACAAAACCCATTCCAAGCAGAGCAATGACCTGTCCATAGAAACAAGCAGGTGACAGACCTTCAAAGTACGTTGTGTACGAACTGCTACATAAATAAACTTGCCTTGCCTATTCTGTTGAACTCCCTAGTGTAACAAAAATAAAGCAGCCTGCGCGTTGGGAGTACTAACTTGGAGGCACACAATTCTTGGTTACATTCTTTCTATTATGGGCGACGCTCCTATACATGCATACTGTATGTCCCTGGAGACATCCCACTCCACAGCAGTCCACATCATGACTTTATATTTAAAACATAATAATCCAAGTTTCACTGTCCTATTGTTTGAATTCTTCCTTGTGCCTGCAGCAGAAGTCAGACCAAATGGATTGTAAAAAGTTGACAAAACTGACAATATTTTAGGTTAAGTCATATGATTCTAAAAAGTCAATAGAATAACAGAATTTTAAGAAAGCTTTGTGATTTTTCGGCTTGATGATTTTGTCCACAGTGCACAAAAATAGACGCTGAAGAACACAAATCAGAATAATTTACATCCTGTATTCCCACATGACATCACAAGGTGCAACAGAGTGTTTTCTGTTTGAGAGAACACAACCTATGCAAGATTTGTGTGTTAAAAATGCGTGAGTGAAACAAAACACAATTCCAGGTACAGTATGTCTGTGATGAGGAAACACTATACAGCTGTGGAAAAAAATAAGAGACCACTGTAAAATTATCAGGTTTTCTGATTTTACTACTTATAGGTATGTGTTTGGGTAAAAGGAGCATTTTTGTTTGAGTGTATAAACTACTGACAACATTTCCTCCAAATTCCAAATAAAAATATTATCGTTTAGAGAATTTATTTGCAGAAAATGACAAACAGTCAAAATAACAAAAACATACAATGTTTTCAGACCTCAAACAATGCAAAGAAACAAGATCAAATTCATTTTAAAACAACATAATAATAATGTTTACACTTAAGAAGAGTTCAGAAATCAATATTTGGTGCAATAACCCTTATTTTTAATCACAGCATTCATGCGTCTTGGCATGCTCTCCACAAGTCTTTCACATTGTTCTTGGGTGACTTTATTCCACTCCTGGTGCAAGAACTGAAGTAGCTCAGCTTTGTGTTTGTGTTGGAATTCAACAGACGCTGGAATGGAATGGGTTCAATTCGATCCCTGTGTGGCACATTGGTATGATCGTAAGATTCGGGTCACCCGAGCCTTTCTGTGTGGAGTTTGCATGTTCTCCCCGTGTCTGGGTGGGTTTCCTCCGGGCACTCTGGTTTCCTCCATTAACCCAAAACATGCACCATAGGTGAAATCCTCCAGCTGAGGTCTTGACCAAACCGAAGCAAGTAGATCATGGAGATGGTCCCTAATAACAGGATGGGTTAAATGCAGAGATGAGATGCTGATTTTAGAAAAAAATGCAGTGGTCTCTTATTTTTTTTCCAGAGCTGTAAATCATAAAATAGTAAGAAAAATATGGGCCATATCAGAGAATGTCCTCCCAAAAATTGTTTTTCATGAGAAAAATATCAACATTTCTGGACATGTTCTAAAATGCATATAATTCATGTATTAGTTTAGCTATTCATATTTAAATCTGCTCAATTTTTTAAAAATAATTTTTGGTTGTGCTCAAAATGCGCACTCTGAACAGAATCCAGTTTTGGAAATCACAAATCTAATGACAATTGAAAAATCAAGCATTTTGCAGCCCTATTTTCAATAAATGATCCTTTTCTCGCTTGAATCTACTTTCTGCCTCATCACTCCCTGCGCACATCAAAGCTCTGGCTCAAAGGTCAAGGTTGAGAGACAGTAATTGCTTTAAATCCAGGAAGTATGTTTAATTACATGACAGACACACAAATGCCATCAGCTACACCGCCTCTATATACAGAAACTCACCAATTAGCTCCAGAGGGCTTCCTGACAGGGGCGGCTATAACTGAATCCTGGAGGTCGCAGCAGTGGTTCCGACCGGAGAGCCAGGTGTTCCGGATACAACCTGGATTAGATATACATCATTAAAACAGTCATTCACCAGGCGCCCGCTCATTAGGAGATCTCAGCGTGTAACACAATACACCAGCACAGTCAATAATTAAAGGATATACTGGGAAAGGGTCATTTTAGCTCCATGAGAATACATATAAATGTGAAAAATGTCAGTGGTAAATTTAGAAATAAGTGCAGTTTTTTTTGTTTGTTTGTTTTTATTTTGAAATTTTACACAATGAAACCAAACATAGACCCAAAAACATTAATAAAAAAACACAACCCGCGTCTCTCTCCTCACTCATCACACATACAAAACTACACAAAATTCAGTCCTGTCAAGATGTTCAAAATGTTCATACTGATTTGATGTCAAGAATGGTTTGAGGTGAGATATGTTGTGTTCTCAACATTATAAAAGTTGTTGTCTATTTTCAGATGAAGGGCACACTGTAAAAAAAATCTGTTGTTTTTACGGAGAAATACTGGCAGCAGCAGTCGCCAGGGAAATCCTGTTAAAAATACAATCAAATGTAAACAGCATTACGGTACAACTTGTACATTTCACTGGGATTCCATGTACAATTAATGATAAATAAATGTAAATTTTACAGGTATGCAATGTACAATAATCAACACATAACTGTTAATTTTACGGATATTCAGTGTAAAAAAAAACAATGATTTCATGAACATTTCACCAGGATTCAATGTAAAATAAGCAGTTTTAGGATGTTAAATTTACAGGTTGTTCCGTAATGTTTACATACAGTATGTACTGTATTTTTAACGGGATTATACTGGCGACTGCTGCTGCCAGTATTTTTCCGTAAAAACAACGGGACATGTACACAAGTATTAGTTTTACTTTTTATCAGCTTCAAATTACTTTTAAATGTTAAGTTAAACGCTGTAACAAACTACACTCAAAAAAATTATTTAGATTTACTTAAAAGCATTGCGTCAAGCGGTTGCACGCAACCACATTGAGTAATTGTTGTAAAGCATGCTTATATAGTATGGACTTAACATACTTCAATAGGATCTATGTGCGTTTGCTAACAACTTCATCCCACAAGCTGCTATAAGTTTGAGCAATGCACTTTGAACTTTGACACAGCACCTTCATTTTTTAGCTCCTTTGAATCATGTTTTTTCACAGTGTCATATGTCGTCTGTAATGATTGTCTGTTCTTTGTTTAGGAACACTTTTTTAAGTGTAAACTACTAACACCAAATAAAATATTATCATTTGCAGAAAATGACAAAATGGTCAAAATAACAAAAAAGATACATGTTTTCAGACCTCAAACAATGCAAAGAAACAAGATCAAATTCATTTTAAAACAACATAATACTAATGTTTACACTTAAGAAGAGTTCAGAAATCAATATTTGGTGCAAAAAAAATTATTTTTAATCACAGCTTTCATGCGTCTTGGCATGCTCTCCACAAGTCTTTCACATTGTTTTTGGGTGACTTTATTCCACTGCTGGTGCAAGAACTTAAAGTAGCTCAGCTTTGTGTTTGTGTTGGAATTCAACAGACGCTGGAATGGAATGGCTGTAATACATGTAGAGATGCTGATTTCAGAAAAAAAATGCAGTGGTCTCTTATTTTTTCTAGAGCTGTATGTCATTGCTCTACTGTTCCACAGTATGATATTAAACAGCTCTGTCTTACATTTATTCAATAACAGGCGATTTTTTTGAGCAGAGTTGCATCTCCACAGATCTGACCTGTAACTTAGTCTAGTTTGGTCTAAAAATAGATAGAAAGGTTTAATACCATACTGTGAAACATTCCAGACAAAGCAAAAACATCTCCATGGAGAAAAGCATTTGACGGACCCTCCGGTAGAAAAGTTATACAGTGCACTACAAATGGCACATGAATTAACCTAACCTAACCTTAATAGATTTGAAATAATGAAACTGAAAATTAATTCAACCATTAAAAGTAAAAGCATTTTTTCCTAATATATATATATATATATATCCACATTACCAATCAACAAAAATCAAGCGACTGCAGCTGTGGTTGATATTTTTTCATAATGCAACGGGTAAAGGGCTTTAGTGCTGGTAGTTGTGCTGATAGTACTTCTCTGCTCCTTCAGTACGGCTGCTCCTTTTGGGCGGCTGGATAAGATAAGATAATCCTTTATGGATGGCTGTGCGCCTTCACTTTCAACAAATCCTTGGGAGACGCAGCTCCTCTCGTGTTGAGGAGAGTTGAGAAGACAGCTGCTGCACCTTTCTGGACAATTCCTCATTGTCTTTGTGGGTTGTATCTCCACCAACTCCATACCAGTGGTTTGAGTCTCTGCAGGAAATCTGACCTGTTTGTGTTTCTCATGTCAGCAATGATGTTGTCCTGTGCTTTAAGTTGTTCCTTCATATTTTCAAGGACTTTACTGGTGCTGGATAGCTTTAGGATGAACTGGACATTTTCTCTCACTGTATTTTTGTACAGATATTGGATCTCCTTGTATGCATTCATATGAGTTTCCAGCTCTTTGTCTTTCTTTTGGAGAGATTTGAGTTTTTGCACCTCCAAATTGTCAACCTTATTCCTGACCTTTTTGGAGTTTGCAAACTCTTGCCTCAGCTGCACATGTTTCAGTACTTTAGAGTCGTAGAGGCACCTTCTTATGTGTATTAATCTGTTCTTGCATTTGCGTGTTAATGGTCACATCTTTATTTAGCACTTCTCCACCTTCAAGGTGGTCCTGGACCAGCGGTGGAAATACCTGAACCAGGGGTGGAAGGTTCTGGACCAGGGGTGGAAGTCCTACCATAGACATGAAATGTCAACATTTTTGAATTTGTACCAAATTACATTCTATGCATGACTAAAAAATATACATTATGGACATGGGGCATTTTCCACAGTTGGCCAGCAGCGCCACAAAGACTTACCAGAAAATATTTTTAAAAATCTCAAACACACATACTTAGTCTGATCATGCTGAAATTTAAATCGTTTAAAAATATGAATAATGTGTGATCTCGACCTGAATATAACAGCCATCATCACCATGGGTGGCTTTAATATGTATTTATTTTAATTTATTTTGTTATCGAATGGATTCACAAATTTAGCATAACAATAACTTGTGGCTTCAAATGACAATTATATCCATGTGTTTTTAAACTAGAATGAAACAAAAAATAATAGTTAAACATGCTCACAGATAAGTCAATATCATGATAGACCCACATACTATTGTAGCTATTGCGAACTTAAATTTTGTTATAACTTAGTGCTTTTGCTGTATAAACTTATGTTTCCAGTGTGAAATAATAAATGTAATTGTTAGTTAAATGTTTCCACTGTACCCAGCTCCTTCAGCAACAGACTGCAACTATTTATATACTTGGGACACGAGGCCCCTGCCACCAATCTTCTGCAAATACAAGCAATCTGTGACATATCTTGCATTCCTGTTAACAGTTAAAGGTATCCATTTATGGCCTTGTATGAACAGTATGCTAAATTAGTTTAATTTAGAATCTTCGTGTATATATACAGTATATACAGGGAAGCTCCTTTGTTGTTTGTTTGCATGCACCTGATCTTAGCTCTTCTGATATCAGATAAAGGGCTTCTTTCACCATTACAGATATTAACCGTTAAACTGCAAATTCATCAGACTTCCTCCTCAGTTAGAAAATACAGGTATTTTAGAATGTTATGGTATTGTGTAAACCCACATTGACAAAATGGTGCATCAAAAATACCAAATATGAGAAATTTTGCAACACATAAAATACTTAGCTGAATAAAAGGAAAAACATTTAGAATAATTTTGTTTTACATCCTTCAACCTGTCAAAACTAAAAGAACCAAACCTCAAACCTCCTGCTGGGGCACATGGAAAACAACTCCGCTGTGTTATTCCAGGTACATTCATAACCTTAAGCTGAACAGCAGAGGGGAGTGACACAGCAGGAAGCTCATGGGGAGCAACCTCCAGGAGATCTCCACACTCCAGCCCCCAACTGCAACACAGCACAGGAGCCATACCATACTTTACCATGAATAAAACAAACTATTCCATAAACTGTCAGGAGATGTTGAAATAAACTCAAAACTTGTGTCTGGTTGTATTCTTTTTAGTATTGCCAAAAATATAGAAAAATCAGATATTAGTACAGCTCTGGAACAAAATAAGAGACCACTACATTTTTGTGTGAAATCAGCATCTCTACATGTATTACAGCCATTCCATTCCAGCGTCTGTTGAATTCCAACACAAACACAAAGCTGAGCTACTTCACTTCTTGCACCAGGAGTGGAATAAAGTCACCCAAGAACAATGTGAAAGCTTGAATGAATGAAAGATGTGATTAAAAATAGGGTTATTGCACCAAATATTGATTTCTGAACTGTAAACATTAGTATTACCGGCTGGTTAGCTCAACTGGTAAGTAATTGACTTTCCCTGGGGGGACCTGAGTTCAAATCCCCCCCCCCCCCTGGCAATGAGCAAGCTAGTGTGGGTCCTTGGGCAAGACCCTTCATGGTACTGCTCTCAGGCGCCGAAAAAGATGGCTGCTCACTGCTCCTGAAAAGGATGGGTCAAATGCAGAAGTCAAATTTCTCTCGTGTGTCATTGTGTGTGAGACCAAATAAAGGCTTAATCTTAATCTTATGTTGTTTTAAAATGATTTTGATCTTGTTTCTTTGCATTGTTTGAGGTCTGAAAACATGTATCTTTTTTGTTATTTTGACCATTTGTCATTTTCTGCAAATAAATGCTCTAAATGTTCATATTTTTATTTGGAATTTGAGGGAAATGTTGTCAGTAGTTTATAGACTCAAGCAAAAATGTCCCTTTTGCACACATACCTATAAGTAGTAAAATTAGAAAAATTGATAGTTTTGCAGTGGTCTCTTATTTTTTTTCCAGAGCTGTATTAGTCAATGCTAAAACTAGTTTTGAAACAAGATACTCATTTGAGTAAATATCAATAGTAAAAAGTCACATTCACAGGACAGATATAAGATAAGATAAGATAAGATAAGATAATCCTTTATTTGTCCCCCAAGGGGAAATTGCAGTGTCACAACGTAAGTTTCAGAAACAGTAGGAAAATATGAGCATGCATCAAAATTAAGATAAATAATAATAATAAAAAACACAAGACGGTAAGGTTAAAAGGCACAGGAACATTGCACAATAAATATATTTGATTCTGAGCAGTGAACAAACAGCAGTTAAAGTGACTCCAGTATAGTAATATATAATATCACTACAATAAAGTGACTCAGATGATAGTGTACAGTGCAGTGATGGGCAGTGGTGGTTAAATAAATAAGTAGCAGTAAAGTTACTTTAAATAATATTGCACATTATTATTACTATGTAGATGACACATGGTTGCTATGGAGATAAACATGACTAGCATTGATCATTGTACAGTCTGACAGCAGCAGGAAGGAAAGATCTGTGAAATCTCTCTTTAAAACAGCGAGGGTGAATATGAACCTTTCTCGAATAGCTTTAGAATGATCTTGAGCTGTATCAGTATAAGAGCACATAGACGAGTATATGGCCATGGACCACTGTGGAACCTACTTGGACCACTGAGGGATTACACCTAAGACCACATGGTAATATAAAAGAAAGTACTATTATTTAATGTTGAAAATCACATTACATTGTCTAAATAAAGAGTGTGTTTACTCAATAAAAACAGGGCTAAAAAGACATTCTTATTGAGTCATTTATATATAGCATTTTACATATCTTTAAGCCACTAAAAATATATATGACTTTTATGATTGCTCAAGGTTGTCTTAAAAGTGCACTATATGATTTCAGTCTCCATAGAGATTTTATTGCTTTGTGCTGGATGTTCCAAGGTGTGGCTTTAAACTGATCTATTTTGTGTTTATTAAACTATGGGTGTTTAATTGAGCAAAAGTCCTTCTTACAGTGAGAGTGTGATCTGACCTGTACCTAAGTTGGCCTTGTGGTGTATGCATAAATATATACGGTACATTTAAAGCAATATTGTTTATAGTGCACCTTTAACTGAAATCAAAATAGATTTTAATTGTCTGCATTAATCACACAGCTAATAATGGAAAGGGTTGTATGCCAGAGATGGCAGTTTATTATTGAATATTCAGTATTCAATTCTAGCTTCTGTCTATGTCCTTGGATACAGCTGACTGCACTTACTAGACACAAAGACAAACTTACAAAAAAATTATGATAGATAAATTACTAGCTATTTTTATTATATAAAATATGGTTTTATATTAAGTGTTTTTGCTATGGGTCCTTTGTCCCTTGGCCAGGTTTTGGACTTTCAGTCTCTCATAGGACATAGTAATTTAAATGACAAATGGGACAGAAATTCCTTATTTTAATGAAAAATATCATGTGCTTGAAAGATATATTAGTATTTTATTTATTTTTCATAAAAAGAACACCTGTCCCTAGGGATCACTGTCATTTCCACCACAAAATGTAACTTTAAACTTTTTTTTAAACCTTTGTCTACTTGAACCACATCAGTTGTGATGTGACAGGAGCTCATGTTAGCATAGCAGTGTTAGCTCCATGGAAGGAAGGGAAACAAGAACAAAATCAAGGTCAAGTTTTGCAAAACCAAGAGTAGGTTTATTGTTTGTCCTTTCCAAACACCTCATATTTCCTTTGAATGTACAAATAATGAGAAAGATACTATTTTATATTGTGTATTTTCAGTATATTTTATGCTAACTCTAAAACAGAGATTTTAAAATAAATGTTAACATTGTCACTATCACAAGTCATTTCCATCACTTTCTTTATTGTTATTGTTTATTTATTTAATATTTATGTCATTTCATTACAACCACTATCAGTTAATGTTTCTACACATTGTGATGAAGTAGAACAAATCAAAATATTTCTAAAAATATGTTTTGGATATTCTGAAAAATATCATGACCAATTTTGACTGTAGTTGGAGAATCACCCTGTTATGTTTCCGATGGCAACACCAAGAGCATCACAATCATCACAGGAAAAAAAGCAAAAGGACCACAAAGAATAGGTAGAGCAGTGCTTCCAGAATGATGTGGACTTTCTGAAATGCCACAGTGCACTCCATGGTAAAACCTAGCTCTGTGAACTCTGGCCTGCAAAAAGACTTTAAGGACATTCCCAGGTCTTAAATAATTGTGTGTGGGGCTAGCGGAGCACTTTTTAATTACTAAGTCGTGGCCTCAGTCCTACAAGAGATTTTTAGCTCATTACTCAACATTCCCGCAAGCAACTGCAAGGTCAAAATGAGCCAGTCAGTCCCTGCAAGTCCTCATTTGAATCAACTATAGCGTATGCCACAGGATTTATGAATAACAGTTGAAAAAGTGTGATGAAAAAGTCACTGGGTCTATGTTTTGGAGTTTGAAAGATTTCTCTCAAAAGAATGTGACAAATGCTAACTACTATTGTGCACACTGATTGAAACTATGTGCTAAAATATAAAAATAAAAAAATAAAATATATCGTGATACTACATTTGGTGATACAGTATTGTTATGGTGGGCTGCTGTGATAAGAGTATTTTTTGGTATATTTTACTAAATTAATTTGTGACAGTGCTACAATTGTTAAGTTTGTTCACAGAAAGGAAACTTGTTTTTGCACTACAGTTGACATATTTCTGGTTTAACAAATAAATACTGTTGTTATATGTACTGTATTTGGTTCTTAAAAATAGTGATATATATTAAATTGCAATATATTGATTATCACATGTCTTGCCATATCGTGATAATATCGTATTGTGAGCCATATATCAAGTGTCATATTTAATCATGAGGGAGCATGCGATTCCCAGCCCTCATTGAAACAACTGCATTTCAGACACATTTCATTGCCTAGAGGGAAACAAGATGGAATGAAGAGAAAAAAGAAAGCATTAGCAGCTCAAGGTAAAGGACTCGTAAGTGTATACACAGCACCCTCCTATGTGCGAATGTGTTATTATGATTTACTTTAGGTCTAGCTTTTTTACTTTAAACTGTTTCCACAGAACAGACATAGAACAGACATAGAACAACAACATTCTACTGCACATGACCAATTCACTGCTGTATCTTCCATTGCACATTTTGATGCACACTGCACACTTTGGAAATCTGTATATAGTATAGGTTATTTGTTATTTATTATGTTGCACTGTTTTAAGATTTTAGACCGTAGACTTTAGTTTTAACTTAGATCTCTGTCTTAGATAGTTTTTTGTTGTGTTTTGTCTTCATATTGTATTTTGTACACTGTCTTTTTGCACTACCTGGCCAGAGAGAAACGAAATTTCGATTCACTGTATGTTGAACACATATGGCAGAATTGACAATAAAGCTGACTTTGAACTTTGAACTTGAACTTTGAACTCAGGTAATGATTTTAATGTTTTCAGAGGCAGCATGTTTGATTGTTTCCAGGCCCAGCACAAGAAAGAATGCTCTCAATAGCACTGATCTACCAATTTTTGGACTGGATCTGCTTCTGAGATAAAAGTTGCTAAATCTCATTTATGTTGATAAGATAAACTGAAAATCAATTGATAACTGTGCTGGTTAGCTAATGTATTCAAGATATGTAATGATATTATAATTATATATATATGTATATGTATATGTATATATATATATATATATATATATATATATATATATATATATATATATATATATATATATATATATATATATATATGTATATGTATATATATATATATATATATATATATATATATATATATATATATATATATATATATATATTGATATATATATTGATATATATATTGATATATTGATATATTGATATATGTTAAAACTGTAGACATATTAAAATGAATGTATTGGAATGTGCAGACAGGCTTTCAGATAGAACTGTTGCTTGTAGACACACTGTACCTTCTGATAAAGTACTGTTTTTGCCTTATTGTGCATAAATTTCCTATTTTGACCCAATACTATATCTTGGAAACTATAGCTAATTAGCACTTCTGACTTACTTTTTCTTTGTTAGTGACCTAAACCAAGAAAAATTTCACTACTTTTGTTCCGGAAGCATTTTGCTGGTAGACCAATGATATCTTTATATTTAACCAGGAGAGAAATTCCATGTAATAAAAAATTCACTGAATAACTTTGGGCGCAGGTAGAGACAAGAATGATGAGTTCTGCTGCTACGGTGGAGATAGGGTGGAAGGATTAGAAGCAGCTGAAATAGTAGAAGAAGGGTAAAATGAGTCTGTTATATGAAATTAGTTTCATAGAGTAGGTGGTTGGCTGACAGTGACAGGTGACAGACAGGTGACATGAGGCAGGGACAAGAAAGTAAAAGCAATCTATCTAGAAGCTTTCTAACATTTTGATGAGGTATTTTCGTGAAGGCTCTTTGCCCAGTTCTTGTATGCATATCACTGACTCTAATTTATCATCATCAGACTTGTATTACTGTGTCATACCTTGACATTTCGGCTGCACTCTGCTGCCATGTGATACTTATTCAGAACTGTATGCCAGGTCTGAGAAGGTTTGTATGCCCCCCCATCCCAATTTACAGTCTGTGGGCGTGTTTCCAGTTCTTGTTGTCCTTCCTGACCCGACTATGGTATGTGTTTCTCTCTGTGCTTATAGCATCATCCCAAATCACGTTTCTCCCTGTTACAGTGGTCAGAAATGGCAGACTTGAGCAGTTGCTCTGTCTTACTCGGTTGCATGATTTGGTCGTTTTTAGTGATACATGCAGCTTTTTCAGATCCGATACCAATTTTTGGACTTAAAGTATCTGCCAGTAGCCTATATTAATGGATACTAGTATAGGGATGTAAAATGGCACATATTTTCTTAAACACAGTAACTTACTTATTACGCAATGATCCAGTTGCATTGGATTCAATTGTTATTTATCCTTCAGATCCCTACAGAACAGAAACTCAAACCCCATGAAAGGTTCTAGGCCAAAATTATGATATCAATTTTACTGATATTATGAACCCGGTCCAGCAAATGTTTCAGTATCAGTGCCGATATTCGTTACCAGTATCGGAGAATCCCTAGTATCTTTGAATACTCTCCCCCTGTTCCCCATGTTTAGGCATAACATAATAATACAGGTCTCACTATAAAAATCTCATTAAACATGAAGACCTAATTAACCTAATTGGACTATGCATCGATTTCCAAAAGTACAAAAGTAGTGAAATTTTTCTTGGTTTAGGTCACTAATAAAGAAAAAGTAAGTCAGAAGTGCTGATTGACTATAGTTTCCAAGATATAGTATTGGGTCAAAATAGGAAATTTATGCAAAATAAGGCAAAAACGGTAGTTTATCAGAAGGTACAGTGTGTCTACAAACAACCAGTTCTATCTGAAAGCCTGTCTGCACATTCCAATACATTCATTTTAATATGTCTAGTGTTTTAACATTAAGTATTTTTTGATTTCACATAAGAGAGATGCCTCGAAATTGTGTCCACCTGATGTCTTAAGATATTTCTTGTTTATTTCTTGACGGATAAAGAAGTGCAAGTTAAATATTTTCTAAATTAAATATTATTTTTAAGCAAAAATGCCTAAATCTATTGTATAAACAGATGCGATTTTGATGTAAAACAATATCGTTACATATCTTGAAAACATTAGCTAACAAGCACGGTTATCAATTGATTTTAAGTTCATCTTATCAATATAAATGAGATTTAGACACTTTTATCTCGGAAGCAGATCGAGTCCAAAAATTTGTAGACCAGTGTATCTGGAATAATAAACTATAATCTTACTGAAAGGAGGAGACAGGGCTGATGTGGATGCCTTTCTTGGACAAATTGGCAAGCCTAGACTTGACATAGGCGACTGTTGAAGTATTGTGTTGTGTGTATGTTCAAAATTGATTGATTGATTTATTTATTTCAAATAGTCTTCACCTGAGCATCGCCTCACTTTCATCCCCTGCACCGAGCGCTCTCACTGAACCGACTCTCTTCATTCAGTGACCAGCTAAAGTTGATTATCATTCAGGGCTTTTAATCTTACCATATGATGTTCAACAGGCCCCTCATCTGCATTAGCCATTGATGGAGCTTGGATCATTTTCTATTGAACTCTGGACGCAGCCGTGTTCAGGTCTCCAGGGGTGACGAGCGGGAGCGTTGAGGACAGAGGAAACAGGAAGCTTGAGAAGAACCCCCATATAATCAGAAAGAGATTGAGAGATCGTTTGAAGATCCACAATAATGGTTTGTAGTGATGGATAATACTCCAGGCAACAGAGCATTCATCCTGCAGAAGCTCAAAACACACACATTAGCATAATCTTTTGAGGTAACAAGCAGAATATGATAGCTTTGTCGTTTCATGTGTGGTTGAGAAGGAAAATTGAAACTATTTATCTATTATTGTGGACGAAACAAAACTGCCAACTGGGAATCTAATATTTTTTCCGTTAAATATTTAAAGGGCCCATATAACGCTATTTTGTGATCTATGTTAAAGGAAAAGTAACGTTATTTTACAATCTGAGCCTTCTTTCGGTAATAAAACAAGTCGTTTGACTCACCCATATCACGTTGGTGTCATTTGGAGCTGTTTGGTAAAAGTTATGTTGTAGCGTATCCGTTAGCGCGAGTAATCGGGGCATTACTTTGCGGTCTCCAAATAACACAAACTTTAGCACTTTTCAAATCATAGAAGCCCGATGTCTTAATCTACGATTTCGTTTGAAGCAAAAGTGGCCTGTAATCCGAGATTTATCCATAGTTTTCAGCTTTGCGTTTCATGTTTGGGTCCCGGGAGCAGGGCACAGTCCGCACATGCGCACTGGCGTCCTCATCTACTCGAAACTATGGCTAAATCTCGGATTACAGGCCACTTTTGACCACACAAAATCGTAGACTAAAGACATCGGGCTTCTATGATTTGAAAAGTGCTAAAGTTTGTGTTATTTGGAGACCGCAAAGTAATGCCCTGAGTACTCACGCTAACGGATACGCTACAACATAACTTTTACCAAACAGCTCCAAATGACACCAACGTGATATGGGTGAGTCAAACGACTTGTTTTATTACCGAAAGAAGGCTCAGATTGTAAAATAATGTTACTTTTCCTTTAAAATGTTATTTCCTCATCAAAATCATACCTGGATTTGTGTTTTGTTTCATTCACACATGTTCTTCTCTCAAACAGAAAACACTTGTGATGTCATGCAGTAATACAGGAAGTGCTTCACTGTGTTTTTAAACTCCACACACCTTCACTTGAATAATTTGGATAATTACAGTTCTGGAATTGCCGATCTCTACTGAACTAAAGGTAAAAGGTGGCTGTTCATTTGAAAAGTACTGCTTCATGACATCACGAGGTGGAACAGAGCATTTTGAGCTTTGGAGATATAGACAGACTAGTAATGCAGGATTACACAAAAAAATGTGTGTGAATAAAACAAAACACAACTCCAGGTGAGGAGGTAGCACCATTTTAATAAGGCTTAAAGCTCACAAGAGTCAATTTAGGACCTCCAAACAGAAAAGTTGCATAATGCATACAGTACAGTTTGAATTGGTGCAATGCTGAATGTACATTATGTTATTACAGTATAGTGTATAGAGTAATAGACAAACTTTATTGATCCACATGGAAAATTGTAAAGACAACTCACACATCACAATATATTATAATAACAAAGAGTAAAAATATAAATGGTAATAATAAATTCAAAAGCATACTTATATAATATAAATGTATGTGCAAGCAAAACTATAATATGAATGTAACATGGGCGCTTTAAGTACAGACTGAACTGGTACAAAACTGAATATACATTATATTATTACAGAAAGAATTAGTATGTATTAGATTGTGTTGGTGTTACTGGGCCACTGAGGGTCTCATTAACACAACATACCTACAGTTTATTTACAACTCTGCAGGCGGAGCTCATTGGAAATCTATGAGGGAACCACTCAAGTCTGTGCCCAGCAGAGACCTGTTTGGAGAAAGAAATAACAAAATGTTAAGACCTTGCGTTACGGAGCCGTGAGAAAAAAACAGCAGATGTGCCAAAGGTGATATGATTATGTGGCTATAATTATGTATCATGTACAGGAATAACAATGTTGTTTTGATTCAGTGTTTAGAAAAAGTACACACAAGTACTAATGTATTTCAACTGGTCAAATACGCTCCAAATAGGCCTGTTACCATGACTCATTTTGAAGTGTGATATATTGGTCCAGAGAGATATCTCAGTAAACAATAACACTGAAACTACTTTATGCAACACAATAGCAATATTACACAAGATCATCCCAGTGAACTATTTTTAAATAGATAGTATCATTAAAAGAGCTGAGCTGCAACCCCCTACTACTGAAATCAATCAATCAATCAAGCTTTATTTATAACCCGCTTTTCATACAAACAAATGTAACACAAAGTGCTTTACAGTGATTAAAAGTAACTCCACACATCCCACACAGATCCAGTAGAACCAACACACCTTTTGTGAATCGCAATTTATTCTAAAATCATTTAAAATCTTTGCCAAGCCAGTCTCGCTGCTGTGATTCAACCAGATTAAAATTTTTCCAAAATGTTGGGATCATCTAAAAATCATTTAGTTGGATAAAAAAAAACAAGTTTTCTAAAATTTTGCTTTAAGATCCCATGACATGGTACTTCTTGATGCTTTTATATGGCGCCTTAATGGTTCCCTAATACTGTAAATGAATCCTTCAAAATCAAGCCTCAGTGCATGAGAGAGCCTCATGAACACAGTCAGAGTCATAAATATGTCTCTGAAAGGCTTTATTGTAGGCTTTATTGTAAAGGCATTGTTGTTTGAATGCAAATGAGGAGGATAGAGACAGGCCAGTGCAGCGGGTGGGGGTGTGGCCAAATACGCCGCTGTTTTCTTGATTAGCAGTGTGATGTGCGCTGTCCCCACTTCCGCGTTTTATGTGCAAAGGAAGATAGGAGACGCGTTCCATTAAAAAAAACTAATTTTCACAGAAAATAAAATTAAGCCACTGCTGTTTCAGAGGTTCGGAGGTTCGGATAAAGGACATCCGAGCCTGGAAACACTCTCACGTGCCTCCAGGCAAATAAAAAAATGCATCTCGCATTGTGTAGCTCGTTTGCGGTCCAAACTCTCTGGGCGTGATTTCCAGAGATGGGGTGGACATCCAGACGGGAGGTGGAAACCTTTCCGCGAGTGTGACATCAGAAAGTTCCCTTGTTCAGAATCACCCGTTTGGGCTGTCTTTTTTTCAAACACAGAAAAGGATAGCAAATGCTCAGTTTACACATTTCACAACTTTTAGCCATGGGGAAGGGGCCCTAATCAGGGTAGGGGAGCTCACATTAACATTCAAAAACCTCAGAAAGTGAAAATTTCATGCCATGGGACCTTTAAGAATGGTAAGTTAGACACTGGTCAGTAGTAATAATCATTAAAATCTAAATTGCTCTTCTTTAGCAGGGGCCTCACCACCGCCGCTTTGAAGGCAGCCGGAAAGACCCTTGTTTGAAGAGAGCAGTTCATCATGATTAAAAACTCATCCCTATAAGAGCCATAAAATTACTTAAACATCGGTTGGGAATTGGATCTAAAAGACATGTGGTGGGCCTCACTTGAGGAGAAAACTTTGCCAAGTATCTCAGCATTAACCAGGACAAAATTGTCCAGTGTTTCCTCTGGTCCAGATAAACACTCAGATGTGTTAAAAACAGAGCTTTGACAAGATAAAATATCACATCTGATAGTCCACCAGCACTCTGACCAGAACTGAAGAAGCAGCTTGGATGCCAAATAAACTTTCGTCTTTTTTCGTTTGAATTTCTCCTTTTGCCATAACAAAACAGCCACTTCACAAGAGGATGTACCAACACAGACAGGAGAAGTCACAGGCCACTCCTTTGGGGACAGTGAGGTACAGATCTTGCCCAGAGAAAAGAACTGGTTCGAGAGGGGAGTTAAAGAGGCTATTTTTGTCAAGAAAGAGAATCCTTCCTTGAACAGAAATGGAGGTCTCAGACATCATTTGTCCCACATCTATAACTCTATCCTCAAACCTAAATCAAAACTAACAAAGAAAACAATAGGGCAGCAGGTCAGGTCCAGAGGTGTGAAAACACCTATTATGGCCCTGAAAGGTTATGCTAACAAAAACAAATACGTGTGGCAGTCTCATTTTCATTGTAGTTAGCTCCTCCCTTCAGGCAGATATAGGCAGTGTCCACCAGTGTCTGGCCAGAACTGAAGAAGCAGCTTGGATGTGCTGTGAAACGTATTTCACCAAATAAACTTTTGTCCAGCTGACAAATTGAATTTCTCCTTTTGCCACATCTGACAGTGTTTATCTTTCCCATGAAGTGTTCACAGAGAGAGTCAGTGGTTGCCAAGTAAAACGTGCTAAAAAGGTTTAAAATGTCAATGGTGACAAGAGAATCTTATCGTATTACAACAAAAATACCTCAAATCTCCCCACTTTTACAAAGAAAGTGTATATGTGATAAATTTTGAGCCCAAAAATATACTGTTCCAGCTTTCATATACTGAACAATAAATCAATTATAGTAATGATCGTGACAGGCCTAGCTCCAAAGCTCATCTATTCACACATTTCCTACTATATCCAGGGTCTAAGGTTTGACCAAGCCATTTGAGAACAGAAGTGAGAGATATATACTGAAAAGGTGATATCACAATTGTTTTTACAGATATGCTAATTTAGAATAGAGTTGTTTAATTATTGCCTATAATTAAAAATATACTTATCACTAGAAGTCCCGGGAATTTTGACAGCCCCCTTAAAGGGATATGCCACCCCCAGGTCAAATTTGGGCATCTCCCCACAGTCCAGAGACTAAAATAAGTGGTGGAAAGCGTTTTCCTGCTCACCCAGCCATTGTCCGAGTCTGTCGCCACTGACCGCCGCGGTATCTGGTGCTCCTCCGCCTTAGAATGGAGTCTAACGTAGCCAGAGAAAGATTTCGGCCAAAAGGAATTAATTTGCTCGATGCGTTTCCCAATTACTTTGTGTGTAGTGCGCATTCATATCGAGTGCAAATAAATGTGCAAATCAACACGGAGAGCTTACCTTGGTCATTTTGGGTGGGAACTATTTTCCAGTGCGGAAGAATACAGCCGTATCACGCAGCACGCTGCCAGGGGAATCCCAGTTACGCACCGGGAAGGGAGTTCCCCTGTTGCACAACGTGGTGCGTGATACGGCTGTATTCTTACGCACTGGAAAATAGTTCCCACCCAAAATGACCAAGGCAAGCTCTCCGTGTTGATTTGCACATTTATTTGCACTCGATATGAATGCGCACTACACACAAAGTAATTGGGAAACGCATCGAGCAAATTAATTCCTTTTGGCCGAAATCTTTCTCTGGCTACGTTAGACTCCAGTCTAAGGCGGAGGAGCACCAGATACCGCGGCGGTCAGTGGCGACAGACTCGGACAATGGCTGGGTGAGCAGGAAAACGCTTTCCACCACTTATTTTAGTCTCTGGACTGTGGGGAGATGCCCAAATTTGACCTGGGGGTGGCATATCCCTTTAAAGTCCTGGAGAAGGGTCAAAAGACCCTTAGTCCAAACTGACGATTCTGCTGGCCACAATTAGCCTCTCTTCATTTGTAAACGTGTTCATTACCTGATGAATGAGCAGGGGGAGGACTATCTGGTCCTCTAAATGCATTCCCGCACAAGCAGAGGCGGGTAGTACTCAGTTACTTTTTACTTCTACTTGAGTAGTTTTATCACAAGGTACTTTTTACTTCTACTTTAGTAATATTACAATGAAGTATCTGTATTCTTACTTGAGTAAGAAAAATATTTAATCATTCCATTGTGAGTAAATATTTTAGTGGCAAAAGCTTCATGTCGACATATAAAATAAATGTAGTTTTGTATTTCCTGTACCTTATTTTCAAAAATTATACCTTTTTATATAGTTTAATGGCATTTTCTTTGGAAATATTATGTTATTAATATATTTTCACATTATTTTATGCTTTTATTTTATTTAATGCTATTTAATGCTCTTTCTTTGTACTTTTTTACCCTTACCTGAGTGATTATTTGGTCACTATTTTTTAGTTCTACTTGAGTAAATTTATTTTAAAGTAAAGCTACTTTTACTTGAGTAAATATTTTGGCTACTGTACCCACCTTGGTGCCAGGTCCACCACAAAAACTGTTCAATTCTGGCCGGACGATGCAATATCCAAACTGCAGGACTGCTTTGAAGGGACAGACTGGGACATATTTGAACACCAGGAGCTGGACAGTTAGACAAAAACTGGAGTGAGTTGATAGAATAAAATGTATCTTTTGCAACTGAGGGATTACACAAACAAAAGCAGCTAGTGCAATACCCCAAACAAATGAGGTATTCCTTTTTGTCAGTATTTATTTCCCACTCTCAGTTGAGAGTGATTTTTTCACAGTAAATTATTCAGGAAGATGAACAGATTCCAGAGTCACCTCAGCTGGCTCCTCAAAATGTGGAGGAGCAGTATCTCTTCTCCAGTCTCCACCCAGACTCACTCCAGTATCTCAACCAACACTCTATACATATAACAAAATAATATGGTTTCTGCATTTCAATTGGGAAAGTTTACCTCTCATTTTGCCTAAAAAGGTTCACTTGTATGGACTATCAAGTCTGCTATGCAAGTTTCATGAACTAATCAAACATTAAAACTTCAGAAAACTATATAGAAACTCACAATGAATACCTATACATTTTCACAAGGCCATACTGTACAGAAAAATATGAATCTCTTGTATTTTTCAGTGTTTTAGTTTGTATCTGACAGTATTTGGTACTCCTCTCCTCTCAGTACAAGCAGTAGAAACAGCTTTAATAGATGCCGTCTGTCCCTGACTTTCAAGGGGGCCTTGAATGTACCTTCAGCTCATTCAAACCCACGGCTTATTGTACTACTTGGTTTTTGAATTTTTACTTCTTCATTTTCTTCCGCTTTTTCCATTTTCTGGGTCGTGGGGGTCCAAGCAGTGTTCTGCTGCCCAGAACACAATGCACAATGTGGTGGGTCCACAGGGTCCACAGGAGGACGGCTCACGTCGCAACAGGCCGTGATGTATCTTCTGTCATGGGGGCTACCAGACACTGGGGGCGAGGTGGGGTTAAGTGTCTTGCCCAAGGACACAACGGCAGCACTCATCTGTGGAAGCTGGGATCATATGCGGTCAACCCGTTGAGAGCGGGATTCGAACCGCCAACCCCTGGATCACTAGAGAAATGCTCTACCAACTGAGCTACTGCCCCTAGAATGTTTACTTTTCAGTACAGCCTTCGGGAATATAATGCAATTTACTTCAATAGCTAAAAGTTGGACAATTGCGGTCATAACAGCGTACACTGTGGGGGAATAATGTTATAAAACTGTTCTATATACAAGAATGAGAACTTCGCACTTCAGTTTCTTCAAACGGGTGCGTTGGAGGAGAGGGAACAGCCCCAGAACATACGAGAAGAAAATAATTCCGCACTCCGTCTTACTTGCAAAATGTAAGATTTATTAAGACATGCAACGTTTCGGCACTAGGCCTTCATCAGGCAAAATTTTGGATTGAATGAATTAATTTTTTAGATGTATGTTGGGATTATTTTCTTCTTGTATAAAACTGTTACATTGACAAGGTGATAACAGGTTCTATATTACAAAAATAAAAATGGATTCATGTGAGCTTTCAGCCATGTTATAATGCTGTTACCTCCTCAAAAATGTACCAAGAGCTGTATTTTGTTTCATTCACACATTTGAGTTATCCTTTATTACTAGTCTGTCCACATCTCCAAAGCTCAAAATGCACTGTTCCACCTTCTGATGTCATGTAGTGGTAGGTTTCAAGTTAACAGCTACATTTTACGGTACATTTTGTTTAGTAGTTGTTTTCCAAATGATATCGCAAGGTGGAACAGAGTCTTTTCTGGGTGAGAGAAGATCTCAGCCTAAATCTGCAGGGTTTGAGTGTTAAACATGTGTGAATGAAACAAAACACAACTCCAGGTATGTTTTGATGAGGAAACAACATTCTAAAATAGAACAGAAAACAGAAAAGAAAAGTGTTTTGGAAGTCTTTGTTATCAGGTGTATTGTGCATATTTTAGCTTGTGTTTTGTTATTAAATCTCCGCATTACCGTCTGCCTGGCCTGTGCTCTATATTCTGAATGACACAGCGAAATATCCCTGTGTCCCCATTATTGTTACGTCATGTTCTGAAAAACCGCTGACCAGTTTATTGTGACTTATACATAAACTAGGTCAGTTTACAACACTAAATAGTCAGTTATTTGGCACTTTATTAGGCACTCAAAGAGATTAACAGCCCTTAGAGATTCACTGATTCAGCCAGTACCAACCAGAGCGTAGCAACAAGGATTCAACAACACAATGCTTTAAACATAATTGGAGACTGACTGAATGAACAAATCAATATAATGTTATAGTTACTTTGTTAAAGATGGAGTGTTATTTTTACTTTTTGGAACTTTGTACTTTATAGCATTGTTCTCTCATCACAAACATGCCTGAAGTGCCTGAAGTCTAATATGTCATTCATGCATATTTGAATACACTTGCCATCTCTTCTGGGCACTATTTAAATCTCATGGTTAACAGTACCAGCCCAAGCCTCAGCCCACAAGCCTATGTAAACAGAAGGTCTCTGCAATGCTCCCATGTTTCACAAATATACAAGAGCATCATTCAAAACAATACAGCTCAGGGGGGGGGGGGGAAGAGACCACTGCATTTTTTTTTTCCTGAAATCAGCATCTCTGCATGTATTACAGCCATTGATACAAGGAGAAGTTCAATTTGTCAACTGGACAAAGTTTGTTTGGTTGAAAACGTTTCGCCGCTCATCCGAGAGGCTTCGTCAGCTCTAATAAGAGTGCTGGTAAGACACTTGCTTATATCTTGCTGCAGGGAGGAGCTAACTAGCTAACTACTTTCCGAAACTATCTCAGTGGTCTACTCCATTCAGTGTAGTGAAGACTGCAGTGAGCGCTATATTGGAGAAACCAAGCAGCCACTTCAGAAGAGGATGTACCAACACAGACGGGCGTGCCAGAGTGGACCGTCATCTGCCGTATATCTTCACCTAGAAGCCACGGGTCATTCTTTTGAGGACAGTGAGGTTCAGATCTTAGCCAGGGAAAAGAATTGGTTTGAGAGGGGAGTTAAAGAGACTATTTTTGTCAAAAAGAGAATCCTTCTCTGAACAGAAATGGTGGAGTCAGACATAATTTGTCTCCCATCTATAATTCCATTCTTAAGCCTAGATCAAGCAAACAGGGGAACAATAGGGCGAGCCAGGTCAGGGCCAGAGGTGTGAAAAAAAAAAAACGAATGAATAAGGATCGTTATCTAGACGCCAGAGAAACAAAAGATGGAAACCAATGAGATAGTTTCGGAAAGTAGTTAGCTAGTTAGCTCCTCCCTGCAGCAAGATATAAGCAAGTGTCTTACCAGCATTCTTATTAGAGCTGACGAAGCCTCTCGGATGAGCGGCGAAACGTTTTCAACCAAACAAACTTTGTCCAGTTGACAAATTGAACTTCTCCTTGTATCATGGATTCTACCTGGACGACTGAGGGACTTTTCACGTATTACAGCCATTCCATTCCAGCATCTGTTGAATTCCAACACAAACACAAAGCTGAGCTACTTCAGTTCTTGCACCAGGAGTGGAATAAAGTCACCCAAGAACAATGTGAAAGACTTGTGGAGAGCATGCCAAGACACATGTGTGATTAAAATAAGGGTTATTGCACCAAATATTGATTTCTGAACTCTTCTTAAGTGTAAACATTAGTATTATGTTGTTTTAAAATTAATTTGATTTTGTTTCTTTGCATTGTTTGAGGTCTGAAAACATGTATCTGCAAATAAATGCTCTAAATGATACTATTTTTATATGGAATTTGGGGGAAATGTTCTCAGTAGTTTATAGACTCAAACAAAAATGTTGCTTTTGCCCAAACACATACCTATAAGTAGTAAAATCAGAAAAACTAATTTTGCAGTGGTCTCTTATTTATACTGTACTACAACTTCACAAACTTGATGCGATGTTCAGTGTATCATTAATGGAACACGTGCTGATTGTGTTGTGATGGCACTCTGAAGTAGAGGTGACTTAACACAAGGAGCACTGAAACTAATGAAACATTTTAATGGTAAATGGTAATTTTTATATAGCGCTTTTCCACCTTCAAGGCACTCAGAGCGCTTTACAACAAGGAACCACTCACCCATTCACACACACATTCACACATCAGTGTACGCAGACATTGGGGGCGAGGTGGGTTAAGTGTCTTGCCTAAGGACACAATGGCAGCGTTCTTCTGTGCGAGCTGGAATCATAGCAACCAACCTGTGTGGGTCAATGGATCTGACCTGACTGTTTATGTCGAGAGAGGGATTTGAACCACCAACCTTCAGATCAGTGGACAAACGCTCTACCAATGCTCAACCTATATGTTGTATGTGGGTTAACAATTAATACCCCATAGAAGGATAATACCCCCTTTTTAAGTGTGCATTGTGTCACTTTTCTGGTAGAGGGTATGTCTCCATGGTGATGTTATTGCTTTGCTTGGGGTGTTCCACAGTATGGCATTAAACAATATATCTTGTATTTGATTATAAGTGCTTTGATTTATAAAACTACAGCAAAACATGGCCTGCTTGGCTCTTTGACTTAGACAAACTTTATTGATCCACAAGGGAAATTATTTGGATTCAGTAGCTCAGACATCACACAGAGAGTAACAAAAAATAGATGGTATAGGAAAAAGGATAGCAAGAGACCGGTGTCAAAGGAGACATAATTATAAAAATAATTAAAGCCGCAAACGGCGTTGGTCGGGACCTCACACCTGCGGCCAGCAATACAAAGTATTTTCAGCTGCACAAGATGTCATGTCAATCTAAAGCACAGCAGCAGCTTCAGTGCATTTTTTTAACAGTTCCCTTGTCTACCACATGGTGGCGCTATGACATATGGGCAGTTCATTTGCATAAAAATGTTTCTCTTCATCATATACAAGGCTATGCCAAATTTCGTGTGGTTGGCTCAAGTGGTACGCTAACCGTGACCCACTTTGCGTTTAGGGGGCTAAGCTACTGTATTTTCTTGCAGTTCACTTGCCTACCATATGGTGGCGCTATGCCAAACTAAAATGTTTCCTCTCAGCATACGCATGCCAGCAATACAAATAATTACATTATTTTTATGATTATGTCTCATTTGACAGCTGTCTCTGCTATCTTTTTTGCTCCATGGAGAGAGTTAAATGAAATGTCATACTGTATAATGTAAAGTATGTCACTGCCTCACTGTAAATGCTACTGTTAACTGTGCAATAACCTGCTCATAACCCACATGCAGTACTTATACTACACTATATTATGTGCAATCTGTGAAATACTCTACTTACACCTTATTTAATCCTAACTGTACCTTTGTATTTTATAATTTTTATTACATATTTTTATATTGTTTACTTTTTCCCCTGCACTTTTTTGCAACACTTTTTACCATGTACCATGCATGCTTTTAGTACTTCGCGACTATCTTAGAGAGTCAACGGGTTCTTCTGATCCTAAGCATTTCATTGCATTGTTGACCTTGTGTTGATCCTGCATATGACAAATAAACAATTTTGAATCTACTGTAGCACATTTCAGGAAAAAGCAACATGGAGTCAAGCAAGTGGCAGACGCTCTACCAGAAAAATTACACAGTGCACCTATAAGCATGAACCACCATCACCTGTACCACATCTAAAACCCTCTCCACCAAACAAAAACATTTTTCCATATAGTTTTGAAATCGATCTCTCACCGTTTCAACTGTTTTGGACTTCAGGAGGCAGTGCTTGTTCACCTGCACTTTCTGACTACAAAACCACATAAAGAAGAGATTAGAGGAGAACTTTTCAAAAGAGATTTCACATATCACCCCCAACTAGCTCACCGTGTTCTTTTCTCTCTGTTAAAGGGTGTGCGGGGTAAAACAGCTGACTGGAACAAGCGATACGGCCGGGCGGGGCGTCCATCTCCCAGCATCCTCGGCTCTCCACTTTGAATAATGCATGGTTGATCACTACATGCTTCAGCAGCACATGCACAAGGCTCTCTGGCACTTCCTCTGCACTCAGCCAGGCTACAGGCACCCCATCTGTGCACACAAATAGCAGCAAGATGCAAGAACAGAACTGTACATACTTGAAAGACAGACTTATACTAACTTTTTTTTGAGAAATTACCTGGATATATATCTATGAAGCTATCTGGTTGGTAGTGAAATGTAGGCTTCAAAAAGTCTGGTTGTTTTAGTTTAACTCGCTAATAACACAGTAGCTCACACATTACAATATAATAATAACTCACCGTTGTTCAATAGATAATATAATACTCCCTAGACAATGCTCCCTACAACTGTATATATCTGGTAATGTACATCTTATTTGATATTGTATTTTATATTTGACTACTACTTTTGTATTTAAATCTAATTTGTACATACACATTTATTATCATTCTTTTTTATGTATATAATTATGTCTATTCCATCTATTTCTTCATTTCCATCTTCTTTTTTTTTTTCCTTTTTTCCTTTTTACCCTCTGTTATATATTATTTAGAGTATTATATTTGATAAGTGAGCTACCATACCCAAAACAATTTCCCTTGTGGATCAATAAAGTTTGGCTAAGTCTAAGTCTAAGTCTAATATAATATAATAACAAAGTGTAAAAATATAAATGGTAATAATAAATTCAAAATCATTTGGAAAAAAATATATAAAATAATAAACTGGAGTGAAATAAGGAGCAATTATACAATTTCTATGTGCACGTCAAAATATAGTAAGTACAAAATGTATCTAGGCTATATACAAGAGGTGGGGTCAGGAGAAACAGTGCGGAATTTAATGGCTTCCTATATTTCTCTGGTATTTTCCAGCTCACTATAGGGCTCTGTGTGGAGTACGTACTCAGAGATGTACAAGCGTGAGATAAAAGGCATACCCTGAAGCACTATGCAGTTAGCACACGGGGAGGTGGCTGGAGAGGTTACAAGGCATGCAGGAATTCTTAGGATCTCATTTAATGCATTACTTTTTTCTTTTTTTTTTACCTATATTGTTTATTTGGTTTTAACTTTTTTGATGAAGAAAAAAACAACAACAAGAAAACAACAACACACAAACACTGCCAGTGCACAACATGTACAAAAAAACAGCCTACACACCAATGAGTAAAGATTTGCAATAAGAAATAAGTTCTTGGACGTCTGAGGTTGAGTCCTCTGTTTCATATAATCTATATGTGTGAATTTATCTCGCTGATCTGACAGATTATACCGAATCTCTTCAAGATACAGACAAGACATCATATCGTTTAACCATTTATGAAAACGGGGAGGTGTTGCGGCCTTCCATTCCATCAGAATAGTTCTCTTTGCGATAATCATGCCAAACATACTGTAACGGTTTGCTGAATTAGCAGGGAGTGTGTCAATGTTTGATCCGAATAACCAAGCACCGCAGTCAGAACATCAGGCAGTATCATTTTCTTGTATATGTTACTGTATAAATGAAAAATCTCAGACCAGAAGTATTTGAGTGCAGGACACATGAAAAATAAATGACCTAATGAACCATTTCTCACTCTACAGCTGTCACACAATGGGGAAACAGAAGGTAAAAGCTCAGTTTATTTTTAGAATAATGCAAACAGTGGATAACTTTAAACTGTATAAGCTGGAGCCTGACATTTATTTAATGCCTTACTTTTAACTGAAAAATATGGAACTGAAAATTACTTAAAAGTCCTATATGATGCAAAATGTACTGATGTGAGCAAAAACATGTCGGGAGTTGTCATATGAAGATAAGAGGGTCACACTTCAGTACGTGATGAAAAAAAGTTTTAAAATAACAGTACAGGTGCTCTACGAGGGTTGATTTTAGATTTCAGCAGAATGTAGCCCTTAGTAGAAAATGCAAAAATGGGCAAGGTACAAACCCAAGCTACACCAGGAGAAAATACTGAAAGTCCTTTCATGGAGGGACACCAGCGCATTTCGACCAGCAAGATACCTGGAGTTGTGTTTTGTTTCATTTTATTCACACATTTGAATAACCTTTTATTATTAGTCTAGTCTAGTTTATTATTATTAGTCTGTTTACATCCCCAGAGCTCAAAATGCTCTGTTCCACCTTGTGATGTCACAAAGTTGCTGTTTTCAAGTTAACAGTTACCTTTTACCTTTTGTTCAGTAGAGACTGGCAATTCCAGGGTTGCAAATTATTCAAATAATTCTACTGAAGGTGTATGGAGGTTAAAAACCATCACAAGCTGGAACAGAGTGTTTTGTCAGTCTGAGAGAACTGAGACTAAATGTGCAGGATTTGTGCGATAAACATGTGAATGAAACAAAACATAACCCCAGGTGTGTTTTTGATGAAGAAACAACATTCTAAAAAGGGTAATATGGGCCTTTTAACTGTGACTGTCTTAATAGATACTTTATATACTAATAATAGCATTATTTTGTCTGAATGTTAATGTAAGAGTGGACCAATGCCATGCCACAGTCCTGCTCAGTAAAACACAGTGCAATCCACGTCTCTATGGCAACACACATTTGGATAATTTCATTCTACAGCAGAGGAGCGTCTTTATTAATTAATTAATGCTTTTGAAGCAGCAGCAGAAGAGGCAGCTGTCAGTCCGGTGCTCAGTGGGGTACTCCGATGACAGATGATTGGACCGTTCACTGTCAATCTGCATCTGGTGTGAAGGATTATTCCAGAACAGAAGAGAAAATCTGTTTGGAGAGATGTCAAACTTGTACACAAAACAACTGTTATTGTTGTTATTCGCCTGAGATGTTCCACAGTAAGGCATTAAAAGGCCCATATTACATTATTTTGTGCTCTATATTATAATGTTGTTTTCTCATCACAAACACACATGGAGTTGTGTTTTGTTTCATTCACATATGTTTAATACACAAATTATGCATATTTAGGCTGAGTTCTCTCAAACTGAAAACACTCTGGTCCACCTTTTGAGGTCATGTGATAATACAATAAGTGTTCCACTGTGTTTTTAAACTGTGCACCTGGAATTGTGAATCTCTACTCAACAAAAGGTAAAAGGAGCTGTTAACGTGAAAACTATTGCTTCAAAACATCACAAGGTTGAACAGAGCATTTTGAGCTTTTGAGTTAGAGATACACTAATAAAGGGTTACTCAAACGTGTGAATGAAAAAAAACACACAACTACAGGTATGTTTTTGAGGGGGTAAGAACATTATAACATGGCAAAAAGGTCACAGAATAAACTTTGCATAATATATAACCTTGAACCCTAGAACACTTTCGCTATAAAAAGTAACACCATCACTTTTACCAGGTAATTTTTACCTGATATAATATACCCAACAAAAAGTACTTGTCATGAAAAATAAAATATGACATATATATAATATGATAACACATGATAAATTAGAGTGGTTTCTTTTATTTTCAACTGTGTTATGTGTAACAAAATGAAAAAAAAAAAAAACATAAGAAGACCCTAAAAACATTCTCCAAAATTACTGAAAAATTAGATATTTGAGAACACAAAATTCCTAAAAAAAAAAAATAAATAAATAAATAAATAAATAAAAATAAAATAAAATAAAATAAAATAATAATAATAATAATAATAATAATAATAATAATAATAATAATAATAATAATAATAATAATAATAATAATCCTGGAAACTTGGTCTTTGGTCCACCCATTCCTGGGACATGTGAGACTGCAGGAGAGAGGAACAAAAAATTGTATTTTTTCAGTGGCTAAAAATGACCAGTTGACTAAAATATTGTTTTCACCATAAGAATTCCCTTTGAAATCACCACTTTGTGATATTCATAACCACTGCACTAAATAAGGATAGATACACATTCCAGGACCACTCTTACTTACCTATTCCTTACATCCTCTTACATTAAATTCATTACATTCTTACATTCCTCTTTCACTATCGTCGGGTGAAAATCACCTGAAAGCCTGTAGGAAAAAGTGGGCTTTGGGGTAGAGAAACACCTACACCTTCAAAGATGTCAAAAACAATGATGAAGCTCCCCAGGGACCCATGACACTCAGAAAAATGCAACATATTGAAAATCATGTAAATACAGTGCTGCTCATAAGTTTACATACCCTGGCAAAATGTTTTGTTTCTTGGCTGTTAGTTTCTGTTGTCATTGTGGTTTAAAAAAAGAGTAAACACAGATGTTTCACAATAAATGGATTTGGCCAATCACTATCCAAGAGTGAAAGAAAACATTTTGTGTTATTCATTTTCTCTGAGAAATAGCCAAGAAACAAAACATTTTGCCAGGGTATGTAAACTTATGAGCAGCACTGTACTTTTGCTCAGGTGAAAATCAACCGGTGATAGTTAAACTATTTATTCAATTACAGGAATTTTCATTGCACAAAAATACTGTTACTCTTACAATAAATAGTTACTGTGAGTGGACTTGCCTCTCCACAGGTCTGACACATAACTTGCCTGCTTATCTCCACGTAGATAGAGATAGGTTTAATGCCATATTGTGGAACATTTTAGACAAAACAATAACATCTTCACAGAGACAAGCAGGGGGCAGACTCTCCCTCAGAAAAGTTCCATAGTGTACCTTTAAGTGGCCACTGGATGAAAAGTTTTGCTTAAAACAGAATGAAAACAGAGTGAAAACAGAGGGCCAGGCCAAGCAAAACAAAATTACTTTGTTATTGATCCAACCACAAAAGCTGCACAAAGCTGTTCAGAAAGGATAATACAAGATTTTTAGCTTCGATCGTTCTTTTCTGTCTGTTTTTGTTATTCCTCCATTTTTTACTTGTCTGTGTGGTTTATGTTTTTGTGTCCTTACTTTCTATCATTGTAGCTTGGCAAAGTACAAAGCTGTAAACAAGGACACAGTGAATTGGAGTCATTTAAGGTGCGGCTCGCTATAGTAGCAGACATGTTTTGTTGATTATAGGCAAAGAGCACAAGGTGTAATACATCATCATTTGCAGGTCGTGTTACAGTCAGTTATAGCTCTCTTAAGACCTACTTCTTTTAGGTGCACGACAGAACAAGAGCATTTTATCCAGGTCTGTGCCCGCCGGCTTTGGAAGATTACAAAAAATGAAGGAGCTACTGTGCGTAAAAATACTACTGATCCAGACAAATGATCTGAGTAGGTAGCAGCAGCTCAGCATTTTCCAACTCGGGTACTTTTAGTCTCGTACTTTGTAGTAGTAGGAGAGCATTTTGGAGCGATAAGGGATAGGCCAATATTTGACTTTTTAGCATATCAGGTATCGGCCATAAATTTCCAGCAGAGGAAGATATTTTGTTTGGCTTAACCAGCAGTCTAAATACAGTATATGCACAAAGCTTTGTTTGAAGACTTTAGTCCAAAAAGAGTAGTATTGCAATCTGAAAACACTGGACTCTACATAGTTTGTAGTAAAAGAAGGTTGTGGGTGAGTTTATACAAACATTTTATTTGATAATTTGAAAAAAAGAGGTGAGCTGTATATTTTTCAAGTTTTGTTTGTTTTTTGTTTGTTTTTGTTTTTTTTACTGTAAAATTAAAAAAAAAAAACTATAAAATATAACACATACTATAATACATCTCACTAGCATATCATCATGGACCATAGTGCTCCTTTTAAATGTTTTTTTTTTTTTTTTTTAATGACCTAAATCAGCCCTACATATCGGCCCAAAAAATATCAGCAAAGATCATCGGCCATTGGTTCCTCTAGATTTTTAACAATCAGTATCGGCATTGCCCATGAAAAAATGCATATCGTCAGTTCTTAGAAATAATGAACCTGCCTTATTAATATTCCTTCTGTAAATGTGCATTCACTTTATAAATACATACTGATGAAGGCATATGGTATTGTATCTCTTGAACATAGAGCTCTGGAAAAAAATAAGAGACCACTGCATTTTTTTTTCTGAAATCAGCATCTCTACATGTATTACAGCCATTCCATTCCAGCTTCTGTTGAATTCCAACACAAACACAAAGCTGAGCTACTTCAGTTCTTGCACCAGGAGTGCAAGAACAATGTGAAAGACTTGTGGAGAGCATGCCAAGACGCATGAAAGCTGTGATTAAAAATAAGGGTTACTGCACCAAATATTGATTTCTGAACTCTTCTTAAGTGTAAACATCAGTATTATGTTGTTTTAAAATTAATTTGATCTTGTTTGAGGTCTGAAAACATCTTTTTTGTTATTTTGACTATTTGTAATTTTCTGCCAATAAATGCTCTAAACAATAATATTTTTATTTGGAATTTGGGGGGGAATGGTGTCAGTAGTTTATAGACTCAAACAAATATGTTCCTTTTGCCCAAACGCATATCTATAAGTAGTAAAATCAGAAAAACTGATCATTTTGCAGTGTTCTATTATTTTTTTCCAGAGCTGTACTTTCTGACATATTACGTTTCAATTACAGTACTGGTAATTAAGTCATTATTTTTTACTTCTACGATTGAGGTTTTCCGTAAAGTATTTTGATTAGCGATCGCACTTGAAGATAACGGGAATGAATAGGAAATGAAAAGCACATGGGAGCTTCATCAGTCTTTGAAAGCTCTGTGCGTATTATCTATAATAATTTGGGAGGCCATCTCAGAGCAGACGTTCACTCCGTCTTCTTAACCTGCAAAGACTGTCTATGCGCTAATAAAAACGCTTTTTCAATTAGCAACTATCTGACGTGGCCACGATAACACAAAACCAATTACACACCACAGTGCAGATAAATCCTGATCCACTTAATAGCTCTGATACTTCCTCCCTTCTTCTTCTTCTGTTCCCTGACCGCAGCAGCTCCTGGGCATTGTGTTGTTGTGCAAATCAGGACAAGATAGCAAAGAGAACACATGTGCGATTGTGGCTCGTCCAATCAGATCGCAGCGTTGCCCTGTTGGCGAAAGGTGTTGATGACAATGACAGGTGTGAAACTGGGTCTGCTTCACACCTTCAGTAGAAACATGTATGCTGCTTTCTTTAAATTATAGCACGCTGCAGCTGGTGATTTTGCTTGCTAGAAATAGATTATTTTTGGAGCAATTGTGGCACCCCCGCGTTCTGCAATCAAGAGCAAAACACAGCACCAACTTCTGAGGGTTCAAGTGCTGCTTCTGTGTGTACGAGTGGTGTGAAACAACTTTCACAGGTTTCAGAAGTACAGTGCAAATCTGCCAGTTTTAAAAGGGCAGTTGTAAATGTTAAGTACTGTATAGTAGTTTAATTATTATTATACTATTGACGTCATAGCAACACCAGCAACAACATTTTCAGTTTTAAATTGTCACTATGGCAACAGTCCTAATTTCTTATTCTGAAACAATATGGGTACAGCTCTATTTTAGCCACTGCTTGTAAAGGTAAGGTAAGGTAATGGAAACTCTAGTGGAAGTAGTCAGTCTTTTTTTCTGCCCACATCGATTTATTTATTTACTATGTAGTTCTGTCCCTTAACCAATGCTGTTATCAAATAATCATCTTTTTTTTTTTTAAGATCTACAGCAAGGCAATCTACATGGCAACAAAGTTCACAAATTCACTTTTCACTTAACAAATTACAAAATATATCAAAGGACAAATGTCCCTACAGGGATAATAAAGTGTACCTTAACCTATTTAAACTATGATATAATTCGTATTATCACAGGTTTAGCTTCATTGCTCTTCTTGTTCTGTTTAATAACTGATCTGTTTTAGAAGACACTTCTGATGCCCACAGGATACTGAAACAGTATAGAAGAATATTAGTGATATATATCGGATAATTTAAAATCCCCCATATCAGCCGATACATACACAGATACCGATATTATCACTGATATATTGTCACTCAGAGCATTAAATAACTAAAACAAGATTGTGCTCAAAATGTGACCTCATATTGATCCTTCCGAGCTTAGTCTCTGGCTGTTTAGCCTTGCAGGTCTTCATAGCATTGTTTTTGCTTTGAGGAGGAGACGGATCTTGACTTTCTCCGTGAGTAAAATTTTCAGTTTGAACATAATTTATGAATTGAAGATGAGTTTGTGTGAGGTGGCCTCGTTCAGTCTGAGCCTGTGGAGGCTGCGTGGGAAATGAAGCAGAACTGAAGAATTCCACTCAGCCACAGCTGCTATTAACCTTCAGCCCTGTTAGCTTTGATAACAAAGACAGGCTGCTAATTACGCTCTGGTATCAGTGTGAGATAGTGCTTTAATTAAGAGAATTCAATTACTTGTTACTTATATTTACCTGTTTGTTTGGATCATTTAAAAGACAGTAGAAATTATGAATGCAATGATATTTGATATTTCGAATAGTTTGATGCTGGTCTCACGATTCGATATGTGCAATTGCGCTCATATGCAGTGGTACCTCACCTTACAAAATTAATTCGTTCCAGAAGTGGTTTCGTAATGTGAATTTTTCGTAAGTTGAGTAGCTATTTCAATGGAAAAGGCCTGATCCGTTCCAAGGTTTTTTTTTTATAGTTAACATTTTTTTTATAGTGTAACATTTGTGTTCTGCGTCCTGATTGGCTAAGAGACTGTAATAAACCAGGTCTAGACCAGAACTAAACCAGGTCTAAACCTGGACTGGACCTGGACTAAACCAGGATTATCCCGGGACATGGCAGTGCCGTTGGATGAGCTCGTTGCTCGTGTCTCCGCGCTCCTTGCGCGTTCTGCGCTAGAGCTAAGAGGCCGAGAAAGACACTCTTTCAACGGGAATAAGAGCGGGGCAGGCTCTGGTTCTATCTGACCTCCAGAGCCAGGGGGCTGACACTGTGAGCTAACAGGCCGAGAAAGGTGCTCTATCGGCGGACAAGACCGCGGGGTCTCGCTCGGGGCGGGCTCTGGTTCTATGTGACTAAACCAGGTCTAGACCAGTTCTAAACCAGGTCTAAGCCAGGTCTAAACCAGGACCGGCCCAGGTCCAGACCCGGACCAAACCGGGACCAGACCAGGATTAAATCACCCCGTGCTCGCCCGCGCATGCTCGGCCCTGAGGGGGAAGCGCGGCCTTGCGCCGTGTCGACGTCACTTTTTGATCCTTCGGTGTCGGCTCTTCCTATCATTGTGAAGCAGAATTCACCAAGCGTTGGATTGTTCACTCACTAAGGGAACGTGAGCTGGGTTTAGACCGTCGTGAGACAGGTTAGTTTTACCCTACTGATGATGTGTTGTTGTATCTCCGCTCCCCTTGCGCGTTCTGCGCTATATTGAGACGTGTGTCTTCACTATCAACACATTCTGTTGAAAATCTATGAAAGTTCGAGTGTTCAAACAAGAGAAATGCGAGAAAAGCCCAACTCCAGTCTGAGAAAAGTGCAGAATGTGTGTGGTGAGGCATTTACAGCCCTAAAACACCTAGAACAATTGCAAAATACAAAGTTGTCCTACCTCGCAGACCTCTCCCACCGCGGGCCACCTCTGGAACCTAACCCCGTGTGTGTTGATAAAGTTTATTTACGTTTCGGGGCGTGCATCTGAGCGCGCATTAATTGAATTTTTGAGATTTCGGGTTTCGTATCTTGAATTTTTTTTCGTATCTAGAGACCAAAATGTAACGTGAAGGCGTTTCGTAACTTGGATTTTTCGTATGTAGGGTCTTTCGTAAGGTGAGGTACCACTGTACACACCCATGATGCGACTCGCAATATACTCAATCTTTTTCTTAGAATCTATCTTATAAGTTTTAGTCAGAAAATGGTCCGTAGAGACATTTCTATGTAATTTAACATAGTCTGAGTGTCCAGAAGAGGGTGGGAGAGGCAGTGTGTCTGTCAGAACACAGACTGTAGAGGGCAGTGTGGGCGGAGCTATGTACTGTCTCTGCTGGAGGGGGACAGAGCTGTGGGGACACTGTCTCTGCTGGAGGGGAACAGAGCTGTGGGGACACTGTCTCTGCTGGAGGGGAACAGAGCTGTGGGGACACTGTCTCTGCTGGAGGGGGACAGAGCTGTGGGGACAGTCTCTGCTGGAGGGGGACATAGCTGCAGGGAAACTGTCTCTGCTGGAGGGGGACAGAGCTGCAGGGACACTGTCTCTGCTGGAGGGAGAGACTGTCTCTGCTGGAGGGGGACAGAGCTGTGGGGACACAGGTGAACTCAGTGAGAGGAGAGACAGACTCAGGAGGAAAAGAAAATCAAATCATCATCAAAGAAGGAAGTCTATACCACTCTATATTATGAAATATTAAATATTATAAAATATAAAATAGCCTACACTATTCTTATTTTCACTAAATACAAATTCTGAGCTGTAAATCATTGAACCAAATAAACACTTCACATATAAAGTATAACTTTACACTAGTTGTACTGTAGTTGTACTGTAGTTGTACTGTAGTGTACTGTAGTGTACTGTAGTGTACTGTAGTGTACTGTATTTGTACTGTAGTTGTATTGTAGTTGTACTGTAGTGTACTGTAGTGTACTGTAGTTGTACTGTAGTTGTATTGTAGTTGTATTGTAATTGTACTGTAGTGTACTGTATTTGTACTGTAGTTGTATTGTAGTTGTACTGTAGTGTACTGTAGTGTACTGTAGAGTACTGTATTTGTACTGTAGTTGTATTGTAGTTGTATTGTAATTGTACTGTAGTGTACTGTAGTGTACTGTGTATTTTTTTCGTTCATCTCATAGTGTTATTATATCATTAGCAGAATCAATATCGAATCAATATCGTGATCCGTGTATCGAGATACATATCAAATCGTGGGAAAACCATATCGTTGCATCCTTGGTAGAAATATTGTCAGATTTTCAGAAAAATGTTTGCAGTGATAATTTACTGTTTTACTGCGTCTTTTTGTTTGTGATATTGTGTCTGTCTTTTTTGGTACAAGTTTAATTGAAGCTTCTTTGCAGCTGATGTCATCAAGATTCCCTGGGGGTGTGATGCTAGCTGTAAACACTGCTCTGTCTGAGACTTTATTAGACTTTAATCTGAGCTTTGTTTTAATACAATCTGATCAGAATGAACTGACTCAGTTGGAACTACAACAGAGAGCTTTTGTACTGTTAAACAAGTCTCTCTCAAATAACACTACAATCACAAGATAGCAAACACTTTTTCAGTTAGTCACTCTCTTTTTGTTGCAAATCAAACACTTAAACACCTACACACAAGGTCATATTGATCACAGGCTCCTGAAATGTGTTTTTTTTAAATACATTTTGTATTTTTTCTTGAGTTTTCAGACAATAAATAAATATACTGTACATGGTAAACAATAAACAGTGAAAAGTAATTTCTTCATTGAAATGCTTTTTCCCTATGCACTCAATTTTGTATTGTATTGTGTTAATTCACTCTATCAGTGGTGGTAAACTGTTGTGCAGGGATGCACTAATCTGATTCTGGTATCGGATATTGGCACCAATACTGAAAAATTAGCTGGATCAGATATCGGCTTCCAATTTGTTCAGCTGATACCTTTGTTGGACATATAAATTGATGTAATATTTACTGGTCGTAGTTGGCCCAGAAAATCTCATAATGTTTGAATTTGTATCTATACAAAAGCTCAAAATCAGTAACGGAACTGAAAAAGCTGGATCGGTGCATTCCTACTATTGTAGCTGCTTTGTTAATGCCTTGGTAGATGGTATGTGCACTTTGAACTTTCTGTGTGACTGTATGTGGGGTAAAAATGTGGAATGTTCTGGATTTACAGCAAAAGCTCTGCCAAAATATTTACAAATTAAATTCTTGTATAAAGACATGGTCTGGTCTGAATACAGAGAGAGACGAGTTTGAATGAATTGTCAAATAGCACTTTTCTGTATCAGTTTTGTGCTTTGGTATCTGCTGTTGTCTTACCATCGTTGGTTTTATGTTTGTGATCAAAGGAGAAGTTTCAATTTGTCAACTGGACAAAGTTTGTTTGGTTGAAAACGTTTCGCCGCTCATCCGAGAGGCTTCGTCAGCTCTGGCCCTCATGCTGGTTCGACCCTGTTTATATCTAGCTGCAAGGGAGGAGCTAACTACCCTGAACAAAGCTCTGACCTATCCCCGCTACTCTCTTTTGTTTTACGAATTCCTCTGGCATCTTGTATTAGCATATCTATCAGCCCTAGGCTGCTCTCACTACACTGAAACAACTCTGAAACCATCAGCTAATCTGTCTCTTTGTATTTCAAATTTCTCTGGCGTCCAATTCCCTATTCAAGACAACGACCCTCTCCACCCCTCTGCAATGGCTTGTCTGTCCTAATGATTCTTTGTTTGAGAATCGAATTATAGATGGGAGACAAGTTGTGTCTCACTCCCCCATTTCTGTTTAACGATGGATTCTCTTTTTTGACAAAAATAGCCTCTTTAACTCCCCTCTCAAACCAGTTCTTTTCCCTGGCTAAGATCTGAACCTCACTGTCCTCAAATGAATGGCCCGCGGCTTCTAGGTGAAGATGAACGGCAGATGACGGTCCACTCTGGCCCGCCCGCCTGTGTTGGTACATCCTCTTGTGAAGTGGCTGTTTTGTTTCTCCAATGTAGCGCTCACTGCAGTCTTCACTACACTGAATGGAGTAGACCACATTGCTTTGTTTGTGGCTCGGTGTTTTGTCCTTTGGGTGGACGAGTTTTTGTCTTAAAGTGTTTGTGGGTTTGAAATAAACTGGGATTTCATATTGTCTGAAAATCCTCTGTAGTTTTTCCGAAACGCCGGCCAGGTACGGAATCGCTACCCCTTACCTCCTGGGTTCGGATTCTCTGTTGTCTTGTTTCTTGCCTTTGTCTCTACTTCTACTTCTACTTGGAGTAGAAGTCTTCAGGAAGCCCACACACACAGACCAATACCTGCTTTTTGATTCACACCACCCACTGCAGCACAAACTAGGTGTTATTCGGACATTGCAACACAGGGCCCGGGTGGTTCCCACAAGCACAGAGGGTAAGGAGAAAGAGGAACAACATGTGCAGGAAGCCCTCTCTGTTTGTGGATATCCTAAATGGGCTGTCAACAAAACCAAGAGAGACAAGGGCAAGAAACAAGATAACAGAGAATCCGAACCCAGGAGGAAAGGGGTAGCAATTCCGTACCTGGCCGGCGTTTCGGAAAAACTACAGAGGATTTTCAGACAATATGAAATCCCAGTTTATTTCAAACCCACAAACACTTTAAGACAAAAACTCGTCCACCCAAAGGACAGAACACCGAGCTACAAACAAAGCAATGTGGTCTACTCCATTCAGTGTAGTGAAGACTGCAGTGAGCGCTATATTGGGGAAACCAAGCAGCCACTTCACAAGAGGATGTACCAACACAGGCGGGCGTGCCAGAGTGGACCGTCATCTGCCGTTCATCTTCACCTAGAAGCCGCGGGCCATTCATTTGAGGACAGTGAGGTTCAGATCTTAGCCAGGGAAAAGAACTGGTTTGAGAGGAGAGTTAAAGAGGCTATTTTTGTCAAAAAAGAGAATCCGTCGTTAAACAGAAATGGGGGAGTTAGACACAACTTGTCTCCCATCTATAATTCGATTCTCAAACAAAGAATCATTAGGACAGACAAGCCATTGCAGAGGGGTGGAGAGGGTCGTTGTCTTGAATAGGGAATTGGACGCCAGAGAAATTTGAAATACAAAGAGACAGATTAGCTGATGGTTTCAGAGTTGTTTCAGTGTAGTGAGAGCAGCCTAGGGCTGATAGATATGCTAATACAAGACGCCAGAGGAATTCGTAAAACAAAAGAGAGTAGCGGGGATAGGTCAGAGCTTTGTTCAGGGGAGCTAGCTCCTCCCTTGCAGCTAGATATAAACAGGGTCGAACCAGCATGATGGCCAGAGCTGACGAAGCCTCTCGGATGAGCGGCGAAACGTTTTCAACCAAACAAACTTTGTCCAGTTGACAAATTGAAACTTCTCCTTTGATCATGGATTCTACCTGGACGACTGAGGGACTTTTCACGCATTTTATGTTTGTGTGTTATTTGTTATTTATTTGTGTGTTTGTGTACCATTGTTGGTATTTTTTGTGCTTACCATTGCTGGTATGTTTACTTGTTGCACACCTTATGTGTACTTTATTGTCCCTGATCAAAAGTTTTTTGTTTTTTTTGTACAAGAATGGAATTTGCCTTTGTTTTGTTTTTGTGTTTTTCAACTGAACTAACAAGGAAGCTAATCAATAATTTAACTTATGTTTTGGAAGACAGGGGTGGGATTCAATAAGTTTTCTTCTTCCCACTCCTTTTCAAGCAAAAAAAAAAGAAAAAAAAAAGGAATGTATTTGACTATATATTGGCAGGGTTGGGAGGGTTACTTTAGAAATGTAATCCGGTACAGTTACTAGTTACTCCTTAAAATATGTATTCAGTAACGTAATCCCGGTACTATAATATTAAAGTAATGTAACTTGATTACTTTCAGTTACTTTTAGATTACTTTAACACCAAATATCCTATAACAACAAGAAAACAAGAAAATTACAATACAATTAAAAGTTTTTAGGAGGACAAGTACAGTTCTATGTGTAGTTTTAACAACTGTTATCACTATAAGCCAAGTCACTAGTAAACAAGGTCACTCACTAAACCAAACACCTAAACACCTATGACTTCAACGAAATTATATTTTCAGTTAAAGTTTTAGTTTTACCGGGACAGTCATCTTGCCCGATCTCCGCAGCTGGACAGGATGTTCGTCCAGCTTGCGTGCTGGCCTACATCTAACGACAGCTTTGCTCGGAATTGTCTAAAGGGTCTTCATGGATCAGTTAACATGACTATGTTGCCTAGATAATGTTTAAATATTGTAATATCGTTCTACAAATGCACAAAGTGTACTTGTGACCGTACTTGTGCTTCTGAATTCCCCAGAAAAGAACACTTTACCTGGATATACTAAAAAATAGCCCAAAACACTCACAAACAGTTGCTTTATAAATAATATATTTATTAATATAAGCAATCTTAAGGCTGACACTTACATCTTAGTTAAGAAAAAAATAAAAAAAAAAATAAAAAGAGTTAGCCTATTCTTCAATGTTCAGTAAGCCCATTCTTCAAAATAATGTGTCTAATGGCTAATGAAAAAAAATATACAAATAATGCCTCAAGTCAACAGTCCCTTTTTCCTTCTTTTTCCTTTTCTTCAGTCTTCCTTGCCTTCCTCCTCTCCCTGGTCATTCTGCCTCCCATTCTGGGGGGGGGGGTGCGGAGCGTGGCGCGCTTGTTTGTAAATGAATGAATACACGTTCCGGGGTTCCGCCTCTCAGAGCGCGTTTCCAAGGGAATCAAAAACCCGGACATTTGAAGGATTTTATAAACTCCGGCCGGACAGCCCGGACAGCCTCTGTAAAGAGGACATGTCCGGGCAAAAGAGGACGTATGGTCACCCTAACGTTAGCTAGCTTGCTAATAGTTTGCTAGTCGATAGCTAACTCGAAACTGGCTCCTACCAATGAATCAAGACAAAGAAATGACTCATATTCACACATAACATGACTGAAGCAGGACATTTAGGGCTTGTCAGTATCAAAGTGTTAATATTAGCGATCTTACCCGTAAATGTTTCTTGAGATTGGAAGTAGAATCCTTGGACATTGACAGGTGTTTAACTGCTGGAAGGCACAATTTGCACTGTACTGTGATGTTGTTCCCTTTGTCTTCTTTAAAAATAAAATTCTCCCTAAATTTCCACCCGTTTTAAATGCGTTTTTTGAAACTATGTGAAATTCAGTGCGAGCCGCTGCAAGTTTGTTTCACAGAGCGCGCGCGGCGCGCGGCGCGAGTCTGTACGTTGTGTTTTCCCTACATATGACCTCCGGCTTTAAAAGAAAAAATGAAATAACATAAAATGCTTTCAAATTGTAATCCTGCTAAGTAATCCCCATTTTCACAAAATTTACCTGTAATCTGATTACGTCTTTTTCTTTGTAACTGTAGGGGAATACAGTTACCTTTTTTTTGTATCCTTTTACTTAACGCCGTTCCATGTAATCCGTTACTCCCCAAGCCTGTATATTGGCTACATGTATTTATTTCCTTGTGTTGACCTGCTCGAAATGCATAAATAAATTAAATGAACTCTTATAGTCAATCCATCCTTTATGAAAAATGCATTCCAAAGCACTGAAAGGCCATTTTATTATACCTGGGTCTCACCACGGTGTCCTATATTGTGTATGTACAATGCATCACAATTACTCCTAAAACTTGAACTGTCCTACACTGTACAAATCTACATAATACTCCACCCTAATAAACAGGAAGTCATTTTCACTACAGTACAGACGAGTGTTGTACGGGGGAGAGAGAAGAGACAGCGCTGTTGATGCATTTATCAAAAATAGCAATTTGCTTAATGGACTCTGACAAAGCCACTAGCTCCCTTTATTTAGATGCAGATGACTTCCTCCACACTCGCTCTTCCCGTCACTGTATCTGTGCTGTAAAGTGGGAGGGGTTCAGCTGACACATCATCATTACACTTGTCTTTGTCAGATACACGATAGACTGACTTGTTACTTCCAACTGAATACATGTACTGGGAATACGCGTTCTGAATACTAATTTTGAGTACGTGTATTCTGCTACAGTTACCCTTTCATTTGGTGATATTCAGCTTACTTTTCTAAAATCAAAAGAAAACATACGCTATTTGATTGTGTAATATACGTTTCAAACTGCACAAAATTAGTGACAAAAATAGACAACTCTACTCATGGTGTTGTTGTGGTAAAAATGTGGAATGCTCTGGATTTACAGCAAAAGAAAAATATTCACAAATTTAAGTTACAAATTTACGTTTTTGTATAAAGACATGGTCTGGTCTGAATACAGAGAGACGAGTTTGAATGAATTGTCAAATAGCACTTTTCTGTATCAGTTTTGTGCTTTGGTATCTGCAGTTGTCTTACTATCATTATCACTGTTTGCGTGTTACTGTAGTTGTGTTACCATTGTTGGTATTTTTTGTGCTTACCATTGCTGGTATCATTACTTGTTGCAGACTTTAAATGTTCCTGATAGAAATACCGTATGTGTAATTTCAAGATTCAAGATTCAATATTCAATATTCAAGATTGCTTATTTGTCATATGCAGGATCAACACCAGGTCAACAATGCAATGAAATACTTAGGATCAGAAGAACCGTTGACTCGCTAAGATAGTCAAGAAGTACTAATAGCATGCAATAAAAATACAAGGGAAAAAAGTAAACAATATAATAAAAAATATGTAATAAAAAATAATAAAATACAAAGGTACAGGTAGGATTAAATAAGGTGTAAGTAGAGTATTTCACATAATAGACTGCACATAATATAGTATAGTATAAGTATTGCACGAGGGTTATGAAGCTGGTTATTGCACACAAATTGTCCCTGATCAAAAGTACTTTTTTTGTTTTGTACAAGAATGGAATTTGCCTTTGTTTTGTTTTTGTATTTTTCAACTGAACTGACAAGGAAGCTAAATCAGTAATTTAAGTTGTATTTTGGAAGACAGGGGTGGGATTCAATAAGTTTTAAGAAGACGAAGAAGAAGACATGCTTTATTTATCCCCGTAGGGGAATTATTTCTCTGCATTTGACCCATCCTTCAGGAGCAGTGGGCAGCTCATCTTTCAGGTGCCTGGGGACCCATCTCCATGATCTTATTGCTCGGCTTGGTCAGGACCTCAGCTGGAGGATTTTACCTGGAGCATGTTTTGGGTTGATGGAGGAAACTGGAGTGCCCGGAGGAAACCCATCCAGACACGGGGAGAACATGCAAACTCCACACAGAAAGGCCCGGGGATCGAACCCCGGAACGTTCCTGCTGTGAAGTGTGAGTGCTAGCCACTCAGCCACCACATATATACGATATACAATACTATATATTGGTTACATGTATTTATTTCCTTGTGTTGACCTGCTTGAAATGAATAAATAAATGAATGAATAAATAAATAAAAAATAGTGGTGACTTCATGTGGGATTTTTCCATCTCTGATAAGTGAGGAAATGTCTGTGAAATTCCTGTGATAGAAGATGCTTTAAAACAGTGAAACAAATATAAAGTTGTTTTTAATACCATGATGCATTTTTACACTATAATTTAAATTCAACTCTACTGTTGAAGAATACAGTACTCTGACTGGACCATGTATGTTACAAAATACATTTTAATGCAGGTCTACAAGCAAAATGCTTCTGAAACAAAAATAGTGCATTTTTTCTTGGTTTAGGTCACTAATAAAGAAAAAGTAAGTCAGAAGTGCTGATTGGCTATAGTTTCCAATAGTTCTTCCGTGAACGCGTCTCCGTCCGTCTCTGACTCCATTCAGAGCCTGTCAGATCTGTGGAGAGGCGGCGGGCGGCCCTGTTCCCACACGTGCAGATAGTGTCACGGCCTCACTCGCGCTACGTGTTGTTTTATGTGCGCGCGCGTGAGACCCGGGCGATACTGCGATAATCCATATATTGACTAGACCAGGACTGAACCAGGTCTAAACCAGGTCTAAAACCAGGTCTAAACCAGGACTAAACCAGGACTGAACCAGGACTAAACCAGGACTGAACCAGGACTGAACCAGGACTAAACCAGGACTGAACCAGGACTGAACCAGGACTGAACCAGGACTAAACCAGGACTGAACCAGGACTGAACCAGGACTGAACCAGGACTGAACCAGGACTAAACCAGGACTGAACCAGGACTGAACCAGGACTAAACCAGGACTGAACCAGGACTGAACCAGGACTAAACCAGAACTAAACCAGGACTAAAACCAGGACTAAAACCAGGACTGAACCAGGTCTAAAACCAGGTCTAAAACCAGGACTGAACCAGGTCTAAAACCAGGTCTAAAACCAGGTCTGAACCAGGTCTGAACCAGGACTAAACCAGGACTGAACCAGGTCTAAAACCAGGACTAAACCAGGTCTAAACCAGGACTAAACCAGGTCTAAACCAGGACTGAACCAGGACTGAACCAGGACTAAAACCAGGACTAAACCAGGACTGAACCAGGACTGAACCAGGTCTAAAACCAGGACTGAACCAGGTCTAAAACCAGGACTGAACCAGGACTAAACCAGGACTGAACCAGGTCTAAAACCAGGTCTAAAACCAGGTCTGAACCAGGACTGAACCAGGACTGAACCAGGACTAAATCAGGACTAAACCAGGTCTAAACCAGGACTGAACCAGGACTGAACCAGGACTGAACCAGGACTAAACCAGGACTGAACCAGGTCTAAAACCAGGACTAAACCAGGACTGAACCAGGACTGAACCAGAGAATCCATGTTTAAAACAGTTTATGTTCAATGTTCCATTTCAGACAATTAACGTTTAAAAAACTGTTAATACACACATTTAAAACTGAATAAAAAATAACTAGCCAGCCAGCCAGTCAATATGCGGTTTCTTTAGGCTACGTTTATACGGCGACGATCAAAACAGAAGACGCAAAAGTGGCGTCTCGTCTTCAATTTTTTATCCGCGTTTATACGAAGACGCAAAAGTGGATGCAAAAGCCAGCGAAGGGAGGCGCTGGACTGAAAAAAAAAAAAAAAACAACAACAAAAAAAAACATCACAACAGCGTCAAGTTACATTTCTAACCACGACTGTACCGGCTGTGGGGTCTCCCCTTACACAAGTGTGGAAGTCTAACGCATGACATTAGCGGACTATGTAGCCCGCTTAAAGAGCTCGAACGATGGGCATACGTGACCCGCCATCTCAGGGCCCCTGTCTGGTTCTACCCACGTCAGACGGCTCCTGGGCACTGCGGGTCCGAGTGCTGGTAGCTCGGTGCGGCGCGGGCCGCTCGCGCTTGACCCCTCGGAGGTGAGACCGAGACGAACCGTATCCTTCCCAGTGGCCTTATCACGGAGCCCCTCCGCGGGGGTACGGCAGGCGACCGTACCCCCTAATCCCACGGACCGAGCGGGGGCCAGCTATCGTCAGACACTATTTCTCAAAGCTGCCCGTAAGAGACTTCCCCCGCCCCGGGGTCTCGAACCAAGTATACCGGAGCCGGGGCAACTTCCCCGCCGGGATAAGGGGCCGGCTCCAGCGGCTCCACCGGTGCTCAGGACCGGTGGAGCCACCGGTGCGCTGGAGCCGGGATAAGGGGCCGGTGGTGGTCCTCCTCATTGTATTGCCGCATCTATGTGACGTAAACGTGTACTGACGTGAGCAGATCTGACCAGTTTTGCGTCTTGGGCAGTTTACACGGAGACGCTACAGCGGAGCATATTTAACTTTTCCACTCTGGAGGGTGGTTTCAGATTTTTGCGTTTTTAGGCCCCAAAAACGCCGTCACCGTGTAAACGAAAGGCACTTCTGATAAAATATTTTGTCGTTTTTACCCGTAAGCGTTCTCGTGTAAACGGGCCCTCAGTCGTCTGTATCTACTGTATGACCATTATTATTATTAAATTATTTATTACGGATTGATTTATTATTTTATCATTTTTTCATTTATTTCATTTGTATTAAAAATAAATATATTTGAGAACATTGGAATGATTTATTTGCACTTTTCTTGTGGAAATCCTGATGCGGCCCAGCCTCATTCAGATTCTACCCCATGAGGCCCCTAGGTAAATTGAGTTTGAGACCCCTGGTCTAGAAGCAACCAGTTCTATGTGAAAGCCTGTCTGCACATTCCAATAAATTCATTTTAATATGTCTAGAGTTTTAATATCAAATATTTTTTGATTTCACATAAGAGAGATGCCTCGAAATTGTGTGCACCTGATGTCTTAAGATAAGATAAGACAAGATAAGGTAAGACTTTATTGATCTCACACAGGAGGAATTCACTTGCCACATTTGCTCCAGGCAGCTTAGTGCAAAAGAAAGTTAGAGCAAGAAAGTGCATGCAGACAAGATAAGTAATAATAATAAAATAAGTAAATAAGAAAATATAGGAAATTTTTTTTGCCTATATAGTGGAGTTATACAGCCTAATAGCGGTGGGGATGGAGGATCTGCGGTAGCTGATATGCGGTAAGATATTTCTTGTTTATTTCTTGACGGATAAAGAAGCGCAAGTAAAATATTCTCAAAATATAAATATTATTTTTAAGCAAAAATGCCTAAATCTATTGTATAAACAGATGCGATTTTGATGTAAAACTATATCATTAAATATCTTGAATACATTAGCTAACCAGCACAGTTATCAATTGATTTTCAGTTCATCTTATCAATATAAATGAGATTTAGCCACTTTTACCTCGGAAGCGGATCAAGTCCAAAAAATTTTAGACCAGTGATTCAGTATTCTGTAACTAAGTATATTTTCTAACCATTCTTCCCATTCACTGTATACATTTTACATTATTACAAAAAGCCTCTCTCCCATTAGCATACTTTGATTTTTTTTTTAAACATCCACCACTCTACGTCCCTAAAAAGCAGAGTAGCTGTTACACAAGATAAAATTCTTTGACAGTACTTTGCATTATCCACCATGACTTAACAAATATGCCGTCAGAAATAAGGGTATTTTGTATTCAATATTGGTATTGCTTACAGGATGGGGGACAGGGCTGTAGGAGCTGATAAGCATGCATCGAAGTATTCTAAAAGAAAAAAACTCTCTCCTCGTCTCAAAACTCCATAAAAAAGTATGGATCTGTGTTACGATACAGGAATTTAAAACAATTTTCTGCCCCTTTCTCCCAATAGGCACAGAACACCTGCAAGGTATGTCCTCAACTGCTGCTGCAAATACTGATTTTTTCAATACTAGTAATGTGCTTCAACATTGTACTACTGCACTACCACTACTACTACTACTACTAGAAGTGTTTTTCTTTTTTGTTTTTTTTATTGCCGAAGCCGAATTGTTTAGAATCCAGAGAAACTGATGGCCGATAAACTCTGCTGATATTTAAGTCTGATTTTGATTATTTTCCACAAATTATTATGTAATTTTAATTTGCTACAAACCTATAGGAGAGCTGTGCAGTCATTTTTATGCAATTATCTCTTTGCATTAAAGTGTTGAAATAAAATATCGGCCTCCTCTGGAGATTTAAGGCCGATAGCAGAATTGCTAAAAGGTGCAAATATCAGTCGACTCATACTAGTGCTGCTACTACTACTACTACTACGGCTACTACTACTACCACTACTACCGCTACTACTACCACTACTACTACTACTACTACTACTACTGCTACTGCTACTGCTACTTGCTGCTGCTGCTGCTACTGCTGCTGCTGCTGCTACTACTACTACTACTACTACTACTACTACTACTACTACTACTACTACTACTACTACCACTACTACCACTGCTACTACTAGTACTACTACTGCTTGCAGTTCAAATAAGGATTAGGGCTGAACATAGAAACTGACTGGTGTGCAGCCATTAGTAAATAGAGCCTTTACCATTAGGACAGAACATTATCTTACTCTTTTCTTATTATATTTGCATATGGGAGTTCTGTTCTATTGCCGTGTTGACGGGCGTGTACTGGCGTGTACTAGCGTGTACTGGCGTGTACTGGCGTGTACTGGCGTGTACTGGTGTGTGCAGTAGGATACCGTATGGATTCAGCATGGGTTAGGTCATATCATGGCCAAACATTGGCATCAACATCTCTCTCAGAATATGTGAAACTTTTGCCTGAGGAACAGCAGAACTCCTCAGAGAATTTGTTCCGACCAGTTCTTCCTTCACGCTGCGAGTTTTATAATTCACTCATTGCTGACATATGAACTGCGTGCATTTGAAATGACAGCGATAACAAAACACATACAGTATCTGCTGCGGTTGAGTGTTATTGGTTCTATTGGTGCTATTTATGTAATGCATTGTTATGGGAGAAAGTTAACTTCGACATATCCAGGAAAGACCGCAAGGTAACTTGTGCCTAACAGATACTGAAATCCCAAGAGAATATAAACTGTGTACACAGTCTTTTCCCAGTGACATAAACATTTTACAGCTGGTAGTCTCAAAACATGGCAAGGCACAGCTGAACCAAAGTTTGTTTATATGTGAGAACGTGTTGACCAATGAAAAATGTAACATGCAAAATCCAACTGTAATGTCATTAAGGCAGGATGGTCTAAAATTTAAATTACAATATAAAGAGAAAAAATGTAATAATAGTCTAATTGACTATATTGATACTTTGCAGGGAGTGTTCTATGTATACACTGTCTCTATGGTGAAATGTTTAGCAGCTATCATGGTGACACAACACAAACTTTAGCAAACACTGTCAAAAAAAAGGTAACACCATCACTTTTGCCAGGTAATTTTTACCCGATAATAATATACCCAGCAAAAAGTACTTGTCATGAAAAATAGATCAAAATATGACAACACATGATAAATTAGAGTGGTTTTCTTTTATTTTCAACTGGGGTATGTGTAACAAAATGGGAAAAAAAAAAAAAAAACATAGAAAGACCCTAAAAACATGCTCCAAAATTACTGAAAAATTAGGAATTTGAGAACAAAAAATTCATAAAAAATAAATAATAATGATACTGGAAACTTGATCTTTCGTCCAACCATTCCTGCGACATGTGAGACTTCCCTGGTGAAGCACAGACTCCTGGACACACGAACAGTTGCAGGAGAGAGGAACAAAAAATAGTATTTTTTAAGTGGGTAAAAATGGGCCACTCTTACTTGCCTATTCCTTACATCCTCTTACATTAAATTCATTACATTCTTACATTCCTCTTTCACTATCGCCGAGTGAAAATCACCTGAAAGCCTGTAGGAAAAAGTGGGCTTTGGGGTAGGGAAACACCTACACCTTCAAAGATGTCAAAAACAATGGTGAAGCTCCCCAGGGACCCATGACACTCAGAAAAATGCAACATATTGAAAATCATGTAAATACTTTTGCTCGGGTGAAAATCACCCAGCGATAGTGCTCTAGGGTTGACATTGTCTGAAAAGGAAAAAACACACAATGGATTTAAACAGCACATTTTCAGCAGCTTATGATCAATACGAGCGTTCATGGCCCTGTTTAGGAGTTTGATTTTCAACTAAAAAGGTGAGAGAAACTAATTGAAAAACTGTTGTGACTGTAATTTTATGTGTGAGATTTTTTTAACAGCACAAATCAGATCAGCTGTCATAGTTCCAACTAAATCAGCTCTTTATGATCAGATTGTGTTAAAAGAAAGCTCAGATTAAAGTCTAATAAAGCCTAAGACAGAGCAGAGCCTAGTTAGCACACACACCCCCAGTGAATGTTGATGACATCAGCTGCAAAGTATCGGTACCTGCTCAAGCTCTGGAAAAAAATAAGAGACCACTGCATTTTTTTCTGAAATCAGCACCTCTACATGTATTACAGCCATTCCATTCCAGTGTCTGTTGAATTCCAACACAAACACAAAGCTGAGCTACTTCAGTTCTTGCACCAGGAGTGGAATAAAGTCACCCAAGAACAATGTGAAAGACTTGTGGAGAGTATTATGTTGTTTTAAAATGAATCTTGTTTCTTTGCATTGTTTGAGGTCTGAAAACATGTATCTTTTTGTTATTTTGACCATTTGACATTTTCTGCAAATAAATGCTCTAAACGATAATATTTTAATTTGGAATTTGGGGGAAAAATTGTCAGTAGTTTATAGACTCAAACAAAAATGTTCCTTTTGCCCAAACACATACCTATAAGTAGTAAAATCAGAAAAACTGATAATTTTGCAGTGGTCTCTTATTTTTTTCCAGAGCTGTAGCTAGATGTGATATCTATCCATTCTTATTACATTTAATATTGTTTATTTCAGCCAATTTGTTTTATTGCTATTGTTAATTTCGCTGTTAGACTATTAAACCCCCAAGGACACATTAAGATCTTGTTTTTTGATAGCCTTTTCACACCACATTATGCAGCCATCATACTATTAAAAACATAATTAAAGAGCCTATATTATTTTCTGATCTATGTTATAATGTTGTTTCCTCATCACAAACAGACCTGGAGTTGTGTTTTGTTTCATTCGCACATGTTTATCACACAATGCTGCATATTTAGAGTTAGAGTTACACATTCACTAGATTCATGTGGATGATTTCAGCCCTGGAATTGCCCATCTCGACTGAACAAAAGGTAAATGGAGCTGTTAACCTGAAAATAACCGCTTCATAACATCATAAGGTGCACAGAGCATTTTGATCTTTGGAAATGTACAAAGACTAATAACACTGGTCTACAGATTTTTGAACTCGATCTGCTTCTGAGATAAAAGTGGCTAAATCTCATTTATATTGATAAGACTGAAAATAAATTGATAACTGTGCTGGTTAGCTAATGTATTCAAGATATTTAATGATACTATTTTACATCAAAATCGCATCTGTTTATACAATAGATTTAGGCATTTTTGATTAAAAATAATATTTATATTTTGAAAATATTTAACTTGCACTTCTTTATACATCAAGAAATAAACAAGAAATATCTTAAGACATCAGGTGCACACAATTTCAAGACATCTCTCTTATGTGAAATAAAAAAATATTTGATTTTAAAACTCTAGACATATTAAAATAAATGGAATGTGCAGGCAGGCTTTCAGATAGAACTGGTTGCTTGTAGACACACTAAACTACCGTTTTTGCCTTATTTTGCATAAATTTCCTATTTTGACCCAATACTATATCTTGGAAACTATAGTCAATCAACACTTCTGACTTACTTTTTCTTTATTAGTGACCGAAACCAAGAAAAATTTCACTACTTTTGTTCCAGAAGCATTTTGCTTGTAGACCAGTGTAATAAAAAGTTTATCAAATGTGTGGGAATTAAATGAAACACAACTCCAGGTATGTTTTATGGCTTAAATCTCACATGAATCCTTTTTGTGTAATATAGGACCTAACACATACATTAAGAATACGTAATAAATCTTTTACAGCCGCACATCCAACCAACGTGCAATGTGCAAAATGTCATTATAGAGGTAGAGTTTTACAGCCGAGCACACCCAGTACACGCAGTTTAAAAAAGGGTTTAGTTTGTTTACGTAAATCCTTGAAGACATGACAAAGCGACTGGGATTAATCTGACATTTGCTTTCAGACAACAGCATGGGGTTCTTTAAGTCTTAACGCAGTGAGGAGTGGCGCCTAAAACTGCAGAAAACACACACGACAAGTGCAGTTATCCTTAAAGGGGCTTAAATATGACTTCCGTGGTTAAGACGTGGTAATGGTGGCTAATGGGGTGCACTGTGGCAGACTCAAATCCTCTGTGCTGTGGTCACACTGCAGAGATTAACTACTCCAAAGGGACCCCACGGGAAATAATGTGTTCAGATGGGGATAGATGGATGGATAGATACTTCACTGATGTGTTGGTGGGATTCTAATCTTGTAATGGTAAAAGGTAGGCACCCTAAACTGGACTTAATTTCTGGATCTTACTTTAATATTAGACTCATAGCTTGTATAAAGTGTGCAATTGGACTACAGCTCTAGAAAAAAATAAGAGACCACTGCAAAATGATCAGTTTTTTTCTGATTTTACTACTTATAGGCATGTGTTTGGCAAAAGGAACATTTTTGTTTGAGTCTATAAACTACTGACAACATTTCCCCCAAATTCCAAATAAAAATATGATCATTTAGAGCATTTATTTGCAGAAAATGACAAATGGTCAAAATAACAAAAAAGATACATGTTTTCAGACCTCAAACAATGCAAAGAAACAAGATCAAATTCATTTTAAAACAACATAATACTAATGTTTACACTTAAGAAGAGTTCAGAAATCAATATTTGGTGCAATAACACTTATTTTTAATCACAGCTTTCATGCGTCTTGGCATGCTCTCCACAAGTCTTAGGTGACTTTATTCCGTTACTTAGTAACGCATTACTGTAGTCGGACTGCTTTTTTCAGTAACGAGTAGTCTAACGCAACTACTATTTCAAAACCAGTAGTCAGATTAAAGTTACTTATCTAATACACTGTGCGTTACTATTTCTGCATTTCGGGGGAACATAGGTTACATTTATTTATTCTTATTTTTTGGCTACACGTTTCTTACGAGGTTACGTCATCTCTGCTCCGCAGCGCCAAAGTCAGATCAAAGATTCTATCTCGTCAGATGTGAACAATATGGAAGGAGAGAGGTTTGCCTTTTCCAGCTGGAAATACAGGCATTATTTTGATTTTATTTCGGCTAAGGATGACAACATTAAAGGAGAAGTAACGTTTTTTTTTACAATCTGAGCCTTATTTCGGTAATAAAACAAGTTGTTTTACTCACCCATAGCACTTTGGTGTCATTTGGAGCAGTTTCGTTGTGTTGTAGCGGTATCCGAGAAAGTGAGTTCACGCATGCGCGCTGTCCTCTCTGATGACGTCATCAAATGAAACTATAGCTGGATATCGGGTTTCAGGCCGCTTTGGAATCCACTTAAAGTCTACGCTGACACAGCGATCTTCTGTGATTTGAAAAGTGCTAAAGTTTGTGTTATTTGGAGACCGCAAAGCTATGCCCCGAGAACTCACGTTCACGGATACCGCTACAACACAACATCTACAAAACTGCTCCAAATGACACCAAAGTGCTATGGGTGAGTGAAACAACTTGTTTTATTACCGAAATACGGCTCAGATTGTAATAAAATGTTACTTATCCTTTGAGGTCCATTGTACACTCTGTGCTGGTGACAGAGTGCTGTCTACCTTCAAAAACACAACGTCAAATCTGAAAAAACATCTGGAGAAACAGCACAGCACAACGAAGCTAACAGAGCAAGTCCTGCGCGATGCGAAAGTCACAGGTGAAGGAGGTCCCAGACCTAGCAAGCAAAGGAAGCTGGATTTCGGTGTAAAACCAGTAAGTGGGGCGGAGTTGAATAGGATGGTTGGGCATTATGTGGTTGACGAAATGCTGCCTGTGAACACTGTTGACTCACCATCGTTTCGTGCCATTGTATCTAAGATCCCTACAGTAACGATACTGAGCTGCCTCACAGAACATGCTTTTCTAGTTACCTGGACAAGCAATATAATAATATAATATAATAATATATAATATAACATAATATAATATAATAAGCCTCTGCTGAAAGTAACTAAAAGTAATCTAACTTAGTTACTTTTAAAAGCAAGTAGTCAGTAACTTAACTAAGTTACTTTTTAAAGCCCCAGTGTGTAGGATTCGTGGCGCATAGGTGGATGGTGCTAGTGCACTTTCTGTTTTAGCTACGGCAGACCTCGAGGGTCACCTGGGCGCGCGCACGAGCCGCGCGCCTCTACTGTATAAATAAAACGCCCCGTCCCGTCCCGTTTTTTTTTTTTTTTTTTTCTCATGAAAACACACATTCCCGATCGTGTACCATGACACTCTACACATCAAATGAAACCTTACAGTCTCCTCTTTTTGACTATGCAATTCATTTCCCTGCAAAATAATCACTCCCCGAGCACATGGGGCTTTTATACGGAAAAGCACAAAACGAGGTTAGCTTACCTTAGAATGCTTTGCACAGGTCAAACTCTGTATTTCACCATAAACTTGCTCTCAATTTGTCCGTAAGGATCCAGCGAATAAAATCCAGTAAAACAATTTAGTCCAAAACACGTGTTAGATCCATTACGACGTCTGATCCGGCAGCATGCTTGTGTTGTTTACCCAAAACCACGAGCCTTGCCGAAGGCGAAGGCGGAGCCCAAATGTCCTTCTGCGGCTCTCGTATTCAAAATGGCTGCCTCTGCATGGGGAAGATCCCCCTTTTACGTGACTATATCCAAGTCCAAAAGAATACTTTGATTTCATGATGGAAGTGAAAAGGCTTGGAAAACCATGTATTTTTGAATGGGTATCTTGAATTTCAGTAATTAATGGGTAAAAATCTTACACACTGTCCCTTTAAAGAAGTAGTCAGTAGTCAGTAGTCAGATTACTGTTTCAAAGTAACTATGGCAACACTGTTCATTTCTAATATAGTCTCACATAGGCCTATTCTTCTTCTTCTGCTCCCTCTCTCTATATATATAAACAGCAATACATAGAATTAAAACAAAATGAGCAAAAGCACAATTTCCTCAATATACTTTTATAAGTAGTCAAAACTTCAGAAAAAGACCAAAATCTCAGAACTACCACAAAGGGAGAAGAAGTAAAAAAAAAAAAAAAATTTAATGAATGAATGAATTTTTGGCTAGTTTTTTGTGGGCCTGGTGAAACAAACAAATGCTGTTTCAAATTCAAACCAAAACCAATTACATTTAAAGGGTCATATTACGCTATTTTCTGATCCATGTTATAGTGTTATTAACGTACCTAGAGCTGTGTTTTGTTTCATTCACATGTTTAACACACAAATTCTGCATATTTAGGCTGAGATCTTCCCTCAAATAGAAAACACTTTGATAATCCAGGAAGTGATTCACTGTGATTTTAAACTCCACACACCTACAGTATACAAGAATCATTTGGATGATTTCAGCCCTGGAATTGCCTATTTCTAATGAACTAAAGGTAAAAGGTAGCTGTTAACTTGAAAACTGCCAAAACACAATGTTTTAGGTATGTTTTTGAGGAGGTAACAACATTATAAGAGTAAATTTTGGGTAATATAGGCCCTTTCATCAATATAGTGAATTTATGCTGTTATGTAACTTACTAATAAACTAAGGGGTGGATAGTTATGGTTTTGCTATTAGTAAAATGAGATATTCAGTATTTTAATTGCCTGGAAAAACAAGAGTTAAGTTTATAGTCAGTTATAACACCAAACTAATTACCTGCAAAATTTTAGTTCTTGAAATCAAAATATTTCTTCTATAATGCAACCTCAGGGAGGTCCATCTCAAATTGAAACAACTGAATTAACTATAACTTTCGCTGCACATAAACGGTAATGGCCAGTCTATTGCAAACAAGTTCCCATACGTTCAAATCTGACCATTTTCTCGTTTGTGAAGTTTTCAGATGGAATGGAAGCTTTATCTGTCATTGTAAACAATGAAAAGACTTGGAAATGGACAATATACAAGATAATACAAGATACAAGAACATAAACAGAATAGGAAATGCTGATACACTCAATAGTCACAAACACATACGACATATACAGTGGACTGTTTACATAAGGCGCCTTTTTGTTTGGAAAACATTACGGGAGGGTGGGAGGGGGCAAGAGTACAAGAGTGGAAAACAGACAATATTTGATAAACTGAGGCGGAAAGTTATGTAAGAAGGGTGTTTTTATAAATACATGTCAGTATGTTCTAGCCAATTAAAATGTCCTTGATTCAGCAGCATAAGTTTTGTTCGGACATGTCGGCTCTCCTTCGTGAAAAAAAGTCAATTGGGTTGAGGGACCAGCTTATCACCAGATTAATGAAATGTCATGTAAACAGTTATATCTGATGTGATCTGGTTTCTTTCTGAAGGTCAGACAAATGTTACTAAGAAAAAAATGAAAAAGAAAATGTTAAAGATTGAAAGATATATTTTTAAATGAATTGTACTTTGTCTTCCAAATTCAACAGTTACACAAAATTTTATGGATTAACTGACACATATCACTAGTTGTTTTTAATGATTCAATCTATTTTGTGCATGTAAACACAAATAAAAAATCTTATCTTATTATTGTGCTATCTTAGATTTATTTTTACTTCTATTTTTTATTTCTAATTGTACATATACATTTATATAATTATGCCTTATTTGATACCAGTCTCTTGTTATTTTTGCTACTTATTTTTGAATTGATTATTACCATTTATTGTTATTATATAATATTGTGATGTATGAGCTAATAATTTCCCTTGTGGATCAATAAAGTTTGTCAAGTTATTCTAGTTTTACTGGCCGTGTAAATATAGGCCTTTTTTATGTGTCTGCACCATAAAAAACTACTGTAGCCACATCTGTAGTCATTACAGGCGATATTTGAGGACACCAAGGGCAAAATTTGAATGAAACACATGAGATTAAGTGAGAATGAATAAAAGGATGCAGGTTTGTGAGTGTCATTCGTCAGCGCAAACCAAGCGTCAGGCCAGAACCTTGTCGTGCCGGAGAAGAGGTGACTGCTGTTCCCATCTGGAAGCATAAACAGTTCAGGGAGAGCTGACAGGAACGACACGTGCACGGCAGAAGCTGACTGCGAATCATACGGTGCATGATTAGAAAGAAAAGGACAGTATTCCTCTAAATCATTAGTACTATACTGCCATAATCCTTCAGCGCTCTCCCTTCAGCCTTTCCTCCTTGTGCCTGTCACTGTTCCCAACAACCTATCCTTTATAGTGCACAATGAGTTAACCAGTCTATCCTTTAAGTGTTTTGAGATAGTGCAGCCACAAACTAGAGTCTATGATTAAAAAATAAATAAATACATAAGGTAGATAATACTCCCTACAACTGTATATAGCTGTGACTGGACATCCTATTTGATTGTATTTTATATTTTATTATTTATTTTTCTATTTTATTCTGATTTGTACATATACATTTATTATTTTTATAAATATGTCTCATTTGACACCGTTCTATTGCTCTTTTTTTTTGCTATTCCCTCTATTTTTGTTACCCTCTGTTATATATTATATTTGATGAGTGAGCTACTGTACCCAGGAGAGCGCACATTCAGCATGCTCCACTCACCATCAACGGTGCTGCAGTGGAGCAAGTGAGCAGCACCAGGTTTCTGGGTGTGCACATCTCTGAGGACCTCTCCTGGAGCAGCAACTCTGCATCACTGGCCAAAAGAGCCCTTACTTTCTCCGCAAACTGAAAAGAGCAAGAGCCCTGGTCCCCATCCTCTGGACATTCTACAGAGGCACCATCGAGAGTATCTTATCCAGCTGCATCACAGTGTGGTACGGTTCTTGCACCATGTCCTGCAAAAAGACTCTGCAGCGCATCGTCAGAGCAGCTGAGAGGATCATCGGTGTTCCTCTCCCACCTCTACGGGACATTTACCACTCCCGCCTCACCCGCAAAGCCACCAGGATTGCAGGTGACCCCACCCGCCCATCTCATAGCCTCTTCAACCTGCTGCCATCAGGAAGGAGACTGTGGAGCCTCCAGGCTAGAACCAGCAGGCTCAGGGACAGTTTCTTCCACCAGGCTGTCAGGAGACTTAACTCTCTCCCTGCCCTACCCCCATTTTTCCCCTCTGTCCCCTTTCAGCCCCCTGTCACCCACTAAGAACACTGTGAACTATGATGCACTACCTCACTTTTCACTTATATGGACAATCAATAATTGCGTGAAGAGTCCCTCAGTCGTCCAGGTAGAATCCATGATAAAAGGAGAAATTCAATTTGTCAACTGGACAAAGTTTGTTTGGTCGAAAACGTTTCGCCGCTCATCCGAGAAGCTTCGTCAGTTCTGGTTCTAGTGCTGGTTCAAGACTGCTTATATCTAGCTGCAGGGAGGAGCTCACTACACTGAAATAGTTCTGAAACTATCTCAACTAATTTGTTTCTTTTGTTTTTCGAATTTCTCTGGCGTCTAGTTTAGCATACCTATTCACCCTAACGACCGTCTCCACACCTCTGGCCCTGACTTGTCTGCCCTAATGTTTCTTTTGTCTGTTTTGACTTCGAATTATAAATGGGAGAAGTTATGTCTAACTCCCCCATTTCTGTTTAATGAAGGATTCTCTTTTCTGACAAAAATTGCCTCTTTAACTCCCCTCTCAAACCAGTCCTTTTCCTTGGCTGAGATCTGAACCTCACTGTCCTCAAAAGAATGGCCCGTGGTTTCTAGGTGAAGATGTACGGCAGATGACGGTCCACTCTGGCACGCCCGGCTGTGTTGGTACATCCTCTTGTGAAGTGGCTGTTTTGTTTCTCCAATGTAGCGCTCACTGCAGTCTTCACTACACTGAATGGAGTAGACCACATTGCTTTGTTTGTGGCTCGGTGTTTTGTCCTTTAGGTGGACTAGTTTTTGTCTTAAAGTGTTTGTGGGTTTGTGGGTAACTGGGATTTCATATTGTCTGAAAATCCTCTGTAGTTTTTCCGAAACGCCGGCCAGGTAAGGAATTGCTACCCCTTTCCTCCTGGGTTCGGATTCTCTGTTGTCTTGTTTCTTGCCCTTGTCTCTCTTGTTTTTTTTTTTCAAACAGCGAGGGCTTCCTGCACATGCTGTTCTTCTTTCTCCTTACCCTCTGTGCTTGTGGGAACCACTTGGGCCCTGTGTTGTAATGTCCGAATAACACCCAGTTTGTGCTGCAGTGGGTGGTGTGAATCAAAAAGCAGGTATTGGTCTGTGTGTGTGGGCTTCCTGAAGACTTCTACTTGGAGTCGCCGGTCTCCTCCTATCGTTACTGCACAATCTAAGAACGCCAATGTGTTATCCTTGGCATCTTCATGGGTGAATTTGAGCGGCACATTAGGAAGTTTGCACAATTCCAAAATCAACATAAAAATAACCTCAAGGATCGGAGTGACAAAAGAAAGGAGGACAGACCGAGCCAATCGGTGCACAAAGAACGCTGGGTGAAAAATCTTTCCAACCGGGTACTTACTCAGACAGAGAAAGAAGTACTGTGCAAAGGACTGAATTTCTCTGTGACGCCTAACCACATCCCCACGGTAGACTACATCACGGCAGCGGAAACCGCCATTAGAAACAACAAGCTCACAGAGACAGAAGCTGGAGACCTTAGGCTGAAAGTAACAGCTGCACTGAGCAATGCTAAACTTCCACCCTCAAACGTAACACCAGAGGAGAGGAAGGCCATCATTGCTCTAGAGAGGGACCAGAGCATCCACATCCTGCCTGCGGACAAAGGGAGATGCACGGTGATCTTGGACTCAGCTGATTATGAGGCTAAGGTGAACAGCCTACTCAGTGACACGACAACATACGAAGTACTGAAACGGGACCCCATCAATGGGTACAAAAAGAAGATCATTGATTGCTTGCAGAAGTTGAGGAAAGAAGAAGTCATTGATCGACAGCTGTATTACAGACTGTACCCTGGTGACGCTATCCCGTGCATCTACGGCCTCCCCAAGATTCACAAACAAGGAGTACCACTCAGACCCACTGTGTGTAGTGTTGACTCCATTACATATAATGTGGCCAAACACCTAAAAAACATCTTAGCTCCATTGGTGGGTAACACGGAGCACCACATTGAGAACACAGCCGAATTTGTAAACAAAGTTAAGTTTCTCCAGTTTGGTCAGGATGAGACAATGGTTTCCTTTGATGTAACCTCTCTTTTCACTTGTATCCCCACAGCTGTAGCGATCGAAGCAGCGAGAAGGAGATTACTACAGGATTCCAAGCTAGAAGAGAGAAACAAACTTTCACCTGACCAAATCTGCCAACTGCTGGAAATTTGTCTGAATACCACCTATTTCCAGTTCAGAGGGAACTTCTACAGGCAGATCCATGGCTGTGCGATGGGCTCACCGGTCTCCCCTATCATGGCTAATTTATACATGGAACAATTTGAATAGAGTGCCTTAGCTTCATATCCAGGCACTCCACCCAAACACTGGTATCGGTATGTTGATGATAATTTTTCAAAAATCAAAATTCAAGATTTGGAACCTTTTACTGCACATATCAATTCTGTAGATCCGAACATCAAATTCACCCGTGAAGATGCCAAGGATAACACATTGGCGTTCTTAGATTGTGCAGTAACGATAGGAGGAGACCGGCGACTCCAAGTAGAAGTCTTCAGGAAGCCCACACACACACAGACCAATACCTGCTTTTTGATTCACACCACCCACAGACTGGGAGTTAAAGTTTTGACTTTACAACACAGGGCCCAAGTGGTTCCCACAAGCACAGAGGGTAAGGAGAAAGAAGAACATCATGTGCAGAAAGCCCTCTCTGTTTGTGGATATCCTAAATGGGCTTTCAACAAAACCAAGAGAGACAAGGGCAAGAAACAAGACAGCAGAGAATCCGAACCCAGGAGGAAAGGGGTAGCGATTCCTTACCTGGCCGGCGTTTCTGAAAAACTACAGAGGATTTTCAGGCAATATGAAAGTATGAGTTTATTTCAAACCCTCAAACACTTTAAGACAAAAACTCGTCCACCCAAAGGACAAAACACCGAGCCACAAACAAAGCAATGTGGTCTACTCCATTCAGTGTAGTGAAGACTGCAGTGAGTGCTATATTGGAGAAACAAAACAGCCACTTCACAAGAGGATGTACCAACACAGCCGGGCGTGCCAGAGTGGACCGTCATCTGCCGTACATCTTCACCTAGAAGCCACGGGCCATTCTTTTGAGGACAGTGAGGTTCAGATCTTAGCCAGGGAAAAGAACTGGTTTGAGAGGGGAGTTAAAGAGGCAATTTTTGTCAAAAAAGATAATCCTTCGCTAAACAGAAATGGGGGAGTTAGACATAACTTGTCTCCCATTTATAATTCGATTCTCAAACCAAGTCAAAACAGACAAAAGAAACATTAGGGCAGACAAGTCAGGGCCAGAGGTGTGGAGACGCTCGTTAGGGTGAATAGGTATGCTAAACTAGACGCCAGAGAAATTCGAAAAACAAAAGAAACAAATTAGTTGAGATAGTTTCAGAACTATTTAAGTGTAGTGAGCTCCTCCCTGCAGCTAGATATAAACAGGGTCTAACCAGCACTAGAACCAGAACTGACGAGGCCTCTCGGATGAGCGGCGAAACGTTTTCGACCAAACAAACTTTGTCCAGTTGACAAATTGAATTTCCCCTTTTATCACAATCAATAATTGTTTACTTCATATATTTTAGCACTACCTCACTTTTCATCTGTAATTTCTGTTTTGTCTATTATGGTTTTTGTCTGTTTACCTGAGTGTTTGCACATTTTTGTCTTGTTTGCACATTTTTGCCTTGTCTATTGGGGTTTTGTCTAGTCCAGTATATCTTTACATTTTGTTTTACTTGAATGTTTTACTTGAATGTTTACCTGAATGTTACTTGAAATGTTTTCACTGAGGTGGGAGAGGACAGCAATTTCATCTGGGCTTTTTTTTTTATTATTATTATGTATATGCACATGTGACAATAAAGAGAAATTGAATTGAAAAATAATTTCCCTTGTGGATCAATAAAGTTTGCCTAAGTCTAAGTCTAAAATAAATAAGAAATTAAAAGGGAGTCTAAAAAGTTTTTGAGGTGACTGTAGAAGTTTTTCAGAGATGTTGGTCATCAAAAAAAAAGGTTATTAACTTGGATTTAACACTATTACAGTCCATTACAGAGGACATGTTACAACATGTTTGAATAAAAATAAAATTAACAAAATGTAAATGCTAAGGTGTTTACCTCCAAATAGAAAATCACAAATAAATAAATAAATAAAATACACTTTTTTCTTTGGGTCCCAGGAGGATATACCTTCAGTGTTTTTGCCAGGACATTTTCCATCTCCAGTACTTGTGGATCCCACCCCAGCCCCAATCTTCACCAACACCTCTGTAAATAAATCATTTAAAACTGTTTTGGTCTTTTGGGTTCTTTTGGGGTTCTTCAATCTCTTACAACATATACTTTTATTTTAGAAGTCTTAGTCAATTCATAAAGATAGAAGCTCAGTATTTTACTACAGATAACTTTTTACATTCCATTTTTAAACCAATAATGAGCATTGCAAGCAGGAGGTCTTGTAAATTGGCTTTCACAGCTGATGCTCGCGCCCCATTGTGGCTGCAAAGAGACACGTGCTGAGTACAAGATAATTTTTAAAAAGTGCACGTAAAATTAAGCTAAACTCTCTCAAATTATCGATTGTTTAGTTTAGACACCTTGAAAACCAGATATGGAATACAAGGTACTTTTACTGACTATTATTGATTAAAAAATGCTGTTCCACAAGAATGGAAATATAAACTTGAAGGAAAAAATGTCTCTCATTTCCCTTATATCCAACTGCCAGTATTATACATTCTTAATGCGCCAAAAGGTTGCAAGAATATTTTGAGTCAAATGAAAATGGCGAAGACTAGCAAACCCACTATTATGAAAGCTCAACTAAAATGGCAAAATGAACTTGAAATAGAACCCAATAATATAATACATCGCTATGGACTCATCTTTACAAAATTCCATTCCTTGTAACATTAGATCCTAATATGAGATATTTTCAATATAGAATTCTACACAGAATAATTATTACAAATAAATTCTTGAAAACTACAAAATACAAGAGAATGACAAATGTAAATTCAGCAACAAAGAAATAGAAACAATCAGTCATCTATTTTCGGAATGTGAAAAGGTAAAACCAATCTGGATAGACATTGAACAATGGTTAAACAAATATGGAACTAACCCCCCAGAATAAATTAAAACTAAAGATATCATACAGTAATCCCTTGTTTATTGCGGGGGTTAGGTTCCAGAAATAACCCGCAATAAGAGAAATCCGCGAAGTAGGACAACTTTATATTTTACAATTATTCTACATGTTTTAAGGCTGTAAATGCCTCACCACACACATTATATGCTTTTATCAGACAGGAATTAACGTTTTCTCACATTTCTCTCTCGTTTAAACACTCAAACCTTCATAGATTTTCAACAAAATGTATTAATAGTGAAGCGTGGGGGAAGACACAGCTCTGGAAGCCCCGCCGGACGCATGAGGGGAGCGGAGACATGAGTCACTGGATCCGCAGGAAGCACCGCGCTCATCCAACGGCACTGCCACGTCCCGGGACGCGACGCGCACCAACCCCTTGGAGAAGTGCGCGACACATGCACCCCCTCATCGTAGTCAAATCCATGACAGAGCAGCACGACCCGCGCGAGGCCACGTGTACACCGGGGCTGCAAGCACGAGATCGAACCGCAGCGCCCGGACCACGTCCTCTCAGCCCGAGCCACAACCAGCCGCACCAAACCAGCAAAGAGCGGCACGTGGTGGTTTAATCCTGGTTTAGACCTGGTCTAGTCCTGGTTTAGTCCAGGTCCAGTCCAGGTTTAGACCTGGTTTAGACCTGGTCTAGACCTGGTTTAGTTCTGGTCTAGACCTGGGTTAGTCCACGTCTAGTCCTGGTCTAGTCCTGGTCTAGTCCCGGTCCCCCCCGCGTCCCCCATCTATCAGTCAGCAAAGGTCTACAGCTCTTAGCCAATCAGGGCGCAGAACACAATGTTACACTATAAAAAAATGTTACACTATAAAAACATTTTTGAAAAAAAAAATCAGCGAAACAGCGAGGCCGCAAACAGAGAACCGTGATAGAGCGAGGGACCACTGTACTTGGAATTCCCCATTCAGACAAAATTATATTAAATCCAGTTATTTTAACAACAAAATTCTTCAATGAAAAAAAAAAAAAAAAAATCCCAGATTTTATTGCTTTTAAAATGTATATGTAGCCTAATGTATGTATGGTCATCTTTATATCATGAACTCAGCAGAATGTCATAACATAAAATAAAACCATCACCATCACCATTATTATCTCTCTCTCAAATTAATGTCGCGAAGTCGAAGTTTGTGCGTTTTTTTTTACGACACTTTGATCCTTGTACGGTAAATTGACTCTTGTGAGCTTTAAGCCATGTTATAATGCCGTTACCTCCTCAAAAACATACCTGGAGTTGTGTTTTGTTTCATTCACACGTTTGCTTTAATAGTAGTCTGTCTACATCTCAAGCTCAGTAGGCTCTGTTCCACCTTGTGATGTCATGAAGTGATAGTTTTGAGTAAAGATTGGCATTTCAGGGCTGAAATCATCCTAATGATTCGAGTGAATTATTAAATATAGTTATTTTAACAACAAAATTCTTCATTTACAAATGAAAAATGAAAAAAATTGCTGTTAAAATGTATAAGATAAGATAAGACTTTATTGATCTTACGCAGGAGAAATTTACTGGTCACAGTAGCTCCAGGTAGGCACAGTTTGAACAAGAAAGAAAAGTGCATGCAGGCAAGAATGGCATAAAAATAAGTAATAATAATAATAAAATAAGTAATAATAGAATAAGTAATAATAACAATATAAATAATTAATAATTACATAATAATTTTAAAATATATATATAAAATATGTAATGGGAATAGAAGAACATATTGCAAAAACAAACAACAAGACACAATATTTTTTTTAGGAAAATGGTCATCTTTATATCATGAACTTAGCAGAACGTCATAACATAAAATGAAACCATCACGTCACCATTATCATCTCTCTCTCTCTCTCTCTCTCTCTCTCTCTCTCTCTCTCTCTCTCGCTCTCTTGCTTTCTCTCTCTCTCTCTTTCTCTCTCTCACTCTCTCTTTTGTATTGTGATATTGTATTTCATTTGTCTTATTGTCAACAACATGTACACTGTATGTGAAATATGGAAATAATGGCATAATAATAATAATAATAATAATAATAATAATAATAATAATAATAATAATAATAATCATAATAATAATAATAATAATAATAATAATAAAAACTCTCAAATTAATGTCGCGATGTCGAGGTTTGTGCGCTTTTTTACGACACTTTGATCCTTGTACGGTAACCTCCCTGCTAAGCTTGAGCACGGTTGCTAGGTAACCCATCGACCAACAAACTGGAGCTCGTGCTGGACTGCAACAATTTAAAAACAAGAATTTAGAAACACCACCTCTCTCCCTGACTTTTTACCAGAAAAAAAATACATCTATATACAAAATACAGTGTACATGTATTTGCTTATTAGTTTGGATAGATCTAAGCATATTCTTTTAACAATTTAAGCATTGTCAGTAGCGTTTGGTGTTGCAATGGCGGGCAAGAAGAAGGAGGCCAATTTACAGGTTTGTACATTTTTTTGTGGTAAAAGGGGTTAAAATTACGACAGAGTTGCTGAAGTTAAACTCTGGTTAAATTGTTGTTCTGATGCAGTGTGTAAAGCTAACTATAATTCTCATTAGGTGTCTTTAATTAACCAGGAGCAATGGGAAGAAATGCTTGCTACCAAAGGTCTAACAGGTAAGAGTTAATTCAGCAAAAAGCTTGAATACAAAGCTAAAAGGGAAATGTGGAAACGTCTTGAGCATGTGTCCGAGTTGAAGTGTTCTGCTGTCCTCTAGTGGTCACTGTATAAAGCACACTTTCTATGGTTTGTAGTTGTGGATGTGTACCAACAGTGGTGCGGCCCTTGTCGAGCTGTGATAAGCCTTCTGAGAAAAATAAAAAACGAACTGGGAGATGATCTTTTGCATTTTGCCACAGTAAGTTTATCTACGAGTTGTAAATGGACTTTTATATTAACACAGTATTAACACAGTAGACACATATAGGCCAGACGTGCAATATCCTCCTTTTTCATGTTGATGCTTGTTGTTACTATTATCATTATTACTATTTTCCATTATTATTATTATTACTACGTATTACTATTCGTATTATTTATTACTTACTTTATCCCCTCCCTGCCTGCATGCACTTTTTCCCTCTTGTCCAAATGTCCTGGAGCTACTGTGGCGAGTAAATTTCTCCTGTGTGAGATCAATAAAGGCTTATCTTATCTTATCTTATCTGATTCAAGATTTCAACATTCAAGATTTGTTTATTTGTCCCATATGCAGGATCAACACAAGGTCAACAATGCAATGAAATGCTTAGGATCAGAAGAACCCATTGACTCACTAAGATAGTAGAGAAGTACTAATAGCATGCAATAAAAATACAAGGGAAAAAGTAAACAATATCATAAAAAAAATGTAATAAAATATAGTAAAATACAAAGGTACAGGTAGGATTAAATAAGGTGTAAGTAGAGTATTTCACAGGTGGTAATACTGCTGAAATGAATTTCGTATTGCACATAATATAGTACGTATAGTATAAGTATTGCACGTGGGTTATTGCACAGGTAACAGTAGTTTACAGTGAGGTAGTGACATACATGATACATTCATATAGAGCAGCAGCAGTAAACAATTGCATTACGAAAAGTAGTTTAGCGCAGTATTATTGAGAGTTCAGTATTATTTAGAGTATTAGTGCATATAATATGAAACAATATATGAAAATGTGTTTGAGTTTAGGCAGAAGCAGACAGTATTGAAGCTCTGGAGCGGTATCGAGGCAAATGTGAACCGACCTTCTTATTTTATGCAGTGAGTACTTTGCCAATATCTTTGTAAAGTTGAATAAAGTTGCTACTCTTAAAGGTTCTATATTATGCAAAATTGACTCCTGTGAGCTTTAAGCCATGTTATAATGTCGTTACCTTCTCAAAAACATACCTGGAGTTGTGTTTTGTTTCATTCACACGTTTACTTTAATAGTAGTCTGTCTACATTTCAAGCTCAGTAGGCTCTGTTCCACCTTGTGAAGTGATAGTTTTCAGTAGAGATCAGCAATTCCAGGGCTGAAATCATCCAAATGATTCGAGTGAAGATGTGTGGCGTTTAAATTATCAGTTTGTATTATCACATGTCATCACAAGGTGGAACTGTTGAGATAAGAACTCAGCATAAAAGTGCAGGGTTTGTGTGTCATACATGTGTAAATTAAACACAACACAACTCCATGCAAATAAATGCTCTAAACGATAATATTTTTATTTGGAATTTGGGGGAAATGTTGTCAGTAGTTTATAGATTCAAACTAAAATGTTCCTTTTGCCCAAACACATACCTATAAGTAGTAAAATCAGAAAAACTGATCATTTTCCAGAGCTGTTGACTGTATGCCCTTTAAAATCCTGATAAATTCCAAGATATTTTATAATTATAATATATAATATGCTCCATTATAAAGGTTTCTTCCTGATCTTTTGTCTGTTGTTAAATAATTTATTCTGAATGTCACGGACAGGGCGGGGAGCTGGTGGCCGTGCTGAGAGGGGCCAACGCTCCTCTACTTCAGAAGATAATAGTGGAAGAACTGACCAAGGAGAAGACAGTCCTGGAGCAAGGTGGAGAACGGAGAGTGGTATGGATAAAAGTCATGGATATGAGCACCTTCGATATTTTATTAATCAAACTAGAATAAAATTACATTGTCATTAAAGTGCCCATATTATGTTATTTTCTGATCTGTTATAATGTTTCCTCATCAAAAACATACCTGCAGTTGTGTTGTTGTTTTTTTTCTTCATTCACTCATGTTTAACATGCAAACCCTGCATATTTAGGCATATTTAGAAAACACTGTTTGTTCCACCTTGTGATGTCATGTGGTAATACAGGAAGTGCTCCACTGTGGTTTTAATTTACAATCTCTACTGAAAAAAGGTAAAATGTTGCTTTTAACTTGAAAACTATTGCTTCATGACATCACAAGGTGGAACAAAGCAGTTTGTACTATTAATGCAGGGTAACTCAAACGTGTGAATGGACTAAAATTTAAAAAAATCTTCAGTTACGTCTTTAATGAGGTAACAGCATTATAACTAGGGCTGTCAGTTTAACGCGTTAATTAGATTTATTAATTACACTGCAAATTAACATGTTATAAAAATTAACACAATGACTATGACTGGCAATTCAATGCACGGCACGGTGGCTGAGTGGCTAGCGCTCATGCTTCACAGCAAGAAGGTTCCGGGTTTGATCCCCGGGTCGCCCAGGCCTTTCTGTGTGTGTTCTGTGTGGAGTTTGCATGTTCTCCCCGTGTCTGGGTGGGTTTCCTCCGGGCACTCCGGTTTCCCTCATCAACTCAAAACATGCACCATAGATAAAATCCTCCAGCTTGGGTCCTGACCAAGCCGAAGCAAGAAGATCATGGAGATGGTCCCCGGGTGCAGTAATGTGCTGCTCACTGCTCCTAATAACAGGATGGGTTAAATGCAGAGAAGAATTTCTCCTGTGTGAGAGCAATAAAGTCACTTCTTCACGTGCATTTTAAATTTGGCGTGCGGTGAGCAAATCGCTGCCAGGGCCTTTGAACGGCAACTTTATTTATAAAAAGAACGAAGACGGGACGATCAACAAGAACACAGTGATTTGTAGCTTTTGTCAAAAAGAATTTTTTGATCACCGAAGCTGCTTCAGCCTGACGGATCATTTGAACGATAAACATGTCCCGACAAGTTCCATTGTTACCGGTGATAGAGCGAGCGTGAGCGCACTTCAACAAACCACCAAAGCACGCTCGCAGAATTTGAGAAACGAATCAGCAAAACGACCACAGAAAAACTGACAAACTCAATCGCCAAGTGGGTTAGTTCGTTCGATCGCTCGCTCCCACTCTCTCAATCTCTCTCTCACACACTCTTAAAATGCGATTAATTAGATTAATTTATTACAAATCCTGTAATTGATTAATTTTTTAATCGCCTGACAGCACTAATTATAACATTACAATTTTGTGTAATATGAGCCCTTTAAAAATAGTTATTATTCTGTTGTGCTTGTGTATTTATCAGATCAAAGATGAAGGCCTCGATGAAGACAAGGAGGAGCCTACACCTCAGCCAGAAGACCAAGAAAACATCATTGGTACAACTAGATTACAATAGCAATATCTTTATAACCACTTACTGCTATCTTACTCATTTGCTTTGAACAGTATTAGCAGTAATTGCCTGGACTGCTTGATTCTGTTTTAGTGCCTGCCAGTAAATCCTGCACAGTCGCCATTCTCAAACCAGATGCTGTAGCTCATGGCAAGGCAAATGAGATCATAATGAAGGTACACGGGGACTATCTGTGAACACTGCCTGAGCTTTTCTGCTGACATCAATTAAAGCGCATTTTCATTATTCCCCCGGCTAGATCCAAGACGCCGGCTTTGAGATCCTAATCCACGAGGAGCGCACACTAACAGATACAGAGGCTCGAGATTTCTATCAACACAAAGCACAAGAGGTACTGCTCGGAAACAAGGAGAATGTATTAGGGGATAAAACAGCATACAGCGTGTATACTAAAGAAGCTTATAGTGTGAAGGCAGGAGTTCACATTTGAATACGCCTGCACGATTTTGGGGGGGAAAATTGTAATTGGGATTTTTCACACATGAATTGCAATTTATGTTATGTTATGTTTAAAAAGTAGGGTTTAGGAAGTAGAAGTGAACATTGTAAACAACACCGGGAGCATATGCAAAATGGACTTTTGTGAGGTTTAAGTCATGTTATTGTTGCCTCCTCAAAAACATACCTAGAGTTGTGTTTGTGACGAGGAAACAACGCTATAACCTACATCAGAAAATAGTGTAAAATTATGTTGAGACCATTTCACAAAATACAAACTACAGTAATACAAGAATCCCTTGAATTTCAGAACATCTGTTGAGGCTTTAACTACAGATACAACAAGATTTTTACAGATTTTACAGAGAACATTGTTATAGGCTGAATAATTGCAATTTGATAACCAACTCATATTTATTCTACAACCATATTTTACATACTGGGGTACTGGATACTGTTTAAAGGTCATATATTACACCAAATTGACTCTTTTGAGCTTTTAGCCATATTATAATGTTATCTCATCAAAAATTTACCTGAAGTTGTGTTTGTGATGAGGAAACAACGCTATAACCTACATCAGAAAATAGCGTAAAATTATGGTCCCAAGATTTGAGAGAAGACTGAAATACAAACTAATATAAGAATCCCTTAGATTTCAGAACATCTGTTGAGGCTTTAACTACAGATACAACAAGATTTTTCTATTAAAAAGACAGAATATTGTGTTTTTTACAGAGAACATTGTAATAAGCTGAATAATTGCGATTTGATAACCAACTCATAGTTATTCTACAACCCTATTTTACATACTGGGGTACTGGATACTGTTTAAAGGTCATATATTACACCAAATTGATTTTTTTTTTAGCTTTTAGCCATATATATATATATATATAATGTTGTTACTTCATCAAAAACATGCCTGGAGTTGTGTTTTGTTTCATTCACACATGTTTAAGTAATCCTTTAATATTAGTCTGTCTTCATCTCCAAAGCTCAAAATGCTCTGTTCCACCTTGTGATGTCATGAAACGATAGATTTCCAGTTACCTTTGACCTTAAGATCCATTGTTGTAAATTTTTTGGCCAGAAACCCAAATTTGTTGTATTTCAGTCCCTCTTGTCCTCCTATATAAGCTCTTTAAAGTATTGCACAAATCCAAAAGCCATGAAAACAAAAGCAATTTGTAAGAATTTAAAATATAAATTGTAAATATATTCATAATTTCTATATATTTGTATAATACAGAAAGTGCACATATTGAGCCCTATGAATATGAACTCTTAAGCCTCGAGCATTGTTATTGTTGTTATTGTTTTGAAATAAATGAAAACTTTTACCTTTAGTTCAGTAGAGATGGCAATTCCAGATGTCTAGAGTTTAAAAACACAGTGGAGCAGTTAGAACAGACTGTTTTCTGTTTGAGAGAAGAACACAGCGTAAATCTGCAGGGTTTGTGTGTTAAACGTGTGTGAAATGAAATGAAATGAAACAAAACACAATTCCAGGTGTGTTTGTGATGAGGAAACAACATGATAATAACAGATCAGAAAATAGTGCAATAAGGGCCCTTTAAGTGTTAAGAAAGTTTGTGTTGAGTCTCATTTAGAGCAGGGAGCAATCACAGTTGGTGCAGAATCATTTCATTTAGTAGCTGTAGCACATCTCACGTCCATCTGCATTTTTCACAGGGCTCAAAAATAGAGCTGCTGTGTAAGCGGCTTTTTCCTGCATATCAGCCTATTTGTGATGCGCGTTAATGGTTACAAATTCTGAATACAAATATAACAAGAATACATGTCCAGGCAATATAATTAGGGGAATTAAACAGCTGCAGCAGTTGTGTGCAGCATGTTCACTTTACTGATTCAAACGACTGTGATTGAGGCAATGCTCTGTTGCCTAGGGAGTGTCCACCACCTGCTTGATGCATGGAGATGTCTGAAATCTTTCACAGTATAGCATTAATTGATATATTTTGCCTCTTTGACTTTTCACAGACCTGACCTGTAATTTGGCCAACTGTCTCCAACAAGACAGAAGAGTTTACAGGTCCTGTTATAATGTTACCTCCTCAAAAACATACCTGGAGTTGCGTTTTGTGGTTATTCTAGGACTGAAATTATTCAAATGATTCTAGGGACGGTGTATGGTGTTTAAAAACACAATGGAGCACTTCCTGTATTACCACTTGACATCACATTTGAGAGAATTCAGCCTAAATCTGTCTGGTTTGAAACAATATTATAATATAGAGCAGAAAATAGCATAATGTGGGCCCTTTAAAGAGGACACGAAGCTAGTAAGTAAGATAAAGGAGGCTGCAGAGGATATGGTTAAGCTGAGAAATAATTCATGTGCAAAAGGAAGAACATAAGAAAATAAGAAGAAAATGCCATCTCTTCATAATTGAATCTATTCTGTCTTTCTCTTCTTGTTCTTGGGTTTAAAACTGTGATCTACAGCCCTGGTTTGAGGACTTGGTGCAGTTCATGTCCAGTGGTCCCTCTCAGATGCTGGTCCTGTCTCAGTCTGACAGCTCAGACACAGTCAGAGAGTGGCTTGACTTCATTGGCTCTGCAGATACTGAGGAGGCCAAGAGAGACAAGCCCCAAAGGTTAGTCTATGCAAATGCCCCACACAGCACACAGTCGGCTTGATACACAGTTTGAAGGGTCCATGACAAGCTGGACTACTCATTTTACTAAAACACACATGCAAGATCGTTATATTTAAGATTTAGCTGAAAATTGTAAAAAAATAAATACATAAAAAATAAAATAATAAGTTGCCAGTTTGCCATTTTTTTATTTAAAATATTACTTCCTCATTGGAAATCATGACATTGAGCTGGGTTATTTCAGTACTGTTACCCAGCAACCATTATACAACCCAGTATACTGAGTCGAAACTAACGTACAGAGATTATTATTTGACAAATAAAAATATAAGAAAACACCTTAATTCTGTTGAAGCAATGTTGAAAACAATGTTGAGTTTGGATAGAATTCTCCTAATGAGATGTCATCAGTATGGCCATCTCTAAAACAAAACTCTTACTTCCTGTAATTTTCATCATATTTTTCAACTTGTCTTCACAAACTGCTTCTCGATCAGTGTAAAACTATCACTTATATTTACAGGTGTTACCCCACCAAATGAAGTAAAAAATTGTCATGCCTACTTTAACTAACATTATAATCTCCAATTTCAATTGGGCTGATTCTGAAGCTTTTACTCCAAGCATAAAAGATGACAAAATATTTGGATTTCTAAGTATAATTTAATCTGTAATGCAGTAAAATGAGCTTTGGGCCAAGAACAAAAGCTACATACCTAAACTAGGACTAAAATATAGTGCCTCTATGAATTAGACAGTTCTAAACCAGGACACGCCACTGGTCCAAAATGTGAAATGTAGTAGCTATAGGAGTAAAACTATACAAATATATATAGTATAAAAAACTATAAAAATACAGTTTAAAGGTGCTTGATGTAATTTTTATGATCCAGGGCACACCATCTGCTCGTCTCCATGGATATGTTATCGCTTTGCCTGGAATGTCCCACATTGGCATTAAACTCATCTATCTTGTACAGTACGTCTTCACACAAGGGTGTTTTTATTGCTTACATTTCAAAAGATGTCGCAGAGGCAACACTTGACACATAAACTAAGCTAAATACCACACTTGTAACTTGCCCCCTGTAAATAGATAAGTTTAATGCCATGCTGTGGAACATTCCAGCAATTTCCATGGACACATGCAGGTGGTGCGTCAGTTACAGAGTGCAGTTTTAACTGAACTGCATGACTCCTATATCCAAACGACAGACGCCAACGTACCGACTCTAGTGTCTAGTAAAACCTAATTTAAAAAACACTGATTTCACCTGAGTCATGCAGAGGGACATGTTTTTGCATACTTGATTGGAACAGTGTGAACGACCCCGGTCCAAGGGCTGTAAAAAGGGAAACGAACAGCACATTCTAGCCCATTCTGTCAGACACACCCAAATTTTATGCCTCTCTGTCGGAGGAATGCCAGCTGAGTTACCATCTGCTCTCCTCTCCCTTCACCCCTGGCACCCTGCAGCTTACGGGCACAATACGGCACTCAAACCCTGTACAACGCGGTGCACGGTAGCAGCGACGGCGACCAGGCCAGCAGGGAACTCGCCTTTCTCTTCCCCAGCTTCAGGATGTCCACAGCCGCCGAGCTTGACGGGAAGGAAGAGCCTATGGAGAGGACACTGGCGCTCATCCGGCCTGGCGTTGCCTGGGAGAGAAGGGGTAGGGCAGGTGCCAAGTGCAACAAAAACAACCACAATGGCATAAGGGAATATGTTGTGAATCTGCACATAGGGTGAGGAAAAGTGATGGTATTTCAAAGGAATTTCAAAGTACGAGTTTGAGTTTAGGCATTAGTTTTGAGCGTAACTGTAAATACTGAGAAATTTCTTGAAGGGACTGTGTTTATGATGTGATGTTAGTGTTTCATGATACGAAAATTCAATAGTAAGCAACAGACTCCATACTCATTACTGATTCCAAAACCACAATGATTTCTTTAATAGACAATAGAATTTTCAACATAAAATCATATTTTAGATTTTATATCTTTTATATTACCATGTGGCCTTATACAGCTCTGGAAAACAATAAGAGACCACTGCAAAATTATCAGTTTTTCTAATTTTACTACTTATAGGTATGAGTTTGGGCAAAAGGAACATTTCCCCCAAATTCCAAATAAAAATATTATCGTTTAGAGCATTTATTTGCACAAAATGGTCAAAATAACAAAAAAGATACATGTTTTCAGACCTCAAACAATGCAAAGAAACAAGATCAAATTCATTTTAAAACAACATAATATTAATGTTTACACTTAAGAAAAGTTCAGAAATCAATATTTGGTGCAATAACCCTTATTTTTAATCACAGCTTTCATGCGTCTTGGCATGCTCTCCACAAGTCTTTCACATTGTTCTTGGGTGACTTTATTCCACTCCTGGTGCAAGAACTGAAGTAACTCAGCTTTGTGTTTGTGTTGGAATTCAGGATGCTGGAATGGAATGGCTGTAATACATGTAGAGATGCTGATTTCAGAAAAAAATGCAGTGGTCTCTTATTTTCTTCCAGAGCTGTATCTGTGTAATCCCTCAGTGGTCTAAGTAGGTTCCACAGTGGTCCATGGCCGTATACTTGTCTAAGTGCTCTTATACTCGTTCTGATACAGCTCAAGATCAGAAAAGGTTAATTTCTGTTCTGTGAATGTGCCTTTTTAGTATTGATACTTGCTTTAGGTTCGATACTGGTTTTAATATAGTTTAGTATCTCATTTTTGATACTGTTGGTAACTCTTTGTCATTACATTATTTCAAATGAAGGTCAAGGGCAGATATGAATTTGATCAAAATGCAGATGTGACTTTGGGGTGATATCTCTGAAATGTCTTGGCCTATTCATACAAAATGATAACTAATGCTAAGTTCAATGTCTTCTCTTCTGCACATTTTTCTCTCCGTTTGAGTTACATCGGCCCTTTGCCCTTCATAAAAATTTTAACATCAAATTCTGGAATGTGAATGTGAAACCCTATAATAATGCTACGATGTGAAACCCTATAATAATGCTACGACATTCATTGCTTATGCTCTCATACTTACATGGCCATTTATTTTATACATTTAAACTTGCTTGCTACTTGCTAGTATTAGATATTACATTAAAGGTCCTATATTACACAAAACTAACTGTGAGCTTTAAGGCATGTTATAATGTTGTTACCTCCTCAAAAACATGCCTGAAGTTGTGTTTTGTTTCATTCACACATGTTTGAGTAAGACTTTATTATTAGTCTGTTTACATCTCCAAAGCTCAAAATGCTCTGTTCTACCTTGTGATGTCATGAAGCTGTAGTTTTCAAGTTAACAGCTCCTTTTACCTTTTGTTCAGTAGAGATCGGCAATACCAGGGCTGGGATTATCAAAATGATTCTAGTGAATGGAGTATGAAGTTTAAAAACACAGTCACAAGATGGAACAGAGTGCTTTCTGTTTGCAAGAAGAACTCTAAATATGCAGGTTTTGTGTGTTAAACATGTGTGAATGAAACAATGAGGAAATGATGATGAGGAAACATTATACAGCTCTGGAAAATAAGAGACCACTGCAAAATTATCACTTTTTCTGATTTTATTACTTATAGGTATGTGTTTGGGCAAAAGGAACATTTTTGTTTGAGTCTATAAACTACTGACAACATTTCCCCCAAATTCCAAATAAATATTGTATAAATATATATTGTTTAGAGCATTTATTTGCAGAAAATGACAAATGGTCAAAATAACAAAAAAGATACATGTTTTCAGACCTCAAACAATGCAAAGAAACAAGATCAAATTCATTTTAAAACAACATAATACTAATGTTTACACTTAAGAAGAGTTCAGAAATCAATATTTGGTGCAATAACCCTTATTTTTAATCACAGCTTTCATGCGTCTTGGCATGCTCTCAAGTCTTTCACATTGTTCTTGGGTGACTTTATTCCACTCCTGGTGCAAGAACTGAAGTAGCTCAGCTTTGTGTTTGTGTTGGAATTCAACAGACACTGGAATGGAATGGCTGTAATATATGTAGAGATGCTGATTTCAGAAAAAAAATGCAGTGGTCTCTTATTTTTTTCCCGAGCTGTATAAACATTATAACACAGATCAGAAAATAGTTTAATATGGCCCCTTCAACTGCTCACTTTTCAATGGATGCATAAATGACCAGAGAATTACACTTTCAACTTTGACTCTCTGATATGAATATTTCAGTAATGAATACGCTTTTGTTTAAATTTATATTTCCAGATGAAATCCTGAACAGAATCCATGAGGCAGGCTTCACTGTGACTCTTCAAAGAGAGGTGACGCTGACAGAGGAGGAGGTCAGACAGTTTTATTCTCAACATGAGGATAACAGCTACTTCCCAGCACTGCTCAAAACTATGACCAGGTAACCTACACACTGTCATCTTTATACTTACCAACCATATTTCTGGGTATACTGTGCAATTTTATTTAAAGAACTAACCAAGCAGCAGAACAGAGAATTGATTTAAAGGAAAAGTAACGTTTTTTACAATCTGAGCCTTATTTCGGTAATAAAACAAGTTGTTTTACTCACCCATAGCAATTTGGTGTCATATGGAGCACTTCCGGAGATGTTTTAGATTTGCGATCTCCATCATGTGAGTTCTCGGGGCACTTATTTGCGGTCTCCAAATAACACAAACTTTAGCACTTTTCAAATCATAGAAGCCCGATGTCTTAGTCTACGATTTTGTGTGGTCAAAAGTGGCCTGTAATCCGAGATTTAGCCATAGTTTCGAGTAGATGAGGACGCCAGTGCGCATGTGCGGACTGTGCTCTGAGCTCCCGGGACCCAAACATGAAACGCAAAGCTGTAAACTATGGATAAATCTTGGATTACAGGCCACTTTTGCTTCAAACGAAATCATAGACTAAGACATCGGGCTTCTATGATTTGAAAAGTGCTAAAGTTTGTGTTATTTGGAGCCCGCACAGGGCATATTACATGCTCGGGGAATATATTATATGCCCCGAGCTATGGCTAGAAGTCGCGCTAGGCTAACCGCAAATCTAAAACATCTCTGGAAGTACTCCATATGACACCAAAGTGCTATGGGTGAGTAAAACAACTTGTTTTATTACCGAAATAAGGCTCAAATTGTAAAAAAAACGTTACTTTTCCTTTAAAGCAGGGGTGCTCAATACGTCGATCGCGATCGACAGGTCGATCGGGGGCCAAGTGTCAGTCGATCATCAGGGCTTAATGCTCAATACCGATTTTTCTGTGAAATCCAATTTTTTTTCTGCATGCGCCCCGGAGGACACGACGAGGTCACACGCAGCGAGTGTTTACGGAAGTCACCGCAAGTCAAGTTGCTCTAGTACTTGCTTCGCCGCTTCACTGCAGGCATGAAAATCCCTCACCTTAAAGCGAAATTCGCCGATACATTCGGGATATGTCCCTTTCTCCAGAGCTCTGGATAATTAAGGTCTGTAGATATATAGCGCGATACACGTGGATACGCGAACTATCAACAACACTGCAAACTGTTACTACGGAGCTGACCGCGTTCTTATGGGTGAGTCATATTATCGTGTTATTTCTGCATCGAAGGGACATATTAGCTGACAGCAGGGGGCCGAGACTAAACCGGGACTAAACCGGGACTAAACCGGGTCTAAACCGGGACTAAACCAGGACTAAACCAGGTCTAAACCAGGACTAAACCAGGACTAAACCGGGTCTAAACCGGGACTAAACCGGGTCTAAACCAGGACTAAACCAGGACTAAGGTGCGCGCGCGTGTGTGTGTGTGTGTGTGTGTGTGTGTGTGTGTGTGTGTGTGTGTGTGTGTGTGTGTGTACCCCCCGGTAGATCTCGGCACACCATCAACCTCAAAAGTAGATCCTGGTCAAAAAAAACTTTGAGCACCCCTGATTTAAAGGTTGTATATATTATGTTTTTTTTTCTGATCTAATGTTAAAATGTTGTTTCCTTATCAAAAAACACACCTGGAGTTGTGTTTTGTTTCATTCACATGTTTGACACACAAATCCTGCATATTTAGGATGAGTTCTTCTCTCAAACAAAAAACACTTTATTCCACCTTGTGATGTCATGTGGTAATACAGGAAGTGCTCCACTGTGTTTTTAAACTCCACACACCTTCACTGGAATCATTTAGGTAATTTCAGGTAGCTGTTAATTTGATTGTGTTAATTTTTGTATGCCCTGTCTAGGCTACCCCACTATGGTGGGACACAGCCTTTGTATATAGATAGATAGATAGATAGATAGTTAATTTGAAAAGTTCCACTACATGACATCACAAGGTGGACCAGAGCATTTTTGAGCTTTGGAGATGTAGACAGACAAATAGACAGAAAAAAAGCGTTAATCAACATATGCGAATGAAACAAAACACAACTGTGGGTATATTTTTGATGAGGTAACAATGTTCTAACATGACTTAAGGTTTTATGTAATATAGGACCTCTAATTGACATGAATGCATAACTGCTGTAGCTGTTTTTCTAACATTTGTCTCTACGCTATAAAATGTTAATTTGATATTTTTGTCTGAAGCAAACTGAAGATAGATGACACTATTTGTTTCAGTGGACCTGTGCTAGCTTTAGTGCTGGCTAAAGATGAGGCAGTCCAGGACTGGAAAAACATGCTTGGTCCATCTGACGTGATTGAAGCTAAAGATGAAAACCCAGAATGGTGAGTTCTGTGCTTTAAAGGGCCCTTGTCACACTATTTTCTATGTTCTGTTATAGTGTTGTTTCCTCATCATACACATATCTGGAGTTGTGTTTTGTTTTATTCACACGTTTAACACACAAACTCTGCCTATTTAGACTGAGTTCTTCTCTCAAATAGAAAACACTTCCACCTTGTGATATCAGGAAGAGCTCCACTGTGTTTTAAAACTCACTTTCTACACGTTCATTAGAATCATTTGGATAATTTCAGCCCTGGAATTACCATTCTCTACTGAACTAAGGGTAAAAGGAGCTGTTAATGTGAAAAGTGCCTCTTCATGACATTACAAAGTGGAACAGAGCATTTTAAGCTTTGGAGATGCAGACAAGCTAATAATAAAGGATTACTCAAATGTGTGAATGAAACAAAACACAACTCCAGGTGTGTTTTAAATGAAGTAACATTATAACATAACTAAAAGCTCACAAGAGTCAATTTTGCACAGTATGGGAGCTTTAATTTATATCCATACATTCGCCAGTCCATTAGTCCAATGAAGTCACTATGGAACCACTAATGAAGAAAAGCACTTCCTGGATCGAACACTTCTCCAGACCTCTCTTCTCAGTTCATTAAAAACAAACCCATAAAGCAAAGAATGTCTCCACTTCAACACAGAATGAAATCCACCTCTTTGCGTGATTACAGCGCAGTACCTTTCTTACACCCTGAATTGTCCATTGATCCCATTTTTGTAGTTTTTTTTCTGACAGTTTCCAGGAAATGACTAACTGAACTGGACTGGACAGACTGAGTGAGTGAGATGGCTTGGAGAAGTGGAGAAAATGACTGCACTTACCTGAAAACCATCAGATCACACGGTGACTCTTCTGTCCCCACCCTGCAGTCTGAGAGCCCTGTTCTGTTCAGAGGGCGACCCCATCAACCAGCTCCATGGCAGCTCCACCACCGAGGAGGCAAAGCACGAGATCAACTTCTTCTTTCCCAAACAGCACACTCTGGCTATGGTCAAACCTGATGCTATGGAGGAGCATAAAGGTGGGTGGAGTTTACAATGTATTAAAGGTCCAATATTACGCAAACGTTAAAACATGTTTTGTGTTAAATGAATGAAACAAAACACAAATCCAGGTATGTTTTTGATGAGGAAACAACATCATAACATGGATCAGAAAATAGCGTGTAAGTATTACTCAAACGTGTGAATGTTTTCGATGTGGTAACAACATTATAACATGATTTAAAGCTCACAAGAGTCTATTTTGTGTAATATAGGACCTTTAAGTAAGTTCAAATACTAAAGCTTGTCTTTAGAATTGGACATAAGCCTTTGTGTTTGGATACAAACACAAAGCTGAGCTACTTCAGTTCTTGCACCAGGAGTGGAATAAAGTCACCCAAGAACAGTGTGAAAGATTTGTGGGCTCTCCACAAGTCTTGCCAAGACGCATGAAAGTTGCACCAAATATTGATTTCTGAACTCTTCTTAAGTGTAAACAGTAGTATTATGTTGTTTTAAAATGAATTTGATCTTGTTTCTTTGCATAGTTTGAGGTCTGAATACATGCATCTTTGTTATTTTGACCATTTAGCATTTTCTGCAAATAAATGCTCTAAACCAGGGGTGTCAAACATGCAGCCCAGGGGCCAGATCTGGCCCTCCAAGACCTTTAATCTGGCCCTCGGCTGATTTTCTATTAAAATATTTTAATTATATTTATATTTAAATTTTCTATTAAAATATTATTAATTTTTTGCGGCTCTTTTCTGCTTAGCATAGCAGCGTCTCCAGCGCCTCTGTGCGTGAAATGCATACAAGTTCATATTTTGTAAAAGAAAGACTTCATCAAATAAAAAAGACTTGTGTAATAGATTTGCATTTCTCTGCACAAATATTTGATCTTATTGCTATTTTTGGGGGTATATATGCCATGAGCAGTGTTGTATAAAGTACTGGAAAATCAAACTCAAGTATAGGTACCCCTCCCAAAAATGACTTTGGTAAAAGTCAAAGTCACTGACTGAAATGTTACTTGAGTAAAAGTCTTAAAGTATCTGGAACTTCTTGTACTTAAGTACGGCAAGTAATGTAAAAATAAATGTACTCAAGTAATGTAATTAAAAGTACAAGTAAAAGTATGAAGCAAAGGCAGTCTGAAGCTAACCCTTGCTTTGTTCCTTAGATAGCACAAACACACAGCACTTGTTTACATTTTTAAATGTAGGCACATGTTAATGTTATTTTTTGTCCTTTTGAGCTCGTGTGCCCTTTCTCATTCGTTACACTTAGCCTACAGCTATGCCTTCCGTTGAGCCGAAAAAGCTAGGTATCCTGTTAGCTCCAACATCGTCAAATACGCTTTGTGTAACCGAAACAATGTCACACAAAGTTAATTTCTACATGTTATGCTCAAGGTTTCACAACGGTGTCTAGAATGTCCATGCTATGGTTATTGAAATTGGAATATAAACGCTAACAATTACATTAATCTAGAACTTACCTCGATGTGTTTCTTGAGGTTGGACGGGGAGTTTCTGTAAGATAGGTTTTCCACGTTTCTTGGAAGGCACAAGAGGCACTTCATTCGATAGGATGAATCCTTCATATCGGCGTAAGAGAACATTGTGTTTAAGTACGGCCAGGGATGCTCATCATCAGGTCCCCCTTCATTTGTAGCCGACGTGGATGCTGTCTCCTCTTCCATCAGGGATGTTGGTTGATTAAACTAGCTGTATGAAACCAACAGGTGTAGGCTGATTGTCATGCGCAAGTAGTGAACAAGCCCAGGCACGTCCTGACTTCCTTCAGTAAGTAGAGGTTTTTTTTGTAGCGAGTAACTAAACAGCACATTGAAAATGTAGTGGAGTAAAAGTATGCAATTAAATTCAGAAATGTAGTGAAGTAAAAGTAAAAGTAATCATTTTTTTAAAAACTCAAGTAAAGTACAAAGTCTCCCAAAATGTACTTAAGTACAGTAGTGAAGTATTAGTACTTCGTTACTATACAACACTGGCCATGAGTTTTCTGATCCGGCCCCTTTGGGATCAAGGTAGGTTGGATACGGCCCCCGGACCAAAATGAGTTTGACACTCCTGCTCTAAATGATAATATTTTATTTGGAATTTGGGGGAAATGTAATAGTTTGTGACTCAAATGTGCTTATATGCCTATGTTGTTGTTGTTTTTTTCTTGCTTTTAACTTTTTTTACTTATTTATGAACTTGTTTTTCATTCAACAGATGAGATTTTGGAGGAGATTCACAGTAAAGGGTTTGCAATTCGAAACAAACAGGAGACATTTTTGTCAAAGGAAGTGGCTCAGGAGTTTTACAGAGAGCACAAAGAGGAAACATTCTTCAATCAGCTGGTCCAGTTCATTTGTAGGTTAGTGAAACTCTTTATTTACAGTAGGCTACCATTACAAACAAGCAGTACAGGAACGTAATGAAGTAAAAGTAAGAAAGTACTGTACATTTTTAAACAGGTATGTAGATTTTTTCATGTAATACTTTAACTTTTTTTTTTTTTTTTTTGTATTTTTTGCTTCAGTATCTGCACTTTTACTTAAGTAACAAAATGTGATTACTTCTTCCACCACTGCAAACAAGACAGGGTCAAATCAGTTCACTTCGGTCTTCTCTATTTGGAAAGTGGAACCTGCAGAGCCTAGCAGAGCTGGACCCTATTATCTGATATCTTTAATAATTAACCACAAAATAACCATTACAAGCCAGGTTTATTGGGACAATTATCCGAATTTCAATAAAAAGTTAATTTGAACGCCGATGTCAGCACACCCAACTGATATATTTGAGGATCCTGTTTAGACTTGACCAAAATAGAGTCACAAAAGGGCAGTTTGAAAGACATTAAAGAGGTCTGCGGCACTGCTTCTGAAAGTTTAATCACCTCTTGCAACAGAAAATGTATTTTATTTAAATCATTGCAGACCTACCTTATCTGATTAATAAGATGATGTTGTTGTCATCCGTTGTTCCAATTGTCAGCTAGATTTAAGATTTGCCTTTTATTTATTGTGTAACTTTTGGGCGGAGGGTTTGTCAGATGCTTTTCTCCATGGAGATGTTATTGCTCTGTCTGGAATGTGTCACAGTATAGCATTAAACTTTTTTATCTTCATGGAAATCAAACCAGACCAAGGTACATGTCAGATCTGTGGAGAGGCAACCCCGCTCACAGTCAGAGTGCCTGTTTATCTAGGTATTTTTGAGCTATAAAACCACCTGAAATTGAATAAATGTATTCTGTTTAATGTCATAGTGTGGATCATTCCAGGCAGAGCAGTGACATATCCACAGAAACAAGCAGTAATAGCAGAAACATGAGCAGCTCTAGTGGAAAAGAGCTCACCCTGACTGTCTCATACATTCAGCATCAGCTATGTCTAAAAACCTATGGTATTACACATGTTTTCTAAATTACAGATTTCTTTATGCTCAGTTGTTTTATACACTGTTTTAAAGATGCACTGTGTAACTTTTGGTGGAGGTTCAGCCACCTGATCTTCATGGAGATGTTACGGCTCTGTCTGTAATATTCCACAGTATGGTATTACATTAGAGGTGTATTATTGTAAAAAGTAATAATAAATAAATAAATACATAAAAAAAAACTTATTGTGAGCCGAGTCTCCTCTCCACAGCTCTGACCTGTAACTTGGCGTGTTGATGGTCCCACCTGATTGTCACAGATAGATAAGTCAAATACCATATTGTAGAATATTTTGGGCAAAGCTTTGACCATTCCATTCACATTAAAACAAATTATGTGAAGAATCCCTCAGTCGTCCAGGTAGAATCCATGATAAAAGGAGAAATTCAATTTGTCAACTGGAAAACTCGTGAAGATGCCAAGGACAATACATTGGCGTTCTTAGATTGTGCAGTAATGATAGGAGGAGACCGGCGACTCCAAGTAGAAGTCTTCAGGAAGCACCCACTGCAGCACAAACTGGGTGTTATTCGGACATTACAACACAGGGCCCAAGTGGTTCCCACAAGCACAGAGGGTAAGGAGAAAGAAGAACATCATGTGCAGAAAGCCCTCTCTGTTTGTGGATATCCTAAATGGGCTTTCAACAAAACCAAGAGAGACAAGGGCAAGAAACAAGACAACAGAGAATCCGAACCCAGAAGGAAAGGTGTAGCGATTCCTTACCTGGCCGGCGTTTCTGAAAAACTACAGAGGATTTTCAGACAATATGAAATCCCAGTTTATTTCAAACCCGCAAACACTTTAAGGCAAAAACTAGTCCACCCAAAGGACAAAACACCGAGCCACAAACAAAGCAATGTGGTCTACTCCATTCAGTGTAGTGAAGACTGCAGTGAGCGCTACATTGGAGAAACAAAACAGCCACTTCACAAGAGGATGTACCAACACAGACGGGCGTGCCAAAGTGGACCGTCATCTGCTGTACATCTCCACCTAGAAGCCACGGGCCAGTCCTTTGAGGACAGTGAGGTTCAGATCTTAGCCAGGGAAAAGAACTGGTTTGAGAGGGGAGTTAAAGAGGCTATTTTTGTCAAAAAAGAGAATCCTTCTTTATACAGGAATGGGGGAGTCAGACATAACTTGTCTCCCATATATAATTCCATTCTTAAACCTAAATCAAAACAAACAAAAGAAACAGTAGGGCAGCCAGGTCAGGTGCAGAGGTGTGAAAACAGCAATTAGGGTTTGAATGGGTATGCTAGACGCCAGAGAAATTGGAAAAACAAAAGACAGAAACTCAAAACAAATAGGTGAGATAGTTTCAGAATAATTTTCAGTATAGTTAGCTCCTCCCTGCAGCTAGATATAAGCAGTGTCTAACCAGCATTCCAACCAGAACTGACGAAGCAGCGCGGATGAGCTGCGAAACGTTTTTGACTAAATAAACTTTCTCCAGTTGACAAATTGAATTTCTCCTTTTATCATACCACAAATTATGTTTTGTTTTTTGTGTGTGAAAAAGCTGAAATCCATAAATACAAGCTGGGGTGGGAGGTTGTTATAAAGACTGCACTTGAGGTACAATATTTTAAACAACTTTTTATAATATTTTTAAGATAAGATACACATTCTTGATCAAAATGTTAAGACCAGTTGAAAAAGTAGTGCTTCAATATGCAGAAAAAAGAAATGGGAGTGAGACAAGAAAACATTTTGAGTAAGAAATTTATTGCAAACAACCATTAAACTGAAATAAACTTTTGATAAACAGCCTAAGACTACAGCCTTTAAAAGCCCAAACCTTCACAAAAATGTGGATTCAGGTTCATTTTCTGTCAGGTATCCACACTGTCACGACCTCCTGATGGCAAAGGCAAAAAATCTTTCTCTCTTTGAACGTGGTCGGATTGTTGAGCTGCATCAGCAAGGCCTCTCGCAGCGTGCCATTGCTGCTGAGGTTGGACGTAGTAAGATAGTCATTTTAAACTTCTTAAAAGATCCTGAGGGTTATGACCCCCAAAAAATTTCACCAGCCCTGAGCCGGAGGATCCAATTGGCACGGGACCATCCTCAAGCTGGTCACTGGTGCCAGCCGCAGTCCCATAACCATTAGAAGGCATCTGTGAGAGAAGGGTTTTAAGAACAAAAATCGTCTTCAAAGACAAAATTGCCTGTTTGCACTAAACATGGAACATTGAAAGGTAGAAGAAATTTAAATTCTCTGATGAGAAAATTGTAACCTTGACAGTCCTGATGGCTTGATGTTTTCTACACAGCACAGTGGAGGGGGCACCATCATGACCTGGGGGCTTTTTCCTTCAATGGAACAGTGGAGCTTCAGGTTGCGCAGAGGTGTCACGGCAGCTGGCTATGTGGAGATGTTGCAGGGGGTATCCCTCATGACTGAAGGCCATCGTCTGTGTGGTAATGACCGGGTTTTTCAACAGGACGCTGCAGTTAACAGTGCTTGCCTGACAAAAGACTTCTTCCAGAGAAATAACATCACTCTTTCGAACCATCCTGTGTGTTCTCCTGATCTAAATCCAAGTGAGAACATTTGGGGTTGGATGCAAGCCATCTTCACCACTTGGAGCAACGTTCACATTAGCTTCCTGTAAACACTAGCATCAAGCATGCCTAAATGAATTTTTGAGGTGATTAACAGAAATGGCTACTCATTACAGAGTCTTTTTTGAACATTTTGTTTCTATTTTAGGGGGGTTTGGGGGTTTTTTTTGAGATGTGGTTTTAAACTTTTGATCAGCTGATGAACAGCCTATTTCAGTTTAATGGTTGTTTGCAATAAATTGCTTACTCAATTTTTTTTCTAGTCTCACTCCCATTTCTTCTTTTTGCATTTCGAAGCTCTACTTAGAACCCTCTTAAGATCCAACAGTACAAAATATGAATTCTTGCAATTTTTCAACTGGTCTTAACATTTGATCAGGAGTGTAAAATCATCCTTCATTTACTGTTTTTATGCTGCTGATAACCTGAATCTGAGTACAGCATTTTATTTCTGTATGCTTTTTATACTGAAATGACAAATGAATTCTGATTCTGAAGCTAGGTCTGCATCTTCTTTACCAAATTATCTCAAAATGGCCTCCACTCGTCTACTCTGTCAGTTTCACCTACCTAGGTGACTCATTTGTTCCCATTGCTGTGTTTTCAGTGGACCCTGTCTACTGCTCGTCCTATCTAAGGAGAATGCAGTGGAGGAGTGGAGGGAGCTAATGGGCCCCATAGACCCAGACAAAGCCAAGGAGATGTCCCCAGAATCGTTAAGGGCCCGGTTTGGCTCTGACATCTTACACAATGCAGTCCATGGCTCCTCCGGTGTAGATCAGGCGGACAGAGAAATACAACTATTGTTTGGTGATCTCAGCACAGAACAAGTGACCAGCAGTGAGGGAGAAACCGAAGGATATGTTTTTGGTAAGAAAAAATAAAACGTATAACATTTTTTCATCAACTTGTGTATAGAAATTGTATAAATATAACTTTTTTTCAGTTAAAGAGCAAAGCAACATCACAGATGAGCACTGGGCTGGGCTGTCAAGTTCTTCTGGGCGTTTGTCTGACCATCAATATGACGGTAACAGTAGTATTTCTATATCAATATTGTGCAGGAAGACCAAAGTTTAATCTCGTCAGATCTGAGAAGCTAAGCAGGACCGGGCCTGGTTAGTACTTGGATGGGAGACAGCTGGGAAAATCAAGTGCTATAGTGGGCACTAGATAAAAAACAAAACAAAAAAAAACTGTTGTGTCCTTCACCTGCGTATGGAGTGAATGAATAAAGCAACAAACTGTACAGTGACTCTGAGCATCTGGAAAAGTGCTATATATACTAATGCATAATAATAATAATAAATAATAATAATAACTAATAATTATTATTATTACTATGATTATTTATTTTACTATGATGATGATTATTAGGCCCGAGCGCTAAAGCGTAGGGCCTTTTGTTACTGTTCTGCAGTGCGAAGCACTGCAGAACCAGCGTGCACAAAACAAAGCGCGAAGCGCTTTGTTTTGCGCACGCAGCAGAGCGCGAAGCGCTCTCCCCTTTTTAAGCACCTAGCACTCATGTCAACGACTGGTGCCCGCTGACTTGGCACGGTGGCATCGCCCATGGCCGCGATAGCGGCCAAATTGTAATTGTTCACCCCAAAACATTCTCGGCCCACCAGCGTGCGCAAAACAAAGCGCAAAGCGCTTTGTTTTGCGCACGCAGCAGAGCGCGAAGCGCTCTCCCCTTTTTAAGCACCTAGCACTCATGTCAACGACTGGTGCCCGCTGACCTGGCACGGTGGCATGGCCCGTGGCGGCAAAATTGTAATTGTTTTGTGGGCACACATGACATCGTGCACGCAGTGCACGATGTCATGTGTGCCCACAAAACCAGAGCGCGAAGCGCTCTCCCTTTTCCAAACACTCAATGCCACACTATAGTGACACTCATAGGATCCAATAGCACAGACTGGCACTGCCCATTGCCGCGAAAGCGGCATAATTGTAATCGTTAACCATCGTAAACGTCAAAAATATGTATTGGGCAAGTGAGTAATCGATGAGGTCAATGACGAGCGCAACGCGCTCGTCATTGACAATGGACCCCACGGGTGCGTTACTGGACGCGAGCCCTTTCCATTGATATATATATTGCCACCATAGGTGGCACCATATTGTTATTGTTCTGGTTTTTCTTATTATTTATTCTTATTATTATTAGGCCCGAGCGCTAAAGCGTAGGGCCTATTGTAATTGTTCTGCAGTGCGAAGCACTGCAGAACCAGCGTGCGCAAATCAAAGCGCGAAGCGCTTTGTTTTGCGCACGCAGCAGAGCGCGAAGCGCTCTCCCCTTTTTAAACACCTAGCAGTCATGTCAACGACTGGTGCCCGCTGACCTGGCATGGTGGCATCGCCCGTGGCCGCGATAGCGGCCAAATTGTAATTGTTCACCCCAAAACATTCTCGGCCCACCAGCGTGCGCAAAACAAAGCGCGAAGCGCTTTGTTTTGTGCACGCAGCAGAGCGCGAAGCGCTCTCACCTTTTAAGCACCTAACACTCATGTCAACAACTGGTGCCCGCTGACATGGCATGGTGGCATCGCCCGTGGCCGCGATAGCGGCCAAATTGTAATTGTTCACCCCAAAACATTCTCGGCCCACCAGCGTGCGCAAAACAAAGCGCGAAGCGCTTTGTTTTGTGCACGCAGCAGAGCGCGAAGCGCTCTCACCTTTTAAGCACCTAGCACTCATGTCAACAACTGGTGCCCGCTGACATGGCATGGTGGCATCGCCCGTGGCCGCGATAGCGGCCAAATTGTAATTGTTCACCCCAAAACATTGCCGGAACGCGTGAGCTGAGACAGAGCGCGAAGCGCTCTGTCTCAGCTCACGCAACAGAGCGCAAAGCGCTCTCCTGTTTCCAAGCATAGTGGCAATCATATCAGTGACTTGTGCCCGCTGACCTGGCACGGTGGCACCGCCCGTGGCGGCAAAATTGTAATCGTTTTGTGGGCACACATGACATCGTGCACGCAGTGCACGATGTCATGAGTGCCCACAAAACCAGAGCGCGAAGCGCTCTCCCTTTTCCAAACACTCAATGCCACACTATAGTGACACTCATAGGATCCAATAGCACAGACTGGCACTGCCCATTGCCACGAAAGCGGCATAATTGTAATCGTTAACCATCGTAAATGCCAAAAATGTGTATTGGGCAAGTGAGTAATCGATGAGGTCAATGACGAGCGCAACGCGCTCGTCATTGACAATGGACCCCACGGGTGCGTTACTGGACACGAGCCCTTTCCATTGATATATATATTGCCACCATAGGTGGCACCATATTGTTATTGTTCTGGTTTTTCTTATTATTATTTATTCTTATTATTTTTCTCCCCCCCTTTTTGCAGGTTTCGGGTACTTCCCACGGACGAAAACTCACGAAATTTTGCACAAAATTCAAGAATGCCAAAAAAGGAATTTACAAATAATCTGTATTAAAAAATCTTAAAAAATGGCTCGACAGCGCCACCTGGAAAATCAAAATACATTGCGCCTATGGCTATACCCGAAAAATGAACTTTGTCGTAGATAAATGAAATTCGGGTGGTGGATAGGTCATGTAGTTACGAACCAAAAAATATATTACGCTGTTGCTAGGCGACCAACAGGAAGTCGGCCATATTGACCCGAGCACGTGACCCGGCGCCGAAGGCGCAATTTCCTGTCCTCGTATTTTAACGAACTCCTCCTAGGGTTTTTGACCCAGACTCACCAGAATCGTGCTCTATCATCTAGACAAGTGGGACATTAAAAGTTGTTAAAAGCGTTCTAAAAGAGTGAACGGTGTTTCCATGACAACGCCACAAATTTCGTGTTCGTTTTTGCGGCTCGCCATCAAACTTCGACGAGCGATAAATCGCGCATACTTTGGCCGATTTCACTCAAACTTTAATCGTTGGTGGACACCCCGGCCCTGAATAGATTGATATAAGAAAATCTGAAATGGGTGCTATAGCGCCACCTAGGGAGATTGCATGGAAGTGCAAAATTTTACTTTGTCGTAGACATATCAAATTTGGTACACATATCCGTGATGGGGTATCGATCAAAAAACTCAATGACGCCAACACGCCATGTCCCATCGTGTTGCCATGGCAACAGGCCAAACTTCTCTCCTTGCCAATGGGATGTCAGGCAAAAACTTTGTCGTAGCCAAACCAAATTTGGTACACAGATGCATCATGGGAAGAGGAACAAAAAAGTATATTATGCGGTTGCTAGGCGACCAACAGGAAGTCGGCCATTTTGGACCGAGCACGTGACCTGGCCCCGAGGGCGCATTTTCCTGTCCTCGTATTTTAACGAACTCCTCCTTGGGTTTTTGACCCAGACTCACCAGAATCGTGCTGTATCATCTAGACAAGTGGGACATTAAAAGTTGTTAAAAGCGTTCTAAAAGAGTGAACGGTGTTTCCGTGACAACGCCACAAATTTCAGGTTCGTTTTTGTGGCTCGCCATCAAATTCGACGAGTGTTAATTCGCACATACTTTGGCCGATTTCACTCAAATTTTAATCGTTGGTTGACACCCCGGCCCTGAACAGATTTCTATAATAAAATCTGAAATGGGTGCTATAGCGCCACCTAGGGAGATTGCATGGAAGCGCAAAATTTTACTTTGTCGTAGACATACCAAATTTGGTACAGACATTCGTGACAAAGTCTTGATCAAAAAACTTAATGACGCCAACACGCCATGTCCCATCGTGTTGCCATGGCAACAGGCCAAACATCTGTCGTCACCAATGAGACACCAGGCAAAAACTTTGTCGTAGCCAAACCAAATTTGGTACACAGATGCATCATGGGATAAGGAACAAAAAGTATATTATGCGGTTGCTAGGCGACCAACAGGAAGTCGGCCATTTTGGACCGAGCACGTGACCTGGCACCGAGCGCGCATTTTCCTGTCTTCGTATTTTAACGAACTCCTCCTTGGGTTTTTGACCCAGACTCACCAGAATCGTGCTGTATCATCTAGACAAGTGTCACATTAAAAGTTGTTAAAAGCGTTCTAAAAGAGTGAACGGTGTTTCCGTGACAACGCCACAAATTTCAGGTTCATTTTTGCGGCTCGCCATCAAACTTCGACAAGCGATAATTCGCATACTTTGGCCGATTTCACTCAAACTTCAATCGTTTGTGGACACCCCGGCCCTGAACAGATTGATATAAGAAAATCTGAAATGGACACTATAGCGCCACCTAGGGAGATTGCATGGAAGTGCAAAATTTTACTTTGTCATAGACATACCAAATTTGGTACACACATTCGTGACGGGGTCTCGATCAAAAAACTCAATGATGCTCCCGCGCAAGCTCCCATCGTGTTGTCATGGCAACAGGCCAAACATCTGTCCTCGCCATTAGGATCCTCTGCAAAAACTTTGTCATAGTCAAACCAAATTTGGTACACAGATACATCATGGGAAGAGGAACAAAAAGTATATTACGTTGTTGCTAGGCAACCAACCAGCCATATTGGATAGACCATGTGACCTGGTGGCCGATTTCACTCAAACTTTAATCGTTGGTGGACACCCCGGCCCTACACAGACTGATACAAGAAAATCTAAAATGGCCATAATAGCGCCCCCTAGGCAGAATGCATGGAATAGAAAATATTTACTTTGCCGTAGACACACCAAATTTGGACCACACATTCTGGACATCGTCTCGATCAAAAAACACAGTGACACCCCCACTCCATCTCACATCATGTTGCCATGGTAACAGGTCAAACATCGGTCCCTGCCATTAGGATATCCGGCAAAAACTTTGATGTAGCCACACCTAATTTGGTACACAGATGCATCATGGGAATAGGAACAAAAAAGTATATTACACCATTGCTAGGCAACCAACCAGCCATATTGGATAGACCATGTGACCTGGTGGCAAAGGCGTCATTTCCTGTCAAACTTTGACGAATGATAATTAGCACATACTTTCTCCGATTTCACTCAAACTTTAATCGGTGGTGGACACCCCAGCCCTACACAGATTGATATAAGAAAATCTAAAATGGTCACAATAGCGCCCCCTAGGGTAATTGCATAGAACTGCAAAATTTAACTTTGTCGTACACATACAAGATTTGGTACAAATATTCCTGGGATATTTTCAATGAAAAAAGTCAATGGTGACCACATGCCATGCCTCATCGGGTTGCCATGGCAACAGGCCAAACATCTCTCCCCGCCAATAGGACACCTGACAAAATCTTTGGTATAGCCACACCAAATTTGGAACATAGATGCATCATGGGAATAGGAATAAAAAATATATATTACGCTGTTGCTAGGCAACCAACCATGTTGGGTAGAACATGTGACCTGGTGTTGAAGGCGCCATTTTCTGTCCTCATATTTTTATTTATTCAATTTATTTATTAATGTTTGCACCCAGCATTTAAAAGAACAAAAATACACACAAAAGAAAGAGAAAATAACAGAACAGTGCAGGAAAGGCTTATAATTGACCCTCCTCTTAAAATAATTTAAATTAAAAGGCAAAAAAAACAACCCCTCCCCACCTCAACCCCAGGCATTCAACACAAATGCATCCAGATAACGCACAAACTCACACATGCATGCAGCTAGAAAAAAGGGGAGGAAAATGGCGCGTTAGCGCCACCCCCCCAGCGAGTGCAAGCGAGGGCCGATCATCGCCGCTTGCGGCTATATTTATTATTATTTTCCTCCCCCCCTTTTTGCAGGTTTCGGGTACTTCCCACCGACGAAAACTCACGAAATTTTGCACAAAATTCAAGAACGCCAAAAAAGGAATTTACAAATAATCTGTATTAAAAAATCTTAAAAAATGGCTCGACAGCGCCACCTGGAAAATCAAAATACATTGCGCCTATGGCTATACCCGAAAAATGAACTTTGTCGTAGACAAACGAAATTCGGGTGGTGGATAGGTCATGTCAATACAAACCAAAAAATATATTACGCCGTTGCTAGGCGACCAACAGGAAGTCGGCCATATTGGAACGAGCACGTGACCCGGCGCCGAAGGCGGAGTTTCCTGTCTTCGTATTTTAACGAACTCCTCCTAGGGTTTTTGACCCAGACTCACCAGAATCGTGCTGTATCATCTAGACAAGTGGGACATTAAAAGTTGTTAAAAGCGTTCTAAAAGAGTGAACGGTGTTTCCGTGACAACGCCACAAATTTCAGGTTCGTTTTTGCGGCTCGCCATCAAACTTCGACGAGCGATAATTCGCGCATACTTTGGCCGATTTCACTCAAACTTTAATCGTTGGTGGACACCCCGGCCCTGAACAGATTGATATAAGAAAATCTGAAATGGGTGCTATAGCGCCACCTAGGGAGATTGCATGGAAGCGCAAAATTTTACTTTGTCGTAGACATACCAAATTTGGTACACATATTCGTGACGGGGTATCGATCAAAAAACTTAATGACGTCAACACGCCATGTCCCATCGTGTTGCCATGGCAACAGGCCAAACATCTGTCGTCGCCAATGGGACGCCTGGCAAAAACTTTGTCGTAGCCAAACCAAATTTGGTACACAGATGCATCATGGGAATAGGAACAAAAAACTATATTACACCGTTGCTAGGCGACCAACAGGAAGTCGGCCATATTGGAACGAGCACGTGACCCGGCACCGAGAGCGTATTTTCCTGTCCTCGTATTTTAACGAACTCCTCCTAGGGTTTTTGACCCAGACTCACCAGAATCGTGCTGTATCATCTAGACAAGTGGGACATTAAAAGTTGTTAAAAGCGTTCTAAAAGAGTGAACGGTGTTTCCGTGACAACGCCACAAATTTCGTGTTCGTTTTTGCGGCTCGCCATCAAACTTCGACAAGGGATAATTCGCGCATACTTTGGCCGATTTCACTCAAACTTTAAACGTTGGTGGACACCCCGGCCCTGAACAGATTGATATAAGAAAATCTGAAATGGACACTATAGCGCCACCTAGGGAGATTGCATGGAAGCGCAAAATTTTACTTAGTCGTAGAAATACCAAATTTAGTACACATATTCGTGACGAGGTCTCGAGCAAAAAACTCAATGAAGCTCCCGTGCAAGCTCCCATCGTGTTGTCATGGCAACAGGCCAAACATCTGTACTCGCCATTAGGATCCTCTGCAAAAACTTTGTCAGAGTCAAACCAAATTTGGTACACAGATACATCATGGGAAAAGGAACAAAAAAGTATATTACGTTGTTGCTAGGCAACCAACCAGCCATATTGGATAGACCATGTGACCTGGTGGCGAAGGCGCCATTTTCTGTCATCTTCGACGAGTGATAATTCACACATACTTTGGCCGATTTCACTCAAACTTTAATCGTTGGTGGACACCCCGGCCCTACACAGACTGATACAAGAAAATCTAAAATGGTCACAATAGCGCCCCCTAGGGTAATTGCATAGAACTGCAAAATTTAACTTTGTCGTACACATACAAGATTTGGTACAAATATTCCTGGGATATTTTCAATGAAAAAAGTCAATGGTGACCACATGCCATGCCTCATCGGGTTGCCATGGCAACAGGCCAAACATCTCTCCCCGCCAGTAGGACACCTGACAAAATCTTTGGTATAGCCACACCAAATTTGGAACATAGATGCATCATGGGAATAGGAATAAAAAATGTATATTACGCTGTTGCTAGGCAACCACCCATATTGGGTAGAACATGTGACCTGGTGTTGAAGGCGCCATTTTCTGTCCTCATATTTTTATTTATTCAATTTATTTATTAATGTTTGCACCCAGCATTTAAAAGAACAAAAATAAACACAAAAGAAAAAGAAAATAACAGAACAGTGCAGGAAAGGCTTATAATTGACCCTCCTCTTACAAAAATTTAAATTAAAAGGCAAAACAAACAACCCCTCCCCACCTCAACCCCAGGCATTCAACACACATACACACATGCAGATAACGCACAAACTCACACATGCATGCAGCTAGAAAAAAGGGGAGGAAAATGGCGCGTTAGCGCCACCCCCCCTGCGAGTGCAAGCGAGGGCCGATCATCGCCGCTTGCGGCTATATTTAGGCCCGAGCGCTGAAGAGCGCATAGGGCCTTTTGTAACTGTTCTGCGGTGCGAAGCACTGCAGAACCAGCGTGGAACGTGTGAAACGCGCTGGTAGGTGTCAATGGACCCCACGGGTGGGTTACTGGACGTGCGCCCTTTCCATTGATATATTTTGTGTTACCATTCGTGGCACTATATTGTTACTGTTCTGGTTTTTCTTATTAGGCCCGAGCGCTGAAGAGCGCATAGGGCCTATTGTAACCGTTCTGCGGTGCGAAGCACTGCAGAACCAGCGTGGAACGTGTGCAACGCGCTAGTAGTTGTCAATGGACCCCACGGGTGCGTTACTGGACGCGCACCCTTTCCATTGATATATATAGTGCCACCACTCGTGGCACTATATTGTTACTGTTCTGGTTTTTAGGCCCGAGCGCTGAAGAGCGCATAGGGCCTATTGTAACCGTTCTGCGGTGCGAAGCACTGCAGAACCAGCGTGGAACGTGTGCAACGCGCTAGTAGTTGTCAATGGACCCCACGGGTGCATTACTGGACGCGCGCCCTTTCCATTGATATATATAGTCCCACCACTCGTGGCACTATATTGTTACTGTTCTGGTTTTTCTTATTATTCTTATTATTTTCCCGACCACTTTTTCAGGTTTCGGGTACTTCCCACTGACGAAAACTCACGAAATTTTGCGCAAAATTCAAGAACGCCAAAAAAGGAATTTACAAATAATCTGTATTAAAAAATCTTTAAAAATGGCTCCACAGCGCCACCTCAAAAATCAAAATACATTGCGCCTATGGCTATACCCGATAAATGAACTTTGTCGTAGATAAACGAAATTCGGGTGGTGGATAGGTCATGTCGTTACGAACCAAAAAATATATTACGGCGTTGCTAGGCGACCAACAGGAAGTCAGCTATATTGGGCCGAGCACGCGACCCGGCACCGAGGGTGCATTTTCCTGTCTTCGTATTTTAACGAACTCCTCCTAGGGTTTTTGACCCAGACTCACCAGAATCGTGCTGTATCATCTAGACAAGTGGGACATTAAAAGTTGTTAAAAGCGTTCTAAAAGAGTGAACGGTTTTTCCGTGACAACGCCACAAATTTCGGGTTCGTTTTTGCGGCTCGCCATCAAATTTCAACGAGCGATAATTCGCGCATACTTTGGCCGATATCACTCAAACTTTAATCGTTCGTTGACACCCCGGCCCTGAACAGATTGATATAAGAAAATCTGAAATAGGTGCTATAGCGCCACCTAGGGAGATTGCATGGAAGCGCAAAATTTTACTTTGTCGTAGACATACCAAATTTGGTACACATATTCGTGACGGGGTATCGATCAAAAAACTTAATGACGTCAACACGCCATGTCCCATCGTGTTGCCATGGCAACAGGCCAAACATCTGTCATCGCCAATGGGACGCCCGGCATAAAGTTTGTCGTAGCCAAACCAAATTTGGTACACAGATGCATCACGGGATAAGGAACAAAAAAGTATATTATGCGGTTGCTAAGCGACCAACAGGAAGTCGGCCATTTTGGATCGAGCACGTGACCTGGCACCGAGGGTGCATTTTCCTGTCCTCGTATTTTAACGAACTCCTCCTAGGGTTTTTGACCCAGACTCACCAGAATTGTGCTGTATCATCTAGACAAGTGGGACATTAAAAGTTGTTAAAAGCGTTCTAAAAGAGTGAACGGTGTTTCCGTGACAACGCCACAAATTTCAGGTTCGTTTTTGTGGCTCGCCATCAAATTCGACGAGTGATAATTCGCACATACTTTGGCCGATATCACTCAAACTTCAATCGTTGGTGGACACCCCGGCCCTGAACAGATTTCTATAAGAAAATCTGAAATGGACACTATAGCGCCCCCTAGGGAGATTGCATGGATGTGCAAAATTTTATTTTGTCGTAGACATACCAAATTTGGTACACACATTCGTGACAGGGTCTCGATCAAAAATCTCAATGATGACCTGGGCATCTCCCATCGTGTTGCCATGGCAACAGGCCAAACATCTGTCATTGTCATTAGGATTCTCTGGAAAAACTTTGGTGTAGTCAAACAAAATTTGGTACAAAGATGCATCATGGGAAGATAAACAAAAAGTATATTATACCGTTGCTAGGCAACCAACCAGCCATTTTTGATAGACCATGTGACCTGGTGGCGAAGGCGCCATTTTCTGTCAAACTTCGACGAGTGATAATTCGCACATACTTTGGCCGATTTTACTCAAACTTTAATCGTTGGTGAACACCCCGGCCCTACACAGATTGATATAAGAAAATCTCAATTGGCCGTAATAGCGCCCCCTAGGGAGATTGCATGGAACAGAAAAATTTTACTTTGCCGTAGACACACCAAATTTGGACCACACATTCGTGACATGGTCTCGATCAAAAAACACAGTGACACCCCCACTCCATCTCACATCATGTTGCCATGGTAACAGGTCAAACATCTATCCCTGCCATTAGGATGCCCGGCAAAAACTTTGGTGTAGCCACACCTAATTTGGTACATAGATGGTTCATGGGAATAGGAAAATGGCGCGTTAGCAGGGGGCTGCGAGTGCAAGCGAGGGCCGATCATCGCCGCTTGCGGCTATATTTAGGCCCGAGCGCTGAAGAGCGCATAGGGCCTTTTGTAACTGTTCTGCGGTGCGAAGCACTGCAGAACCAGCGTGGAACGTGTGAAACGCGCTGGTAGGTGTCAATGGACCCCACGGGTGGGTTACTGGACGTGCGCCCTTTCCATTGATATATTTTGTGTTACCATTCGTGGCACTATATTGTTACTGTTCTGGTTTTTCTTATTAGGCCCGAGCGCTGAAGAGCGCATAGGGCCTTTTGTAACTGTTCTGCGGTGCGAAGCACTGCAGAACCAGCGTGGAACGTGTGAAACGCGCTGGTAGGTGTCAATGGACCCCACGGGTGGGTTACTGGACGTGCGCCCTTTCCATTGATATATTTTGTGTTACCATTCGTGGCACTATATTGTTACTGTTCTGGTTTTTCTTATTAGGCCCGAGCGCTGAAGAGCGCATAGGGCCTATTGTAACCGTTCTGCGGTGCGAAGCACTGCAGAACCAGCGTGGAACGTGTGCAACGCGCTAGTAGTTGTCAATGGACCCCACGGGTGCGTTACTGGACGCGCGCCCTTTCCATTGATATATATAGTGCCACCATTCGTGGCACTATATTGTTACTGTTCTGGTTTTTCTTATTCTTATTATTATTTTCCCGACCACTTTTTCAGGTTTCGGGTACTTCCCACGGACGAAAACTCACGAAATTTTGCGCAAAATTCAAGAACGCCAAAAAAGGAATTTACAAATAATCTGTATTAAAAAATCTTAAAAAATGGCTCTACAGCGCCACCTCAAAAATCAAAATACATTGCGCCTATGGCTATACCCGATAAATGAACTTTGTCGTAGATAAACGAAATTCGGGTGGTGGATAGGTCATGTCGTTACGAACCAAAAAATATATTACGGCGTTGCTAGGCGACCAACAGGAAGTCAGCTATATTGGGCCGAGCACGCGACCCGGCACCGAGGGTGCATTTTCCTGTCTTCGTATTTTAACGAACTCCTCCTAGGGTTTTTGACCCAGACTCACCAGAATCGTGCTGTATCATCTAGACAAGTGGGACATTAAAAGTTGTTAAAAGCGTACTAAAAGAGTGAACGGTGTTTCCGTGACAACGCCACAAATTTCGGGTTCGTTTTTGCGGCTCACCATCAAATTTCAATGAGCGATAATTCGCGCATACTTTGGCCGATATCACTCAAACTTTAATCATTCGTTGACACCCCGGCCCTGAACAGATTGATATAAGAAAATCTGAAATATGTGCTATAGCGCCACCTAGGGAGATTGCATGGAAGCGCAAAATTTTACTTTGTCGTAGACATACCAAATTTGGTACACATATTCGTGACGGGGTATCGATCAAAAAACTTAATGACGTCAACACGCCATGTCTTATCGTGTTGCCATGGCAACAGGTCAAACATCTGTCGTCGCCAATGGGATGCCCAGCATAAACTTTGTCGTAGCCATACCAAATTTGGTACACAGATGCATCATGAGATAAGGAACAAAAAAGTATATTATGCGGTTGCTAAGCGACCAACAGGAAGTCGGCCATTTTGGATCGAGCACGTGACCTGGCACCGAGGGCGCATTTTCCTGTCCTCGTATTTTAACGAACTCCTCCTAGGGTTTTTGACCCAGACTCACCAGAATCGTGCTGTATCATCTAGACAAGTGGGACATTAAAAGTTGTTAAAAGCGTTCTAAAAGAGTGAACGGTGTTTCCGTGACAACGCCACAAATTTCGGGTTCGTTTTTGCGGCTCGCCATCAAATTTCAATGAGCGATAATTCGCGCATACTTTGGCCGATATCACTCAAATTTTAATCGTTGGTGGACACCCCGGCCCTGAACAGATTGATATAAGAAAATCTGAAATAGGTGCTATAGCGCCACCTAGGGAGATTGCATGGAAGCGCAAAATTTTACTTTGTCGTAGACATACCAAATTTGGTACACATAATCGTGACGGGGTATCGATCAAAAAACTTAATGACGTCAATACGCCATGTCCCATCGTGTTGCCATGGCAACAGGCCAAACATCTGTCGTCGCCAATGGGACTCCCAGCATAAACTTTGTCATAGCCATACCAAATTTGGTACACAGATGCATCATGGGATAAGGAACAAAAAAGTATATTATGCGGTTGCTAAGCGACCAACAGGAAGTCGGCCATTTTGGACCGAGCACGTGACCTGGCACCGAGGGCGCATTTTCCTGTCCTCGTATTTTAACGAACTCCTCCTAGGGTTTTTGACCCAGACTCACCAGAATCGTGCTGTCTCATCTAGACAAGTGGGACATTAAAAGTTGTTAAAAGCGTTCTAAAAGAGTGAACGGTGTTTCCATGACAACGCCACAAATTTCAGGTTTGTTTTTGCGGCTCGCCATCAAATTCGACGAGTGATAATTAGCACATACTTTGGCCGATTTCACTCAAACTTCAATCGTTGGTGGACACCCCGGCCCTGAATAGATTTCTATAAGAAAATCTAAAATGGACACTATAGCGCCCCCTAGGGAAGTGCAAAATTTTATTTTGTCATAGACATACCAAATTTGGTACACACATTCGTGACAGGGTCTCAATCAAAAATCTCAATGATGACCCCGGGCATCTCCCATCGTGTTGCCATGGCAACAGGCCAAACATCTGTCATTGTCATTAGGATTCTCTGGAAAAACTTTGGTGTAGTCAAACAAAATTTGGTACACAGATGCATCATGGGAAGATAAACAAAAAGTATACTATACCGTTGCTAGGCAACCAACCAGCCATTTTGGATAGACCATGTGACCTGGGGGCGAAGGCGCCATTTCCTGTCAAACTTCGACGAGTGATAATTCGCACATACTTTGGCCGATTTTACTCAAACTTTAATCGTTGGTGAACACCCCGGCCCTACACAGATTGAGATAAGAAAATCTGAAATAGGTGCTATAGCGCCACCTAGGGAGTTTGCATTGAAGCGCAAAATTTTACTTTGCCGTAGACACACCAAATTTGGACCACACATTCGTGACATGGTCTTGATCAAGAAACACAGTGACACCCCCACTCCATCTCACATCATGTTGCCATGGTAACAGGTCAAACATCTGTCCCTGCCATTAGTATGCCCGGCAAAAACTTTGGTGTAGCCACACCTAATTTGGTACATATATGGTTCAAGGGAATAGGAAAATGGCGCGTTAGCGCCACCAGGGGGGGTGACGAGTGCAAGCGAGGGCCGATCATCGCCGCTTGCGGCTATATTTATTATTATTATTATTATTTTCCCGACCACTTTTTTCAGGTTTCGGGTACTTCCCACTGACGAAAACTCACGAAATTTTGCGCAAAATTCAAGAACGCCAAAAAAGGAATTTACAAATAATCTGTATTAAAAAATCTTTTAAAATGGCTCCACAGCGCCACCTCAAAAATCAAAATACATTGCGCCTATGGCTATACCCGATAAATGAACTTTGTCGTAGATAAACGAAATTCGAGTGGTGGATAGGTCATGTCGTTACGAACCAAAAAATATATTACGGCGTTGCTAGGCGACCAACAGGAAGTCAGCTATATTGGGCCGAGCACGCGACCCGGCACCGAGGGTGCATTTTCCTGTCTTCGTATTTTAACGAACTCCTCCTAGGGTCTTTGACCCAGACTCACCAGAATCGTGCTGTATCATCTAGACAAGTGGGACATTAAAAGTTGTTAAAAGCGTTCTAAAAGAGTGAACGGTGTTTCCGTGACAACGCCACAAATTTCGGGTTCGTTTTTGCGGCTCGCCATCAAATTTCAACGAGCGATAATTCGCGCATACTTTGGCCGATATCACTCAAACTTTAATCGTTCGTTGACACCCCGGCCCTGAACAGATTGATATAAGAAAATCTGAAATAGGTGCTATAGCGCCACCTAGGGAGATTGCATGGAAGCGCAAAATTTTACTTTGTCGTAGACATACCAAATTTGGTACACATATTCGTGACGGGGTATCGATCAAAAAACTTAATGACGTCAACACGCCATGTCCCATCGTGTTGCCATGGCAACAGGCCAAACATCTGTCGTCGCCAATGGGACGCCCGGCATAAACTTTGTCGTAGCCATACCAAATTTGGTACACAGATGCATCACGGGATAAGGAACAAAAAAGTATATTATGCGGTTGCTAAGCGACCAACAGGAAGTCGGCCATTTTGGATCGAGCACGTGACCTGGCACCGAGGGTGCATTTTCTTGTCCTCGCATTTTAACGAACTCCTCCTAGGGTTTTTGACCCAGACTCACCAGAATCGTGCTGTATCATCTAGACAAGTGGGACATTAAAAGTTGTTAAAAGCGTTCTAAAAGAGTGAACGGTGTTTCCGTGACAACGCCACAAATTTGGGGTTAGTTTTTGTGGCTCGCCATCAAATTTCAATGAGCGATAATTCGCGCATACTTTGGCCGATATCACTCAAACTTTAATCGTTGGTGGACACCCCGGCCCTGAACAGATTGATATGAGAAAATCTGAAATAGGTGCTATAGCGCCACCTAGGGAGATTGCATGGAAGCGCAAAATTTTACTTTGTCGTAGACATACCAAATTTGGTACACATATTCGTGACGGGGTATCGATCAAAAAACATAATGATGTCAACACGCCATGTCCCATCGTGTTGCCATGGCAACAGGCCAAACATCTGTCGTCACCAATGGGACGCCCGGCATAAACTTTGTCGTAGCCATACCAAATTTGGTACACAGATGCATCATGGGATAAGGAACAAAAAAGTATATTATGCGGTTGCTAAGCGACCAACAGGAAGTCGGCCATTTTGGACCGAGCACGTGACCTGGCACCGAGGGCGCATTTTCCTGTCCTCGTATTTTAACGAACTCCTCCTAGGGTTTTTGACCCAGACTCACCAGAATCGTGCTCTATCATCTAGACAAGTGGGACATTAAAAGTTGTTAAAAGCGTTCTAAAAGAGTGAACGGTGTTTCCGTGACAACGCGACAAATTTCAGGTTCGTTTTTGTGGCTCGCCATCAAATTCGATGAGTGATAATTCGCACATACTTTGGCCGATTTCACTCAAACTTCAATCGTTGGTGGACACCCCGGCCCTGAACAGATTTCTATAAGAAAATCTGAAATGGACGATATAGCGCCCCCTAGGGAAGTGCAAAATTTTATTTTGTCGTAGACATACCAAATTTGGTACACACATTCGTGACAGGGTCTAATTTGGTACATAGATGGTTCATGGGAATAGGAAAATGGCGCGTTAGCAGGGGGCTGCGAGTGCAAGCGAGGGCCGATCATCGCCGCTTGCGGCTATATTTAGGCCCGAGCGCTAAAGCGTAGGGCCTTTTGTTACTGTTCTGCAGTGCGAAGCACTGCAGAACCAGCGTGCGCAAAACAAAGCGCGAAGCGCTTTGTTTTGTGCACGCAGCAGAGCGCGAAGCGCTCTCCCCTTTTTAAGCACCTAGCACTCATGTCAACGACCGGTGCCCGCTGACATGGCACGGTGGCATCGCCCGTGGCCGCGATAGCGGCCAAATTGTAATTGTTCACCCCAAAACATTCTCGGCCCACCAGCGTGCGCAAAACAAAGCGCGAAGCGCTTTGTTTTGCGCACGCAGCAGAGCGCGAAGCGCTCTCCCCTTTTTAAGCACCTAGCACTCATGTCAACGACTGGTGCCCGCTGACCTGGCACGGTGGCACCGCCCATGGCGGCAAAATTGTAATTGTTTTGTGGGCACACATGACATCGTGCACGCAGTGCACGATGTCATGTGTGCCCACAAAACCAGAGCGCGAAGCGCTCTCCCTTTTCCAAACACTCAATGCCACACTATAGTGACACTCATAGGATCCAATAGCACAGACTGGCACTGCCCATTGCCGCGAAAGCGGCATAATTGTAATCGTTAACCATCGTAAACGTCAAAAATATGTATTGGGCAAGTGAGTAATCGATGAGGTCAATGACGAGCGCAACGCGCTCGTCATTGACAATGGACCCCACGGGTGCGTTACTGGACACGAGCCCTTTCCATTGATATATATATTGCCACCATAGGTGGCACCATATTGTTATTGTTCTGGTTTTTCTTATTCTTATTATTATTTTCCTCCCCCCCTTTTTTCAGGTTTCGGGTACTTCCCACCGACGAAAACTCACGAAATTTTGCACAAAATTCAAGAATGCCAAAAAAGGAATTTACAAATAATCAGTATTAAAAAATCTTTAAAAATGGCTCGACAGCGCCACCTGGAAAATCAAAATACATTGCGCCTATGGCTATACCCGAAAAATGAACTTTGTCGTAGACAAACGAAATTCGGGTGGTGGATAGGTCATGTCGTTATAAACCAAAAAATATATTATGCCGTTGCTAGGCGACCAACAGGAAGTCGGCCATATTGGAACGAGCACGTGACCCGGCGCCGAAGGCGGAGTTTCCTGTCCTCGTATTTTAACGAACTCCTCCTAGGGTTTTTGACCCAGACTCACCAGAATCGTGCTGTATCATCTAGACAAGTGGGACATTAAAAGTTGTTAAAAGCGTTCTAAAAGAGTGAACGGTGTTTCCGTGACAACGCCACAAATTTCGGGTTCGTTTTTGCGGCTCGCCATCAAACTTCGACGAGCGATAATTCGCGCATACTTTGGCCGATTTACCTCAAATTTTAATCGTTGGTGGACACCCGGGCCCTGAACAGATTATTATAAGAAAATCTGAAATGGGTGCTATAGCGCCACCTAGGGAGATTGCATGGAAGCGCAAAATTTTACTTTGTCATAGACATACCAAATTTGGTACACATATTCGTGACGGGGTATCGATCAAAAAACTTAATGACGTCAACACACCATGTCCCATCGTGTTGCCATGGCAACAGGCCAAACATCTGTCGTCGCCAATGGGACGTCCGGCATAAACTTTGTCATAGCCAAACCAAATTTGGTACACAGATGCATCATGGGAATAGGAACAAAAAAGTATATTATGCGGTTGCTAAGCGACCAACAGGAAGTCGGCCATTTTGGACCGAGCACGTGACCTGACACCGAGGGCGCATTTTCCTGTCCTCGTATTTTAACGAACTCCTCCTAGGGTTTTTGACCCAGACTCACCAGAATCGTGCTGTATCATCTAGACAAGTGGGGCATTAAAAGTTGTTAAAAGCGTTCTAAAAGAGTGAACGGTGTTTCCGTGACAACGCCACAAATTTCAGGTTCGTTTTTGAGACTCGCCATCAAATTCGATGAGCGATAATTCACGCATACTTTGGCCGATTTCACTCAAACTTTAATCGTTGGTGGACACCCCGGCCCTGAACAGATTGATATAAGAAAATCTGAAATGGACACTATAGCGCCACCTAGGGAGATTGCATGGAAGTGCAAAATTTTACTTTGTCGTAGACATACCAAATTTGGTACACACATTCGTGACGGGGTCTTGATCAAAAAACTCAATGACGCCAACACGCCATGTCCCATCGTGTTGCCATGGCAACAGGCCAAACATCTGTCGTCACCAATGGGACGCCAGGCAAAAACTTTGTCGTAGCCAAACCAAATTTGGTACACAGATGCATCATGGGAATAGGAACAAAAAGTATATTAAGCGGTTGCTAGGCGACCAACCAGCCATATTGGATAGACCATGTGACCTGGTGGCAAATGCGTCATTTCTTGTGAAACTTCGACAAGTGTTAATTCACGCATACTTTGGCTGATTTCACTCAAACTTCAATCATTGGTGGACACCCCGGCCCTGAACAGATTGATATAAGAAAATCTGAAATGGACACTATAGCGCCCCCTAGGGAGACTACATGGAAGTGCAAAATTTTACTTTGTCGTAGACATACCAAATTTGGTACACACATTCGTGATAGGGTCTCGAGCAAAAATCTTAATGATGACCCCATGGCATCTCCCATTGTGTTGCCATGGTAACAGGCCAAAAATCTGTCGTCATCAATGGGACGCTAGGCAAAAACTTTGTCCTAGTCAAACCAAATTTGGTACACAGATGCATCATGGGAAGAGGAACAAAAAATTATATTACACCATTGCTAGGCAACCAACCAGCCATATTGGATAGACCATGTGACCTGGTGGCAAAGGCGTCATTTCCTGTCAAACTTAGACGAGTGACAATTCGCTCATACTTTGGCCGATTTTACTCAAACTTTAATCGTTGCTGAACACCCCGGCCCTACACAGATTGATATAAGAAAATCTCAATTGGCCGTAATAGTGCCCCCTAGGGAGATTGCATGGAACAGAAAGATTTTACTTTGCCGTAGACACACCAAATTTGGACCACACATTCGTGACAGGGTCTCGATCAAAAATCTCAATGATGACCCCGCGGCATCTCCCGTCATGTTGCCATGGTAACAGGTCAAACAGCTGTCCCTGCCATTAGAACGCCGGCAAAAGCTTTGGTGTAGCCACACCTAATTTAGTACATATATGGCTCATGGGAATAGGAAAATGGCGCGTTAGCGCCACCCCCCCAGCGAGTGCAAGCGAGGGCCGATCATCGCCGCTTGCGGCTATATTTCTTATTATTATTATTATTTTCCCGACCACTTTTTGCAGGTTTCGGGTACTTCCCACTGACGAAAACTCACGAAATTTTGCGCAAAATTCAAGAACGCCAAAAAAGGAATTTACAAATAATCTGAATTAAAAAATCTTTAAAAATGGCTCCACAGCGCCACCTCAAAAATCAAAATACATTGCGCCTATGGCTATACCCGATAAATGAACTTTGTCGTAGATAAACGAAATTCGGGTGGTGGATAGGTCATGTCGTTACGAACCAAAAAATATATTATGGCGTTGCTATGCGACCAACAGGAAGTCAGCTATATTGGGCCGAGCACGCGACCCGGCACCGAGGGTGCATTTTCCTGTCCTCGTATTTTAACGAACTCCTCCTAGGGTTTTTGACCCAGATTCACCAGAATCGTGCTGTATCATCTAGACAAGTGGGACATTAAAAGTTGTTAAAAGCGTTCTAAAAGAGTGAACGGTGTTTCCGTGACAACGCCACAAATTTCTGGTTCGTTTTTGCGGCTCGCCATCAAACTTCAACGAGCGATAATTTGCGCATACTTTGGCCGATATCACTCAAACTTTAATCATTCGTGGACACCTCGGCCCTGAACAGATTGATATAAGAAAATCTGAAATAGGTGCTATAGCGCCACCTAGGGAGATTGCATGGAAGCGCAAAATTTTACTTTGTCGTAGACATACCAAATTTGGTACACATATTCGTGACGGGGTATCGATCAAAAAACTTAATGACGTCAACACGCCATGTCCCATCGTGTTGCCATGGCAACAGGCCAAACATCTGTCGTCGCCAATGGGACGCCCAGCATAAACTTTGTCGTAGCCATACCAAATTTGGTACACAGATGCATCATGGGATAAGGAACAAAAAAGTATATTATGCGGTTGCTAAGCGACCAACAGGAAGTCGGCCATTTTGGACCGAGCACGTGACCTGGCACCGAGGGCGCATTTTCCTGTCCTCGTATTTTAACGAACTCCTCCTAGGGTTTTTGACCCAGACTCACCAGAATCGTGCTGTATCATCTAGACAAGTGGGACATTAAAAGTTGTTAAAAGCGTTCTAAAAGAGTGAACGGTGTTTCCGTGACAACGCCACAAATTTCAGGTTTGTTTTTGTGGCTCGCCATCAAATTCGACGAGTGATAATTCGCACATACTTTGGCCGATTTCACTCAAACTTCAATCGTTTGTGGACACCCCGGCCCTGAATAGATTTCTATAAGAAAATCTGAAATGGACGCTATAGCGCCCCCTAGGGAGATTGCATGGAAGTGCAAAATTTTACTTTGTCGTAAACATACCAAATTTGGTACACACATTCGTGACAGGGTCTCGATCAAAAATCTCAATGATGACCCCGGGGCATCTCCCATCGTGTTGCCATGGCAACACGCCAAACATCTGTTCTTGTCATTAGGATTCTCTGGAAAAACTTTGGTGTAGTCAAACAAAATTTGGTACACAGATGCGTCATGGGAAGATAAACAAAAAAGTATATTATACCGTTGCTAGGCAACCAACCAGCCATTTTGGATAGATCATGTGACCTGGTGGCGAAGGCGCCATTTCCTGTCAAACTTCGACGAGTGATAATTCGCACATACTTTGGCCGATTTTACTCAAATTTGAATCGTTGGTGGACACCCCGGCCCTACACAGATTGATATAAGAAAATCTCAATTGGCCATAATAGCGCCCCCTAGGGAGATTGCATGGAACAGAAAAATTTTACTTTGCCGTAGACACACCAAATTTGGACCACACATTCGTGACATGGTCTCGATCAAAAAACACAGTGACACCCCCACTCCATCTCACATCATGTTGCCATGGTAACAGGTCAAACATCTGTCCCTGCCATTAGGATGCCCGGCAAAAACTTTGGTGTAGCCACACCTAATTTGGTACATAGATGGTTCATGGGAATAGGAAAATGGCGCGTTAGCAGGGGGCTGCGAGTGCAAGCGAGGGCCGATCATCGCCGCTTGCGGCTATATTTCTTATTATTATTATTATTTTCCCGACCACTTTTTCAGGTTTCGGGTACTTCCCACGGACGAAAACTCACGAAATTTTGCGCAAAATTCAAGAACGCCAAAAAAGGAATTTACAAATAATCTGTATTAAAAAATCTTAAAAAATGGCTCCACAGCGCCACCTCAAAAATCAAAATACATTGCGCCTATGGCTATACCCGATAAATGAACTTTGTCGTAGATAAACGAAATTCGGGTGGTGGATAGGTCATTTCGTTACGAACCAAAAAATATATTATGGCGTTGCTAGGCGACCAACAGGAAGTCAGCTATATTGGGCCGAGCACGCGACCCGGCACCGAGGGTGCATTTTCCTGTCTTCGTATTTTAACGAACTCCTCCTAGGGTTTTTGACCCAGACTCACCAGAATCGTGCTGTATCATCTAGACAAGTGGGACATTAAAAGTTGTTAAAAGCGTTCTAAAAGAGTGAATGGTGTTTCCGTGACAACGCCACAAATTTCGGGTTCGTTTTTGCGGCTCGCCATCAAATTTCAATGAGCGATAATTTGCGCATACTTTGGCCGATTTCACTCAAACTTTAATCGTTCGTTGACACCCTGGCCCTGAACAGATTGATATAAGAAAATCTGAAATAGGTGCTATAGCGCCACCTAGGGAGATTGCATGGAAGCGCAAAATTTTACTTTGTCGTAGACATACCAAATTTGGTACACATATTCGTGACGGGGTATCGATCAAAAAACTTAATGACGTCAACACGCCATGTCTTATCGTGTTGCCATGGCAACAGGTCAAACATCTGTCGTCGCCAATGGGATGCCCAGCATAAACTTTGTCGTAGCCAAACCAAATTTGGTACACAGATGCATCATGAGATAAGGAACAAAAAAGTATATTATGCGGTTGCTAAGCGACCAACAGGAAGTCGGCCATTTTGGATCGAGCACGTGACCTGGCACCGAGGGTGCATTTTCCTGTCCTTGTATTTTAACGAACTCCTCCTAGGGTTTTTGACCCAGACTCACCAGAATCGTGCTGTATCATCTAGACAAGTGGGACATTAAAAGTTGTTAAAAGCGTTCTAAAAGAGTGAACGGTGTTTCCGTGACAACGCCACAAATTTCAGGTTTGTTTTTGTGGCTCGCCATCAAATTCGACGAGTGATAATTCGCACATACTTTGGCCGATTTCACTCAAACTTCAATCGTTTGTGGACACCCCAGCCCTGAACAGATTTCTATCAGAAAATCTGAAATGGACGCTATAGCGCCACCTAGGGAAGTGCAAAATTTTATTTTGTTGTAGACATACCAAATTTGGTACACACATTCGTGACAGGGTCTCAATCAAAAATCTCAAAGATGACCCCGGGCATCTCCCACCGTGTTGCCATGGCAACACGCCAAACATCTGTCCTTGTCATTAGGATTCTCTGGAAAAACTTTGGTGTAGTCAAACAAAATTTGGTACATAGATGCATCATGGGAAGATAAACAAAAAGTATATTATACCGTTGCTAGGCAACCAACCAGCCATTTTGGATAGACCATGTGACCTGGTGGCGAAGGCGCCATTTCCTGTCAAACTTCGACGAGTGATAATTCGCACATACTTTGGCCGATTTTACTCAAACATTAATCGTTGGTGAACACCCCAGCCCTACACAGATTGATATAAAAAAATCTCAATTGGCCGTAATTGCGCCCCCTAGGGAGATTGCATGGAACAGAAAAAATTTACTTTGCCGTAGACACACCAAATTTGGACCACACATTCGTGACATGGTCTCGATTAAAAAACACAGTGACACCCCCACTCCATCTCACATCATGTTGCCATGGTAACAGGTCAAACATCTGTCCCTGCCATTAGGATGCCCGGCAAAAACTTTGGTGTAGCCACACCTAATTTGGTACATAGATGGTTCATGGGAATAGGAAAATGGCGCGTTAGCAGGGGGCTGCGAGTGCAAGCGAGGGCCGATCATCGCCGCTTGCGGCTATATTTATTATTATTATTATTATTAATAATACATTCAAAACAGTGCCTCAAATCAAAGTCAAAGGTGTAGGTTTCTTGGTTCCCTGTAGATGAGCTTCATGACAATGGTGTAATTTAGTCCCAAATCTATTTAAAGAAGAAGAAGACGACACACTTTATTCATCCCCGTAGGGAAATTATTTCTCTGCATTTGACCCATCCTTCAGGAGCAGTGAGTACTTGGTCTCATTAATGTTACAATTACTCACAACCATTTTACTATTTAAATTATGGATTCTCAAACTTTTCAGGCTAGAACCCCCAAATTAACCATTCGACCACCTCACAACCACCACCAGAATTAAAATGACATTGGTGATAGTGTCAAAAAGATGAACTGGGTTTAATGGTCCTATATTACACTAAATTGACATAAGCCATAAAATGTTGTTACCTCGTCAAAAACAACATTATAACACAGATCATAAACCACTGTAATATGGGCCTTTAATGTTTATTTGACTATGTAGTGTGTTATTGGACCCAGTTGCCGTTTTGTGTCAAGGGATTTATTTAATAATTGGCGGCACAGTGGCTGAGTGGGTAGCGCTCATGCTTCACAGCAAGAAGGTTCCGGGTTCGATCCCCGGGTCGCCCAGACCTTTGTGTGTGTGTTCTGTGTGGAGTGTTCGGTGTTCTGTGTGGAGTTTGCATGCATGATCTGGGTTCGATCCCCGGGTCGTCTGGGCCTTTCTCCCCGTGTCTGGGTAGGTTTTCTCCAGGCACTCCGGTTTCCCCCACCAACCCAAAACATGCACCTCCATGACCAAGCTGAAGCAAGAAGATCATGGAGATGGTCCCCGGGTGCAGTAATGTGCTGCTCACTGCTCCTAATAACAGGATGGGTTAAATGCAGAAATGGAATTTCCCCACTGTGGGACTAATAAAGGCATAGCTTAATACCCTGTCATACTTTTAAAAAAAATATAATTAGATCTTAAAATAGTGCCGCACAACCCAACTTTCACTTTGGGCACGACTTATTTACATAATAAGGGACTAATTTAATAATTGCTAATTGCCATCTGCACGTTTAACAAACTCTAGACACCATGTGCTGGGAACAAAGACCTGTTATATCAAAATCACAAGAAGAAAAATATTTCTTTTTCTACATCCATACAATGTTTGAGCCCATTACAGAGTTTCCATGAAAGTTTCCAAACAAAATAACAAAATTTTGGGTCCTCCAACCATTTCTGACCTGTTGCAGAGTGGGTACAAAAAGCACATAAGGCAGCATTATTTTGAGCAGCAGACTATTGGTTATGGGGAAAATACATCCTCCAACAATTTCCAGTAGATTGCTGTAATGATGAGTCTGTGTTTTTCCGATTTATATAACGTCAAAGCTACTCGTCTTCATAATGTCACAGGCAGCATCTGAAACACTCATCCAAACTGCTCTGTATCTGTGTGTGAAGAACCAACTGCATTTTTAAGAAGCCCAACAGCTGTGTCTAGGCAGAGCACCATTTCACTTAAGAATTCTTATTACCAAGGATCACTCCCCCTTTACTTAAGTGTAAATAGGTTTTACAGATGAGAAATGAGTGCAGACTGTGAATGACTCTCTCTACTGTAAGTAGAGTGGGTGGGTGTATAGAAAATGGAAAACCAACTCCATATACTGCACTGGTATATGGCTTATATCTTCCAAATAAACTCAAGACAATAATTAGTTCTATAATTAAAATAGTGATTGTGTGAAGATTCCCTCAGTCGCCCAGGTAGAATCCAAAAGGAAAAATTAAATTTGTCAACTGTACAAAGTTTATTTGGTCGAATATGTTTCGCAGCTCATCCAAGCTGCTTCTTCAGTTCTGGCTAGAGCGCTGGTGGACACTGCTTATAACTAACTGCAAGGAGCTAACTGCAATGAAATTACTATGAAACTATCACACCTCTTTGTTTTCAGTTTCTGTTGTGTTGGGTCTTGTTAGCACCGGCATTCAGGACCATAATGAGTATTTTCACACCTCTGGACCTGACCTGGCTAACCCTATTTTCTTTCTTTGTTTGATTTAGGTTTGAGGATAGAGTTATAAATGGGAGACAAATTATGTCTGAGACCTCCATTTCTGTTCAAGGAAGGGTTCTGTTTCTTGACAAAAATAGCCTCTTTAACTCCCCTCTCAAACCAGTTATTTTCTCTGGCTAAGATCTGGACCTCACTGTCCTCACAGGAATAGTGACTGTTGTGGCATTAATATTAAAAAGTCATATTACACAAAATTTACTCTTGTGAGTTTTAAGCCATGTTATAATGTTATCTCCTCAAAAACATACCTGGGGTTGTGTTGTGTTTTGCTTCATTCACACATGTTTGAGTAATCCTTTTATTAGTCTGTTTACATCTCCAAAGCTCAGAATGCTCCATTCACCTTGTGATGTCATGAAGCTGTAGTTTTTAAGTTAAAAGCTAGTTTAGTTGAGTAGCGATAATGGAGCACTTAATGTATTACCACATGACATGACACGACATGGTGGAAGAGATTGTTTTCAGTTTGAGAGAAGAACTCAGCCTCAGTATGCTGGATTTGTGTGTTAAACATGTGTGAATGAAACAAAATACAACTGCAGGTCTGTTTATGATGAGGAAACATTATAGCTAACTGTAGATGAGAAAATAGTGTAATATGGGCCCTTTTAAACTTGATCAAACTAACCAATCCCGAGAAAGCATCTGTTCCATTCTTCAGAATATTATGCAGAGTTGTGTTTTCACAATTGGGAAACCTCCAAACAGCTTTACTTTGGAGAGTCCATTTCAAAAATAACCCTTTTGCCAGCAATACGTTTCAATTGCCCCTCCAGTTGTTGGCAGAATTTTAATGTATTTGTTTTATTGAAAGAGCTCTCTTGGCTGTCATCAGATTCAAACTATGCAGTGCCAATGGAAGTGTATTTCTATTTTAGACAATACACTCTGTGAATACATGTACCAAAAATAGAGATGGAACCATATGCATTTTTCCATGGCCAATGCCGATAATTTAGAATCCAGGGGAACGAATGGACGATGACCTATATCGGTATTTTTGGGCTGATATGTAGCCTATTCAGGTCATTTTTCCCAAATGATCAAATGAAACTTTAGTACGAACTCATTCACAACCTTCTTTTACTACAAATTGTTAAGTGAGCAGTGTAGACATATTTTTGTAGTACCGTCTAGCTTCATGCATATTTAGGCAACTGGTTGAGCCAAAGAAAATATCAACTTCTGCAGGAGATTTACGGCCGATAGATGATGCGCTTAAAAGGTCAAATATCCTCCAAATGATATGTCAGTCCATCTCTAATGGAAAATATCTGAAAATAATCTGAATACTCATTTTGAGCAACTGTATTCCAGTTGTTACCTTTTCATTTGGTGATATTCAGTTATAGCTACTCCACTATATTAAAAGGAACACATGCATTTTTGGCATGCATTCCTTTTAATTTTTCATCCCTAATTAGATGTAAGTTAAAGGTGCACTGTGTAACTTTTCTGGTGTAGGGTCTGCTATCTGTGTGTCTCCATGGAGATGTTATTGCTTTCTCTGGAATGTTCCATGGTATGACAATAAACACATCCATCTAGTATTTATTCATTACAGATGTTCCTATTGCTCAAAAATACAATAATTCCTTCTGTGAACAGGGACAACTCGTAGTACTGTAACCTGCTTATCTCCCTCATGATAGATTTATTCTGACAATATTTATTCTAGACAAAGCAATAACATTTCCATGGAGACAAGCAGTTAGGGGACCCTCCACCAGTGCACCTGTAGTTGCAACTCGATCCAAAAGTCTTCAAAACACAGTACTCTGATTGTCCATGTATCGGAATAGATTACAAAATACGTTTTAATTTGGGTATTCAGTATTCTGTAACTAAATACATTTTCAGTAGCATTCTTCCAATCACTGCTTGTATAATTGTTGTATTTTCACTTTTTCACCCACAGGTCTCCCCCCTGATCTGCATCTCTACAGCACAGAAACCGAAACACAAGAAAGTGATGACCCAGACCAATGAAACCTACGGCAAGACATATCTGTACACTAGTATCTTCTGATAAAACAGAAACAACAACCAGATTATGCAATAAATGTGGTAATAAAAGAAACTTCATAGATTTGTGGTGGTTTGAAAGCCCCATGACCACATGCTGTATGCCTCTCTGCTGGGGAGTATTAATAATTCATGGATAGACAGCCTCTGGAGTCAGGGATTTATATCTGCTTTGTAAAAGAAATCCTTTTTATTAACATATCACTTTACATCTATTCATTTTTACAACAGAATTTCAGTCATGATATTTGGAAATTATGGGGGATGCATGAAGAGTCCCTCAGTCGTCCAGGTAGAATCCATGATAAAAGGAGAAATTCAATTTGTCAACTGGACAAAGTTTGTTTGGTCGAAAACGTTTCGCCGCTCATCCGAGAGACTTCGAGAGCTGACGAAGCCTCTCGGATGAGCGGTGAAACGTTTTCGACCAAACAAACTTTGTCCAGTTGACAAATTGAATTTCTCCTTTTATCAAATTATGGGGGAATAAACTAGAACGTTCAGCTGTATATATTTATATCTAGTCTGGGTTTGTTATCGGCTGAAAAAGTCCCCAGTGTTTCTTTTGGTAGTATTTTCTGTCACTGGCTTAGGATTTTTTAGTGTTTTTGTCTGCAGATGTGGTGGTGCCGTCCCATTCGTTTGCAGCTTCTACTAAGAGAGCTTCATCTATGTCATCTTCAGCTGTGAATGATCTCTGAAACATGTCCATGATGCTTCTCTGATTTGGGTCCTAAAAACAAAAATAATATTGACTTAAAATGTATACAAATGTTATCTGGGTGGTTCAAATGATTGAAATCAGTCGTGGAAGGTAAATACAGGTGGTTTTATAGCTCAAAAATACCTAGAAAAACAGGCATTCTGGCTGTTAGCGGGGTCACCTCTCTCCAAATCTGGCATGTAATTGGACTGGTTTGGTCTCCATGATGATAGAAAGGTTTTAATACCATTTTGTGAAACATAGCAAATGAAACAAAGCAAATAACATCTCCATGAAAAGCATTTGACGGACCCTCCATGAGAGAAAAGTTGCACAATGCACCTTAATGTACATGTTAAAGTGGATATTTTTTGCTTTTACTTCACTGCATTTTTGAACAGTGTTTGAGACCATCTGAAAAGGCTGGGTGTTTGATTTTCATACATAAAAAACAGGCACAAATTGTCTCTGAGGCATTTTAAGTTATTCACAGATTCTGAAAGTGTAGATTCTAAGCTTTCCAACAATGCCTTACACATGGAAATCTGAGAACATTTGAAGAATTTGTGGCCATTTGAAAGCAGCACATTCTGAAATCGACGAGCTGAGAAAAGCTTCTCTAAAGATTCTCTAGTCCAGGCCTTCAGAGCTCATTTGCATGACATTAAACTAAGCCCTCCCCCATCAGTGACTATCACTGTGGTGTGGTGTTTCAGGGCAGGTCAGAATTAGAAGGTACTTTGATAAAACCGAAACGCTTTTATAACAAAAAGTCCATATAATCAATCAATAATTCAGTTATACACAGGATAATTATGTTAAGTTAAAAATCACCTGTATTCAATTTAATACAATACAAAATAGTATAGGACACTACACACACATACACACACACACACACCTTAGTCCTGGTTTAGTCCTGTTGTAGTACTGTTGTAGTCCTGTTTTAGTCCATGTTTAGTCCCGGTTTAGTCCCATTTTAGTCCAGATTTAGTCTTGGTTTAGTCTGGATATTTTTTGCTTTTACTTCACTGCATTTTTGAACAGTGTTTGAGACCATCTGAAAAGGCTGGGGGTTTGATTTTCACACATTAAAGTTTGAGAAAACAAAAATATACAAAGAAAAACAGCTGGGATTGTTTCAAAATCACTACATTAGAAGCCTCATAAGATCTCAAAATATGTGCAAAACACTTTTAGTTTTTAAGTAAATTTTTAAACTGGTACTTTAATACTTAAGTCGATTTTTTTATGTGACACTTTTTTTTTAGTCCTTCCACCACTGACTGAAACACACAAATATAGGTCTACAGCTTACCTTTGAGTGGAAGCTGGAGTTGATTGCATTTTCTGAGAGATTTGACTCAGACAGACCGACCTGCTCCAAGACGTTCATTTTCTCCTGGATAAGCGGCCTGTATGAGAATAAAATCAATATATATCACACTTCAAACACTTCAAATGCAGTACCAAGTTATAGTCTATGTGTGGCTCAAAAGTGAACATAAGGACAGGGTGAACGGTAGCAAAGTATCTGCCATTTATGCACACATACCAAAGGTGATCATCAGCTGTTCCCTTGGCAACCAAGTAGTGGATGTTCACATTGCAGGTTTGTCCAATTCGATGCACCCTATCCTCCGCCTGAATGAGGATCTGACACAAAATGAAAAATCTGTTATAGTAATGACAAAAGATTACACTTGATTAAAGTTGGGAATCACAGGGTCCCTCACGATTCGATACAATACATGATACACGGCTCACGATTCGGCGATACATGCAGTACATGTAGTATATGTTGCACATGGTACTTTGTGATATGTTGCTGTTTTTTAAAGGTTCATTGTGTAACTTTTCTCATTTTTTCTCCATGAATATGTTATTGCTTTGTTTGGAATGTTTCACACTATGGCATTAAACCTTTCTATCTTCATGGAGACTGTTTTTCTAGGTATTAATACCTATACTGTGGACCATTCCAGGCACAGGAATGACATACCCATAGAAACAAGCAGGTGACGGACACACAGCCATAAAGTTACATAGTGCACCTTTAAGAACCAAATATATTTTAGCAACAATATTTCTTTGTTAAACCACTACATTTATTTTAATAAGGGAAACAGTGAATATGCCAAGTTTATTGCATAAACAAGTTTCCTTTCACTAAATAAGCAACACAATTGTAGGATGGTAAAAGAAATTGTTAATAGATGCCAAAAAATACAATATATATTTAGGTTTTTTTTAGATCTGCTGCCTAAAAACACACACAAAGAGAAAACTGCAGAAAATGTGACCGCAGTTCTCTTATGGGTTTGTGGTAAAAAGGGCTCTTGGTGAATTTGTAGTAAAATTAAATTAACTAAACCTAATTTGAGGAAAATAATCAACAAAAATGTCGGCAGAGCTTATCGGCTTTTGGTTGATTTGGAGTCTAAACAACTGGTATCAGCATCGGCTATGGAAAAACCCATATCGATCAATCTCTAATAAAAAATATCAATATTTTTGCACACCCCTGCACTTAATAATAGCAGTCTTTTTCTTATTACGAGTGGTTTTATTGTAGAGGTGAAGAACTGAAATGGGAAAATTTTATTCATAATTTACAAGAATCTTATGAAAGCCCACATTTCTGTAAAAGTGTTGCAATTACTTTAAAGAAACTTCTAAAATAGAGCAAAGGTCAGGGTAAGGTGGTTATTTAAGACATTTTGTGTGGTTTTCAATAGTGAAGAGGAGACGATATTAAAACTGTTTTTCTATCAGCAAATGTCTAGCCACTGTCATTCACTTTAGTCTGCTTTGATTTGTTCCACACTCAGGAAATCAAAGACCAGACTGCATTTAAGAAAAAGGATGTCTGGGTTGGTTGTGTTCTGAATTCTGAGTTTTGTGTGTGTGTGTGTGTGTGTGTGTGTGTGTGTGTGTGTGTGTGTGTGTGTGTGTGTGTGTGTGTGTGTGTGTGTGTGTGTGTGTGTGTGTGTGTGTGTGTGTGTGTGTGTGTGTGTGTGTGTGTGTGTGTGTGTGTGTGTGTGTGTGTGCGTGCGTGCGTGCGTGCGTATATATATATATATATATACATATACATATACATATACACACACATATACACACACACACACACACACACATATATATACATACACACACACAAAATAACCCAAGAGCAGATTTAAAGGTGCTTTGTGTAACTTTTCTGGTGGAGGGTCCATCACCTGCTTACTGGATATGGATATGTCATTGCTCTGTGTAGAACATCCCACGGTATGGCATTAAATTGCTCTACCTTACATTTATTACATTTTATAGTTTTATGCTCTTTGTTATTATAATATATTGTGATGTGTGAGCTGCTCTGTCCAAATAATTTCTCTTGTAGATCAATAACGTGGTGGAAGCTAATGAAGTATAAAAGTAAAAGTACAATGCCTAAGTAACATTTTAGGTGTCTATACTTTACATAAGTTCATTTTATAGTGGATTATACTTTTACTTCACTACATTTAAGAGCAGGTATCTGTACTGTACTTTCTACTCGGCTACATTTTAGATCTGGAATGAAAAGCAAAATGTACTTTTCTTGCTGAAAAAGCTGAGACTTATTTTAAGCACATTTAATTTGAGTTGAAATCTCAACTTTGAGCAAACCAAATACACAAATACAGCAACAAAAATTAAGAAATCAATTGTTTCACAGCTAAATTCTTTTATCAAAATCAATCACAATATTTGGTGGTGTTTGTTCTTTTACTTTTTACTGTTATAGCACATTTTTGCACTTTTGCTTGAATCTTTGGTCCCTGTATCAGTACTTTTACTTAAAGGTGCATTCTGTAACTTTTCTGGTGGAGGGTCCATCAAATGCTTTTCTCCATGGGGATGTTATTGCTTTGTCTGGAATGTTTCACAGTACTGTATGACATTAAATATTCATGGAGATCAAACCAGAGCAAGTTACAGGTCAGATCTGTGGAGAGGCGACCCTGCTCACAGTCAGCCTGTTTTTCTAGGCATTTTTCAGCTATAAAACCACCTGTAATTAAGGCAAAGCAATGACATATCTATAGAAACAAGCAGGCGACAGACCCCTAAACAAAACGTCACATAGTGCACCTTTAAGTAACAAAATGGAGTACTTCATCGACCACTGTCTAAGTCAAATCTTTCAAAATTTGTAATTGTGACAGCCTCGACTTCTGGTCTCTCATACCCATATCCCATCAGCCCCAAGGAAAGCCTGAGCAACGTAGAAGGAACTTTGTTAAAACCTACCCCAGGGTTCCAGAAGAGCTCAGCAAAGATAACCAGGTCAGCAGCGTGTAAAGTCAGACCCATGTTGGCAGCAGTGATAGACAGCAGTGCCACATAGGGCTTAGTGGAATGCTGAAACTTCTCACAGAGCAGCTGGCGTTCGGCTGAAGGAGTGGTACCATCAATACGGATCAAACTCACGCTCTGGTGAAGACAGTGGATCAGTGTTAAAAGTGGTCTTGCTTGCTTTCTTCTGATCAGCAATACAGCTTCAACACTGCAACGACAGACTGATGTTTTATTCTTGTATGTTTTTATTTAAAGGTGCACTGCGTAACTTTTTGGTTGGGGTTCCATCACCTGCTTGTTTCTATGGATACTGTATGTAACTGCTCTGCCTGGAATGTTCCACAGAATGACATTAAACTGCTCTACCTTACATTTATTCAATTACAGATGGTTTTATAACTCAAAAATACGTAGCATTTTGACTGTGAGTGGGGTTGCCTTTCCACTGATCTGACATGCAACTTGGTCTGGTTTGGCCTCCCTGAAGATAGAATGGTTTAATGCCATACTGTGAAACATTCAAGCAAAAGCAATAATACTTTGTCCATGGAGAAAAGGATTTGATAGACCCTTAATCAGAAAAGTTACTCAATGCACCTTTAAACCATATTGTCATCTCCTCATCACAAACACACCTGGAGTTGTGTTTTGTTTCATTCACACGTTTAACACACAAACCTGCATATTTAGGCTGAGTTCTTCTCTCAAACATGTCACGCGGTAATACAAAAAGTGCTCCACTGTGTTTTTAAACTCCATACACCTTCACTAGAATCATTCGGATGATTCAGCCCTGGAAATTTTTATCTCTACTGAACTAAAGGTAAAAGGAGCTGCTAACGTGACAACTACTGCTTCATGACATCACAAGGTGGAACAGAGCATTTTGAGCTTTGGAGATGTAGACTAATAATAAAGGATTACACAAACGTGTGTGAATGAAACAAAACACAACTCCCAAGTATGTTTTTGATGAGGGAACAGCAGTACAACATGTCTTAAAACTCACAAGAATCCATTTTGTGTATATAGGACCTTTAATTGTATTATCAGCAGAAATAAACAACATTAATATTATATGTGCTCGCCCTTATTAAAAAGTAAAATTAGGCTACTCAAACATGCTGGTTTCATAAGCAATAATAAAACAACTTGAATATCAGGTTTTAATTATGGGATTATGTAAATATTCGTTATAATAAAATATAAAAACAGTACAATGGCCTGGATACATATGGAATTGAATTGCGCTAGAATAGAAATGGCCCATTACACTAAGCCCCTTGTAAAAGCTTGGCAATACAGGGTAATGGCTTTTTGAGTTTTGTGGATTGCTCCAAGCCAAAGTGGGGTTTGTAACTGCTACACATACGTAGCTATAATGATCCTATTTACAATACACTATATGAATGCGTTATCCACCTTTTTTGTCAGTTCTGAAGTGATATGATCCAGGACCAACTTGTGATGAGCAAAAACCAGAAACTTCTCCCTTCCACACTCGAGCATGTCTGTGATGTACTCCCTTTAAATAAAACATTAGGAATTATGTAATAAAAAATAGAAGTGAATGTAAAAGCGCACTGAAACACATACAGTGGTACCTCACCTAACGAAATTAATTCGTTCCAGAAGTGGTTTCGTAACATGAAATTTTCGTAAGTTGAGTAGCTATTTCAATGGAAAAGGCCTGATCCGTTCCAAGGTTTTTTTTTTATAGTGTAAATTTTTTTTATAGTGTAACATTGTGTTCTGCTTCCTGATTGGCTAAGAGACTGTAGAGCCATGACAAAACGTGGAATAAACCAGGTCTAGACCAGAACTAAACCAGGTCTAGACCAAGTCTAAACCTGCACTAAACCAGGACCGGACGAGGTCCAGACCCGGACCAAACCGGGACCAGACCAGGATTAAATCACCCCGTGTGGCTTTCCGCTGGCCTCGCGCGGCTCCTGCACTCACCCGCACGTGCTCGGCCCCGAGGGAGAGGCACGGCACGGGTGCCGCGGCTCCATCCCGCGCCCTTGCGCCGTGTCGACGTCGCTTTTTGATCCTTCGATGTCGGCTCTTCCTATCATTGTGAAGCAGAATTCACCAAGCGTTGGATTGTTCACTCACTAAGGGAACGTGAGCTGGGTTTAGACCGTCGTGAGACAGGTTAGTTTTACCCTACTGATGATGTGTTGTTGTGTCTCCGCTCCCCTCGCGCGTTCGGCGCTATATTGAGCCGTGCCCCCGGCACGCTTCACTATCAACACATTCCGTTGATAATCTATGAAAGTTCGAGTGTTCAAACGAGAGAGAAATGCGAGGAAAACCCAACTCCAGTCTGAGAAAAGCGTAGAATGTGTGTGGTGAGGCATTTACAGCCCTAAAACATGTAGAACAATTGCAAAATACAAAGATGTCCTACCTCGTGGACCTCTCCCACCGCGGGCCACCTCTGGAACCTAACCCCGGGTGTGTTGATAAAGTGTATTTATGTTTTGGGGCGTGCATCTGAGCGCGCATTAATTGAATTTTTGAGATTTCGCGTTTCGTAACTTGAATTTTCTTTTGTATCTAGAGACCAAAATTTAACGTGAAGGCGTTTCGTAACTTGGATTTTTCGTTTGTAGAGTCTTTCGTAAGGTGAGGTACCACTGTACTTGATACAACTTTCATCAACATTCCCTGGGGGTGTGACGCTACCTAGAAGCACTGCTCTGTTAGAAGCTATGTTACTCAAGTTAGACTTTAATGTGAGCTTTATTTTAATACAATCTGACCAGAAACAGATGATTTAGTTTGAATTACAACAGGTGAGTTGAATGAGCAGGGTTGCCTCTCCACAGATCTAAATACAAAATGGATTTAAAGGTACATTGTGTAACTTTTCTGGTGGAGTGGAGCCCAAACCAGGCCAACCTACAGGTCCTGGTTTGGGCTCCATGGTGATAGAAAGGTTTAATGCCATACTGTGAAACATTCCGGACCAAGCAATAACATCTCCATGGAGAAAAGCATATGACAGACCCTCCACCAGAAAAGTTACAGAATGCACCTTTAAATCTATTTTGGGTTTTTTTTCTAGAGTTTTTAGACAATATAAAAAATGTCAGTTTTTGCTAATGTGTGCAGTGTGCAGTACTAATAGAAAATGACAGTATACATACATGATGGCTTGTAATTTGGCTTCAGCTGTGTAGTTATAGAAAACCAGCAATGCTTCCTTCTCCTCTATTTTCTGGGAAAGAGATAAGAAAAAGCACACGATAAGAACTGACAGCAGATTCTGTTTGATTCAATAATGCTGCCATTACTCAGGGGAACAGTGCGATTATGCAACTCAGTCAGATCCCTTGGTCCTTCCAGTGCGCTCCCAATCACTGAAACCTTACACGACTTTTGCAAAAAACATAATTTCACTTCTACAATCTTTTTCTGAACTCATTACTACTCATATTATCAGGGGATGATTCTGCTTTCTGGGGCTGTGTGGAGAATAGGGATGATAGTGAAATAACAATACATTGTGATACTAAATCTGGTAATACAGTATAGTTATAGTGAGCTGTTGTATCAAGAGTATTTTTGGTATCTTTAAGCATTTATTTTGTTATCACGTTATTTAGTGGAAGGAAACTTTTTTTAAGCAATACACTTGACATATTCACTGTTTAAAATGGATGTATTTCATATTAACTTTGCACAAGTCATGGTTTAACAAAGAAATACTGTTGCTGAAATGTGTTTGCTTCTTAAAGGTGCATTGTGTAGCTTTTCTGGTGGAGGGGCCGACAAATGCTTTTCTTTATGGAGATGTTATTGCATTAAAACATTTCTACCTTGATGGAGACCAAACCAGACCAAGTTACAGGTCAGATCAGTGGAGAGGCGACCTCGCTCACAGTCAAAATGCCAGTTTTTCTGAGTATTTTTGAGCTATAAAACCACTTGTATTTGAATAAATGTACGGTTTAATGTCATATTGTGGAACATCCCAGGCAGAGCAATGACATATCCACAGAAACAGGCAGGTGACGGACCCCCAACCAAAAAGTTACACAGTGTACCTTTAAAAAACAGCAATACATCATGTACATTATATCGATTATAGCCATATCGTGATAATATCGTATTGTGAGCCATGTATCATGTATCATATCAAATCATGAGGAACACTGATTCCTGAAAGATAATAATCAAACTCACATTGCGGTGTCCCTTTGCCAGCTCCTTGGCAGCAGCAGACAGAGCAGCTTTGGTTCTGGTGCTGATTCCGTCGATGGTAATTGTCACCACCTTTCTCTGTTTGGCAGGAAGCTGAGACAGGACTTCTGACTTGAGGCGCCGTAGCATCAGACACTCTTCCAGCAGCAGCTTTAGCTCACCCAGATTAGATGAGCCTGAGTAGTCCCAGCCCCAGTTCATCTGAAGAGGGGGGGGATCAAGGCAGACACACAAGAAAGTAAATTGGGGAATGCATCGACAGATACTGGGAAAAGAAAATGTGAAGTGAAAGGATCGACTCTGGAGGATTTTTCAAGTGTTTTATGTCATGCAGATTTGTTCTTTGAGGTTAGTGTTAGCTTAACCTTATTTGAGGCTGCATCCACTACTGTCACATTTTAAAATACTGTTACATATTATTTTCTGGAGTTTGAACTCTGGGAGCTCGAGTCCAAATCTCTATTTGCAGTATGTCTAAATGGTAGAGCAGTATCAGCCATTCATAAAAGGAACTGTATGTAGCCTTAATGTTTTAAAAAAAGGGGGACTAAAGTTAAAGAAGAACCCAGACTGCCAATGCCTAAACCTGCAAACCTGCAGATAGATTAATTTAACATCTACATCTTACATACAGTTCCTAACTATATATTATTATTTAGTAAACTTGGCACTCAAGGTATGATGGGTGTGTCTTACTAGTATTATTTAAGTAAGAATGCATGTTAAAGGTCCCATGTTACACGTAATGGATTTTTGTGAGCTTTAAGTCATGTTTAATGTTGTAACCTCCACAAAAACATACCCGGAGCCGTGTTTTGTTCCATTCACACATTTGAGTAATCCTGGTTTATTAGTCTGTCACCTCCAAAGCTCAAAATGCTGTTCCACCTTGTGATGTCATGAAGCAGTAGTTTTCAAGTTAACAGCTACATTTTTACCTTTAGTTCAGTAGAGACGGGCAAATCCAGGGCTGAAATTATCCAAATGATTCTATTGAAGGTGTATGGAGTTTAAAAACACACTGCAGCACTTCCTGTATTACTACATGACATCACAAGGTGGAACAGAGTGTTTTCTGTTTGCGAGAAGAACGCTAAATATGCAGGATTTGTGTGTTAAACATGTGTGAATGAAATAAAGAACAACTCCAGGTATGTTTGTGATGAGAAAACAACATAGTAGCAGACATAAGAAAATACAGTAGAGTAAAATTGGCCCTTTAGTGTTACAGAAAGTACATTGTATTGTTCAAAGTACATATTACTAAACTGCTACCTTATATGACCTTATGTGTACTAGCGCAGGTACCTGATGGGCAGCACAGTATCTCAGGCCGAAGTCGTGAAAGCGTGGGAAAAGTGTGGGTCTGACAGCCAGGATCTGAGTGTAAAGCTCGGCAGGCCTGGACATGGCCGGAGTCCCAGACAGAAGAACCACTCTCTTTGCTGCCTGAGGATTGAAAAAGAGACTGATGATGATGACAGAGCAAGAAATTAAAAAGCACCCAACCAAACCGGGAGTTGGTATTATCACTACTGGGGCGTACCTGGGATGCAATGGGAACACACTGCAAATATCTAACTTCTTTGTGTGGAAAATATGAAGTAAAGCTTACATTTACTGAGTTTTGCTTCTCTTAACTTGCATTATAATATAAACTTTTTTTATAATGTGCAAAGGTTACTATGACAAACAGCCTATTACAATGAAAAACATATAGTAGTAAAGAAGTACAAAAAACATGTAGTACTAGAATAATTTATATTTTGCAACTGCGGATGTGATGTTAACTGAAAACGCTGCTCTGTTGGAAGGCATGTTACACAAATTAGACTTAATCTAAGTTTTATTTTAACACAATCTGACCAGAAAGCGCTGAGATGATTTTTGCACTTTTACAAGTCTCTGACATGTAAAATTACAGTCACAAGCTAACTAGCAGTTTTTCAATTAGTCACTCTCCTAAACAGGACTATGAATACTCGTATCGATCACAGGCTCTTGAAAATGTGTTGTTTAAATCGTTTTTGTATTTTTTCGGACTTATATATATATATATATATATATTTTTTTTTTTTTTTGCTAATGTGTGCATCGTGTCACCAAGGTAACTGTTGAATATTCTGCCAATAGAGATGTAGACCCCCCCAGCATGATGTCAATGCAAAGTATCAATAGAAACAGGAAAAGTACCTTGAGCAGTGGAAGAGCCGCTTTACAACGAGCGGTCTTTATGTTCTTTAGAAAATGGGATTCATCCTGCAATAAACATCATGAATGTGAATTAAAAACCTGAGTAAAACCTGCTAAGAATGCGCACTTTACCTGTCCCTTCATGCACTGACTCACCATGATGAGAACTTTAAAGGGATTTCCGGGGTTCTGCTTGTCTATTCGGCTCAGGAGGTCATAACTGATGATGTTGACTAAACCAGAGCGGACATTGTCTTTGGCTTTTACCACCACATTAATGCTCTCAGGCCTCAGGGAGGGCAGCCAGCGCTTGAAGGCCTGTATGTGACCGAGGCAGTTAATTTTATGAGACTTACCACATGAAGTTGATTATGTAGTTCTTTCATTTAATCAGTCTAGAAAATATATATAAAACCATCACTGAAACATTTTGTTGAGTAATAAATTAATATAGTAAACATTCTACAAGCTTAGTCGAGTCTTTTAAAGGGGCTGCATCCTGTAATCCACTCTTTGACTGGAAGGGAGATAGAGAAGAGTTGTTTAAATACCTTCCATTAAACTGACATACCTCGGCCCATGTAAATCGGACTGAAGAAGGAGCCACCACCAGTAAAGGCCATTCACTTTTGTAGTAAGCAGCTATGCAAATGGCCTGTACGGTCTTCCCCAAACCCATGTCATCAGCCAGGAGGAGCCGACCCTCTTTGGACACTGCAAAACTTTGATACACACAAATACACTTTTGTTCCCAAGATATATCATTCATAGTAAAAGACAGAAATTATTATCATAGTGGTACAAAGTGGTCTAACAGCACATACTTAACTCCCAGCCTCTGAAAGGGCATAAGGCTTGTGGTGAGTGTGGGGTCAATGTTGGACAGGTCTGCCTCAGGGACAGCTACAGACCTGGCCTGAGGCCCTTCAAACTTGGCAAAGAAAGCCTGGATTATTGCCCTGGGAAGAGGCTCCACCTCCACGGCTGCTATCCCACTCAGGAGGTCCACTGAGTAAGGAACACAACAGGCTTAGAAAAGGTGACTAATCCAAGCAGACAAAAAGCACAGAAATACATTATACAAGCAAAGGACGTGTTGATATTTACTCAGTGGTTTGTAATCCTCGAGTGAGAAACTCCATTTTCTTGTTGTCATGTCTGGCATTTAAATAAAGCAGATAAGCAAATGCATTGTGAATAGAAAGCAAATTATTGTGCAGTAGTAAAAATCAGTAAAGGGTTATTACCATAGTTCTTGGTTGGCATTTTCTTAAAAGCAGCGATCACATCCACATGGTAACCAATGTCCACCTCAAACTTGGATGGAGACACAAGGACACACTGGCCCTGTAAAGTGGCTCTGGGTTTTTGCCACCCGCTGCACAGCTTCAACAGAGCCCCTAGAGCTGCTCTGTCTCGAGCACAACTCGAGACTTCATCGTCTAGCACCTCCATCCCTTCAAGAGGCCCCAGAGACACAGAGGAGATGGACGCTACATCACGCACTAAAGAGGAGCAGCACAAAATGAACATGTTCATGTTTTACATTGCACCCACACATCCACAAAAACAACCTGTTTTTCATATTTATTTAGAATATACTTACTTAGATGCTGATAATCTTCAAGACTGAAGTTCCACATTTTTGTAGCTGGGTCTAAAAAAATATTTTTAATTATTTATTTATTTATTTTAAGTGATTTTGCCCAGTTTAAGTTTAGTAGTTTTGGACAATATTATACTATAAATAATATAATCAGGCCTAATCAAGTCAACCTAGGACCTAGGGGCCAGGTACAACCGACCACTTTGCCCTTTTCAAATCCCCTGTATGTAATACACTATTGTATTCTGCCATTAGCCTAATATAATCATCATTAATGATATAGTTAACACCTCTACCCATAAATACCTCTGCCATGACAGAAACTAGTGCTGCTTTTAAATTATATTGGTGGACATTTTTAAAAAGAACCACTTACCAAAATTTCTAGTAGGGATGGATTTGAAGACAGCTATTAGTGCTGCATGAAATCCCACCTCTACTCTGAAGCGGCCCTCAGTGTGCGGCACACACTTGCCCCTCACAGAGATCGCAGGTCTCCTCGCAGGTTCAGGGTTTACAGTGGAGGAGACTGGAACAGGCCGTGCCACAGGATTTGGGGAAGATTTATTGGCTGGTTTATAAAAAGAGCTCCCCGAACCTTCAGAGTTGCTGGAGGCAACATTAGATTGTGCATGTAGCGGCTTCACAGCAAGGCTTCCACTGGACAAGACAGGGCTGCCAACATGTTGACCTTTACTCTGAGGTTGCACATCAATTATTTGTATCTACAAGAAAACACAGAATTAGTCATTAGGAAATCACCATTTTACATGCCTACACATAAAGAAAGTATCTCACCTTTCTGGGAGGAGGTGCAGTGGACGTACTGCGGCTGCTTAGTGCAGTGGGGCCAGATGATACGACAGGTACATGGGCGTTGGTGTTACTGTTGTGGCTCATTTTAAAAGGAGGGACAAACCGATTTGGGCGAGAAAGAGGCACTGTAGGCTCAATAACACCGACGGGAGCTGCATTTGGCTTGTAAGACTGAGGGCCCTGCACCGATGACACGCTGACGGTGGTAGGTCTGACTGTAGGCGCAGTTTGTCCGAGTCTTTGCGCTCTTCTTTCTAAAGCTTTGCGCCTGTTCTCCTCGATCATTCTCTGCTGCTCTGCTGTAAGCTGATTGGACATTATAGTTTCTGCTGCTAAAGCTAATCAGATCTAAATATGCTGTGAGCTACGCGGGATTAAAAATAGTACAGTACATGCAGTTAAATATGACCTCCGTATTGCTCGCGTCCAATGCTATTAGCATGCTAAACTGCAACAGTACAAAGTCAGGTTTTGAAGTAAAAAGTGTCAACAACATGGGTGTTACGAGGGTATTCCATTAGCCAATGTCCTGAACAGCCAAAATCAATTCCTGAATATAGTGCTGTGGATCGATTAACTCAGAATAAACATGCTAACAGCTAAAGTGAAGTTGCTGTAGTTTCCTTTCTGCCGCGCAGGAAGTGACGTAGAATAACAACAAAGCACGTGCAGCCTCTTTTCTACCACATACCAATAACAATAAATAAATAAATCTTCCATAGAGCTAAGCTTTTTGGGCTGGTGTTTTGGAGGTAAGTTAAGGTATTCATAATTATTCATTTATTCATTAGGCACTTTTGCACTGGTGGGGCTACATTAAAGCTACAGTGTGTTCTCTAGTGTGGATCCATCCACATCCAAAGGATCAAAGTCAGCTTTATTGTCAATTCTGCCATATGTCTTCAACATACAGTGAATCGAAATTTCGTTTCTCTCTGGCCAGGTAGTGCAAAAAGACAGTGTACAAAATACAATATAAAGACAAAACACAACGAAAACTATCTAAGACAGAGATCTAAGGTTAAACTAAAGTCTAAGATCTAAAATCCTTAAAGCAGTGCAACATAATAAATAAATACCTATATACAGATGTCCAAAGTGTGCAGTGTGCATCAAAAATGTGCAATGGAAGATACAGCAGTGAAATGGTAATGTGCAATTGAATGTGCATTTGAGTTAAGATAAAATAAATGTGCAACAGTAGTAATTCTAGTGCAATAACAGGAGTAAACAACAGGAGTAAAATTCCAGTAGTAAATGTAAATGTGCAACAGTGCAACAGTAGTCCTTAGCAGCAGTTTTTTAAAGTGTCTAGAGTGATATGTCTTTTATGGAATACAGGTTATGCCAATATGGGGGGTAGGGGGTGGGAGATGGGTAAGGTGAGAGTTCGGGTGAGAGTTCAGCCTCCTGACAGCCTGGTGGATGAAGCTGTTTGACAGTCTGGTGGAGTGGGCCCGGAGACTCCGGTACCTTCTCCCAGAGGGCAGGAGGCTGAACAGGCTATGTGCGGGGTGGCTCGGGTCACCCACAATGCTGGACGCTCTGCGGGTGAGCCGGGTGTTAAAAATGTCTAGGAGGGAGGGGAGAGAGACACCAGCGATCCTCCCAGCTGCATTGGAGGTTTATAGCAGTGTTTCCCAACCTTTTTTATCTCGTGTACTCCCTGAGCCTTTTTGTCATACCTCGAGTACCCCCTCACTCATACATGTTGGTAATTCTGCAAAAGTAGAACATGACACAACAGGTTATTAAATGAAAATCATTTTATTTCATCTCCTTAATTTTAAAATTTAATTCTCAGGCATTTTTTCCTCCTTTCTTTAACTCAAATTTACTCAAATTAGAATTTAAAAATTCCCCAAAATCTCCCCCTGCGCCTGGCAGCGACACTGCCGAGTACCCCCTGCAGTGCGCTCGCATACCCCTAGGGGTACTTGTACCCCTGGTTGGGAAACACTGGATTATAGGGTATTATCATGTCCAGGATTTAAAAAATGAACTCAATAGGAGTTAGTTTGTGGCTGCACTATGATAAATAAGTAAATAAGAAATTAAAAGGGAGTCTAAAAACATTTTGAGGCGACATAAGCTTGTCAGAGATGTTTGTCATCAAAAGAAATTGTTTTTGTTAGGTTGTTAACTTGACATGGATTTAACACCATTGCAGTCCATTACAAAGGACAGGTTACAAAATTATGAATAAAAATAAAATTAACAAAATGTAAATGTTAATTTTTCTCCAAATAGAAAATCACAAAAAAATACATATTTTTCTTCGGGTCCCAGGAGGATATAACATTCCATACAAAGCAATAACATCTCCATGGAGACAATTGCTACAAGGTAGCAAACTCTCCACTAGTTACCTCTTGCACCTAAATGATTTTGTTGAGAGTGGTTAGAGAAAAGAGCCAGCAGGAGAGGAACAATCTTTCTCATCAGTTGACAGGGAAATCTACTATGTGAACTTACCCCTGACCACCACCACTGTGGCGTTCACATAACATAAGTGGATGAAGTGTCTTGCCCAATGACACAACAACAATATGACTGACCTTCGAGTTAGTCGTATCACATGTTCTAACCACTGAGTAACATTGCTGCGGTCACTAACAATAAATACATTCAGCTGTATCCTTCATGACATTACTTCTGCCCCCATGTGGTTACATTTCATTTATTTTTAACCTCATCGTGATCAGCACTGACCAAGTGGAACTCTATGAGAAAGTGCTTTTTGTCCATGTTTAGCAGTGGTATGATTATGAACACGTTTTTAGACCAGCGCCATTGATGCGTTGCATTAATTAGTGTTGGGGGAAGTAGTCTTTTCTTGTAGTCCCTATATTTATTTAGCCTATTAAAAAACATAGACATATCTAGCTAGATATCTAGATATCTAGCCTACATTTCTTCAATCTGACAAGTAGTGACAAGAACAAACCGGTCCTACTGTAGACTACTTCATTGCAACGAACGTCAGGTCGAGACTTATAGATCTGTATTTCGCGTAGTGGCTCTTGGCTCCAGTGCTGCGCTTGAATCCATAGGCTTCTTGTAGTAATAAGCCTATTGAATTGGCTGCTTGCATCAGTGTGCGGTGATGACGTGTGGCGTCTGGGAGCTGTCCCAGGCATCATGTGGCTGAAGCTGCAGCACCGACTCCACGGCCAATGATCACAAGAGAAACCGCGCTCACCTACAGCAGGACCGTCCTGCCCGCGCTGGATTTTACGCACGGATTTAAACCCCATTGGCGTGTTCCCGGGAAATGGAAACACGATCATTCGGGATGTAAGCTTCAAACAGACTTGTTTTCGGTCTGCAGTCTGCCTGGGCATCCCTGAGAAAAGCCTGAAACTGTGAGTCCTATAGCAATTGGTGTAGCTCGCCAGGTAAGACTGATTTAGCCTTTAACGTGCCACGCCATCAATTATTTGATCTGCTTTTAGAGCTCCGTGATAATGCCGCTTTAATGTCGTTCCTTGCCGTTTAAAATTCCCTCAAAAGGCTCGTCCCATTATATTCGACTACTTACAGGCAGTATTAGCAGCTATCCTCAGCCCGTTGTGAGCGTTGGGTAATGTCCTGTGGTCATGTGCAGAGCAGGCAGTCTATTGAAGCGGGGAAATGACAGTGGACACAGTTAGCGGCCCGTAGCTTGTTACTTGAATGCATATTCCCATCAATCTAACATTAACTTTGTTCTTTTAGCCCTCCGTTTGTCCAGCTCAATGGCTTCAGACACTTGTTTGCACCAATTGGAATTATTGGTCGATTGGATTTGCATACCCCTGGGAGGAAATTAAAACGGTGCGTTTGGAAAACGGATATAAACAAATAAATCCAAATATCCTTGATGGTGTGTGTTGTCACGACACCAAGTGTTTGCTGATGCCGGGGTCACGTACAGTACACGCCAGTACCTCCCCGCTCCTTTCCGCGGTGCTCTGAGCTGGTGGCCAGCCGGACAGGGGCTGATGCTGCGCGGCCAGGGCATGCTGAAGAGCCGCTGCTGTGTCCTGCTTGGTGACCTGAGGGTGCTCCTGCTCGCCCCCATGAGCAGCCAAGCGACGGCAAGCCATGAGCCAGGCGTCACCGTCCCCGACAACAATAACACTTTAACACGGAGCCACCAGCAACAGCCGGCGGGGGACCGAGCCGCGCTGGCCACAGCGGGAGCCAGTGGACCAGCGGGCGTATGGGTGGACGCCGCGGAGTTGTCAGCGGCCCTGCGCGGCCACAGCAGCTCTTCAGATGACTGCTCGAAGGGCAAACTGGAGGAGAGGTTCTCCCTCACCAGCTACACCGAGAGTGGCTTCAGGACGCCCGTGTGCAGGATCTGCTTCCAGGGGCCAGAGCACGTGAGTAACAGTTTCCCTAAATCCTAAGTGCAAAGCTTTTTCTGAAGGAAAGGCAGAGTGGCGTAGCTTCATATTATTAGGGGCAGGTATGCTCCTTTTTGATGGGATTCAAATCAATTAAAGATTAAAATGGTTCTTGATGAAAACTTGATAAAAATGTAAATTGGTCAAGATGGAACAATTAAACTCTTTACAATGGCACACCTGACCCAGCACAGAAAAAAAACACTGACCTGCAATTACCTTTGTCTCATGTTTGTAATGAACAGGCTGTTTTGGTTTTGGACTCTGAGCTCTGGAATGCTCATCTGGAGATGATAGACTGTGTGGTAGACTGTGTTACCATGTGCTCTTGCATTTTCAGAATAGGTTTCTTCAGTTTTGCAGTAGCATGAGAGCAGCGATAATGAGCAGAGTACCAGGTCAGAGAAGTCCCAGTGCTTTGGTGTTTGTGAAGTCATAATGCAGCTGGAGAAATCTCACTCCAGTCTGAACTCCTGTGTGGAAAAGACAGCTATAGCTTCCAGAAGGAGGATAATGAAATACCCTGTCCCCATAGTTGACAAGTGTGGAGGATACACTGAGATGTTGTTACAGCTCATTATAGGCATAAATAGGGTGTCATCTCACACATTACATGCAAACATTCATGAAAAAAAAATCAAATAATACTTCTGACAAAAGAGTGTGGTGAACAGACGGGCACAGCCTTTTAGTTAATCACTTCCCCCTCGGCCTCCCAGCCCACGCCTTTGGGGCTATATTGATCATAATGTGGCACTGCATCAATCAGGACAGGAAAATCTGAGACACGACAGCTAAGAAGGGCTGCAATAAAATATAATAAATTGTTACAGGGAACGCCAGCGCTTAGCAATTTGCAGAGACATTAGTTACACTGTATGACAGAGTCTTTGAGCACGGCGAGTACGTCACATCTCAGTGGTTGGTAATGAGATGAAGGGGATAAAGAAAAGTAAAACAGGAGAACTGATGTGTGGCAAGTGAGTATTATATTTTTTCTAGTGGTTTCCTATCTAGATTTCAAACTCAATTTTGATACTAAAGAATAGGCTTCATACTTGATACTGATTTCAATACAACAATGATAAGAAAATGGTGCTATTTTTTGATAATAGTGCTTTCTTTTCTGTGGTCTTATAATCGTTCTGATAAAGATCATTCTGAAAGTATTCAGATTTTTAAAATTGTATCCTGTTATTGTCATTACATTTTTTTGGTGATGTATGTGATACTTGTTCACATGAGTATCTAGTTTCTATAGTAGTTTTAGTATTCCTTAGTATCTCATTTTCTTACTTTTGACAACCCTTTCCTTTAACATGGTACACATCTAACTACAGTGTGAATTTTGATCACAGTTTTGTCAACAATAAACTAGAAATTGTTTACTTGGATACAGAAACATGCCATATTTTTTTTAAATGTTTGTCTTTTTGTGTTGTATACAGTACACAATTGTACTACACATACATTGTACATCAAATAATATAGTAAAAACAATGGGGGGAAAGATAAGATAAAATAAGATATGCCTTTATTAGTCCCACAGTGGGGAAATTCCAGTGTTGCAATGCACAGATCAAGAACAGCAGGAAAATGTAGCATGCAATAAAACAAGATAATAAATAATGGCTTAAAATAATTAAAAAATAAAGCTAAAAATAGACTCTCGAGTATAGCTGAATATTGTAGTGTAGATGAAGTTGAATGACATGTTTAACTACTACTTAAATAGAAATAATAATAATACTGAAGTGATCCACCAAAATGGAAGTTAAGTCCCTGAAGTATCGGAGTAAGGGGCTCCAATAGTCCTTACATTTTTCTGTTGTGCCCTTTAAAGGTGCATTGCGCAACATTTCTGGTGGAGGGTCTGTCGCCTGCTTGTCGTCATGTAAATGTTACTGCTTTGTCTAGAATGTTCCATAGTAGAGATTAAACCTATTCCAAGGGAGAAAATTATCGTCTACATTAGAGGTCAGATCTGTGGAGAGGCAACCATATTCGTGAGAGAAAATTATTGTAATAGCAATGCCCGTAATGAATAAATGCTAGATAGATGTGTTTAATGTCATACAATGGAACATTCCAGGCAAAGCAATAACATCCCTCCTTCAGAAAAGTTATGCAATGCACCTTTTAAAGAGAATTTAACTTTTTCTTATTTCGGAAGTGACATTGTTTGTTTGTGTTGTTTATTGAGGTGTCTTCAGGTCACGTGGCATAGACTTTTTGCACATTTTGTTTGTTGTCTTTTCATTTAGTTTTCACTATTCCCCTAGATACAAACTGTTGGCTGCACTCCTGGTCTAAATTAATACGGACTTTTTTTTTTTTTACAGACAAATGGAGAGTAGGCCTTTTGTTCATTGTGGTAACTGTTTCATAAAATGTGTAATGAACCAATGAAATACAGTTAGACAACAGTCTCTCTGTAAGGACACATCAGAAATCATTTAACTATTCAGTGCGGACCAGCCGCCCTTTACATCTGCATAAACTTTTATTTTGTATTTTCTATTGTCTCTGGCCTCCCCTCACCCCAGCATGTCCTATTTTATGGTCGTTACACACCGTTTAGTCTACATCATCGAAGTTTTATCAAGTAATTACTCCAGCCACAATTTAGTGCATGAGTCCACCCTTGATCGCAGAATCACTAATTATTACTGACATTTATCTGAGAGTATTCCTATGAGCTGAACGCCATACTCCACTGTGTAGGAAATAACTACTGTGTCTCATTTTTAGTGTCTTATTTTATATTTTCCTGTTTTCTGGTGGTGTTGCTTAAGGCCGCCACACACTACTCACTTAAACGATTTTTTTATGGTAGCCGCAAGGTGTGGCGCCGGCTGGGCAGGTGATGCTGGATAACGGTGCATTTACCGGCGATCGAGGACGACTACACTTAAGGTAACGTCACTGAAATGGAGCCGTAAAAACACTTCTGTGCGCATTTCTACGTGCACTTGAATCGCGGACCCGTGGAGTCACCGGGTACCGACACCAACAACCTCGCCGCACGTTTTTCGTCACTCAAGAATCAAGGTACAACTAACTCTACAAATCACTTGGCAAACAAACAGAGACACGTCATTTATTATGATAAATACGTGCTTCATCCTACACGCAGCATCTGGATACCAAACCTAAAGGAGTTTTTGGAGGACATCTCTGCAAATTGCTAAGCGCTGGCGTTCCCTGTAACAATTTATTATATTTTATTGCAGCCCATCTTAGCTGTCGTGTCTCAGATTTTCCTGTCCTGATTGACATACGAGTATTATATAATATCAAACAGATTGAGCATTTGTTAACAGACTCCAACTTGGACTACTTACAGAAACTTACAGAAACTTGCGCAACAACTAAACTGTGTATGCATTGTTCCTGGCTATAATGTTTATAGACATGGCGGGGTTATGGTTTATATTAAGGCAAGCATTCAAAGCCAAGAAGTGGACCTAAGAAATAACGCTCTTGTGTTATGCTGGCGTTAAATGTAAATAAGACTGTCGCCATGTATTTTACCAACAAGCGCAAATTCACAAATTGCCCAGATATTTTTTATAAATGATGAGAGAATTAAAAATGTTACTGAATTTACTTACTTGGGTGTCACCTTAGATTCAACTTCAACTTTTAAAAATCATACAAAAGAAAAACAAAACTCTGTAACTCCCTCAAATTTAACCTCTTAAATTTCAAACATATGAGGGTGACTGACCATGGAGGCCTCGCACATGTATTTTAACTACATGATCATGTCACGTTTCTTGTAGCTGGTCGCAGCCTCACGAAATTCACCGAATCCTCTTTTTCCTCTGTCGCTCTGAGTCATTGGCGGTGAGTCATAATTTTCCAACAGAGATTCGATTCTAACCTCCACAGGTTTTCAAATATTTGCATGTCTGACAAAGAAGTGGCTAATCTCTAAACAAGTTTGTACACATTAGGGATGAGTGTGATTTGAATGATTAGTAGAATGTAGAGTGTGTGTGTGTGTGTGTGTGTGTGTGTGTGTGTGTGTGTGTGTGTGTGTGTGTGTGTGTGTGTGTGTGTGTGTGTGTGTGTGTGTGTGTGTGTGTGTGTGTGTGTGTGTGTGTGTGTGTGTGTGTGTGTGTGCTAGGCCTTGATACACAGTGGAAGGAGTGCATGTGGTAGCATGTCTGGTGTCAACAATGTAACCCTAAGTAATATCTGTTTTAATTTATTTTTGGTCTATTTAGCTCTATAAACTGAATCTGTACTTTTAGTATTTCCACCAACCTGCTCAGGGACTACAGGTGTAAATTGCATCCACGCTGTAATCTGGCACCAGCATCTTTCCTATGACTTCTGTCTTGGTTAATGGTTTGCTGTGCACTGTCCCTGTACAAATAAAAAGCACACCATACTATTTTTAATCATGCGACAAAAAGCACACACCACAGACACAAGGAGAATCTTTTGAGACTTCAAATCTCCGATCGCAAAGACTGCAGCAGGATATGGCTGCGGACCACAGTCTACACGGTTGTGAGCGCATCTCACGTCAGCACTTTCCTGTCTACAGTAAAACCACTCGCTTTGAGACTCTTAAGTGTTCAAAAGATCAGAGCATTGCACTTCTAGTTTAGATGCAAGTCAAAACTGTGTTATTATTATTTGTGAAATGGGGTGTAATACTTCAGATAGATTATTTTTAAAGCATAAAAGACTGGCGAAGACAGGAAGTAGAGTCACTATCACCAATCTGCAGCTTCACCTCGATCCTCGCACTGTGTGGATGTAAAAAGACACATGTATAGAACTGTCACTTTTTTTTACATTTAAAAAACACTTCAAATTTGGATTAACAGCGCTGTTTTATGGACTGGATGTATAATATCTATAGATAACGTGAATGAGATGCTACACTTTATTACAACTTTATGAAGGTTGTGTTATAAAGTCTTCTCATTATTTTTGCTATATCCCGAGTTTGTATCTTGCGCCTCTGTGTCCGGCACTCCTCTGCTGCTGACGCTCTGTTTTATTGTCTGTTACTGTAGCTTTGCTGATGTTTAAAGATCCCATGACATGGTACTTCTTGATGCTTTTATATGGCTCCTTAATGGTTCCCTAATACTGTAAATGAGTCCTTCAAATCAACACTCAGTGCATGAGAAACAGAGATAAGATGAGAAAGAGTAATTTTTCTCTCTCTGAACACTCTATAATGGGCATTGTTGCTTGAATGCAAATGAGGAGAAAAGAGCTGGCCAATAGTAGAGGGTGGGAGCGTGGCCAAACTCTCCGCTCTCGCTCTGAGCCCTCAGCTGATCCATTTCCTTGTTTTTGCACGGGGGGAGAGATTTGAAGCGTTCCATGGAAAAATAAACACATTTCCACATAAAATAAAATTAAACCACTGCTGTTCAAAGGTCCAGAGACTCAGATAAAGGACTTCCGAGCCTAGAAACACTCGGACGTGCCTCCAGGCAAATAAAAAAACGCATTTCGCATTGCCTAGCGCATTCGCGATCCAAACTCTCTGGGCGTGATTTACAGAGACGGTGAGTTCAGACAGACGGGGGTGGAACTGCATTTGCATTTCTTTTTTCGATCTGACGTCAACAAGGTGCCTTGTTCAAAATCGCCCGTTTGAGCTCAGATTTTTTGTAACGCAGAAAAGGATCGCAAATGCTCAGTTTAGACATTTCGCAACTTTTAACCATGGGGGGGGCCTAAACAGGGTAGGGGAGCTCACATTAACGTTCAAAAACCTCAGAAAGTGAAAATTTCATGCCATGGGATCGGTTATGATCTGACAGAGCAGCTGAAAGTCACAGTGACACCACACGTACGAGGAGCACATCAGCTTCAGAATCGCACACGAAGACAGAAAGTCAAGTCACGTCTTCCCGAACTCGGGGAAAAGCAAATCGCAGCCAAAATCGGAAAAATTCTCCTGTAGTTTGTGGCGGCCTTTACTTACTATATACTACTTTGATACGCAGGCTGCCTCTGGTGGTATGTGGGGACCACTGCAGTTTGAGCGGGCTGTTTCTTTAATTTAAAGGGACAGTGTGTAAGATCTTTACCCGTTAATTACCGAAATTGAAGATACCCATTCAAAAATACATTGTTTTCCAAGCCTTTTCACTTCCATCATGAAATCAAAGTATTCTTTTGAAGGCCGTTTCCCAATTCAGCGACGGCACACTTGTGAGCGTCCTTGGAAGGGGATGTGCGTCATATCCGGCGCGACAAGCGCCGTTCCATTCGTTTTTTTCCCCCTGCACCGTTAAGATGAGCTCTGAACGGCGCCGTCATTTCCATGGAAATCGGGGCGTGGACCAAGCGTGCGAAAATACACGCTTCGCACACTTAAAAGCCCCAGCATGCACAGCGCGGGAGGATATAAGACTACAAAGACCAACTCACCAGCGACATCCACAAGTGAGAGTTGCGACGTCACTATAAAATATACGTACTGGTTTACCTCACCTACAATTATGCTACATGAAACTCTTCATAAACTACGCTAAACATGTGTGACGGTAGCCGTAACGGCATAGTTCACAGCACCTGTATTACCGTTCACATGCTTTTCCCCTTACACTTCTATATTTCCTTTGCTGTTGTAATGCTGGGTATTCTACAGTGTAGCCATGTCCAACGTTTACTCTACGCTGCGCACTGCTCGCACATTCTCAGCGCACAAGAAAACCTATGCAGCGCCCTGTAAATCAGGGATGAAAGAGCTTTTAGCGGATCTCCACTTTTTATTCAGCCGCGGTGTCATTTTTTAAATATCTGCAAAGTGCGAGCCGTGCGGGGGGGTGGGGGGTGGGGGGGGGGACAGAGCGCGTGTGCGCCGTCTCGACGACAGACTGAGTGCACACTTACAAGCGTGCCGTCGCTGAATTGGGAAACGGCCATAGTCACATAAAAGGGGGATCTTCCCCATATAGAAGCAGCCATTTTGAATACGAGAGCCGCAGAAGGACATTTGGGCTCCGCCTTCGCCTTCAGCAAGGCTCGTGGTTTTGAGTAAACAACGACAAGCATGTTGCCGGATCACATGTCGTAATGGATCTAACACGTGTTTTGGACTAAATTGCTTTACTGGATTTTATTCACTGGATCCTTATGGACAGATTGAGACCAAGCTTATTCGGTGAAATGCTGAGTTTGACCTGGGCCTTCAAAGGTAAGCTTTGTGCTTTTCCGTTTTGTGCTTTTCCGTATAAAAGCCCCATGTGCTCGGGGAGTGATTGTTGTGCCGGGAAATGAATTTCATAGTCAAAAAGAGGAGACTGTAAGGTTTCATTTGATGTGTAGATTGTCATGGTACATGATCGGGAATGTGTGTTTTCATGCGAAAAGAAAAAAAAAAAAGTGAACGGGACCGCGTTTTATGTATACAATAGTGGCGCGCGGTTCTTGCGCCGGTACGCGAGCTGTCCGCGCTACGGCGCGCCCGGGTGACCCTCGAGGTCTGCCGTAGCTAAAACAGGAAGTGCAATAGCGACTATCCACCTATGCGCCACGAATCCTACACACTGGGGCTTTAAAGACAAATTTATTAAGGTTTTTGGCCTTCTTTGGGTTAATGTTTTTAATGGTGCTGTATCCATGGTTTAGTCTTATTTTAGACCTGGTATTCACAGGTAAAAGGCATAAGGATTCCTTCTTGACTTGGAGTGGAAAGTAGAAATAGACGGTTGAAGCAGAGACTGATTATTTAGAATTTTTGTTAGCCAATGAGATCTGCTGATATGTATGCCCCATTTTGATTATTTCCTCCAAATTCTGTCGTTTAAATTTACTAGAACTCTCTCACAGACCCTTTTTTAATACAAACCTATAAGAGAGCAGTGTAGTCACATTTTGTGCAGTTATCCCTTTGCACATAAGTGTTCAAATAAAGCTTCATACTCTTTAGGCAGCAGGTCGGGCAAAACACAAATCAGCCAGTGCTGGAGATTTAAGGCAGAAGTCTGACGCAAATAACTAATATATCTTTTGAATAGGGAGTGCTCAAAATCTTTCAAATCAAGAAGGAATCATTTGCCTGAAGCTCATGAATGGATAATCTCATTACACATGATCAAATGTAGCCTATAACCTTAATTTCAGCCATGTATAGCCCTCGTATCTGATGATACCGTAGACTGTATATATAAATGGATATACTGTAGATAATGTGCTAGCCACTGGTAGGAAGTGACCGTAGGGGTTCCAGCTCCACTGACTTCATTCACTTGAAAAATTGTCAGCCCTCTCTCTGTAACTACTCCTTATGCGTTGTCATTTTGATCTTAAAATGTTAGTATTAACCCACTCTACATGATCCTGGGGTTTTTATTTCTGTAAATAAATTCCTATTCCTCATATGGAACTCGGCTCCAAATTCCCTCCTATAAATGCTAGCCTTGTGAGCTTCATTTGACTGGAGCCAAACGCTGTGGGTGAAGTCACACTCACTTAGTCCACTTCTTTATACAGTCTATGTTTGGCCCTTGGAGAGCCAAATATTATCTTAGGTTGTGCTTGGTGTGAACAGTTTTAGAACCACAGTTGTAGATCTACATTTCAAAAAATAATTCAAATTCAAATCATATCTAGGTTGGTGTTTGAATGAGTGAAGAAAATTCATACCCACTTCTGCTAAGAGGGAATGGGCCTTGCTGGTCTGGTTATAGAAACACAAGTAGTTTTTAATACCCTATACACATCCTCTGCATACGCTGGCAGTGCATACAGATCACAGCTCAAACTTTGTAGAGTTTCCCTTGGCCTCCACCAACTCATCAATGCTTTCATGAGAAATTGCATCTTGTCAATAGCACTTGATTTTTACGTCATCCTATCATTACACAAGCTCCCATCCATCTCCAGGTTCTTTCTCTCTTTGTCTCTGTCCTGGGGTTTGGGTCAAGTCCAAATATGGATCAGGCAAGGTGTAAACAGGGCTCAATTCGGTCTGAAAGGGGGATGATATAGCAGGGGAGAGCTGGAATAGCAAGGGACATTAGTTATCTACTCCTCTGCTCTGGCCTCAGGGATGTCACATTGACCAAGAGTGTCTGTATCTGATCTGACAATCCACCTCCAAATCACTTCCATGTCAAGGCTGTCCTGGTAAAGACAGTGTAGTGTAGTGGAATACAAATGGCACAGTGAAGCAGAGAAAATAATACCCTTTCATTGCTTACCCGATCGTTTAAAATGATTACACTCAGATTTAATATGCAGTGAACAGTCCTCTAGTGCTCATATACACTCATATACACGCTGTAATAGTTGCTGTAACAATTTAGCAGTTAAGAAATCAACATTTATTTTTTGATGGTCAGCCAAGAACAACAAAAACACAGCTGTATTTTATTAGAATGACATTGTGCTTTGATTATTTGGCTTTCAAATATGTTTTGTAACTGTTATTTATAATACAGAATACAGTAATACAGAATAGCTTGGTAAAAAATACAAGTTTAATATTATGAGAGGTTTTAGGTCAACATTGGTGAGTAAATTGTCTTGAAACCAATTTACAGACCAAAATGGGATAATGACTAAACCAATATCTTCAATAATGATATCTGATCCAAAAACATTTTCAATATTGGCCCCGTCATTCGGTATCAGTGCATCCCTAGTTAGGATACTAATTTCAAACTTGTTTCTTATACCAAGTAAAAGGCTGATACTGGGTAGCAATTTTTTATTCCAGAATGCCAGTATATTTATACATTACAATGTAAAGGCACAAACTCAAAATAACAGTTGTTTCAATAATATTACAATTTTGTGTTATTTATACACTGTATATATAAATAGACACAGCTAACCCGCTAGCCGCCATGTTTCAAATAGGAAATGAGCATGGGGGCACTTCCAGCTCTATCGACTCTGGCTCCAATTGACTTAACATTGAAAAATTCCCTTCTCTCTGTAACTGCTGCAGTGAACCTTGTCATTTTGGTCTTTAAAAGTTTGTATTAACCCGCTCTACATGATCCTGCTGTTTTTATTTTGCTGTTTTGTCTATAAATAAATTCCTACTCTTAATATGGGACTTGGCTCCAAATTTCCCTGTGTAACTTCTAGCTTTGTGAGCTTCCTTTGACTGGAGCTGAACGCTATGGGTGACGTCACACTCCCTTGGTCCACTTCTTTATACAGTTACGGTGTTATTGCAGTTCTGATAAAAGGCAGTATAGTAGTAAATATCTGAGGGTCAATGATTTTATTTTGACATCCCTCAAATGAAACACGCCTTAGATCATAAGATTGCTTTGGCAGATGATATGATGGTACACTGACTAATTTTATGATGCAAGATGATTGACATGGAACTGAGAGATACACAAGCTTACATTGTCTTTGATTGTTGTCTATAACAGCATTTCTTTCCTTGGTGGTTTGAATTTTTTTTGAATATATGTTTTAATTTGTGCTGGATTTTGTGTGTAATTCTGCCTAGAAAATGCATCACAATGATGGTTCCCATTACAAAAGGCTATTATTGGGTTATTATGCAGTTGTCATTAGGAAAATCACACTCACACTAGATTTTAAGTGACAAACGCTCAGTGCCTGTTGTTTCCACTGGGCCTGTTAGTATAATTCCTATATTGACTTTTGTTAAATGGGAAATGAACAATTTATTCAGAATTTATTTCCATATGTTTGCCACATTATAGTTACTAACAAACCTTTTAATTTACATTTTACTCTACTATTACTACTATTTCCATAGACCGTCTATGTACATGGACATCGCGTTCCAAATAGGAAGTTCCCCTGCAGGCTCCTTCTGATCCTGGCTTCCATTGACTTACACTGGAATATTCTTGTCCCTCTCTCTGTGACTGCTGTAGTGAACCTCATCAATTTGATCTTAAAATGTTCATATTAACCCACTCTACATGATCCTGTTTTTCCCACTATTTTACCCATTAAAAACATCCTACTCATAACATTGATCCTGGCTCCAAATTCGCCCCCTTTTAGCATCGCGAGCTTCATTTGAGTGGAGTGGAACTAACTATTCTCTATAACTTTCTATAACTATTTCCTGATAATAATGTTGTTTCCTCATCCCAAACATACCTGCATGACATCACAAAGTGCAACAGAGCATTTTGAGCTTTGGAGTTGTAGACAGACTAATAAAAGGATTAGTCAAATGTGTGAATGAAACAACATAACTCCAAGTATGTTTCTGAGGAGATAATAGGATTCTAACATGTCTTAAAGCTCACAAGAGTCAGTTTCGTGTAACATAGGACCTTTAATTGTGTTTAATTGCTTTTCACTTATGCTATTTGAAATTAATGTGGAAAAAGGTTTACTTGAATTATAACATCTTAAGTTTATAGTATCATGCAATTTCACACTTTGACATTATTATTGTATATTGTTACAATATTAAACGGCCTAAAGAAAAGCCTTCCTCTGTGCGTGTGCCAGCATACTGCACAGTTATATTGAAATCATTTACAGCTGACTATAAAACCCCCTTTTACCCAAAGTGTCATGGAGGATTATGAAGTGCCCTTTGGGGCCTGTGCTGCCTCTGTCCCAGCGCCACTGAGAGGAGATGCACAGTCTTCTTCCTAAATCATAGCACAGATAATGCACTCATCCACTGTATTTGTCTGCACCACAATGAGAAGCCTTCAGGGGCCAGCTAAGCACCATTTTTTATACATGGCTCTATTTTATACTGGGTGATGGCTTATCAGCTGTTTGTGCATATAAACAAGTTATATAATAGAATAGACTATGGGAAATGCTGTAAAAATTATGTCTCAGTCTGTATGCTGTATTTATATTTATTTGGACACCGTAACTCACACATCACAATAAATTATAATAACAGAGGAACAATATTAATGGTGTTAATACAGTGAACCCTCGCTGTATCGCGGTTCACTCTTCGCGGCCTCGCTGTTTCGCTGATTTTTTTTTCCAATTTCTTTTTTTTTTTTTTTTTTTTTTTTTTTTATAGTGTAACTTTTTTTTACAGTGTAACATTCTGTCCTGCGCCCTGATTAGCTAAGAGACTAGACCAGGACTAAACCAGGTCTAAAGCAGGTCTAAACCAGGACTAAACCAGGTCTAAACCAGGACTAAACCAGGTCTAGACCAGGGATGGTAGGGACAGAGTCTCAGATGTCCTTCACGAGAGCGCCTGGGTGACAGGAGGTGTGGCCTTTGTTTAAGATAAGATAAGATATGCCTTTATTAGTCCCCCAGTGGGGAAATTCCAGTGCCGCAACGCACAGATCAAGAACAGCACGAAAAAGTAACGTCGGCCTCTGCGCGTCCTCCATAGGAGCTCCTCCGCACATAGCAACGCACATAGCAACGGTGAAAAAGTTAAAATCCAGAGAAAATAGAGGTTGAAATGGAGCAGAAACATCGCGTATCTGAAGCACTTAGCCTTATACACATAATCTTCAAAGTGTGCAAACGAACAAGCAGGTAAGAGCAGAAAAAAAGTTGGAAAATAAGGGAGCGCGTTGCAACCAGCTCCGGCTCTCGCCGCGCCAGATCAAGTACTTGCACGAGCCATGGAAGAGAGTGTGAGCCGGACCATGGAAGAGCCAAGAATCAACACGGACAGGCGCAGCGGGGAGAGGACACTCGTGCGCACAGAGGAGACAGTGGCTCTTCCCGAACGAACCCGACCCCGTCCTAGAGAACTGTGGAGTATTGGCGACGCATTGATAGCGGTCTGATTTTGGAGCCGGGGTGAAATGCAACCAACTCTTGTGAGCGCAGGTTGGTCTTACCTGGTCTTGTGGTGCTCAGAGGCGTCTGTTAGTGGTTTGGCACTGTTAGCATTGGCTTGAGTCTTGCCCAAAATGATATTCAGGTCGCTTTCCACTCGACTTTCGCACATGGCATGGATATGTGGTACCAAAACAAACACACGTGTCCGCGCGCACGTGTCCGCGTGTCACGTGCCCCCCCCCCACTATTAATATATTTTAATGAAAATCTACAAAAGTTTGAGTGTTTAAACAAGAGAAAAATGTTAATACCAGTCTCAGAAAGGTGTATAATGTGTCTGGTGAAGCGTTTTCAGCCTTAAAACATGTAGAATAATTGTAAAATATAAAATTGTCCTACTTCGCGGATTTCACTTATTGCGGGCTATTTCTGGAACCTAACCCCCGCGATAAACGAGGGTTCACTGTAAATGCAAAATAAAGAGCAAAAAGATCTAAAATGCTGTATCAGTATGTTTTGTATGTTTTATTTAGATTTATTTAGACAAACATTATTGATTCACAAGGGAAATTATTTGGACACAATAGCTCACAAATGGCAATATATTATAATAACAGAGCAAAAATAAATGGTAATAATAAATTCAAAATAGTAGCAAAAATAACAAGTGACTGGTATCAAATAAGGCATAATTATAAATGTATACATACTTGTAAAAAAATATTAAAAAGAATGTTATGAGACCAGAAATGTTGTGTGTTTGGTGAAGAGACATAACAGCACTGGGGAAAATTGAGATTTGTGAGTGTGGAAATTGCAATCAAACTAAAGTATTAGCAAAGAAAATTATAAAAAATTACCAAAAAAACCCCTTCTGAAAACACCAATTTTATCTGTTTATGTAAAAATCCTTGTTCAAATTTCAGTCCTTTGTGAAATGCTGATGCTCCTGGAATAGATTAAAATGTCAACTCTCAAAAGGAGCTTGAGTTTAAAGCATACACCGCAAATTAAATTGCAATGCTTGACAAGAATAATGCGTTTAAATATTAATGTGGGCATCTGAGAGACAGCACATAGAACCTTTAATCTTATATTTCAAAATACATCTATCAGTACCATCGCTCCCCATTACGCACAGCACGTAGAGCACAAAGTGTTTGGGGGGCACCACACGCTTGTGAATCCTCGAAAAAATCCAGTGGCATGGCAATCAGCGGTGCGGCCCATGGCACTTTGAGGGCATCTTCCCCTCCCCCTCAGTTCTCCATTTCTATCTACAGGGGGGCACCACAAGGTTTTTGTGCATGGGACACCCAAATGGCTAGCTATGGCCCTGGGTCCTGTATTACACAAAATTGACTCTTTAAGCTTTAAGTCATGTTATAATTAGGACTGTCATTTTAACGTGTTAATTAGATTAATTAATTACACAGCAAATTAGCGTTATAAAAAATAACGCAATTAATTATGAGTGGCAATTCAGTGCACGCATTTTAAATTTGGTGTGCGGCGAGCGAATCGCTGCCAGGGCCTTTGAAAGGTAAGTTTATTTATAAAAAGAACGAAGATGGGACTATCAACAAGAACCTGGTAATTTGTTGCTTTTGTCAAAAAGAATTTTCCGATCACCGAAGCTGCTCCAGCCTGACGGATCATTTGAACGATAAACACGTCCGGACAAATTCCATCGTTACCGGTGATGGTGCGCACTTCACCAAACCACGCTCGCAGAATTTGGAAAAACGAATGAGCAAAGTGACCACATGGAAACTGAAGAACTGAAAGTGGGTTTGTTTGTTCGTTCGTTGTTGTTCGCTCTCTCACTCCCTCTCTCTCACACTCTAAAAATGTGATGAATTAGATTAATTAATTACAAATCCTATAATTAAGTCGATTTTTTTTTTTAATCGCCTTACAGCACTAGTTGTAACGCTGTTACCTCATCAAAACATACCTGGAGTTGTGTTTTGTTTCATTCGCACATGTTTGACTAACCTTGTCTACATCACCAAAGCTCAAAATGCTCTGCTCCACCTTGTGAAATCAGCTACCTTTTACCTTTAGTTAAGTAGAGCCTGACAATTCTAGGTCTGAAATTATCCATATGATTCTAGTGAAGGTTTGTGGCATTTAATAACACAATGGATCACTTCCTATATCACCAGATGACTTCACAAGGAGATGAAGACAGACTAATATTAAAGGATTACTCAAACATGTGTGAATGAAATTTACAATGAAAAATACAACTCCAGATATGTTTGTGATGAGAAAACAATATTAGATCAGAGAATAGCATAATATGAGCCCTTTAATGTAGTTTGTTTTAGAGAGGAGGGTGCAGAAAATAGGAGAGAGAGATCATGTGAGAATGCCACGGTACTGCTGCAAATGCGCGTAAAATGATTATAGGTAAATCAATTAAGTCACTGATTGCTTATTATCCCCTGTAACCTTTTTAAATGGCTCTGAAGTGCATACTCTGTGTAATGATGTGTGCAATAATCCTGGTATATATAGTAGCATTAAAAATTGAAACGCCTGTGGCCAAGCCTATTATTGAAGGGGCCATTGTAAAAACTGGAGTTACTCTGGAAGCTGCTTTATAATCCCACAATCTCCCTGTTCCATGTGAGTTGATAGAGTTCACTTCTATTGATCCCTGGCCCCGACCAATTCCTTCATCTAATTTCCTCTGGTGGAAAGCTACTACAAACGTATACTCAGTTTCTTTAAATACTTTTACATGGGAAAAAAATCTGGCAAGCAGTGTGGCTATTACACTTGCAATGTATGCTTTAATTGTAGGATTCTGTGTAGATTATACAAATTAAGAATTGCCGGCATTATAGTACATCTTTTAGAGTTTTAAAGCAGGATTATGCACTAAAACAGCATATGTTGTTTGAAATTAAACTATACTTAAATATTTGCAATGTGCTAATTGATATTTTCTGATTGCAAATAATAATATAATCTTGCAGACCTACTTTGACTTGCTTGTATAGGTGTACATGCAAATATGTAATTATTGGCTAAATTACCAGATGGACTTCCTTTAAAAACAACAATTTTGAGACATTTGTGTGTGAGAAAGTATACTGTAGGTTGTGCTATGCATATAATAGCAGCTGTAATATCAAGTCAAAGCAAAACAAGTAAAAGTAGCTTTAATAGCAGTAACTAGTAGTAACTCAACAGACAGATAAAGTGCTATATTATGCACACACACAAAAAAGGGCAGCAGTAGCACAGCTGGTAGAGCGTTTGTCCACTGACCCAAAGGTTGGCGGAATCCCGCTTTTGATGTAACATCATTGGTTGAGCGGTCAGATCCACTGACCCACAGGTTGGTGGTACGATTTCAGCTCACACAGATGACTGCTGCCGTTGTGTCCTTGGGCAAGACACTTGACCCCACCTCGCCCCCAGTGTCTGCGTACATTGGTAGAGAGCCCCCATGACAGAAGATACATCAAGGCCGGTTGCGTCACGTGACGTGGGGCCATCCTCCCGTGGACCCACCACCCGCAGGAGGATCCATGGGGGCTGGTACATTGAGATCTGGGCAGCAGATCTGTTTGGACTGACCTGGAGTTGTGTTTTTCATTGTGTATTTCATTCACACATGTTTGAGTAATCCTTTAATATTAGTCTATCTACATCTCCAAAGCTCAAAACACTCTGTTCCACCTTGTGATGTCATGTAGGCCAAGTGGTTGTTTTCAAGTTAACAGCTACCATTTACCTTTCATTCAGTAGGCACTGGCAAATCCAGAGCTGAAAGTATCATAATAATTCCAGTGAAGGTGTATGGATCTTAAAAACACAGTGGAGCCACATGACATCACAAGGTGGAATAGAGTGTTTTCAGTTTGAGAGAAGGATATGTGTTAATATGGCCTCTTTAAAGTAATGAGCGATACAGTCACAGTAGTAGGCTATAGGTTGATGTAACAGTGGTCTTTGCAATACTCAAGAAATAAATATGTATATAATTGATATTTTAGCACTACTGTAACCTGTAACATGAATCCAAATTTTGAGTTCTCTTCCACCTCAGCTAATTACATTTTACATTATGAAATTTCCGATGCTGTGAATCTGCGCCGCCACACGCTCCCCAAACGCCTCACATCAGACCCCGACACAATAGCTCTCATTGTTCCTTTGTGTGGCGGTAATGATCGGAGCTGTGTGATCAAAAAGACATACTTATCACTCCCTACGTGCGTGGGCTCTGATACGGCGCTTTCTGGTAATCGCGGTGATCTCTTGGCTACGACGGGACCAGTTACAGTGCGCTCTCCCACTGGACACAGCGCAAGTGTCACAGAGCCTGTGCCAATCCACGCCCACCCCATCCATCTGCATACAGCCCAGTTTGTACCCCATACTGCCTGCTTTTCCATTCTTCCTCTCTGGGCTCCATCTGTCAGGTTTGCCAGTACAATAACTCCACAGTGAAAGTAATTTAGACACTTGGCTCTTTGGATTTTTCATTACAATATGGCTGGTATGTTGGAGGTTGAGGGGGGAGAAGAGATATTGAATAGACAGGTAACAATGGCGAACTCGGAGTGACTGAGAGAGCTGGTTCTCCTGTCCAGGGGCTCAGCTAATCTACTTTTCATTCAATACAGCCTAGCTAGCGTTCGGTCCCTTTAGATGAAGAAATATCTATAGAATGAGAACGCGCTTTGAATTACGATTTCACTTTTGTTCAAACCAGAACTTGGGGGAATAGTCTAGTTTGCATTTTGATCATCCTTTGACAGTTAAAGGTGCATTGTGTCATTTTTCTGGTGGAGGGGCCGTCAAATGCTTTTCGCCATGGAGATGTTATTGCTTTGTCTAGAATGTTTCACAGTATGGCATTAAACCTGTCTATCTTCATGGAGACTAAACCAGACCAAGTTACAGGTCAGATCAGTGAAGAGGCAATCCCATTTAGTCAGAATGCATGTTTTTCAAGGGATTTTGAGCAATAAAGCCACCTGTAAATGAATACATTTAAGGTAGAGATGTTTAATGTCATACTGTGGAATATTCCAGGCAGAGCAATGACATACCCATAGAAACAAGAAGGTGATGGACACCTTATCAAAAAGTTACACAGTGCACCTGCAAAGAAACCTGATTTATTGATTTGAGTGAGGATTTATATAAATATCTTCTTTGTCCAGCAGTGCATTCCTTTGAAATGTAAAAATCTTGAGAGCTTTAAGGTCATGATGATCTGGACTAGAGCATTTTTAAAGTTGGGTTGAATGAAAGTACTTCTCTTTAATAAAACTGTTTAATATCCTGTTAGAGGATATTAAGTTTACAGATTGTAAAAGGCAGCCATCTGTTAAGGCCATGCAAGTTCAGCCAACATATACCATATTGTCAGAAGTATTTGCTCACTTGCCTTGACTCGCATATGAACTTAAGTGACATCCCCTTCTTAATAGGGTTTAATATGATGTCAGTCCACCCTTTGCAGCAATAACAGCTTCAACTCTTATGGGAAGGCTGTCCACAAGGTTTAGGAGTGTGCTTATGGAAATTTTTGACCGCTCTTCCAGAAGCACATTTGTGAGGTCACACACTGATGTTGGATGAGAAGGCCTGGCTCTCAGTCTCCACTCTAATTCATCTCAAAGGTGTTCTCTCGGGTTGAGGTCAGGACTCTGTGCAGGCCAGTCAAGTTCATCCACACCAAACTCTCTCATCCATGTCTTTATGGACCTTGCTTTGTGCATTGGTGCACAATCATTTTGGAAGAGGAAGTAACCATCTCCAAACTGTTCCCACAAAGTTGGGAGCATGGAATTCTCCAAAATCTCTTGATTTGCTGAAGCATTCAGAGTTCCTTTCACTGGAACTAAGGGGCCAAGCCCAGCTCCTGAAAACCAATCCCACACCATAATCCCCCCTCCACCAAACTTTACACTTGGCACAATGCAGTCAGACAAGTACCGTTCTCCTGGCCATCATATTGCCACATGGAGAAGCGAGATTCATCACTCCAGAGAACGCATCTCCACTGCTCTAGAGGCCAGTGGCAGTGTGCTTTACATCACTGCATCCGACGTTTACATTGCACTTTGTGGTGTATGAAGCTCTCTATGCATTGTTTTTAAGCTAATCTGAAGGCCACGTGAAGTTTGGAGGTCTATAGTGATTGACTCTGCAGAAAGTTGCCAACCTCTGCGCACTATGCACCTCAGCATCCGCTGACCCCACCCGTCAGTTTATGTGGCCTACCATTTTGTGAGTTGCTGTCGTTCCCAATCGCTTCCACTTTGTTATAATAGTTATAATACCACTGACAGTTTACTGTGCAATATTTAGGAGTGAGGAAATTTCACAACTGGACTTGTTGTACAAGTGGCATCCTGTCACAGTACCACAATGGAATTCACTGAGCTCGTGAGAGCGACCCATTCTTTCACAAAATGTTTGTAGAAACAGTCTGCAGGCCTAGGTGCTTGATTTTATACACATGTGACCATGGAAGTGAGTGGAACACCTGATTTTGATTATTTGGATGGGTGTATGTGGATGTTAAATTAATCTGTCCGGTATTAGAGGTCCTATATTACACAAAATTGATTCTTGTGAGCTTTAAACCATGCTATAATGTTTTGCCTCTTCAAAAACATACCTTGAGTTATGTTTTGTTTTATTTTGTTTCAAACACAGTGAAGCACTTCCTGACATCAGAAGGTGGAGCAGAGCATTTTCTGTTTGAGAGAAATACTAGGGTTTGTGAGTTAAATATGTGGGAATGAAACAAAACATAACTCCAGGTATGTTTGTGACGAGGAAACATTAGATTAGATTAGATTAGATTAGATTAGATTAGATTCAACTTTATTGTCATTACACATGTATAAATACAGGTAACGAAATGACATATATCACATAGACACATATAACATAGATCAGAAAATAGCGTAATATAGGCCTCTTATAGTGGACAGCGTGTTGAAAATGCATGATTTTAAACTCATTATGCAAAATTACATTTACATTGAATTAATGGAAAATTACATGAGCCTGTTTGCATTATGAATAAAATCATTTGCTAAATTGCCACACACTGTTTTTGCTACATTTATTTCCACAAAGTAGTTCATTGGCTGAGTCAGTCATCAGGAGTAATCAAGGCATCTCACCTGACAGCTCAGACAAAGCTTTGGTTTCAAATCCAGGCTGGTTTTTGCTAGTTATGTGTATATATTATACTTGCAGTGTGCTTGCTGTATGCTCTGAGTAGATGCATTTTCGCACTTGACAGCACATGCAAAGCTCTCAGAAAATCAATACTAGAGCATGAAAGGAACAGCCACAAAAATGATCTGCATATTGTAACCCACAATACAATGCATGTGAAATGGTTTTTCAGCAGGGGGTGAGAAGTTGAGAGGATTGGCAGTAATTGCTCTAGGCATCTGTTTTGCACCAGTGTATGTACTTTTGTCAAAACTGTGGGCATACGCAGGCATTATGGAAGCAGTCCTATAGCAGCACTGCACATTATAATTCAAACAAGATGCAGCAACAAAAACAGGACCGTTTTTTGTGAGTGTGTTGCTTTGGGATGAGCCTGACACTGAGTGGTTGTGACTCTGCCTCTTGCCTGTAGGGGGAGCTTCTGAGCCCGTGCCGCTGCAGTGGGTCAGTCCGCTGCACTCACCAGCCCTGCCTCATCAAATGGATCAGTGAGAGAGGATCGTGGGCCTGCGAGCTGTGCTACTACAAGTATCAGGTCATCGCCATCAGCACCAAGAATCCACTGCAGGTGAGAATACGTCTACAGATGACCCACCAACTTTATGGCTTTACATTATTAACAACAAACATAAAACTATTATTTCTAAAATATTCCAGCATCAAATACAGCTCTGGAAAAAATAAGAGACCACTGCATTTTTTTCTGAAATCAGCATCTCTACATGTATTACAGCCATTCCATTCCAGCGTCTGTTGAATTCCAACACAAACACAAAGCTGAGCTACTTCAGTTCTTGCACCAGGAGTGGAATAAAGTCACCCAAGATCAATGTGAAAGACTTGTGGAGAGCATGCCAAGACGCATGAAAGCTGTGATTAAAAATAAGGGTTATTGCACCAAATATTGATTTCTGAACTCTTCTTAAAGGGACAGTGTGTAAGATTTTTACCCGTTAATTACTGAAATTGAAGATACCCATTCAAAAATACATTGTTTTCCAAGCCTTTTCACTTCCATCATGAAATCAAAGTATTCTTTTGGACTTAGATATAGTCACATAAAAGGGGGATCTTCCCCATGCAGAGGCAGCCATTTTGAATACGAGAGCCGCAGAAGGACATTTGGGCTCCGCCTTCGCCTTCGGCAAGGCTCGTGGTTTTGGGTAAACAACACAAGCATGCTGCCGGATCAGACATCGTAATGGATCTAACACGTGTTTTGGACTAAATTGTTTTACTGGATTTTATTAGCTGGATCCTTACGGACAAATTGAGAGCAAGTTTATGGTGAAATACAGAGTTTGACCTGTCCAAAGCATTCTAAGGTAAGCTAACCTTGTTTTGTGCTTTTCCGTATAAAAGCCCCATGTGCTCGGGGAGTGTTTGTTGTGCAGGGCAATGAATTGCATAGTCAAAAAGAGGAGACTGTAAGGTTTCATTTGATGTGTAGAGTGTCATGGTACATGATTGGGAATGTGTGTTTTCATGAGAAAAGAAAAAAAACAAAAAAAACGGGACCACGCGGCTTGTGCGCGTGCCCGGGTGACCCTCGAGGTCTGCCGTAGCTAAAACAGAAAGTGCAATAGCACCATCCACCTATGCGCCACGAATCCTACACACTGGGGATTTAAGTGTAAACATTAGTATTATGTTGTTTTAAAATGAATTTGATCTTGTTTCTTTGCATTGTTTGAGGTCTGAAAACATGTATGTTTTTTGTTATTTTGACCATTTGTCATTTTCTGCATATAAATGTTATAAATTTTATTTGGAATTTGGGGGAAATGTTGTCAGTAGTTTATAGACTCAAACAAAAATGTTCCTTTCCTCCAAACACATACCTATAAGTAGTAAAATCAGAAAAACTGATAATTTTGCCGTGGTCTCTTATTTTTCCCAGAGCTGTCTCTTGCTTAAAGGTGCACTGCTCAATTTTCTGGTCTATTATTGTTTCCCTGGAATGTTCCATGGTACGACTTTAAACATTTCCATATAGCATTTATTCATTATAGGTGTCTCTGTTGCTAAAAAATACAATAATTTCTTCTGTGAATAGAGGCGACTTTCCACAGAACTGAATTGTAATGTAGCGTAGTGCTGTAACCTGCTAATCTCCCTTCAGTCTGTACTGTGGAACATTCTGGACAAAGGAATAACATTTCCATGGAGACATCAGGTGACGGAAATGCACCTTTTCCTATTAGTCCTATTATTAGTATTATTATCATTTGTGTTATATTAAATAGCAAGTCTCCTCAAACACAACTTTCACACACTCCCCCCTTTGATGACGAAGAACAATATTCCATTGGCCCTACTATTTTAGACACACATAAAATGATATAAAATGTTAGATTTTTATTGTTAGAAGACAAATAATTGAAGCTAAACTCCTCCCTCCTCTCCAACGCAGATGTGAATAAACTTCTGATTGTGACCTCTCTCTTCTACGTTGAAATATGTTGAAGTTCAAAAATTCAATTATCAGCTTGACTAACTTTGAATGTAAATAATTAAAGGGCGCATTTCAAATAAAGATTAGTGCCATTCATTGTGACATTTACATCAATTAAATAGGCTCTCACAGCATATGGCAGCAAACCCTAATAGCTAAAGTACTAAATTAAAATTCACAGCTTGTAGTCTGGTTCAGAAAAGAAAGAATACTAAAGGATTCTCATTTATTTTATTGTTTTGTTTTTTTCATTCAGTGGCAAGCCATTTCCCTGACAGTGATAGAGAAGGTGCAGATCGCAGCAGCCATCTTGGGTTCCTTGTTCCTCATGGCCAGTATCTCGTGGTTGGTGTGGTCATCTTTCAGTCCATCAGCGCGATGGCAACGGCAGGACCTGCTGTTCCAGATCTGCTACGGCATGTACGGCTTCATGGACGTAGTCTGCATTGGTAAGAGCGGTGCTTTCACCTATGACAAAGAATTTAAACCAAGAGTACAATGTATTTTGAAGTCTTTATCAATTGGTACTTGTCAATGACATCATGCGGGGGGTGTTCCAACTGTATCTCTATTGGTGGAATGTTCAGCAGTTACCATGGTGATACAAAACGCAAACGCAAAAACTGCCAGAATGTTTTAATACAGTCTGAAAACTCAAGAAAAAAATATAAAATGCAACACATTTTCCTCAAGAAAAAAATATAAAATGTGTTTAAGCAACACATTTTCTGGAGCCTGTGATCAATATCAGTGTTTATGGTCCTGTTTAGTTTGATTTTCAACAAAATGTCTGAAATTGCTGAATGATAGGCAGTGTTGTGCAGTAACACGTTACTAATAACGCGTTACTATAATGTCGTTACTGTTGACAGTAACTAATACTCTAACGCATTACTTTTAAAATAAAGGAACTCCATTACCGTTACTAAACGGCGCATTAGTCCGTTACTTGGTAAATGTTTTTATTTATTTATTTATTTATTTATTTATTTATTTGGCTGCGGTGTAGCTTAGGTCTACTAATGAAGAAGACGCATGCAGTTTATGCGACAGTCATGGAGGAGAGTCAAGTCAAGACGAGTTTCTCGAAATGGAAATATGCCCATTATTTTACTTTTGTGGAACATAAAGATAGAAACATTTTAGTTAAATGTAAGCTATGTCTTTCTGGCTCGAAATTGCTATCAGCTGCGACAAACAGCAACTCAAATCTGTCAAAACACCTCCAGAAGCTACATGCCTCGACGAAGCTAGAAGCTAACCCGGCGTTAGTGGACACACACGAAGTGAAACAACAGCGGCTAGATTTCAACCGAACTGTTAGCCAGGAAGAAATAAATGAGAATTAAAGAATGTTCTTTAAAAGGTAACTAAAAAGTTACTTTCAACAGTAACGCATTACTTTTCAGTTTTTGAGTAAAGTAACTAGTAACTGTAACTAGTTACTATTTTTCAGTAACTAGCACAACACTGATAGGTAGGCTAATGTCTATGACAAATCTTATGACTGTTACGCTATTTTCTGATAGTCATAGTTAGTCATAATCATAGTTAGCTTTATTGTTGAAAAACCATATGTACACGACACATAGTGAATCAAAATTTCGTTCCCCACTAACCAAGCAAGGACAGTTTGATAGATATGACTGGGGGAGGGGCCGCTGCGCATCTGTGCACCGCCAACTTGGAGATAACAAAGTGTAAAAAATGCAGTACAATCAAAGACAATATACACAAATATGTTAAGACAAAAACAATAGACCCTTTTTCTGTTAGTAAACAAAGGCGCGGTTGCGCGCGCAGCTGGCAACAGAAGCATGGCAGAACTCCGCTACTCCTCAGTGTATGCAAAGGGACTTTCGTCAAAAGATCGCGAATGTTACCTCAACAAGCTGACTTTGGCAAATGGTGTCCGACTGCCAGATCCTAATGCGATCAGTGAGTGGGTGGATGATGTTAGCAAGTGGCCTAATATACAGAGGCCAGATATTTATACTTATTTAATAGAGAAACCCAGTGTGTACACGAGGGAGAAATTGTGAGCCTATAAGTCACTGGACGCCTACGAATATGTTGTCTGTGGTCATGTACAGGACGTGAAATACCATGACATAGATTCAGAGTTTTGTGTGCTAAAATTCAAAGTTCTTCCTAGTCAAAGGCAAGGACACAGGACATAGTTATGTAGGAAATGTCTGAGTTGAGCCGTTATGCTATGTTACTATGTTATGTTACTGTTTGCCTTACCCATTGTCATTAAATCATATCCCCAATGCTGATTATTATAGATAAATCATGTCATTGTCTAATGGTAACAACATGTATGGAAAAGGGTGTTAACATCATTAACTAAAATATGGAACAGCCTGAGTGATAAACTAAAACACTATTCAAACGTTAAGCAGTTTAAAAAATTATACAAATCTAGTATTCTGAGTCGTTATAGTGATGCAATGTTGTAATGGTTAGTATATTAAATTATTATAAATGGCTTATCTGTGGACATTGTAAATATAAGTTATATAGTAAAACCGGATAAATGTGACAAAGATGGTTCAGAGGAAACCGGACATTATTCATGTTTAAGTGACTGTAAGGGGCAGGATTCAAAAAGTTAACACTTCTTCCCATAACACTTTGAGATGTTTACTTCTGTAAAGAAATTATATTAATATGCCTACACGTACATGTATACGTGTAATGTATTATGTACTGTATATTGACTTTGTGACATACTCAATAAAAATTCATCATTCATTCATTACAAATAAATGAGATACTGTACAGTTTATTACAAGTCATTACATTTTAAGTACTGTACAGCGGTGTAGGAAAATATCGATTTTTACAGCTCCTCTTTTATCTTTAAATTTTCAGCTCGTAGTGCGTCACACTCCTGTCGCAGGTTGACATAGTCTGCCTGAAGTTGACTCTGTCTCAGGTTCAGATCATCATACACTGTCTTTGGAATTGGAAGATCCTCTTCACCTTTAAGATAGAAAAGTGAATAATTAGTACGTGGTGCAACCAGTGCAGTAAGTTTAAGTTGTAAGTGCATTCCAGGTAGTTATACGATTTAAGCAAAGAAAGAACATTCTTGGAAGGGATGGGTTTTCAAGAATTTCATCTTACAATCAATAAGTTGATTGTAAGATGAAATATATTCATACCGGGACAATGATCCAGGCTGCATTCTTGTTCTTCTTCTTGGTTTAGAAGAAACAGAACTTGCTGAAGTGTTAGCTCTGTCTGCTCACTTCATTTTCCTATGGTACCTAACAAACAAAATATCGGAAATTAAATTAGCAAACATTAAAGTGCAACACAGGACAACATTTATATGCACAAGCAGATTCATACCTAACCATTAAATAACCATAAATAAATAAATGAACAGTACAGTACAGACAGGGCTCTCAAGTCTCACGCATTGAGAGTGTGACACACGCAATTCGACGTGTTCACACGCTCACACGCCACACATGGTATTTCTCACACTGAAGTTTTTTTAAGCAATTCAAAACTGTAGCCACTGTTCACAGCGCTTCTGTGCCCAGAAAATCTGTAAGTTAATGCAGGCACTGCGCGATTTCAGCGAAAAAAAAGTCACTCGCACACCAGTACTGGAGTTGAGCGATCAGCTGTGAGGCCGACCGCTCACAGCTGTGAGCGAGCCGCGTGAATGTTTACGCGGCATTTCCAAGAGAGGAAGAATCCTTAACTTGCTACGTAAGAAGGAACTCTCGCCTCGGGACACGGGATAAGTTCGGGATATGTCCTTTTCTCCGGAGCTCCGGATTATTAAAGACCGTGACACGTGCATACATGGATACGAGTGACCGCGTTTTTATGGGTGAGTCATATCAGATTATTTCTGCATCTGTATTTCGGCACTAAACCAGGACTAAACCAGGACTAAACCAGGACTAGACCAGGACTAGACCAGGACTAAACCAGGACTAAACCAGAACTAAACCAGAACTAAACCAGGACTAAACCAGGACTAAACCAGAACTAAACCAGGTCTAAACCAGGACTAAACCAGGACTAAACCAGAGCTAAACCAGGACTAAACCAGAACTAAACCAGGACTAGACCAGGACTAGACCAGAACTAAACCAGGACTAAACCAGGACTAAACCAGAACTAAACCAGGACTAGACCAGGACTAAACCAGGACCTAGCCAGGACTAAACCAGAACTAAACCAGGACTAAACCAGAACTAAACCAGGACTAAACCAAGACTAAACCAGGTCTAAACCGGGTCTAAACCAGGACTAAACCGGGACTAAGCCAGGACTAAACCAGGACTTAACCAAAACTAAACCAGGTCTAAACCAAGATTAAGCCAAGACTAAACCAGATCTAAACCGGGTCTAAACCAGGACTAAACCGGGACTAAACCAAAACTAAACCAGGTCTAAACCAAGACTAAGCCAGGACTAAAACAGGTCTAAAACAGGTCTAAAACAGGTCTAAACCAGGACTAAACCAGGACTAAACCAAGACTAAACCAAGACTGTGTGTGATAACATATTATCCTGTGCATTATTGAATGATAATATGGACTTTTAGTTATAAAAGCATTTCCATATTAACAAAGTACCTTCTAATTCTGCCCTGCCCTTCCACCATCCCCCCTGGTTTAATTTTATCTCCTCAGAAATCTCACTCCTAGCAATCTTCAAAACTTGAGAGCCCTGGTACAGAAGAGACAAGATGCTTAGATAGTGTCAGTAATAAAAGCAGCAGATGTAGTGCTTATGCAAGAGAAAACAAACTAAAAAGGGGGAAAAATGAGAGGGGGATAACTTTAATTACTCTTAACCTGCCCATCTTTGAATGAGGATTCTGGCTTTGTTTTCTGTACAAAAATACAGAAGGGACGAAATTAGGACTACCTGCAAATGTACATGTTTATTTACTAGCCTAGCCTGCTAGCTGCTAACCAAGCCTAACACCAGCTTATCAAAATTCAGCTACATTTCATTATTAATTTACATCATACAGACAATCACTAATGTAAACCGCGCTTTCCAGCTAAATAGACAACCTTACCTGATATAAAGTGGGCGCTGCAGACGCGAGCATTTCTGAATATGTTTTCTTTCCAGTCAACGCGTTTGATCGCCTGCAGCCACAGACTGCAGCAACAGGGCCTGTTGCTTTGAAATGGTCGTGATCCTCTTGGAATCCGGTAAAACTTTAGTCCGCTGGTAGAATATCGATTTTGGCAACCATACACACAGCAACCAGACATTTTGCTGAAATTGGAAGCTGGAATGTGCTGGAAAAGTTCGTGTCTCTATCTAAATGAATGGGGACTAATGGCACTTCCGTTGCCAAATGCGCGCGCAGCTTTTTTGTCACCGCCCCCATAAAAGGGTCTATTGGACAGGCGTTTTTTTTCTTTGGTGATAGACGGAAGGGTGGGGAAGGGAGCAGGCCAGAAAATTTATGAAACTGATTGAAAATTGAAGTAGAAGCGAACATTTCTAAGAGACAGGGCAACGTGTTTACATAATAACATGTGTCAGAGTTTCCTGGCCAAAATGAGAGATGTCCTTGATTCATGGTACGCTGTGTAAACACAGCTGTGAAATTATGATTGTGAATTATGGTACAGTGGTACCTCACCTTACGAATGACCCAACAAACGAAAATTTCAAGTTACGAAACGCCTTCACAGTAAATTTTTGTCTCTAGATACGAAAGAAAATTCAAGTTACGAAACGCGAAATCTCAAAAATTCAAATAATGTGCGCTCAGCCACATACATTATATGCTTTTCTCAGACTGGATTTAAACTTTTCTCACATTTGTCTCTCATTTAAACACTCAAACTTTCATATATTTTCAACAAAATTATTAATAGTGAAGTGGGGGGGGGGTGGGGGTGGGGGGGAGACGACTGCGCTCTGACACGTGTGTGATAGCGCAGCATGAACCGGCGCGGAGCTGACAGCAGGTTTAGACCAAGACTGGACCAGGACTAAACCAGGACTAAACCAGGACTAAACCAGGACTAAACCAGGACTAAACCAGGACTAAACCAGGAGTAAACCAGGACTAGACCAGGTGGATTAAAGCGCTGCGCGCGGTCTATTTCCTGGTTTCGTTTTGAGTCACGGCTGTTAATACATTTTGTTGAAAATCTATGAAAGTTTGAGTGTTTAAACGAGAGACAAATGTGAGAAACACGCAGAACACAATGTTACACAATAAAAAAAAATTACACTATAAAAAAAAAAACTTGGATCGGGGCCTTGGAACGAATCAGGCTTTTTCCATTGAAATAGCTACTCAACTTACGAATTTTTCACGTTACGAAACCACTTCTGGAACGAATTAATTTCGTAAGGTGAGGTACCACTGTATAATGTTCTTTCCTCATCAAAAACATACCTAGAGTTGTATTTTTAAACTCCCTACACCTTTACTTGAATCATTTGGATTACTTCAGTCCTAGAATTGCCTATCTCTACTGAACTAAAGGTAAGAGGCAGCTGTTAACTTGAAAACTGCTGGTTCTTGACATCACAAGGTGCACAAAGCATTTTGAGCTTTGGAGATGAAGACAGAAGAAGAAGAAGAAGACAGACTTTATTCATCCCCGTAGGGAAATTATTTCTCTGCATTTGACCCATCCTTCAGAAGCAGTGGGCAGCTCGTCTTTCAGGCGCCCGGGGACCATCTCCATGATCTTATTGCTCGGCTTGGTCAGGACCTCAGCTGGAGGATTTTACCTGGAGCATGTTTTGGGTTGATGGGGGAAACCAGAGTGCCCGGAGGAAACCCATCCAGACACGAGGAGAACATGAACATGACACAGAAAGGCTCGGGCGACCCGGGGATCAAACCCAGACCATGCATGCAAACTCCACACAGAACACACACAGAAAGACCTGGGCGACCTAGGGATCGAACCCGGAACCTTCTAGTTGTGAAGCATGAGTGCTAGCCACTCAGCCACCGTGCCGCCAACACTAAGACTAATAATAAAGGGTTACTCAAACATGTGTGAGTGCAAAAAACAATTTCACGTATGTTTTTGAGGAGGTAACAACATTCTAACAAAGCTCACAAGAGTAAATTTTGTGTAACACCTTTAAAACCATTCTGGTAAATAGTGAATTAAAAGCTCAAATGCAACAGTTATAAAATCTCTATGTAGCGTGTTTCCTTTAAAAACTACATTGCTCAGATGAACCCTGAGAAAACAATAGGAGATGAGTGGATTGTTTTGTGGCGTCCTCTGGTGTGTGGGCTCTGAGCTTTGAGCAGGCAGTCCTCTTCTGGAGCTGGGGCCCTGCAGACTTTTGGTGAAGGCGTCTCACATTAGGGAAACCACTGACCGTTACAGCGGTAGACAGAAGGGTGAGTGTGCCCGGTGCAGTTGTTCAGGGCCGTGGTGTCTTTACAGTGATTAACTTGTCACCTCACAGACATTTAAGAATAAAGGGCGGATTTCCACTTACCTGAAAACAAGGTTGGAGAGGGGCACTGAAATGAAGACAGTGCCTTTTGCTGCCAGTAGGAAAAGATGACTCATTTCATTCAGTGTTGGTGCAGATTCATTTATCAGCCAGTAGCTCAAGGAGAGCATCGTCACAGGCAACACATATTCACATATTTATACAGTATACTGCTTCATTATTATCTGTTAGTGAGGGTACATTTTGAATTTACATTTTGTTATTTTAATCTGAAAGTTGGTGTTTACGATTTCTATTAAAATTCAAATTTATTAAAAAAGACTACCCGTTTATTTTTTATATGTAAAATTTTATATGTAAAATACAGTTTGTTTTAAAATTGATTATGCCTCAAATTTGCATTTGCATTAGGATTGAAACACAAACATTTTTCTATATATTTTCTATACATATTTCTATTCATTTGATTTGTATAGTTTTAAACATGTTAAATCCACCTTCCAAAGCCTTATCTTTAAATATTTATGAATTTTAGCACGACTCAGCAAAAAACCTATAGATACACAACTGGACAGGAAGTGGTGACGCTAACACTGTGGTTGCCAGCCGCCTTTGTGCACAGAGACTAGTGTGAAAATATTTTTCACACACTAAAATCAGTTCAGTTAAAACAAACATGTAAATTGCTTTTTAAATTGTAAATCACGCCAAACCAAATGTTGAGACCAAAATCTGTTCAGATTACACCACATAACCACTCACGCCGTCATCTTTTTTTGTTTTGCAGCCTATAGTGTGTTTTTATTCACCTGTTTTATGTTTTTAACTTGTGTACAGTGTCCTTGGGTGTTTTGAAAGGCACTTATAAATAAAATGTATTATTATTCTTATTATAAACAAAGCTAAATTAGGAATAAACATAAAATACTGTATACTTTTTTACTTTCTTTTAAAGGTGCATTGGGCAACTTTTCTGGTGGAGGGAAATGTTCTTGCTTTGTCTAGAATGATATCAGACCTTTCTATCTTCATGGGGACCAAACCAGACCAAGTTACAGGTCAGAGCTATGAAGAGGTGACCCCGCTTACAGTTACACAATGCACCTTTAACATCTGAAGTCATAAACTATTAAAAAAAATCGAAACAATATCATAATAACCATAATTTTGTGATATAGTCCTATAAGAATTTGAGCGTAAACTGTCCAGACTCATAGTACTAGTATTAAAGGATGTCTCGCTAATAACGTATCCGGGAACGTATATTCATGCATAAAACCATGGGCCATAGTGAGTTTATTGACTGTGACTTAACCTTTGCATACTTGAACAAGCTGCATATTGAGGATATAGAGGCAGAACTGAGCTTAATATTTCTGAAAAGGTCAGTCTGGACTGTCACGACGCCGGCTTGATTCCTGACCCCTCTGGTGCACCTGATCCGTGACCATTTTATCGTATGTCAGAGAATACAGCTTTGATGGTTTATATTGCTATGAGGAATCCATTTTCAGACTTGACTATATGCAGGTCTGTCATGATAACAAATTTGACATATTGTAAGTAAATATATTTACGATGATATTGAAACTACTTTATGTACTGGCACAAAAGAGCAGAATAAATCACAAAAACTATTCGAAATGTGGAACACTGTTAAAAAAATAAAAAATAAAACATAAGTTGCAATAAATAAATACAGCTCTGCAAAATTATCAGTTTTTCTGATTTTACTACTCATAGGTATGTGTTTGGAGGAAAGGAACATTTTTGTTTGAGTCTATAAACTACTGACAACATTTCCCCCAAATCCAAATTAAATATTATCGTTTAGAGCATTTATTTGCAGAAAATGGCAAATGGTCAAAATAACAAAAAAGATAGGCCTACATATTTTCAGACCTCAAACAATGCAATGAAACAAGATCAAATTCATTTTAACATAATACTAATGTTTACACTTAAGAAGAGTTCAGAAATCAATATTTGGTGCAATAAACCTTATTTTTAATCACAGCTTTCATGCGTCTTGGCATGCTCTCCACAAGTCTTTCACATTGTTCTTGGGTGACTTTATTCCACTTCTGGTGCAAGAACTGAAGTAGCTCAGCTTTGTGTGTTTGTGTTGGAATTCAACAGACGCTGGAATGGAATGGCTGTAATACATGTAGAGATGCTGATTTCAGAAAAAAATGCAGTGGTCTCTTATTTTTTCCAGAGCTGTAGCAGAATGAAACACTTTAGTACTTAGATTGCATCTGTAATTAATCATAGAGTTATTAATTCAACCTTCTATGGCTCAAATAGCCAAAAATAACAAACAAAAAAATTCCCCATTTAGTGTAAAGATACTGTACTAAATATTGACCCCAAACATACTCCAGCTTTCATATACTAGTATTGAACATTAAATCAGTATAAAACGTTCCATTTTCTATTTCTTATGTTGTTATGTTGTTACAAGCACATTCTTATACTACCTTGAATCTGTCTAATGAAAATTTTAGTTTTCAAAGTTCATTGCACACGGATCAATATGTAATTTTAAACTGTGATAAGATGCTATTGAATATCTCGAGGAGGCTAATTAAGTCCCCTTCTTGACCTCGATTTATGACTGATATGACTGATGTGCTGGTGACTTGGATTTCATTTGGGTGAATCAGCCTCTGTAATTACCCCTCTGCTTTGTCATTACTTTTGTTAATAAAAATAGATTATTTGTCAGAATATTTTTAATCCAGCATGTGTTTTTAACAGTGAAGGACATGATGATGATGACAGTGAGGACCAATGTAATACCGACACTCTTGAAAATGGTGACTCTGTGTTTAAAAGACTGCAGACATATATTCTGGATTCTCATTTCAAAGTTAGATTTTCTCTCACTCCTCACAGTTATGTATAGGCTCAGGCATTATACAGATCATACAATTAAAAATGAGTCAAGCTTTTATAGCAGACCGTACAGCAGTATGGTTGGGGTGGTGCATGTTTTGAACCTTTTAGTGATCTTAAACAAAGTCAGGTCTGAATACAATCTGACAATTGGCCTCAAACAGTCAGAGACTGTACAGCAACAGAAAGTAAACAGGAAATACTGATTGACGTCCTGTTATGACTACTTTACTAACTGTTTCTCTCCCCTACAGCTCTGATTGTCCATGAGGGCCCTTCAGTTTTCCGTATCTTCCACCGGTGGCAGGCTGTGAACCAACAGTGGAAGGTGCTGAACTATGACAAGTCTCTGGACAGTGAGGAGCTGAAGGAGGTAACAGTGGACAGGACTCAGCCCAGACAGGCTGGTTTTCAGACTGGGGTGGGCGTGTCCCACTCCACCTCCTCGCTCATGGTGGTGGCCTCCACAGCTGCTGGCTCCACCTCCACCACAGTGGTCACAGCTGGGACAGGACTGGACCCACACACTGACACCACCAATGGCAGTGTGGTCCCAGAGCACTGTCCTTACAGCATCCTCCATCTCTTGAGCCATCTGCGACAGACAGAGCCCCGGAGCAGCCCGCCCAGCCACAGCACACGGGAGCTGGTCATGAGGGTGACCACAGTGTGAGGGGCCCAGGCTCAGACACTTACGGACCACACGCTCCTGAGGACTCCTGAGGATCAGTACATGTCTTGTTTGTTCACATTGCATCTCTGATGTCCTTACATGGATTGAATAAAAGTCAAAGTTGTTTGATTTGCAGATGTGATGGATTTTATTTGGGGATTAACAAAAACAGAAATTTTGGTTTGAAATGGGGCTGGAGATTTATCAAAATTAAACTGAAATCACATTTAGAATGGTCACAATTAGCAAAAAGCAAAAGTTGCTATTTGTATGAGAAATAATTTGCTCTGCAGATAACGAAACATCCAATCTCCATGGGGTCTTCACATTTATAAAACATGCTAACCAAGACCTTGACAGTCAATTTTGTGAAATCCTGGCCATTCTTTTATTGATTTGACAGTTAAATTTCATTTCGATTTCCTCAGAGATGTTAATGCGCCAGGATATATAAAAAAAAGTGCACTGTGAATTGAAAAATTTTAATGCTCTGGTTTGAAAACAGATCTGTTAACATTTTTTCTCAGTATTATGAGTGGTGGCATTGTTTTAGGATTATAAGTTTTAAAATATATTTATTTACAGTTAGTGGCCTGTATTTCATCAGTGCCTTATGCAGTCAAATTGAAACTTAAGGAGAGGAGATGTAGATTTTTTTTATTTCAATTTTCACAAACATGATCTATTTGTGTCCCTTCATAGAAAGTATTTGAATATTTGAAAACAGGTTCAAATATTGGTCTTATTGGTATCATTTAAAGTTCTAATGTCATTTTATTCTTAATTACAAAAACATTGCACAAGTTGTTGTAATAATGTTATAATTTGGTGTGTTTGTTTTCAGCACAATTATCCAATCAGAAAGCAGAATGAGTCTCACATTTGGGTTGCCAGTTCCTACAGCAGAAATCAGAAAATTCATTTGAAAATAAATCTAAAAGGATCTAAATACTCACCACCAAAACCAGTAAGATCAGAGAACACACACCTCCCTTCCCTCCATTTAATTGCATGGATTAACAGGAAAAACAAAAAAATCTTCCATTAATTGACTGGCAGTGTTTTCCACCCCCAAAAGTCCTGTTTCTTCTTTGGTGTGAGAGTCTGCCCATTAGCCCCTGGTCCATGTTCATCTTTAACTCACAAAGCAAACCATCTCTCCTCTCCTCTTTCCCTTCCTCCCAGTTCCTCTCATTTATGCACTTTGAGATGCCTCTGCAGCTCTTGCTTCTTGAAAGATCTGTTTTATCCCAAAGGGTATTCAAGCTCAGATGTTGTTGGAGGAGGAAGAAGAAAAGATTTTGGTGGAGACTCATTTATGCGAAGCCCTTTTTTTATCAGCGTCATGTTGTGCAGGGATGTGGCATTAAGTCAAAGCTCCACATTTTGGTGCACTTGCTTAAAATCATTCCAAAATCCAATTATCTAATATTATGTGTTACACGCATAAGTCAACGTCGATCCCAGTGTAAAAACAAATGGATGCCTTTGAGCTTTTTTTCTTTAACATCAAAATACATCAAATATAAATGATCATGCTGATTTTAAAGCAATAGCCCTGCAAAGCAACATGATAGCAGTTCTAGTTCATGTTGTTTTAATGGGAAGAAATGCAGTGGTTCATAATGGTCTTTTCTTGACTTTTCAACTCTGTTTTTTGTCCTATTAAAGGTCTTATATTACACAAAATTGAGTCTTATGAGCTTTAAGCCATGTTATAATGTTACCTAATCAGAAACATACCTGGAGTTGTGTTTTGTTTCATTCACAAGTGTTTGATTAATCCTGGTTTATTAGTCTGTTTACATCTCTAAAGCTCAAAATGCCCTGTTCCATTTTACCTTTATTTCAGTAGAGGTGGGCAAGTCCAGGTCTGAAATCATCCAAATGATTCCGGTGGAGGTGTGTGGAGTTTAAAAACACAGTGGAGCACGTCCTGCATAACCACATGACATCGCAAGGTGGAACATAGTGTTTTCCCTACATATGCAGGGTTTGTGCAAATGAAACAAAACACAACTCCAGGTGTGTTTGTGATGAGGAAAGAACATTATAACACAGATCAGAAAATAGTGTAACATGAGCCCTTTAACTAAAAGAGCATACAGTATCTGCTCTTGAACTTGAATTATTAAAGCCATGAAGTGCTGATATCAATAGGAGGTACAGAGGTTATTGGGAGTTCACAGCACGCGCCCGTCTTCTGTCTTTACACCTTGTCTCTTTGAATCCTCCACCGCTGTCGTGTAGACTGAGGCTTTGATAAATCTGAAATCTCAGCACACTCTGAAGAAATACAGCACTGATATAAGAATATATTATCCTGCTCTTTTGACACATGTGGTGATGTATGGGAGAGATTCTGTTGCAGGAAATACACATAAATGCACATATTTGAGCAAGATTGAACAGATTTAGTGTGCGATTGTTTAAAGGGCCCATATTACACTGTTTTCTGCTGTTTCCTCTCAAACAGCGAGGAAACAACTCCACTTTGTCATGTCTTGTGGCACTTCCAGAGCTGAAATTATCCAAATTATTCCAGTGAAGGCGCATGGAGTTTAAAAACGCACTTCCTGTATTAAGATTCAAGATTGTTTATTTGTCATATGCAGGAAAAACACAAGGTCAACAATGCAATGGAATGTTTAGGATAAGAAAAATGTTAAAAACAATATAATTTAAAAAGAAATGTAATAAAATATAATAAAGTACACAGGTACAGGTAGGATTAAACAAGGTGTAAGTAGAGTATTTCACAGGTGGTGATACTGCTCAAATGAATTTTGTATTGCACATCATATAGTATAAGTATTGCACGTGGGTTATTGCACAGGTCATTGCACAGGTAACAGTAGCATTTACAGTGAGGTAGTGACATACATGATACATTCATATAGACCAGCAGCAGTAAACATATAATGCATTACAAAAAGTAGTTTAGTGCAGTATTATTGCGAGTTCAGTAGTCTGACAGCTTGGGGGTAGTAGCTGCCGTTAGTCTTTACCACATGACATCACAAGGTGGAACAAAGTTTTTTCTTTTTGTGAGAAGAACTCAGCCTAAATATGCAGGATTTGTGTGTTTAACACGTGTGAATGAAACAAAACACAACTTCAGGTATGTTTTTGATGAGGAAACAACATTGTAACATGAGCAAAAAGACTATAACATAACTGACTAATCTCTGTCATACAGTAACTTGCTAATCTTTTTGTGTTTCAATTACCCATTTACAACACAGAAAAATTAAATGACATATTTATGGGGTTATATAGCTACATTTCCACATCTTTTTAAATGTTAATAATAAACATATTATGTGCTGTGCTTTCATCTGCAGAACATCGACCCAGAAAGATTTTTGCAGACTAACTCTGAACCTTTGAATTGCAAATGGCTAATGTAATTTCAAAAAGGTCATCTGAGGTCTGATTCACATGGACAAAAAGCACAGAATTCTCTCTGCGACTGTAGTATAAATGAGACAGCCGCATTTGGAGCAGCCTGTTCACTTTGGATAATGTATGACAAAATTACACCCATTACATAGAGGCATTACTGACCAGAGAGGATGATGCTAGTTATGAAAAAATGCTTTGAATACAAGAGTCTGTAGTGAAATTGTGTGTATAAATGGACAAGGACTGAAGCTGGTTTGTTTGTTTATTTATTTGGGATCTTGTGTTTGATTGAAATACGCTAATCTTCAGTAAGGGTACTTATCTTGAGTTTTCACTTTTCATAGCAGATATTTAAAGTTGCACTATATGTAACTTTTTGTTTGGGGGTCTGTCACCTGCTTGTTTCTATGGAAATGTCATTACTCTGCCCGAAATGTTCCACAGTATAACATTAAACAGATCTACCTTACATTTATTCAGCTACAGGTGGTTTTACTGCTCAAAAATACCTAGAAAACAATACTGTGAAGCATTCCAGAGAAAGCAATAACTCCATGAAGAAAAACATTTGATGGGCGTTTCACGAAAAGTTGCACAATGCACCTTTAACATGGCCTGTCCTAGATAAGAGTTTGTGCTGACCTTTTTGTTTTTTTGACGATTTACCTTAACTATGTAACTATGAAAGGGTGACTCCGCAGAAATGCTTTTTGCTTTGCCTGGTATATTTCACAATATAGCAGTATATTATATAACATCTACGAACAATTTCAATCTGGCTTCCGTCCCCTCCATAGCACTGAAACTGCCCTCCTGAAAATCACTAATGACCTCCTCCTCTCTGCTGACTCTGGTTCACTCTCCATCCTCCTCCTGCTAGACCTCAGTGCAGCATTTGACACCATTTCACTCTCCATCCTCCTCGACAGACTTTCCTCCATTGGCATTTCTGGTACTCCCCTCTCCTGGTTCCACTCCTACCTCTCACACCGCTCCCAGTTTATTCAGCTCAAGTCATTCACCTCACACCCTCCCCTGTCACGTCAGGTGTTCCTCAGGGTTCTGTCCTCGGTCCTCTGCTATTTTTAATCTATCTTCTCCCCCTTGGTTCCATCTTTAGAAAACACCACATCCACTTTCACTGCTACGCGGATGACACCCAGCTCTACATCTCCACTAAACCCAACTCCACACTTCCACCTTCCTCTCTGACAAACTGTCTCACAGAAATACAAACCTGGTTCACCTCAAACTTCCTCAAACTTAACGGCAATAAAACAGAACTTCTCCTCATCGGCACCAAATCCACCCTAAGCAAAATAAATCCTTTTTCCATATCCATCGATGGCTCCTCTATCTCCCCCTCCCCTCAGGTAAAGAGTCTGGGTGTCATCCTCGACAGCACACTTTCCTTCACGTCCCATATCAACAACACCACCCGGTCCGCCTACTTCCACCTCAGAAACATCCGCCGCCTCCGTCCCTCACTCACCCCACACACCACCGCCATCCTCATCCATAGCCTGGTCACTTCCCGTATAGGCTACTGTAACTCTCTCCTGTTCGGTCTCCCACAAAAATCACTCCATAAACTCCAACTGGTCCAAAACTCAGCCGCCCGCATTATCACACACACACCCTCCCATCACCACATCACACCTGTCCTGCAACAGCTCCACCGGCTCCCCATCACACACCGCATACACTACAAAATCATACTCCTCACCTACAAAGCCATCCACAACCTCGCCCCTCCATACCTGTCTAACCTCATCCACATCTCCACACCTGCCCGCTCCCTCCGCTCCTCCTCCTCCCTGCACCTCACTGTCCCTCCTGCCCGTCTCGTCACTATGGGAAGCAGAGCCTTCAGCCGCTCTGCTCCCCAGCTCTGGAACTCCCTCCCCCATGCTCTCCACGACACACACTCACTCTCACACTTCAAACCTAAACTCAAAACTCATCTGTTTAGAAAGGCCTTCTCACTCTGACCACTCTGACCATAACTGCACTGTCTTTTAATCTGTATCTGTTTTTTTTTAAATGTATTTTTACACTGTTTTTATTTTGTTTTATCTTGTTTTATTATGTACTGTACTATTTAATTAATGTGTTTAATATCTTGATGTACGGTGACCTTGAGAGCCTTGAAAGGCGCCTAACAAATAAAATGTATTATTATTATTAGTAGTAGTAACTGATGGAAATTTTGAGACATCCAGGAATAAGATATTATCAGCGAGTTACAAACAACAGGACTAAGTTTTTTTGAAGACAACGCTTCAAAGCTAAGTCAGTCCAGTTGCTTTCGTTTAACTTGCTGATAATACACTATGGCATTAAGCTTTCTTCTTTCAAAGTGATAACAGGTCCATGGAGACAAGTAAGTGGTGGACCCGCAATCAGAAAAGTTACATAAGATTTCCTTATCATATCATGCAACGTTTTTAACAAGTAATTTACAACCATTCTTTGGAACTGAAAGGTTGGCGGTTCCAGGCAGTGCACGTAGTGCATACTTTTACACTCAACCCCAGGGTATCTGATATGTAAAGTTCCTTTGACTGTCCAAAAATGAACCCATTATCTTGTTATCGTTCTGTTTTCCCTCCTCTTGGTTCAGACATTTGAGTTACAATCCTCTGATCATTTAAACAGTTGGATGTTGTGTAGCATTTCTCATCTCTGTCTCTTTTTTACAGAGAATAATTTAGCAGCAAGCAGATTTAAACCATACCCGGAGGACAAATCTCACATAGCTGCCTCCAACTTAATCGCTCTCCTGCTCACTCAGCACCTCCTCGGAAATGCTCTCCCAGCCCCGGGCCCCCCAGTCCTCCAGCTCCAGCCCCACAGCTCCCCAGCCCCCCAGCTCCAGGTCCGCCACACATTAGGGTGCTCCACAAACAGCCCCATAGGTCAGTCATTATGAATGTTCATTTTTTTGTGTTTGTTCCAATTGAAGGCCTGTAGAGGCTGACGTCTGATGCCAGAAAACAGCCTGAGCAGTGTACATTGTGACACAAAATGTCAAGGCTCCAGCGACGCCCTCATTAAAATGCAGCTCCTAAACTAGGCCATTTACCTGCACAAGGCTAATCCCAAACATGACTGTCCTCTACGACACCAGTGCACAGGCTGTCTATTTTTTCATTGTCCTTTTTATTACATCTAATAGCTATATATGTGCAGTCGATTTGTTTTAAAAAAAACTAAGTTACCGTCCATTTAATTTAGGTTGAAATGTATTAATGTACTTGTCACGGTGCTAAGCTTGCATGCAGATTTCATCATATTGCTCATTTTGGCAAAACAAAATCCAGGAGGTCTGTTCAGAATGATGCTGTGCAAAAGTGAGATAGCACATGTAATATTTAAGCTCATACAGAAAATGGTGATGCAAGGCCCTGGGCATTGCCTGGACTCAAGGGTGTGTAAAGGTATAGTCTCTAATAGTGATTCTGGTGGCCCTTGGGGGACATTTTGAGTAATGTTAAGTATTTCTGTAGCCACAGCTGCCCTAGTAGACTGGTTTCCAATCATAAAGTCATATGGATATTTAAACTTCACTTCAGTCACTCAAATACTTTAACTTTTCTTCTTTGTTGTAAAAGCTGCTGGTGTCTGTGAATGGCGACAGGGCTTCAGGTAAGATGGTGGTTTGGCTTGATCTATGGTAAACTGTCAGCCATTTGTTCTGTGTCTTACATAATATTTTCACTAAAGCAGATCGTGTGTCGTTAAATAGTAAAGCTAAATGAAGCAGAGCACTCCAATCAGCACATCGCACAGTGACCTTACACTGAGGAGACGTCCTGGGCCCTGATTTATCCAACTCTGAATAAACGCACTGAGGCATGAAGAGGCAGCCTGGTCATCAGTAATCGTCCACCTGCACTACCTTTAAAACGGTGTCCTTCAGGGGCCATAGCACAAAATTAAGGCTCGTTCAACTAAAGAATATTGCTGCTTGTGCCACGATGGTATCAGATTGAATTGACAAAGGTAATAAGTTTGAGTAATATTATGAACTAAATCTCCTCTAATTTTTTACATATCACAAGAAATGAATAGCACAGTAGTTTTAACAACATCTGGTGGTGACATTGCAGATTGCATGTTTTTGTCTTGGAAGAACATATTGAAGTGGAAACAATTAGAAAGAATCAGATGCAGTATTGGAAAGTAAATGAATACATGTATGTATTCTGAATACTAATTTTGTGTAGCTGTATTCTGGAACAGTTACTTTTTCATTTGGTGGTATTCAGAATGCAATTACTTTCCTAAAATCAAAGGAATACATTAGAGTATTTGATCATGTAATTTAGGCTTCAAACTGCACATAATCGGTGAGAAAAATAAACAACTCTGCTCTTGTGGTGACTGCATGTGTGATTTTTCCAGCTCAAGTTAGTGATAGGAAATGCTTTTACAAAAGTGAAACAAATATAAAGCTGTTTTAATACTATGTTGCATTTTACACTATAATTTAAATGAAGCTCAATGTAAAAGTATTCAGAGCATAGTACGCTGTGCTGGATGATGTATCAGAATGTGTTACAGAATACAGTTTAATGCAGGTATTCTATATTTTGTAACTAAATATATTTTCAAAATATTCTTCCATTATTAATGTTATTTAATGTAATTAAATGTTAATTAATGGTCATGTATGCATATTTTTTGTCACATTGTGAACTCAAGAGCCTAGTAAATAATATAAAAGCACAGGTTCAACAATGGTGGTTTATGGTTATGGTTTTGGATGTTCCATTATTTTGTTCAGAATAAATAATAGTAGCCTAAAGCCTGATTTTGTGTGTTTATTTAGTTAATTATCTATATTTATGTAATGCTCTCTCTAACATTTACAGACACATTATAGTGAGACAGGACAGGATTCCTACATGACATGGTTGATGTTGTATCTCATGAAACATAAACATACTTGAGGAGTTCACTGTCTTCTCCATTTAAGGCTGCGCATTGAGAAAGAGCCCATTCTGAACGCATCTGAGCCAAATCTGGATCACTGGATTATTGTGTTCTGTGGTGTTTACCTCAAACTACTTCTACATTGCATCTTTACTCTTTGAGACCTCTCTGGCAGTCTGCTGCTGAGTCCAGCTGTTCCAAAAAAGAAAAAGCAGATAACAAAAAAGTAGCCTGTGTTTGCGCATGCGTGACTATGCGCGTCTCCAGACTTGACGCAGGCCGAGCGCGCGGACCGTTCCCATTGAGATGATTATCTTCAATTTACATTTTCTGCAAATTCCTTGAATATCCGAGCAATTTAAAGTCGCAGCTAACATTCAACACGGTGAGTCCACTTTCTGCTAGTCTACTTTTTATTTTAAAAGATGAAAAGTTTTTAAAAACGTAAGGCTAATTTAATTTAAAGTCTAATAACGAGTGGGTTCTCGTATGACTTCAGGTTCAAGTATGTTTCACTTTGCTTTTTACTTTTTGCTTTATTTTTTTACCGGCGGGAGATTTCTTCCGTGATGTAACTATTTTACACCTATTTATTCGGGTGTTTTAACATGTAGTCGATTCTTTTATTTCCTTTTTCCAATTCTGAACACTTCATCAATTTCTATAGGTCATTCAGATCTTATTGGCTTGGTTACTTACAGTGTGAAGAGACCAGCGTGTCAAGTTTCTTATTTCTTTTTTCTTTTTTTTTCTTTTTTTTTTTTCTTTTCTTTTTTGGTACCAACTATTTGGACGTGCCAAATAGCTATCTTCAAAAAAAAAACACCCACACAATGAAACAGTGGGACCACAGCAAAATCTTTCTCTGGAAACAACTGGATCGTGCATCTGATTGGAATTTTTTCCTAGGAAATGAAATGGGCTGGGAACTAAATTAAAGCAAAAGCAAAAACAAAAGACAAAGACCATCTGTATCCGGCCACAATAAAGTTGTAGTTAAGGGTCAAAATGGTGAGTAGTCTACTTTTTATTTTTTTTAAAGATGAACAACTAAACATTTAAAGGTGCACTGCCTAACATGTCCACATTCAGCTCAACCTTACATTTATTAAGTTACAGGTGGTTTTATAGCTCAAAAATACTTAAACAGGCATTCTGAGTTTCTGACTGTGAGCGGGGTCGCCTCTTCACAGATCTGACCTGTAACTTGATCTGGTTTGGTCTTCATGAAGATAGAAAGGTTTAATACATACTGTGAAACATTCACGACAAAGCAATAACATCTCCATGGAGAAAAACGTTTAATAGACCTTCCACCAAAAAAGTTACACAATGCATCTTTAAATTAAGAGGAATACATGCATTTTTGACTTTGACTGCACAGTATTAGTTAGAAAAAAAAAAGAAAACATTCTGGTAGTGCATGAATTTGTGATTTTTCGTCTCTAATTAGACACAAGTTAATGCAAAACAAACTTTTTTTTATGGATCCTCTACCATAAAAGTTACACAATGTACAAGTACATTTTAAACAGGTACTTAAATAGCTAGTTAATAGTTAAAATAGATTTTTTCATGCCCCTGCATCTGTACTTTTATTTAAGTAACAAAATTGAGTGCTTAGCCCAATTTTTGTTAGCTAAATTTAGGCTGATATATTTTTATTACCTCTAAGTTTGTAGTTAAGATGAGCATCTCCATCTTGAAATAGATCTTGTAAATAAGCTGGAAGAGAGTTAACAGATGCCCTGAACTTTATTGCAGCTGTTTACTAGTTACATAAATCGTAATTTATGTTGTTGTAATTTACTTCCCACTCCATGAAGATGAAGCCCAGCTCTTTTCTCATTGGCAGAGAAAAGTCCTTGGCTTCATCTTCATCTTCATTTTTTGCAATTGACTTTTCTTGGTAATGTATGTATTTGTCTGTAGGACTTTTACAGGCCTATTGTAGCAAACACACATTTAAAACACTAAGTAAGACTTTTTTCCCCCTATATCCTCCCACATTTACACTGGCATGTCAGAATCTTATTAAAAAAACAGTGGCTGCTGGAAACAGCTGGATCATTTTGAATGGATTTTTTCCAGGGAAATTAGTCATCTATTAACTCTCTTCCAGCTTATTTACACAATCTATTTCAAGATGGAGATGCTTATCTTAACTACAAACCTTGAGGTAATAAAAATATATCAGCCTAAATTTAGAACTTCTTTAACACCATTGTGCATCTCAGTGCGTGGAGTTAGCCTGTGGAATGGGTTATAAGAAGAATTGAAAGTGTGTAAGAGCCTCATCCAGTTTAAAAACATATTTAAAATAGAAATAATAAGAAAATACCTGGAGGAGAGGAGTGATGTCAGGGGGAGGGGGCTGTAGGGTCAGAGAGGGTTGGGCCAGTGTCTTGTCCAGATGAGACAGTGAATATTTGTTTTGTCTTATAACACAGTAATCTATTGAATTTTCAAACCATGCTTGTGTGTAGTTGTGTTTGTGCTGTTGTACTGTAAATTATATGTGCAAGTTTGAACTAAATATTCTAACAAAGAATAAAAGAATAAAGAATGTCACATACCACTCCAATTGAATATACTGCTCTGTACTGATGTTATATCAACCAAACATTAAGCTAAACATAGTGTAGCCGCCGTATAGGGCAAGTTTTTGCTACACGTAAAACCCCCCAAACCAAGTAAAACTCTGGCTGCCACATCAGACACATCAGTTCATAGATGTGGAGTAATTGCGAGGTCAAATCACTGTATAACTGTAATAATTTTAAGTTAAGATAAGACTTTATTGATCTCACACAGGAGAAATTCACTTGCCACATTAGCTTCAGGCAGTTTAGTGCAAAAGAAAGTTAGAATAGAAAGTGCATACAGACAAGATAAGTAATAATAATAATAAGTACACTCAACAAAAATATAAACGCAACACTTTTGTTTTTGCTTTCATTTTTCATGAGATGGACTTAAAGATCTAAAATTCATTCCAGATACACAATATTACCATTTCTCTCAAACATTTTTCACAAATCTGTCTAAATGTGTGATAGTGAGCACTTCTGCTTTGCTGAGATAATCCATCCCACCTCACAGGTGTGCCACATCAAGATGCTGATCTGACATCATGATTAGTGCACAGGTGTACCTTATACTGCCCACAATAAAAGGTCACTCTGAAATGTGCAGTTTTGTCTCACAGCAAAATGCCTCATAACCGGCCTCAACCAACCGGCCTCATAACCGCAGACCATGTGTAACCACACCAGCCCAGGACCTTCACATCCAGCAGGTTCACCTCCAAGATCGTCTGAGACCAGCCACTCGGACAGCTGCTGAAACAATTGGTTTGCATAACCAAACAATTTCTGTACAAACTATCAGAACCCGTCTCAGGGAAGCTCAACTGCATGCTCGTCATCCTCATCGGGGTCTTAACCTGACTCCAGATCGTCGCCGTAACAGACTTGAGTAGGCAAATGCTCACATTCGATGGCATCTGGCACGTTGGAGAGGTGTTCTCTTCACGGATGAATCTCAGTTTACATTGTTCAGGGCAGATGGCAGACTGCGTGTGTGGCGTCATGTGGGTGAGCGCTTTGCTGATGTCAATGTTGTGGATCGAGTGGCCCATGGTGGTGGTGGGGTTATGGTATGGGCAGGCATCTGTTATGGACGAAGAACACAGGTGCATTTTAATGATGACATTTTGAATGCACAGAGATACCGTGATGAGATCCTGAGGCCCATTGTTGTGCCATACATCCATGAACATCACTTTGTGTTTCAGCAAGATAATGCACGGCCCCATGTTGCAAGGATCTGTACACAATTCTTGGAAGCTGAAAATGTCCCAGTTCTTGCATGGCCAGCATACTCACCGGACATGTCACCCATTGAGCATGCTTGGGATGTGCTTGACCGGCATATACGACAGCGTGTACCAGCTCCCACTAATATCCAGCAACTTCGCACAGCCATTGAAGAGGAGTGGACCAACATTCCACAGGCCACAATTGACAATCTGATAAACTCTATGCGAAGAAGATGTGTTGCACTGCATGAGGCAAATGGTGGTCACACCAGATACTGACTGGTTCTGAGTCCCCAGACCCCCAATAAAGCAAAAAAAAAAAAATGCACATTTCAGGGTGGCCTTTTATTGTGGGCAGTCTAAGGCACACCTGTGCACTAATCATGATGTCAGATCAGCATCTTGATGTGGCACACCTGTGAGGTGGGATGGGTTGTCTCAGCAAAGCAGAAGTGCTCACTATCACACATTTAGACAGATTTGTGAACAATGTTTGAGAGAAATGGTAATATTGTGTATCTGGAATGAATTTTAGATCTTTAAGTCCATCTCATGAAAAATGGGAGCAAAAACAAAAGTGTTGCGTTTATATTTTTGTTGAGTGTAAATAAGAAAATAGTAGAAAAATTGCTCGTTTACTAGCACTTGGATGGGAAACCAATATATAGACCAGGTGCAACAGTGGGAAATGGTCATTGTGTCCTTAGGCAAGACACTTCCCCCACCTTGCCTAGTGTGAATGTGGTGTGTGAGTGATGGCACAGATTGGCAGCCTCACTTGCATTAGTCTACCCCAGGGCAGCTGTGGCTACAGTAGTAGGTTGTGGTCACATCTTTATATAGCGCTTTTCCACCTTCAAGGCACCCAAAGCGCTTTACAACAAGGAACCACTCATCCATTCACACACACATTCACACACCAGTGTACGCAGACACTGGGGGCGAGGTGGGTGAAGTGTCTTGCCCAAGGACACAACGGCAGCTTTCATCTGTGGGAGCTGGGATCATACCTGTGGATCTGACCGCTCAACCACTGATGTTTCTTGTGTCAAGACCGGGATTTGAACCGCCAACCTTTGGACAAATGCTCTACCAACTTAGCTACTGCCACCCACCAATGACAGAGTGAAAGAATATAACACAAAATTCTTACTATTATTTGTAATTTTGGCACTTAATTCTATATTAGTACTTCATGACATCATGTTAAAACAAATTATAAACATTCCTAGGTTCAGTGAAGGCACCTTCTGTGAAGACTCACTTGTCAGATAACTATTTCCTCCTGCATATTCCAGTCAAACAAAGTGCTTATGTGTGTGTCTTGTGTTTTAGAGGAGTCCGGCCCCTGCCATGGCCCTCACAGAGATGCTCCTCCTGTGTCTGCTCCAGGCTGCAGCCTCACAGCTGTCACCTCGAGGTCCCAGACCCATCCCAGGCCGAGGGGATGACCCTTTCATCACCCCTACTCCACTACCACCGCCAACTCTGCCCCCAAACCCTGAAGGTTGTGAGAGTGAGTGCTGCGCAAATATATTACTTTTATTTTAACAGCAGTTCTCAAAGTCATTTTAGAACTTCAACTGATTCTAAACTGGTGTGAATTATGAAAATGATTAAAAATGAAATTATTAATATATTTCAAATGCTGTTACTTTTTATGTTGTAATTTTGCGCTATAAATATTATATGTTAAAAATAATCAGTAAGTCTTAAAGGTCCCATGGCATGAAATTTTCACTTTCAGAGGTTTTTGAACGTTAATGTGAGCTTCCCTACCCTGTTTAGAAATGTCTAAACTGAGCATTTGCAATCCTTTTCTGCGTTAGAAAAAATCAGAGCTCAAACAGGTGATTTTGAACAAGGCACCTTATTGACGTCAGATCGAAAAAAGAAATGCAAATGCAGTTCCACCCCCGTCTGTCTCTACTCAGCGTCTCTGTAAATCACGCCCAGAGAGTTTGGACTGCGAATGCGCTAGGCAATGCGAAATGCGTTTTTTTATTTGCCTGGAGGCACGTCCGAGTGTTTCTAGGCTCAGAAGTCCTTTATCTGAGCCTCTGGACCTTTGAACAGCAGTGGTTTAATTTTATTTTCTGTGGAAATGTGTTTATTTTTCAATACAACACTTCTCATCTCTTCTCCGCACAAAAAACGCGGAAATGGATCAGAGAGCGCACAGCTGAGAGCGGAGAGTTTGGCCACGCCCCCACCCTCTACTATAGGCCATCTCTTTTCTCCTCATTTGCATTCAAGCAACAACGCCCATTATGGACTGTTCAGAGAGAGAAAAATGACTCTTTCTCATCTTATCTCTGTTTCTCATGCACTGAGTGTTGATTTTGAAGAAGGATTCATTTACAGTATTAGGGAACCATTAAGGAGCCATATAAAAGCATCAAGAAGTACCATGTCATGGGATCTTTAAAGATGACGTCAATAAGGTGCCTTGTTCAAAATCGCCTGTTTGAGCTCTGATTTTTTTCTAACGCAGAAAAGGATTGCAATTGGATTTCTTAGATGCAATTTCTTGCTTTCTAGTCCATTTTAGGGTGACTTGCTAGACATGGCAAATCCTAAATCCCATCTGATTCATAGCTTGCATTCTCAGTTGCTTGGCCTCCACAAGACAATTCTATTTATCGGAAAGAAACAACCCCCCTGGTGAAAGCAGCACATTCTGAAGGCAACAATCTGAGAAATTCCCTGTTAAAGATCTGCTTGTGGAACAGAAAGGAACTCATTTGCCTGACATTAATCTAAGCCCTCCCCCATCACTGACATCACTGTGATGTTTCAGGGCAGGGCAGAATTAGAAGGTGCTTTGTTAAAATGGAAATGCTTTCATAACAAAAAGTCCATATAATCATTCAGTAATTCAATAATACACAGGATATATGTTATCACACACACACACTGGACACACACACACACACACACCTTAGTCCTGGTTCAGACCTGGTTTAGACCTGGTTTAGTCCTGGTTTAGACCTGGTTTAGTCATGGTTTAGACCTGGTTAGGACTGGTTTAGTCCTGGTTTAGTCAAGGTTTAGACCCGGTTTAGTCTTGGTTTAGTCCTGGTTTAGACCTGGTTTAGACCTGGTTTAGTCCTGGTTTAGTCCTGGTTTAGACTTGGTTTAGTCTTGGTTTAGTCCTGGTTTAGACCTGGTTTAGACCTGGTTTAGTCCTGGTTTAGACCTGGTTAGGACTGGTTTAGTCCTGGTTTAGACCCAGTTTAGTACTGGTTTAGACCCGGTTTAGTCCTGGTTTAGACCCGGTTTAGTCCCAGTTTAGTCCTCTACACACACGCTGACACAAGCCCCCTGATGTCAGCTAATCTGTCCCTTTGATACAGAAATAATCTGATAATATGACTCACCCATAAGAACGCGGTCACTCCTGATAGTTTGCGTATGCGCACGTCAGGTATATCCATGGTCTTTAATAATCCGGAGCTCCGGAGAAATGGACATATTCCGAACGTATCCCGTGTCCCCAGGCGAGTTTCTTCTTACATAGCATTAATGTAGCAAGTTAAGGATTCTTCATCTCTGGAAATGCGCGTAAATATCACGAGGCTCGTTCACACCTGATCGGCGAACAGGCGCAACAGCGCAAATTGTCATGATTGGCGGGAGTGCGATCGGTGCGTAATTATACTGCAACATGATTGGAACCTGGAGCGCAGTTCGGCCTATGATTGGCTCTTGGCACTGGCTATTTTTACTTCAAAATGGCGAATTTTGCCAAAGGTTGAGGGATTTTCATGCCTGATTGATAAAATCCCACAGGGGATGGAAGAAGGGATGACCGTTTTAGAAGAGGGATGATTTTGACTATTTTTTAGCCCAGGGGGGATGCTACCCCACCCCCCACCCCCCCCCCCCCTCAACTCAAGTACTGTATGTATGCAATATTAACAGATTAAGGATTCACAACCGTTGAATGATCCATAGACGATAACATCCCTTTAGTATACAGCCCAATTTAATTATGAGCTTCTTAGAAATGTTAACTTTGGATTTGTGTACACTTGAACTCATGTTGCCAAGTCCCACTATTATCTCAACGTCTCTGATTTATTCCACAGGAGAGATCGACTGTCCCATCCAGGTGTACTTCACCATCGACACTTCAGAAACTATTGCATTACAAGAGTCTCCCCCTGGACAACTGTTCAAAAGTGTTCGTGAATTCACCAAGATATTCGCGCAGAAGCTGAATGACGAGAACTACAGGGGTCAGATCAGGATTACTTGGACTATTGGAGGTTTGCACTACTCCCAAACTCAGGAAGTCTTCAGCTCATTGACCACCAAAACCAACTTCATTAGTAACCTCAACAGCATCACGTATTTGGGCAAGGGCACCTACACGGACTGTGCCCTCAAGAACATGACGCACGAGATGAGCCGCCAGTACCAGGGCACGGAGGCGGTGCGCTTCTCTGTAGTGATCAGCGACGGGCACGTGACTGGGAGTCCCTGTGGTGGCATCAAGCTCATGGCAGACAGAGCGAGAGAGGAGGGGATCCAGATCTTTTCCGTGGCAGCTTCCAGGCTCATCGATGAACTGGGCATGAGGGAGATCGCCAGCTCACCCACCGATGTCTATAGGGACGACTTCCTGGCAGTGGATATAGTGAACGGGAGACCCATAATCATGATGAAGACCATTGATCAGATTATCAAAACTATGGTGATGAGAAACACTTATTAGGGGCAGGGGAGTTGATTGGGGGCAGAGGGGTCTGTTGTCCCAGGTCTCAGGATCTTAGCAGAATTGAACCCTCTTTTCTTCCATTTTTTTCATTTTCTTCTGCTTTCTCCATATTTCAGGTCACGTGGGCAATGATCCAGGTCCGCTGCCCAGATCACAGCACACCAGCGACCCTCTTTCTATTAAATTATATTAAAAGGGGAGGAGGTTTCTTGCTCTGTGCCCACAAATTTCTGTCAATGGACCTGCTTAGGGGATGTGTTAATTTGGACTGATTGGCCCTATTCTAGTCCAGAATCTAGTCTAGTCTAGTTCCGGACTTTATTCAAGTTTAGTCCTAATTTGAATGTGGTTTGTGTGTGAATGCCGCCCTAGATTGAAATGTTTTTTCTGATGGAGGGTCCACCACCTGCTCATGGAGATGTTATTGTTTTTTCTGTAATGTCTCAGGACATCTGTAATGTCTTCGTATCCATCTCAATAACTTGGGTTGTTATTGAACTAGAAACGTTAATTCTTACTGTAAATGGGCTCACCTCTCCACAGATCTGACATGTAACTTGGCCTTGTGGTGTCACCCGCTCTCTCCATAGAAATAAATAATGCCATGTAATGCGATACTGTGGGACATTCTATGCATCTCCATGGTGACGAGCCCTCCACCAGAAAAGTTACACCATGCACCTTTAAGTGAGATTCTAGAAGTAATAAAGATGATGAAAACATTCTGAGGTTAATGCAAATAATAATAATAATAATAATAATTGTTGTTGTTATTATTAGTAGTAGTATTTGCATTAAGCTCAGCATGTTTTATAATAATAACAATAAAAAATAAATTGTATGGAGGTAGTAACATAAATAATGATGATATGTATTTCCCCTCTTTCCTTAACAGAAATATCAAGCATATTTACAGGTAAGAACTGAAAAGGAAAATTCTGTATATTCAGATATTGTTATTGATTTTGGGTTCTTTCTTTTGGTTGTTTTAGTGCTATAAAACTCCATGTTACGAGACCCTCGGACCCCTAGGTCAAAAAGGTCACAGAGGCCTAAAGGTACAGTACGACAAAGATCATTCGATTCCTTAAATTTTCTTGAGAGTATAATGTAAATTTCTCCATCGCTCAATTTTTGGTAATTTTCACAGGGAATTAAAGGAGGCCGGGGTTTTGTTGGACCAAAAGGTGAAAAGGGTAGACAGGTAGGAAAAACACAGTACATTGATATAGATTAAGCACAGTGCTGCTAATGCGGAGTCTATGTGTTTTACAGGGAGATCCTGGTATAGAGGGTCCCATAGGACGCCCTGGCCCGAAGGTTTGACTTGAGCTTTAATATGTTTTTTTTTTTTTTACTTTTCTTTGTATTTGACATTGATATATGTACTTTCTTTTGCACAGGGAGGAAGGGGTCCTAAAGGAGACAAAGTAAGGCTCATAAAGTTTATTTATTTAACCTTTATTTAAATGGCCCATATTACACTGTTTCTGATCTATGTTATAATGTTTTTCGTCATCACAAACATATCTGGAGTTGTGTTTTGTTTCACACATGTTTAACACACAAACCCTGTATATTTAGGCTTCTCTCAAAAAAAAAGAAAACACTCTGTTCCACCTTGTGATGTCATGTGGTAATACAGGAAGTGCTCCACTTAAGGCCCATACACCTTCACTAGAATCATTTGGATCATTTCAGGCCTGGAATTGAAAACTACCGCTTCATGACATCACAAGGTGGAACAGAGCATTGTAAGCTCTGGAGATATAGACAGACTAATAATAAAGGGTCATTCAAACAGAACTCCATGTATGTTTTTGAGGAAGTAACATTATAACATGGCTTAAACCTCATAAGAATCGTTTTTGTGTAATATCGGAACTTTAACCAGGAAAAACAATACAATAAACAATAAAATGACATGGATCACAGATTAGGAAAAAGTGCACATTAGTGAGACAGTCTTAGATCTCATCAAGTTCTTGTAAATCTGTTAAAATTTTGATTTAATGTCTGACCTGTTTTGTGTTGACAGGGGGACATTGGAGCATTGGGAACAAAGGTAGGCTCTTTTTGTTTTTATTTTCACAAACACAAACAATTATAAATGAATGACTATTTAGATGATACTTTTCTAACTTGTAACCTGCTCCTTCAGGGAACGGGAGGAGGTCATGGCAGGAACGGGACTGATGGACAAAAGGTACATGCATGTTTGATATCACATTTAAGCAGATGTGATGGTTTAGATACATAATACTGTTGTGTTTGCAGGGTAAACCAGGCCGCATTGGAGCTCCAGGCTGTAAAGGAGATCCAGGAGACAGGGTGAGAGGAGTTTTTCATGACAGTGTTGGTTTGGAAAAAAATCATATTTATTTATAAGCATTCAAAACATCCATAAACTTACATTAGCCATAAAAAGTTAACAAAACAATGGAACAGTCCCATTATAAACTAGGTCAGTATTTGTAATAATTTTATGAAACTGTGGTCTAAGAATGTTTTAAAGCAGGGGTGTCAGACATGCGGCCCGGGGCCAGATCCGGCCCTCCAAGACCTCTAATCTGGCCCTCGGCTGATTTTCTATTAAAATATTTAAATTATATTTTAATTTTAGTTTTTAGTAGGGTTGTCAGTTTAACGCGTTAATTAGATTAATTAATTACACTGCAAATTAGCGTGTTATAAAAATTAACACAATTAATTATTAGCGGCAATTCAATGTGCGCATTTTAAATTTGAAGTGCGGCGAGCAAATCGCTGCCAGGACCTTTGAGCAGCAAATTTATTTATAAAAAGAACGAAGACAGGACGATCAACAAAATCACAGTGATTTGTAGCTTTTGTCAAAAAGAATTTTCCGTTCACCGAAGCTGCTCCAGCCTGACGGATCATTTGAACGATAAACACGTCCAGACAAGTTCCATTGTTACCGGTGATAGTGCAACAAACCATCAAACCACGCTCGCAGAATTTGGGAAATGAATGAACAAAGCGACCACATGAAAACTTACAAACTCAATCACAAAGTGGGTTTGTTCGTTTGATCGCTCACTCACAATCTCTCTCTCACACTCTTAAAATACGATGAATTAGATTAGTTAATTACAAGTCCTGTAATTAGTTAGATAATTTTTTTAATCGCCTGACAGCACTAGTTTTTAGTTTTTAGTTTAGCATAGCAGCGTCTCAAGCGCCTCTGTCCGTGGCCCCTCCCACCAGAGCAGCACAAATGAAGACTTAAAGGACCATCGTTTTGACTGTCGACCGTGACACCCTCATCAGCAAAATGTCAAAAATGAGAAAAGTGGACGCCTGTATGCTTGTGTTGAAATTGCATTTTTCTTAAAGTTTCAGGTTGTTCATAATATTATGATATTTTGTAAAAGAAAGAGTTCATCAAATTAAAAAGACTTCTGTAATAGATTTGCATTTCTCTGCACAAATATTTGGACTTATTGCTTTGGGATCGAAGTAGGCTGGATACGGCCCCCGGACCAAAATGAGTTTGACAACCCTGTTTTAAAGTGAACCCTAATTCAACTAGTTATCAGCTTTATATTATTTTTTATGGTGTCTTGAAGTGACTAAAGTGAGTGTGTACAAAATTACAAGTATAATTCAGTATGAGCACTGTACATGTTTTCATAGTTCTACATCACATGTCTGGTTTTTGATGAGGTAACAACATTCTAACATGGCTTAAAGCTCACAGGAATCCATTTTTTGTAATACAGAACCTTTAAACGTAAAATAATGCATTGTGCTGAGTAACTATAGTACGTGTAATGCTTATATTATGTTGCTGTTTGAAGGGGACAGATGGTTTTCCTGGAGATGTGGGTGACTCAGGACAACCGGGCGACAAAGGTGATAAGGTCTGTATCCAATCTGTCTCATGTTCCCATCTGTATAATAATGTGGAGTCTGATGTAATACGACCAAAACACTGATTACATTATTTTGAATATTTTTTCCCTAGTTATGAGAGTTTCACTGTTAATTGAGTCTCAAGATACAAATGATTTGTTTTGTCTTGAAAAGTGGTGGATGAAGTACTCAAAAGTACAGCTACAGAGGCAAGAAGTTATGTAAAATTTAAGGAAAAGTATTAACATACCTGTTTAAAATGTACTTAAACAGTAAAAGTATTTTGCAGAGATTTCAATTAAAAGAAATGTAGTAATTTTGGTAATTTTAATTTTGCTGATTTTAATTTATTCAATTGATTTTTTAATTTTTTTAGCTGCTTTTGTGCATTCTTATAATTGGTTTGCTCAAAGTTGGGACATTAACTCAAATTAAATGTGCTAAAAATAAGTCTCAGGCTTTTTAGCAGGTCTCAAATCATAAAGAAACGTACTTTTTTCTTTTCAGTACAGATCTAAAATGTAAGTAGAAAATACAGATACATAGTCTGGTTAACACCTGACCATATCACAAGTAAGATATGGGTCTGGAAACTCGCTTCGAAAAATCCCGTAGCGGAGGTGTGGTTAGCGATCGCCAACGGCCGTTTATTGGGCGTTATGAATGTCTATCATTGAGCGTATACGTAAGTCCATAGCCAATCATGTCAGTTGTCAGTTCAAACTACAAGCTTCCGTTTGTCATGTAGTACGCGTCACCGTCTTGCCACACCTCCCCCGCTCTCTGATTGGGGCCCTAAATCTGGGACTCTCGCTTGGACGAGTTTCCAGGCCGCCTTCCAGTTCGAAACGAACGGAAGTGGCCTGGGAATTCCCAGGCTAACAGATACATGCTCCCAAATGTAATCAAGTAAAAGTTCAAAGGATCCACTGTAAAATGTAAAGTTACGTTAAGTATAGATACCTAAAAATTGTACTAGAATATTGTACTTTTACTTTTTATTTTTCTAATTTTTGTTACCTTCCACCTCTGAGCTTGAATTGCCAACATAATAATTGTTTATATTGTTGTTTATAATATCAAAATGGGCTTTAGGGTGACATTGGATTCCCAGGAAAGCCCGGTCCTCCAGGCCCAATCGGTGAACCAGGATTTAAGGTTAGTTTACTTTAAAAATGCATAAATACAGCCTTAAGCCCAAATAAACACAAATAACCAACCTGCATCACTATTGTAGGGTGAAAGAGGAGATGCTGGCGACCCAGGGGAGCAGGGGCGGAAAGGCTCAAAGGTATTCACAGGACTCACTTTTTACAGTTACTGTGGATTTACAAAAAGCATTCTCTGACAACAAACATCTCACAACTGGCTCTGTGGACAGCAGCGTACTACCTATTAACTACCCAATTTTCTTTTATGTGTAAAATACTTGAGTTTGTGGTGTTGGTTTTTGTGTGTGTACTTTTTAACTTTGTGTGTGTGTGTGTGTGTGTGTGTGTGTGTGTGTGTGTGTGTGTGTGTGTGTGTGTGTGTGTGTGTGTGTGTGTGTGCGGACTTTTTTACATGTTGTCGGTTAAATCCACCCGAAACTCACTGTCCAATGCATTATGTTTAAATATTTATAAATTTTAACATTCAGCAAAAACCTCATAGATACAGCTCCGGAAAAAATAAGAGACCACTGCATTTTTTTTTCTGAAATCAGCATCTCTACATGTATTACAGCCATTCCATTCCAGCGTCTGTTGAATTCCAACACAAACACAAAGCTGAGCTACTTCAGTTCTTGCACCAGGAGTGGAATAAAGTCACCCAAGAACAATGTGAAAGACTTGTGGAGAGCATGCCAAGACGCATGAAAGCTGTGATTAAAAATAAGGGTTATTAAGATAAGATAAGACTTTAATGATCTCACACAGGAGAAATTCACTTGCCACATTAGCTCCAGACAGTTTAGTGTAAAAAAAAGTTACAACAACAAAAAAAATGCATGCAGACAAGTTGTTGCATCAAATATTTAAAATGCAAATAAATGCTCTAAACGATAATATTTTTATTTGGAATATGGGGGAATGTTGTCAGTAGTTTATAGACTCAAACAAAAAAGTTCCTTTTGCCCAAACACATACCTATAAGTAGTAAAATCAGAAAAAGTGATCATTTTGCAGTGGTCTCTTATTTTTTTCCAGAGCTGTACACTCCCACTGACAGACTTTTGTCAGTGTGGTTGCTGGACGCTGTTGTGCACAGAGCCTATTGTTGCAAAATGTAAATGTAATTAAATGTATTATTTTTTGCAGGGGCTTAATGGGCTACCCGGTCAAAAAGGACAACCGGTATTATTTGTGAATTCTCATGTATTTTCAAATGTAAAATGAGAGTGAATGTGAGAGTGAACTTCTCTTAATGTCTAACAGGGGAGAGCAGGAGAGCCTGGTCCAAAGGGTGCACCAGGACGGGATGGACCAAATGGAGAAAAGGTAAGTAAAATTTAGTCAGTGAGATAAGTCTGTAGTTTAATCATGAAAAATGTGTGGGAGTAATGGGAATTTCAAAACTCTGGGGAGTGCTCCAGCTTCAAACACTTCCTGTCCGCTGTAATTTGGCTCAGTTTTAAGCGAACAGACGTAATGTAATGAGAGTCCCAGGATAATTCTTTACACTTTGGCCAAAAACTTCACTAATTTGTGGCTATTCTGTTTGTGCTTGAGTTTATTAATGAGCTGTTACAAAGTTTGTCATCTCCATTTATCTTTAGGGGGAACGAGGACCAACTGGAATCATTGGTCGGCCCGGGGACGAAGGGCTGAAGGGGGCAAAGGTACTTATACTCTGACATTACTATGAGTCAGCAGCCTGTGCAAAAACAGCTTCACTTCATCCTCAGTTTCTCCAGGAACGCCCACCACTTCCTGATTTAGGTCTGAGGGAGCAAAATAAGATTTTCAAGAGAGGCGGTTTAGTTGTTCATCATTAAAACTGACATCAATGTCGGTCTTAAATGTTTCACAATAAGTACCACAGTTTTAATACAGATCTAGAATCATTTGCTCTTTATTTGCTCGTATTGTGTAACTTTTCTGGTCATCTGATTTTTCTTTCCGTGGAGATATTATTGCTTTGCCTGAAATGTTCCACAGTAACATTACACTCTCCATAGACCTGAAGTGTAATTTAGCTTGGTGGTGTCACTTTTGTGTCTCCATGGAGATAGATACATTTAATGAAATACTCTGGAGCATTCTGGACAAAACCAAAACATCTCCATGGAGATGAGGAGGTAACACAGTGTACCTTTAAGAAGCAAAAAACTTATATTATACTATGAAATGTGCTTTGAAATGTCCAGCTGTTATGAAATGTCCAGCAGCTGCACTGTTGTTAGCAGTGGGCGGTTTTAATAACTTTTCTTTCTAACTGTGTTTTTTTTTTTTTTTTTTTTTTCTTTAGGGTGAAATAGGGCTTCCTGGTCCAAGAGGTCCACCAGGAGAAGTGGGGAGTCCAGGATTAATTGTGAGCCTTAAAGAATCAACAGCAAACGACTAATCTAAATGTAAACAAAAGCTCAATCACAAAACTGTCATCTCTAGGGCACTGTGGGAGATCTTGGAGAACCGGGGCCAAGGGGAGAACCAGGACCCCCAGGACCAATAGTAGGTCCCAGGTTATAATACCATGTACAGCTCTGGAAAAAAATAAGAGATCACTGCAAAATGATCAGTTTTTTCTGATTTTAGTACTTATAGGTATGTGTTTGGGCAAAAGGAACATTTTTGTTTGAGTCTATAAACTACTGACAACATTTCCCCCAAATTCCAAATAAAAATATTATTGTTTACAGCATTTATTTACAGAAAATGACAAATGGTCAAAATAACAAAAAAGACATGTTTTCAGACCTCAAACAATGCAAAGAAACGAGATCAAATTCATTTTAAAACAACATAATACTAATGTTTACACTTAAAGGGACAGTGTGTAAGATTTTTACCTGTTAATTACTGAAATTGAAGATACCCATTCAAAAATACATTGTTTTCCAAGCCTTTTCACTTCCATCATGAAATCAAAGTATTCTTTTGGACTTAGATATAGTCACATAAAAGGGGGATCTTCCCCATATAGAGGCAGCCATTTTGAATACGAGAGCCGCAGAAGGACATTTGGGCTCATCCTTTGCCTCGGCTCCGGCTAACAGCTGCTTAGCCGCGCTGCAGATGGCTCCCCCCTTCCCCCCTCCCCTTCCCCTTCTCTCCTTCGTTCCTCTGCTCCCATATGCAGCCAGGAGCGAAGGAGAGAAGGGGAAGGGGAGGGGGGGAGGGGGAGCATGCTGCCGGATCACACATCGTAATGGATATAACACGTATTTTGGACTAAATTGTTTTACTGGATTTTATTCGCTGGATCCTTATGGACAGATTGAGACCAAGTTTATGATGAAATACAGAGTTTGACCTGTGCAAAGCCTTCAAAGGTAAGCTAAGTAAGCTAAGTTTTGTGCTTTTCTGTATAAAAGCCCCATGTGCTCGGGGAGTGATTGTTTTGCAGGGAAATGAATTGCATAGTCAAAAAGAGGAGACTGTAAGGTTTCATTTGATGTGTAGATTGTCATGAATCATGATCGGGATTGTGTGTTTTCATGCGAAAAGAAAAAAAAAAAGTGAACGGGGGACCGTTTTATGTATACAGCGGTGCGCGGTTCGTGCGCGGGCACGCGCGATGTCGGCGGTACGTCGCGTCCGGGTGACCCTCGAGGTCTGCCGTAGCCAAAAGAGGAAGTGGAATAGCTAGTAACCACCTATGCGCCACGAATCCTACACACTGTCCCTTTAAGAAGAGTTCAGAAATCAATATTTCGTGCAATAACCCTTATTTTTTAATCACAGCTTTCATCTGTCTTGGCATGCTCTCCACAAGTCTTTCACATTGTTCTTGGGTGACTTTATTCCACTCCTGGTGCAAGAACTGAAGTAGCTCAGCTTTGTGTTTGTGTTGGAATTCAACAGACGCTGGAATGGAATGGCTGTAATACATGTAGAGATGCTGATTTCAGAAAAAAAATGCAGTGGTCTTTTATTTTTTTCCAGAGCTGTATAAAGTTTAAAGTGCCTATGACAGGTTAGACTTCTCATTTTACCAAAACACAGTTAAGATCATTATATTAAAGATTTTTGAATCATAAAAATTGTACGCACTTAAAGCGTGTGACTAAATGTGCTTTCTTTAAAAGGGCGAAAAAGGAAGGCAAGGATTCAGCTTCTCTGGATCAAGGGGACCAACAGTATGATTTCCATTTTCTTGTTTATTTATGAGTTTTAAATATAAAACCACAATGAATCTATGTTAATACATGCTGTTTTTTCAGGGAGAGAAAGGTGAAAAAGGTAAAAGAGGCCCCAGAGGTGGAAGAGGCCAATGTGGTGACAAAGGAGAGGCTGGAACGAAAGGAGTGCCCGGAGACCCTGTAAGATCAATTAAACACTATTGTATGGAAGTAGTTTGCTGTTCATAGACTTTGATAATTTGCCCAGTTATGAAATTAATTAAAGGGCCCATACGACACTGTTTTCTGATGTTATAATGTTGTTTCCTCATCACACACAGACCTGGAGTTGTGTTTTGTTTCATTTGCACATGTTTGACACACAAACCCTCCATATTTAGGCTGAGTTCTTCTCTCTAACACTCTGTTCCACCTTGTGATGTCATGTGGTAATACAGAAAGTACTCCACCATGTTTTTAAACTCCGTACACTATCATTTGGATCATTTCAGCCCTTGTATTGCCAGTCTCTACTGAATAAAAGGTAAAAAGAGCTGTTAACTTGGAAACTACCACTACAAGACATCACAAGGTGGAAGAGCATTTGGAATTTTGAGTAATCCTTTATTATTATTGTGTCTACATCTCTAAAGGTGGGAATGAAACATAACATAACCCTAGGTATGTTTTTGAGGAGGTAACAGAATTATAACATGGCTTAAAGCTCACAAGAGTCTATTTTGAGTATTATTAAACCTTTAATATCCAATCCAGTGACATAATTGGAGCATTAACCCATATCAAACAACTAGAAGTCCTTTCAAGACAACATTTTTATTGAAGTGAGTGTTTTCTCAATATTTAAGGGAGAACCAGGTCTATCAGGTCATCCAGGAGAGAGAGGACACAGAGGGGAGCCAGGTCCTGACGTAAGCAGCAACAGCAACAGCAACTCAACACAAGAGATGTAGAATCTTTCCACATTTTTTATGTCTGATAATAACACTTTGCATCTTGTATTTTAGGGGGATCCTGGACCAATGGGGGACCCTGGACTGACTGTAAGTACATTTAAAGAGCCCATATTACGCTATATATATATACAGCTCTGGATTCTGATTATACTACTTATGTGTTTGGGCAAAAGGAACATTTTTGTTTGAGTCTATAAACTACTGACATTTCCCCCAAATTCCAAATATTATATATTATATATTATAATATGACTTTATTCCACTCCTGGTGCAAGAACTGAAGTAGCTCAGCTTTGTGTTGTTTGTGTTGGAATTCAACACATGGAATGGCTGTAATACATGTAGAGATGCTGATTTCGGAAAAAAATGCAGTGCACATGGACGACTGAGGGACTTTTCACGCATCTTAAGATATATATATATATATCTTAAGATGCGTGAAAAGTCCCTCAGTCGTCCAGGTAGAATCCATAAAAGGAGAAGTTCAATTTGTCAACTGGACAAAGTATGTTTGGTTGAAAACGTTTTGCCGCTCATCCGAGAGGCTTCGTCAGCTCTGGTTCTAGTGCTGGTTAGACACTGCTTATATCTAGCCACAGGGAGGAGCTCCTACACTGAAATAGCTCTGAAACTATCCCCACTAATCTGTCTCTTTGTTTTTCAAATTACTCTGACGACTAGTTTTGCCTCCCTATTCACGCCTAACGACCCTCTCCACCCCTCTGCCCTGGATTGTCTGCCCTAATGTTTCTTTGTCTGTTTTGACTTGGTTTAAGAATCGAATTATATCATGGCTAATTTATACATGGAACAATTTGAACAGAGTGCCTTAGCTTCATATCCAGGCACTCCTCCCACACACTGGTTTCGTTATGTTGATGATAATTTTACAAAAATCAAAATTCAAGATTTGGAACCTTTCACTGCACATATCAATTCTGTAGATCCGAACATCAAATTCACCCGTGAAGATGCCAAGGATAACACATTGGCGTTCTTAGATTGTGCAGTAACGATAGGAGGAGACCGGCGACTCCAAGTAGAAGTCTTCAGGAAGCCCACACACACAGACCAATACCTGCTTTTTGATTCACACCACCCACTGCAGCACAAACTGGGTGTGATTCGGACTTTACAACACAGGGCCCAAGTGGTTCCCACAAGCACAGAGGGTAAGGAGAAAGAAGAACAACATGTGCAGGAAGCCCTCTCGGTTTGTGGATATCCTAAATGGGCTGTCAACAAAACCAAGAGAGACAAGGGCAAGAAACAAGACAACAGAGAATCCGAACCCAGGAGGAAAGGGGTAGCGATTCCGTACCTGGCCGGCGTTTCGGAAAAACTACAGAGGATTTTCAGACAATATGAAATTCCAGTCTATTTCAAACCCACAAACACTTTAAGACAAAAACTCGTCCACCCAAAGGACAAAACACCGACCCACAAACAAAGCAATGTGGTCTACTCCATTCAGTGTAGTGAAGACTGCAGTGAGCGCTACATTGGGGAAACCAAACAGCCACTTCACAAGAGGATGTACAAACACAGGCGGGCATGCCAGAGTGGACCGGCTTCTGCGGTACATCTTCACCTAGAAGCCACGGGCCATTCTTTTGAGGACAGTGAGGTTCAGATCTTAGCCAGGGAAAAGAAGTGGTTTGAGAGGAGAGTTAAAGAGGCTATTTTTGTCAAAAAAGAGAATCCGTCGTTAAACAGAAATGGGGGAGTTAGACATAACTTGTCTCCCATTTATAATTCGATTCTTAAACCAAGTCAAAACAGACAAAGAAACATTAGGGCAGACAATCCAGGGCAGAGGGGTGGAGAGAGTCGTTAGGCGTGAATAGGGAGGTGAAACTAGTCGTCAGAGTAATTTGAAAAACAAAGAGACAGATTAGTGGGGATAATTTCAGAGCTATTTCAGTGTAGGAGCTCCTCCCTGCGGCTAGATATAAGCAGTGTCTAACCAGCACTAGAACCAGAGCTGACGAAGCCTCTCGGATGAGCGGCGAAACGTTTTCAACCAAACATACTTTGTCCAGTTGACAAATTGAACATCTCCTTTTATCATATATGTATATATATATATATATATATATATATATATACACTCAACAAAAATATAAACGCAACACTTTTGTTTTTGCTCCCATTTTTCCTGAGATGGACCCAAAGATCCAAAATTCACTCCAGATACACAACACTACCATTTCTACCATTTCCATTCTACCACTACCATTTCCAATGCACATTTCGGGGTGGCCTTTTATTGTGGGCAGTCTGGGGCACACCTGTGCACTGGTCATGATGTCGGATCGGCATCTTGATGTGGCGCACCTGTGAGGTGGGATGGATTGTCTTGGCGGGGCAGAGGTGCTCACTGTCACACATTTGGACAGATTTGTGAACAATGTTTGAGAGAAATGGTAGTGTTGTGTATCTGGAGTGAATTTTGGATCTTTGGGTCCATCTCAGGAAAAATGGGAGCAAAAACAAAAGTGTTGCGTTTATATTTTTGTTGACTATATATATGAAGAAACAGATATTTATATATATATATATATATATACAGTCAGGTCCATAAATGTTGGGACATCAACACTATTTTCATCTTTTTGGCCCTGGACACCATCACAATGGATTTGAAATGACACAAACAAGATGTGCTTGAAGTGCAGACTTTCAGCTTTAATTTGAGGGTATTTGCATCCAAATCAGGTGAACGGTGTAGGAATTACAACAGTTTCTACATGTGCCTCCCACTTTTTAAGGGACCAAAAGTAATTGGACAATTGGCTGCTCAGCTGTTCCATGGCCAGGTGTGTTCCATGGCCAGGTTGTGTGTGATTCCCTCATTATCTCATTTATAAGCAGACAAAAGTTCATTCGAAGTTTGCATTTGGAATCGAATTGCTGTCAACTCTCAATATGAGGTCCAAAGAGCTGTCACTATCAGTGAAGCAAGCCATCATTAGGCTGAAAAGGCAAAACAAACCCATCAGAAAGATAGCAAAATACTGTTGATGTCCCAATATATTATATATATATATATATATAAATATCTGTTTCTTCATCAAAAACATACCTGGAGTTGTGTTTTCATTCACACATGTTTACCCCTGCATATTTAGGTTGAGAACTTCTTTCAAACAGAAAATACTCTGCTCCACCTTGCGATGTCATGTGCTCATACAAATTCCATACACCATCATTGGAATCATTTGGATGATTTCAGAACTGGAATTGCCAATCTATATTGAAATAAAGGTAAAAGGAGCTGTTGAAAACTTGAAAACTACAGCTTCATGACATCACAAGGTGGAACAGAGCATTTTGAGCTTTGGAGATGTGGACAGACTAATTAATGCAGAATTACTCAAACATGTGTGAATAAAAACACACTCCAGGTTTGTTTTTGAGGAGGTAACAGCAGTTAGCATGTCTTAAAGCTCACAAGAGTCAATTTTGTGTAATATTTCATCTTTAAACATTGATATTAGTGCCACACAGTAAAGAGTAATTGTTGTGAATACAGGAGTGTGACGTTATGACATATATCAGAGAGACATGTGGCTGTTGTGGTATGTGGTTTTATATTTCAATTCATTCTAATATATAAATTAATATAAATAAATACCTGTATTTTAAGAGGATGTCCTTGCTAATTGTCAGATTGTGAAAAGCACTGTGGAGCCCTGGACATGGTATTTGTGATTGACAGTTCAGAAAGTGTAGGGCTGACCAACTTCACCCTAGAAAAGAACTTTGTAATCAACACCATGAACAGGCTGGGATCTATGGCCAGTGACCCCACCTCACCTACAGGTAGGACGTTTTCAGCAACTGTTTTTGGAGTGGATCACCCATTTCCCTTTTGAACAAGTATCTTTTATTGTTTTTAGGTACAAGAGTTGGAGTTGTACAGTACAGTCATAATGGCACCTTTGAAGCCATCCGCCTCGACGATCCAAACATAAACTCCATATCAGCTTTCAAAATGGCCGTGAAGAGGCTTGAGTGGATTGCTGGAGGGACATTTACACCCTCAGCTCTGAAATTTGCCTATGATACCCTGATTCGCAACAGCAAGAGGGCGCGTTCCAAAGTGTCCATGGTGGTGATCACAGATGGAAGATTTGATCCACGAGATGATGACAATTTGTTGACTTATATTTGCAACGATGCTCGGGTGGAAGTGAACGCGATTGGGGTTGGGGACATGTTTGGCAAGAAGCAGCAGACTGAGACACTCTTGTCTATAGCATGTAACAACAAAAAGAGAGTCACTGAGATGAGGCGTTATGCAGATCTCATGGCCGAGGACTTCATTGACAAAGTAGAGACTTGGATTTGTCCAGGTAAGTAAAGTGTAGCCCTCAAAGTCCTTTCATACAATTATGTATTTCTTAATATTTTATTCATTTTTATTTTCTATACAGAGCCATTTACTGTGTGCCCCGACCTTCCCTGTAAACAAGGCAAGTGCATGTGCCTATACATATAAACAGTGGGCATAAATTGTGCAAAACAAGCAAACAGCAGAAGACTTTCAGTTTAAGCAGTAGTTTAATTAGAGCTGCAGTTAACAACTTTATTGATTACGAATTAGGAAACAAATTTCAAAATAAATCTGATCCAAATGAAGTCAGTGTGAAACAGCTTGTACAGAACAAACAGACAAAACAGTCTCCAGCACGTCATTATTAGTCCATTATTTGATTACTCAATTCATTGACATTGACAGTGAATTGGGAGATATTGAAGAAGTGAACTTTATTGATCTCACATTAATCTCAGACTGTTGTTTCAGTGCTAATTACAGGTGTCAAAGATGAGTCCATGTTCATTTGTTATTTTGGTTTCAGAGCCTGATGTGGCCCCATGTGTGAACCGTCCTGTAGATCTGGTGTTTCTTGTGGATGGGTCTGAAAGGCTGGGAGATCAAAACTTCCGTCATACGGTTGAACTGGTGCAGAGAGTCACAGACACTCTGGTCTTGGCACAGAGTAAAACAGACCGTTTGCGGGCACGTGTGGCTTTGGTGCAGTTTGGCAGAGAGAGAGAGCACACCATCACTTTTCCTCTCACTCATGACCCTGTCCTGATCTCTGAGGGCCTGGAACGTTTACGATATTTGGACTCTTCCTCTGACATAGGCTCAGCCATTCTCTACACCATAGACAATATACTCCAACAGGGAGAGGTCAGGCGCTATGCAGAAATCTCTTTTGTTTTCATCACAGATGGAGTCACAGCCAGTGAAACTTTGGAGGAAGCCGTCAGTGCCATGCGCAGGGCACATGTGGTTTCCACGGTGATTGCAACAGGAAATGATGTCGACCAGGTGGTCTTGCATAAGCTGGTCATGGGTGACCAAGATGCTATCTTTCAAGGACAAGAATTTTCAAGTCTCTCCCAGTCGTCATTGTTCAACAAATTCATTACATGGGTTTGTTAGATAAAAAGTCAACTGCAAAGAACTTGGTGCTGTTCTAATATGTTATCATTATGCTACTGCACTGAATGATTTGCACTTAAGATGTATGCATTTACATATTTATGAGAAAAATCACAGGAAATCTAATGATTTGTCAATCATAAACCGTGTTTAATCAGAATATAAAAACCTTCTGTTACACCTGTGCCTTGACATTTAAAGATTCTAAACACCTTTTATACATTTGTTAAAACTACATTATTTAATTCAAAGCAGCTGTTTATATTATGAACATAGTTAAACACAGTGCTTTCCAGGGCATTACAGTTGCTCTCCTCCACAGAACCTCTCTAGTCTCTGAGTGGGAGCCAAAACAATGGACGACTGAAGGAGTTGCTCTGGTGAAGTTCAAAGATCAGATTCTTGATGTTTTCCTGCATTCACTGCTCTCTCTCCCATTGGGTCACATCATGTCCAGCTGTACAGGAAGAGAGGGACAAGACTTAGGTTTATGTCTCATGTCTCCTGACACGTCTTTATGTACACAGAGGTAAACAGGCAGAGGAGTCTCTATACGATTTGTGTTTACAAAGAATGTCCCAAACCCAAGCAATGAGCACCACCATATACAAAACACATCTTAGGCTGAAGATTTTTACTAACTCATTCTTACATTTACCTGACTTATGTGTTCCAATAGTTTACCAATCTTGTTTGTCTCATACTAAAAAAAAAAAAGTTTAAGAAACAAAGAAAACACACCAAGTCATCCATGTCTCCAGCGTCTTCAACAGTTGGAGCGGCCTTTTTCTCCTCTTTCTCTTCTGCAACCAGGAACTGTAAACATGGATATCATGACCGAATATTGCTTTGAGTCTGAATAAAGAATTACTTTGAATTTACTGTTTTGTGTTTTATATTGACCTGGTTAGCTTCCAGTTCTGATATTGTACTTCCTTCAACTTCACATTTGCTGATCAGAGTGATTCTGTCTGTTAAAACAAGCAATGAGGCAAACATTTTCACTTTTGAAAAATAAATACATAAAAATGTAATTATTTTAAAACATGAAGTACTGGTTTTCCATACCTTGAACCAGCAGTTCCCAAAATTCATCCAGTCCTCTGTTTGGGATGCTCCTTTTCAAGGACTGAAGGTAACAATTATACAGATCAGCATTCCCCAGCTGGAAAAGGAAAGAGTAACACCTCTTAAAACCTAAGAGCCACTTATCTCTGCATTCAAGTTGGAATAAACACATTGTAATGATCTTTGTAAGATGATTCATTATTTCCTGAGCAAAGCTAAAACTATACAGTGTAATATTTCAAAAATATTCCAAACTCCCACACCATGCACCATAATTCAGCTAACCAACAAAATTGGTGAATGTTTACTCACCTCAACAGACTGCTTTCTAAAAGCCTGAATGCAGGTGATGCTTTTCATGTAGTAGTGTGCGTTCTTGTTGCTAAGCAACTGCTCTATTCTGTGAGTCAGCTGCTGACAGACTGGGAAGGACACAAGGGTCACCACCACAACCAAACAAAAAAAAACAGATAAGCACAATTACTAAGGCTTAACACCAGTGATGGCAGAGGACATAACAAGAGGAAGGTTTATGGAGCCATAAACGTAATTGCAATCTGCAGCTCACCATCACCAAATGGGAGTGTCTTCTGCCGGATGAGTGTGCAGAAGTCTCGTGCTGGATCCACACTTCCCACCTACAGTGCACCAGTTAAAATTAACAAGTTAGAAAGCACACTTATAAACATGCGCTGTAAATGGCAAAGCACTTTTTTCAGACAATAGTACTTCATTTGGAGTAACACTGTCTCCTCAGCTGAATGCTGTATCAAACAGCTGCTACTCACCGAGGTCACAGAGCCTTCAGCAATGTCAGCCAGGTTATATTCCTCATCTTCTTCATCTTTTTTGGCCTTTTTGGCATCAGTCTCCTCAGATCTGCACAAGTTTATATGACCCATTAAATTCATTAATAAACCCATATCTATGGCATTACTGCAGTTGGGGGCATTTAATAAGACTTAACAGTTTGCAACATTTTGTTTTCTAAATGTTAACAATTTTAAAGCATGAGACCCTGCACTAAGAAATAACTAAGACTTACTCTTTGCCAAAGATCTGTGCGCTCGTCTTTTTTGTTTTCTTCTTTTCCACTTCTGTCAAAGGAAACTTCTTCTTGAGCTCATTCAGAGGAGCTTGGCAGCGCTGGTTTACCAGCGCCGGCCGCTCCAAAGACGCCTTTAGCCACGGCTCCATGGGGGGCAGAGGGGTCCCAGGGTCAACAGCTCGATGATGCAGACACTTTAAATAAGAAGTAAAGGATTTTGAACAAAGTGCGACTGACCAAGTTTTTATGTGCATTGCTTTTTTAATGAGATGAGCTTGGCTGAAGGACGGCAATACAAAAAGAAGATTGATAATGTTTAGCAAAGCATAATATTCTTAGTATCAAATGCTTCTTGTGCTCATGTTCAACAATTTGATGCCTGAGGGAAGAGAAATAAAAGCTGATTTTGAAAGCGATTGGGAACACAAACTTACTAAATGTTATTTATGGATTAAAGTCCTGTCAATTGAACTATCAGCTCAAACATAATCCTTTAGATAAAATAAGTTGAAATTAGTGCTAGTTAAATACATTCATCAGACTAGTGTTAGGCTATGTAATAGTAGTCATGTAAAAGTTTCCACAGTTTTAACTTTAAAGGAATATTAACGTTTTTACAATCTGAACCTTATTTCGTTAATAAAAAAACGTAATTTACTCACCCACTGTACTTTGGTGTCATTTGGAGCATTTCCGGAGATTTTGTAGTTTAGAGATATCCATAACGTGCTCAGGGCATGCCATTGCAGTCACCAAATAACACAAACTTTAGCACTTTTCAGATGACAAAAGCTCAATGTTAGTCTGCACTTTCACTGGAGTCAAAAGTGGCCTGTAAAAAATGTGAGCTTTTGTCATCTGAAAAGTGCTAAGGTTTGTGTTATTTGGTGACTGCAATAGCATGCCCCGAGCAAACGTTAATATTCCTTTAAGACTAATGTGACAGCAATCCTTACTTCTATAGCTTCTTAATAATGTTATGTTATCCTGACAACCCATTAATAACTAAGAGATGTAAAGAGATCAATCAAAGTAATGGCATTATTATTTTAGCAATATAATAAAACAGTGCATGTGTAAACTGCAGTACCTGGAAGTGCCTCTGGAAGGCAGGGTTTGGAACGTGGTGGACATTGAGCATGTCTGTAAGCTCTCCATTTTCATCTTCCTCAACCAGCATCATGGAGTCAATGAGAGAGTCCACAGCAGACAGCTGCGTTTCTGTAGTAATTATGTCAGGCATAATGATAACAGCGAACAATTAAACATGCATGCACAACTTGTAACATACGGGACTTGATATAAACTAAATGTGTGTACCTGAAGGGGTGAACTTTTTGTTTTCAAGAGAAGGGAATGTAAACTGTCTGAGGTCCTCAGTAAAAGGCAGCTGGATGTAAAGAAGGCACTAGAGAGGACAAAAGTAAACTGTACTTCCAAGTTTATGAGACATTATATAAATAACAGTAGATTTGTTCATTGTCTCACCTCATAGTCCTGTTTGATACACGGGAAAGCAGCTCCAACTTGTGGATTGCTGCTTTTGTTATAGGCATACCTCACAATGGCAGCCATATTAAGCTGGTTCAGCGCTCGAATAAGTGCTGACAGTGCAATTCCTGCATGCTACGCAGAGACAGAAATAAAACTAAATAAAACATTTGTTTAAATTGTATGAGCAAAGCAGACACAAAAATGAAATGTACCAATATTCCTATACCTCATCATCTTTGGGGGCAAATATCTTGAGAACCTGATTTCCCATAAACTGATGACGCTGGATCTAAAAAAAACAAAACAAAAAAGAGAGAAAGGGCTCACAGTTTTAAGTTTTACTGCAGTTTTACTGAGTTAATAATCATAAAAACTATTATTCCTATGCAAGTTAGTATTTACAATGTGTGAGAATATTGGTTACACAATGATGGTAGATAGAATAGATTAATACCAGGCTTTGTTTGGTAAAGCCAAGAACAGCAAAGCATTTCCCATCATGTCTATATTTCATTTGGTCTTGGTCCACTTTGGAGAAGGGAACGATGTCACTGCCATAACGGAAACCTGTAAACGAGTTAACAAACAGATTTACTACAGTATTTATCTGTAGAAAATATATTATAATGATTAGGATAAAGTACCTTGAATAGTATCCTCTGCTTGTACCTCTGTTTCATTGTCATCATCTAAACAGAAGACAGTCTCTTTCTTCACATCATCTCTCCGGTTTGATTGTGCATCCACAGTAAACCACATTTTCTTCAGTTTCTCTTCTGTCACCTGAAAGATTTGGGAAAAACACTTTATATAATTATAATTTCCATTAAATGTTGAACCATTAAATTACAAATGGATAATCATTTACCAAAATGTGCACATTAATATCAAAATATCATTAAACATGTGCAGAACTTACTGCTTTATATCCAACAATTCGGATGGATAGTGTACTGCCTATGGTTAGTTGACAGGGCCAAGCCATGGGTCTTCTCTCAATGCGTTTGAACATATAAAGCTGCTCTAGTGCATTCCTGTCAAAGCACAGAGATGAAAAGACATTCAAATGGAAAAAAGCTGTTACAATAACCCGTTTGAAAGTGCTGCATTCAGACCTGAAGCTGTAGACTTCGTCCAGACCGTCCGCCTCATCCAGGCTCAGCATAATGTGTTTGACCATGTCCAGACTCTGCTGCTGCTCTGGGGACAGGCCTTTGCCCGGCCCTGAGGGTCCCGGAGCCCCTCCATCCCCGGCCCCATTCCTCTCATCCTCTTCATCAGCAAGGAATGGCAAACTAAGACAGAAATGGATATTAAATGTAAACTGTAAAAGTATTAATTCAAAATATGTTTTTATTGTTTTTAATATTGGCATGTCTACAGTGTTCTTACAAAAACTGAAGGGTAATTCCATCCTTTTTAAGGTTTTCAATGATAATGTCTAAGTTATCAGAGCTGGCCTCAGTGCTGAGGTCAGTCAAAAGGGCAATGATGCGTCGCTCATACTTCTTTCCACTAAAAATGAACAAAATATATAACAATGTGTGTACAATACTATGTATATGAGCAAGATGTGATCAGCTGTTAATTATGACATTTCTTACTGTGTTTCTCTTTGAAGAAGATCCATAGAGACAACAAGTGCATCCAGCCCTGTATAAAAACAGATAAGGAACCCACAGATTTTAATTTTGCCAATGAATATGGCTCTTTGTAAGGCGGGAATATAAAATAGTTTTGTTGACAGACATTAACAAAATTAATTGCCTCTAATTGATTACCTTTTCAAGGTAATCAATATAAACTTAATTACCGTATTTTCACGGCCATAAGGCGCACCTAAAAGTCTTAAATTTTCTCGAAAATGTATGCTGCGCCCTATGGTGCGGTGCGCCTTTTGTGTTGTTGTGAGACGCGGACGTAGTAGAAGACAAGGGGCGTTTTGCAAGGAGGTCCGTCTTGGTGCTTTCGTTTTATGAAACGCCGCAATCTTTCCATCCGGGCAAGGACTACAGTGGCGCAGCAACTCCCAATATACTGGATATACTGGATGTAAATGCAAAACATTTTATCTGATGTACTTGTTGTTAAAGGATACAATCCGCCTGATGGTTCTCTGGTTGGATATGATTTGCAATTTCTTCCAGAAGGTCAAAGTCTGGAATCATGAGGTGGCGATGCACAGAGATGTGTTGGTACTGATCATCCTGCTGCAGGGGATTTTTAGTGCGATCTGTTCCAAACAGAACTAATGCCAGCTCATCCTTGGTCTCTGCAAACACCTGTAATGGCAGCAAACCAAGACATCAGTGTCAGAAATGTATCTGCTTTAAGTTAACCACATAATGAATCTGGAGGGGACTTGCCTGACGTTGGACAAACTTCTGCATAACCTTTTTGGCCAGTTCAAATGGAGGCTCTTCACCAGGGGCAGAGTTGGACATGGAGAAGCCCACATCCATACATAACACCAACGCAGACTGCAACAAAATATTCCCATGGTGAATTTAACAAAACAAACATAGTGAGGTTAAGCATACCAGAATTTGGACCACTTAATCAGCTAAAGGGAACACCTTGTCCTGAGTTTCACCTCAATACACTGAGGCTTCATCATGAAATGTATCTGCCAGGTTATTTACATGTATGCAAAAGTGGAAAAAAATAAATAAATAAAAATACTGAAGACAAAATAATATTTTTTTCCCCAATATTTCAGTATTACAATACTTTTAAAAAATATATCAGTTTAATCAGTTTAGTGGTAAGGGATTTCAAAAGGCTGTATGTGGGACCATCTTTTTGTGTACAAAGTTTCAGGCCTGTAATAATGCATTAAATGCAAAGCAAAGTTAAACTGAATTATATTTTGAAAATACAGGACACAAACACTGAATGTGGTTGGGTTGAAAGTGACACACAGCACAGTGTTGTTTATTATAATTCATTAATAATTTGAAACTAGTAAACGTGGTAGATGAGAGCAGACAGCTATTCAGAACGCTGGCTTCTTTTAATACGCATTAAAGCTCTTTAGCAGTTCGATATATGAAGCTGAAGCTTGTGCACTTCCTGCTTCTGCCTGACATGTTTCAGCATGTCTCACACTAAGCGCCCCAGAGATAACTACAATATGACATATATTATTTCCCAATAAACAAACGTTATTTCAACGTGGAGAACAGCTAGTTTACATGTTTATAACTATGGGGCATTAGCTTAATTAAAAAATCATGACTTACTTTTGACGATGCCATTGTTTTCTTTATTTCCCTCCACCAAAAGATTTGGTGTTGCTGTGTTATGAATCCGGAGAGAAACACTGACAGCCCCGTACTAAGGTTCCGCTGTGAAAGTCGGGCAAACCGCTGTCGCCCCCTAGTGGCAACCTTTCACTTTTTATGTATGCGCGAGAACCATGTCATTTCTCTACCAACAATAAATAAAAACAAACTTCAAAAGAAATATGACAAATTGTTGCAATAAATAGCCATTTTATTAGTGTATTTACTGATTTAGCCTACAACAAGAAAAACATAACCATAACTTATACCATAGACTAATGCAATAAAATAAATAACTTTTTTCAATGGGTGAAATCCATTTATCTGTATTTAAATGAAGTGAAAAGTGCATGTATTCAATATAAAATAAATTAAAAACACAGTTGTGGACTAAAATCATTATAATGAAATTGCAAATAATTATAAAAAGCTGGTGTGTACTTCTTCATTAATGAATCACCCATAGGGCACGCAACACAGCACAAAAAATCAAATATGCATTGTTTTAGGTGACATTGTGTTGAGATTTGCACAACAATCAATTTAAATAATGGTCTTCTTTTTAACATAACGATACACAATTGTTTTCAATGACATTGCAAAGTATATTTACAGGGAAAGTGAGTTTTTAACATGCTTTAGTTGAATGGAGAGAAAGATGTCAGATGTACAACACTTTGTACAAGAAATTAGGCACCGAGGTTATGCTTCAAGGTTGTTATTTATTATTTTTATTTTTATTTTTTTGTTTAGTTTAGTTTTTTCTGTTCACTCTAACAGAAATGTGAAGTTAGTTTAGATTACCTGATGGGGAAATGTAGGAAGGTCGTATAGGTTAGTTCAGCTACTCCATAAGAACCAGATATAGATACATAATTTACAATATTTATAGAAAGCAGACAGTGTAATAAATTGATAAAAACAAGTTTGTAGGAAGTTTGAAGTAAGTGACATGGTTGAGATTCTGTAATTATTGTAGGATTTCATCTGTAATGGTTTTCTTGTTATAGTTTTTCAATTTACCTAGACTTTGTTCAAAGTAAAATCATCAAAAAGTTAAATAATAAAAATCAGTCTGGTAGCTAATTATTTACTTTTGCATTGAACCCAACCTGAGTTTATTTTACACTGATGAGGTCTGGGCAAATTCACTTGGGGCTTTGCTTTGCAGCGTGCCTGAGACAGTGTCTGAATCCAGCAGCTCCACAATGCTGTAGGGGGAGCAGTCCTCTAGTCCGAGCTTCCCACACGCCCAACCACAGAATCCCTTCTCCAGGTCCCGTACATCCTGCCACCATTCGCTGAACGCCCACGAAACCTGCACCACGGCAGAGTACAGCGCCAGGGACAGTGCCAGGGGCATGATCAGCATAGGATAGAAAATTATGAGAAAGGGGCATATGGTGATCTTATGCCAAAACGTCCTCTCTTCGTTGTACACCAGAAAGACATTGTACCAGGTGAGAGTGCCGTAGTAGAAAGAGGTAATGAAGGACAAAACAAAAATCACAGGGAAACAGGAAATACTCCAAAGAACAACATGGGGTCCAGAACAGAGCCCCAAACTGCAATTGCGTCTTAAACCATCCCCAGCCTCGCACTCTGCGTCCAGGCGCTCTTTAGACTTGGCCAGGTCACGGAGCTCCTTTTCAGTCAGTGTTAAATGAATATCTACCACCTGACCCTTCTTCTTGCCCCGAGTGATGGTGCCGGTCAGGGTCACGTAGCGGCTGTCGGGAGGAAGAGACCAGCCATCCCCTGTAACACCGGAATGTTAAAGGTAAAAGTGTTGAAATACGTTTAGGGGCTAATGGGCTGCATATGGCTGCTCTAAGTGGATGCTCAGCTAAATGAGTGGGCTGGAGCGGATTATAATGTAGAACCACCATAACAACAGCTGGTTCATTTACATCCTCACTGTAGTAGATAATTACAGAAGCTGGGACTGAGTGATTTGGAAAAAAAAAAAATTTAATCACGATTTAAAGAGCACAATTTTTCTTTCAATATTATTTTCCTTAACAATACAGACTTTTCATTAGTACGTAAATTCTGCTTCAAGCCACACGGTTTTACATCATCAATGATTAGAAATAACTGGATCTCAATCTCAACATTACAGGAAATGCATTGTAAGGAAAATGATGCTCAATTAAATAAATAAATAAATATATTTAAATCACACAGCTTTAATGGTAGCCAAGAAAGTTCAAAAAGGAACAAAAGCTACAGTATTTTAAAAATGTAAAGCAGTAAAATTACATGGTAATTCAAGTGAGATAAGCCTTGGTTTTACACCATGTGATATCATGAAGTAGAAATACTTCTTCTATAAAGATGACAACATTGAAAACACCCATTATTGTTTTTTGCCCAAACATCTTGGACTGGCCCCTACCTTCATTAGTTGGGGTACACAGGAACTTGGCCCCCTCCTCTGAGCTTCTCTCAGGGGCCTCCTCACCAGTCTGGTCTTCCTCTGATGCCCTCTCGATTTCAGAGCGGTACACGATGATGGACTCAGGTCTTGGCTCTCTCTTTTTCCTCCTCTTCCTCCTCATTGAAGGGCCAGTGTCTGCATTGTCAGTTTGGCTGCCTGACATGTCTGACCTCAGGGAGACGAGCTGGGGGCTGCCCTCCCCCTCTGTGTGGGACGCTTCCACTTGAGCCATGCTCAGACCTGCCCAGATGAAATTTACCACCCCAGGTTTGTTATAAAAGGATCAGCTCTAAAGTGAGTCCTGTGATGTTCCCATGTCTCTTGCAGCCCTGTACTCTAAAATATGCATGGGAGAGGGCTGCAGGGAGGGGGAGAGGGGAAATACCATCAGTAAAACATAAAATCCACAGCAGATTAATCCTACATGCATGGCCTGGATGCAGTCTGTTTTTACTGATGCAAATGTCATGTGTTCTAGACCTTTATAACGCGTTCTTACACAGTAGTTAACCTAAAGGTGGGAGTGAATGGATTAAAGATAAAAATGCACAATGTGCCGTTTGTTTCAAAGACAGGATGTGCTCATGGATCTGCATGACAGCACTAACTGTGCCCCATATTTTCCTTTTGCAAAGTGAAACGAACAGGAGTGCTTTTATTGTATAGAATATAATACTTCCAAAAACAACTCCCGACTATTTCTTAGAAAAGACATAAGGAAGCCTAATGGAAGAAGAGAAAGAATGGACAAAGCACCCGTCTCACAGCTGATCTCCTCCCATAGAAATCCCACCCATGTCCGCTCTTTTGTCTGCACCGGCGAAAGGGGCTGAAAGACGGCGACACTTGGTCTGAAAACAGTCTTACCTTTTGCAAAATAAGATGTCAGAAAGCGTCGGCATGGATTTCTACTTGAACAGAAGATGTGATGTGTCTCGCTGATCTGACGGCACCATCACACTGGTGTTGTGGTCGTGACGCACAGATGCGCAGCTGCGCAGACGGTTTTATGAATAACCCAAAGCCCGCACAGTAATCCACATGTTTTACGCACAACTGCAAAGCAAACTGCGGATATGTGCAGTCTATGGTAGGCTCTTAGATTAGGCCACACAATGTGTTTGCATTTATATTCATTCAATATTATTATTATTATTATTATTATTATTATTATTATTATTATTATTATTATTATTATTATTATTATTATTATTATTATTATTATTATTATTATTATTATTATTATTATTATTATTATTATTAATAATAATAATAATAATAATAATAATAATAATAATAATAATGTTTTATTTTATTTTTAATATATATATGCACACACTATCTGTTTGTTTTACATTTAAATACGTTGATTTATTTAAATGTTTGTACTAATAAACAACGGGATAAATAAACTCTTTACACTGCAGTTTACGGTCTAACCGCTAACAGCTCCTGAGCTAGCTCTGACAAACATGGCTAACGAAGATATTTTTACAGATATTAACAGTCTACTTGTTCAATGTGGTAAGTAAACTAATTTCTTAATGACCTTAATAAGCAAAACGTGATTTCAGTTTTTTTAATGCCTTTTTAGCCCTTCAAACAAGAGAGCTTTCTCAAAAGAAAAATGAACTCACTCAGCAGATTAAAGGTATTACACTTGATAGCATTAATCCTTCAGGATGAATAATCATGTAGTTTATACACATATTATGTAGTTTATACACGTATTATATGCATAAACTACATGATCGTGTGCATATGAACAGTTTACAGAGAAGATATCGCTGAGGAAAAGTCTAAAATCGAAAAAACTAAGACAAACATCAAGACCTTTGAGGAAGATATCAAGACAAAACAGAACACTCTGGCACAGAACAAAGCAGTCCTCAAAAGGTAAAGTGTGACTTATATCCTAAAACCACTCAAATATACACTAGAATGGTAATATATTGTATTGTAATTAATTCACCATTTCTTTCTCAACAGTTTGAAAGCTGCCTACAACCTGATCATGCATTACGAGCAGACCCTGAAGGCTGAACTGGAGAGCAGGAAAGCCAGCTACAACCAAGACAGGTGAGCCTTACCATAGACTGAAGAAATATTTATATATGCAGTCTATGGGCCGTACCCTTCTCCTGAACAATGTAATGAAATGAGCTTTGGTATCGCATCACTGACACATATTTGAACTGGTTTCATTTATAAAGGGAAGAGTATGAAAAGAGGATTGCAAGCTACAGATCGTCCTTCCAGTCATATAAAGAATATTATTACAACAGTCCTCTTGCCCAAAAGCTCCTGGGTCTGCAGGCTGAAAACCAAGAAATTGAGGCAAAGATTAAGAGCTATGACGATTTAATAACATTAAAGCAAGAGGAGCTGGAAAACCTCACACGCCCAGTTCTAGTGATCGAAACAACTCCCCCAGATGAACCACCAGTGAGGTACTTTTTCAGCCTTTTATTTAACCGTTACTTCAATGTCTACCTCATAATTTAGATTTAAGACTTAGACAAACTTTATTGATTCACAAGGGAAATTATTTAGATATAGTAGCTCACATAACACAATATGTTATAAAAACAAAGAGCAAAAATATAAATGGTAATAATAAGCAGCAAAAATAACATGAGACTGGTGTCAAATAAGGCATAATTTTATAAATATAATAATTTGTAATAATGTGACTTCAGTGAGCAACTTGAAAATGAGCCAGAAAAACAACGAGAGCGGGAGACGGTAGAGGACAGTAGCCCCGATTTACACATGACAAAGGTACTGAAAAGTTAAACAGGACTCAACGGGTGTCAAAAATGCCAGCAAATTTAAAGTAAGGACGTAATATTCCAGGAACATCCTATTTTGTCTCAAGATGTTGAAGGAGCACAGACAGAACTCACAGAGGAGGCTGAGGTCAGAGACTCTCAGCGGATGGAAGGCAAGTGCAGGATTTATCTACACAGCTGTATTAAGTGTTGAACTAATACTGGCTTTGTTTTTAATGACAACATCAAGAAGAGACAAACATTGGAGAGAAGGACCAGGTACTTTTTGTCATATTAAACTTTTCATTTGTTAGAACCATAGACTGTATAAAGAACATTTGCCTTTAGTTAAATGAAGGTCCTGAAGCTTCCAGGTCCATATTAGGAATAGAACAGACAAAATAACAAAATAAAAACATCACAATCATGTAGAGCAGGTTAATATGAACATTTTAAGACCAAAATGACAAGGCTCTGCAGTAATTTCAGAGAGAGGGGTGACAATTTTTCAATGTAAAGTCAATTAGAAACAGTTGATGGAGCCAGAAGAGCTTCACTTCCTATTTAGCAGCTAGTGGGTTAGCTATGTCCATTTATATACAGTCTGTGGTTAGAACACTGTTATTTTGTACCTCACATTTTTTTGTTTTTCTTGCTTTTGTGTCTATTCACTTTCAGAACCCTCATTTCATGTCTACATTTAGTTTGCTGCGCATTTTCCTCGTGACCAGTCTTCTAACGTTTTCATTTTCACTCCCATACTGCACAGGAACAACAGTTCACTGTGTTGGAAATTGAGCAGGCGATGGAGGTAGAGATGGATGAGGGCCCAGGAGAAAACCAAGCTGCAAACCAAGAAGCAGATGAAACTCTCACCTGTTTGAGTCAATCCTCGTCGCAAGGAACAGTCCAGCACGACTCCCCAGCAAGAAATAACCCTGGCCTTGCAACTCCAACATTCCCATTTACGTAAGATTTCAAAATCATCATTTGGACAAAAGCAAGCTTCATTTAAAGGTGCACCATGTAACTTTTCTGTTTGTGGGGTCTGTCACCTGCTTGTTTCTATGGATATGTCATTACTCTGCCTGGAAAATTCCACGGTGTTAGATTAAACAACTCTACCTTACATTTATTATATTAGAAGTAGTTTTAAAGCTAAAAAAAAAAAAAAAAAAAACTAGAAAAACAGGCCTCTCCACAGATCTGACCTGTAACTTGTTCTGGTTTGTTCTTCATGAAGATGGAAAGATTTAATATCACACTGTGAAACATCCAGACAAAGCAATAACATCTGCTCCGAGGAAAGCATTTGATGGTCCCGCCACCAGAAATGTTCCACCTTTAACAGACGTTTTCCATGTTTCTTGTATTTGAAAGTTTTAGCCCTGGCAGATCTCCACAGATCTCTGACTCAAGCAAGTCTCCTGCCTTCCCCTTCAATATACACTCTGAGCCGAGCACCCCAGGCTTGTTTGGGTTTGGGACACAGGACGAGGTGAGTCAAGAATTATATACAGCATTTTGTATTCATTTTTAAATACATTAAACGGCCCAGGTTACACTATTGTCGATCCGTGTTATAATGTTGTTTCCTCATCAAAAACACACCTGGAGTTGTGTTTTGTTTCATTCACACATGTTTAACACACAAACTCTGCATATTTAGGCTGAGTTCTTCTCTTAAACAGAAAACACTCTGTTCCACCTTGTGATGTCATGTTGTAATACAGGAAGTCCACTGTGTTTTTAAACTCCATCCACATCCACTAGAAATTGATTTCAGAATTGCCAGTCTCTATTGAACTAAAGGTAAACGGAACGGTGGCCATTAACATGAAAATTACCACTTCATGACATCACAAGGTGGAACAGAGCATTTTGAGCTTTGGAGATGTAGACAGACATAATAAAAGATTACTCAAACATGTGTGAATGAAACAAAATACAATTACATGTATGTTTTTGATGAGCTAATATTATAACATGGATAAAGCTCAAAAGAGTCAGTTTTGCTTAATATTGAACTTTTAAATAATTCTTTTTGCAGGACCCAACGTCACCTTTCACAAGCTCCTTTTTTGGAGAGAGGGTATGTGCTACCTTAAGAATTTTACACTACACAATTACACACACGTCATTGTCTTTTTTCTCTTCACAGAAAACCACAGACTCTAAAACATCCATGGGTAAAACACCTACCAAAACCATTTTATATTTAATGATTATGCCGCTTCCAACACAAATTCTTGCGTTGTTCTGTAGAGTTCCTGTTTAATCAGCCAGAGCCAAGTGAAGACTTTCAGTTTTCCTTCAACACTAAGAGCCCTGATAAAGAAAGCCGCAGCAAAGATAAAGCCCAGGGTGACTTTCCATTCTCGTTCAACTTTTAATTGAGGAAATGTTAAAGACAGCAGTTACATTATTTTACTTGTTTGTTGTAAAAATGTAAAAGTGGTTCAATACATTCAGTTTGCAGTTGAAAAATACTTAAGCGGCTCACAAAACAGTTCATACGAAGACATTAAAAACAGACTATTAAAATGGTCAGTTACACTTGTTTAGAATACTGTTTTAGCAAACACAATACAATCAATACAATGGTTTGATTGTTTTTAGTTTGGTTTGTTTGCTTAAAGTTTGCTTATTGGAAAATTTTAGACTTGTTTGAATTCCTTTTACAGTAGTTGACAAATAAATTAATATTAAAACTTGTGCATCAGTTTTTTAATGCATGCCAATATATTTAAAAAATTTGTACACTCACAATACTAAAGGTAATAACACCAGAATAACCCACATTAGGACTACATTAATTCCTCTGAAAATCCAAATAGTAAAAGTTCTTTCAATTGCACAATAACAGTCTGTTTAGTAATAATTGCCTGGACAGGAAGGATAGATAAGGGTAAAGGTGTTATTAGTATTTACACACAGTTTGTATGTTGGTTAGTAGATGTTGGCTAGTGGCTAGTAACCAGTATCAACACTCAGCGAGCGCTTTGTCAGGTGTTTAAGGGATCCAGGAACGTACTCACTGAAGCTGGTTTGATATTTGGCCAACATTTTCAGCAATGGTCTGATATGAAACCACCACTGGTCCTTTGGCAACCGATGTCTGCAAAACAAATACAAAATAATAAAACATTTTAGTGCAAAATTGTTAAACGTAAATAACGATAAAGTGCATTGTGTAACTTTTCTGGTGGAGCGTGCATCAGATGCTTTTCTTCATGGAGATGTTATTGCTTTGTCTGAAATGTTTCACAGTATGACATTAAACAGCTCTACTTTACATTTATTCAATTACACTGGTCTACAAGCAAAATGTTTCCGGAACAAAAGTAGTGAAATTTTTCTTGGTTTCGGTCACTAATAAAGAAAAGGTAAGTCAGAAGTGCTGATTGGCTATAGTTTCCAAGATATAGTATTGGGTCGAAATAGGAAATTTATGCAAAATAAGGCAAAAACGGTAGTTTATCAGAAGGTGCAGTCTACAAGCAACAGTTCTATCTGAAAGCCTGTCTGCACATTCCAATACATCCATTTTAATATGTCTAGAGTTTTAACATCAAATATTTTTTGATTTCACATAAGAGACATGCCTCGAAATTGTGTGCACCTGATGTCTTGAGATATTTCTTGTTTATTTCTTGATGGATAAAGAAGTGTAAGTTAAATATATTCAAAATATAAATATTATTTTTAAGCACAGATGCCTGAATCTATTGTATAAACAGATGTGATTTTGATGTAAAAAAAAAATCATTAAATATCTTGAATACACTAGCTAACCAGCACAGTTATCAATTGATTTCCAGTTCATCTTATCAGTATAAATGAGATTTAGCCACTTTTATCTCAGAAGCAGATCGAGTCCAAAACTTTGTAGACCAGTGTTACAGGTGATTTTAAAGCTAAAAAAATACCTAGAAAAACACGGATATTGACTTTGAGTGAAGTCGCCTCTCCACAGATCTGACCTGTCTGGTTTGTCTCCATGAAGATAGAAAGGTTTAATACCATACTGTGAAACATTCCAGACAAAGCAAAACATTTGACCAGAAAAGTTACACAATGCACCTTTAATTGATCATTTGCACCTTCTCTGGGGGTGTGAAGCTAACTGAAAGCACTGCTCTGTTAGAAGCTCTGTTACTAAAATTAGACATTGTTATGCACTCGGCCCATTCATCACTTATTCACAACTAACGTGAGTCAGTATCGTCATATTTTCTTTGTGTTTTGGTCATTATTAAGCATGCTTTTCTGTATTTTACCTAAACAAATTACAGTTTAAGCCTCTATTTACTGTTTGCAGGTATCAAATTGGTCAAAAATAGGAACAGCAGGGACATTTCTTGAATAAAACTGGGACAAAGTGACACAGGGCTCAAAACTGGGACTGTAAATAGGGACGTCCGGTCACCCTATGCAAAGTCAATACGCACTAGAGGTTTTTGACAACTTACTCAAAATCTGTTATCTCCTTTAGTTCAGCAACGGGAGTGAATGCCACAACTTTTCTGTTCAGTCCAAGCACACATGCACTGTTTGGTGAGTTGGCAAAAACACGCCCTAATTAAGGAAACAGGAAATAACGGTTAATTCAGTTGATGTCCCATAGAATGTGGATGGATGGAGCTCCACTTACCTTGTCGGTAATTTTCAGCCATTTGCTGTGAAATCCACTGCACAGCCTTTACTCCCATCTTGGTCCCAAAGTTTCGGTCAAAGGGAGAAGGTGCGCCTCCCTAAATCCAAGACAATATAGTAAAAATATACATTTATGTGTGTTTACATTTTTTAGTATACATTTTTGTGTGTTTTTAAATGAATCCTTTATTGCACAAAATTGACTCCAGTGAGCTTAAAGGCACATTAGATTTACCACATCAAAAACATACCTGGAGTTGTGTTTTGTTTCATTCACATATGTTTGAGGAATCCTTTTATTATTAGTCTGTCTACATCTCCAAAGCTCAAAATGCTCTGTTGCAACTTGTGATGTCACAAAGCAGTAATTTTCAAAGTTAACTACTACTTTTTGCATTTTGTTCAGTACAGACTAGCCATTCTAGGGCTGAAATCATCCAAATGATTCTAGTGAAGGTGTATGGAGTTTCAAAACACAGTGGAGCACTTTCTGTATTACCACATGACATCACAAGGTGGAACAGAGTGCTTTCATTTTGAGAGAAAAACTAAGGCTGCGTCCCATTACTCTGTCTTACCCCCTTCCCCTTCCCCTTTATCTATGTCTTTGTCTTGCCCCTCGATACTGAGCTGAGAGGGCTCGGGGTACGAATGTTCCCCTAAGAAACGCCACTCGATTACCGTTTGCGTCATCGTCCCTTGCCTCTACCTGGCTGCTACGTCTACAGAGGCGACGACAACTGACGCAAACAAACGTAAACAAATGTCAAGGATTATTGGGTACCTCAGCTTGACAAAAAAACTAGCTTGTTTATGCATGAAAGTTCGATGAAAATGATAACATCGGCTAAACAGACATCACTACAATTAAAACCGCAGCAGTTCAATAAAAATAACGTAGAACATAAGTGTCATAATTGTAAACCATGCTAAACTGTTAACCGATAATTACAACTTCTGAAAATACATTTATGAGACTCCTTGGATGGTCGATGTGAAACTGCCATCCTGATCCCAAAACCTGCCTGAGCTTGTAGGCGTACACCTTCATTCCAAGTCTGGTCGAGAGCTTACTTCGTTTCAAGGGGTATGTAGCCCTCGGCCGTGGCCCGAGCCCTTGATCAAAATTAGAATCGGGACACCCCTTGCCCTCACATGAACGGACAAAACCAAGGGGTAGGGATAAGACAAAGGGGTAAGATAGAGAAATGGGACACAGAGTTTGTGTGATAAACATGTGTGAATGAAGCGAAACATAACTATTTATGAGGAAACATTATAACATAGATCAGAAAATGACATAGGCCCTTTAAGATCAACAGTTGTTTTAGAGTCAGACCTGCTGCAGATGTCCAAGCACGTTCACTCTGCAGTCAAAGACACCTTTTCCCTCCGCAGAGTAGAGTTTATGGATAAAGTCAGTAGTGTAGTGCTCATGGCAGTGTTCATTCCTGTTGACCAAAACCAAAACATATCAAGCGCTGGATACTACAACAGCCGCTCACTGACTCTGTCCCCACTTTAGGTAAATGTAAAAAGCCTTGTTATGGCAGTTACCGTATCACTAATCCTCGCTGAATGTCCTTTTTCATCTTCTCGGCCAAATGCTCAACATTGGTCTGAAAAAAAAACATTAGAAATCAACTTTTTATTTCCAAAAATATGTTGTAGTAAATGTAGTAAAGTACAGTTCTTAAGTATACATTTTAGGTATCTGTGCTTTACTTAAAGGTGCCATGGCATGAAATTTTCACTTTCTGAGGTTTTTGAATGTTAATGTGAGCTCCCCTACCCTGTTTAGTTTTTTGATCGAATAAGTTTCACAGCTCATCCAAGCTTCTTCTTCTAGTATCTCTACTTTTTCTAAAGTAACAAAATTGCTTACTTTTTATTTCCAAAAGTATGTTGTCTTTACTTATACAACCTTAAGGTCGTGGATGGTGAAGGGGTCCTCATAGATGTAGACTGCGTCCGCCCCCACGGCCAGGGCAGTTGATGTTGCCAGATACCCACAGAATCCTCCCATAGTCTCCACCACAAACACACGCCTCTTGGTGCCAGACGCAGACTGCTTGATCATGTCACAACCCTGATCAGGAAAATAAGTGTTAATTCCCTCATAAAGATATAGAGCATCTAAATCAGGCATGTCCAAACTCTGCCCCGTGGGCCAAATGCGGCCCTCAGACAAATTTTTCTTGGCCCTCAGGCTTCCAGGTGAATTGGCCCAAAATTACCTTGAGCAGAACTTTTGACTGCAAGTTTTTTGAAAATCTACTTTGACAATACAATATTTATTATTTATTGTGTGGTTTTGAGGATCTTAGCATGAATAAAAGACTGACGGCTCATTCTAACGTGTTAAACATGCAGATATTTCAATTATTGACTGTCCTGAGCACCAATTTATGGCCCTTGATCGGCCCTCTGCTTCGTCTGTGTTTAGATATGTGGCCCTTGAGGAAAAAAGTTTGGACACCCCTGATCTAAATAGATGATACAGAAGCCTGCCAGCACGCACAAAAAGACTCAAAGACAGCTATTACCCCCAAGCTGTCAGACTACTGAACTCTGGATAATACTGAACTCTCAATAATACTGCACCAAAATACTTTCGTAATGCATAATATGTTTACTGCTGCTGCTCTTTATGAATGTTTCATGTTTGTCACTACCTCACTGTAAATGCTACTGTTACCTGTGCAATAATCTGTGCAATAACCCACGTGCAATACTTATACTATATTATATTATGTGCAATACGAAATTCATTTGAGCAGTATTACCCCCTGTGAAATACTCTACTTACACCTTACTTAATCCTACCTGTAACTTTGTATTTTATTATATTTTATTACATATTTTTTATTACCGTATTTTCCGCACTATAAGCATCGGATTATAAGGCGCACCTTTAATGAATGGCCTATTTTAAAACATATATAGGGCGCACCACATTATAAGGCGCATAGAATAGAAGTTACAGTTGTGGCTGACTACGGTAGCCATGATTAACCAATATTGATCCATATATAAGGCGCATCGGATTATAAGGCGCACTTTCGGCTTTTGAGAAAATTGAAGGCCTTTAGGTGCGCCTTATAGTGCGGAAAATACGGTATATTGTTTACTTTTTTCACTTGTATTTTTATTTCATGCTATTAGTGCTTCTTGACTATCTTAGCGAGTCAACGGGTTCTTCTGATCCTAAACATTTCATTGCATTGTTGACCTTGTGTTGATCCTGCATATGACAAATAAACAGTCTTGAATCTTAAATCTTGAAATATTTTAGTTAATTTCTTTCGGTAGGTGTTTGCCAAGATGGTTTAGTGACAAGCTTGGTGTCTGATAGTCTAATACATTAGAAAATAGGTAAAACTGTAGGGCAGGAACAATTACAGCACAGATACTACCTGTCAAAAGTTTGGACACACCATCTCATTCAGTGCTTATTTTTTCAATATGTTTACTACTTTCGACATTTTATATACATACAGAAAACATCAAATATATTAGGTAACATGTGTGGAGCAAAGAAAAAAACATTGAAGAAGAGGATGTGTCCAAACTTTGTATATTGTTATACAGTAATTAGGAGTATGTTGATTTATTTAAAGCAAAACAAGCTGTGGAAATGTCTCTATACCGCTATATTTATGAACTGATGAATAAAACAGTGCCAGCACCAACACTGGCCAGTACTTCTCCATGTAACAGCAGTAATAAGAGGGTGAGTTTTCTTGTACACAACACATCAAAAGGCTGTGCTCTGTGTTACCGTCATGGCTGCGTTGACAGCTGTGTCTGCTCCCAAGCTGAAGTCTGATCCTGGGACGTTGTTGCTGATGGTGGCTGGGATGACGCACATGGGGATGCACAGCTCTTCAAAATGACGCCTGGCTTCAAACAGCTCCAAAACACCGTGATAGCCCTGAAGGCCGGCATGGAAACGAGTGTTATAAAACTATCTATCATAATACTGTTTTTTTTTTTATTTGTACATTTTATCATCCAGTGAATGGTTTTACCTCAAAGCCACCAATTACAAGCAGCGCTGTAATACTGTACTTGTTGAGTGTGCCGACAATCTTATCTATGCTTTTGGATGGAAGGGATCTAAAGAAAAATAAGGATATGTTCAGTGCAATATCATCAGTTTACATCATTTAAACAGTGGTGGAAGAAGAACAAAATTGTATTACTTAAATAAAAGTACAGATACAGGAGCAAAAAAATTAAGTAAACGTATCACATGAAAAAATCTATTTAAGTGAAAGTATTAAATTGCCTGTTTAAAAATGTACATAAAGAGTAAAAAGTAAAAGGAGAAATTCAATTTGTCAACTGGGCAAAAGTTTATTTGGTCAAATACATTTTTGCAGTTCATCCAAGCTGCTTCTTCAGTTCTGATGGACTCTGCCTATATCTGCCCGAAGAGAGGAGCTAACTACAATGAAACTGAGACTGCCACACCTGTTGTACCTGTTGAGGACAGTGAGGTACAGATCTTGGCCAGAGAAAAGAACTGGTTAAAGAGGCTATTTTTGTGAAAAAAGAGAATTGTTCCTTGAACAGAAATGGAGGTCTCAGGTATCATTTGTCTCCCATCTATATCCTCAAACCTAAATCAAAACAAACAAAGAAAACAATAGGGCAGCAGGTCAGGTCCAGAGGTGTGAAAACACCCATTATGGCCCTGAATGGTTCTGCTAACCAGACCCGAGACTCCACCCCCACTGCATATTGAATAGGCTCAACTAACTAACAGAAACTGTAAACAAATAGGTGCGGTAGTTTCAGAGTAATTTCATTGTATTTAGGTCCTCCCTTCAGGCAGATATAGGCAGTGTCCACCAGCGTCTGACCAGAACTGGAGAAGCAGCTTGGATGAGCTGCGAAACGTATTCGACCAAATAAATTTTTGTCCAGCTGACAAATTCAATTTCTCCTTTTGTCATGGATTCTACCTGGACAACTGATTCTACACACAGTAAAAAGTAAAAGTATTTCAAGTAGATTCTGAGGTCTTATAAAACTTCAAATGTATTGCTTTGATAAAGATTTGATATATATATAATTATTTTTGTTTGCTCAAATGATAAACTTTATAAAAAATAAACCCTCAGCCTTTTCAGCAGGTTTCAAACAATCATAAAACATACTTTTAGTTTTCAGTTCTGTCCAAAAATGTAGTGGAGTAGAAAGTACAGCTACCTGCTCTCAAATGTAGTGAAGTAAAAAATATCCACTTTCAAATGCACTATAGATACCTAAAATATCTACTTAATTACAGTACTTTACTACTAGTACTGTTACGTTCCACCACAGCATTTAACAATACATTTCCTAGACATGACACAGCATTGGGTCCACGAGATGAGGTGTAAATCAGCTTAGTTCACCCTTTTTTTTGTCTGAGCTGTGTGTGGGAAAAATATCTTTACAGATCATTTTCAAGATCTTGTCCCAAGCCTTATAGATAACTTTCTCTTACCTAAACCTAGAATTTAATATTCGAATATAATCGTAATTGTGTTTACTCTCACCGTTTTGTCCCAAGTATGGAGCCTCCTTGACCAGTCCATCCTGCAACCATGTGCCACATCATCTCAAACCCCTGTGAGTAAAATGCATTTGTTGGTATTCACTAAAGAGTACACTACGAAGACAAGACTACAAAGCATGAGTTCAAATACATACATCTCCATTAGCCAGTCCTTCAAAGCCATTATGAAAAGCATAGACCCTGTGCCCATGAGCAATGGCTAACCTGACCGCAGACCTCACAGCAGCGTTCATCCCTGGAGCCGGTGCTCCAATATTCACGATGCCTAAAGTGTACTCAGTCTGGAAATAAACGTCATTTAGATTGAGGCCTCAAGTGTAATTCACAGATCAAACCTTCAAAAGAATCTGGCCCCTGACCTTATCTTGGGCGGGTTTTTGGAACGCAAGAAGTTTGTAGATATTCCAGTTAGTTTCAAAGCTCCTGCAAGAAGAGTTTTTGTCCAGTAGATGTAGTTTTGCATTATATTTTACATTTGTAAGAAAAGCAACATTAGTTTCCCTTACCCTCCACGCAGTTTGACAGCTTCATCAAACCTCTTCTCATTCATAGCTTGCTGGACAAGTTTAGTCTTTAAGAAGCAAAAGGTGGTTTAGTTGTGTTGATGACGATACTGTGCCTGTCTATAGAAAACAGTGGCTCACCATTTCCACACACTCCATAAGAGGCAGCCTGACCGCGTGGTTACCGGACAGGGCAATCACACAGGCCGGAGTGTCTGGGGTCGCCTCCATCAGGGCCATTACTGCCTCTACACCCAGTTTACTGCTCTGTGCAATGGAAGAGACATTTTCAGATTTAAAATATAAATAGTAGTAACCTATGCATGGAAAACAGAATATAATCTTTCAGTAAAATCCTGGTGTTAAATTCACCAAAATTCTGTCGAAGGCTGAAGGAGTCCCTCCTCTCTGAACATGGCCCAGGACGGTCACTCTGGTGTCGTAACCAAGCCTTTTAACCACCAGCTAAAGTAGATTAAAATATGAGTGAATATAGAAACATATAGAAACAACATTTTAATACTCATTTACTGCAGTATAAGGGAGATTACTTACATCTTTTATGTAAGTGGATGAAATTAGCTTTCCATTTCTGTCAATAGCGCCTTCTGCAACGATTATGATGTTGAGTCTGGATCCACTGCGACTCTGTGGTTAAAAAGTAACATTAAAAACCAAACCTACTGAAGCATGCAATATTGTTTACAGCAGTATACAGCTCTCGCTCTCTTACATATACAGTATAATGTCACAGAGCTGTAGCTCACCGCCTCTAGACGAGCACACATGCGGTCCTCCCATCCTTCTTGTGGGGGGACTTCAGGTATGAACAACCAGTCTGCCCCAGCCGCCAGTGCTGAAACTAAAGCCAGATACCTAATGTGGGACAAAGATTAAATTCAGTTAATATTTTAATCTCTAATGTATCTAAAAAAAAGCTGATAACAAGCAACTCACCCACAGTGACGTCCCATGACCTCCAGAACAAAGGTGCGCTGGTGGCTACAAAAGAAAGAGTTACAATCATAACGGAATATCAAATACGCATTATTTGACTATGGCTTTAAGTAAACAATCAAAGCTAAGGCAGGCAAAATTAAGGTAAGGTAAGCACAATATATTGCCATCTGGCTTATGTTTGAGTTTAAAACATAATTTTAGCTGCTACTAACCTTTGAGCAGTAGTCATTATAGCATCAACGATCTCCATGATGCGGTGCAGTGCAGAGTCAGCTCCTATGGTCATGTCAGTGCCACAGAAGTCGTTGTCAATGGATCCCACCAACCCCACAATGTTAAGATGGTCATATTCTTTGGCCATTGTATCTGCAATTCTCCCTGGAGGCATCACACATACCAAAAAAATAAATAATTACAACAGTGACAGTGCACCTTTAAAGATCCCATGACATGGTACTTCTTTATGCTTTTATATGGCGCCTTAGTGGTTCCCTAATACTGTAAATGAATCCTTCTTCAAAATCAAGACTCAGTGCATGAGATAAGATAAGACAGTCAGAGTCATAAACATGTCTCTGAAACACTTTATTCTGGACGTTGTTGCTTGAATGCAAATGAGGCGGACAGAGACAGGCCAGTGCAGTGGGTGGGTTGTGGCCACTGTTTCCTGGATTAGCGATGCGGTGTGCGCTGTCACCCACTTCCGCTTTTTAAGTGCTTGGGACGTGTCTCATATCTTCCTATGAAAAAAAAAAACAAATTTCCACAGAAAATAAAATTAAACCACTGCTGTTGGACATCCAGACGGGGGGTGGAAACCTTTCCACGAGTGTGACGTCAGAAAGTTCCTTTGTTCAGAATTGCCCGTTTGGGCTGTCTTTTTTTGAAATGCGGAAAAAGGATCTCAAATGCTCAGTTTACACATTTCGCAACTTTTAGCCATGAAGGGGGGGCTAAACAGGGTAGGGGAGCTCACATTAACATTCAAAAACCTCAGAAAGTGAAAATTTCATGCCATGGGACCTTTAAAGGACCTATATTACACTATTTTATTTACTTTGTTATAATGTTGTTTCCTCATCAAGAACATACTTGGGAGTTTTGTTTTATTCACACAAACCCTGTATATTTTGGCTGAGTTCTTCTCTCAAACAAAAACACTGTTCCACCTTGTGATGTCATGTGGTAATACAAGGAGTGCTCCACTTAAACTCCATACACCTTCACTAGAATCGTTTGGATAGTTTCAACTCTGGAATTGCCAATTTCTACTGAACAAAAGGTAAAAGATGTTAATTGAAAACTAGGTGGAACATCACAAGGTGGAACAAATAGTTTTGAGCTTGAGAGATGTAGACAGCCTAATAATGCAGGATTATTAGGCTGTCTATATCTCTCAAGCTCAAAACTATTTGTTTTGTATTTCCCCCAAGTGCCTTCAAGTCCCTTAGCCCTTATACCCAGTAGTGTTTATTCCCGTGTCCACATCCCCCAATGTGTCGTCTGAGTAGTTTGCAAATGTTATTGTGGTTTTAAAATATGTAACTTAAATAATAAAAGATAAAAAAAAAATGCAGGATTACTCAAACATGTGTGAATGAAGCAAGACACAACTCCAGGTATGTTTTTGAGGAGGTAACAACTTTCTAACATGACTTAAAGCAGGGGTGCTCAACCTTTTATTAACCAAGATCTTCTTTTGAGGTTGATGGTGTGCCGAGATCTACCAAGAGGTGGGTGGGGCAAATAGACATGGCAAATATGGGCTTTTGGAGTGAGATTATTTTTAAAGTCGCATAGAGGCGAAAAAATCGGATTTGGGTCATTTCAGGCTGCAGTGTGAACATAGCCCAAGATATGCAGTCCTAAAACCGATACATATCCGATCTTTTGGCATGCGACTTCAGTCTGAACGGCCAGGTCACGTTCATCCGACCTGGGTGTGTTTCCTCCAGCGAGAGTGGTACAAGTAGGCGCTCACAAATCTACACAAACGTTCTTCTCGTCATGCGAAAATAGTATATGAACTCTGTCAGTGAAGCCGCGAAGCACACAGCAATCCCACCACTCTTGGCTGCAACTCCGCACCAACACAATTTCTACGGATGTTGTTACCACTGCCCCAAAAAAAGCCATGGCCAAAAACCTTGTCCTTCTCCTTCTCCGTCTCCTCCTTCAAACAAATAAGCTGTACATGTTTTGGCTCCGGAACGACAGCAACTTTAGGCTATTTCCGTGAACACTGAGCATGCTCACTGCACGTGACCTCGTCGTGTCCTCCAAGGCGCATGCGGGACACTTTTGGGACGTTTAAAGTTCACACTGGAGATCACATACAAGTCGCATTTAATTGGAAATGTGAACAACCTCGCAAAAAAATCGGATTTCACAAAAAAATCGTAATTGAGCATTAAGCCCTGCAGTCTGAACGTAGCCATAGACACGCATTTCTGGCGATCGACTGACATGATCAAATGGTAGACCGCGATCGACTGGTTGGGCACCCCTGACTTAAATTGACTTAGATAGTCATTTTTGCAAAATATAGGACCTTTTAAAACAATTTACCTTTCTCAACCAATTCCTGAAGCAAGCCACTCCACTCGGTACGGAAGATATTAGCGCCGGTCAGACTGCCGTCCCCTCCGCACACGCACAGGTTGGTGATGCCTCTTTTGACCAAGTTAAAAGCAGCAGCAAGTCTACCCTCGCGAGTGGTGAAGGCCTTGCACCTGGCACTACCTATGACAGTTCCTCCCTGCATAGTACAGGCATACACTTAAGTATGTCTTAAGCAACAGATACAGAATAGACAGCAGGACAGCTGATTGCGTTATCTACAAAATTAAAAGATTTTTGGGCACACCAATGTTTGCATGTCAGACAAGCCTAAAAATGAATGAACAGATCAGATTTGGTGAATATGAAAAAGAAGCATTAAATTTGCCACATAAATCTGATCTGCATGATGCAAAGTTATAGATACTGGATTATCTTGAACCATATTAATTACCATTCCAAGGTTATATTCGTTTCTAAAAGTTCTAAAAGAAACCAAAATTACATCAATGAAGTAATACAGTTTCAAAGCAGGACAGCTTGCCATTGTGGTTTGTGCATAGTCCAACATGCAGACAGCCATAATGGGACAACAGTCTATGTACTGGTTGGTCAATAGCATTATCTATTTTTAAAGCTAAATCTGCTTCACTACATTAGGTATAAGGGCATTTTGTTTTGTTAATGGTCAACTGATTAAGTCTGGATACAGCAATATACAACAAGCTGTTTGCAGTTGGACAAACTAAGAAAAACAACACTTGTTTATAGTGACAACATGCAAAATAAGCTAGTGTTAAACAATAGTTACAAGCTCAATTCCCCTTACCAGAAAATTCACTTTTAGACAAGTGGACAGATTGGAGTGAGACAGAAAAGAATGTCATAACAGTATAAATGGACACATATGACCAGTATATTCTGAATAAAACATTATTTATGTTATGCCATGAGCAGTGAGGTGTACTCACCAGTTGGATGATGTTGGTCACACTGTGCCAATGAGCCAGTTTGATGTTATCCCCTCCGTCTACCAGACCCTGGTACCCCTACGAATGAGTAACAGGTTTGTATAAAGTCATAATAAGGCCGTTTACACAACAGGAGCCATAAAGAAACATGAAGCCAGACTCACCTCATGGATTAGATAGACCTTGGCCCCAACATAGATGCCCATTCTGGTGACAGCTCGCACCGCAGCATTCATTCCTTTTAACACCAGAACACATCATAACTCAAACATAATCACACACATCATACAAACATAAATCGGGGCTAGGCAAATAAAGGTCCTACATTACACAAAATTGACTCTTGTGAGCTTTAAGACATGTTAGAATGTTGCTACGTCATCAAAAACATACCTGGAGTTACGTTTTCTTTAATCCACACATGATTGAGTAACCCTTTATTATTAGTCTATCCATATCTCCAAAGCTCAAAATGCTCTGTTCCACCTTGTGATGTCATGAAGCAATAGTTTTCAAGTTGTCAGCTGCCTTTTAACTTTTATTTACTAGAGATTGGCAATTTCAGGGATGAAAGTATCTGAATGATTCTAGTGAAAGTATGTGGAGTATACAAGGAGTGCTCCACTGTGTTCCAGAGGACATCACCAGCTGAAACAGTGTTTTCGTTTGAGTGAAGAACTAGCCTAAACATGCAGGGTTTGTGTGTTAAACAAATGTGAATGAAACAAAACAAAACAAAACTCCCAAGTATGTTATTGATGAGGAAACAACATTAACAACACTGTGGAGCACTTCCTGTATCACCACTTGACATCACAAGGTGGAACAGAGTGTTTTCTGTTTGAGAGAAGAACTAATAAACCTGATGTGAATGAAAGTGGTCTGTGCGTGAGTGTTGGTGGTGGGAGGGGCTGATGGCGCAGATTGGCAGCCTCGCTTCTGTCAGTCTGCCCCAGGGCAGCTGTGGCTACAAAAAAGTAGCTTACCACCACCAAGTGTGGAGTGAATGAACAATGAACTGTAAAGTGCTTTGGGTGTCATGAAAGGCGCTATAGAAATGCTATGAATTATTATTATTATTATTAAACCTAATTATGCAGGGTTTGTGTGTTAAACATATGTCAATGAAAAAAAACACAACTCCAGGTGTTTGTGATGAAGAAACATAGAGTAATATGTGCCCTTTAATCAAAAGTTCATCAATCATGTCTTATAGTCAATATATGGATGGGATTTTGACCCATTCAGTCAATCCTCTGCCAGTAAAAGCAGGTGGTTTGGAGCAGAATTGAGATTTCATTTAATAATCTTTCATGTTAAATAGAACAGAACAGTCTGTGTTGTTTATGTTCATAAAGCCGATGCTAAACGCCTTTTCATATTGTTTTTGAACACTAAATGAAATCAAATTGAAACCCGAGATTAATCAATATGAGGACAAAAATCTTTATAGCTTTTTACCCATTTCACCCAGCTTCATTATAAATACAAGAACCTGCAAGGCCACTGTTGTTGTAAGATCCTCCACTGTTATTAAAGCTGGTAAACCATATGCAATGCACTCTTTATTTACATTATTTAATTTGCTGTGTGGGGAAAAAATGTCATGGATGTCACTTTAGGCTTATCATAATATTGGGGGATTTGCCTCTGATAAAGAACTGAAACTGCCAGCTGCCGGTGTCAGATATTCAACATAACGCAATAAAATTTCAATGACAAGGAAATTAGTACTGTAATTGCCTTATTTCGGAGCCTACGTGGTCTATTTTCTCTTTAACTCATTTTCAGAGTTAAAGAAACAGTGTATGCAAAAAGTTCTGTACAGATCTTAAGTGTAAAAAGTCCCATTTGCATTTATGAAGTTCTTATGTTATTAATGTGATATATCTGCAATATTAAGACATTTGAGTGTACTATAGCGCCTTCACTGTGTTGAACACGCGTCATAAATCAGTGTTGAACAAATCGTACTGGAGCCAAACCATGAACCAAATGCACACTTCACACCCTGTTTTTGTGCGTAAAAGCGCAGAGCTGACGTGCAGAATAAAACACCCACCTTGTGCATCTCCGCCGCTGGTCAACACGGCCATGGCCCGTCCAGCCCCCGTCATCTTCATCTTCTCCAGGTCTACTGAGTTGAGTCTCTTCATTGTTTCCAGATTATTCTAAAACAATGACACATTCAATGCTTGTTACAAAAAAAGTAGGCAATAATTTGGTTTGGTCCTAGGGTTGCTTCCTCGTTTGTAGCTTCTTGTAGTGAGCGTTAAGCCCCAGCGAAGACTTCCCCACAGCTCGACTCCTCCCATAGACAGAAGACAGGCTGGAGAAATGTTTTTCTCGCTCCACGCACCGTTTACGCACCGCGCCCCATTACAGCGCTCCGCCAGCGTCAGGTCAGTGCGTAACGAGCGCGTCGGAGTTTGGACCTGCCCATGAAAGTTCAGCGGCACGTACTCCGCGGATCTACATTGAGCCATTGGATTGCGCTAAAAACAGAAACAGGAAACGCTAAAGCAGGCCACAGTGTTTGCCTTCAAAGACTCGTGTAATAATGCAAACCTATAATGATCAGATCAGTAACCACAGGCCTACACGAAAAGGGACACAGATTGTATTTTAATATGCATACCACAGAGAAACTAATTGAAATGCCCATTAAATATTCATTAAAGCTATTATGACACTGTGAAGGTTACAGTTTACATATTTTATTTGGAATTTGGGGGAAATGTTGTCAGTAGTAAAATGTTCCTTTTACCCAAACACATACCTATAAGTAGTAAAATCAGAAAAACTGATAATTTTACAGTGGTCTCTTATTTTTTTCCAGAGCTGTAGGGCATTCAGTTATTACAGATCACGCAGGCCTAAACATCATCTGCACGACAGCCCACAGGTCAGGTCAAATTACTAAAGAAGTACAGTGCACACAAACTGTCCTTTACAACACAAACGCTGGCACTTTTCCAGCAGAAACGCTGAATCATCATAATTTACTCTGCTGCTCAATCTGAACCTATTATTTATCATGGCCTACTTTCAAGAATTTAACTTGAGTGAAAGTACAGACACTCAAGTAAAAGATTACTCAAGTGAAAGTAGACATGAAAAAAATCTACTTAAAAGTATTCAATACAAAGTAAAGAGATTTTAGAGCAATTAAAGCATAAATTGTGATAAGAATTTAGCTGATTTTAAGTGATTATAAATTGATTTCTTAATTTGTCTATCTGTCTCTGTGTTTTTGTGTATTTGTTTTGCTCAGAGTTGGGATGTTAAAGTGTCAGGCATTTCAGCAGGTCTCAAACCATGAAGAATAGTACTTTTTACTTTTCAGTCCAGTGAAAAAAATGTAGTGAAGTTCAAATTACAGCTACAAGGTCTCAAATGTAATGAAGTACAAGTAAAAATCCAAGTAAAATACAGATATCTAAAAATACTACTTAAGTAGGCCTATTGTACTTTTACTTTTTTGTATTTTGTTACTTTCCACAACTGCCTACTTTATAACAGCAGCTGTCTTTGGCTTTCTGCAGTGAATATTATTGGCCCTCACTAAAGTTAAAGGAGAATTAACGTTTTTTACAATCTGAGCCTTATTTTGGTAATAAAACAGGTTGTTTTACTCACCCATAGCACTTTGGTGTCATATGGAGCACTTCCGGAGATGTTTTAGATTAGCGATATCCGTAACGTGAGTTCTCGGGGCACATGTTTGCAGTCTCCAAATAACACAAACTTTAGCACTTCATAGAAGCTCGATGTCTTAGTCTACACTTTCGTTTGAGTCAAAAGTGGCCAGTAATCCGAGATTTATCCGTAATTTACAGCTTTGCGTTTCATGTTTGGGTCCCGAGAGCTGAGAGCGAAATAAACTGACTCCGCACATGCGCACTGGCGTCCTCATCTACTCGAAACTATGGATAAATCTCGGATAAAGTGGATAAAGGATAAAGTGCTATGGGTGAGTAAAATAACTTGTTTTATTACCGAATTAAGGCTCAGATTGTAAAAAACGTTAATTCTCCTTTAAAGGGATATGCCACCCCCAGGTCAAACTTGGGCATCTCCCCACAGTCCAGAGACTAAAATAAGTGGTGGAAAGCGTTTTCCTGGTCACCCAGCCATTGTCCGAGTCTGTCAGCATTGACCGCCGCGGTATCTGCAGCTACTCCGTGTTAGACTGGAGTCTAACGGCGCCAGAGAAAGATTTCGGCCAAAAGGAATTAATTTGCTCGATGCGTTTCCCAATTACTTTCTGTGTAGTGCGCATTCATATCGAGTGCAAATAAATGTGCAAATCAACACGGAGAGCTTGACTTGGTAATTTTGGGTGGGAACTATTTTTCAGTGCGGAAAAAGAAAGCCGAAGCACAGAGCACGCTGCCAGGGGAATCCCTGTTACGCACCAGGAAGGGAGTTCCCCTGTTGCGCAGCGTGGTGTGTGCTTCGGCTTTCTTTTTCCGCACTGAAAAATAGTTTCCACCCAAAATGACCAAGTCAAGCTCTCCGTGTTGATTTGTACATTTATTTGCACTCGATATGAATGCGCACTACACAGAAAGTAATTGGGAAACGCATCAAGCAAATTAATTCCTTTTGGCCGAAATCTTTCTCTGGCGCCGTTAGACTCCAGTCTAACGCGGAGTAGCTGCAGATACCGCGGCGGTCAGTGCTGACAGACTCGGACAATGGCTGGGTGACCAGGAAAACGCTTTCCACCACTTATTTTAGTCTCTGGACTGTGGGGAGATGCCCAAGTTTGACCTGGGGGTGGCATATCCCTTTAATGGTGAGGGGTATTGCTCTTTTTCTTATTATTCTTTTCTTTCCCCATAAATAGCAAAAAGAGCTGAAGAAGCAGCTTGGATGAGCTGTGAAACGTATTCGACCAAATAAACTTTTGTCCAGTTGACAAATTGAATTTCTCCTTTTGCCATGGATTGAGGGATTATACACACATTCCCCATAAATAATCACATTTTGTTCCACTGAATGTCAATGAAAAGTCCCAAATCAAATTACGATATAGAAATTGAATGGCCCGGCAAAAAATCAATAAAATTGACATCACAACAATGGCCCAAAGCGACCAGACTCAACAGCGCTCCTGGAAACTTCAAAAATTCCAAATGAATGGAAGGATGAGAAGCATATTTTGCCGTAGGTCATCAAACAGTGATAGAACTCCAGGAGACAAGCCAAAAAGCCAGTCATTGTTCTGGTCTATAATGAAAAGGAAGTTGGTCATATTGGCTCAAAAATTTGCTGCTGTTTTAACGGTGTCTTGGCAAAACGATTCAAGTCCCTGGTTTTTGGTCCAAATGAGCTCAGATTTGACAAGTCACATCTACAGACATAGGTTCACAAAAATTATCTTTTTTTTTTGTGATACTCATGGTTTGCCCGTAGCATGCCGACGAAAAACCCCTTAATTTCCTCTTTCTTTGATGACCTCTCACGGCCACAGGCATTGGCCTAGAGAGCTCAAATTCAAATCATAATTCCGAATCTAATGGAATATGAAATATAATAAAAGTGATCACTATAGCGCCCCCTACCATAGACATTAACGTCAACATTGTCAGATTTGTACCAAATTTGGGGATTAAATTCTATGCATGACTATGAGCAAAAAATATATATTATGGATATGGGGCATTTTTCATGGTTGGCCAGCAGGGGCGCAAGTACTCACCCAAAAAATTGTAAAACATGTTTTAAAAGGCACATGCTTAGTTGATGGTGCTGAAATTTAAATGACTGATACACTGCATGACCCTGATTCCATTGATAAGTCAAACAGAGTTATCAGTGCTACAGTGCCACCTATAGAAATGTACAAAGTTTACTATGGGGAGGAAAAAAAATACTTTGACATTAATTCATGAAACTTTACACAATATTCACTGACATGCTCCTGATCATAAGATCATAAGAGGCAATAAGACCTATAACCTAGTTTATATACTCTTGCCTCTAGAATCATTCATTTTTTAGAAATTTAAAGGCGCACTATGCAACTTTAATCGTGGAGGGTGTGTCAGGAGCAATGCTCCTGACCATAAAAGTCACGTGACCTCTGGCCTACTTTCTATAGTTTGCCTCTAGAATCAGTCATGTTATCCAATTTCAAAGGTACACTGTCATGTTTTGGTGCAGGAGCTGTGGGTCAGGGAGGCGGTTGGGAAGAGAAAGTCCTCAGAGGTCGCGTGGGGGAGGGCTGAGGGCCATTATCGATTGTCTTTAATTAAAATTGATCTTATGTATAGCCTATATATTGTTTCTGTAGCATGTGTAGCTCCTCTATCCAACTTAATACAAGTCAGTACAATATCACCTTCAAATGTGAAGATTCCCTTATGATTCCCCCTGTGACCTTTGTGTCTTGAGGCAGTTCGCCGCTCTTCTCCTCTGTTTGAACGTATGATCAATTTGTGATTAGTGTCACAGTGTCCCCAGGGAAGGTACGCGCAGACCGTCAATCTGGACACTTACCCCTGAGGTATGGGGCTCTTTTCTCTAATGTCCACAGTGTTTCATTCAGTTTTCCAAACCGCTCAATGTTGTCCAGTGTTTTGTGCGATGATCGCCACTACATGTGTTGGGCACTATATTGTTGTGCGCAAGGTTACGCGCCCTGTCACTCCTGCAAGTCAGAGCGGCGTCCAGATAAAATATTAAACATGTCTTGTGTGTCATGTATAGACCACGTGTCATGTCTCATGTATAAAACATGTCCCTGGCTCGTGTGTCCTGCCCATTTGGTGCGATATCAGTATTTATTCTGCAGATGTAACACAAACTGAGGGCGAGAGCTCCCGTGCACCGAAAGAGTGACTCCTGAAGAGTCTAAACTCAGGTGACTTTTCTGTCCTCCTCTTTGATTGATTATGTGAGGCCATTGATTGAGATGACTGACAGGAGACAGAGGGGGGGGGGGAGAAGGAGGGAGAGAGAGAGTGAGAGAGAGAGGGAGGGAAAGAGAGAGAGGGAGGGAGAGGGGGGGGGGGAGAGAGGGAAAGAGAGACTGTTATTGAATGTGCGCACTTGTTTTATAGATTTATTATAGAAAGAACAGAGAGATTGTATTGTTTTACAGCCCTGCCCTCAGTAAAGAAGTGAACAGTTCAACATTCACGGTACACAGCGTTCTGCTGTGGCTTTACAGATTGTCAGGAATGAGTGTAATAATAAAAAAAAGACCAACAGCTTTTAATGTCATGGCATGAAATTTTCACTTTCTGAGGTTTTTGAACGTTAATGTGAGCTCCCCTACCCTGTTTAGGGCCCCCCCATGGCTAAAAGTTGCAAAATGTCTAAACTGAGCATTTGCAGTCCTTTTCTGTGTTAGAAAAAAACACAGCTCAAACGGGCGATTCTGAACAAGGCAACTATGTGATGTCACATCGAAAAATGCAGCTCCACCCCCGTCTGTGTCTCTACTCAGCGTCTCTGTAAATCACGCCCATAGAGTTTGGACTGCGAAGGAAATGCGAAATGCGTTTTTTTATTTGCCTGGAGGCACTTGCGAGTGTTTCTAGGCTCGGATGTCCTTTATCTGAGCCTGTGGACATCTGAAACAGCAGTGGTTTAATTTTATTTTCTGTGGAAATGTGTTTATTTTTCAATAGAACGCTTCTCATCTCTTCCTCTGCGCAAAAACGCGGAAGTGGGGCCAGCGCACAGCGCACAGCTGAAGAGGAAAGAGCGGAGAGTTTGGCCACGCCCCCACCCGCAACTCTGGCCTATCTCTGTCCTCCTCATTTGCATTCAAGCAACAACGTCCATAATGGAGTGTTCCAGAGAGATATTTATGACTCTTTCTCATCTTATCTCTCTTTCTGAGTCTTGATTTTGAAGTATTCATTTACAGTACTGTATTAGGGAACCATTAAGGAGCCATATAAAAGCATCAAGAAGTACCATGTCATGGGAGCTTTAAGTAACACAAACAACATCCTGGTCATGGCAGACTGATCCAGCAGAGGGCACTTCTGTGCCGCAGAGATCACAGTACAACTCATCGAAGACTTGAAACAGAACTGTGCGTGAGTCTGAAGGACACTCTGTCCTCACTCTGTCCTCACTCTGTCCTCACAGTGTCCTCACAGTGTCCTCACTCTGTCCTCATTCTGTCCTCTGTCTGAACGGAGCATTTCCTGCAGCGCTGCAGCTCAGCGTGAGTACACCGCAGACTCTAGACTCCTGCAGGAGGAAGAACAGGAGTATCTGTAGCTGTGAGTAGAATACAGTACATAGAAACCAAGTTGGTTTTGTTTGTTTCAAGACAGTAATAATGGGTGGGGGCAAGTGAAAAAGTTGTTTAAGCTAAAAATGTTGCCTGGGGCAAACTCTGAGCCACCCCTGTTGTTTCTGGGATGGCCTGAAGTTTCTAAAGTAATACATAGGTTATAGCTTATAGGCTAGAGTTAGTAACTTCTGAGTACTTTGTGTGTAGAATCCCTCACTCTTCTGAGAACATTATTGATGAGAATGTTGAAAAGCTGGAATACTTAGTCCTGTGCACCTTGAGAGTTCTATTTGTCTTGATTAGAAGGGAAATGGACATCTGAATGCGTGTGGAACTGTTTACCAGCCATTTACGCTGCAGATAAAACAAATAAGGACTAGTGGACTATATTTTGGTGGATGGAGGAAAAGTGATAACTTTAAGTTGGATAGAGAAATGCACAGAGGGGAAAATGGTTTAAAACACCTTGGGGAAAAGAGAGTTCATTATGTGGGTTGTATATTATTTGTTCCTTCTTTTTGGACTTTGGAGTTTCTATAAGAACAACATGGTTTTGTATAAGACTTCATGGCCTATGAGACTTATGTGTACATGTGTTATTACAAAGGTGAAAATGGTAAGAAGAACAACATTAAATAGATGGCTCTAAGTGAGAATGATTTTTTTTATTTACTGGGCAAGGAAAATGAAAAAGATTAGATTATACTGTTGATTATAATATATTATTATATATAAGTGAACCTTATACGAAATATGCAAACATAGGCCATTTAACGACACATGATTCCTCAAAATTATAAAACAAATGAGTTTTGGTAATGATATAGATCCTGATCCAGATAATAATTTTATAAAAACTATACAATCAATGATTGTAAATATTATACTCAATTATATTCAATTGTGGATGGATGGAGCCTTTACAGTAATTCATTTCAATAGTAGGAATGTGTGAAATATTTTCAGAGTCTGCGTCCTACTTAAGACCACATTGGCCAGCTTCCCCACAGAGTCTATAAAAATTACAATAACATCAAAGATTATAATAGATGATGTAAGAAATTTAGTGTCATTGCTGTTGGAAACCTGACTAGATGCCGACTTTATCTCAGCCATGCTTAGCAATAATCTATCTCCAAACCAACAAGGATCACAAATGACACAGCTCCACTGATAATATCTTCACAAATCAATTGGGGAGCCACATTACATCTGGATTACTTATAAATGACATAAGTGATCATTTTCCTATATTTAGTATTTTACGTCAACTCACACAAATAAACTAGGAAGGCTGTTTTTCTTAAACTGTGATTCAACATCATCTGTTCCAGTTATGTGAAAGTATTAATTCAATGTAAAATTCTGGTCTGAAATACTTTCTGAATTATACAGTGTGGGTATCAATAAAAGACTAGTGTCCCTCAATAGCTCTGAATCTAATTAGATCAATTTTTTCAATTCTCAAACATTTACACAATAGTGTAAACACAAGAGCCAAGTATTGCCAGTGCTAACATTTAGATTATTTTTTGCGTCTCAGTAGATTGCATAGCTTGACCGCTGCAATAATGCTTGGAACATTGGCTTTTACCAGGCTGGCTCTACAGGGATTCATATTTTTGTGTTAAAATTTGAGTGAACACATTGTAATTCAAAACAATCCAATCTTTTTGTGTGTCAGAAAGATGTTCCTGTACATGGTTGGACTTTTGGCCCTGTTCCTGATCTACCGCTGGCTGAAGGAGCAGAAGAGAGTCCCAAATAAAGGAGACAGGTTTGTGTACATCACAGGCTGTGACAGTGGCTTTGGGAACCTCCTGGCTCATCACCTGGACACACTGGGATACCGCGTTATTGCCGGCTGCTACACGGAGAAGGGAGAGGATGTGCTGAGGAAGACCGCCTCCGATCGACTGACCACGGTCCAACTGGACGTCACTGACACCGCAAGCGTTGCCAAAGCAGCGGACCACATCAAGAGTTTGGTGGGAAATAAGGGTAGATTAAACTATTGCATTTGGGTATGCACTTGTTCCAACCAATCAGTTAAACTTAACTTATACAGCCATTTTCTTAAAATTTACTTTTGTGAATTTTTAGCCATGTTATAATGCTGTTACCTCCTCAAAAACATACCTGGAGTTGTGTTTCATTTAATTCACACATGTAACCATTTATTATTAGTCAGTCTACATCTACAAAGCTCAAAATGCTCTCTTCCACCTTGTGATGTCATGAAGAAGTAGTTTTCCAAGTTAACAGCTACCGTTTACCTTTTGTTCAGTTCAGATTGGCAATTTCATAACTTTCACTAGAATTATTTGGATGGAATTGGAACTAAAGGTAAACGGTTGCTGTTAACTTAAACTACCACTACATGACATCACAAGGTGGACTCCAGGTAACAGTATTTTAACGTTACTTAAAGCTCAATATAATGTAATGTATAAGATATAATATAATGTATAAGACCTAAAGCAAATGATCACTCCAAAATACAAAAAAAATTCACATGCAAGGAAAAATGTATGCATTGTGTAATTTGTGATTTCTTTACAGGACTCTGGGCTGTGGTGAACAATGCGGGAGTCGCTATTCCATCAGCGCCCACTGACTGGCTCACTATAGAGGACTACAGGGGCATGCTGGCTGTCAACCTGGATGGGGTCATTAGTGTCACTCTAAGTATCCTGCCTCTGATAAAGAAGGCCAAAGGTCGAGTGGTGAACGTGGCCAGTGTCTTTGGGCGCATTAGTCCATTTGGTGGTCCCTACTGCATTTCCAAATATGGGGTGGAGGCTTTCAATGACAGTTTGAGGTGAGGATATTAGTGCATGAAGCTAAATTTAGTGATGCATTGTGAGCTTTTGTTGTTACCTCCTCAAAAACATACCCAGAGTTGTGTTCTGTTTCATTCACACATGTCTGAGTACAGGGAGTCCTCGGGTTACGACGTTGATCCGTTCTTAAGACGCGTCGTAACCCGAATTTCGTCGTAAACCGGATTTTGCCTTTGATCTTCCAACCAAAGCACCAATAACCTTTCCATCTCAATAATTAGACCACTACGATGCTTGTTTATCACTGCCGCTTTCATAGGAGCAGATCAGAGCCCACATCAGGTACTTCCGCCCACATTGGACACGCACACGAGGCTGTCTTCTTCTCCCTACAACCACAACAGAGCGTATTCTTCCGCCGTGCGCCGCGCGCCGCATGCGTTTGTTTACATCTTTTACCACGCTAAACCGTGTAAGACGGAATGACGCGTAATATATACATATTTTTTTTAATGGGGGCGCGTTCGTAACCACGAAACGTCGTAACCCGAGACCGTCGTAACCCGAGGACCCCCTGTAATCCTTTATTATTAGACTGTCTACTTCTCCAAAGCTCAAAATGCTCTGTTCCACCTTGTGATGTCATGTAGTGGTAGTTTTCAAGGTAACAGCTATCTTTTACCTTAAGTTCAGTAGTAGGGGGTAAAGATTGGAATTAAGAGTTCTAAGTTAAAGCAGGACTCACATGGAACATGGACATTGTGAGTGTTTGGCTTTAACTAGAAGTAGCTATTACCAATCCAGTATAATCAATTATCTAACTTAATTAATTAATTAATAATTAAGTTTCATAAATTCCTGTCCATATTGACCCATATCTGGAAATAACATCACTATTCACCAAAGCAAAGTGTGATTTATGAATCTTTATTGACCAAGTAAAACAGACAGCATTTAGATATGAAATATGCAAATGAGTGTAGGCTTAGGAGGTTAGATAAACTTAAAAGTGTGACCTAAGGTTATGTGATGAGTCCAAACTGATCATATGACCAGGGAGAGTGGAGATGTTCGTCAGTGTGGTCCAGAGGTTCAGTGGTTTGGAGGTCTGAATTCCATCAGGTCTGAAGAAACACCTCACCTTCACCTGAGATTATAACAAAGTCATGTTTCCTCAGCCTGATTGAAATATGCAGGTCTGACATCGGCCACAATCAAGTGACCTTAATAAGATTTAAACATGCTGGACAGAGAATCGTAAGAAAGTCATGTTATTGTTGAATTTGTGTTTGCAATTTGAGCGACCTCTCTCAGACCATTTTTTCAGTGTATCGTTAAGCCCATAAAATGTGCACAGTTTTTGGACATCCAGGAATATTTTTTGTTAATTACTTAATTTTACTTTTTTTGGGCTCATTCTTTTCAGACACTTCGATACATTTTGGTGTGAACAGTTTTGATCATTTTATGATTTTAACCATTTAAATTACATTTCTTATCATAAAAGCACCAAACTTTATGTTAACAACACACATTTTGATATTCTTGCAGCTTTATAAGTCAACATTCATTTTTGTGCATTGGTAGATTTGGTTTAGTGTGAAATACTCATTATTCTCATCATTAAGCTCAAATGTGCACCGAATTTGGACATCCATAAAAACATGTTGTTCATTATTATATTCAACATTCTCATTCTTTTCTGCTACTTCTGCTCTAAATATTGATATAAAATATTGTAGTTTTTAATATTTTAACCCTTTTAAACGCCATTCTTGTTTTGAATTGACCCTGATTTTGGTTGAAAATTAGTTACACAGATGTTGAGATCTTTTATTGCAGCCTGGGGTGGGTCAGTCAGCAACAACAGTAGTTTCTGTGCATTATTTTTTGTGGTGTGTAATATCAAATATTCACATTTGTATTGTTGAGCATGTAAAATGCACCACTGAAACCCTTTCAAACAGCAGTTTTTACATATGAATATTTCTAACTGAGCTTCAGACTCAAAAGTTATTATATTTACTGCTCTGCACCAGATCACAGTTTTCAACGTGGCTAAATGCGTAAAATGGATTTTATCAAGGAAGGTCTGGTCATGGATATTTATTTCAAATTGGCTTTTTTGTATTTTTTGTGCCCAAAACTATTCTTTATTATGAACATCTGTCAATGAAAATGATTTTGTGCTTTTTTGATTTTGTGCTATTTTTCCCCTTTTTGACTGCCCATGTTTAGTGTTTAACAAGAAACAAGAAACACAATCCTAAAACAGCACACAGAACTGCACATGTACCAAGAGTGACCAAAACCACTCTGCAGGTTTGTTAGTGTGTGTGCATGTGAGCACATGTGTGTAAGTGTGTGTACGTGTGTGCATGTAAATTACACTTTCTCTTCAGAAAAGGATAGCTACCAATAGACACTGACCATACTTTGCTCTTTGACAGTTAACAAAACTGCAGATTAATTAATTTTGTCTTGCAGAATAAACATGGCTCCATTTGGGGTGAAGGTGTGCTGTCTGGAACCAGGATTCTTCCAAACTAATGTCACAAACACAGGCTTGATTGAAGCTAACCTTAAGAAGCTTTGGGACAAACTGCCCCAAGAAGTTAAGGATGACTACGGACACGATTTCCCGAATAAAAGTAAGTCATGCCAAATATTCAAGGCTTTATTTAGCCAGAATACTGTGGTAGTGTTTGTATTTGCCATCAGAAATGACTGCTTTATTGTTTGTTAATATTAAAGGTGTTCTGGTTAGAGTGCTGAAGGACACTGCTTATGCAGCTAGATATAAGCAGTGTCCTTCAGCACTCTAACCAGAACTGACAAAGCAGCGCGGATGAGCTGCGAAACGTTTTCGACCAAATAAACTTTGTCCAGTTGACAATTTGAATTTCTCCTTTTATCATGGATTCTACCTGGACGACTGAGGGATTCTTCACGCATCTAAAGGTGTTTTGTGTAACTTTTCTGGTGGAGGGTCCAAATGCTTTGCTCCATGGAGATGTTAATGCTTTGTCTGGAATGTTTCTCACTTCACAGTATGGTATTAAAACTTTCTATCGTCATGTAGACCAAACCAGACCAAGTTACAGGTCAGATCTGTGGAGAGCTGACCCCGCTCACAGTCAGAATGCCTTGTTTTTCTATGTATTTGTATTATGAGCTATAAAACTACAACATTTAAGGCAGAGCTATTTCAGGTCATACTGTGGAACATTTTAAGCAGACAAAGCAATAACATCTCCATGGAGAGAAACAGAAAAGTTACACATTGCACCTAAATTTAAAACAAAGGAATAAATGTGCATATATTATACGCTTCCTGTAAATGTATTGATTTGTTTCCGTACAGTGTTTGCAACAATGAACCAACGATTTTCTCAGATCACTGACTCAGACCTGATGAAAGTGGTCAGCTGTATGGAACACGCCATTTCAGCTGTCTACCCTCGCAAGCGCTACTCCCCGGGCTATGACGCCAAGCTGGTGTGGCTGCCTCTGTCCTACATGCCCACCTGCCTCGCAGACTGGTGGTTCCTCAAAAACAGCGTCAAGCTCAAAATTGAGTCTGCATAATAAAACATGTCAAATCATTGTTTACAATAAAAAAAACAACACACAATTATTTTTATTTACTTGCACTTGACACATGATTATGGACCACACCTTTTTGTCACTCACTGCAAGAATAGACATGCCACTGTGAGTCAGACAGGAGGAGAGAGAGAGAGAGAGAGAGTGTGTGTGTGTGTGTGTGTGTTCTCTTGAAATAAACAGAACTAAAACATCCAATCCAGGAATTTACACATTGTGGGAGGCATGAGCGCCCTCAAGTGGACACCACAGATGAAACAACGTAATAACATACAAATCTAACACTGCTTCAAATTTGAGAATCATCCGAACCTGCTATATTATTATGCACTATAACAATATAGATAAAACAGAATATGAGAACGAACATATGAATAAAACACAAATAAACTAAAAAAAAAGCAAGGCAAGACACAAAGTACTTCAAAGTGCTTTACAGAATAAGAGGTACATTAAAATCACAATACAAACAAATATAAATATAAATAATGATCATCAAATTAAAAAAGAGAAACATTAAATGAGAGAGAAGAGTGCAGAATGAAAACCTTTCAGTGATATGCACAGCTAAACTGTCAGGCCTGTAGAGGCCTGTCTCACATCTTCAAGATGTTCCAGGTTTTAGCTGCATGAATCTGAAACGCTGACTCCCTGTGTTTAGTCCTGACTCTGGGCACCAGCAGGAGGCCGGTCTCTGATGTCCTCAGAGTGCAGATGGTTCATGTGGCACTAACATGTCAGAGATGTACTTTGGTGCTAGGCCATGGAGAGACTTGTGCACAAGCACAGCCACTTTAAAGTCAATTATCTGAGCCAGAGGAGCCAGTACAGAGACCTGAGCACAGGACGCATGTGCTCGTACTTCCTGGTTAGAATCAGGACCTAAACTGCAGTGTTCTGGATATGCTGCAGCTGTCTTACTTGTTTGGAAAGGCCATTGAGCATGCCGTTACAGTAGTCTAACCTACTGGAGACAAACTCATGGATAAGTCTATCCAAGTCTGCTTTAGACAGTATACCTTTGATTTTTGCTATGTTTTTAGATGGTAAAAGGCTGCAGATGTTATTGATGTGACTGTTCAACTGAACAGCTGAACAGACTTGAACTGAACTGTTCAAGTTCAGGTGTGATTCCATTATTACCCCTAGATTTCTAGCCTGATTTGAAGGTTTTAGAGAGAGAAAAGGAGGTGACTGCTGACACTGCCTATGAATTCTGTCTTATCTGAGTTTAGCTGGACAAAGTTGTTTTGCATCCAAACACTGATCTGTTGGATGCAGCGACAGAGTGAATCCACTGGTCCATAGTCACCTGCTGCTAGTGAGACATAGATCTGAGTGTCCTTTGCATAGTTTTGGTAGGACACACTATTGCTGCATATAAACTGTCAAATCATGTAGAAATTTAACAAAAGGGGTCCCAGGATCGACCCCACTGGGCAGAGCGGTTTCCAATTTCAACAAAATACTTCCTGTCTTCTAGATAGGACTTGAGCCAGTTTTGTGCTCACCCAGTCCTCTAGTCTTTGTAAGAGGATCCCATGATCGACAGTGTCAAAAGCAGCACTCAGATCTAACAAGATCAAGACAGACTTTGCCTGCATCAGTTCAGCAATGTTCCAGATTGAATTGAGAGGCTAACTATGCAAGCGAATGGTGATAGCAAACTGTGGGACAGTTGAGGACAGACTTCAGAAATCTAGTCAAGGGATCCAATGTAAGTCAATGGGAGCCAGGATCAGTAGGAGCTGGAAGAGCCCACATGTGACCTTCCTATTTAGAACGTGGCGATGATATTACCATTGTCTTTTATTACTTAAAAGCATTTTGGTCTGTAAAGGTCCGACAGCGCTCACAGATAGAATTCCCTTGGCTTAACAGTCTTGGTTTACTTGAAAGAAAATCAAAAGTAGACACATTATCCGGTGTTGGAGGAGGTAAAATCATTAAAAAGCAAAATTAAGAAGGAAACAGGAGGAGCAAGTAAGGATAGAGTCTTTCAGAAGCAGGCAGTCAATAAAACAAGGTTAAGAATACAATAAAAGTAATAGAAAATCAACTTAAGTTAAAAGCCAGTGTAAAAAAGTGTGTTTTCAGTAGCAAAATAAAACTCTCCAGGGAAGTAGCAGCTCTGATGTGTGACCCACAGTTTAGGGCCCGCTACAGCAAAAGCTCTAGTTCGTCTAGGTTTGAGTGTGGTCCTGGGGCAGTCTACAAGCAACAGTTTTTCTAGGTATTTTTTAGCTATAAAACCACTTGTAATTGAATAAATGTATGGTAGAGCTGTTTAATGTCATACTGTGGAACATTCCAGGCAGAGCAATGACATCCCCATAGAAACAATCAGGTGAATGACCCTCAACCAAAAAGTTACATAGTGCACCTTTACGTTTGTTTCACCAAAAGATTGAATAGCCTCTGAAATAATACTGTTCGAGTATCAATAACAAAATCTTATTACATTACAATACATTACAATAACAAAATCTTATACAAGTAGTTTTCAATAGCACTGTGAATTACTCATTGTATAGCCCTGTTTGCAGGATAAAACAGGAGAATCCTTTATAAATATAACACCATACTTATTGCTGTCTTTTGCTCAAATTCTTAGGGCATGTCTTAACTTCATTACAAGATGTGACATGTTTACTCATTCCTGATTGCGTATATTTTACTAATTTACTCACCTTATTTACACTCTGAGGGGGAAACCAGGCCAAAGGCTCCAGCACTTATCAGAGAACGTCAAGTCTTGTGTAGTTAATTGCGCAACCCTCTGTAGTGGTGGACCTTGACACCTGATCAAGCCAAGACCAGCCAAGTCCACAAACAGCCGCCATCTCCAGACCACGGGAGCACAGATTTGAACTCACTGCATGCAGATCAAATTACATCAAAAGTAGTAAGTGTGACAATCCTTTATTCATATTGAGCAGTGGTGGAAGAAGTACTTAAGTAAAAGTATACCAGAGCAAAAAAAAACAGTAAGTAGTATCACATGAAAAAGTCTACTACTGTGCAGATTTGGCTCTGATAAACCTTCAAATGTAGTGATTTTGTTCAACACTAACAATTTTTTCTAACAGTTTTTATTTGTATGTTTTTGTTTGCTCAAATTATGAGCTTGATCAAATTAAAACCCCCTCTGCCCACTTTAAAACTGACTTAAGTTAAGTACAGACACAGTAAACAAAAAAGTCTGCATTGTTTTTAAGCTTTATTGCTGTTATTTTCATTTGCCATTATGTCCCCTGCTGGCTCTTCAAAGACACACATTTGTACAATTATAAATTCTAACAGATTTTTTTTTTTTCTTCACCAGGTTTTTTAAATGGATTTGCTAGAGGTGAGTGTTTTTTTGTTTTAAATTAGTATTTACTGTATCATCCTAAATTTAAACTAATCAGCTATAATAACAAATTGTTCATGTTTGCTATAATCAGATCAGTTGATGTCTTAAATGGACATTTGGTTGTAACAATTTTATACAGTTTATATTTAACACTTATATTAAACCTATATTTAAATACATTGTATATACAGCTCTGGAAAAAATAAGAGACCACTGCAAAATTATCAGTGGTCTCTTATTTTTCTGATTTTAGCACTTATAAGTATGTGTTTGGGCAAAAGGAACATTTTTGTTTGAGTCTATAAACTACTGACAACATTTTCCCCAAATTCCAAATAAAAATAGTATCATTTAGAGCATTTATTTGCAGAAAATGAAAAATGGTCAAAATAACAAAAAAGATACATGTTTTCAGACCTCAAACAATGCAAAGAAACAAGATCAAATTCATTTTAAAACAACATAATACTAATGTTTACACTTAAGAAGAGTTCAGAAATCAATATTTGGTGCGATAAGCCTTATTTTTAATCACAGCTTTCATGCGTCTTGGCATGCTCTCCACAAGTCTTTCACATTGTTCTTGGGTGACTTTATTCCACTCCTGGTTCAAGAACTAAAGTAGCTCAGCTTTGTGTTTGTGTTGTAATTCAACAGACGCTGGAATGGAATGGCTGTAATACATGTAGAGATGCTGATTTCATGAATATAAGTGTAATATAAAGAAAGATGGTAATGAAGACATGTGTGTGGTAGGAATGGCTCCACTAGTCTAATATTTGCACACAAAGATGAGAGGGGACTTCATGACTCATGACACTTCTTGAATGTCTCTCCTCACACTTCACTCCCATCTCGTGCTGATAGTTGTCCAAAAATATGACCTCTCATAATATCAGTATCTATCAATATACAACAATATCATACAAAATATTGCTTTGTCATGGAATTTCTAGACTGCAAACATCAAAGAATAAAAAGAACCAAAAAGTTGTCTTGAATCAGGGAGTCTGATTTATTGAAGCAATTGTGCACACAATCACAAAACTGTCCCTGATAGAGCGTTGTCTCGTCTATAAACAATAGACTCGTGTGAGGAGCATAAGACCAGCGAGTTCTTTCACACGGGATTTACAGGCTGTTCATTAATTACATTTTTGAGATCTTTGATGTACTGTAAAGATTTCCATATCAATTACCCCCTTTTGATTATAATGAAATCACATTTTATTTTTGTGGCCATACCTGCATGTCAAAGCCTGACCTCATCAGATCTCAGAAGCTAAGCAAGGCAGGGCCTGGTTAGTACTCGGATGGGAGACCACTGGGAATTCCACGTGCCACAGGGGGGCGCCAGTCACAAAAACTGTTGTTGTGTCCTTAGGCAAAACACTTCACCCACATTGTCTAGTATGAAAGTGGTGTGAGTGTTGGAGGTGGTCGGAGGCAGCCTTGCTTCCGTCAGTCTGCCCCAGGGCAGCTGTGATTATAGAAAGTAGCTTACCACCACCAAGTGTGGAGTGAATGAACAATTAACTGTAAAGTGCTTTGGATGTCACGAAAGGCACTATATAAATGCTATGAATTATTATTATTATTATTAATAAGCAACAACAAAATCTTTGCATAAAGAACAGAAAGAAACACGGCTGTTTTTGTGGACTCCTTGACCGAGGAGCTCGTGACACAAGGTTCAGGTGTCATTTTCGACCCTGAGTGAACATTACCAGTAGATGACATAATGTCAGTTCCTGTTGCCACGAGGCCTCAGCACATGATCACCATTTTTTTACTCTTCAAACTGTTACTTGTCAACTTAGTAAATATTGTAAACTTTATTTATATAGGGCTTTTCACAGACATAGTCACAACATGCTTCATAGTAAAAAAGTGTGCAGCAAAACTACAGTCAATATAAATGCTTAGTCAAAGAGGGGACTTTTAAGGTGTCCAAAGAAGGAAAGAAGGTCAACAGCTTTAAAGGGGCTATTGTGTGCTATTATCTATCTATGTCAGCCTCATCAAAAACATACCTGGAGTTGTGTTTCATTCACATGTTTAACACACAGATCCTGCATATTTAGGCTAAAGTTCAGATAAAACACTCTGTTCCACCTTGTGATGTCATGTGGTAATACAGGAAGTGCTCCACTGTGTTTTAAAACCATATACTTACACTAGAATAACTTGGATCATTTCAGACATATAATTACCAATCTCTAAACAAAAGCTAAAAGCTAAAGCGACCACTTCATGACATCACAAGGTGGAACGGAGCATTCTGACCTTTGAAGATGTGGACAGACTAATAATAAGTGATTATTCAAAACATGTGCATGAAACAAAACACAACTCTGGGTATGTTTTTGATGAGGTAATAGCATAATAACATGCCTTAAAGGACCGGCCTCCTCCTAGTCACATCACCTACTGAGTTTCATATGGTTACAGCTGATTTTCTTTATTTCATCGTATCCCAGTGTGTTGATTTGTACCATTCTTATATATTTTCATTCAGATAATCCAGTCTCATCTGCTACTGTCCTCCTTCGCCTTCCTGACCATCGCCTTCTTCATCTTGCGCTTCATCCGTGACTCCTTTAAAGTGGATCAGCTCGCCCAGAGACATGTGCTGATCACGGGCTGCGACAGTGGCTTTGGGAACCTCCTGGCCCGGCAGCTGGATGCCAAGGGCATCCCTGTGATCGCTGCCTGTTTCACGGAGAAAGGCGCGGCGGATTTGTCGGCCGTCACCTCCTCCAGACTCAAGACGGTGTCGCTGAACGTTGCAGACAGCGAGAGCATCAAGAAGGCTGTGGAGTTTGTGAGAGCAGAGGTCGGGCCAAGAGGTGAGGTGGGAGGGGACACGGGGAGGAGGCGTGGGCTGGTGGATGGATTGCGCACATTTTCTGGTGGAGGTTCTGCTGCATGCTTGTCTCCATGGAGATGTTGTTGGAATGTTCCATGGTATGACATTAACCCTAGAACACTTTCGCTAGAAAAAGTAACAGCATCACTTTTGCCAGGTAATTTTTACCCGATATAATATACCCAACAAAAAGTACTTGTCATGAAAATAGATCAAAATATGACAACACATGACAACACAAATTAGAGTGGTTTTCTTTTATTCTCAACTGTGGTATGTGTAACAAAATGAAAAAAAAAAAAAAAAAAACAACAACATAGAAGACCCTAAAAACGTGCTCCAAAATTACTGAAAAAATAGGAATTTGAGAACAAAAAATTCCTAAATAAATAAATAAATAAATAAATAAATTAATTAGTAATAATAATAATAATAACAATAACAATAATAATAATAATAATAATAATAATAATAATAATAATAATAATAATAATGTGAGACTTCCCTGGTGAACCTCAAACTCCTCGACACACGAACAGTTACAGGAGAAAAGAACAAAAAATAGTATTTTTTCAGTGGGTAAAAATGACCAGTTGACTAAAATATTGTTTTCACCATAAGAATTCCCTTTGAAATCACCACTTTGTGATATTTATTCATAACCATTGCACTAAATAAGGACAGATACACATTCCAGGACCACTCTTACTTACATATTCCTTACATCTTCTTACATTAAATTAATTACATTCTTACATTCCTCTTTCACTATTGCTGGGTGAAAATCACCCGAAAGCCTGTTGGAAAAGGTGGGCATTGGGGTCAGGAAACACCTACACCTTCAAAGATGTCAAAAACAATGGTGAAGCTCCCCAGGGACCCATGACACTCATAACATATTGAAAATCATGTAAATAATTTTGCTTGGGTGAAAATCACCCAGCGATAGTGCTCTAGGGTTAAACGTGCACTGCGCAAATTTTGTGGTGGAGGGTCCGTCACACGCTTGTCTCCATGGAGATGTTATTCTTTGCCTGGAATGTTCTATGGTGTGCCATTAAACACTAATACTTTTACTTGAGTTTGTGTGTTATTTTTACTTTTACATAAGTAATAAAATTAAGTACTTCCTCCACCACTGACTGCAGGGGGGTACGTGCTCCGATAGGGTGCCAGTCCGAGTGAAGCACCGTTAAGATAAAGGCAAACCTGGACCACCCCATCACCAACACATCATCCTCCTACTGATTCTAGAGCATACCTCATTTATTACAGAAAACTTCAGTTCCCAGAGACCACAGTTTACATGTGAGAATTTGTTTTGTCATGTGGGATTAACATGCTTTCTTATTTTGACAGTAAAGGAGATATCGAATTTTCTTGGCTTAACTGTGTAGTGCTCCCAGAAATAAATCAAAGCTACTTTAACAAATAATTTCACCAAGAGACCATTATACATAACTCTAGCCTACATTTTTATAGAAGAAACAATTGAAAATATCTCTACATTAGCCTGATTATGGGAATGTGTTAAATATATAGCCTACAGCCTACAGCTTTTATATTTCATTTTATTTAATTTGAAGAAATTTCAGTCAAACAACAAGTTTGTCTTACATTAAGGGCATATGTTCCAGCCATTGACTCGATTCATCATCTGGGACCAGGGACACACTGGACTGAAACATATGAATTAATTTAACATGGAACTGTTTTGAATGTAAAGTACCTACCAAGTTTGCTTTTGGCCTTCCATAACAACATTACTTAAAGTTTTTAGTATGCAAGAAGTCAACAGAAGAATAGTAAATATCTAGAAAATACAGCTCTGGAAAAAATAAGAGACCACTGCATTTTTTTCTGAAATCAGCATCTCTACATGTATTACAGCCATTCCATTCCAGCGTCTGTTGAATTCTAACACAAACACAAAGCTGAGCTACTTCAGTTCTTGCACCAGGAGTGGAATAAAGTCACCCAAGAACAATGTGAAAGACTTGTGGAGAGCATGCCAAGACGCATGAAAGCTGTGATTAAAAATAAGGATAATTGCACCAAATATTGATTTCTGAACTCTTAAGTGTAAACATTAGTATTATGTTGTTTTAAAATGAATTTGCTCTGGTTTCTTTGCATTGTTTGAGGTCTGAAAATATGTATCTTTTTTGTTATTTTGACCATTTGTCATTTTCTGCAAATAAATGCTCTAAACAATAATATTTTTATTTGGAATTTGAGGGAAATGTTGTCAGTAGTTTATAGACTCAAACAAAAATGTTCCTTTTGCCCAAACACATACCTATAAGTAGTAAAATCAGAAAAACTGATAATTTTGCAGTGACACACTTTGCAAAGTACCCAAAACCCAAAACATGCACTATAGGTACCTCCAGCTTAGGTCCTGACCAAACCGAAGCAAGAAGATCATGGAGATGGTCCCCGGGCGCAGTAATGTGCTGCCCACTGCTCCTAATATATATAGGATGGGTTAAATGCAGAGAAGAATTTCTCCAGTGTGAGATCAATAAAGTCACTTCTCTTAAAGTAGTACGTAGTGACTGGAGCAATACATTCATTGACCACAAGGGGGTGCCCTAAGATAAAGGTTTCTCATACAGAACATCAACGTGAAGCTGTTTCTCCTTACTCCAGGGCAGCTGTGGCTACCCTGGAGTAGCTACCCTATATTAAAAGATGTCCTGAGATTTTAGACTATGGACTGGATGAATAATGCATTGTTAAGCATTTGATTATCTTAAAATACACTATCTCAAGCATCAACACATTTAAATTTACATAATATACAGTACAGGGCAAAAGTTTGGACACACCTTCTCATTCAATGCATTTTCTTTATTTTCATGACTATTTATATTGTAGATTCTCACTAAAGGCATCAAAACTGTGAATGAACACATATGGAATTATGTACTTAACAAAACCATGTGAAATAACTGAAAACATGTCTTATATTCTACTTTCTTCAAAGTAGCCACCCTTTGCTCTGATTACTGCTTTGCACACTCTTGGCATTCTCTTGATGAGCTTCAAGAGGTAGTCACCTGAAATAGTTTTCCAACAGTCTTGAAGGAGTTCCCAGAGATGCTTAGCACTTGTTGGCCCTTTTGCCTTCAGTCTGCGGTCCAGCTCACCCCAAACTATCTCCATTGGGTTCAGGTCTGGTGACTGTGGAAGTCAGGTCATCTGGTGCAGCCCTCCATCACTCTCCTTCTTGGTCAAATAGCCCTTACACAGCCTGGAGGTGTGTTTGGGGTCATTGTCCTGTTGAAAAATAAATGATGGTCCAACTAAACGCAAGGGTTTGCAGCGCTATCAAAAAAGCCAAAAAAGCAAAGGGTGGCTACTTCGAGGAATCTAAAATATAAGACTTATTTAGAGTTATTTCACACGTTTTTGTTAAGTAACATAATTCCACATGTGTTCATTTATAGTTCTGATGCCTTCAGTCAGAATCTACATTGTAAATAGTCATGAAAGTAAAGAAAATGCATTGAATGAGAAGGTGTGTCCAGACTTTTGGCCTGTACTGTACATGCATTCTGTACACATGTCTGTATTTTATATTCTGTCTATTTCACAAGTTAAATGCTGTGTTTTATGTTCTGTGCACAGGTCTGTGGGGTCTTGTCAATAATGCTGGTATTTCCATCCCCATTGGTCCAGTCGAGTGGATGAAGCTCGAGGATTTCACCAAGATTCTGGATGTGAATCTTTTGGGTGTTATTGATGTAACGCTTCAGTTTCTGCCCCTCCTGAAAAAGTCCAAGGGCAGAGTGGTCAACGTGGCCAGCATTTTTGGCCGACTGTCTTTCGTGGGAGGAGGGTACTGTCTGTCCAAGTATGGTGTGGAGGCTTTTTCCGACAGTCTCAGGTACCCAAACTATGATTGACTGATTAATTTATTGTGGTCACAGGTATATATATAACAGTCATATTTAAAGGTGCATTGGGTAACTTTTCTGGTTGTGGGTCCATCACCTACTTCTTTCTATGGATGTCATTTCTCTGCCTGGAATTTTCCACAGTATGACATTAAACAGCTCTACCTTACATTTATCCAATCACAGGTGGTTTTATAGCTCAAAAATAGGCATTCTGACTGTGAGCAGAGTTGCCTCTCCACAGGTCTGACCTGTAACTTGGTCTGGTTTAATCTCTATAAAAACACTGGTCTACAAGCAAAATGCTTCTGGAACAAAAGTAGTGAAATTTTTCTTGGTTTAGGTCACTAATAAAGAAAAAGTAAGTCAGATGTGCTGATTGGCTATTGTTTCCAAGATATATTATTGGGTCAAAATAGGAAATTTATGCAAAATAAGGCAAAATCAGTAGTTTATCAGAAGGTACAGTGTGTCTACAAGCAACCAGTTCTATGTGAAAGCCTGTCTGCACATTCCAATACATTCATTTTAATATGTTTAGAGTTTTAACATATATCAATATATATAATATTTATATTATTATTATATCTTTACATATCTTGAATACATTAGCTAACCAGCACAGTTATAAATTGATTTTCAGTTCATCTTATCAATATAAATGAGATTTAGCCACTTTTATCTCGGAAGCAGATTGAGTCCAAAAATTTGTAGACCAGTGAAATAGAAAGGTTTAATGCCATACTGTGAAACATTCCAGACAAAGCAATAGCCTCTCCATGAAGACAAGCATTTGAAGGACCCTCCATCAGAAAAGTTACACAGTACACCTTTAGCAAGCACAGACTGAAAAGGTGTCAGTAACAGTATAGCAATTCATGTATCTGTCCAGAGTTTTACATTTAAACTTTATTTTTAAAGTGGAAGAGAGTGGTACAGTGCTACTGTTGCACATTTATGTTTACGTATTTTCAATGCTGTTCTGATTTTCTTTTCTATAAACATGGCCCTATCTCTGAGCTCATATTGGCTATTTTGGATTTTAAACATATTCTGTAACCATTTCATTCACCATGGTGACAATACATGAACCAGAAATACTAAAATATTATCTTTTCCAGGAGAGATATGCGTCACTTCGGCATCAAAGTGAGCATCATTGAACCAGGATTTTTCAAAACGGCTGTGACCAATTCCAAAGCTATTGAGACTGACGTAAGAAGATTGTGGACTCAACTGCCACAAGAAGTCAAGGAGAGCTACGGGGAAAATTACATGCAAGAATGTAAGCAAAACTGTCGACAAATTATTAAACTGTGCACTATGTAACTTTTATGATGGAGGGTCCACCACCTGCTTATCTTCATGGAGACGGTATTGTTCTGTTAGGGCATTTAACATATTCATTTTGCATTTGCTCAATTACATGGAATTTTATTGACCTAAAGATTCTCAGTCTTTAGGAGGGACATAAATTATATTATATATAAATAAATGATGGACCCTACACCAGAAAAGTTATACAATGCATCTTTAAATTACCCATTTTTTTCTGAGTTAGACTTAGACAAACTTTATTGATCCACAAGGGAAATTGTTTTGGGTACAGAAGCTCACTTGTCACATATAATATATAATATATAACAGATTGTAGGAAGGAAAACAAAAGAAAAGTAGATGGAAATTAAAAAAAAAATTAGATGGAATAGAGGAATAGTTATAATGTTGTTTCCTCATCACAAACACACCTGGAGTTGTGTTTTGTTTCATTCACACATGTTTAACACACAAACCTGCATATTTAGGCAGAGTTCTTCTCTTAAACAGAAAATATGTTGTTCTACTTTGTGATGTCATGCTGTAATACAGGAAGTGCTCCACTGTGTTTTTAAACTCCATACACCTTCACTAGACACTAGGCACATTCCAGTACATTCATTTTAATATGTCTATGAGTTTTAACATATATCAATATATATAATATATATATTATTATATCATTACATATCTTACATTAGCTAACCAGCACAGTTATCAATTGATTTTCAGTTCATCTTATCAATATAAATGAGATTTAGCCACTTTTATCTCAGAAGAAGATCGAGTTAAAAAATGTGTAGACCAGTGTTTTGTGTACCATATTTTCCGCACTATAAGGCGCACCTAAAAAGCCTTCAATTTTCTCAAAAGCCGACAGTGCGCCTTATAATTCGATGTGCCTTATATATGGATCAATACTGGTTAATCATGGCTACCGTAGTCAGCCACTACTGTAGCTTCTATTCTATGCGCCTTATAATGTGGTGCGCCCTATACATGAAAGCAGTTTTAAAATAGGCCATTCATTGAAGGTGCGCCTTATAGTATGGAAAATATGGTAATATAGGACCTTTAACTATAGTACTCATAAAGTTGATCATAATTATTGGTATTATATTTATTAATTAGTTTTGTCTTGCATTTCAGATGCAAACTCCCAGGACTTCTCTTTGGGGCTTTTGTGCAGTACAGACCTCTCTAAAGTGACTAACTGTATGGAGCACGCCCTGACTGCGTACTACCCCAGGACCCGCTATGGGGCAGGTTGGGATGCAAAGCTCTTGTGGATTCCTCTGTCCTACCTCCCATCTTTTGTAGCAGATTTTGTGGTTAACGTACTTGTTCCTGCACCCAAAGGTTCATGAAAAAGTGACAATGGAAGCAAACAAAGCAAGACAGACAAGTATTTCTGAATAAAAAATATTCTACTTGTAATACTTGTATTTTAAACGGCCTGTATTACACATTTTTTGAGCTATGTTGTAATGTTGTTTCCTCATCACAAACATACTTGGAGTTGTGTTTCGCTTCAGTCACACGTTTAACTCACCATGTTTAGTTAGAGTTCTTAAACAGAAAATGCTCTGTTCCACCTTATGATGTCATGTGGTCATACAGGAAGTGCTCCAGTGTGTTTTTTGACTCCATACACCTTCACTGCTGAATTTAAGGTAAATGTAGCTGTTAACTTGAAAACTACCTCTTTATGACATCACAAGGTGGAACAGAGGATTCTGTGCTTTGGAGATGTAGACAGACTAATAAAATTATATATATATATATATATATATATATATATATATATATATATATATATATATATATATGTATTTGTTTGAATCTATAAACTACTGACAACATTTTCGCCAAATTCCAAATAAAAATATTATCGTTTAGAATCATTTGCAGAAAATGACAAATGGTCAAAATAACAAAAAAAGATACGTGCTTTCAGACCTCAAACAATGCAAAGAAACAAGATCAAATTCATTTTAAAACAACATAACACTAAAGTTTACACTTAAGAAGAGTTCAGAAATCAATATTTGGTGCAATAACCCTTATTTTAATCACAAATGCGTCTTGGCATGCTCTCCACAAGTCTTTCACATTGTTCTTGGGTGACTTTATTCCACTCCTGGTGCAAGAACTGAAGTAGCTCAGCTTTGTGTGTAATTCATGTAGAGATGCTGATTTCAGAAAAAATGCAGTGGTCTCTTATTTTTTTTCCAGAGCTGTATAAGTACTGTTAAAGTAATAAGTATAAGTTTCCTATAGTACCTTGAATATATTGTGATAATAACTGCAGTAATAGTAATAATAATAGTAGTAGTAGTAGTGGGTACATACTTCTTACGTGTGTGTAAAGTTGATATTTTATCCTTTAACTCCATGTAATGATGTGTAAAAAGTTCAGACCACTTTACAAAATAAGAAATTTTATTCATTCAGTTTCAGCAGCAGCGATTTACAAATGGAATAATTCTGGGATGATCAGAGAGTTGTTCTCATTCAGATACAAAACAATCATTGTAAAAACATCTAAAAATGAAACTTTAACAATGTTTTTTTTTTTTAAACAAACATATACGTAAATTTGTTTTTTAAATGCAAAACATTCAAGTATTTTTGGCCAGAGTAAATGTCAATATGAACAGTTTGTGATTTTTAAGCCCTGATATGAGGTATATATAAACGTATTATGCAAAAAATTGTATCTAGATTTCTTCATGGCAACTTTATTATAAGTACTGTACAAATTTCAGTAGAAGTATTCATATAAATCTATATGAAACAGGACTTCAAACTTACATCTTCAAATTTACAAATATACAACATATTAACAAATCTATGAGCAGCGTCAGTGCAAAGATATACATAAAGTACATCAGAATAAAGGACACAAACATAAAACAAAAATTGGCATAAGACATATTCGAAGGCATAGTCAGTCATACAAGAAACCTCTTCATTTATAGAAACATATTTCTCTCCAACAATAATTTGAGTTTTGTACACAGGCTGCATAAAAAAATAAATTCTGTGCAAAGTGTGTGTTTTTAATTTGTTCCCGTGGTCGAAACAAGTGTTATACGTCACTGTCCTCTTTGACCAGAGTGGCTGTGTCTTTGAAAGTGTCCTCAGTGGGAGAGAAGGCCACGGGGCGGTCCTTCTTCTGCAGTTTGGCTGGAGGTGCAAATGGAGATGGTTCAGAGGACTCAACGCTGCCCCCCACAGGCATCTCGTCCTTCATCTACAACACAGACAAACATGTATTGGCATTGTGTAAAGTTTGTTGTGGAGGGTCCGTCAAATGCTTTTGTCCATAGAAATGTTATTGTTTTGTCTGGAATGTTTCACAGTATGGTATTAATGACTGGTAATTGATTTGTACATATATATTTATTATCTTTATTTTTATGTTTATAATTATGACTCATCTGACACTGGTCTATTGCTCTTTGGTTGCTTTTCCATCTGTTTCTTCATCTCCATCTTCTTTCTTTCTTTTTTTTCTTTTTTCTTTTTACCCTCTGTTATATGTTATATTTGTTAAGTGAGCTACCGTACCAAAAACAATTTCCCTTGTGGAGTTTGTCTAAATCTAAGTCTAAGTCTAAACCTTTCCATCTTCATGAAAACCAAACCAGACCAAGTTACAGGACAGATCTGTGGATCAGCAACCCCGCTCACAGTCAAAATGTCTGTTTTTCTAGGTATTTTTGAGCTATAAAACCACCTGTAATTGAATAAATGTAACTGTTTAATGTCGCACTGTGGAACATTTCAGGCAGAGCAATGACATTTCCATAGAAACAAGAAGATGTATCCGAAAAGTTACATAGTGCACTTTAAAGGAGAATTAACGCTTTTTACAATCTGAGCCTTATTTCGGTAATAAAACAAGTTGTTTTACTCACCCATAGCACTTTGGTGTCATATGGAGCACTTCCGGAGATGTTTTAGATTAGCGAGCTCCGTAATGTGAGTAATATATGCCCCGAGTGGTCTCCAAATAACACAAACTTTAGCACTTTTCAAATCATAGAAGCTCAATGTCTTAGTCTACGCTTTCGTTTGAGTCAAAAGTGGCCTGTAATCCGAGATTTATCCATAAATTACAGCTTTGCGTTTCATATTTGGGTCCTGGGAGCTGAGAGTGAAATAAGCTCTGACGCCGCACATGCACAATGGCCTCCTCCACACTGGCCTCTACTTGAAACTATGGCTAAATCTCAGATTACAGGGCACTTTTGACTCAAATGACTAAGACATTGAGCTTCTATGATTTGAAAAGTGCTAAAGTTTGTGTTATTTGGAGACCGCAAACATTTGCCCTGAGAACTCACATTACGGAGATCGCAAATCTAAAACATCTTTGGAAGTGCTCCATATGACACCAAAGTGCTATGGGTGAGTAAAACAACTTGTTTTATTACCGAAATGAGGCTCAGATTGTAAAAAACGTTAATTCTCCTTTAAACAAATGTAAGCCAAAATATATAACATATATATATGTATGTGTAATTTATTGTCCCTGATCAAAAGTTTTGTTTTGTTTTTTTGTACAAGAATGGAATTTGCCCTTGTTTTGTTTTGTGTTTTTCAACTGAACTGACAAGGAAGCTAAATCAATAATTTAAGTTTTGTTTTGGAAGACAGGGGTGGGATTCAATAAGTTTTCTTCTTCTCACTCCTTTTCAAGCAAAAAAAATTGAATGTATTTGACTGTATATTGGTTAAATGTATTTATTTGCTTGTGTTGACCTGCTCGAAATGAATAAATAAATGAAATGAATGAATATACAAATCTACCTCTGAATATGAAGGGTTTTCAAATGTGGTTCCCGGCCTCAGTTTTCTTTTGAACTGGCTCCACTTTGACTCCTACAAACAGACAATATTCACATGATAAAGACATAGCCTGTATAAGGAAGTGAACTATAAAGAAGGGAGTGTGGCGCCATCCATAGCATTCACCTCCAGTCAAATGAAGCTCACCGAGGATAGCGGTATAGGAGTGAAATGAGTGCAATATTGTTCAATACTATAATAGGAATTTATGTATGGGCCAAATTGCAAAAAACACCGGGATCCTGTAGAGTGGGTTAATACGAACATTTTAAGACCAAAATGAGGAGGATCAAAGCTGCAGTTGCAGAGAGAGATGTGTAAAGTCAATTGGAAGTTGGAGTTGCTGGAGCCAGAAGTGCCCCCCATGCTCACTTCCTATTTGGAGCGCAGTGGCTAGCAGGTTAGCTATGTCCATTTATATATAGTCTATAACATTCACATGAGCTTAAACAATGTCACCCTCTTATTAACAGTACCTTTTCAGATGCAGATCTTTCAGCAGTATTCACCACAGCCACACCTCGCTCTCCGTGATACACTGGGTTCACAAAGTTGTTTGCCAGTGGATCACTACTCACATTGACCGTGACCTATAAACAAGAGAGAAAATCATTTGAGCTATCTTAAGAGGGCCCATGTTATGCTATTTTCTGATCCATGTTATAATGTTGTTTACTCATCAAAAACATACATGGAGTTATGTTTTGTTTCATTCACACATGTTTAATAATCTTGTTCATTTTAAATATGGTTGTTTTATATATAACGTTTTGCATGGGCTCCTCTTCTGCTACAGGATTTTATTAAATCAAAGACTGTCAGTGAGATGGGAACTAGGAACTAGGAACTGTGAGGTCCACGCAGACCCCGGGGGAACTGTGAGGTCCCACACAGACCCCGGGGGAACTGTGAGGTCCACGCAGACCCCGGGGGAACTGTGAGGTCCACGCAGACCGCGGGGGAACTGTGAGGTCCCACACAGACCCCGGGGAAACTGTGAGGTCCACGCAGACCCCGGGGGAACTGTGAGGTCCACGCCGACCCCGGGGTAACTGTGAGGTCCACGCAGACCGCGGGGGAACTGTGAGGTCCCACACAGACCCCGGGGAAACTGTGAGGTCCACGCAGACCCCGGGGGAACTGTGAGGTCCACGCAGATGCACTACATTTGGACAAAGTGTGCTCTCAGTACAAGGCATTAAGTTCTGGAACTCTCTTCCATCATCAATAAGAGAGACTCCAATACTGGACACTTTCAAATCAAATGTTTCAAATACTTGAAACAGTGGCTAAGTGGCTAAAGGAAAACCAGACTTGTGGACAGTTTTATTGTTTAACTGCTGTTACTGTCACTTGTCATTATTTTTATTGTTTTTGCTGTGGTGTCACCTGCCTAGGAACTACAGATGGAAATTGGCATTTTTGCTATAATCTGTCATATTTACACTGCAATGTTGTAGATGTTCATTAATATGCACTGTCCCTATTAAATAAAGAATAAATAAACACACAAACCCTGTATAATTAACCTGAATTCTTCCCTTAAACTGAAATCACTCTGTTGCCCCTTGTGATGTCATGTTTTTAAACTCCATACACCTTCACTAGAATAATTTCAATAATTTCAGCCATAGAATTGCTAATCTCTACTAAATAAAAGGTAAAAGATAGCTGTTAACTTGAAAACTACCGCTTCATGACATCACAAGGTAAAACAGCATTTTGAGCTTTCGAGATTTAGACAGGCCAATAATAAAAGATTGCTCAGACATGTGTGAATGAAACAAAACGCAAATCCAGGTCCGTTTATGATGAGGTAACAACGTTCTAACATGGCTTAAAAGGGCACAAGAGTAAATTTTGCATAATATATGACCTTTACGATAAAGAACTTGCTGAAACAATTTAAAAATATACCTGTGTGGCATGAATAACAGCTGGGTCCCCCGCTGTATTGGCGTATAAAGGATTCTCAAAGGTCATTGGTTGCCTTCCAGCTTCCAGTGCAAAATTATCATCCTGTGCAGAATTAGTAATGTTTTACATTTGATAAAGCATGTCACCTTAAAACACACTGGGCTATGTAACTTTCTGGTTGGGGTTCCATTACCTGTTTGTTTCTATGAAGATGTCACTGTTCTGCCTGGAATGTTCCACAGTATGACATTAAACAGCTCTACTCTACATTTATTCAATTACAGGTGGCTATAGGTTTTATAGCTGCTTTAGATTTTAGATTTTGACAATAAAGCTGACTTTGAACTTTGAAAATACCTACAAAAACAGGGATTCTGACTGTAAGTGGGGTTGCCTCTCCACAGATCTGACCTATAACTTGGCCTGGTTTAGTCTCCATGAAGATAGAAAGGTTTAATACCATACTGTGAAACACTGCAAGCAATTACATCTCCATATTACATCTCTCCACCAGAATGGTGAATAGATGCTCATCCAAGCTGCTTCTTCAGTACAGAACTGAAGAAGCAGCTTGGATGAGCTGTGAAATGTATTTGACCAAATAAACTTTTGTCCTGTTGACAAATTGAATTTCTTCTTTTGCCATGATTCTACCTGGACGACTGAGGGATTCTACACACTCTGCACCAGAATGTTACACAATGCACCTTAAGCTGCTGACTGAGCAGTTGATGTGGGTTAATAAATTATGAACCTAACTTGTTTTTAATTAAATTGCTGTTGAGGTTGCATTCTAAGTTACTGAAGAGGTTAAAGTTCAAGTCCTGAACTCACCATCTGCATGGCTGTGTCAATAAATGACACTCCGATATGTGTCGGCCCAAGGTCCACGTTTTCACCTGAACGAAAAGTCACTCCATTCCCAGTATCCCCAGATTTCACCAGACTGCTCAGGCTACACATGGGAAAAAAACAAGAAGAAAACTTTATTAAGCTCAAGGGTTTTATGTTTGTGTAATGTATGTCATTCATATGTTTTTATTTATTTTAATATTTTACAACACACAAACTAAAATAGACAAAAAAGAAGAAAAATAGACCAAACAAATAAAAAAGAAAATAGGCAAAATTAAACAAAATAGCCCTCACACACATAATGTTAATTACAGTTTTATGTAGACTATAATTTATATAGATAAATAAAAATTAAAACAAAATAAAAAGTGTATAAAAATAAAAACCCTTCCACACATAATGTCCTTCATGTTGACAGAATTTGTTAATATAATAAAAGCTCGTACCTTGGTAATTTTGGCATTGATGGAATAAAGGATCCTGTCCGTTTGTAGTTGAGGAAAACCCCAACAGCCAGAGCCCCAGTAATGATGATGATAAGGACTGCAAGTAGCACTGCCACTGCTACAAAGTCATAAAAGTAAAGATATCATAACAACAACAACAACAACAACAACAACAACAACAGATATATATTTAAGGGATACATCCTCTATAGCACTTAGTTAGTAGCAGAAATGTTCTTATGTATTCACTACTAGCATAATCTAATTGAATTTAGTTCAGTATGTGTCATATGTGAAAAATGGTGGATGAAGCACTCAATTTTGTTACTTAAGTAAAAGGACAAATAGGGAGGTAAAATGTTAATCAAGTATAAGTAAAAGTTTCACATGGAAATGTAATTAAGTAAAGGTATTTAAGTAGTAGTAGTATTTAAGTTTAAAAATGCACTTTAAGAGTAAAATGTAAACGTATTCCACACAAATGTTGTTAATTTGTTTGGTCAACAGTTGCAATATGAAACAATTTCTTTATTTCTTATTTTTTCGTATTTATTTTGTGTATTTATTTTTGTTTGCTCAAAGCCGATTCAATTCAAAACCTTTAGTCAGGATGTTACCTAAAACATGGTTAAAAAAACAAAAAACTCTAAAATAATCTGGAAATTACGGTTTACTTTTCAGTCCAGTTAAAAGATGTAGTGTGTAGAAGTTCTTAGAGTGGAGTATATGCTTTCAAATGTAAAAGGAAAAAAGTACCCACTGTAAAATGTAATTAAGTAAAGTACAGATACCTAAAAAACTTAAGTACAGTACTTTACTACTTGTACTTCTTTACCTTCCACCACTGTATGTGAACATACCTGTCCCAGCTGGAACATGTTTCACTTTCCCCATTTCGCAATAACTGCCCAGATAGCCATAAGGACATCTGCAAAACACACACAATAATCTCATCTCAAAATGCTCAAACCAAAAGAGTAAGTGTGATGACTTTTCCTGATGAAGACCACTGCAGCCAAACTCACTTGCACTTTGGAAGAGCCTCTTCATCGAAGTAGCAGGTTCCACCGTTCATACACCTACATGCAGGGGGCATTGTGACAGGAGGCTCACTGGCTGCAACAGCGAAATCCAAGCATAAACAAAACAGAAACAATAAAATAAAACTAACACACATCTTAAGTTACATACAGTGGTAGAAGAAGAACTAAATTGCATGACTTAAAGTTGCATTGAAAAGTCAAATGCTTTTCTCCATGAAGATGTTATTGCTTTGTCTGTAATGTTTCACACGAGAAAACCACAAGTAACTGAATACTTGTAAGGTAGAGCGGTTTAATGTTATACTGTGCACTAACATATCCATAGAAACAAGCAGTTACATAGTGCACCTTTAAGTAGAAATGCAGATGTTGGAGCAAAAAAAAAAAAAGTGTAGCGGAGTAGAAAATACAGATACCTGCTCTCAAATGTAATGAAATAAAAGTACTATTTTTACATTGTTACGTTCCTCCACCAGTAATGAAACAGAACCAAGTGGATAAGAGTGGATAAGATGCAGACACTGATGGAGAAACTGGCCAATGATGAAATACCTGCGTCACAGATGTTGGAGTCGAACTGAACTGGAGAAGAGCCTTGTGGACAGCTGCAGGTGTAACCCCCAGGACGCAGGAGGCACAGGTGACTGCACACGCTCTTACACGGGTTGGACACTAAACAATGGGGAAAATATAAGGATCATTTTTCATGTAGGCTTTAAAGAAGACATATTATGCTGTTTTTCTGATATTTAGTATTACACTGTAACATATGTCAAACCGTTATTTCACAATTTCTTCATTGTAAACACAATATTGGCTTGATATTAGAAACATGTTCATTTTGTGTTAAAATTGCAAAACTCAAAGTCTGAATTTTTAAATAATTGTAATAATAATATGTCCGCATTTGAAAACAATACTAAAAGACATGTGAAGAATCCCTCAGTCGTCCAGGCAGAATCCATGATAAAAGGAGAAATTCAATTTGTCAACTGCCCAAAATTTATTTGGTCGAAAACGTTTCACAGCTCATCCACGCTGCTTCGTCAGTTCTGGTTGAAATGCTGGTTAGACACTGCTTATATCTAGCTGCAGGGAGGAGCTAACTATACTGAAATTATTCTGAAACTATCTCACCTATTTGTTTTGAGTTTCTGTCTTTTGGCGGCACGGTAGCAGAGTGGTTAGCGCTCTTGCTTCACAGCAAGAAGGTTCCGGGTTCGATCCCCGGGTCGCCCAGACCTTTCCGTGTGTGTTCTGTGTGGAGTTTGCATGCATGGTCTGGGTTCGATCCCCGGGTCGCCCGAGCCTTTCTGTGTGGAGTTTGCATGTTCTCCCCGTGTCTGGGTGGGTTTCCTCCGGGCACTCCGGTTTCCCCCACCAACCCAAAACATGCACCATAGGTACTCCAGCTTAGGTCCTGACCAAGCCGAAGCAAGAAGATCATGGAGATGGTCCCCGGGCGCCCTAATGTGTGTGCTGCCCACTGCTCCTAATATATGTGTATATATATAGGATGGGTTAAAATGCAGAGAAGAATTTCTCCAGTGTGAGATCAATAAAGTTCACTTCTTCTTCTTCTTTTGTTTTTCCAATTTCTCTGGCGTCTAGTTTACAGGGATGAAAGTGGCCAAACATGAAAAAAGCGGAAAGTCACGCCCCCCCCCCTGGAAAATTTTAAATTTCTGAAATTTGGATTTCTATATGCTATATGTTAGCAATAAAGTAAAACTGTACATAAAAGTACAAAAAAACACATTTTATTAACAGGTAGGCCTACTAGTAGTATATATTGGATTTGTTTTTGCTTTGCACTTCGTCTAATCAGAGGCATTGAGGAGGAGCTTATGCGCACTGAAAGGCGCAGGTGAAAAAGCGAGGAGCGACGCGTTAAGTGAGGCACGGGCAGGTAGGATGAGGTATATAGGATGTTTTATAAAGTTTAACCTGTGTACACGCAATGGTACACACTGTTATGAAAGCGCGGCCCGCAGTTTAATACAAAGTTTAATACGAGATACACGTACTTTTGTTCTGAATACGGGACGATTCTGTTTTTCAAGAGACTGTTGGCGACCCTAAACACAACTATATATATATATATATACACCCAAAATCTTTCTCAACCAATTTGCAGATATTAAAAAAAAAAAAAAAATTACCCCACAGCTGAAAAAAAGCGGAGATCCGCTAAAAAACGGAACTCTTTCATCCCTGAGTTTAGCATACCCATTCAAACCCTAATGTCTGTTTTCACACCTCTGGCCTTGACCTGGCTGCCCTATTGTTTCTTTTGTTTGTTTTGTTTTTGGAATTATATATGGGAGACAAATTATGTCTGACTCCCCCATTCCTGTTTAAAGAAGGATTCTCTACTAAACTATAGCATCTTTGAGTGTCTTGAAAAGCGCTTTATAAATAAAATGTATTATTATTATTATTATTATTATTATTATTAAACTACTAAAAGACAATTAAAATCCACTTGCGGTGATGACGGCCCTCGCTCTGGTGTGCACGTCCGGCATGCTATTGTCCCTTCCTACCATCAGAAAAATTACACTGTGTATCTTTAGATGTTTAATTTTTTTAATGTTTGCACCCCGGCTGGTCAGCCATGAGAAATGCCCCATGTCTGTAATGCATTTTTTTTTTTTTTGGCTTGTAGTCATTCATAGAATTTAATCCACAAATTTGGTACATTTATACGATAATACTGACGTTTAATGTCAGTGAAATGTCAGTATTATTGGTACGGTAGGGGGTGATACAGTGTACACTTGTTATACGCTTTATGGTGTATTGTATTCAGGTCGAGATCACACATTAATGATTCAAATTTCAACACAAGGCTAAGCATGTGCGTGTAAGATTTTTTAAATATTTTGGGGGGGGAGTCTTTGTGCCCCTGCTGGCCAACAGTGAAAAATGCCCCATGTCCATCATTTAATGTGTATAATAAGCTGGTCAGGAGGGGCACGTCTGTCCTTGGCTATCCTCTAGACTCTGAAGAGGAGGTGGCTGAGAGGAGGGTGCTGGCCAAACTTAAGTCCATTATGGATGACACCTCTCACCCTCTGCACCGGACTGTAGAGGAGCTGAGCAGCTCCTTCAGCAGCCGACTGAGGCACCCCCAGTGCAAGAAGGAGCACTACCGCAGATCCTTCATCCCCACCGCCATCAGACTGTATAACTCCACTATATAGTCCAGACGTGCAATATTTTCTATACTCTCTTATTTACTTATTTTTATTATTATTACTATTTGTCTGCATGCACTTTCTGTTCAAACTTTCTTTTGCACTAAACTGCCTGGAGCTAATGTGGCAAGTGACTTTCTCCTGTGTGAGATCAATAAAGTCTTATCTTATCTTTTGCTTATAGTCATGCATAGAATGTAATCCCCAAATTTGATACAAATCCCATAATGTTGACATTTCATATCTATGGTAGGGGGCGCTATAGTGTCACTCATTTTCAGGGGGTGAAAAATGTGATTTTCTACTGAGAAAAACAATAATTAGAGCCAGTTACTCTGTTACTGGCTCAGGCCAATTAAAATAAGCAACAGCATGATTTTCAAAAGATATTACCATAGACTGTATATAAATGGACATAGCTAACCAACTAGCCGCCCTGTTCCAAATAGGTGTTCATGGGGGTTCTTCCGGCTACATCGACTCTGGCTCCAGTTGAGTTTACACTGAAAAATTGTTACCCCTCTCTCTGTGACTGCTGCAGTGTGTCTCATCATTTTGGTCTTAAAAAGTTCATATTAACCCACTCCACATGATCCTGGTGTTTTTATTTAGTTATTTTGTCTGTACATAAATTCACATTCCTAATATGGAACTCAGCTCCAAATTCGCCCCTACTGTATAACTGCTAGTTTCGGTGAGCTTCATTTGACTGGAGCCGAATGCTATGGGTGAGGTCACACTATCTTAGTCCACTTCTTTAGACAATCTATGGATACTATGATCTCCTGTCATTACCTGTGAGGTTGTGCCGATGCTCCTGGTAAATGCGGACTTGAGTGAGCCAGGGGTTGATGGTTAGAACCTTGACTTTGTGACCATTCCCAAATTTGTTTGTCCGCCATACTTCCCCCTTGTCTTTCGTGGTCCAGTACACATGGCCTTCAAAAACATCTAAACTGTACGGGTTCCCAATATCTGAAAAGAAAACAAAAAAATGTGAAAGGTTTTATCTTAAAAGTCCTGTATTACACAGAATGGAATCTTCTGAGGACTGAGCCATGTTTTGCTTGAGTGTGTAGATGTTTTTACCTCCAGATGTGACAATTCTTCTGTCTGTGCCATCTGATTTCATAGATTCAATTATGTTTTCTTTTGAGTCACACCAGTAGATCCTGTTTCCATTGGTATAGTCCACAGCCAGTCCAGTGGGCCAGCCCAAGTCCTCCTGACCCACAAGCACCTCTCTGTGCTGTCCATCCATCCACGCTGACTCGATCTTTGGACTTCTGCCTCTGTCTGTCCAGTACATCATGCTGTCCCACAAAAAAACACAAAAACATTTAATTCCCAGAGTAGGAAGAATCTAAATGCATGTAACAAAAATGTTTCCAGAATACTATTTGAGTAACTCTATTCGATGGTAAATGGTCACATCTTTATATAGTGTTTTTCCACCTTCACGGCACTCAAAGCGTTTTACATCAAGGAACCACTCACACATTCATACAGCAGTGTACACAGACACTGGGTTAAGTGTCTTGCCCAAGGACATTCATCTGTGGGAGCTGGAAGAGCATCCACTAACCTGACCTAACCTGGGAATCAAACCATCAACCTTCAAATCAGTGGACAAACACTCTACCAGTGTTCTAGAAATACTGTACAGTACAGTTGCTGTTTTATTTGGCGGGATTCAGAATACACTTACTTTCCTAAAATTAAAGAAATACATTGCAGTATTTCATCATGCAACTTCAACCTGCACAATATTAGATTATTAGATATACAATATTATATTTTCTTCTCTTATCACTAATTAGAAACAGTGAAACAAACTTAAAGCTGTTTTAATCCTATGTCACGTTTCTAAACTATTGCAACTCAATGTGAAGTATTCTAAGTATTCAGAACAAAATAATCTGATTGGACCATGTAAAAGAATACATATCAGTATTCTGGTATCAGATATCAGCGCCGATATTGAACATTTTGGTGGATCAGATATCAACTTCAAAGATATTGGTTTAACCAATTTTCCACTTTGGTGAATAAATTGGTGTAATTGTAATAAAACTAGCCACTGTTGTCGCAAAACGCATCAGAATATAAACTTTTATTTTTACAAAGCTGTTCTGTAGTTAGAAAACACATTTGAATCACTGTTTACATATTCTGTTTGTCTTTAAAGGAAATATATTTTCAGTCTCAGCTCTGGTATCGGTTAATATAGGCAATCAGCAGAAAGCCGAACTATCGACATTGGTATCGGAACAGAAAAAGCTGGATGAGTGGCTATCTAATTATGTTACTAAATAACTTTCCTTCTCATCGCCGTTAACGCCCCATGATAAATAAATAATTAAAAATAGACATAAATTATGACATACCCAAGTGACGGATTGACAACAATAGCAGCAGGTTGATCAAGATCTGTGTGAATCAGCCATTTGCGATAGCGCCCGTCCAGCATGGCCACTTCAATGCGATTGGTCCCTGAATCTGTCCAGTAAATGTGCCTATAAAATACGTAATGAGAAATAATTTTAAAAAATCCAAACTAAACTAAAGAAGTAACTACAGTAAGAGTCTTTTTTCACCTGCCAACCCAGTCCACAGCGATGCCGTCTGGGTTTGCGATGTATCTGAGATTAAGATCCACTTCTTTCACAGGGTTGTTGCCATGGTCATTGAAAGTGGTCATATAAGCCCTTTTGATCGTGCCAAACTGAGATCCCCGTCCAAGTACCGTCCAGTACACCACACCTACAGCAAATCATAAAAAGGTTTATTCACATCAAACTGTTTTGTTTTAAAGGTCCTATATTAAGAAAATTGTCTCTTGTGAGATTTAAGACATGTTGCTACCTCTTCAGAAACATACATAGAGTTGTGTTTTGTTTCATTCACATGTTTGAATAACCCTGGTGTTTTAGTCTGTTTGCATCTCCAAAAACTCAAAATGCTCTGGGCTACGTTGTCATGAAGCAGTAAATTTCAAGTTAACAGCTACCTTTTACCTTTTGTTCAGTAAAGATGGGCATGTCCAGGGCTAAAATTATCCAAATTATTCTAGTGAAGGTGCATGGAGTTTAAAAACAGAGTGGAGCATTTCCTGTATTACCACATGGCATCACAAGGTGGAGCACAGTGTTTTCTGTTTAAGAGAAGAACTCAGCCTAAATATGCAGGGTTTGTGTGTTAATTACACATGTGTGAATGAAACAAAACACAACACGATGTCTGTGATGAGAAACAACATTATAACATAGATCAGAAGCGTAATATGGGCTCTTAATTAGACTTACTTAGGCCTTGCCCTTCTGGGTCCCACAGATAGTCCAAAGCTTGAATGTGTTCTGCATTGTCCACATAGTCTGAATATTCGTCATTGGAAAGGTTGAAACGGCGGATTCGAACATTGTCTGGCAGGAGTAGCACTGGTGGATTTCCTGTAAATATATATATAATAAGTAATGCTGTCAGGCGATTAAAACAATTAATCTAATTAATTGCATTTTAAGAGTGTGAGAGAGAGTGATAGAGAGATTGAGAGATAGAGAGAGAGAGAGATTGTGAGTGAGCGAGAGATCGAGTGAGTGAGCGAGCGAGCGAACGAACCCACTTTGCGATTGAGTTTGTCAGTTTTCTGCAGTCGCTTCGCTCAGTCGTTTCCCAAATTCTGCGAGCATGGTTTGGTAGTTTGGTTTGTTAGGGTTAGGGTTTGTTGAAGTGCGCTCACGCTCACTCTATCACCAGTAACGATAGAACTTGTCCGGACGTGTTTATCGTTCAAAAGATCCGTCAGGCTGGAGCAGCTTCGGTGATTGAAAATTCTTTTTCACAAAAGCTACAAATCACCGCGTTCTTGTTGATCGTCCCATCTTTGTTCTTTTTATAAATAAACTTGCCATTCAAAGGCCCGAGCAGCGATTTGCTTGCCGCACGCCAAATTTAAAATGCGCACGCATTGAATTGCCACTCATAATTCATTGTGTTAATTTTTATAACGTGTTAATTTGTTGTGTAATTAATTAATCTAATTAACGCATTAAACTGACAGCCCTAATAATAAGTACTGATTATAAAGTGTTAAAGGATCAAACCAACAAATCAATATGGTTTAACAGTCGTGAAGGAGTATGTTATAATAATTATGTCCGTATTTATTATGTAAATGGAGATAACTAACCCGCTAGCTGCCATCTTTCCAATAGGAAATGTTCAGGGGGTGCTTCTGGCTCCATTGACTTTGTTTGCAATTGACTTTACAATGAAAAATTGTCTCCCCTCTGTCTATAACTGCTGCTGTGAGCCTCATCATTTTGGTTTTCTACATTTTAAAACCAAATGTTCATGTCTACATGATCCTAATGTTTTTTTTTCTATTTTTTGGCTATTTTGTCTGTAAATAAATTCCTATTCCTAAAATGGAACTGGCTACAAATTCGCTCCTATAACCGCTAGCCTCATGAGCTCCATTTGACTGGAGCTGAACGCTATGGGTGAGGTCACATTCCTTTTGTCTACTTCTTTATACAGTCTGTGATCTTACCCTGGGCAGCACACTCAGTTCCCCGAGGTTCACCAAACGACTCAAATCCTTCAGCACAGAAACATTCATAAGCCCCTTTTGTGTTCTTACACTCCTGTGGACATGTTCCATAAACTTCACACTCATTTATATCTATGGGAAAAAGGAAGTGCGTTGATATACAATATTTGAGAAAGCAAAGCAAATTCAAGCCACTGTCATTATTATTGTGGAAACGTTTGTTACCTTCACAGTTGTGTCTCTCAGTTTCTTTGGGTTTATACCCTGGTCTGCAGGAGCACAGGAAGCCCCCCTCTGTCAGGTCAGTGCAGTTGTGCTCACAGATGTTGTCTCTGCACGTGTGTCCACTGCCCTGGTCTAAATCAGACAAACAGCTGAGAAACACAGAATAAAATACTAATACTGGGTCTTATGTACTGGGTCTGTGTACTTACGGCAGCCCAGCTCATCTGACTGGTCCCCACAGTCGTCGTACTCATCACAGGCGTACTGCAGGGGGATGCACTGCCCATTACCACATTTGTACTCTTCGTCTGAGCAGGGCCCATGTGTCGGCGTTAGGCCTAAACATAAACAGGATATCTATCATGTGTGAGTTACTACATATGGTTTTATTAGCTTCATAAACACATACAGTTTTCTTGTCTCTCATCAGAACCGTCACCGCAGTCGTCCACAGAATTACACAGCTCATGGCTGTAGATGCAGCGATTATTGTCACACCGGAAACGGAAAGGAGTCTCACACTGAATGGTAGCTAAAGGAGAAAAACACAACATCAATATGTATTTGAAGATATTTGTTTATTATTTATATTAAGCCTACAAGAATGTATTGTTTTAACTTATACATCTAAGGAAAACATTGCATATTCTTTTATATGTAGTGTAAAATATTATTATCCTTATACAATCATTTGTATGTATTCTCTATGAACATATGGACTGGTATGTTGTTACATTTAACTTAAACATCTTGTTTTGGTTCTGATTTGTGACTAATGCTTCTTACAGCAGAGGTGGAGCTCCTCATCTGACCCGTCCCCACAGTCGTTGTCTCCATCACATTTCCACTGAGGCTGGACGCACACATGGTTTTTACACTCAAACAGGAAAGGAGGACAGTATGTGCCATTGGGATAACGTGTCGCTGTAACACAGAAACATATGTTAGGACATTTTATCGTAAAAACTGGAGAACTAGACCAAAAATACAATGGTTTCGCAGCAGACACTGACATGGACAGCATCTAAAAACTCAATAAAATCAACTTACGGCAGGACATTTCATCTGTAGAGTCCATACAGTCGGCGTTTCCATCACATTTGAATCGTTCGGCGATGCAGTGTCCACTGTCGCACTGGAAATACCCAGATAGACAAGAGCGCAACTCTGAAACACAAACACACAAACACCATGAGGCAAACTATAAATTCTGTTGATACATGTGGAGTGTGGAGAGAGCGGTGGGGTGTAGGAGGGTTTTGTTTTTGTCTATTTTTGTTTCTGATTTGAAATATATAAAAATTGTAATTATATTTTTTAAAAAGTATTGATACCCTTGATATGAAAACTAATATCAAAACTAGATACTAATTTGAACAAGTATAAAAAAATCCCATTTACAGAACAAAACTGAACCTTGCCTGATTTGCGCTAAAACAATCTTGAGCTATATCAGGACTAATATAAGGCAACATAATAATATTAAAGAAACAACATTATTTTGTGCTTTTCAGTCTTTTCCCTTAACACTGAAATTGTTTGTAACATCATGACAACACTATATCCAATGCGCCATTATTTCTGCTCAGTTAATTATTATTAGAATTTTTACAAAAAAAAAACAAAACTCCCACACCCCCTCCCTTTTCTCCACACTACATCAAACATCAGTCCAAGTACAATTTTGTCAAAATACTAAAAAAGGTTTCCATATCTGCTCAAAATCTCACTGTTTCCCCTTCGACTGCTCAGTTCATTATTTGTTAGTTTTTGCATTGTGACAACAGTAATTTATGACGGCCGTTTCAAATCAGTGGCCGTGGCCGTATGCGTGGGCTTTATTACGTCTTTGTTTTGTGCAGCCTCGTTTACTCTAAAAACACAGGTCCCGACAAAAAGGTTCCACTCACCACAGTCTCTTTCATCTGAATTGTCCTCGCAGTCGTTGTCATGGTCACAGACCCAACGGCCAGGAATGCACCGAAGATTGTCACAGCGAAATTCACTCTCAGTGCAACCGCGCGGAGCTGGGAAAAACACAAAATACACAAATGAGTACTACCACTTGACCTATTATTTTAACGTATACATCTAAGGAGAAAGCTTTGCATATTTTTTGATATGTAGTGTAAGTTATTATTACTGGGGAATGGCTGCTAACATTTTTTGCCCATGTGAAATCATTTGTATGTTTTCTCTATGAATATATGGACTGATCTTGTTTTGATTCTGTTTCTGAGGAAAACACAAAATACCCAACACAACTGAATACTACTACTTGACCTTTAGGATGCTAGATTTTTTTTTTTATGTTTATAAAAATACTGCTTTTATTTTAAGTGCTGTCTATTAGAGCAATGTTTTTTGTTTGTTTGTTTGTTTTAAGTACCCCTAACTTTTATTTCACGCAGTGTAAAGAAATAAGGTGGACATTTTTTCTGCAACTAAAATAAGATAAGATAAGATAAGACTTTATTGCTCTCACACAGGAGAAATTCACTTGCTACATTAGCTCCAGGCAGTTTAGTGCAAAGAAAGTTAGAACAAAATAAAGTGCATGCAGACAAGATATGTAATAATAATAAAATGAGTAAATAAGAGAATATAGAAAATATATAATGTTAGATAGAATATAAAATGCAGATTTTTAGAAACATACTTTTTATCAACATACAAAATATTGTCTATTAGAGCAATTGTTTTGAGAACCCCCTGAGCTTTGTTTCATACAGTGTAAATAAATAGACAAAATAAATCGTTCTCTTGACAAATTCACTATATTTATTGCTTTTTCAACCATCTGACTGCTTTTTAGTGGCCAGTTTAAATAGAGTTAATATGATTAACTGAAGTTCAGGAGCAGGACTACGACTCAACCAGCGTATCACAGTTCACCGTAACCACACCTCTAATTTCCTGGAAGCTATTTGTAGCTGCTCATCCCATCATTCCAGTTCGTCTCATTAACTCGACCCCTCCCTCCCACCCCCTATCTCGTTCGTCTTTCAGCCATAAGACATCTCCAAAATGGGATGGTCCAATTCCGGCTGGGTCAATCGACGACTGAGATGGAGCCCCCATCCTGAGTCTCAACCCAGCCATCTTCACCTTATTCATCCAGACATCTACCTTCATTCATTAATAAATATCTTCTTCGCATTATGTTGATGGTGTGGTCCTTGCTAGTGAAAAGCCCTTTTGGGGACTGGTGTTGCAAATTGACCTTTGCTATAAACACTGTGATACCTGCATCAGATTACTGAATTGTCAATCTACGCCATTCCATTCCAGCGTCTGTTGAATTCCAACACAAACACAAAGCTGACCTACTTCAGTTCTTGGAATAAAGGAGTGGAATAAAGTCACCCAAGAACAATGTGAAAGACTTGTGGAGAGCATGCCAAGACGCATGAAAGCTGTGATTAAAAATAAGGGTTGTTGCACTAAATATTGATTTCTGAACTCTTCTTAAGTGTAAATATTAGTATTATGTTGTAAAATAATTTCTTTTCTTTGCATTGTTTGAGGTCTGAAAATACATTTATCATTTTCTGCAAATAAATGCTCTAAACGATAATATTTTTATTTGGAATTTGGGGGAGTTTATAGACTCAGTAGTTTATAGACTCAAACAAAAATGTTCCTTTTGCCCAAACACATACCTATAAGTAGTAAAATCAGAAAAACTGATAATTTTGCAGTGGTCTCTTTTTTTTTTTTCCAGAGCCGTATCTATACAATAAATAAATAAACACATATGTTTACTATAGTATATTATCCAAAATCCTCCAAAACATTCTAAGGATGTAAAATACATTAGAAAGAATATTTTAAATCCATATACTATTCAATTTCACCTTTCTTTTAGATCTGAAATCGCCCTAGTGCTTAGTGCTTCTGGTTGAGAAACACCGTAGAGGGTCTTGCTGTAAGTAGACATGTTCATATTTCTCACATATTTTGAACTCTCACATTAAACTAAGTATTATCTGCGATTACCATGAGGTCATAGCTTCCCATCAAGATTTACACCATTCCACTTTCTCCTTACAGAACCTAAATGATCCTTTTAACTGGCATGTTCTCAGACTTGTTTAAACTCTCCAGGGCAAAGGGTGACAGACTCCCTCACTCCTATTTTCTGACACACTAAGGACAGGCTGTTTCTGGCAGCTGATAACGCTCTCCACTGTCCACCAAAGTGTTGAGCCCCTTACAAAACCATCTGATAAAGCCATAGCAGGTCTATCCTTCACCATCTGCACTCCTTTTAATTTGAACATATGCACAAGTCCACATTGAAATCCCTCTACATCTACTTGCATATACATACACTACATCAACATAGCTGTGGTTCTGGACCGCACTTGCTCACATGTATGCTTATGAAATGGCCCTTGACTCAAACCCAAAAAAGTTACATAGTGCACCTTTAAAGTAAGCTCTAAAATGTAGTGTACGAAATAAATAAAGTATTGGATCAGTGTAAGAAACACTCACTGCAGCTGCGTTCGTCAGAATTGTCTCCACAGTCGTCGTCTCCATCACACTTCCACCTCAGAGGGATGCAGCGGTGATTGTCACAGTGAAAGTCTCCACTGGGGTCACAGGTCAACTCATCTGAGGAAACAGAAAACATCAAAAAGAGGAAAGTATGTTCATTTATGCATTTGAAAAACATAAAGGAGATAAACAACTGTGAATGGTTCAATACAAAACATAATAAGCTAAAACTGCTATGGCGCTGGCCCCAGATCATGTTACTTTTTATAGAGCGGAAATAAAACTGTAATCTCATTAAGGGCTTAAGAGTATTCCCAAGGCAATCACTGACTCATTCACACACATAAACACTTGATACACACTGTGTAAGCCAAGAATGGTCAGGTGTCTTGCCCAAAGTCACAACCACAGTATACACTAATATAAGCAGGTATTCAAACATCTCTCAAGGAAACATCTCTGAAGGGATTATGGGATGTTTCAATAATGGTGAAAATGTCAGGCATCTTGCTTTTTAATTAAAGTGTAATCATCAGAGGGAGTGAGGCTGCATGCCTAAGACAGATGGGTGACCTCCTTCTCCTGCACTATTCAGTGCACAGGATAAGAGCTCATGGATGAGGAGCGCAGACGGGAGAGGAGCGGAGGAGAGCTGTCTCTACCACACGGTGCTGGGGGTCAGAGATAGAGCGGTGTTAGCCAGTCCACCTGGCCCATCTGCTGCATTCTTATGGGAAGATTAGCACGGATCTCCCCTCCTGCTCCAGCATGGCACTAATGGAGCAGGGCCTCTGATAAGAAACGGGAGGGCCACGGTGAGTGTGTTTGGGTCGTACCAAAGTACAAAGAGACTTGTGTGAACCCTGCCCCCATGCAAGGACAGAGCGCCAGCACACACACACACACACACACACACACACACACACAAATACACAAATACACACAAACATGAAGAGCCATACACTGGACACATCATAAATCTGCTCAGAGGAAGGGAGTGGCCAGTGTCGGGGGAGGGAGAGACGTGAGACATCTCCATCAGCACCTCCCACCTCCTCACTGTGCAACGTCCGCAGGAGGCTGAGGTGCAGCTAATTGCCCTTCACTCAGACTTAAAGCTCTCACTCTCGTCTCTGCAAAGTCTTTCATGGGGCAACCTTTACTCACTATTACAGGATTTTATTTCATTATAACTTTCTGAACATAAAAACACATTTAATTTGCTAATTTCTGTAGCAAATAAAGAGCTTCTAGGCTGAATTCACTCACCACATCCCTGCTCATCACTGTTGTCTCTGCAGTCATTGTGGCCGTTGCACACAGACCAAAGAGGAACACAACGGTAGTTGGTTTTACAGTCAAACTCAGTGTGATTGTCACAGCGATACGATGGCCCCACTGCAAAATGGAAAATCACAAGGAGGTGTAAAGGCTCACCAAGTTCAAAGTTAGGATGGAAAATGTGCAATGTCTGAAAAATATTTACATTTCTATGGTTATAGAGTATATTGGGTATATTCTTATGCACACAATAGCGTTTTAAACCAGAAATGTTGATATAGTTTGTATGTACTTACTGCACTCCTCCAGTGGTTCATCAGAGCTGTCTCCGCAGTCGTCGTCCACGTCACACTTGAAGCTTTGGGGGATACAGCGTCCATTACGGCACTTGAACTGTCCTGGTCGGCAGGTCCTGGTGGAGCAGTGGGCTGGGTCTTCATCAGACTGATCCCCGCAGTCGTCCTCACCATCACACTGCCAAGACTCAGGGATGCAGCGCTTGTTTGCACACTGCCATTGGTAAGCTTCACACTGGTGGGTTGCTAGATAAAACACAGCTTTATTGTAAATCTTTATCATGTTATTTTATGTGTTGTTTTAGGTTGTCATGTAATTCTTCCATAGTTCTATAAAAGAAATCTGAACTCGTATAACTCATATAACCCAAAACAATTTCCCTTAGGAAGGACATTATATTACCAAAATAACTGCAGCTTTTACAATAAATCCACCAACTTAAACTGGGAAATATTGTGCAGCCCTACACACCACTTCACAATTTTAAATGGAACTAAACCTGGACTAGACTAGACCAGTGGTGGATGATGTACTAAGTTTTGTTGTTGAAGTAAAAATACAGATACAGGAGCAAAAAAAGTACCTGTTTAAAAGATGTACTTTAAGAGTAAAAAGTATTTTGCAGAGATTTTTAGAACAATTAAAGCATGAATTGTAGTGACTTTGATAAAGAATTCAGATGATTTGAAATGACTTATTGATTTATTAATTTTTCTGTTTTTGTGTACTTTGCTCAAAGTTGGAATGTTAACTCAAATTAAATGTGCTGAAAATAAGTCTCAGCTTTCAGCAGGTCTCAAACCATAATGAAAAGTACATTTTACTTTTCAGTCCAGAGAAGAAAGTACAGACCCCTGCTCTCAAATGTAGTGAAGTAAAAGTAAAAAATATTCACTGCAAAACTGACCAAAAAATTTTGTTTAAGTATTGCATTTTTTACTTTTGTACTTCATTACCTTCCACCACTGGACTAGACCATGACTAAACCAGGACTAGAACAGGACCAAACCAAGTCCACATCAGGATTAGATAATTGTAAAACCATAACAAGACATCTTTACTGTAAATCTCTATCATGTTATTTTATGTGTTTAGTTTGTCGTGGAATTCTTCCATAGCCCACCACAGAGCACTTGGTCCTCATCAGAGCCATCGGGGCAGTCAGAGTGAGTGTTGCATAGGAAGTGGGGGCTGGTGCAGTTTCCATCGTTGCACTGAAACTGTCCGAGTCTACAGTGGTGAGTGGGGCAGGTTGGGGGCTCATCTGAACTGTCTCTACAGTCTGCCTGCCCATCACATTTCCACCAGATAGGAATACACCTGTGAAAGATAATACATGGGCAAGCGTCAGTGATCACTATAAAACATTATAATAATAATAGTTTTTCTCAATAAGAGTGCTTGGTCACACTTCTAGACAGCTCTGGAAAAAAATAAGAGACCACTGCATTTTTTTTCTGAAATCAGCATCTCTACATGTATTACAGCCATTCCATTCCAGCGTCTGTTGAATTCCAACACAAACACAAAGCTGAGCTACTTCAGTTCTTGCACCGGGAGTGGAATAAAGTCACCCAAGAACAATATGAAAGACTTGTGGAGAGCATGCCAAGACACATGAAAGCTGTAATTAAAAATAAGGGTTATTGCACCAAATATTGATTTCTGAACTCTTTTTAAAAGTAATCATTAGTATTACGTTGTTTAAAAATGAATTTGATCTAGTTTCTTTGCATTGTTTGAGGTCTGAAAACATGTAGCTATTTTGTTATTTTGATCATTTGTCATTTTCTGCAAATAAATGCTCTAAATGATAATATTTTTATTTGGAATTTGGGGAAAATGTTGTCAGTAGTTTATAGACTCAAACAAAAATGTTCCTTTTGCCCAAACACATACCTATAAGTAGTAAAATCAGAAAAACTGATCATTTTGCAGTGGTCTCTTATTTTTTTTTCCAGAGCTGTATATGGGTGGTACCACTTTCTCATAACTACAGCTGTATTAGCCTTAAAGGTGCACTATGTAACTTTCTGGTTTGGGGTCCATCACCTGCTTTCTATGGATATGTCACTGCTCTGCCTGGAATGTTCCACAGTATGACATTAAACAAATCTACCTTACATTTATTCTGTTCAAAGAGAATACCTAGGAAAACAGTTTAGTTTATTACGAATGATTCAGACTTAATACTGACTCTTTGTTCATTTTCATATTAAAAGTATAGCCATTATGTAAGTATTACCAAATGGACATATGTAATTGTTTTTATTATAACTAAAAAAGTTAAGATCTATTTTACATTACTATTAACACAAAGCATATTAATTAATACACATATATTGCTGAAGGTTTTCCAGGATTATTGAAAAATACAGCGATGGTTTGGTAATAATACTGTATGCAAAAACTCACTGAAATCAAAAGGGGTTTCATGGTTAAGGTACAGCACTTTCCATAACAGATAATGACCACTGTAAGTAAAGCGGCCATAAAGAAAAGGTGACAGACCGTTCATTGTTGGAGCATCTGTACTGGGTGCTGGAGCACATTGGGAGACAGCGGGTCCCACCTCCGATCTGAACGCTCAGGAAGTGGTCGGGGCATTCGCAGGTGTGTTCTCGCCCCCCGTGACTGATCAAGCACAGGTGAGAACAGCCGCCATTGTTCACAGAGCAGGGGTTGCTTACTATGAGAGGAAAGGTCAGAGGTCAATCAATCTCAAGTCACCATTACCAAGTAAACATAAGGAAGGTATTGTTTGACTTGAACATCTCTCAACGTAACCTTAGGATTTTGGGAGTGTTCGCCCTCGTACACACCACTAGGGCTGCACAATTTTGAAAAAAACAAATGGGAATTTTTTTGGAGAGATTTGTTTAAAACGTAAGATTCTGTTAACAATACTTGAACATTTGAAAGAAACTGAAATCTGATACTATGAATTTTATTTTTGTAAAGGTCTAATCTACAGGTTTCTTTTTTGTATACAAGACAGCATATTTTGTTCTTAAGAGAGGAGATTACATTACCAAAATAATTTGATAAATGCACAAACTCAAATGTGTGAAATATTGTGCAGCTCTAGTCACCACTTCAAAATTTTAACTAAACTGGGATGAAAAGTAGAACTAAACCTGGACTAGACCAGGGGTGTGCAAAAATATCATAATGTCGATATATCGTGATACTAAAATTGCTGATACGGTATTGTTATCATGGGGTTCTGTATCGATATATATCTCCAAGAGCATTTTAGAATTGTTTTTGCTTATTTTGTGGAAGGGAACTTGGTTAAGTGTTATCATTTCTGTTACTCTTGATATATTCACTGTTTTGACAATTAAAATAGATGCATTTCATATTAACTTTGCACAAGCGATGGTATCATGTGCAATAGATTATCACATTTCACCATATTTTAATAATATCATTTTGTGAGCCATGTATCGTGTATCATATTGAATCGTGATTCCCAGCCCTAGATTAGCCTAAACCATGACTAAACCAGCACTAGAACAGGACCAAACCAAGGACTAAATAGCCGTTTTCAGACTGTCAGGCCGGGCCGGGCCGGGCCGGGCCGGGCCGGGCCACTAGGGGGCCACCTTGGTGCTAATAGCCCCAGCCCACTAGCCCCATGCCCTGAGACCAGTTGTGTTCACACTGTTGGGCTACTAACCTCTCCATGTTACACCCCCAAACGTCACTGATACAGCCCATTTTGAAACAGGATAGGCAGTGATGACCTAATATTTATATGACCAAGTATCAGACCAACAACTACTGCCGTATCTCTGACTATGACCATTACAACACTCATCATGAACGCTATGGAAGTATGCCGCAATATGCTTCATGATGTCCTTGTTTCTGTAAACCTTGTCAATTTTCTGTCGAGTATTCTGCCTAGACAGTGAGGAGAGCACGGACATCTTCAGTTGACCAGAACTGGCGATCCATCCTCTTACTTTTTTTGTGACGGTAATGAAGGTACAGGTAATACTCTGCCATCTTCGCTTTATTTTGCTTCCAAATGTTGGAATCGCCCCGACCTCCACCCCGACCTTGACACCGCCTCTGGCCCCTCTTGGCCTATCCTTTTGCTCTGGCCAGAAATCGCGGGCCATTAACCCCAAGATCCTGGCCCCCAGCCCCTTTTAGCACCTGGTCCTGGATGTGTGAAAGCATTTAGCCCCAATACACCCCTGTTGGCTCGGCTTTGGCCCGACAGTCTGATAGCGGCTAATGATGATTAAACCAGGACCAGTCTGAACACACTTCATTGTGCAAAAACGTACCAATGGGCTGTCTGTAGGGATGGCATACATGGATATCAAATGGTCTATGTGTGGTGTTGACTAAAGCTTCACGTCCAGACCCGTCATATTTGTTTCCCTTCTCTACAGTTCTTGTATTCCAGTCTGTCCAGTACACAGTGTCCTCAAACACAGTCAGTGCAAAGGGATGTGGCAAATTCCCATTATAGACTGTGTGCCTGTGTTGACCATCCAAATCCGAATATCTGAAAGAATGAAAGAAAATTAGCTACAGATTTACGGGCAGTGATGCCTTAAAGTGCACATATTACACTCATTTCTATGTTATAATGTTGTTTCCTCATCAAAAACATACCTGGAGTTGTGCTTTGTTTCATTCACACATATTTAACAGTTGTTTTTTTCAAACAGAAACCACCCTGTCCCACCTTGTGATGTCATGTGGTAATACAGGAAGTGCTCCACTGTGTTTTTAAACTCCATACACCTTCACTAGAATCATTTGGATCATTCAAGATTTCAAGATTGTTTATTTGTCATATGCAGAATCAACACAGGGTCAACAATGCAATGAAATGCTTAGGATCAGAAGAACCGTTGACTCGCTAAGATAGTCAAGAAGTACTAATAACATGCAATAATAGTACATGGTAAGAATGGTACATGGTAAGACTCAAAGAGAGCTATTACCCCCAAGCTGTCAGACTACTGACTGCTCTGGATAATACTCTAAATAATACTGAACACTCAATAATACTGCACTAAACTACTTTTTGTAATTCATAATGTTTACTGCTGCTGCTCTATATGAACATATCATGTATGTCACTACCTCACTGTAAATACTACTGTTATTTATTTATTTTATTTATTTATATCACTTCTCTATCCCCAAAGGGAAATTTGTGGGCAGCACATGACTGCGCCTGGGGACCCATCTCCATGATGTTACTGCTTAGGATTGGTCAGGACCTCAGCTGGAGGATTTTACCTATGGTGCATGTTTTGGGTTGATGGGGGAGTGCCTGGAGGAAACCCACATTCTTGCTATCAGGCGTGAGTGCTAGCCACTCAGTCACCGTTACCTCTGCAATAACCTGCTTCATAACCCATGTGCAATACTTATACTATACTATATTATGTGCAACACTCTACTTATACCTTATTTAATCCTACCTGTACCTTTATATTTTATTACATATTTTTTATTATATTGTTTACTTTTTTCCCTTGTATTTTTATTGCATGCTATTAGTACTTCTCGACTATCTTAGCGAGTCAATGGGTTCTTCTGATCCTAAGCATTTCATTGCATTGTTGACCTTGTGTTGATCCTGCATACGTATGACAAATAAATAATCTTGAATCTTGAATTTCAGCCCTGGATTTGCCTGTCTTTACTGAACAAAAGGTAAAAGGTAGCTGTTAACTTGAAAACCATCACTACCTACTGTAACATCACAAGGTGGAACAGGACATTTTGACCTTTGGAGATGTAGACAGACTAATAATAAAGGATTACTCAAACATGTGAATGAAACAAAACACAACACCAGGTATGTTTCTGAGGTGGTAACAGCATTATAACATGGCTTAAAGCTCACAAGAGTCAATTTTGTGTAATATAGGAGTTTTAAAGTTTAATGGACTTACTCAATGTAGTTCAGATGGGCATCAGACCAGTAGAGCATGTCGTTAGTGTAGTCAATAGTGATCCCATTAGGCCAGGCTAATTTTGTGGTGATAACAGCTGTTTTGTTGGTTCCATCCATCCCAACACGGCCAATAAATGCTTTGTTTCCCCAGTCTGTCCAGTATACAAATCTAGTAAAAGAAAAATAAAATATAAAGTTTAGATGACATTGAACACTATAGCACAGTAATCAAAATCATTTAAGTGATTTGAGTGTAGGTGTTGTTTTGATGATTACTAATTAAAATAGGTAATATTTTAATTTGTAATAGGCAATAGGAGATCCACCACATGCTTGTCTCCATGAAGATGTTATCGCTTTGCCTGAAATGTTCTACAGTATGGTATCAAACTCCAAAATCTATCTTGCATTTATTGTATAAGAAATATTGAATTCATTAAAACTATACCTTCAAAAACATGCATTCTTATTGTGAGCTGTAACTTGGTCTGGAGGTGTTAACATTTCATGCACAGAGACAACCATGTGGTGGACCCTCCATCAGAAAAGTTACATAGTTCTATTTCACATTTACTATTTACATTATTATACTTACAGTATTTACACAACCGTTTACATACAGCTTTGGAAAAAAATAAGAAACCACTGTATTTTTTTTCTGAAATCAGCATCTCTACATGTATTACAGCCATTCCATTCCAGCGTCTGTTGAATTCCAACACAAACACAAAGCTGAGCTACTTCAGTTCTTGCACCGGGAGTGGAATAAAGTCACCCAAGAACAATGTGAAAGACTTGTGGAGAGCATGCCAAGACGCATGAAAGCTGTGATTAAAAATAAGGCTTATTGCACCAAATATTGATTTCTGAACTCTTCTTAAGTGTAAACATTAGTATTATGTTGTTTTAAAATGAATTTGATCTTATTTCTTTGCATTGTTTGAGGTCTGAATACATTGTATTTTTGTTATTTTGACCATTTGTCATTTTCTGCAAATAAATGCTCTAAACGATAATATTTTTATTTGGAACTTGGGGGAAATGTTGTCAGTAGTTTATAGACTCAAACAAAAATGTTCCTTTTGCCCAAACACATACCTATAATTAGTAAAAATCAGAAAAACTGATAACTTTGCAGTGGTCTCTTATTTTTTTCCAGAGCTGTAGTTCTATTTCTTAATTTTTAGTTAGCATACTTAAAAAAATTGTAATCTGAACATGCATTGAGAGACTAGCTATGAAACACTGATATAGAACACGATAATTCGAAATATTAACCTACCCATATTTTGGATGCAAAACTATTGCCCTTGGGTTTTCAAAACAGTATGTATTATTAGCGTCCACACAGTGTTCAGCGAGCTTCCTCACAAAGCGCCCATCCAGCTCGCTAACTTTGAGGCAGTCCAAGAAGCTGTCCAACCAGTAGAGTTTCCTGGCCACCCAGTCCACAGCCAGCCCCTCTCCGTGTAGCACCCCATTCACCACCACTTCTCTGTTACTACCGTTGAAATACATTCTTTCAATCACTCGGCGGTTTACATCGATCCAATACAAACGCTTCTCCACACGATCAAAGTCCAAAGCCACCACACTGGTCAGACCCTGCAGGATGAGGGAGTAGGCTTCTCCATCGGTGGACAGGTTTCTCAGGTAGTAACGATTGCTGAAGATGAGGTACGGAGAGATGTTGCTATTTTGACGACAGCTGCGTCCGTCAGGTTCTCGCAGGTATCCCGGGGCGCATTTACAAACGTAGGAGCCCACGGTGTTTTCACAGATTTGACTGCAGACGTGCGGGGTTTCAGTGCACTCGTTCACATCGTCACACGTTCTGCCGTCAGACATGAGGCGGTAACCGGGGCGACAGGTGCAGATGAAGCTGGTGGGCGTGTCCGTGCAGTTGTGGTCACAGTTGTGAGTGGATAGATCTGTGCATTCATTGATACCTGTAGTAAAAATAGGAGAAATCAGGTGTTGTTGTAGCGAAGTCAAAACATTTGCGATCACCTTTTTGTTGTGATAATAATAAACAAAAGCAACTGGTGGTGGTGATGATGATGCATAACAAGGTACACTTAAAGGTGCACTGTGTCATTTTTTTTGGTGGAGGGTCTGCTACCTGCTTGTCTCAATGGAAATGTTACTGCTTTGTCTAGAATGTTTCACAGTATGGATTAAATCTGTCTATCACAAGGGAGACAACAGGTTACAGAACTACGCTACTTTACAGTTCAGAGCTGTGCAGAGTCGAGAATCGATATGTTTAATGACATACCATGGAATATTCCAAGTAAAGCAATAAAATCTCCATGGCGACCAGCAGGTAATGGACCCAGAAAAATTACATAGTGCACCTTAATAACTAAACAAAAGTAATATATTTTGTGTGCACTGTAATAACATATTTCCCTTGTAATGTTTTGATTTTCAGTTACATTTATTTTTTATCTATTTACTTTTTTCATTGGAAATTAGTTACTGTAATATTTTTTGGCAGATCCATATTAAAAATAAGGATTAATTTGCTTACAAAATAACAAAATAAAAACACCAGGATCATTCACACCCCGCATTTGGAAAGGGGCGGCTAGCAGTGAACAATTTAATCTGTAGTTACTTAGACATAAAGACATTTTAAGAAAGTCTAATTTTAAGACATTTTGACAAGTTATTTAAACATTTGTTTCAGAAGAACTGTTTCCAAACAGTACATTATATATTGTAAAAATGTGGAAGGCTCTAGATTTACAGCAAAAGCTCTGCCAAAATATTCACAAATTTACATTCTTGCATAAAGACATGGTCTGGTCTGAATACAGAGAGACGAGTTTGAATGAATTGTCAAATAGCACTTTTCTGTATGGGTTTTATGCTTTGGTATCTGCAGTTCTTTTACTATTGTCGGTTTTATGTATGTGTGTTATTGTAGTTGTGTTACCATTGTTGGTATTTTTTGTGCTTACCATTGCTGGTATGTTTACTTGTTGTGGTCTTTAAATGTTCCTGATAGAAACACCTTATGTGTAACTTATTGTCCTTGATCAAAAGTTTTTTTTTTGTTTTTTTTTTTTACAAGAATGGTATTTGCCTTTGTTTTGTTTTTGTGTTTTCCAACTGGAAGGAAGCTAAATCAATAATTTAAGTTAAGTTTTGGAAGACAGGGGTGAGATTCAATAAGTTTTCTTCTTCCCACTCCATTTCAAGCAAAAACAAAAACAAAAACACAAATGTATTTGACTGTATATTGGTTACATGTATTTATTTCCTTGTGTTGACCTGCTCGGAATGAATAAATAAATGAAAATTAAATGAAATATTTCTGAAAAAATACTCACCACATCCCTTCTCGTCGCTGTTATCGTTGCAGTCATCATTTCTGTTGCACACCTGTTGAATCGGGATACAGTGTCCGTTTTCACACCTAAACTGTCCTGGAGAGCAGGTGGGGGCTGGAGTATAACACATGTGCTCCTGTTCATCTGATTCATCACCACAATCGTTATCTCCATCGCAGACAAAATCACGGGACACACAGCGGCCATTTTGACAGGTGAACTGGTGCTGCTGACAGGGCTGGTAAGTACAGCCTTGCTCGTCACTGCTGTCCCCACAGTCATTGCGTCGATCACATCTGAAGTAAAAAAAAAAAAAAAAAAAAAGAAATATTTGAGTAATCATAGCAAGTTTTCTTTACCTGACCAACCAGAAGCACACACTTCGACAAAACTTTACAAGTAAGAGTGGATCTTGAGCTGTATCCTGATTGACCTGATTTCAGAGGGCGTGATTGACAAATGGATTAACCAATCAGAGAGAAGCATGGTCTATTCTCGCCAAAAACAAACATGACTTTTGTATTTGAGGGACACGTGATACAAATTAGCGGCTGTGGTTGAATCGTCTCAAATTAGGACAGAGGATTTTCACGCTCTGTGGTCTGGTTCTAGTCTCTTCTGGATTCAAACAGAACATAGAAGGGACTGGCTGGTCAGGCAATTGTTTTCTAGCACTAATAAGTCACTGGATTTCTGTTTCACCTGTACGAGCTGCGTATACAGAGTCCGTTGCTGCACGTGAACTCATTGACCCCACAGGATCTCCGTGAACAGTTCTGATGCTCGTCCAATGCATCGGCGCAGTCTGCATCGCCGTCACACACCCAGTCACGAGGAATGCACTTCCTTTGGGGCGGCTGGTTGTTCACACAGGTAAACTCTAAATTTGAGCATGTACGATTTGCTGCGGATAGATTTTAGGAAGTAAAAGAAATAGGTCAGTGTTTCAACTAAAGAGTGGGTTAACATATTATGCTTTTTTTTTTTTGTATTTACTGTTAAACTATTAATGTTCATGTTCATGTTCAAATGAATGATCTTATATAGTATAAGATCATTCATTTGAACATGAACATGAACATTTTATTCACTGCAAACCACAGAATTATAACAGCTTAAAGTTGCATTGTGTAACTTTTCTGGTGGAGGGTCTGTTAAATGCTTTTCTCCATTGAGATATTATTGCTTTATCTGGAATGTTTCACAGTATGGCTTTCTATCTTCAGGTAGCCCAAACCAGACCAAGTTACAGGTCACAGGTCTGTGGAGAGGCAACCCCGCTCACAATCAGAACGCCTGTTTTTAGGTATTTTTGAGCATTGAATCTATAAAATGTGATAAATGTAAGGCAGAGCAATTTAATGTTATACTGTGGAACATTCTAAGCAGATCGATGGCATAATAAAGGCATATCTTATCTTATCTTATCCATAGAAACAAGCAAGTAATGGACCCTCCACCAGAAAGATTACACAATGCGCCTTTAATAATAGAAATATTGATTTCACTGGTCTACAAATTTTTGGACTCGATCTGCTTCTGAGATAAAAGTGGTTAAATCTCATTTATGATGATGAACTGAAAATCAATTGATAACTGTGCTGGTTAGCTACTGTATTCAAGATATTTAATGATATTGTTTTACATCAAAATCGCATCTGTTTGTACAATAGATTTAGGCATTTTTGCTTAAAAATAATATTTACATTTTGAAAATATTTAACTTGCACTTCTTTATCCGTCAAGAAATAAACGAGAAATTTCTTAAGACATCAGGTGATTGAATATCTTATAATAATGAAAAAACAAGCTAAAGTATCACATGTGTTACAACAATAATGTGGAGCCCAACTTTTGTCCTGATCTCTAACTTTGCAACCAAAGTAAGTGGTTTACCTTTTTAACCACTGCAGTTATGTTGCGCTTTTGTGATGCAATCGTCACTTCACTACAAACGTAACAGAAGTTATCTGGGTTGTTCACACAATTTTGAAGCATCTCTATTATGTGAAATCAAAAAATATTTGATCTTAAAAGTCTAGACATATTAAAATGAATGTATTGGAATGTGCAATGACAGGCTTTCAAATAGAACTGGTTGTTTGTAGACACACTGTACCTTCTGATAAACTACCGTTTTTGCCTTATTTTGCATAAATTTCCTATTTTGACCCAGTACTATATCTTGGAAACTATAGCCAATCAGCACTTCTGACTTACTTTTTCTTTATTAGTGACCTAAACCAAGAAAAAATTCACTACTTTTGTTCTGGAAGCATTTTGCTTGTAGACCAGTGTTTCCAGTTTAAAAAATGTTGCTCTTGATCTTCATAGTGGCGTTTCTCTGTAGCAAGCAGCAAATGTTTATCTATGTGTTTTTAATTTTCAAATATGCTGACACAATATTTTTTAAACAGACCTGGAGTTTTTGGAATAAACATAGTCAATAGTCATTAAGGGGGAGTGGGCGGAGATAGGTGAAAACTGGTATTTTCTGAGGACTTGTTTGCCCTGCACCCCCAGAGAAGATGCATTAGTCGAACAGGCATAAATCAATCTGAGGCCCTGTTTACACACCAGTGCTGCCCAGAGAAACGTTACATTCCCACTGAATTTGATCTGAGTGAGCTAATGATGAAGCAACCCTGATATAAGGAGATTAAAGTGCTCCACTGTGTTTTTAAACTTAGACTTTCACTAGAATCATTTGGATGATTTCAGCCCTGGAACTGTCATTTAAACTAGAGGTAAAAAGTAGGTGTTAACAAAAGATGGAACAGAGCATTTTGAGCTTTGAAGATGTAGACAGACATATAATACAGAATTACTAAAACAAAACAAAACTCCAGGTATGTTTTGATGAAATAACATTATAACATGGATTAAAGCTCACAAGAGTAAATTTTGCATAATATAGGACTTTTAAAAGCCCTGAGTTGATTTTTAAAAAAGTTGATTTTGTAAAATACGTCCACTTTAAACCAATGACTTTAACTTCTGGCATCTTATTGTTGGAAAAAGGTACAATGCAACAAGTGAAGCAGGAGAAATCAGGAATGCCAACTACTTCCTCTCAACATCTGTAAGAGGACACTTAAGAGGTCTGCACGTGACAAACCAGACAGACTCCACATCACTACTTTGTAACGGGCTCTCGTCTGGGGTGAAAGTCAAGTGACAATGCCCCATAAAATAAAGTGTTATTTTAAAGGCTGTACCACAGTTGTGCCGCTGGTCCTCGTCACTCATGTCTCCGCAGTCATTGTCCCCGTCGCAAATCCAAGATGACGCAATGCACCTCCCATCATCACAGCGGAACTGGTCAGAGTTACAAGTTCTAGTGAGAGTAGCTGCAAAACAAATGAATTCATATAAATTAACACACAAACTCATAATTACCAGACTGTTTAAATGGCAATAATAATAGTCTCCTGTCTTATCATTTGAATCAGTATGTCTTGTTATGTTTTGGACCCATAATCTTGCATTTAAAAATGTTTAAAATGTGTGTATGCTTTAAATAAAATAAATAAATACATGGTAATAATATAGTCAAAATAAGTAGCAAAAATAGCATGAAATTGGTGTCAAATGAGGCATAATTTTATAACAGACTTTAGACAAACTTTATTGATCCACAAGGGAAATTGTTTGTACACAGTAGCTCACACATCACAATAAATAAAATAAAGATCCAAAAATATAAATGGTAATAATAAAGTTGAAATACGTATATAATAATGCCTCATTTGACATTAGTGTCATGCTATTTATTTTGAATTTCTTATTAGCTTTTATATATTGTTATGTGTGAGCTACTGTGTCCAAATAATTTCCCTTGTTGATCAAGTCTTTATAATTGCACATATTGTGGATTGTGAACAGTTTTTAATTAAGTCTTAGTAAATATCTTGGTGCATCCCCCACAACTTTTCAAGCTAATAAACGGGGTGCAATTAAACTTTGGCAGGGCTTTCCTTATTGTCATGGCAACTCCACATTCCCATGCATGGTGAGTTGTCTAAACAAAAGCCAAAGTGAGGCTGGGTAACTGCGGCTGGACAAAGGGAGGGGGAGGAGCTGTTTGTCACCGCACTCGGAGGGGGCGTCACTGGGGAGGAATGTGGACCACAATAGGGAGGCCTTACTGACCACATCCCCAAACAAAGCCATACACCACTGAGTCACTCCTGGGCGCATCTCTTCACTGCCACCACACAGAGGCAAGACAGCCCCAAAGACAGAGCAGCTGATAATGGGGGAGGGGCAGATGGGAGTTGACTTGTCACGATAACAAATTTTGAAACACGATACACTGCGAAAACTAAAACCTTGCCAAGTTAAAATTACTTGAATTAAGAAAATGTTGTCTTGTTTTGAGTATATTTTCAAAGTTCAAAGTCAGCTTTATTGTCAATTCTGCCATAAGTGTTCGACATACAGTGGATCGAAATTTCGTTTCCCTCTGCCCAAGCAGTCCAAAAAAACGGTGTACAAAATAATATAAATAATAATATAAAGACAAAACAAAAACTTCTAAGACAAAAATCTAAAATCTAAAAGCAGTGCAAAAGAATAAATATATACCTATTTACAGATCCAAAATGTGTCGTGTGCATCAAAAATGTGCAATGGAAGATGCAGCAGTGAAATGTGCAGTAATGTGCAATAGAATGTGCATTGAAAATAAAGGTAAAAATAAATGTGCAGCAGTAGTAATTCCAGTGCAACAAGAGTAGTAAAAAACAGTACAACAGTAGTAAATTCCGGTAGTAAATGTGCAACAGTGTAACAGTAGTCCTTTTTGCACGATAAGTAAAATGATCTTACAATGAACAAGACTTTTTGTACTTAAAGCATAGCTTAGAGGTCCGCCACCTGCTTTTTTCTATGAACATATCATTGCTCTGCCTGGAATATTACACAGTATGGCATTAAACAGCTCTGCTTTACATATTTTAAATTACAGGTGGTTTTATAGCTCAAAAATACCTTGAAAAACAGGCATTCTGACTGTGAGCAGAGTTGTCTCTCCACAGATTTGGTCTCCAGGAACATAGAAATGTTTAATACTATAATGTGAAATTTTCCAGACAAAGCAATGACATCTCCACGGAGAAAAGATTTTGACAGACCCTCAATCAGAAAAATTACACAATGCACCTTTAAATATACTGTATAAAAAGTCTGAGCTGCAACAGGTAAATTAACCAAGAAATACCCCAAATCTTCCTAACTTTTACAAAGAAATTGCACACACGATAAATATTGAGCCCCAAAATATATTGTTCCAGCATTCATATATTGAACAATAAGTTGTAATTATTGTGACAGGCCGAGGTGGACTACTCACTGCAGGACTGGGGTTCATCAGATCCATCGGCACAGTCGGCTCCTCCATCACAGAACCAGTGAGCGGGGATGCACCGGCCACTAGAGCAACGGAACTCAGTTTGGGAACATGTGGCTGCAGCTGTACATAGACAAAAACAGATATCAGGACCATAAACTGTATAAAGTAGTAGACTGAGGGAGTGTCAACGTCATCCATAGTGTTCCAGTCAAATGAAGCTCACAATGCTAGCAGTTATAGGATGAATTTAGGGCCGAATTCCATATTAGGAATTGTAATTCATTTACGGGCGAGAAGAAAATAATCCCACACTCCGTCTTACTTGCAAAATGTAAGATTTATTAAGACATGCAACGTTTCGGCACTAGGCCTTCATCAGGCAAAATACCCAAAAACAACATAATTCAAAATCCAAAGGCAATGAACACAAACTATATAGTGTAATGTAAATAATAATAATAATAATAATAATAATGATAATGATAATGATAATTATTATTATTGTTATTATTATTATTATTATTATTATCATCATAGCAATAGTAAAAAAAAAAAAAAAAAAAAGGAAAATAATTGAAAAATAAAACTATATTAAAAATATTTTTCAATTATTTTCGAATTATTTTTTTCTACTGCTATGTGCTGATTGCCTTTGGATTATGTTGTTTTTGGGTACACTGTTCTTTTACAACCTGTCACCCTTGGGTGTTTGCCACACCCTATTAAGATGGCCACCTGAGCTGTCACTCTATTTTGCCTGATGAAAAGTGCCAAAACGTTGCATGTCTTAATAAATCTTACATTTTGCAAGTAAGACGGAGTGCGGAATTATTTTCTTCTCGTATGTTCTGGGGTTGCTCCCTCTCCTCCAATGCACCCGTTTGAAGAAATTGAAGCGCGAAGTTCTCATTTTTGTAATTCATTTACGAACAAAATAGTGAAATAAAAACACCAGGAAGAAACACCAGCAAGTTAATACGAGCATTTTACAGAGAGAAGTCAGAGAGATGTAATTCAATGGAGCCGGAAGCGCCCCCATGCACACTTCCTATTTGGAACGCGGCAGCTAGCAGGTCCATATATACTACAGTCTATGATCTGACCCATCCTTCAATGTATTTGGGGCACCCTGCCAGGAACAATGGACAGTCACAGTCACAGTGCCATGTCTGGAGACAGATTTCAAGATGCGGATGTGGAAGACCACCTAAACTCAAGGATTTTGCCTATAATGTCTGTTTTAGCCTGATGGTGGAAACTGCAGTGAAAGGCCCCATAGTGTACATCTTTTTGAGAGTGCAAGCTATTTAGGCAGCATAGTGCCAGCATTTGAAAACCTACTCGTTGAATGTGAACTTACCACAGTGTGTAGGACTTTCATCGCTCATATCTCCACAGTCGTTGTCTCCATCACATAAATAGGACCGTGGGATGCAGATGTTGGTGGACTGGCATTTAGTCTGCTCTGGTTGACATGTTCTCTCAGCTAGAAATTATAAAGTAGAACAGGTACCACATCATCAATACAATTGTCACATATTTTTAGACTTAGACAAACTTTCACACAAGGGAAATGGTCAAATATAATATATAACAGGGGCTAAAAAGGAAAGAAAGGAAAAGAAAATAGATGGAATAGCAACCAAAGAGCAATAGACTAGTGTCAGGTGAGACATAATTATATACATAAAAATAATGATAATAAATATATATGTACAAATCAGATTAACTAATACTTTGCAGGTGATGTCATCTGCATTCCTTGGGGATGTGATGCTAACTGTAGGCACTGCTCTGTCTGAGGCTTGTTAGACTTTAAATTGCATTTCTTTTTAGTTTTCAGACATCTTAAAATGTCTATGTCTATGTGTGCATTGTGTCACATTCTGCCATACACATACTACATACAGAACACCGCGTGAAGTATCAATACCCAGACTTACGACAGTTTTGTTCATCTGAGGTCCCGTTGTCGTAGCAGTTGTTTATGCCATTGCACACATATTCTTTGGCAATGCAGCGTCCGTTAGTGCAGGTGAACTCAGTATTGGGGTCACACGGTCTGAACAGACAGCCCTGCTCATCGCTGTTGTCTCCGCAGTCGTCATAGTGGTCACAGCGGTAGTGGTAGGGCACACAGCGTCCATTACCACAAGTGTAGACCGTAGGATCACACGTATGAAAAGCTGCCAATCATGAACATGAACAAGTTAGAGTGTAGAAAAGAGCTATGAAAATTTAAGAAGTTACATTTTTACTGCTTTACCTGACAAGCTAATAAAAGAAGATAGCATCGGAGGGACTGCATGCAATAAATTAAGTATATGTTTGATTTGTTAGTTTTAATCATTAGTTTAGTTTATGTATTGTTAAGAAAAACAAGTACACATACACACCATAGGTTTTAAAATAGATCTTGGGTCCTTATGCAGCAAAAAAAATCATTGGGAAATTAAAGTTGTTAGTGTAAATAATTTGTAGAAAAAAGAAGAGAAGGAGAAAAACTATTAAAGGTGCACTATATAACTTTTAGATTGGATGTCTGTCATCTGCTTGTCTCTATGGACATTGTCTGGAATGTCCTCGTATGGCAAAAAATGTATCCCTCTTGCATTTACTCAATAACATGACCTAAAATCATGCATTCTTACTGTGAATGGACTCGCCTCTCCCCAGATTTCACTTGGCCCTGTGGCTTGTTGTTTCCATAGAGATAAATAAGGAACCTCCATCAGGAAAGTTACACAGTGCACCTTTAAACAACTGCAAGCAGATTAATTAAATAACTTCTTACCACACACTCGTTCCAATTCATCACTTCCGTCTCCACAGTCATTGTCGTTATCACATTTCCACTGGGCACGAATACAGCGTCCATTCATACAGGTGAACTGGCCTGGTTGGCAGCGCGTCCCGTTGTCGGGTATGCAATGTTTATTATCAGCCAAATACCAACGACCCTCTGACGGACACTGGCACTCAGCTCCACTGGGCCCTAAAGGAAACCCAAACAGAGAGCATGTTTGCAGTATGTAGTTTAAATGTTGGGCACATCATATATATTCGGATAACTTAAAGATCCCATGACATGGTACTTCTTGATGCTTTTATATGGCGTCTTAATGGTTCCCTAATAATGTAAAATGAATCTTTCTCCAAAATCAAGCCTCAGTGCATGAGATAGCCTCATGAAGACAGTCAGAGTCATAAATATGTCTCTGAAACGCTTTATTCTGAGCGTTGTTGCTTGAATGCAAATGAGGAGGACAGAGACAGGCCAGTGCAGCGGGTGGGAGTGTGGCCAAATACGCCTCTGTTTCCTGGATTAGCGGTGCGATGTGCGCTGTCCCTACTTCTGTGTTTTAAGCGCGGAGGAAGATATGAGACACATTCCATAAAAAAAAACACATTTCCACAGAAAATAAAATTAAACCACTGCTGTACCAGAGGTTTGGAGGCTTGGATAAATCACATCCGAGCCTGGAAACACTCTCACGTGTCTCCAGGCAAATAAAAAAACGCATCTCGCATTTCGTAGCTTGTTCGCCGTCCAAATTCTCTGGGCGTGATTTCCAGAGACGGTGGGTAGACATCCAGACGGGGGGTGGAAACCTTTCCATGAGTGTGACGTCAGAAAGTTCCCTTGTTCAGAATCGCACGTTTGGGCTGTCTTTTTTTCAAACGCGGAAAAAGATCGCAAATGCTCAGTTTACACATTTCACAACTTTTAGCCATGGGGGATGGCCTAAACAGGGTAGGGGAGCTCACATTAACATTCAAAAACCTCAGAAAGTGAAAATTTCATGCCATGGGACCTTTAATAAATTCACAAAACATAGACAGAAGCTGGTGTACCTGGTGTGCAGATGTGACTACAGCCTCCATTAAACTGCAGGCAGGGACTGTTGCATCGTTGCTGTTTACGGCTGGCTAAAACATGGATGTCCATTGGTCGAGATGGAAGGTTCTGGACCATGACCACCTGGTCAGACCCATCATGCTTATTGGCTCTGTAAATGCTGCGTGTGTTCCAGTCTGTCCAGTAAATAAACTGGCCAAACATTGTCATGGCAAATGGGTAGATGGCCGTGCTTACAATGACCTCACGGTCAGAGCCAGTGAGAGAGGATCGTTCAATCTTCTGTCTGGTGTACAGCAAAACATTTATGAGAGCATAGAAAAAGGACAGGCATGTAGATTAAATGAAACACTGTTAGATCTTACAAGCTGGCATCTGCCCAGTACAGCCTTTCATCCTCATAGTCCAGTGTTAGTCCATTAGGCCAGACCAGACTGCTGTTTACAATCTCAACTCTAAAGTTTCCTCCCAATGTGGCACGTTCAATCTTTGCATGTGTTCCCCAGTCTGTCCAATACATGTATCTGTGAAACAGAAGAGACTAACACTCAGTTTAAAGACTTTAATCTTAGTATTATCCACAGTGCACTAAGTCTTACCCCCTGCAGGGATCCAGCATGATAGCTCTTGGTCTAGATACATGAGCAATAACAGTCCTCTGAGAGCCATCCACAGACATGGAGCTGATGCTCTGATTCACAAAGTCACTGTAGTAAATTCTTTTGTTTATCCAGTCATATGCAATTCCATCAGGAGCCCCAAGGTCTGTAAGAGAAATCATTAAATGTGGTAAGTTTCAGGTCTCAGTGAAACTGTGTGAGTGATGACTGCCTGAAGCTCACCTGAGGCCACCTCCACAGGGGCTGATGTTGGGGATGACAGGCTGATGTATCTTATTTTACTGGCTCCTGATCCCACACTCTGTGTGAAGTAGACCCTTCCATCGGTCAAGTCAAAATCTAGTGCCACTGAAGTGCGGGGGACATTGACCACAGGAAAAGGCAGTGCGTGATCCTCAGGATCTAAGCGTAAACTGCGCACTGTGCTCTCTGTGGTGTAAATGAGGTAATCGTCTCTAGAAACTACACAGCTTCCATTATCTGCTGCCAGGTCTCCAAAAGCACAGCTACATTTCTTGAGACCTGAGCCAGCCCCCGGCAGGGCAAAGCAGAAGTGGGCACAGCCTCCATTGTCCATCATACAGGGGTTGTGATTGAGCTCCTCTGCACTTGTGGGCTGGGTTCGCTGGTCAAAAATGGTGATGTCCCTTAACATGTTTACATTATCTCTTATGACAGCAGGCGGTTCTGTGTTTTGTGGTTCTTTGCTTGCTTGAAAAACCTTCTTGAGGTTTCTATCCACCCAGATTATGCTGTTCTCAAACACTGAAATCCCATAAGGAGTTGGGTAGCGGCTGCCATATCTTACTATTTCTGTATCTCCTCCATTAGGGCTAACTCGAGCAATCATATCCAGTGAATCATCCACCCAGTACACATAACCAGTGAGCCAGTCCAGCGCTAAGCCTCGAGGAGTGATTATTCCTGATGACACTAACACTGTGCGATTGGTACCATCCAAAAGCGCACGCTCAATTTTGGGGTTTTGACCATAATCAGCCCAGAATAAAAATCTGTTTTTTGGGTCAACCACAATGTGCCGAGGCATATCTACTTGTGTCTTCAGAAGAACTCTGCGGAACGTGGTGTTGATACGAAGGACTTCTACATATGTCTCTGTCAGGAAGGCATTTGTGAAGTATAGGTTACCTGAAAAGAAAGGGAATAGAATTTAAATAAAATGTATTTAAATTATATTTATAAATATACTTATGCATTTTCACAGTTGTAATGAAATATAGAACTAGGATTTAGGTAATGATACTGAACATGTATTTTGTTTCATTGTACCTGCTGCCCAGTCTACAGCAATGCCTCGAATCCCATTGCGTCCTATACCAGATGTGACAAGGCTGCGTAATCCTGAGCCGTCTGGCTTTACCCGTCTGACCCCATTCTGTGTAGCTACTGTACTGCTGAAGTCACACCAGTAAATGAAACCAGACGCCATGTGGACATCAACATGGAGCGCATTACGACCTGAAAAGCAGATTGAAGTTGCATTTATATAAACAATAGAGAAATGATATTTTAAATATACAGTATGTTTGACATACCTCTCCCAGCTATAGGCACCATAGCTTCTGAATGATCAGTTCCTTCCATACTGAAGCCCTTGATCGCAGACAAAGTCGAGATGACGATAAAAGATTGGTAGGGAGCACAGGTCCTGTTGTCTGTGTTTAGCCTAAAACCTGTGGCACATGCACAGGTGAACAGAGCATGGGGCCGAGGTAAGCAGAGCTGCTCACATACGGCAGCATTGTTTGTGCAGCCATTTGATGTCCCTACAGAGGCTTTTTAAAAAAGGGAAAGAAGTAAGAAGAAAATTCTACATTTCAAGTTGTACCTTATAATGAAAACATGCTTTTAATACTTACTATCTCGATAATGTACTTTTAAAACCCTGAGTCCAGATACATTGTCACGTAACACAACTCTGTTTGCACCAGTGGATTTATCCACACGCTCAATGACCTCAAAATCTCGATCAGTGAAGTACAGGTGGTCCTGGTAGACAGTCACACCCCAGGGGTGAGACAAACCTGTTACTATAGTGATGCGGTTAGTGCCATCTGGGTCACCACGTTCAATCTGCAACAATATAATACATTAACATGCAGTAGTTAAAGTTATGTCCACTCAGTTAGAAGTCAGTAGCATACACTGTATATAAGTATATATGGTCAGTACATACCATGCCAGTGCTTGTTACAGCCCAGTACAGCTTATTGTCTTTGATGTCCACAGTGAGGAATTCAATGTGGTCTAAATTATTGGTGAACAAGGTGACAGAGTTTTGGCCATCCATGTCTGCAGATGCCACCTTAGCAGGGATGCCAGTCTCTGTCCCTTGGTCTGTCCAATAGAATTTACTAAAAGAAAAAAGAAAAACAGCAGACATTAAATACCTTACTTTCACTTCAACTGAATGGCCTTCAGCTTCCAGCTTTTCTGTGATCTCTTGATCTGTTTGTTTACACTGTTTTATTTTTTGATAGTTGTAGAAGGCTGATGAAAGGTTCAGTAAAACTAGTTGAGGTCTCTCTTGAGGCAAAGCAGATGGCTTTGAGGTGGCTGTTCATGAGAGCGTCTGTGCCAGGACTGTGTTAAATGGGCTTACCCACGTGCAGGGTCCACTGCAATGCCAACAGGAGTGCCAGCACCAGTTGGAGAGCCGTTATTTGTGATCAAAGTTTTCCTATAATGCACCTCCCCTTTTAACTTCAAAACCTGGTTAAGAAATGTCAATTTCACTTATATAAACATTGCTTTTTTATAATAATCAATAATGTTACAGGTATGATTCAGTACCTCAATAGACTGTGTGGCTGGATTAGTGTAGTACAGATTCTCAGTCATCCAGTCCAGGGCCAGGCCGACAGGGGAGCCAAGGATGGCAGCAGGGGCCAACTCAGACCTGTTTGTTCCATCAGACCTCACTTTATGAATTTCACCCTAAATAGAAAACAGATTTTTATATGAATTGTTTTAATTTAGCACTATATTTAAATATAATCAATTACTAATTTAGTCCTCAGTCTTACTGGATGTTCCACCCAATAGATGTTCTGTTCATTGTCATCAAAATCAACATCATATCCATTTTGGAGACCAGCTACAGGGACCATCGCATCATTGCTCTTGTCATCGGGGTTCAGGGAAATGCCATAGATGATGCTGTCTCTTACAATAATCAGGAATGGCTCCTCATCTGCAAACATAAGATAAAAGTGGTGCCAAAATTACAGCGTAATAGGTTCATATTTCCAACTAAAACCTACATAAGTTGCACTGCAATTCAGAAGCATAATCAAGAAGCTAAGACTTCCTGATTTCAGAAATTACTCAGTAATCCAAAACCCAACAATTTTGTGAATGAGATTTGGCAAACCTAAGATAGCAGGTCTTAATCTATAGGAAGAATTGATTAGTGAAAGTTCATTCTAAAATCTGCTTTAATTGTCATCAAAGATTAGTATCAGTGAATGGCTGCGGGCCATTTACATTCTAGGATAATCAGTGCCCTGAGGGAGACTGGGTTCAGCTTGGCTTGAATGAGCTGAAACCTGAGATGACTTAAGCTGTTGACCTAAGGGAGACTTCTTAAGAACTTGAAAAAACAGGTACAATCCTTGATATGTCTGGAGAATGCATTAAAATTAATATGGGGCTGTTGACAACGATCTGGATCTCTCACCATTATTCTATCTATGAGACAATATTGAACCAGTGATATTAGGAGTCTGTTGCTACATCCCATGTCAGTGTTGGAAGTGAACGTACCATGTACCGGGCATACAGAATACTCCTTTTGAGTAATTGTATTCAGGTACAGTTACTTTTTCTTTTGGTGGTATTCAGAATAAAAATCTAAGGAAAAAATTACTGTATTTGGTCATGCAATTCTTCAAACTGCACAGAAAACAGACAAGGAGTGAGGAAAACAGACAACTCTGCTCTTGTGGTGAGTGCAAGTGTGAATTTTCCATCTCCTATTTGTTATAGAAAATGCTTTAAAAGAGTGAAAAAAATATAAAGCTGTTATTAATACAATGTTGAATCTTTACACTATAATTTAAATGTGACTTAGTGTAAAAGTATTCTATGTATTCAAAATACAGTACTCTGACTGGACCATGTATATCAGAACACAAAATAAATTTTAATTTGGATGCGTGAAGAGTCCCTCAGTCGTCCAGGTAGAATCCATGATAAAAGGAGAAATTCAATTTGTCAACTGGACAAAGTTTGTTTGGTCGAAAACTTTTCGCCGCTCATCCGAGAAGCTTCGTCAGCTCAGACGTGAGCTGACGAAGCCTCTAGGCTTAAACCTTTAGGCTTAATCATAGAAGGTGAACTGATCAAACCATTTGGCTGGAACCATTTTGTACCTCTGAAGCAGTTGGTCTGGTCTGCTGCCAGTGTCCATCCTGAGGGGCACGCACATGAGAAGTAATTTGGTCCCACAGATGATAGCAGGCAGATATGTGAACAACGGCTCCTTAAACAATGATTTTCACCTGAAGAAAATATCACCATGTAAATCATAAATGCACTTATGAAAGGGATTTTATTTTAAAAAGGTGAAAAAATGACTCTTGTGAGCTTTAAACCATATTATATTATATTATATTATAAAAACAAACCTGGAGCTGTGTTTTGTTTCATTAACACATATTTGAGTAATTCTTTATTATTAGTCTGTACATTTTCAAAGCTCAAAATCCTCAATTCCACCTTGTGATCTCATGAAGCGGTAGTTTTCAAGTTAACATTTATCTTTTATTGGTTCAGTAGAGATTGACAGTTCCAGGGCTAAAATTATCCAAATGATTCTTGTCACAAAGGAGCACCTTATGTATTACCACATAACATCAAAGGTGGGACAGAGTGTTTTCTGTTTGAGAGAAGAATTCAGCTTAAAATACGCAGGGTTTGTGTGTTAAACATGTGTGAATGAAAGAAAACACAACTCCAGATATTGATCAGAAAATAGCGCAATATGGGCCCTTTAATTTAAATAAGACCTAATATTCTCGAGATACCATGTTGGGCGTTACCTGTAGGCTGCTTGGCGGGATGCACAGCTACCAGACCCATTGGCTGTGGCAGGTTAAAAAGCATTACTGTCTGATTCTCCCCATGCCACTTGTGTGCCCGCATCACACGGTTAATGTATCTGTCAGTCCAATACACAAAATCCTCAAAAATGGTAATTGCATGGGGGTGCTGTAGTACCTTTTAATGGAGAATAGCAAAAATTACACGTCATTCAAAAAGTTAAAGGTGCACTGTGTGACTTTTCTGGTAGAGGGCCTGTCAAATGCTTTTCTCCATGGCCATGTTGCTTTGGCTAGAATGTTTCTCAGTATTAAACCTTTCTGCACTGCAAATTTATCTGATCTAGCCAAGATTTTACAACTTATATCAGGTTATTCATCTGGTTTCAGATTTATTATCTACTTTCTAGAACAAAGACTGCATAATTTTAGTCGAGGTAGTATTTTAAGATAACTTGTCAAGTAATTATCTTGCTGCATGGACAGGTAATTTCTCTACTTTTAAGCCATTTTCTGATAGATTTAAGTGTTTATTTCTTAAATTTTGGCCAAGCTTTTTTGCAGTGTGTCTTCTTAGAGACCAAACTAGACCATGTTACAGGTCAAATCTGTGGAGCGGCAACCCCACTCACTGTCGGAATGCCTGTTCTTCTAGTCTCTTTTGAGCTAAAAAACTTGAAATTGAATAAATCTAAGGTAGAGCTGTTTAATGTCATACTGTGGAACATTCCAGACAGAGAAACATTAACATATTCATAGAAACAAGCAGGTGACAGACCCCAAACCACAAAGGTACATAATACAACTTTCTCATTTATTTTATAATGTGAGTACAAATGAAAGGCACTCACCAGATCGCTGGCTAGAACCTGCTTTCTATTGTTGCCTTCATAGTCACAGTAGTCAATAAAATCCAGGTAGGCATCCGCAAAGTACAACAGTCTGTTTGGGTAGTCTATAGTGAGACCATTTGGCCAGTAGAGCTTGTTGTTTATAATTGTAGTCCTCAACTGCCCATCCATGCTGGCCCTCTCAATGCGTGGGTTTCTTCCCCAGTCAGTCCAGAACATCAGGTGAGTGCTGCAAGTTGGATATTCATCTTTTAACATCAGTTGCTTTAAAAACAGAAGATGAAACTAAAGTAGGCATCATAGTCCAATATAATGAAGAAAGGACAAACTAGACATCACTGACCTGTCTCTTGGGTCCAGCACCAGGCCTCGAGGGTTGGTCACGTTTTCACTCACTAATACAGTGCGGTGGGTGCCATCCAGTTTGGATACTTCAATCGTTTCCAAAACATAGTCTGTCCAGTATAGGTTTCTTCCGACCCAATCCACGGCAAGGCTCTCTGTAACCGTCACTCCACTGTCAAATACCTTAGTAGACAAAAACTATACTCAACAAAAATATAAACGCAACACTTTTGTTTTTGCTCCCATTTTTTATGAGATGGACTTAAAGATCTAAAATTCATTCCAGATACACAATATTACCATTTCTCTCAAACATTGTTCACAAATCTGTCTAAATGTGTGATAGTGAGCACTTCTGCTTTGCTGAGACAATCCATCCCACCTCACAGGTGTGCCACATCAAGATGCTGATCTGACATCATGATTAGTGCACAGGTGTACCTTAGACTGCCCACAATAAAAGGCCACCCTGAAATTTGCTTTTTTTTTTTTTTTTTTTTGCTTTATTGGGGGTCTGGGGACTCAGAACCAGTCAGTATCTGGTGTGACCACCATTTGCCTCATGCAGTGCAACACATCTTCTTCGCATAGAGGTTATCAGATTGTCAATTGTGGCCTGTGGAATGTTGGTCCACTCCTCTTCAATGGCTGTGCGAAGTTGCTGGATATTAGTGGGAGCTGGTACATGTCCGGTGAGTATGCTGGCCATGCAAGAACTGGGATATTTTCAGCTTCCAAGAATTGTGTACAGATCCTTGCAACATGGGGCCGTGCATTATCTTGCTGAAACATGAGGTGATGTTCATGGATGTACGGCACAACAATGGGCCTCAGGATCTCATCACGGTATCTCTGTGCATTCAAAATGCCATCAATAAAATGCACCTGTGTTCTTCATCCATAACAGATGCCTGCCCATACCATAACCCCACCACCACCATGGGCCACTCGATCCACAACATTGACATCAGCAAAGCGGTCACCCACAGGACGCCACACACGCTGTCTGCCATCTGCCCTGAACAATGTAAACCGAGATTCATCCGTGAAGAGAACACCTCTCCAACGTGCCAGATGCCATCGAATGTGAGCATTTGCCCACTCAAGTCTGTTACGGCGACGATCTGGAGTCAGGTTAAGACCCCGATGAGGACGACGAGCAGGCAGTTGAGCTTCCCTGAGACGGTTTCTGACAGTTTGTGCAGAACCAATTGGTTATGCAAACCAATTGTTTCAGCAGCTGTCCGAGTGGCTGGTCTCAGACGATCTTGGAGGTGAACCTGCTGGATGTGGAGGTCCTGGGCTGGTGTGGTTACACGTGGTCTGCGGTTGTGAGGCCGGTTGGATGTACTGCCATATTCTCTGAAACGCCTTTGGAGACGGCTTATGGTGGAGAAATTAACATTCAATTCACGAGCAACAGATCTGGTTGACATTCCTGCTGTCAGCATGCCAATTGCACGCTCCCTCAATGCTTGTGACATCTGTGGCATTTTGCTGTGAGACAAAACTGCACATTTCAGAGTGGCCTTTTATTGTGGGCAGTATAAGGTACACCTGTGCACTAATCATGATGTCAGATCAGCATCTTGATGTGGCACACCTGTGATGTGGGATGGATTATCTCAGCAAAGCAGAAGTGCTCACTATCACACATTTAGACAGATTTGTGAACAATGTTTGAGAGAAATGGTAATATTGTGTATCTGGAATGAATTTTAGATCTTTAAGTCCATCTCATGAAAAATGGGAGCAAAAACAAAAATGTTTATATTTTTGTTGAGTGTACATTTAAAACAGCAGTCCAATATTTCAATTAATAATTATTTACAAAATAGATCAATATCTCACCACAGTCCTGTCGCTTCCATTTTTATGAGCACTCCAGATTCTATCCTGGCTTGTATCAGACCAGTATATTCGATCTGTTACTGAATCGAAGTCTATGGCCACAATATTGCGTCCATCACGAACCACAGAGCGCACCACGTTGGGCTGACTGGTAATATCATCCTGGACAATCTGGTTTCGACTGGCCACCAACAGGAATGCCTGTCGAGAATCTGTAACAGAACAGTGTCCAAATCTTTTCATTCAATCAGATCCTTTATCAACATGTGCATGTCTGACACAAAGAAACACCAGGACATTTAGATAGAGGAGACTCAAGTGACAGTCCTGAGGGAATGTGCCCAGATAATGTGCTATTGTACCACAAAGTCTTTCACCAGGTTATCACTCTGAACTCTGAAGAGGAGCTCACGTCGGCCACACTCCCTATAAACAGCTCTTTGTTGGTGATTATGTACTAATTTAGCCAGGGATGAGCGCTGAGTGACATATATGTTATTTGTCTTATCTATAGAAATCAGATCTCCCAGCAAAGAGATGGAAGAGGAGACTATGACAGGCTTGTGGCTTAGAGGCGAAGTAGAACCTAATTATAGTTAATTCCAGCCCAAAAAGCAGCAAGTACAAAATGTGCATGTGTATGAGAAAAGACGGGGGAAAATCATCCACATAATGTTATTTTTCAAACTTACTACATTTCTTTCTAATGTGAAACCATCTCACCTGAGGCTTTGCAGGTTCGCTGGTCTGCCTCGAGGGTGTATCCGCTTTGGCAGTGGCAGCGGAAGGAGCCTCTTTCATTGAAACAATGTTGGCTACAAAGTCCAGGGGGACTACACTCGTCCAGGTCTTCACATGTCTTAGAGTCATTGCTGAGTTGGAAGCCTAAAGGGCACGTGCACTGTGCCCCAAACGGGCCCTGGATACAACCATGAGTGCAGCCTGCATTGTTGTCTGAACAGCTTTCCTGATCTGGGTGCAATAGGATAAAGAATCAGTCAAATGTAAGTGTACAATAGCTATTTCTATTTCTTAACAAAACACACCTAAAATTATTTTAGAAACAATATAAATGACACAAAATATTTGTAACAATAATTCTGTCAGATCAAACACATTAAGTTTTACACATACAGTATTTGATAGGGTTCATAATATTAATTCAAGTGATGGAAAAACATTTGTAAAAAAAATCAACATGTTTTCTTACCTGGTAGGGGCTCATCTGATGATATTGAGAAAGAAAGGCAAGAAAGGCAGATCACAGATTGTGTTTAGATTAACAGGTGAAATCATAATCATGCTTGATTTTAACACACACATTTTCATGTTTTTACTATTAAAATAAAGACACACTATGCCGCAGTGAATCAATGAATCTGATACTAAATATGACGTGAATTTTGATTAAACAAATTAAATTAAAGAGATTAAAATTGGACTTACTGCAGAGTGGCGACTCATCCGCCCCATTGGGGCAGTCGGGGGTGTTGTCACAAACCCTGGTGATGTTGACACAGACACTGTGCCCAGGGCATTGCCATTGCCAGCTGGGGCATCTAAAAGGAGGAGTGGGACAGTCGCGCTCATCACTCATGTCTCTGCAGTCATTGTCCCCATCACAGACCCAGCTGGTCAGGACACAGTTGCCGTTATCACAGCGAAACAGTGTGGAGGGGCAGGTGCGCGGGGGGCAAGCGTGATGCTCGTCACTGCCATCTTCACAGTCCGGGTGCCCATCACACTCCCAGGTCGAGGGCACACAGCTGCCATCTGACTGGCATTGAAACTCACTCTCATGGTGGCACATCCCTGGAGGCCTTGTAGCTGAGAACAATACCAAATATATCAGTTCAAACATGTGGTTTAGTGCATTATTTAATAATCAATGGATGCTATAAACACTGAATTACTGAGTTACTCACGACAGTTTCTTTCGTCTGAGCGATCGCTACAGTCAAAGACTCCATCACATCTGTAATAGGAGTTGATGCACTGGTGGCCATTAGCACACTTGAACTCATTCAAAGTGCAGTTATATACTGTTAGGGGCAAGCAAGTACAGAAGTATGTTAAATCTGACATTTCAGTGGTTTATGAATGTGTATTCATATGTTGACTTATGCAACAAGTAATGAGATCAATAAAACAATAGGCTTAACAAAATCCCATAGGATTTCTCTAGTTGATCACTTGACGTGTACAACTTTTCTTGTATATTTTATTTTCAAACAGGTTACATTGAGTTTTTAGAACTCTTTAATTCAGAGGCTACCTGTTAACATGGCATATTCAACTATGAAAGCACTTACTGCATCCTTGCTCATCTGCTCCATCTACACAGTCCCTGTCTCCATCACAGACATAATTGGGGTCTATACAGCGATGGTCAGGGCACTGAAACTGTCCAGGATGACAGGTGCCCCCAATATCTGTCAACACATTCAGACAATGTCAAAGGATGATCATTTGAAAAACTAAAAAAAAAACGCTGATTATAGTATACATACGGCAATTTTCTTCATCTGAACTGTCTCCACAATCATTATCTGTATCACAGCGCCACGTATGCGGGATGCAGCGGTGGTTGGCACACGCAAACTGATTGGCAGGGCAGGTCCCGGGCACTCGTGTAGGGCAGTTGTTCTCATCGCTGTTATCAAAGCAGTCATTGTGCCCATCACAGCGCCATGAAGCAGGAACGCAGCGCTGGTTTGCACAGGTGAATGCAGAGGGGGAGCATGTGGTGTCTAAAATGTATGGACACGTTTATAAACAGGATTTACCAAAGGTACATGTACTGATACTTTGCAGTGACATCATGCTGGGGGTGTTCGATATGTATCTCTAATGGCAGAATGTTTAGGAGTTACCATGGTGACATACTGCACACATTAGCAAACATTGTCAAAAAAAAGTTTTAAGAATGTCTAAAAACAATGAAAAGCTTCTAACGGAGTAGTGCTTTAAGATAGCTTCACACCCCCCGGGAATGTTAATGGCATCAGCTGCAAAGTATCAATAAAACAGTATCTGAAATATTACTGTGAACTCCGCAGTTGACTTCATCTGTGTTGTCATGGCAATCATCAACACCATCACATCTGTAGCTGTTTGGGACACATTTGCCGTTGCCACAGGAGAAAGAGTTGACTCCACATTGCAGGGTGGGGGGCTCATTCGAAGGGTCCTCTACACATATCTGATGGTTAGGAGATAGCTTCATTCCATATGGACAACCACACACTCTGCGGGAGTCTGGAGCTGGGAAACAGAAGTGGCTGCAGTCTCCATTTGGATTGGTCGGTCTGTTGCAAAGATTTGAACCTATATGATGAGATGGAAAAATGTGGGAGTTTAGGTTACAGTTAATAATGTGTGCTATTAGAAAAAAGATAAAATACTGACCGATCTGTGTGTTGGAGTTGAAGGACTTGACATGCATGATGTGGCTGACTCCTCGTCTAATAATGACCATCTCACCACCGTCAGTCTTGCGCACACGCACGATGCCACCCAGTCGCCAGTCAGTAAAGTATGCATAGCCTGGATGACAGGTGCAACAGACCGTAAACCTTAGTACTGAATCTTTCATTACTTCACAGTAACTTTAGTAGCCCCTTAAATGAGCCTCATTAAAGCAAGAGGCACACAGTCACTACACGATCTGATAACATTCTTTACCTTCGAAAATAGTCAGGCCAAAAGGATGAGAGATCTGTGAGATACGATCCAAAGAAAGCCTGTTCTGTCCATCAAAATTGCTGTGCTCAATTTTATCAAAGAATGCATCCACCCAATAAAGACGCATAGCACTACAAATTGAAATGAACACACAAGTTAAACGTGGCATTAACCAAGTATTTCATATGTAGAGTATCTGACTTACCTCCAGTCGATGGCGAGACCATTTGGCCAACCAAGAGTAGTGTTCACAATGGACATGGCATGTGACCCATCACCCCAAGCCCTCATAATCTTCGCAGGCCTGTACCAGTCGGTCCAGAAAATATACCTAAAGATGTAAACAATAGTTAGGCTATCTATTATTATCTAGAGCATTAAATCAATATGTTGCAGTTGACAAATGAAGAAAACAGTGATCAGAGGCTTGCAGTTTACTCTTTGTATAGAAATGTTTTCAAAAGAAATCTAAATATTATTCCATCTGTTTGGGATAAAATACACTATACATTATTGTCATTGATAATATACAGCTCTGGAAAAAAATAAGAGCATTTATTTGTAGAAAATGACAAATGGTCAAAATAACAAAAAAGATACATGTTTCCAGACCTCAAACAATGCAAAGAAACAAGATCAAATTCATTTTAAAACCACATAATACTAATGTTTACACTTAAGAAGAGTTCAGAAATCAATATTTGGTGCAATGACCCTTATTTTTAATCACAGCTTTCATGCGTCTTGGCATGCTCTCCACAAGTCTTTCACATTGTTCTTGGGTGACTTTATTCCACCCCTGGTGCAAGAACTGAAGTACCTCAGCTTTGTGTTTGTGTTGGAATTCAACAGACACTGGAATGGAATGGCTGTAATACATGTAGAGATGCTGATCTCAGAAAAAAATGCAGTGGTCTCTTTTTTTTTCCAGAGCTGTATGTAGAAAAGGGTAACAAGAAGAAATAAATGGAGATATCTGTTTTTGTAGTTGCACTCTTCTTTGTAAGTATGTGTACTAGGCTTATAAATTGTCTAAACAAAAGCCTGACGTGTGAACCAACTTAGCAAAGTTCATACAATGCCCCCCTTCATACTAATCTCACATTCTAGACACAAGGCTTTATGACCCCAAGGCTATAAGTAGGAGATATATTATTTACCCGAGGATAGGGTGTACCACAATGGCCCTGGGATTATTAAGGTTTTGTACAATAGCCCTCCTGGACCTGTCTGCCAGCTTCAGCACAGATATGCTCCTGTATCGGGGGTCTGTCCAGTAAAGGTTTTTGGAGATCCAGTCATAAGCCAGGTCCTCCACTCCTTCCACACGATTGGCTGCAAGCACCTCCCTGCCTGCACAGATCAAAGCCATCAAGCCACCGTTTTCCACAGCGATGAAAGAGAAGCAGATTTAAATAATAAATAAACTGTCAGACTTCATTTCCACAAAATGTGCAGGATAGAAAGAGCCAAAGCTGCTCTAAAAACAACTGGGACGATCAGAGTGGTGACCTTTGTCTGAGGCAACACTTCCATGCTGTAAACTCAGTAAAAGATGTAGTCATGTTTACTTCTTTGTATATTTGGTAAGACGAATTGGTAAATGTTAAATGGTCACAGTTTATACAGAATGCCTGTTTTTCTATTTATTATTGAGCTGTAAAACCACCTGTAACACTGGTCCACAAGCAAAATGCTTCCGGAACAAAAGTAGTCAAATTTTTCTTGGTTTAGGTCACTAATAAAGTCAGAAGTGCTGATTGGCTATAGTTTCCAAGATATAGTATTGGGTCAAAATAGGAAACGTATGCAAAATAAGGCAAAAACAGTAGTTTAGCAGAAGGTACAGTGTGTCTACAAGCAACCAGTTCTATCTGAAAGCCTGTCTGCACATTCCAATACATTTATTTTACTATGTCTAGAGTTTCAACATCAAATATTTTTTGATTTCACATAAGAGAGATGCCTCAAAATTGTGTGCACCTGATGTCTTAAGATAGTTCTTGTTTATTTCTTGACGGATAAAGAAGTGCAAGATAAATATTTTCAAAATATAAATATTATTTTTAAGCAAAAATGCCTAAATCTATTGTATAAACAGATGTGATTTTAATGTAAAACAATATCATTAAATATCTTGAATACATTAGCTAACCAGCACAGTTATCAATTGATTTTCAGTTCATCTTATCAATATAAATTAGATTTAGCCACTTTTATCTCGGAAGCAGATCGAGTCCAAAAAATTGTAGACCAGTGAATTGAGTAAGTCTAAGGTAGAGTTAAATGTTATAATGTGGACTATTTCAATCAACGGAGTGATACATCCATAGAAACAAGCAGGTGATGGACCCTCAACCAAAAAGAAGAGCAGATCTAACATTACTCACTAGTGCCGTCTACATTTTGTTTGTAGATCATATCTTTTGCAGTATCTGAGAAGAAGATTGCATCGTCTTCTGCACTAAAGTCCACCCCAACAAAGTAGGAGGGTGCCCCGGTGATGGGCAAAATGATGTCTTCTTGAGAGGAAAGGTTAAAGGGGATTCCTCTTACAGCCAACTGACTAGAGAACAGAAGGAACTGCCTGACACCTTAAAAAAACAACAACTGGTTAGCAAGAAGAAGAAGAAGTAGAAGAAGAAGAAGAAAATTTTACAAACCAACACATCTCTTTCCATCATTATGCAGATCAAAGCCCAGTCTGCATTTACAGCGGTACCCCAGACCTCCATTGTCACTCCTATGACTCAGAACACAGATCTGCTCACATCCTCCCCTACTGACACTGCACGGGCTGGACACTGATGGAAAAAAACAGCATAAGTTGTTCTAGAAATCTTTCTTCCACTTTAAAGGGATCAATTATGCAATTTTCTGATCTACTGTATGTTATAATGTTGTTTTCTCATCAAAAAACATACCTGGAGTTGTGTTTTGTTTCATTCACACACACATGTTTAACACACAAACACTCAAGAATGTTCCACCTTCTGATGTCATGTGGTAATACAGGAAGTGCTCCACTGTGTTTTTAAACTCCATACACCTTCATTTGGATCATTTCAGCCCATTTTTACTGAAGTAAATGTAAAAAGTAGCTGCTAACTTGAAAACTATATCAAGGTAGAACGAAGCATTTGGAGCTTTGGAGATGTAGACAAACTAATGATAAAAGATTACTCAAACATGTGTAAGAATAGCTCTCTGAAAGTTTTGAGTCTTTGGGGTTTATATACTTTAGTTCTCAAATCTGGTGATCTGTTTTGAACACTTCTTACCATAGGGCTGTTTGAGCGGATGGATGACAGCTACACCATGGGGAGTTTGAGATGTGCGGTAGACCACTTGAGGGTTTGAGTCAGTGAACTTGTTAGCTTTCATCACAGCCATCTTTGTCCAGTCTGTGAAGTAGACAGTGTGTTCAAACAGACTGATGCCAAACGGGTGGGGGACTGCTGCTCCTCCATGAACCACAGTTTTCCTTAAAAAAAAAAACATATTTAATTTACCATTAAGAGTTTACCATGAAGAGTTCATTTGCAAAAAAAGATAACTTTCATTTGAAAAAGTCATTGGAAGCTTGTAGTTTACTCTTAGTATCGTAATTTTTCAAAAGCCAAATGTATTGTCAATCCCTTCTTGATAAAATACATTTTCACAAGTCCGTTGACAGAAATTTAGGGGCCCGGGCAAGAAGTTTAACATGCCCTCCCCCCTAATATAAATTAATAGAAAGAGAGCCCATTTCTGTGTCCCTAAGACCCTTGGGCCTCAAAAACACCTCCCCCCTGTTCATAATATCTAGAAGATGGTAACAAAAAGAAAATAACTTGTTGGCAATTTTTCAAAAAGGAGATACAGTATCTGTTTATGCTACTGAACGCTTCATTTGTTATGTGTGATTTCTTTACCTATAAAGACCATCATATGTTACAGTCTCGATGTAGTCGTAGCGGCTATCAGCCCAGTAAATGCGTTGAGCCTCAATATCCACTGTGATACCAGCGGGCCAGCCCAATTTGCTCCGTATTATGCCATAGCGGTTGGTTCCATCCATGTAGGCCCGTTCAAGACCTGGCTGTCCATGTAGTGCCTCCCAATCAGAGAAGAACATATACCTGCAACAATATAAGGAGGAATACATTGTTGGGAAGTAACTGAATACATGAACCAAGAATATGCATTCTGAATATTAATTTTGAGTAACTGTATTCCAGTACAGTTAATTTTTTATTTGGTGGTATTCAGAATGCAGTTACCTTTCTAAAATCAAAGGAATGGTGGTACTTGATCACTCAATTTAGGTTTCAAATTGCACAGAATTGTTTTTTTGATTTATAATTTAAATGCAACTCTGCGTGAAAGTATTCTGAGTATTCAGGGTACAGTACTCTGCATCAGAATAAGTAACAAAACAGTTTTTAATGCAGGTATTCAGAATTTTGTAACTAAATACATGTTCAAAGTATGCTTACCAACACTGTATTAATATCACTTCAAATTTCAAATTAGTTTCCAGTTGGGTAGCTACTGCTCACACCAAAGAGAAATTCATTTAAGTCCAACAATTTATCTGTAACCACCTGGCTTTCCGCCCCCTTGAACTATACTATTGGATTACAATGGGGGGGTCATCACTTACATTGCTCCTCTCTAATCCACCCAGGCCAATCTGCTAATCTCCCACACATAGCCATTATTCCACACCAATGAAGCACGACACAGATACAGTACGTGGAGACTGGGAATGGCAGAAGATGTGCTTTACCCGACTGTGGGGTCCAGCGCCAGGCCTCTCGGGTTTCCAAGGTTTTCAGTGATGAGCGTGACCCGGTTCCTCCCATCAAAGTCCACCATGTCAATCCTGTTGACACTGGCCTCCACCACATACAGTTTATTGTTCACCCAATCCACTGCCAGGTTCTCGGGGTAGTCAACTGATACATTTAAAACCACCTGCACATTGGAACCGTCCATATCCACCGAAAACACCTGCATACAAAAGACAGCATTGTTGTGAGGACACAGGATGCAGGTGCGTTAGATTAAACGTAATTATTATAGCGAGATGGCAGTTGGATTTAAGAATCATATTTACACTGAAGAGAAAATGTATAAATCCAAACCATGGCATATTTCATAATAATTATGCCTGTCAAAGCATAATGCCATGTGGCAGATTAATGGAAGTGCCCCTCTGACCACCACCAATCATTCACACACTTATTCATACTGGGCAAAGTGGGTGAAGTGTCTTGCCTAAGGACACAATGACAGAACTTGGACCAAGCAATAATAAAACATTCAGGATGGTGGATGTCGCCTCAATTAAAGGTTTAAAAAGAAGTACTTAAGAAGTACTTGTTTTACCAAAATGGAAGTGTTGGCTTCCAAAACTATCTAGAAGAGCATTGTTTAATTTGAAAGGTGATATAGATGTATAAAAACAAGCAGGTAACTAAAGAGCTGTAGTGCCACCTTTTTGGAGCATTCACATGCCCTTTTGCACTCACCCTACTTTTAAAGGCTCACCTGCCAACTGCACAGTGACTGCATTTGAAAAAGCTCCACTAAGAAACCAGCCAAACAAAGACTTTTTAGAAAGCCAAGAATGCATAAGTAGTGATTGGAAATAAACGCAGCACACGATTACTTTGAACAAGATAGAGTTTCAAAAATTAAGCCTTGGTATGTGAACATCATACCGGCATATCAGGAGGGTTTCAAGATTAGGCCATTTGGATTCCTTTCCCCGTCTACTTCCCTTCATTAAGAGCGCGCCGCAAAGGAGCCAAGTGCTTTTCCCATTATTATAGTATCAACACTGCTGATATTTTAGGGATAAGTAAAGGAATTCTATCACAAGTAGTTTCTATCCAATCCTGCTCTTTGTGCTTGTTTAACTGGCTACAACACAGATTTACACAGGCAAAAATATACAAATTCATATACAAATATACAAATTACCTTATTCTGAATCGTGTCTGACCAGAATATCCTCTGAAGATTGTAATGGAAGTCCACTCCCACTGCAACTCCACGATTTTGTGAATGAATCAGCGTGCGATAGTTGTTACCATGGATGTCACCTATTAACAAGTCTCTTCCATTTGAAAACAACAGAGATGGTGCTCCAGCTGCAAAGAAAATAAAAATCATATATTTAACAACAAACAAACCTAATATAATAGGTTTTGTGTACAAATAGAAATACTTACTTGATATATTAGCTCTGCAATATCTATGCTGTTCCAGTGTGTAGCCCTCATGGCAGCTACAGTGGTGAGAGCCAGTCCGGTCTTCACACACCTGGTCACACACTCCCCACATCAAGCAGTCATCAAAGTCTTAAATTTAAAAAAAGCACAATTCATTATTCAATTATTAATGAATTAACTAATCATTGTATTTATATAGTGCTTATTTATATAGTACTTTTCAAGACACCCAAAGCGCTTTTCAGTATTATTCACTCACTCCACACTGGTGGTGGTAAGATACTATTGTAGCCACAGCTGCCCTGGGGCAGACTGATGGAAGTGCACCATCAGCCCCTTTACCCACCACCATCACTCATGCATACACCACATTCTTATTAGGCAATGTGGGAGAAGCGTCTTGCCTAAGGACACAGCATTTACACTTCCTGTCTGCACGATATCAACCATGTTTACACTTCCTGTTTGCACTATATCAACAATGTTTACACCCCGTTTTTTACTACTGACACACATATAGGCCTAACTAATGTTGCACATTATCTGTAAATATGTACATAGCACCTAGCCTATATTTTTCATAGTGTATATTCTGTAAAGACTGTTTCTATTTGATTATACTTTTTTACATGCTTCTCTTTATCTTATTTATCTATTTTAATTTTTTTGCTCTTGGCATACAGGGTGGGCAGCAAAGTAAGAATTTCACTGTACAGGGAAACGTGTTTCTTTACTGTGCATATGACTATGAATCTTGAATATTGAATTTTTGCTATAATCTGGTGTATTTACGCTGCAATTTTGTAGTTGTTCATTAATATGCACTGTCCCTATTAAATAAAGAATAAATAAAATAAAACAACAACCTTTTTTACCACTGGCACCCCACTGTGGCACCTGGAACTCCCAGTGGACTCTCATCCACGTACTAACCAGGCCCAGCCGGTATGGCCACTTCCACTTACTCAAATTACTATCAGTTATAGTCTAGGTGCAAAAAATTCAGAAAATTGTTTAACCTGTGCAAGACCGAGAATTATTGGCGACAATGAATCCAGTGGGACATGAACAGGTGCCCCCATCAGGAGAAGCGTGGCAGCGGTGCTCACAGCTCAGAGAGGCACATTTCCAAATACCTGAAAGCACAAAAAAGCAAATCTAAAGTTAATGTTTGAGGCATTCATATGAAGATGTATCGGTTATACTTATACTGACTGCAGTTGCGGCCCGCTGTACTGTTGGTTTCATCTTCTCCATCTGGACAGTGTATTGTCCCGTCACAGAGATGATCCATGGGAATACACAGCCCAGATGAAGGACAAGCCCATTCTCCTGGATAACACTCCCTTGGTATATTATCTGTCGATGTAGAAACATTAGAATTTATCCAAGTGTGTTTTTGTTATTGACAGGAAAGTAACTATCAGGGAAATTGTAACTATAAAGATCCTATATTACACACAATTGACTTTAGGCCATGTTAGAATGTTCCCTGTTGTTGTTACCATCTCAAAAACATAGCCAGAGTTGTGTTTTGTTTCATTTATATGTGTTTTTGTCTTTAAACCTTTATGTTTTAGTCTGTCTACATCTCCAAATTTAAAAATGATGGGCAATTCCACAGCTGAAATCATCCAAATGATTCTAGTGAAGATGTACGGAGTTTAAAAACACAGTGGAGCGCTTCTTGTATGACATCACAAGGTGCAACAGAGTGTTTCCAGTTTGAGAAAAGAACCAGACCTAAATATGCAGGATTTGTGTGTTAAACGTGAGTGAATGAAACAAAACACAACTCCAGGTATGTTTGTGATGAAGAAACAACATTACAACATAGATCAAATCAGAAACCAGCGTGATCTAGGTCCTTTAAATGGATGTAGGGGAGTGTGGCTTTGAGGGGGTCACGCGGGGCTCCGAGTGCTTCTGTATCCTCTAAAAACACACACTCTTCACATCCTCTGGAGGATTTCTAAAGCGCTTTGGGGGGGCTGCATGATCCTGAGCCACAAAGGGCCAATTGAATAAAACATTTAAAAGAGCACAGGCATAGCGTCTTGAAAGCCCAATCCATCCATGGAAACTGGAAGTAAAACAGGTTGGAATGGAAAACTTGTATGGGACCTGAGAGATACTATTGATACTTTGCAGCTGATGTCATCAACATTCCCTGGGGGTGTGACGCTAACTGTAGGCTCTGCTTTGTCTGAGGCTACACTGGTCTACAAGCAAAATGCTTCTGGAACAAAAGTAGTGAAATTTTTCTTGGTTTAGGTCACTAATTTAAAAAAAGTAAGTCAGAAGTGCTGATTGGCTATAGTTTCCAAGATATAGTATTGGGTCAAAATAGGAAATTTATGCAAAGTAAGGCAAAAACAGTAGTTTATCAGAAGGTACAGTGTGTCTACAAGCAACCAGTTCTACCTGAAAGCCTGTCTGCACATTCCAATACATTCATTTTAATATGTCTAGAGTTTTAACATCAAATATTTTTAGATTTCACATAAGAAAGATGCCTCGAAATTGTGTGCACCTGATGTCTTAAGATATTTCTTGTTTATTTCTTGACGAATAAAGAAGTGCAAGTTAAATATTTTCAAAATATAAATATTATTTTTAAGCAAAAATGCCTAAATCTATTGTATAAACAGATGTGATTTTAATACATTAGCTAACCAGCACAGTTATCAATTGATTTTCAGTTAAAAAATCGAGTCCAAAAATGTGTAGACCGGTGCTATTTTGACACAACAGGTGAGCTGATGTGAGCTGTTAAACAAATCTCACAGATAAAATTATAGTCACAAGCTACCAAGCATGAGCCAACTGTTTTTTCATTTGATCACGCTCACACATTGTTGTTAAAAATCAAACAGAACCATTAATGCTCGTATTGATCACAGGCATCTGAAAATCCGTTGTTTAAATCCATTCTATTTTTTCTTGAGTTTTCAGACAAATCTTAAAACTTTTTGTCTGTGTTTGCTAATCTGTGCATTGTGTCACCATGGTAACACCTGAACATTTCATCATGCAGATACATGTGGAACACCCCCAGCATGATGTCACAGCTAAATATCAAGTCTAATTAGAGAAAGTTCATTTTAGAGAAGGGAGATATACAGAAAAATATTCATAATGTTTTTTTGGGGATGGCAAAATTAGAATTTAGTCTTAAACTTAAAACTAAATTGCTCATTTGATTTATTAAAATATTTTCAATTTTTTTTTTCAATTATTAGAGATTGCCATAATAATATAATAAGTCTGTTTTACTCATACCACAGCCTTTTTCATCAGCGTTGTCCTCACAGTCATCCTCTCCATCACAAAGCCACACTTGGTGAATACAGCGGCCACTAGGACACGTAAAGTAGTTCCCTTTGCAAGTTGGATATGCTGTGGAGGAAGGAAAATATCATTACATTTTATAGTATTGAGAAACACGTATGGACTAAAACCCTTGAGTGATAAAGAGGGCGGACATACTGCAGTTCTGCTCATCACTTCGGTCTCCACAGTCATCATCATGATCGCAGACATAACGCTGAGGAACACATGCTCCATTATGACACGAGAAGAGGCCAGAGTTGCAGTGCTGTGCTGAAAGTCATATAAAAAAACATATTTAAACAGAAAATAAGTGAAATACCCAAAATACAACAAGAAAAGGCTGTGTAAAGAGGTGGATTAAGGGAGTGTGACGTCACCCATAGCATTCGGCTCTAGTCAAATGAAGCTCACAAGGCTAGTGGTTCCATATTAGGAATAGGAATTTATGGATTTATGGACAAAAGTGAAATAAAAAGGATCATGTAGCGTAGGTTAATAAGAACATTTTAAGACCAAAATGATAAGGCTCACTGCAGCAGTTACAGAGAGAGGGGTGACCATTTTTCAATGTAAAGTTAATTGGAGCCAGAGTCGATGGATCTGGAAGTGCCCCCATGAACACTTCATATTTGGAACATGGCTCTAGCGTTAGGTTAGGTTAGCTATCTTCATTTATATATATATACAGTCTATGATAAAAGAAAAAACAAATAATGGGATCCTTACTGCAGTTTGCTTCATCAGAGCCATCACGACAGTCCAGGATCTGGTCACAGCGCTGGGTGCGGTTGTAGCAGGCCCCATTGTTGCACCTCAGCTCTGGGCATGTTGGGTAATCTGTAAATTTAGAGCATCTTTAGGCCAAAAGTTCATGTGTAAATCATCCTGACAACTGTGATGATTCCAGATCTAAACTGTGAAAAGCCCACACAGTAGCGAGGATAAGAAACTTGAATCTAACAACATTACCACAACAACAGCAGTCACCACAGCATTCTTTATACAAATGTAAGATTACCACAGTTTGCAGTGAGTCTATGTCGGCATAATAATGGCATAGCAGCTGAACTTCAGCTTGACTAATCCACCAAGGAATCTGCAATCAACTTCTGACAACAAGAAGTATATTGTGACCCATTCTGTCAGTCAGCGTGCCTCTTAATCTTAACAAATTGATTAAAATGCCACAGGAGCCCAGGATGAAAAAGGGGAAACCACCCCCGGGATGACTCACGGCAGTCTCTCTCATCGGATGCATCCGAGCAGTCAGCCAGCCGGTCACAGCGGTATTCAGACGGGATGCAAGCCCCATCATTGCAGGTGAACTGGGCATTGGTGCATGTCCTTCCAGCTGCATTATACAGGCACTAGTTTAATTTACTACGCAGCAAATCTTTATTTTAAATGTTACTTGTACTTACGGCAATTTTGCCTCTCATCAGAGCCATCCTCACAGTCCTCCTCTCCATCGCACACCCACAGTTCTGAGATACAGTCTCCATCACTTAGACATTGGAAGAGTGTTCCACACGTCACGGGAGCTGTAAACACATATGTATTTAGAACATTTCTAAATAGTAAGTAATAATAGTAGCAAGTTCACCACAATAGACCATTCTTAAACTCAGAGAATGGTCTGTTGTGGTGAACTTGCTGTCATGTCTATGTGCACTTCTGTCTCTTCAGTGTGTTCCTCTAAATGTTCTTCTGTTCTGACCTGCCTTAGGACAACGGATTTAAAGTAGCTATTGTGCTAATTCTGGCATATTTACATCGATGCTGTTGGTTGTCATGTTGATTAATATGCATTCTCCTAATTCAAATAAATAAATAAATAAATAAATAAAATAGGTGATGAAGGTGACGACTCACGGCAGTCTCGCTCATCAGAGTCATCTGTACAGTCAGAGGTCCCATCACAGTGCCAGTCGTTTGGGATACAGCGCCCTGACCCGCACTGGAACTGTCCCAACTCACATCCTACACAGAAAAGAAAACCACACAATCATTAACCATGAGAGCTTTTTTTCTTTATGACCTTTTGACCTGCTCAGTTCTTAAATTGTGGGCATGTTGAGGTACTATCTATCTAAATAAAAGATGTTAATGAGCACATGTGGATAAGAAAGCTTAAGCTGTTGTTAACAGCTCGGACATGCCCGGAGACAGGCGTGCCAGCCACCCCCCAGACTGACTTACACAGCCCTGTCCAGCTCCTTTTGATGTGTACTCTGAGTGGCATCTGTGGAGATAAGGTACCATGGCGCTACCTTCCCTGACGCTCTCCAGGAGATTGATTCAGAGGCAGAGTTGAGGAGCACAGCACTCCATCAGAGCTCTCCTAATAGGAATGTACTATTCTGATGTCTCGCTGACAGCCTGATTAATGATGGGAAATGTAATTAGACTAAATAGTGGCACTGAGTGGTACCGCAGGTTTTTCAATTAAACTTCTAAGACAGCCATAATAAAGAGCTTAAATTAGCAAGACAATGTTTTTGCAATTGGTTTTCTATAAACTTTAATGCTGACAAATCATGTGAGTGTTTCTAATGATGAAAAAAAACATTGTTAACTTACAGACATATCTTCTATTCCTTATATAGGTCTCTATTGGTTATTGAGTATTAATAAATAAATATAGACCAACATTTACGAAAATAAAATCCAACAGGGAGAAATACTTGTGAAAGGAATGTGTGGACTCTCATTCACTTGGATCTGTTGAGATTGTTTGAATCCTAACCTGAAGCCGAGGTGATGCCAGTGTTTCCTGACAGTATTACTTCTGGGAAAGGTGACAGACGCACTCAGAGCAAAACTCTCTGCACTATCCTCAACTGGCTCATCTTACAGCCCACAAAAGGAGCTTCTATTTGAACCACTTTTCCCCCATTTAAGTTCAAACTAGGCCTGTCGCGATAATTACAGTATCGACTTAACATTCAATATATGAAGGCTGGAACTATATATTTTGGGTCTCAATATTTATCCTGTGTACTGTTTATTTGCAATAATGTGGAGATTTTGGCCATTTTTATGTAATAATGTAAGATGTGAGCTGTAGAGGGTTGAATAAAGAACTTCTCTGTATTAGTTTATCTAACTTTCCTAAATAGCAAGTTAAAGGAAAAGTAACGTTATTTTACAATGTGAGCCTTCTTTCGGTAATAAAACAAGTCGTTTGACTCACCCATAGCACGTTGGTGTCATTTGGAGCTGTTTGGTAAAAGTTATGTTGTAGCGTATCCGTTAGCCTGAGTACTCGGGGCATTACTTTGCGGTCTCCAAATAACACAAACTTTAGCACTTTTCAAATCATAGAAGCCCGATGTCTTAATCTACGATTTCGTTTGAAACAAAAGTGGCCTGTAATCCGAGATTTATCCATAGTTTTCAGCTTTGCGTTTCATGTTTGGGTCCCGGGAGCAGTCCGCGCATGCGCACTGGCCTCCTCATCTACTCGAAACTATGGCTAAATCTCGGATTACAGGCCACTTTTGCTTCAAACGAAATCGTAGATTAAGACATCGGGCTTCTATGATTTGAAAAGTGCTAAAGTTTGTCTTATTTGGAGACCGCAAAGTAATGCCCCGAGTACTCACGCTAACGGATACGCTACAACATAACTTTTACCAAACAGCTCCAAATGACACCAACGTGCTATGGGTGAGTCAAACGACTACCGAAAGAAGGCTCAGATTGTAAAATAACGTTACTTTTCCTTTAAACCCTCAGCAGGAGAGCACTGTTGCACTGTCCCTTAGGAAGACAAGGATGCAGCCAACAAAGCAGACCAGAAAGCAAAGAAATTTTCATTAGAAAGAAGCCATGCCAACAGTTTAAACCACGCTGAGGAGCTACAGCCATACAAAAGAGCTGCCAGCAGGGATGTGAACTCATAACTAAAGTTAGATTTCAACAAAGGTGAGTCCACTCTTGACAGTTACAGTCCTACAGTGCAAAGCATCATATCTAGGTAAGCTAAAATGACTTAAATTTAAAACATTTTACTTTAGATTATTTTTATTAAATTTTCTTTCGTATTTTCAGTGCATGGAGCTGTTGTTTTTCTTATGTGTAGCAAGATGTATTTTAATATTTTAAGTACAAAAAGTCTTGTTCCATTGGTAGATCATTACTTAAATCATGATGACACTTTCTTAATTCAAGTAACACTTGCAAAATGCTTCCGTAACAAAAGTAGTGAATCAGAAGTGCTGATTGGCTATAGTTTCCAAGATATAGTATTGGGTCAAAATAGGAAATTTATGCAAAATAAGGCAAAAATGGTAGTTTATCAGAAGGTACAGTGTGTCTACAAGCAACCAGTTCTGAAAGCCTGTCTGCACATTCCAATACATTCATTTTAATATGTCTAGAGTTTTAACATCAAATATTTTATGATTTCACATAAGAAAGATGCCTCGAAATTGTGTGCACCTGATGTCTTAAGATATTTCTTGTTTATTTCTTGACGGATAAAGAAGTGCAAGTTCAATATTTTCAAAGTATAAATATTATTTTTAAGCAAAAATGCCTAAATCTATTGTATAAACAGATGCCATTTTGATGTAAGACAATATCATTAAATATCTTGAATACATTAGCTAACCAGCACAGTTATCAATTGATTTTCAGTTCATCTTATCAATATAAATTAGATTTAGCCACTTTTATGCCGTAAGCAGATTGAGTCCAAAAATTTGTAGACCAGTGTAATTTTAAGTAGATGTATGTTTTTCTAGTGTACCCTTGACCACACCTGTCTCTTACCAGGTGGTGGAACACAATAAGATGTCTTTAATTCTATAGTGTTCTGGTGCAGTTCTTTATGCATGTGTGTGGACAAAGTATTGTGACCGGCCATTGGCAGCTTGAAACGCTGGACTTGTCTGCGCTGTCAGTGAGGGGTGCTGCTGCTTGTTTCATATGGAAATCAATGTAACAGAATGCGGTCAATTGGCAAACAAGTGACTTTGGCTCTTTATAGTTACAGTGAACACAAAAACAGATTATGAATGAAGTCTGAGAATAAATTAAAAGAACAACATGAAGCAGCCATCATGTTTTCAATATACTGCAAGGATATTGGACTGTGGACTGCTTAAAGGTCCTGTATTAGACAAAATGGATTCTTGTGAGATTTAAGTCATGTTATAATTAGGGGTGTGCAAAATAATCGTCATGACAATGCATCGCGATACTAACTCACAATATACGGCATCAATTCTTGATGCCAAAAATCGATTTTTATTAAGTAATAATTAATTAATTAATCATGTATTAATTAATTATTAATAAATAAATACATACATTAATTGTTAGTTTATTCTTTTTATAAAGCCTATGCACTTTTTTCTTTGTGAAAGGGTATTGTTTGTTATGATGGTAGCTACCTCCAAAATGGCAAATGTTTGAACATCATTTTTTGTTTTAGAAAAAATCCTATGCACTTTTTTTGTTATTGGTTTGGTTTATTTGTTTTTGTTATTCAATAAATTCAGTTATGAATTTAAGTTATCCTCTTTTTTTTTTGTACATTTTCACTGAAGTATGTTGAATATATTGCAATGCATCGCAATAATTCAAGTATCGTGATGCATCACGATACTTGAATACAATGCATGCATTGAATCATGACTTCTTTGCCAATACCCACCCCTAGTTATAATGTTGTTACCTCATCAAAAACATACCTGGAGTTGTGTTTTGTTTCATTCACATGTTTGAGTAATTCTTGATTATTAGTCTGTCTATATCTGCAAAGCTCAAAATGCTCTGTTCCACCTTGTGATGTCATGAAGCAGTACACTGCAAAAAAGCTTGGCCAAAATTTAAGAAATAAACACTTAAATCTATCAGAAAATGACTTAAAAGTAGTGAAATTATCTGTCCATGCAGCAAAATCTTTTTACTTGACAAGTTATCTTAAAATAAACTACTTCAGCTAGATTTATACAGTCTTTGGTCTAGAAAGTAGATAATAAATCTGAAAACAAGATGAGTAACTTGATATAAGTTGTAAAATCTTGGCAGAAAAATTTGCAGTGTAGTTTTCAAATTAACAGCTTCTTTCACCTTTTGTTCAGTAGAGACAGGCAATTCCAGGGCTGAAATCATCCAAATGACTCTAGTGAAGGTGTGTGGATTTTGAAAACACAGTGGAGCACTTCCTGTATTACCACATGACATCGCAAGGTGGAACTGTCAGAAAAAGTCAGACTGTCAGACTGAGAGAAAAACTCAGTATGCAGAGTCTGTGTGTTAAACATGAGTGAATGAAACAAAACACAACTCTAAGTATGTTTGTGATGAGGAAACAACATACAGCTCTGGAAAAAAATAAGAGACCACTGCAGAATGATCAGTTTTTTTGATTTTCCTACTTATAGATATGAGTTTGGGCAAAAGGAACATTTTTGTTTGAGTCTTTAAACTACTGACAACATTTCCCCCGAATTCCAAATAAAAATATTATCGTCTAGAGCAGTGTTTCCCAACCTTGTCTTGTGTACCCCGAGCCTTTTTGTCATACCCCGAGTACTCCCTCACTCATACATGTTGATAATTCTCCAAAAGTTGAATGTGACACAACGGATTATTAAATGAAAATTATTTTATTTCATCTCCTTAATTTGAAAATTTAATTCTCAGACATTTTCTCTCTTTTCTTTAACTCAAATTTACTGAAATTAGAATTCAAAAATTCAAAAAAATCTCCCCCTGCGTCTGGCAGCAACACTGCCGAGAACTCCCTGCAGTGTATTCACGTACCCCTAGGGGGATTTGTACCCCTGGTTGGGAGCATCTAGAGCAGGCATGGGCAAACTACGGCCCGGGGGCCATATGCGGCCCGTTAAGCTTTTTAATCCGGCCCGCCAACTTGAAGAAATTATATTACTAAACCTTGTTAATGTTTTAATGTTTTAATTTCCCTGCAATTCTGGTGTTTTCCAACAGCTGGCGCACTACATACATTGACCTTTGTTGAGGCGTATTACTCCACGTTTGTGCTTTACTCTTTGACGCCTCAGCCCTCCTGTAAAGATGAGCGGAGCTAAGAAAAGAAAAGTGTTTAATAAGGAGTGGACAAGTTAATATTTTTTCATCAAATACTTATCAGCTGCTGTATGTCTGATATGCCAAGAGACTGTAGCACTTTTTAAAGAATATAATATCAGCCGTCATTTTGCCACAAAACAGTCAACGAAAGAACGAAAGAACCTGAAGGAGAACAGAACTTTCAGTGCTTTAATATAGTAACTGTTAGTAATAAAAAAGCTGTATTTTATTAATTACATTTTCTGTGTTTTAAGAGTCATTTCAATAAATAGCTAAATACCGTGGAACTTGAAAGATGGACATTTTGTTGTAATGCTTTTGTTCATTTTTAATTGAAATAAAGCACATGTTTTCTACATATCCCATGTTATTTTTTGCTCTTATGAGGTGGATTACCAAAACACTAAATCCACCTGCTCCTGGTCCGGCCCTTCTGTCAAATTTTAGAACCCTTTGTGGCCCATGAGTCAAAAAGTTTGCCCACCCCTGATCTAGAGCATTTATTTGGAGAAAATGACAAATGGTCAAAATAACAAAAAAGATACATGTTTTCAGACCTCAAACAATGCAAAGAAACAAGATCAAATTCATTTTAAAGCAACATAATACTAATGTTTCAACTTAAGAAGAGTTCAGAAATCAATAACTCTTATTTTTAATCACAGCTTTCATATGTCTTGGCATGCTCTCCACAAGTCTTTCACATTGTTCTTGGGTGACTTTATTCCACTCCTGGTGCAAGAACTGAAGTAGCTCAGCTTTGTGTTTGTGTTGGAATTCAACAGACGCTGGAATGGAATGGCTGTAATACATGTAGAGATGCTGATTTCAGCAGTGGTCTCTTATTTTTTTCCAGAGCTGTGGATCAGAAAATAATGTAATATGGGTCCTTTAATTTGTCCTTATAGAGGTAAAAAGGCTACGCTTGAGGCCCCATCCAGACTGGGGAGTTGCAAGAAAAGAAAGAATTGGCTGTCAATCTGTGCCAACTGTTTTCCTGTCGCTAACGCAGTATTATTGTTGCACAAGGCAGCACCACCGGAAAGCAGTTAGCATGTGTGAGGCTTAGAATGCACGTGCTGGCAAGGGATTGTGGGTACTAGTGGGAATAGTTCAACTGTTTTTTTTTTATGTCAGGCAAAAATGATCATCATTAAAGGGTCCATATTACACTATGTTCTGATCTATGTTATAATGTTGTTTCCTCATCACAAACACACCTGGAGCTGTGCTTTGTTTCATTTAATTTCACACATGTTTAATACACAGATTCTGCATATTTAGGCTGAGTTCTTCTCTCAAAAAGAAAACACTCTGTTCCACCTTGTGATGTCATGTGGTAATAGAGTAAAAGCTCCACTGTGTTTTTAAACATAAGAGAACTTATCACGATAGAGTCTATCAGTAAATCTGTAAATATGTTTTTATTTGGAACAATACATGTACAGACTGGAACGACGTTTGGCTTTTCCCTAGAAAATATTTTGTAACTAATAAGACTCGTTTGGTCTGCCTGAAAATCCTACATAGATGTTCCCCTGTTAATGCTGTAATCTCAAAATGTTGCTTGAATATAGATCATCTTTGCTCATTTTGTCACAGCGTTGAAGAAACAATCACCCGTGTATTTTGGGAATGCTCATACGCTCAAATCTTTTGGAATGACATATTTCTGCTTGTGAATAGAAAGTTTGATACAAACTGACAATTGAATGTAAAACATGTACTTTTTGCTGTTTTTGAGAAAGGTATGCCTGCGAAAAAAAATATATGTGTTGAACCTGCTCCTCATCTTATCAAAATTTCATATCCATTACTGTACATTTTCTAGCCAGAAACCCAAATTTGTTGTATTTCAGTCCCTCTTGTCCTCCTATATAAACTCTCTAAAGTATTGCACAAATCCAAAAGCCATGAAAACAAGCAATTTGTATGGAATTTGAAATATAAATTGTAAATGTATTGATAATTACTATATATTTGTATAATGCAGAGTGCACATGCTGAGCCCTGTGAATATGAACTCTTAAGCCTCAAGCATTGTTATTGTTCATACCATTGTATATTACATTGTATTTTTGAAAAAAGGTAAAAGGTAGCTGTTGAATTGAAAACTACCATTTCATGACATCACAAGGTGGAACAGAGCATTTTGAGGTTTAGAGACATAGTCAGACCAATAATAAAGGTTAGTCAAACATGTGTGAATAAAATAAAACCCAACTCCAGGTGTGTTTTTGAGGAGGAAACAGCGTTATAACATGACTAAAAGCTGACATGAGTCAGTTTTGCGTAATAAAGGACCTTTAAATAAATAGGTCACTAAAATGGCGTTTTGGTAATGATTATGGTTCTTTTTACTATCAGCATCTGACCACAGCAAAATTAAGTTGTTAATAAATCAACCTATATTAGCTATTAATGTCAGTGTAAGCATTATGGAGCTCTCACTATGTAACAGGTCATGGAAGAAAAGCTCTAATCTAACTTAAAGGCGCATTGTGTAACTTTTCTGGCTCCGTCAAATGATTTTCTCCATGGAGATGTTATTGCTTTCTCTGGAATGTTTCACAGAATGGTATTAAACCTTTCTATCTTCATGGAGCCCAAACCAGATCAAGCTACAGGTCAGATCTTTGGTGAGGCGACGCCGCTCACAGCTAGAATCCTGTTTTTTGAGGTACTTTTGAGCAGTAAAACAACCTGTAATTTAATAAATGTAAGGTAGAGCTGTTTAAAATCATACTGTGGAACATTCCAGGCAGAGCAATGACATCCATAGAAACAAGCAGGTGACGGACCCCTGAACCAATAAGTTACACAGTGCACCTTTAAGGATTTCTTGGGAATTAGAGAAAGCACCCCACAATAAAGAAATAAAATAAGGCATGCGTAATTACATACATTTAGTCCATCACTAAATTGTAAATACAAATTTTAGATTAGGTTACATTCCTTGTACTACTAAACTAACTGCAGTTTATTAGAATCAATTATTAACACATATTTGCTGACAGAACTGATGGAGGTTTCACGGTGTCATCACTTTGTACACCTGATTGCTGCTAGAAAAAAAAAGTACAGAAAGGGCAGGAAACCTAGTTTTTTGGAGTTTGCAATACTATAACTATTTAACTACTACCCCTTCAGACAAAATACTGACAAGAGGCTTTTTCAGTGCACAGAAATTATACAGTTAAACCTTTTTAGTATACTTTCATACTTTTTTTTAATTTTTTATAATTGTTTGTATATAATATTATACAGTACATTTTTAGTGTAACTTAAAGGTGCACTATGTAACTTCTAAGGTGGTGGGTCCGCTACTTGATATTTCTTTGCCTGGAATGTTCCACAGCAGGGCGTTAAACATATCTCCCTTGGGTTTGTTAAATTAAAAGTGTGTAATAGCTAAAAAAAATCATAAAAACGTGAATTCAACTATATCAATCATGTTTACACTTCCTGTTTGCACTATATCAACCATGTTTGCACACTGTTTTACTACTGACAGTTGCACATTATCTGTAAATATGTACATAGCACCTAGCATATATTTTTCATAGTGTATATTCTGTAAAGATTGTTTCTATTTTTTTAATTTTTTTTTCTATTTTTGGTCAGCAAAGTAAGAATTTCATTGTACAGGGAAATGTGTTTCTTTACTGTGCATATGACAATAAAAGCTTTGAATCTTAAATTCTTATTGTGCAGGCTTGCTTCTGCATAGATCTGACCATTAACTCTCAATTGTGAATAGCAAGTTTATGTCCGTACTGTAGAATAATCAAGGCAAAACTGCAACATCTCCTTAGAAACAAGCAGGTGGCAGACCCTCTATTAGAAAAGTTACACAGTGCACCTAATGGCCCTTCCAGTCACAGTATTTTCTCCTAACTTGGGTCTGCTCCTTAGGTGGAAATGTCTCCATTCTACAACAGCTGCAGCGTAATTAGTTGCTTGATTCACACTAAGGAGCTTACGTACTAAGGGTTGAGCAAAAAGAAAGCAGATTACAATTTGAGAATAGGATCTAGCTGTGGCACAAACATAAACGACAAATAAAACAGTCGTGCATAAATAGATAATGTGAGAATGACTTTTTATCGGTGTGCAGGACGTGGAAGTATGTGGGGGGTTCGACACAGTTTAGGACTCTGCGGACTCTGTGTTAAGATCTGGTACACTGAACGAGATTTGTACCAGCAGCCCTCAGTCCTCACAGATTGTCTGCAAGTCACATGCTCTTTTCCGTTACCTAGCAACAGTAAAGCTCAGGCAAAAGTTCCTCAAGAGAACTTCCAATCTGTCTGAAGAAAAGCTTTGTGTGCAACCTTTAGAGTCACACCAGAGCCTGGAACATGCACTTTAGGCAAACTGACACAAACAATGAGTGGCCATGTGGTGGTATTAGTAAAAACTTATTTAAGCCAGCTCACATGACTGCACCTTTACATGAGAAATAAACAAAACAAAACAAAAAAATCTTTAAAAAAAAAAGGAAAAAAAAAAGTAAGGAGCAGCTTTTGTAGCCTAGAGTGTATGCCAGCAGTGATTTGGAAAGTGGAGAGTGACTTGTCTCATGAATCATTTAGGTGACAGTGTATAAACAAAAGAATGAACTTACCCTCACAGTGGCTCCAACAAACACAGCAAATGAAGACGACAAGGAGTTTAAGTAGCGGTGCTCTCCACATTCTGGCCGGCCCGTCCAGCTCCGCTCAGCAGCAGATGGAGGAGCTGTAAGGACTGGGGCTGGGATGCTGGTGCTTTCCCCTGTCTGTCTTTCTTGGCCCGCTGGTTGATGAAAAGGGGCGTGCACAAAGGCCGCTCCCCCAACCCACCCTGGGCCCTCTGAATAAATCCCCACGACCCGGGAACCTGCATAAAGCTGCTGAGAGCCACACTTAAGATCACTGTGGCAAAGCATATGGCTGTCAAGGTTGCTACTTTATTTCATTTACATGCACACACAGGGAAATGTTGTGTAATAATAACACAGCTAATCAGTACGTTTCCATAGCCAATATGAAATAAATGCACAAAAGTAGAAACGTTTATCAAGTTATATAGCCAAGTTCACAAAGTGTAGGCTAGAAATAATATACAGCTCTGGAAAAAAATAAGAGACCACTGCATTTTTTTCAGAAATCAGCATCTCTACATGTTTTCCAGCATCTGTTGAATTCCAACACAAACACAAAGCTGAGCTACTTCAGTTCTTGCACCAGGAGTGGAATAAAGTCACCCAAGAACAATGTGAAAGACTTGTGGAGAGCATGCCAAGACGCATGAAACCTGTGATTAAAAATAAGGGTTACTGATTTCTGAACTCTTCTTAAGTGTAAACATTAGTATTATGTTGTTTTAAAATGAATTTGATCTTGTTTCTTTGCATTGTTTGAGGTCTGAAAACATGTATCTTTTTTGTTATTTTGACCATTTGTCATTTTCTGCAATTAAATGCTCTAAACGATAATATTTTTATTTGGAATTCCGGGGAAATGTTCTCAGTAGTTTATAGACTCAAACAAAAATGTTGCTTTTGCCCAAACACATACCTATAAGTAGTAAAATCAGAAAAACTGATCATTTGCAGTGGTCTCTTTATTTTTTTCCAGAGCTGTAGGTCACTTAAACAAACCTAAAAGGAGCTGAACTAAAGTCAATGTGGTATGAATAGGGTGCCCAGACCTCTTTACTGTTGATAGGGATCAGATTAGTCAAAAATTGTGGGATATTTCTTGTATAAAACTGGGACAATCACTCGTTTTGTATAAATCCGCTGGGACAGGGGACATAGGGCTCAACACTGGGACTGTCCCGGGTAAATAGGGACGTCTGGTCGCCCTCTTAGCTTTTTGACATTGTACAGCACTTTGGCCAGTTCTCACTGTTTTTAAATGTGCTATATAAATAAAATTTACTTACTTACTTACTTATTTACTTACTACTCTGGTTCTGTAGTCGTCCAAGTGAGAGCAAAGACTAGAGACAGACCTGTGTTGGACCAGACCTCCTCCAGTCCGTGGGTCTGGTTTATTACTAGCGCACACGTGACCTGACAAAGCTAAAACATGTCCGATGGCGCCATCCTGTGGTTGAGTCCTGTAACAGCAGCACAGAAATCAGAGCGCGCCGTTGCCCTTAGCAACCTCTAAAGTTTAGAGAGAAAGAAAAAGACACAAACTACAAACTGGAAAATGGAGGAAGCAGAGATGAGCGACGATAACCTTGTAGAGGGCAAGTCAGTGGAGGTAAGCTTTTATATTTATGAATTAGTTAGCTAAGTTAAATTAAGTGATTAATATTAGCTGTTAGTTATCTTTAACATTAACCTTAGCTTGCTCATAAACCCAAACTACTACACATCAACTTAATGAGCAATAACCCTAGAACACTTTCGCTATAAAAAGTAACACCATCACTTTTGCTGGGTAATTTTTTACCCAATATATTATACCCAACAAAAAGTACTTGTCATGAAAAATAGATCAAAATATGACAACACATGATAAATTAGAGTGGTTTTTCTTTCATTTTCAACTGTGGTATGTGTAACATAATGAAAAAACAAACAAACAAACAAACAAAAAACAGCAAGACCCTAAAAACATGCTCCAAAAATTACAGAAAAATTTGGAATTTGAGAACAAAAAATTCCTAAAATAAATAAATAAATAAATAAAAATAATAATGATAATAATAATAATAATCATAATCATAATAATCATAATAATAATAATGGAAACTTGGTCTTTGGTCCATTCATTCCTGGGACATGTTTCAGGACAGAGGAACAAAAAATAGTATTTTTTTCAGTGGGTAAAAAATGACCAGTTGACTAAAATATTGTTTTCATCATATGAAATCATCACTTTGTGATATTTATTCATAACCACTGCACTAAATAAGGATAGATACACATTCCAGGACCTCTCTTACTTACAAATTCCTTACATCCTCTTACATTAAATTAATTACATTCTTACATTCCTCTTTCACTATCACCAGGTGAAAGTCACCCAAAAGCCTGTAGGAAAAAGTGGGCTTTGGGGGTAGGGAAACACCTACACCTTCAAAGATGTCAAAAACAATGGTGAAGCTCCCCAGGGACCCATGACACTCAGAAAAATGCAACATATTGAAAATAATGTAAATACTTTTGCTCGGCGATAGTGCTCTAGGGTTAAAACGGTTATCCAAATGATGACCCTAAAACAACAGGTTTATTTATGTAACTTTAATTGCAATTAAATGTTAGCGTTAGTGATTAACCCCACACATAGGCGCTTTGTGCTACAATTTTGTATGAAAAGCGCCTTATAAATGTTTGATTGATTGATTGATTGACATGTTTTCTTTTCAGGAGATAGAAAGTCTGTATCTTGCACTGGAAAAACTTGAGGTGTTTTCTGACACAGATGCTACAGAGCCAGAGGTGCTGAGGTCCAGGATTGAAGAACAGTCAGCCCTGATAGAAATACTAAAGCACAGGTCAGACGAGCTCCTTCTGCGATGTCAAGCTCTGCAGGAAATCAACTCAGAGTTAGAGGACAAAAACACACACTGTCATGAAGATCTGGAGAAGGAGAGAAAAAGATATGAGATTTTGGAAGAGAGATTTATGATTTTGGCAGCCAACAATGAAGCCATAATTGTTTTTGAAAATGAGTGCAAAAGTGAAAATGAAAAGTTAAGACAGAGAAACCGAGAGCTTCAGTCTGAAAATGAATCACTGTTTTCCAAAAAACTGCAAGATAAAGAGACAACTGTGCAAAATCTGACACAAGAAATCAACCAGCTGAATGACAAATATGCACAGAAAGAACACGATTACAGGTTGTTGTTTTTTAAATCTGTCCTATAAATTCACATTTAAAAGTGCACTGTGTAACTTTTTGGTTGGGGGTCCGTCACCTGCCTGTTTCTATGGAGATGTCATTGCTCTGGAATGTTCCACAGTATAACATTAAACAGCTCTGCCTTACATTTATTCAATTACAGGTGATTTCATAGCTCAAAAATACCTTGAAAAGCAGGGATTTTGACAGTGAGTGTGGTCGCCTCTGCACAGATCTGACCTGTAATTTGGCCTGGTTTGGTTTCCATGAAGATAGAAAGGTTTAATATCATACTGTGAAACATTCCAGACAAAGCAAGAATACAGTATATCCATGGAGAAAAGCATTTGATGGACCCTCCACCAGAAAACTTACAAAATGCATCTTTAAACATAATTATATTAACATTTGTCATACGTTTAAGTGAGAGAATTGCAGGATTTGAAGCCAAACTTCTCAAACAAACCCATGATTATGAGGCAAAAGAAGCGTCATTTATTGAGAAACTGGAATCTTTGGAAGAAATGCAGAGGAATGCTGTTGCAATGTGTGAGGGTGAGTCAAATTTTAGTCATTTAACTCATTTAACTCAGTTCAATTATTTTGTCATCTGTGTTTAGATTTAAAAAAGCAGCTTGAAAAGACTAAAGAAGAGTTTATGTCAAAGGAGACCAACATGGTGGAGGCTATAGCAGCACTTGGCAAGGAGAAGGACAAATTTCTGCAAGTTTCAGTTGAAAGGGGGAAACTAATACAGGTATTTGTTTGGACACATCATGTATCAAACTCGAGCAGTCACTTAAATATGATTTTGATCGCAGGAGAAACAAGAAGAACTTGAGCAAATGGAAATTAAAGTGAGGGAAGAAAAACAACTCAGAACTAAAGCAGAAAAGAGGTAGGTGGACATTAAAGGTGTGATGTTATACTCTGCCAGGAATGTTCCACTGTATGACATTAAACAGTCCTACCTTGGTTTTATATACCAAAATATCTAGAAAAACAGGCATTCTGACTGTGAGCAGGGTCGCCTCACCACAGATCTAGCCTGTAACTTGGTCTGATTTGGTCTCCATGGAGATAGAAAGGTTTAATTCCATACTGTGAAACATTCCAGACAAATCAATAACATCTCTATGGAGAAAAGCATCTGATGGACCCTCCACCAGAAAAGTTACACAATGCACCTTTAAACACCAACCTTTATATTATATTAGAGTAAAAGATATATTTTTATCACATCAGGTTTAAAAAAGAGTCGCAATTGGTCAACGCCGACGCTAGAGTAAAGGCTCTTCAGAGTGCGCTTGATGAAAATACATCCAAATATGAGAAGCTGAAAAGGGTAAAAAAAGATTATATGAAATGGCCATAAGCAAATGTATTTGTATAACAAAGTTCTCATTTCTGTTTTTAGGACTTTGGAGCTTTTAAAGAACACAGCACAAACCTCCTCAATTACGAACGGGAATTAAACAAGAGACTTTCACTAATGACGGGTTAAAGTTAAGCGCCTCATGTCTGTATTTTTCTCTAAAATAAATCATAACCAAAGACTGTTGTTAAAAGAAAAATAAACACATGCAATATATTACAATATACTTTAATTTGTTTACACACAGAAAAAAAAAACATTTTGTATTTTGGGGAATAACTGTACAAATGGTTCCTCCAGCCTGTTCCACATTTACATGTTTACGAGTGTTCCTCTGCCAGTTTCTCCGCCTTTTGAACAACTTCTTCAATTGGACCCACCATGTAAAAGGCCTGCTCTGGCAGTGCATCATATTCACCTTTAAGACAGAAAATAAAATTTTTTTAAAAAGCACAACTTACAAATGTAAACTTTGAGGCATTAAAATGACCTGCTAGAATGCTTTTGAAGCCCTTGATGGTCTCCTTCAGAGGCACGAGCTTGCCCAAGTGGCCAGTGAAGACTTCTGCAACCTGGAAAGGCTGAGACAGGAAGCGCTGGATTTTGCGAGCACGAGCTACTGTCAGCTTGTCTTCCTCAGACAGCTCATCCATACCCAAAATGGCAATGATGTCCTGCAGGGATTTGTAGTCCTAAACATGCAAATACTACATTAGTTCAGCTCTTCAGAAATTATAATTAACAATATCACAATAACATGCCTGAAGAATCTTCTGTACACCACGTGCTACATCATAATGTTCTGCCCCGACTATGTTGGGATCCATGATACGGGAGGTTGAGTCCAGAGGGTCCACTGCTGGGTAGATGCCCAGCTCAGCGATGGCACGGGACAGCACAGTGGTGGCATCCAAGTGGGCAAAGGTGGTGGCAGGAGCAGGATCAGTCAGGTCATCAGCTGGCACATAGATGGCCTACAGCCAAGATTATTATAGAAAATTATTAATATCATTAGTATTATTAGGGATAAACTAGCTTTGCTTGTACCTTTCATGTACCTGCACAGAGGTGATAGAGCCCTTCTTTGTCGTGGTGATCCTTTCCTGCATGGTGCCCATGTCAGTGGCTAGAGTGGGTTGATAACCTACAGCAGAAGGAATACGACCCAAAAGGGCAGATACCTAGAAACAATAGAGTGTTACAAAAAGACTCAAATTCAGCAATAAAATAATGTGTAAATGACCGCTGGAACAACCTCAGAACCCGCCTGAGTGAATCTGAAGATGTTGTCAATGAAGAGAAGCACATCTTGCCCTTCCTGATCACGGAAGTATTCGGCCACAGTCAGACCCGTCAGAGCCACTCTGGCACGAGCGCCTGGAGGCTCGTTCATCTGACCGTACACCAACGCTACCTGAAATGGCATCATTTATGTTTAATCTCACTGAGAGGAAAGATGCATGATGAACCTTTAACACAACTCACCTTAGAAGTGGTGTCCTTGAGATTGATTACACCGGACTCAATCATTTCATGATACAAGTCATTTCCTTCACGAGTGCGTTCTCCGACACCAGCAAACACCGAGTAACCACCATGAGCCTTGGCCACATTGTTGATAAGCTCCATAATCAGGACAGTCTTGCCCACCGCCAAACAGTCCTACAGAGAGAACAGCGGAGTGTATAAACTGCACATGAACAAGGTTATTGCAGATAACCTTAATGCCAGTCACCAGGATCTCCTGTTCCACACTCATGTCCGTGAATTCAGGGGCTTCGGCATGAATAGGAGCGGTCCTGAAATAACAAAGCCATTATCTACAGTTTGTGTTGCAGATGCTGTTAAACCACAAGGCCATAGATGTTGTGGGTAGTTATTATTTATACATCGGAAAATCTTGCATGACAAATATATTTTACATCTTTACTTACTGTTTGGTATTAATTGGGCCCCTCTCGTCAATGGGCTCACCAATGACGTTCATGATCCGTCCCAGAGTCTCGGGGCCCACGGGGATTCTAATGGGGGCTCCAGTGTCAAGAACCTGCTGGCCCCTGACCAGACCCTCGGTACCATCCATAGCGATTGTTCTGACAGTGTTTTCACCAAAAGAAACCAGGTTAGGTAAACCCAAACAGCTAGCCACTTTAGAGCAGACAGAGGCCAAGTATTCTCACCTAGATTCTGTGCGACCTCCAGGACCAGCCTGCTGTCACGGCCCGCCACCTCCAGGGCATTGAGAATGGGAGGTAGACCTTCATCAAACTGGACATCTACCACAGCACCAATAACAGCCACTATGCGGCCATTGGCTAAAGCAGCCTGGGCCGCCGGGCCGCATACCCCCTGCCTGAAGGAGACCGACACAGTATAAGCACACGTGATCATAAAAACATTATGTGAACAGACCCCTGGGAATTACTACATGGATCACTATATCAACCATGTTTACACACCGTTTTTACCACTGACAGTTGCACAAAAAAAACTAATGTTGCACATTATCTGTCAAGTTTTGAAGTTTGGTTTGCGTGAGATTTATATGGGGGGGGGTCTGAGCCACACAGACTGATTTTCTGGGCACAGAAGCGCTGTGACCAGTGGCTAGAGTTTTGAATTGCTTCAGCGTGAGAAATACCATGTGTGGCGTGTGAGCGTGCGAAATGCGTGTCACACTCTCAAAGCATGAGACTTGAGAATATGTAAATATGTCTGTAAATATGTACATAGCACCTACCTTATATTTTTAATAGTGTGTTTCTAATTTGTGAAGCACTGAAGCAGTGCTTCACAAACACTGTTTACAGTGGGGGTGGGGAGCTGTTGACCTCGACTGGGGATGTTGTCGGACGGTGGAAGGAATACTTTGAGGATCTCCTCAATCCCGCCGTCACGTCTTCCGAGGAGGAAGCAGAGGCTGGGGACTCGGGGTCGGACTCACTCATCACCCTGGCTGAAGTCACTGAGGTGGTTGGAAAGCTCCTCGGTGGCAAGGCCCCGGGGGTGGATGAGATCCGTCCTGAGTATCTCAAGTCGCTGGATGTTGTAGGGCTGTCTTGGCTGACACGTCTCTGCAACATCGCGTGGCGGTTGGGGACAGTACCTCTGGACTGGCAGACCGGGGTGGTGGTCCCTCTGTTTAAGAAGGGGGACCGGAGGGTGTGTTCCAACTATCAGGGAATCACACTCCTCAGCCTTCCCGGTAAGGTCTATTCCAGGGTGCTGGAGAGGAGAATTCGACCGATAGTCGAACCTCGGATTCAGGAGGAGCAGTGTGGTTTTCGTCCCGGCCGGGGAACACTGGACCAGCTCTATACTCTCCATCGGGTGCTCGAGGGTGCATGGGAGTTTGCCCAACCAGTCCACATGTGCTTTGTGGATCTGGAGAAGGCATTCGACCGTGTCCCTCATGGGGTCCTGTGGAGAGTGCTCTGGGAGTACGAGGTTCGGGGCCCTTTGATAAGGGCTGTTCGGTCCCTGTATGACCGGAGCAGGAGCTGTGTTCGCATTGCCGGTAGTAAGTCGGACCTGTTTCCGGTGCATGTTGGACTCCGCCAGGGCTGCCCTTTGTCACCGGTTCTGTTCATTATATTTATGGACAGAATTTCTAGGCGCAGTCAGGGGCCGGAGGGGATCCGGTTTGGGAACCACAGGATCTCATCTCTGCTGTTTGCGGATGATGTTGTCCTGATGGCTTCATCAAACCGGGACCTCCAATGTGCACTGGGGCGGTTCGCAGCCGAGTGTGAAGCGGCTGGGATGAGAATCAGCTCCTCCAAATCCGAGGCCATGGTTCTCGACCGGAAAAAGGTGGCTTGCCCTCTCTGGGTGGGTGGAGAGTCCTTGCCTCAAGTGGAGGAGTTCAAGTATCTCGGGGTCTTGTTCACGAGTGAGGGGAGGATGGAGCGTGAGATTGACAGGCGGATCGGTGCAGCGTCGGCAGTGATGCGGTCGTTGTACCGGACCGTTGTGGTGAAGAGGGAGCTGAGCCAAAAGGCGAAGCTCTCAATTTACCGGTCAATCTACGTTCCTACCCTCACCTATGGCCATGAGCTTTGGGTAATGACCGAAAGGACGAGATCGCGGATACAAGCGGCCGAAATGAGTTTCCTCCGCAGAGTGGCTGGGCGCACCCTTAGAGATAGGGTGAGGAGCTTGGTCACACGGGAGGAGCTCGGAGTAGAGCCGCTGCTTCTCCACGTGGAGAGGAGCCAGCTGAGGTGGCTCGGGCATCTGTTCCGGATGCCTCCTGGACGCCTCCCTCGGGAGGTGTTCCGGGCATGTCCCACCGGGAGGAGGCCCCGGGGAAGACCCAGGACCCGCTGGAGGGACTATGTCTCCCGGCTGGCCTGGGAACGCCTTGGGGTCCCCCCGGAGGAGCTGGAGGAAGTGTCCAGGGTGAAGGAAGTCTGGGAGTCCCTGCTTAGACTGTTGCCCCCGTGACCCGGCCCCGGATAAGCGGAAGAAAATGGATGGATGGATGGATGTTTCTAATTTTTTTTTTTTTACATGCTTCTCTTTATGTTATTTATCTATTTAAAAAGCATAAAGGTCATTTTGCCCTTAAATCGAAGCCCTCGGCGACTGAGTATATCATGCATAGCATTTAATTACAAATCATTTGTGCAAAGAATGAGGAACTAAAACGTTTGCTAAACTTTCCCAAATGAATGACAAACTTAGGCGTCTCACACTTTGCCTGAACTAAAAACAAAAGTCAATGAGAATACACCGGAGACATTTAGCCCGTGTACTTACAAGAAAGAGATGCCTGTCTTCCATTTAAGATTTTTGAGCTGACTCCAGGCTTTAAAGCCCGAAGAGCCCCAGAACAACAGCGTCCTACAGCCCCCAGCATGGTGAAGATGGTGAAGATGGTTAAAATGGCTGAAGGTGAAGCCCGGTCTGATCCTGCAGAGTCTGCAGCCGGTCTGCGCATGCACAGTCTTCAGATTTGTATACTCACCGCGAGAGGGCAGTAAAATCTTCTTATACTGTGTTAATTACATAGACGGTCAAGATTCAAGATTGTTTGTCATATGCAGGATCAACACAAGGTCAACAGTGCAAAGTATTTGAAGAACCCATTTGACTCGCTAAGATAGTCGAGAAGTACTAATAGCATGCAATAAAAAACTGCTACTGCTGTTGCTCTGTATCCTAAGCATTTCATTGCATTGTTGACCTTGTGTTGATTCTGCATATGACAAATAAACAATCTTGAATCTTGAATCTTGAAAAATACAAGGGAAAAAGTATTATTATTCAATTCTTTTTATTGATTATTATTGATTTTTAAGAAATATTTAAACATACATAGACAATTACACAGAAAACAACAGGAGAGCATGCCAAATAAATAAAAAGTAAACAAATAAATAAAAATTCTTAAAAATTTAAAGAATTGATTTAAATTTAGAAAGGGACATTTAAGGGGGCTTTAGCGTGTGAAGTAAGTGAGATAGTTACAGAGTATGAATGGGTGCCAGGTTTTGTAATAGTTTTGAATTGATCCATTTACCGTATCTTAAATGTTCAAGCTTTAAATGGGAGAAGACTTCTTCCACCCAACGCCTGAAAGATGGTGGGGCTTCCTTCTTCCAGTTAAGCAGTATTAAACGTCTTGCAAGCAGCGTGATGAATGCTACTGCATCTGCCTGATCAAGGGTCGCTGAAATGTACGGAGGGACAACCCCAAACAAAGGGAAAAAAGTAAACAATATAATAAAAAATATGTAATAAAATATAATACAATCCAAGGGCACAGGTAGGATTAAATAAGGTGTATGTAGAGTATTTCACAGGTGGTAATACTGCTCAAAAGAATTCATATTGCACATAATATAGTATAGTATAATCTAAGTATTGCACGTGGGTTATGCATGTGGACAATTAATTAAAACAAATACAGTATGATTAGCAGCAGTGTAATTAAACCATTCTTCAATGTCAGCTAATGTAGTTGGTCATTTGTAGTGTTTTATTTGTTTCTGTTTATTATTTTTCTTGTGACCTATAAGACGTGTTGGCAAAAGGAGAAATTCATTTTGTCGACACACATCTATAAGACATGTTAGATTGTTGTTACCTCTGCAGCAACATACCTGGAGAGGTGTTTTGTTTCATTCACACATGTTTGAGGAATCTCTTATTATTAGTCTGTCTACATTTCCTAAACTCAAAAGTATGGTCATAGGTACTGCTTTTTGGACCAAGTCATGTCATTCACTGGCCATTTATTTACACACTGAATACTACTGACTTATTTTGACAGAAAAATATATACCTTACTTTCGGGTTTCACACTTTGACATTTGTATAAATCAATTAAAATTTCAAGATGAAACAAAACTTAATTTTTTGAGAGGCAGCAGAAATGATTGATCAAAATAGTCACAGTCAGACAGAACTATGTATGTCTGCACGCTGGGCCCTGCTTGAAAATTTGACTGTATTAAAATTATATTGGATGTACTGTATATATTTTATCATTAACGTAAATATAAAAATACGCTTAAAATGCTGCAGATGGTGTAGTCAATAACTGAATTTAATAGTCCATTTACTTTCAAGTTTGACCCCAAAATATTATGTTTTAATCAATGGGAGGTTATCAGAGAGAAGTCCATCAGATAAGAGCTTGAAGTGATTTGTCACAGAAACACTTCGTAGTCGTAGTCTAGTAGTGGATTTCTGTCTGGTATTTTCTAGTGCAACATTCCTGCATGTCAGAAAGTCTCCTTTAATTACTTTTTCCCTGGAGCCTTGGAATACAAAACCTTTTCACCTTTTGCTCTCTGAATGGAGATGGTCATGAATTTTGAACCATGCCTGCACAGGACTGGCCTCGTCCTAAAACAAACTGGTCTGGTAAAGGTCACGCATGTGCTCGTTGTTCAGTCTGTGGGTGATGAAATAACAGCATATCATTTGGTGTGTTGCTATTTTTATAAAGACACTACTGATTCAGTGGCCCTGATGCTGTATTCATTTTGGATATTTCTTACATAAAGGCCCTGCGGGAGTCACATGTCTAAAATAAGAGCTTGAACAATCTGACCCTTTGTCTCCTCCTAAGATTCTTGTTTTACACAAGACTATTAAACATCAAAACATTTAAACCTCAAAAATATAAAACTCTATGGGATTACAAGTATATACTATCTGAAGCAAAATGGTGTAATGACAATGATGCGACCCATCAACCCCCTTAACCTCAGGCAGGTAGTTATGGTCATTCCAGCACCAGGCCAAAGACCAAAGGTGACAAAGCTTTTACCATTATGGCTCTAAAGTTTAACACTCTTTCTATGGAATTTATAATATGGCACTGGTGCCAGCACAAGCACAGCTGTCCATTTCACATTATCATTACACAAATTTTGCCTATTATTAAAAAGAGTTACTTGAATATAGAACTAAAAATGTTAGTGTTGTGTAGTGTAGTCCAGCTGCTGTTTTCTGTGTTTCTGTACTTTTTGTTGTTCTAATGATCACATTGCCACAATCAGAATCTCAGCTGTCACAGATTTAGAGAGGTGTTAAATAGTTCTTCGCATTTCACTGGATCATAGAAACCTATTTTCATGTTTTCTTACAAACATTTCTCTGTTTCTGAAGCTGAATTAAACCATATTCTATCTATTGTCAATAATTCAGTTCATTTGTATGTGTTTCAGCAGACCCCTGCCCTGAGGGCCAACAGGAGGGGTCTAGTCTAGTGCAGGTTCCTCTTTATAAGGAGGAGTCCGCTCTTTGTATCACTGTCTGTTCTCCCCAGAATGACAGCACCGCTGCTGTAGCTCCTCCTAAATCCATGAGATAACTCTTCTGCTGTATCTGCAACATTTGGACTGCTCAAGGTTAGGTCACTCATTCATTTCATTTTCTTTTCTGTGTGTCACTGTTGTTAAAAACAAGCACAAATGTATTACATTTGTATTAATCTTTGTATGGATGTGTCTCCACAGCAGAAATAAGAATGCTTCGTTTGCTCATGTTGGTGCTGTTACTCACAGCTCTGCAGAGCACATGGGCCCAAAGTGTATTTGCCAGTCGCAAAAGGTCCAAGGCCAAACCAGTCGCAGAAAGTCTTCATGATGGGCAAGGTAGAATAATAATATTAGATCTTTCCACTTTTTAACATCATTGTTTGGTATTTGATATGCCATATATATAACATACTTAGTATTGGTAAAAGTGTTTTTTATCATTTAGATATAGCTTATAACTTAAGTATGTTTATTTGTTAATAGTCACAGACCAATAGTAGAAGTAGTTATGTATCTGAGCAAGTACTCCCACACACATGTTCTTGTTAGTTACCTAGAAACTTATGTGAAAGCTTCTTTTAAAGATATGATAACAATATTTGACTTGTCTTCCCCAGCCATCCTTGATGAAGACTGTACTGTAGAACTGTCTTTTCTGTTGGACAGCTCTGAGAGTGCCAAGGACAATCACGAACAGGAGAAGAGGTTTGCTGTGAATGTGGTGGAGACCCTTCAAGGCGTCCAGCTGCAGGCCGGCCGGCATCTGGGCCTGAGAGTGGCTGTTCTCCAGTACAGCAGTCACGTCATCACTGAACAAACCTTTAGAGACTGGAGAGGAGCAGATAACTTCAAAGCTCGCATTACCCCCCTTGTTTACATTGGTCATGGCACTTACACCACCTATGCTATCACCAACATGACTAAGATCTACCTGGAAGAATCCAGTCTTGGAAGCATCAAAATAGCCGTGCTCCTCACAGATGGTGTGTCCCATCCCAGAAACCCTGACATCTTCTCTGCTGTTGCTGATGCAAAGAACCAAGGAATCAAATTCTTCACTGTGGGCATCACACGAAGCGCCAAAGATCCAGCTAATGTTGCACAGCTCCGTCTGCTCGCCAGCTCTCCCACCTCCCACTTCCTCCACAACTTACAGGATGAAGACATTGTTAACAAAATTGTTACCGAAATTGTGAGTAATGTGTATCATTTTTAAATACATCAGAATCCTTTTCTCTAAACTGGTACATGTATTGGACATGTTTAGTCAAGTATTTGAAAAGCAATGCAACAATGAGAGTGTCTATGACAGCTCTTATTTAAGCCTTCAAGATTTATCATTTTGTGAGCGCATCCTTCTGGGTCGCTTTTGGGTCATAATACAAAAATGCATTCCTTTACCTTGATAAAATAAATTCATGATGCACCCAAACATGCTTTTACTTGGGTTTAGTAATTATGGTCACATTTTATTAATGTGATCATTATTTTTCTTTTTTCAGAAAAACTTGGCTGATGAAGGGGTATGTATTCCTCTAAGTTCTTTAAGTTTTATTTTTTAAATAAACAGTATATATTGTATTTATTAGTCATTATTCTTTCTTTAGTGTCCTCTGGCTCAAAAATGCTCTTGTGAGAAAGGAGAGAGAGGAATCCAAGGACCTGCTGTAAGTATTGTTGTTTAAACTTCTGAACTACCCCCCCAGCTATATTATTTTTGTCTTTGAACTACTGGATACCATCAGAAATGGCTTGACATGGGTATGATATTTTGAAAGTGGTAATTGTGCATGTTGAAGACATAATTGCAAGTTATTTTGCTTGTGGGAAGTTTGTAGAGAGGTGGTCCTGAACTACATTCTGGCTCCCCACACAACTGGAAATTTAAAGAGATGACTTAAATTCTTCTCAAATAAATATGTTAATTTATAATGTACATCTTTTCATTGGTTTCTTTTCATTGGTTGAGATGTCTTTTCACTACCAGGATAATAAAAAGAAAAGATACCAGATACTAATTAATACTTCAACTACTAACAAAACTAGATATGCTTTGTGGTGTTGAAACTGAAATAGATCACATAAATCTGAAAATAAATATGACAAAATTAGACCCTTGTTGAACAGTTTCAGAATTGTCTTGATTGTTCTAAGGCAGAGGTGTACAAACTATGGTCCAGGGGCCAAAGGTGGCCCTCAGACCAATTTTTATTGTTCCTCAGGCTTCAGCTGAACTGGCTGAAATGACTAATAGTACTACTTTTTACTGCAATATTACCACTGGGTAATATTTTACAAGTACTATTATTTTCTACACTCTATGGCATAAAAAATGATGCTTCCAAACCTGAAGCCTGTAAAACCGGACCTCTGTTCATTACAAATGTCATGACATAAATTCCCATACATGAAAGTAGCCGTCCTGCAGATCATAAATGTTTTCACATGTTTCACACATTCTCACAATTGTAATTTCCTCTTGGTTAGTAATGGTTATACAAGCAAATGCATGCATCTCTCTGTCTCTGCTGAGGATGACTGACAGCTCAGGTGGTTTTGAGTGATGTGACAGATAATAGAGCTGTTGAATGACTGACTGACAATTGACCAGGTGCTCTTTCCGAAGAATTCCACAGAGTTTTACTTCCAGACTGTGAGCCTCTTTTAATTGCTCAAACTAGTCTTTTAGGCTCAAACTAGTGTTTTTGGTGGACCTCCACAAACACACATTGTCCAGGTGCAACTCAGAACAATGACCTTTAACCCTGCGGACAAGACGTCTCATGCCTGCTTTCGTCATACATTGCATTCATATAGCCAGATATATAACACATTTAGTATAGTGCTTACAGTTTTCATTGTTTCAGCATGAATGAGAACATACATGATTCATAAAGGGTCACTGAGTCTTATTACTTGAAATCATTTTTAACCCTGGTTTGGTTTTTCCGTTTCCAGGGAAAAAAAGGTCGACCTGGAGAAGATGGAGCCCCAGGGGCAAAAGGTCAAAAGGTGTCTACATTTGACTGATTTATGTTTCTGCCAGCAGAATTTTCCAGTGTTGTATGACTACAAGTATTACTTAACAACGCAGTGTTTAAATGTTCTTTGTTGGTCTACATCATTGTATTGTTTTGTAATGGTATCTTACTGTATTAGGGTGAAGGTGGTTTGAGTGGACTGCCAGGAAGAGAAGGTGGCGAGGTAAAGGCCGCTATTGCTTTTGCCCCATAAAATGGGCAAATACAAGAATTTCTCTGAGCAACCACTGACATCCCATATTTTTACTTGCAGGGCAAGCCAGGTTACAAGGGGGAAAAAGTACAGTAGTCTGCTGGTTGAATTAAACTCACATCTGTTCAATTTTTATGAGTAAGTATCTTTAACAGGGTGAGAGAGGTGAGTGTGGTACTCCTGGAATCAAAGGAGACAAGGTACAGTATTTAAATTCATCAAGTGTGTGGTTGTACAGTTGTGCTGACAGTTAATGCCACATCTCTGATGTGTGCATTAGGGTCCTGAGGGGCCTGTTGGAGGAAGAGGAATGAGAGGGCTGCAGGTCAGTTAAATTTTAAAACTGTATTTTACTGTGATTTATGGACTGCAATGTGTGATGCTTAAACACATTTGGACATTTGCTCGGATGCCACTTGATGGTGATTTGTTGCTCTTGCACAGGGGTTGCCAGGACAACAAGGTGATATTGGACCGGAGGGCCCTCAGGGGAAGCAGGTTGGTATCCTGTCTGTCTCCCTGAGGCATATCTGCTCTAACCTTTACATCTCCCTGTATTATTAGTTTAAACAAGACACGTTTACTACGTCTCTGTGTTTACTATGCAACACAGGGCTAAATAGTAGGTATGAACAGTATGAACACTTGGCAATGGGCCATGGTCTCTCCCTAATTATAGTGACACACGGCTAAACAAAATCACTCGAGTTTTTCTAATGACTTGTATCCTGTTTCTAAATACAGAGCACAAAGTGCCCTCAGCATTGTCAGTTTAAGTGTGCTCCTAAGCCTGCATAGAAAGTGTGCACAGTCACAGTCTAACCATGTGCAAACATGCAGTTGGCGTTTGCACAAAAGTCATGGTGGTCCGCATTGATCTTCACAGTGATATTCCATATATGTTCTATATATTATTCAATATGTTTATAATATAATAAGTGTAAAGATTTTTAATTGACTTATCTTGTGTTGATTTTGTAGGGAGAGCGTGGCCCCCCTGGCCCACCTGGCATACAAGGGGAGACTGGCATAGGACTTCCTGGGCCAAAGGTGCATGAAGTTATATTGATTTATGCTATTTGTAATAGTTAAGTATATGCTAATGTATAGCATAATGTATATGCTAAGTAATTCTGACTTAAATCTCCAGGGGGATATGGGCTTTACAGGCCGTGCAGGTCCTCCTGGTCCTCCTGGACTGGGTGAATCCGGCCCACCTGTAAGTATTTGTATTGTATTATATCAAACTCTGTGGAGACAATTTAAAAGTGCTTAGACACCATTTAACTTTTGCAGAGCAGCTCCCATAGACTGTATAAAGAATATATAAAGAATATATAGAGTGTATGGGAGCTGCATTGGCTTAGGGTGGCAGCTTATTCACTTAATTGGTTTAATCTGCAGGGACCTCAAGGGCCTCAAGGAAGTCAAGGTGAAAGAGGACCCACAGGCGAAGGTTTACCTGGACCAAAGGTTAGTTGTTGTTGTTGGTTTTTTTTATGTTATCCACATTATCTAGTGGCTGGGTTGAGGAACAGGCCACAAGCACCAATTCCATTGACCACCTAGAGTAGACATGCTTATGTTCTTATGTCCTCATGTCCTCATCTTGTAAAAAGTGTGTACATTTTTGTACTAGTTCATGGCCTGTTTCTGTCAAAACCAGATTGCTTTCTGCTCCACTGAGACACCACTCTTGTGTTCACTCAGGTACTGCAGCTGTATTTTTGCTGCAGCATGTTAGATACAGGGCATGTGCCAATTTTGACAATAGAAAATGAAGACTACATACTGTTTTGACATGTTTATTACACAACTGAGGAGATAAAGCCTATGTTACGATTTGCTATACCACTGACAGGCCCCTAAAAATTGTGGGTTTTATTTCCTGTTTATAGCTTTCACGTCTCAACCTGTGAGCTGTATGAGCTGTGTGGTTGGTTAGGGTTTTATAGGGACCTTAGAACATTTTTATATGTTCGAGGAAATGTTCAGAGAGTTGTCCTCCAGCATACATTTGCACAACCTGTGTCCCACCTCCTGCATGTTATAGCTTTTGGAAAAAGTCAAAGAGTTGTGATCATACCATCCTTGACAATGTTTTCTTAAATTTATTAACACAATTGATGCTTAAAAAAAACTCTTGAGGTGCTACAAAAAGGTTGCCATTCTCTAAGCAATGAATCATTTTGAACTACTGACAGGAATGTAACAAGAGCTAACACGTACATTTACCTACACGTATTCCATACAATCTACACTGAGAACAATGCCAGGCAGTTGACAGTTGACCTATTTTTACATCACAGGGAGACCGCGGTCTTCCAGGACCAAGAGGCCCCAGAGGTCAGCAAGGGGTTGGACTCAAAGGAGACAAGGTCAGAACAATCACTGTATTCGTTTTAATGTTTGGGTAAAATGAAACATTACTCCAACTGGCTCTGTGCTAGTTTAAAGGTCCCATTACCCATATTGACTCTTGTGAGCTTTAAGCCATGTGTCATCATAATGTTACCACCAAAAACATACCAGGAGTTGTGTTTTTTTCATTCCCCCTTTATTATTAGTCTGTCTACAACTCCAAAGCTCAAATGCTCTGTTCTACCTTGTTATGTCATGGAGTGGTAGTTTTCAAGTTAACAGCTACCTTTGACCTTTAGTTCAGTAGAGATTGGCAATTCTAGGGCTGAAATCATCCAAATGATTCTAGTGAAGATGTATGGAGTTTAAAAACACAATGGAGCACTTCCTGTATTACCATTAGGTGGAACAGAGTGTTTTCACAGACTAAACCAGGACTAGACCAGGACTAAACCAGGACTAAACCAGGACTAAACCAGGACTAAAGCAGGGCTAAACCAGGACTAAACCAGGACTAAACCAGGACTAAACCAGGGCTAAACCAGGACTAAACCAGGACTAAACCAGGACTAAAGCAGGACTAAACCAGGACTAAACCAGGACTAAACCAGGACTAAAGCAGGGCTAAACCAGGACTAAACCAGGCCTAAAGCAGGGCTAAACCAGGACTAAAACAGGACTAAACCAGGACTAAACCAGGACTAAACCAGGACTAAACCAGGACTAAAGCAGGGCTAAATCAGGACTAAAACAGGACTAAACCAGGACTAAACCAGAACTAAACCAGGACTAAAGCAGGGCTAAACCAAGACTAAACCAGGACTAAACCAGGAATGAACCAGGACTAAAACAGGACTAGACCAGGACTAAAACAGGACTAAACAGGACTAAACCAGGACTAAACAGGACTAAACCAGGACTAGACCAGGACTAGACCAGGACTAGACCAGGACTAAACCAGGACTAAAACAGGACTAAAACAGGACTAGACCAGGACTAAACCAGGACTAAACCAGGACTAAACCAAGACTAAACCAGGACTAGACCAGGACTAAACCAAGACTAAACCAGGACCAAACCAGGACTAAACCAGGACTAAACCAGGACTAAACCAGGACTAACCCAGGACTAAAGCAGGGCTAAACCAGGACTAAAACAGGACTAGACCAGGACTAAATCAGGACTAAACCAGGACTAAACCAAGACTAAACCAGTACTAGACCAGGACTAAAGCAGGACTAAACCAGGACTAGACCAGGACTAAACCAAGACCAAACCAAGACTAAACCAGGACTAAACCAGGAATGAACCAGGACTAAAACAGGACTAGACCGGGACTAAAACAGGACTAAACAGGACTAAACCAGGACTAAACAGGACTAAACCAGGACTAGACCAGGACTAGACCAGGACTAGACCAGGACTAGACCAGGACTAAACCAGGACTAAAACAGGACTAAAACAGGACTAGACCAGGACTAAACCAGGACTAAACCAGGACTAAACCAGGACTAAACCAGGACTAGACCAGGACTAAACCAGGACTAAACCAGGACTAGACCAGGACTAAAGCAGGACTAAAGCAGGACTAAACCAAGACTAAAGCAGGACTAAAGCAGGACTAAACCATGACTAAAACAGGACTAAAGCAGGACTAAACCAAGACTAAACCAGGACTAGACCAGGACTAAACCAGGACTAAAGCAGGGCTAAACCAGGACTAAACCAGGACTAAACCAAGACTAGACCAGGACTAAAGCAGGACTAAACCAGGACTAAACCAGGACTAAACCAGGGCTAAAACAGGACTAAACCAGGACTAAACCAGGGCTAAACCAGGGCTAAACCAGGACTAAACCAGGACTAGACCAGGACTAAACCAAGACTAAACCAAGACTAGACCAGGACTAAAGCAGGACTAAACCAGGACTAAACCAGGACTAAACCAGGACTAGACCAGGACTAAACCAGGACTAAACTTGAGCTCATCTTTACATACATTTACTTGTAAAGCTTGATTTAACCAGAAGTATTTCTCTGCAATACAGTGTGTGATACAGGGTTTTGTATACAAGTGGCTTACAAAATATACAGAAACCTTTAATCATGATATTGATTCAACAGTTACAGAGTATAACACCATAATATGTAAATATTTCTGTACACATCAGTGTTGATCATTAAAACCAAAAAACACCTACATCATTGTTCTGCAGGGTGAATTGGGCCCCCCAGGTCACCCAGGACCAGTTGGACCAACAGGTGTAGGCATTCAAGGAGAGAAGGTTGGTACTTCATGGTTTTAAAAGTAAAATGAAATGTCTCTGTCGGAGCTAACTGATCTGGTGTTTAGGGTGTGGAGGGGCCAAGAGGTCCACCAGGAGTCAGAGGGCTTCCAGGAGAAGGCTTACCTGGACCAAAGGTAAGTTCAAACTCCAAAACATCCCAAAAAGTTAATTAAAAGTTAATTTTCTGATACAAAGCAAAAGTTACATTAAAAGGCATAATAGAAAGTGTTCACTTTATCATAATTTACACCAAAATGTGAAAACATATTTTATTATGTTCTTGCAAGTTTTCCTTTTTCTTACACAGGGAGACCATGGTTTACCAGGAGAACAAGGGGCACCAGGAGACAGAGGCATTGGAGAACCTGGTCCAAAGGTAAGTCTTGTACTGCTAGTCATAATATTTGGTTTGATTTTTAAATATATAGACTTTAGAGGCTTTATATGTGACTGTTTCAGGGAGAGCCTGGAGCTGCTGGATTGGCTGGTTTACCAGGTCTGCCAGGAGAGGAAGGGACACCAGGACAGAAGGTACCAGGGAGCATTAGTTTGATTCAGTACGCCTTTTCTAATCTACACTTTTTTTTTTCAGGGTGAACCTGGTTCACCTGGTGTAAGGGGTGCAGAAGGAGCAGCAGGAGTTGGTATTCAAGGGGAGAAGGTGCATTTTCAAAAATTAGAGAAGCTATATACTTTTGTAACAAATAATAATCATAAAATCATCTACCAATTTATTGCAGGGAGATCAGGGTGTGAGGGGTCTCCGTGGGTTACATGGACCTCCTGGAATCTCTGGACCTTCTGGACCAAAGGTGAGAGAAACTGGAATCAGTCAAGTCAACTTGGTAACAATGTTTAACTGCCAATTATACAACAGATTAGCAAAAGAAGCATGGGTGATTTATGTAACCATTTGATTTTATTTAAGGGTGAAAGAGGTGTCCCAGGTCAGCTGGGCATGCCAGGACCACCAGGTCGTTCTGTTACTGGCCCAAAGGTAAGAAATAAAGTTAGCATATTATACTGTAGACACAAAATTACTGACTTCCACTTGTCCACAGACTAAGTGTTGGTGCCTTTTCAGGGTGAAGTGGGCCCTGCTGGACCACCTGGACCTATTGGGGAAACAGGCCATGGTCTTCCTGGTCCAAAGGTTCTATTTATTTATTTTAGCATTATCAGGTACATATTAAACAGGTGGGTCAGAATATCATCATGTTTTGTTTCATTTTATCAGGGAGATCGTGGGCAAATTGGCTCACCTGGTCCATTAGGTCCAAAAGGTGAAGGTTTCCCTGGTCCAGTGGTGCGTATGAATGTTTCTGTAAAACTTATACCAATATTACTCTAATTTGTTTTTATGCCTTAAAACAATTGTGTTGTTTGCAGGGTCTTCCAGGCCCACCAGGGCTGCCAGGTGAACCAGGACCAGAGGGAATCGGCATTCCTGGTCCGAAGGTGAGTGTCTAAATCACATTTGGGTTTTGTCATTGTAAAAGATGTTCAGTACAAAATGATGAACTGCGTGTCTTTAGGGGGACATAGGATTCAGAGGACTTCCTGGTTTGCCAGGTGCTCCTGGAGAGGGCACACAAGGACCCCCAGTAAGATTTCTACCCAGTATTAAACTTCTTGCACTTTTCCTGTGTAATAATAAACCAATCTCTGTAATATAAGGGTAATGTTGGACGACCTGGCCCTCCTGGTCCAGCGGGACCTCCAGGACAAGGAACTCAGGGTCCAAAGGTGAACACCTTTAAGACAAAACAATATAATTATATATTATAAAAAATATATGCAGTATAAGGTTTTATTAAAATTGAATACAATTTTAGGGGGAACCAGGATCTCAGGGTCTGACTGGGCCAAGAGGGCCCCCAGGAGACGGCTTAGCAGGATCAAAGGTGACAAAGTCTGGTTTGTTTTTTAAATTGTTTATAAATGTGTATTAAATAGTGTAATGCTGTTACTAACGCAGGGTGATCGTGGATTACAAGGAGAGAGAGGACTGAAAGGGGTAAAGGGAGAGATGGGTGATGTTGGAATTCCTGGTGATGCTGTGAGTTCACTCATGTTTTGTGTTTTTACTAAAGGCTAGATGCAAGAAGTAACAAATAACAATATAAATACATTTATTGCAGGGAAAACCTGGAATTAAGGGAGAACCAGGACTCACAGTATGTTTCTTTAAATTAGTCAGTAAAAATGTTAGTTGGATCAATTCCATATTTTGTATTTATTTTTCAGAGAGAAGATGTCATTAAGCTTATCAAAGAAATCTGTGGTAAGACATAAACGAGAGAATACAAAGACTAATTGGTGAAAATATAATGTTATTATATTATGTTTTTTTGATTCTAAGGATGTGGCATCAAGTGCAAGGAAAGGCCTATGGAGCTTGTGTTTGTTATCGACAGTTCAGAGAGTGTTGGCCCTGAGAACTTTGAGATCATCAAGGACTTTGTCACCAGGCTGGTTGAACGCACTACAGTTGGAAGAAACGCCACTAGAATAGGGTTGGTCTTGTACAGTTTAGATGTCCATTTGGAGTTTAACTTAGCTCGCTACATGACCAAGCAAGAGGTCAAACAAGCAGTAAGGAAAATCACATACATGGGAGAGGGCACGTACACTGGCACTGCCATCAGGAAGGCTACCCAGGAAGCATTCTTCAGTGCTAGGACTGGAGTGAGAAAAGTAGCTATCGTCATCACTGATGGTCAGACAGACAAACGAGAGCCAGTTAAACTTGACATTGCTGTGCGAGAAGCCCATGCTGCCAACATTGAGATGTACGCCCTGGGAATCGTCAACTCTTCTGATCCTACACAGGCCGAGTTCCTCCGAGAACTCAACCTTATCGCCTCCGACCCTGACACTGAACATATGTACCTTATTGATGACTTCAACACTCTGCCAGGTAATAGCACTGCAAGTATTAACATGTTCTGTTTCTACATTTATGTTATATATATATATATATATGTTTTGTTTTTATTTTAGCACTGGAGTCACAACTTGTCAGTCAGTTCTGTGAAGATGAAAATGGTGCCTTAATCTACAGTCACGTCACAAATGGACACAGGAATGGCAATGGGAATGGCTTTGGGCTTAATGGAAATCATGGATATGGTAATGGACATAACAGCTATGGTAATAATAATGACTTTACATATGGAAACAATGGGAAAAATAATCACTTTGAGGAGGAAGATGACTATGACAAACACATCAGCATCAGAGGCCGAGGGGACACTTTCACTTTGCCCATCAGTGCTGATCCCCTCCCAATTCAGGTAACTACTATAATTCCAGCTTGACTTCTCTACTTATTAAAGATCCTACATTATGCAAAATCGACTATTGTGAGCTTTGAGCTATGTTATAATGCTGTTACCTTTGCAAAAACAAACCTGGATGTGTGTTTTATTCCATTCACACATGTTTGAATAATTCTTTATTATTAGTGTGGCTATATCTCTGAAGCTCAAAATGCTCAGTTCCACCTTGTGACGTCATGAAGCAGCAGTTTTCAAGTTAACTGCTCAGATCAGTGGAGACTGGAAATTCCAAGGCTGAAATTATCGAAATGATCCTAGTGATGGTGTATGGACTTTAAAAACACAATGAAGCACTTCATATTAATGCTGTCAGGTGATTAAATTTTTTTTATCTAATTAGTTACAGGATTTGTAATTCATTAATCTAATTAATGACATTTTAATCTGTGAGAGAGAGAGATTGTGAGTGAGCGAGCGAGCGAACGAACGAACCCACTTTTTGATTGAGTTTGTCAGTTTTTCTGTTCGTTTTGCTCATTCGTTTCCCAAATTCTGCGAGCGTGGTTTGTTGGTTTGTTGAAGTGCGCTCACGCTCGCTCTATCACCAGTAACAGTGGAACTTGTCCGGACGTGTTTATCATTCAAATGATCTGTCAGGCTGGGGCAGCTTCGGTGATCGGAAAATCTTTTTGACAAAAGCTCCAAATCACTGTGTTCTTGTTGATAGTCCCGTCTTCATTCTTTTTATAAATAAACTTGCCGTTCAAAGGCCCGAGCAGAGATTTGCTCGCCGCACTCCAAATTTAAAATGCGCGTGCATTGAATTACCGCTCATAATTAATTGCGTTAATTTTTATAACACGTTAATTTGCAGTGTAATTAATTAATCTAATTAACACGTTAAACTGACAGCCCTACTTCCTATACTATCACATGACATCACAAGGTGGAACAGAAGAACAGAAGAAACTAAATATGGAATGTGTGAATAAACACAACTCCAGAGATGTTTTTGATGAGAAAACAACATTTTATATATATAAAATAATATAGAACAGAAAATAATGTAATATGGGTCCTTTAAATTCAGTGACGTCTTATATTATGTCAGTTTAATCTTATGTTTATTTCAGGTGGAAGAGGACGATGAAGGTGAGGACTTGGATTTAGCCCAAGTACAAGGAATTAACACATTGGCTGTAGTGTCCAAGACCCTAACACCTGTTAAAGAAACTGTAGAAACCAGTGACCTTTCGACATCAGCTACTTCTTCATCATCATTTTCATCAGTAATAATAGCTACACCTTCAATATCGTCGTCATCAGTAAAAATAGCCACTCCTTTATCGTCCACCTCTTCATCACTATCATCAGACACATCGCTGTCAACACAAACATCTTCAAAGTTATCTGGATTGAAGTCTGAGTCTGGTCTGAATGAAGTTGTAGTTCAAGGTAAATATGTCTTGTTTAAAAAGTTCTTACTGACCCATTAAATTCACATATGTGAGCTTTAAATCATGTTATAAAGTTGTTACCTCCTCCTTACATGGTTAAGAACCTGAATTTAACCTACAAATATGTCATTATATTTCTCCAGAGACCATTGACGTTGATCCTCGTTGTCACCTGACCCTGGAGCAAGGCAGCTGCAGAAACTACACAATTCGTTGGTACTATGACAAACAGGCCAATTCTTGCGCACAGTTTTGGTATGGTGGCTGTGGTGGAAATGATAATCGCTTTGATAAAGAAGAGGAATGCAAGAAAACATGTGTTCTAAGCAGAATAGGTATTGTCAAGTAATCATACAAAACAATATATTCCATTTAAAACTAACTGTTTCAATTTATTCCAGGTTGAAAAAAGAGTCACAAGCACAAGACTAAATGTTTTTTGACTGTTAAATAATTGAAGTGTAATGGTTTCTGTGGGACTTCAGAAACAGAATGCGCTTGTGTTTTTTTAATGTGTTTTTCTCATAAACTGAAGACCATTTTACACTGCCACATAGGGCTAATATTAAATAATGTACTTTCTTTTAATCTTATGAACATGATTACTGTTTTTTTTTAGAGTTTAGAGTTATGTTAAACTGTAAATAATTGTAATTTCCGATAAAGCTCTGACATTAAAACGGGAGCAGCTCCTTTGGCACTGATTTGGCTTTTGTAATTTGAATGAAAGGAATATAAAATAAAATAAAATATAATAACGACTTTCTTGCCACACTGTATTTTGTTTCATACTCATAATTTAAACATAATCATACAACATGAATACACAATTTTCTGAATTTAGCAAAATGAGTCTGTATAAACAGTCACACGGGAGTAATTTGTCCATCATGCTTGCCGTCTGTTTCCATGGTGATTTGTGACGCGAGGATAGCTTTGACGGATTAGCCACACGAACAGTACCTTCTGTGTTTATTTTACGGTTTATTTTAAATCATAAGAATATCAAAAACCCCACAATAATGTCGTCGGTCCTCGATGCTCTTTGGGAGGACAGGGATGTTAGATTTGACATAACAGCGCAGTGAGTAAACACATTAGCCAGCGATATATTTTCTGTCGCATAAGCTAATAGCTAACCCTAGGTAGCTGCTCATTTATTTAACCTCACTGAAATCAATCAATAGCAAAGTTATTGGTAACGCTAACACAAATACATAGAGATAGGCACTAAAAACGAATGATATCATCTAAAATTATTTGTAAAATGCATCGTTTGTAGCGTTGTGTGCCATATGGCTGTACATATATGTACAAGACAGTATTATGAAAAACATAAACATTTGTGCTCAATGTTTAAAAGACAAATGAAGACTCGCCCTGGGGAGGTGATGATAGATTGCCTGGACTCAATTGAAGATACCAAAGGGAACAATGGGGATCGAGGTACATTAGTGACACAATTATTATTCCTTTAATTCATTTATCTTTTTCTTATTAACTCAATTGAGACATTTTTTAATGCAGGACGATTGTTGGTGACAAACCTGAGAATTATCTGGCATTCCCTGGCATTACCAAGAGTCAATTTATGTACTAAGTACTTCATCATTTACCATTTCTTCACCTTGTTACCAATTATTTCAGCAACATGTCCTGATATTTTGCAGCTGTGGGTTACAACTCCATCATAAACATTACCACACGGACAGCAAATTCTGTGAGCCCATTATCTAACTTTTAAGCTGTGTTTTCTATGGTTTGCATTATTCTAATTGCAAGCTGTTTTATTAGAAATTAAGAGGTCAAACTGAAGCACTTTACATTTTGACAAAGTCAAACAACACAAGATTTGAGTTCATATTTACAAATGTGGTACCAGGAAGTCCACGTCTCTTCACTTCTGTCATTGCAGTGCACAGGTAAAACAGGACAGTGCTAAAGATGAATTACCCTGAAGTCACTCTAAAAATGTAAATACATGTTTTTTCTTCAGAGCATATGAGACATCTAAAATGTACAGAGACTTGAAATTGCGAGCAGCTCTTATTCAAAACAAACAGTTAAGACTCCTGCCTTGTGAGCAAGTGTATGACAAAATCAATGGTGTTTGGAATCTGTCATGTGACCAGGTAATGCACATATGAAATCATACATTTAACTTCAACAGGAATGGAAGAGTAAATCTTTCTTTTATTTTAACAGAAAATATAGGACAATTATTGATAAAATGTATTTTTTTTAGGGAAATCTTGGGACATTTTTTATCACCAATGTTCGTATTGTCTGGCATGCAAACATGAATGAAAGTTTTAACGTCAGCATCCCTTATCTTCAGATCGTAAGATAGTTATCAAGTGAACTGACTAACTTAACTACCTCTGCTCAAAAACTAAAGTTTTTTTCTCTCTTTTTAGTGGTCAATCAGAATAAGAGATTCAAAGTTTGGTTTGGCCCTGGTAATTGAGAGTTCAAGACAGGTGGGTCCTCAACATTACTACATACTGTATATAGCATTTCATTTTATTTGGTGCCTTTTATTTACCACCACTAACCATACTTTAGAGTGGAGGCTATGTGCTGGGTTTTAAAATAGATCCAGTTGAGAAGCTTCAAGATGCTTTAAAAGAAATAAATTCACTGCATAAGGTTTTTTCTGCAAACCCCATCTTCGGAGTAGACTATGAAATGGAAGAAAAGGTACATTTAAGCTTTCTAAATATTATTTTGTTGTATCATCAGCGCATGTTTTCATGACACTGATAAATATAAATATTACAGCCACAACCGCTGGAAAGGCTAACGGTGGAACAGCCTCCTGACGATGTGGAGATTGAGCCTGATGAACAGACTGATGCTTTCGCTGTAAGTCTCAGAAAGTGGGACAGGATTTGTACTTATAATGTTAAGGTAAAAATTGTTATCTTTTATTTCACAGGCTTACTTTGCAGACAGCAACAAGGTATTTTATATTCCATTACTACTTCACTTTTTAAATATAATTACTTTAGTTTTTATTTTGTTTGTTTTCCTTAGCAACAGGACCGTGAGCCTGTGTTTTCAGAGGATCTGGGCATCGCCATTGAAAAGCTGAGAGATGGATTTACATTACAGGGACTATGGGAAGTCATAGGCTAAAATTATACATCTGTAGTGAGGGTGCTGACAGAATGGAAGGCATTATTTATGAGTATTTTTCTGGTCAGAAATGTATTTTCAGCCACCTGTAGCCTATTGTACATTTATATAGTGTATATATGTATATAGTTTTTAGTTAAGTAAAAATATGTACTTTTAACTTTGTTACAATTCAATTATAGTTGGTACATATCCATTTGAAAATGTGTGTACTCATTGAGGGTATCGTTTTATGTCATAAACTGGTTTGTATGTGAGGTCATTACTATCAGGCAAATTATATGATACAAAGAAAGAAAGAAAAAAAATAATTAAAAATAAAATGTGAAAATTTCAAAAGGTGTGCACTATTAATAAAATGTACAATTTTGAAGTGAATCACTAAAATGTGTCTTAATTTATTGGGACAGGACATGTACTATATTGACTTACTTTTCAATACATTGAAAATGAATGAGAAGGACTAAATGGAATATATATTTTCTGTCATAGATTAGACATGAGCTATTCTGGGCTACACACTATTTTTCTTGATTACTACAGAGACAAGTCATCACAGTTGTTTTTGCTCCATGACAGCTGTGTGGGCTCTCCAACTTGGCCAATGTGAATTCTTTTTGAGTGGGGTTGTTGGCTATATTTAGAAGAGGCAAGGTTATATTGAAGTGGCTGCGGACCTGTCTTCTCTATAGTTCTGTGTTCCCCAGCTGGTATAGTCGTCTCCCTTTGCTAATTTTTAATAATCGAGGATGGACCCCCAAAGTTTGAAGGAAGATCTACGTCTTTTTCAGAGTACATTGCTTCAAGATGGACTAAAGGAGCTCCTAAATGAGAACAAATTAGTAGACTGTGTGCTGAAGATTGGTGACAGGAGCATCCCCTGTCATCGGCTGATCCTGTCGGCGTGTAGTCCTTATTTCCGTGAATTTTACTTTTCAGAGGATGGAGAAGAGTCACAAGAAAAGGAGGTCGTTCTGGAAAATCTGGATCCCAATATTATGGAGATAATTGTAAACTACATGTACTCAGCCGAGATTGACATCAACGACAACAATGTCCAAGATATTTTGGTGGTCGCAAATCGCTTTCAGATCCCCTCTGTGTTCACGGTGTGTGTTAACTACCTTCAGAAACAGGTGTCACAGAAGAACTGCCTGGCGGTGTACAGACTAGGCTTGGTGATTAACTGCCCCAGACTGGCAATAGCTGCTAGAGATTACATTGCTGATCGATTTGAACAGATGTCAAAAGAGTCAGAATTCCTCGATCTCGCCCCACATGAGCTGTTTGCTATAATCGGAGCAGATGCTATAAATGTAGAAAAAGAAGAGGAAGTATACGAGGTGTTGCTAAAATGGGTTAAGAAAGACAAAGCAAATCGTACCAAAAGCTTGAGTGAGGCCTTTGACTGCATCAGATTCAGATTGCTTCCAGAAAAGTTCTTCAAAGAAAAAGTGGAAAAGGAAGAACTGTTTAAGGGTGATGCTGGAATACAGAAAAAAATCAAAGCAATTAAAGAAGCATTTGGGGGTAAACTTCCAGAAATGAAGAAGGGACAAGATGAAGGTGATGAAGAGGGAGGAAAACTGCCTGGGTATTTGAACGATAGCCGACGTTATGGCATGTTTGCAAAAGACATGCTTCTGATGGTCAATGACACAGCAGCTGTAGCCTATGATGGACATGAGAATGAGTGCTTTCTGGTAGCTATGTCTGAGCTGGTTCCACGAAACCATGTCAGCCTGGTCACAAAGAAAGGCAACTTGTACATCGTAGGAGGGCTTTTCGTGGATGAGGAAGAATCAGAGAATCCACTGCAGTGCTACATGTACAAGGTATTCACAATTTGGCCCTTTAACTATTTCTGTAAGATGCAAACTATGTATTGATCTTAAACTGTAGCTCTAAGAATGTGTTAAATAATGTTAAATTATTGCTCTTTGGAATGTTAGAATTATGTCTTTCAGTATCTCACAAAGTTTGAAGCACATAACATAAGGTGTGGAAAGTGCCACCTACTTTTATTTTATAGTGTTGATTTATTTTCTTTCTTCAACATATCTCAATAACAGTTAGGGAAACACAAAATGTGGTTTAATGGAGCTTACTAAACATTCTATCAAGGAAATATCAGGACAGTGTTTATCAAATTACAGTTCTGTTACAATAATGTTTAACATACTTTATTTCAGTTGGACAGTCTCGGTTGCCAGTGGGTTGCTTTACCGCCCATGCCTTCCCCAAGATGTCTCTTCGCTCTGGGAGATGTGGACAATCAGATTTTTGCTGTGGCTGGTAAAGATTTACAGACAGATGAGTCACATGATACAGTCATGTGTTATGATATTGAGTAAGTTTAGGGAATATATTTAAGAAATGTGTTTTTGTGTTTTTGGAAGGCTTACGCTTATTCTGTTCCTCTCAATCCTTCAGAAAAATGAAGTGGAGTGAATCAAAGAAGTTACCATTGAAGATCCATGGCCACAGTGTTGTCTCTGGGAATGGGATAATTTACTGTTTGGGAGGAAAAACAGATGAAAAGTAAACAAATATTTATCCAAGCAAAATACCACATTTGTTTTAAAATTTAAAACAACTCAAACTATATTTTCCAAATTTTAGTAAAACAATCAACAAGATGTTCGCATACAACCACAAGAAAGCGGAGTGGAAGGAATTGGCTGCTATGAAAACTCCTAGATCAATGTTTGGAGCAGTTGTCCATAAAGGAAAGATAATTGTGGCTGGAGGGGTCAATGAAGATGGGCTTACATCTGGGTGTGAAGTCTATGATTTTGGAACTAACAAGTATGTGCATAAAAATTAAAACTGTTCTTAATGCTTTAGCCAGTGCTCATAACCTTCTGATTTGACATTTTAGGTGGTCGGCCTTCCTAGATTTCCCCCAGGAGAGGAGTTCAGTCAACCTGGTGAGCTGTGGGGGGCAGTTGTATGCTATAGGAGGCTTCGCTATGGTGATGGATGAAAACAAAGAGTGCACTGCCAATGAGATGGTTGATATTTGGCAGTAAGTGTTGATTTACAGCTACAATGTACAACTTCATTATGCAGCATAATAAACATTAATTCTGTCTCTAGGTATGAAGAGGACAAGAATCAATGGACTGGTCTAATTAGAGAGATGCGTTATGCATCTGGAGCATCTTGTGTGTCTATGCGTTTGAATCCAGCCAAAATGCCCAAGATGTAAACTGAAGAAAATATTTGTACAGTATAAATGTTTTATCCAGAATGCATTTACAGAAACACAAAATAAGGGTTCAATTGTTTCATACTTAAAAAAAAAAAAAAAAATTAAGCTAGATGAGTAAATTCATTTATAATTTATTTAAAAATATATATATTACACATGTTCACATCATTTCATTTGACAGAAATAAGGTATTTGGTGAAAAATATATAGCACTTTAATCACTTTAACACTATAGTCTGTTTGGCATGACTTTCCAAACTAGATGTAACATTCTAGAAATATGTTCATTATAAAGAACATTCCCTAAATATTTTTTTCTTTAAGTAATCCTTCCAAGCATTGGGCGTTGACAGCTCCATAGAGTTCCATTCAAAGTGAGGAATCTACAAGACATAAATAGTAGTGTAAAATGTCTATGTTGTGGTATGGCAATGGAAAATAATTTTTATGCTACTGTCATGGTCTCACCTGAATAACACAATATCCCAAAATCTCCAGGTGCCTTTTTCTCATCAGCGTTTCTCCTTTCATATTACGAGAGTTTTTGCAAAATGACTTTGAGTCGAGAAAATCCACAGCAACTCTAGGACACAAAGAACATATTAAAGGTCCTATATTTTAAGCCATGTTATGTTTTTCCTCATCAAAAACATTCCTGGAGTTGTGTTTTGTTTCATTCACACGTTATGAGTAATTCTGGATTATTAGTCGTTATCTCCAAAACTCAAAATACTAAAAATGTTCCACCTTGTGACGTCATGAAGCGATAGTTTTCAAGTTAACAGCTACCTTTTACCTTTAGTTTAGTAGAGATCGGCAATTCCAGGTCTGAAATCATCCATATGATTCTACTGAAGGTGTATGGAGTTTAAAAACACAGTGGAGCACTTTCTGTATTACCACATGACATCAGTGTTTTCAGTTTGAGAGAACAATTTAGCCAAAATATGCAGTGTTTGTCTTTTAAACATGTGTGAATGAAGCAAGACACAACTCCAGGTAAACAACATAAAACAGATCAGAAAATAACATGTTCCATTTAACATATTGGATTCACAGTATTGCACACTTAAATTTTCCTCAAAGTCAATTTTTTTTTTACTTTTGAGCACCAGGGGGCAGCTCGTCCCTCATGTTGGAGTTCATCCCCCACTGAACCTGCCCTGAGCTGCGAATAGGAAGTGCACTTGACTCAACATAAGGCAGTGGCTTAAGCTCCTTGTCCAGTATGCACTCAAAATCTGCAGACAAAATAGTGTTTGATTTAGAATATGGTTTAAGTGCACATGAGATATACATTCACATAGCAATACACCATTAAACATAACCTTTACGTAACTTACCAACAGTGTAGAAATAAGGAGTGAGCACAGCTACTCTGACATAGTTAATTCCACCAAGGACGTCTCCCAGCATTTTGTGAATCTGCTGCTGTAAAGGGTTGATGGACCCATTACCTAGAAAAAAAAATGCATTTGTTGATGAAACATTTTCAAACACTAATGAATGATGGGGTTATCTTAAGGCTACCAACAAAAATAAACAAATCTTACCTTTTTTCTGAAAATGTTGACAGTAACGCTCATGAAACCAAGGCACCTGATACTCCGGACACTCCAGGCACACAGCTCTATTCAGCTCCATCAAACGCAGCCGAACGCGCATGTTGAGAGCTTCAGGAAGGGCTGCAGAAAACACACATGTGATAATACATCTGTTTCAAATAAAACCCTAAAATAAATATTGATACAAATATAAGACTTACTGTCTAATTGGGAATCAAGTTTTCCCAAAAAGTCAATACTGAAAATTTCTTTGATAAGTTCCTCAGGAAAACAGTCAGCCACCGCCAAGGAGTATGCCAGAAGAACTAGCAGATGTGGGTCAAACAAAGCTGTGCCATTTAAGTATATTGTTAGTTTTATCCTGTAGTGAATGGTGTATTTATTTATAAATGAATACATTTTATAATATATGGTATTTCTTTACTTACTGATATGTGGAGTAAAGTGCCGAATACAGACCTCATACATTTCATCTGCTTTTAAAGTATCATAATTCAGGACAGAAAATGGAAGCAGTGTAGCATAGGTAGCAGAGTAGTGAAACTTAAAAAAAAAAAAAAAAAAGACAGATTGGGTATTTCCTCTTTGCATTCAAAACATTTTTCTTTACATTTGCTCACCTTATCAATATCTTCAATAACAACATCAGCAATGCGTTCCATCAGTGGAGGGCTGAGATGGCTTATTCTGGTCAGAAACAGGCTTAGCTCTGGGACATTTGTCCATTTTATTTGATCCATCATTCTCTTCAATGTCACCATTGTCTCTTCAAGCAACATCTCCTCAAACCACTCCCCTGAAACATACTTGAGCTCGTCCAGCAGCAGGTCAAGTTTCTCAGCCGTCTTGAGTCTCTCATGGCCGGACCGGTTCAGGGCTTGCAGGAGGCGGACAAACTTACTGGGGGTGTTATGGCGGTAGGATGCATCGTTACGAACCCACTTGGCAACAGCGTGGGCAATAGTGTTGAGGTCGCTGAGGTTGCACTGAGGGACCACAGCCTCTATTCGAGCGATAAGGCTCTCATCCACACGAGGAGAAGGCAACAATGACAGCACACGGGTGAGCATGGTCACTTCATAGGGAAATACACTGACCTGTAAGAAGCTGGGTATAAAACCAAAATCAGATATTAAAGGTTCTATATTACACCATTTTCTGATCTCCCTTAAGATGTTGTTCCTCATCAAAAACACACCTGGACTTTGTTTTTTCCTTCACACATGTTTAACACACAAACCCTGCATATTTTTGTTGAGTTATTCTCTCAAATGGAAAAAAAAAAAACTCTATGGAAGGTGGTAATACAGGAAGAGCTCACATGCGTTTTAAATTCACTAAAATCATTTGGATGATTTTAACCCTGGATTTGCCAATTTCTATGGAAATAAAGGTAAAAGATAGTTCTTGAAAACTACCGCTTCATGACATCACAACATGGAACAGACCATTTTGAGCTTTGGAGATGTAGGGCAGACAAATAAACTAGGATTACTCAAATGTGTTACTCAAAACACAACTCTGAGTATGTTTTTGAGGAAGTAACAGCATTATAACATAGATTAAAGCTCAAAAGAAACCATTTTGTGTAATATAGGACGTTTAAAGTTAATTTGATCATAATGTTGATATAATCCAAACACTCACTTGGTCAAAATCATTCTTAGTTTTGTATACAGCTCAGGGTTTTGATACTGTAAAAGATAGAGAGCTTGTGTGATTCTGGCCACTTCCACTGGCCTGTAGACATGAAGGTTTCTTTGTATCACTGCAGCAATTCTGAAAATATTTGTGTTTTTTTTAATAATTACATTGTTATGCAAAATATATTTGTATGCAATTGAAATATAAACTTACTTGTTCAAGAGGCTAAGGTTTCTGCTCTGAATCTCCTCTAATCCTTCAGCAATAGCCAATGCCTGTTGTGCATTAAACTCATCTGCCAATAAGAGAGCAGTATTTTCCAACCTAAAATAAAAATAATGTGATGATTTTTGTTTGTTTGTTTGTTTTAGAAAATGTTAAGTATATGTGAGAAGAAATAACCTAACCCTTCTCTTATCTCTGGACTGGCTAAGGGAGCCAAAGCGACAAACAGCTTGGTAAAAGAGAATGGGTCAGTGCTTGAATCAGTGAGTTCAGTGAGTCTTTGTTTGGCAGCCATCCTGAATTCACAGTTATTGAATTGTAGCGACTGATACAGGCCCATGATGATGCTGATATTCTCTGCATTCATCCCAGGCATGTTTATCAAAATGATTCGGTTACATTTCTCGAGCAAAGGCCGGTGACTGTACTTGATGTTCCGTAGAAACTGAACTACTCTTCGTGGGTTATTATAATTTGACGGATCTATGGTATCCAGTAAATGATCTATCCTTGTTATGAGAGCATCGCGCAGAGATGGAGACACCAAGGAGGACACACTAATCATGAAGATTGTTAAAATCCTGTGAGTCAGACAGAAGAAATGTCAAATGAAAAGAATGCCTAAGTATTTAGACAAAACATGTAAGAACTGACCTTGCATCATCAATTGTTGACAGCTGTTGAGCTATGATGTTTGTGATTTGTCCCATAAGTGGGCTGTGCTGTAGATGCTGATCACTGAGACAGATTGAAAACTTGGACAGAGATGCCATTGAAAGCCTAAAAAGCAAACGTTTAAAATTTAATATTAAATAATGAAACATGCAAAAACCTCTTGCCTTGTTCCTGGAATTATACCCACAGTAATTAAGCTGACTCATCACACTCTACAAAGATACAGCATATGAAATGCTAAATCATATTATGTCACTAAATGTTTGTTTTTGTAATTGTCCAGAGGAGCTACATTACTTGTTCAGGCGTGACCATGCTTCCGACACCAACTGCTGAATGAGTGAGTCGTGCTGATCCACGTTTAATCTACAAAGGACAAACAGCAACAAAAAAAATCTAAATACATTTTGCAGTTGACATTTAAATATATTGTTGGGTTATTTACCTAAGAAAGCTGTAGAGTGTGTCAATCAACATCAAATTGTCCATTTGAGTAATTTTGTTCTCTGCCAAAACTCGCAGAGTCAAAAACTGTGGATGACTCTTGATGAGATCTACAGTACGGAGTAGCTGTGGTTTCTCTTTCTGAAACTGCCACAGCATCCCCACAGCCATACTAACATGATCAACGTTAAGTTTTGCTTTATTCTTTCCCACAACATCAAACATCTGGTCTTCAACGCAGCAAGCACGCAGCTGCTCCAGAACCAGGTCCCTGTGAACTGTCCCACTGTGAAGAAGCCTTCTGAGGCACAAGCTCAAACGCTGCAGACGGAGCATCACTCAGGCACAGGAGATGAGGCACACTGGACAATGAATTGGCCCAAACCTCTTTTTCCCATCTCAATATCCAACTGACAGGCACGATCAGTGGCAGGTTGTGGGTTGATATCAGCCTTTGTATAAAAACAAAACAAGATTTAATTATAGACTGCATTTAACATCCTGAAATTCTTCTGAGATACAATAAATGTTTCAAGTAAGATAGGGATACAGATATGAATATCTCTCAACTTTGACAGCATTTAGATTGACAGTCGGGTTACACATTTCATACAATGATTGTTCTTCAATGAACTGTGTTGTAATGTGCAGCCTCTGCCATGCAAAGCGGGATTCACGTGTGCACTCAAGAAAGTTGTGTATAAGCTTCTCAGTATAGTTTTAATGAGAAAATGAAAACTGGCAAATGCTTAAATTAAATGCACATTAATCAATTTAAAATATTTCGAATGAAAGTCAAATGTACCTAGCATGTGCGCTGATATTTCACTTCCGTAATCAAGTCAGAGGCATGCTGTAGTCCCGGATTGTTGCCTTCCAGGCAACATATAAAAATATAGTTATATATGGAGAGTGGAAAGGGTTGCTTTGCCGAGTACCATCTGCTTCCTTTTTAATCTAAAGGATAATAAAAGTATACTAACAAAGAAAACTTATCAAATATGTAAACATTACTGATTTGAGAAATCTACACCTTTCATAAAATGCCCAGGGTAGTAAGAACAGGCACGTCCTGCGCGGTGCCTTTACGTCTCTGCCGCGCCATCTTCAGAAAACATTGAGCTGGTCACTGAATGAAACTAAATTTTAAACGCTTTCAATCGTTGCTTTCTATATGGAGTGATATCCTCGGCTATTCAGGTGAAAACACGTGCCAAAATCTTTGGATTTATTACGTACAACTCCTCATTACATCTCGGCACATTTGTATGTTTAAAAGAAATGAGCTCCTGTTATAGGCTATGCTAGCATAGTCTGCTAATGCTAACGTAGGCCTAGCGTCAAATTGTTGTGAAATTGAAATTCCCGAATATTACCTGTATTTGGTTTGGCCTGTATTTTATTGGATGGTATTTATCAAAACAACGTTCTAACAATAGACTTGCATGCGATGTTAGCACGTTATATTTATATCCTTGATAGAATCTGTGTGCATTATGTTTGTTTTTCATGCTCTCACTTTGTCTTTATATTTGCTGGTGCTGCATCGTTGGGTCAATTACTTAAAGACTGCTTCATCACAAGTGAGAATGGGAGTGAAGGCACAGCGCCCCCGGTGCTTCATGGACATTGCCATTGGCAATGTTTTTGGTAAGATTATTATTAGTGTATGATTATTGATTTGTCTATATTGATTGTCTTTGAATCACACACTACTCTGCTCTTCATTTCAGTCGGGAGAATTGTGGTGGAATTGTTTTCAGATGTTTGTCCCAAAACATGTGAAAACTTCAGGTGTCTTTGTACGGGTAAGTTCTACTACAGTTATGCACCACTCCAGTTTATTTCAAACTACATGTATGTGATATTAATTTCTGCATTCGTAGGTGAAAGGGGAGTTGGTAAAGGAACCCAGAAACCCTTACACTACAAAGGATGTCTCTTCCATCGCATTGTTAAAGATTTTATGATTCAAGGAGGAGACTTTAGCGAAGGTGATTTGTAAAAAGCATCTACACCATTAAAGGGATAGTGTGGTTTTTAAAAAAAATGTTAATCTGTATGGGTTTCCTTCTAAAAGTTTCGTGTGGTAACACTGGCTTACCCCTGACGATCTCCGCTCAGCCCGGTTCTGCTTGCGTTCTGGAGCTCACGTAAGTAGGTCCAGTAAGTCCGCGGGGACATGAAATTAAGCTTGTTGTTCTTCCCAGAAAAAACATTTGCGGACCGCACCCGCCGCATACATCTGCGAAAAGTGAACAGGCTAATAGAACTAACATGGGCGCATTGATACGAATTGAGAGAGAAAATATGGAATGCGAAATACACTGCTGAATTTTTAATGGACAACTGTCTGGGACGCAAATATATCACTTTCCCGACAAATGTTTTTTTTCTGGGAAGAACAACAAGCTTTATTTCATGTCCCTGCGAACTTACCGGACCTACTTGCGTGAGCTCCAGAACCGTGCTGAGACGAGACTGTCAGAGGTAAGTCAGTGTTACCACACGAAACGTTTAGAAGGAAACCCATAAAGAATTAACATTTTTTTAAAAACGCACTATCCCTTTTAAATATCTAAAACTCTTGCGTCCCTTTGGTTATGACTCTTTTCTTCATGCCATTTTTTTATGCTCTTTCATAGGAAATGGAAGAGGAGGTGAATCAATCTATGGAGGCTTTTTTGAAGGTAAAGGAAGCGGCTGCCAGACTTGTTTTCCAAACCAGCGTTGGCTTCAAGACGGAAGTACAATCTTGTGCTTTTCCCCTAGATGAAAGCTTTGCTGTTAAACACAACAAGGAATACCTGCTATCTATGGCCAACAGAGGCAAAGACACTAACGGATCACAGTTTTTCATGTAAGTTTTCCCCGGTCATCTTGATACGTTGTATTAACTTTACATAATAGGTAATATTTGTCTCTCTTTTCCTTTTTTGACTCTATAGAACTACAAAACCCACACCTCACCTTGATGGGTAAGAAAATACATATGTAAAATAGGATTTTCACAAATAAAATGAAATGCATGTTGGTTGATGTTATTTTTAGTGTCCACGTTGTTTTTGGCCATGTGATCTCTGGTCAAGAGGTTGTTCAAACTATGGAAAACCAGAAAACTGACCCAAACAGCAAACCCTACGCTGATGTGAAAGTACTGAACTGTGGAGAACTTGTCCCTAAATCTAAAGGTTTGTCAGTGTTGCATGTGCATGATCATAGAAGGTCCTTTTACAGACTTAATTGTTTATTCACATTTGCCTACAGCTAAAAAAGAAAGTAAAAAGAAAAAGGAAGGCTCATCTGGATCGAGCAGCAGTAGTAGTAGTGAATCAGAGAGCTCATCCGAATCATCCTCAGATTCAGAAGATTCTGAGAAGGAGTCCAAGAAGAAAAAGAAAAAGACAAAGAAACAAAAGAAACACAAAAAGAAGCAAAAGAAAACAAAGTATGTATTTTTTTTATGTTTTAAAAGACCCCCTATATAGTTCTTACTTGGGGCATACCATGAATAATAGCTGGTGTGATAGACATCTTTTCCCATGTATTCACTTCGGGTAGCCTAGTCACCTCACAGTTTCATATTTTTACAGATTGTGTACAAAAATATGTAAAAAACTGCCAAAAAAAAATAAATGTCAATTGCTCTTATAATAGGCCAGAAGATGCCAGTGCAGATGAGAAGGAGCAGGAGGAAGTGGTTTCTTCTACAGTGCGTCCGGAGGAGATTCCCCCCATCCCTGAAAATCGGTTCCTGATGAGACGAAGCCCGCAGCAAGTGGAGAAGGATGAGCCTAAAAAGGAGCAACGAAACAAGGGGGAAAGACCCAAGTATACCTTTTTTAAAAATGTATTTTTTAAAAAATGTTTTCAGCAGTAAGTTAATCAGGTTTTCTCTCGCAGTGCTGGTATATCCTATAATTCAGCATACAATAGGAGGCTGGTTATGACCCGCTCCGGAAGAAAGATAAAAGGCAGGGGTCCTAGGGTAAGGGCAAATTTATATTGAGCTCTTCTTGCTTGAAGTGATTAGTCTGTTTTGAAGGATAACATAAGATTTATTAATGGTATGTGTCTGTCTTTCAGCGTTATCGAACCCCTTCGCGCTCTCGTTCAAGATCCAGAGATCGGTTCAGACGCAGTGAAACTCCTCCACACTGGCGTCAGGAAATGCAACGTCAGAGGATGAGGGCTGTTACCGGGGAGCGTTGGATTAAGGGGGATAGGTAAGACTACCTAGATACTCACTTAAATTTTAATTCCAGGTAACCTGTGCAAATCTGTAATCATTTTAGTTTTTATCCCAATAAATCAAGTCTTGATCTTGATTTAAATGTAAATATTGTTCACAAAACAGCATTTTGTTCAGCGTCTTTGAATGTCTTGAAAAGCGCTTTATAAATAAAATGTATTATTATTATTAGGGGGCCAAGCACCGAAGGTGCTTAGGCACCCTATAGGAATTGCGTTCCGTTGCCTAGGAAAGTTGCCTAGTAACCCTTTGATCTTTCCTTTGATGTTCTGGTCCCAAGATTATTATTATTATTATTAGGGGGCCAAGAAACGAAGGTGCTAGGCACCCTATAGGAATTGCTTTGCATTGCCTAGGCAAGTTGCCTAGTAACCCTTTGATCTTTCCTTTGATGTTCTGGTCTCAGGATTATTATTCTTCTTCTCTATTCTTTCTTCAATAGGAAGTCTCTGGCAGCCCCTAGAACCGTCTGGAAAAAAGTTTGAATTCTGAAATTTGGCATGCACATTCCAGCCAGTCTCCTCATTACCCACAGCAATTTATAGGTCCCCAGCCCCAACCGTCTAGTGGCACCAGCAGGTCAAAGTTGCAGAAATTTGTCAATTGCCTAGCAACGCACCTAGCAACCTTTGATCTGTCTTTGATGTGTCTGTTCTGACAGGGTTAGATCCTGTCAGATCTTGTTAGACCCTGTCAAACGGTGCTTGGCCCCCACATTGCTGCTTGCAGCTATATTTATTATTATTATTACAATATTTTTTTACATATTTTTTATTAAAAATATGTAAATTAAAAAGGTGTAGCTTAGTCTTAAATGTTACAATATGTAAATGAGTCTCTTTCTTCCACAGAGGTGATGTCAATGATGGTAAGGAAGAGGTGTCAAAAAGAGAAAGAAAATTGTCCAATTCAAAACATGAAGATGCAGCAGAGGGTAAAAAGGACAAGAAGGCGAGGACTCAAAGATCCAAGAGCAAAGAGGATGATTCTGTGAATAAAGATGGAAAGCATGGCAAACACAAGACCCACAAGAAGAAAGCAGAAAGTCGTAGTAAAAGCCGTGAGAAGAAAAGGTCAAAGAGCAGAGAGAAGGGACACAAATCTCACAAATCTGACGAGAAAAGAGCACGGTCCAAAAGCAAAGACAAAGAGGACTCAAAGAAAGAAAAACACTCAGAATCCGACCATGGAAAAGACAAAAGCAAACATGAATCTAGTAAAAAGCATAAAGAGGATTTTAAAGGAGCAAATGGGGAAAGAAATAGGTCCAAGTCACGTAGCAAGGACAAAAAAGACGACAAGCGGGATAAGGAGAGAGACAGGGGCAGGAATCGCAGCCGAAGTCGAGACCGTCGCCGTGATAGTGAAAGGGAAACTAAGAGGAGAGAGTCATCCAGAAGCAGAGATCGAGGGAGAAGCTCAGACAGGACTAAGACCAGAGACGCCCACAGGAGCAGACACTCACGAAGCAAGAGTAACAAAAGAGAGCCCAGTAAAGACCGCTCTATGCATAGGAAGGATAAAGAACGAGAATCTGGCAACCGCAAACGACGACATAGCAGCAGTTCTGATAGCGATAGAGATAGGAGAAGGGGCCGAAACAGTCGTGATAGAAAAAGGAGTCCAGAAAGACAAAGACCACACAGTAATAAAGGCAAAGACCGAAATAACAGTAAAAGACATAGACATAGTTCTAGCTCAAGTTCTGACAGTGACTAAGAGGGCCTCACTTAAAAATAAAATTACTTTTTTATACTGGTGTTTCCCATCTTCACTACACTGTTAACAAGGTCAGGTTACAGCTCTATTTCGACCAGACATCCACTTTTTGGTTTCAAGTAGACATCTTGATTAAACGTGGTTGAAGTCATTCATACTGACCAAAACAAAAGAATGAACTCTCATAATGACAGTTGTGTTTTTTCAAGGGTTTCTCATGACATTAAATGTACTGCTTTCATTGGCTTAGGATTTAGTTTGATGGTTTTCCATTTTTATTTGGGGTACATTGAATTTTGGGTATAAACAAAACCCCAACAGTTGAGCGTTTTAAATTATTTCTAGTCCTACTGTTTGCTTTTATCATTTGAGTGCTGTTGGTTTTGGAGGGAGAGTGGACCTGTATTTTTGTCATACTTTAAATTCAACCAACAGAAATATTTTGATGCATGGTCAGTGTTTTCTTTGTATGGTTTGATAAGATGTCACCCCTCCACTTTTGTACATCCATAGCCTTTTACTGTAATCCCATTTGTAATTAAGACTTCAGATTCTGGTTTACTTGTGGTATTGACAATTTATACAAGTAGTTTTGTCCAAGCATTTTGGACATTGCCTTTCTGGCTCTGAAGAAGGAATTTGAAAAATACATTCTTGCTTTTAAACAATTGATTGTAACAATTTGTTCTCATATGCCCATTATCACATAAACACTGTTTTAATAATTAAAAAAGGTCTTCTAGAAAAAAATGGAAATTATGAGGAAGTTTCCCATGTGCTCTTCTTTTTTAAAAGGCCAACACCTAAATGTACAGTACTAATATCACCGCCTCTTGGAGTTCCCTGGAGCCAAACAGAATTGTTTTACTTTAATTAGAAATGAGAAGAAAATCCAGTCTAATCTGATCAAGTAGAGTTTTATTTAAACTGCACTCCATGATTTCTGCTTGTTAAAGGTCCTCTATTACACAAACTTTTGAGCTTTTAGCCATGTTATAATGCTGTTACCTCATCAAAAACATACCTGGAGTTGTTTTGTTTCATTCACACATGCTTGAGTAATCCTGCATTATTAGTCTGTTTACTTCTCCAAAACTCAAAATGAGCAAGGAGGAACAGAAGTTCATGATATCATGAAGTAGTTTTCAAATTAACTGTTCCTTTCACCTGTAGCTCAGTAGAGATTGGCAATTTCAGGGCTGAAATCATCCAAATGATTCTATTGAAGGTGCATATGAGTTTAAAAAACACAGTGGAGCACTTCCTGTATTACCACATGACATCACAAGGTGGAACAAGTGTTTTCTATTTTATTCTTTATTTAATAGAGACAGTGCATGTTAATGAACATCTACAACATTGCAGTGTAAATACACCAGATTATAGCAAGAATGCTCATTTCCATCTATAGTCCCTAGGCAGGTGACACATCAAAAACAATAAAAACAATGAGAATGAAACAATTCTGTTTGAGAGAAGAACTCTAAAGAGCCTAAATATGCAGGGTTTGTGTGTTAAACGTGTGACAGGAAGTTTTTGATGAGGAACCAACAATATAACATCAGAAAATAGCATAATATGGACCCTTTAAAGGGATAATGCGTTTTTTTTTTTTTTTTTTTTATGTGAATCTGTATGGGTTCCCCTCTTAACAGTGTCGTGCATTAACATTGGCTTACCGCTGACCGCGGCGTCGTCTGAGACGAGTTCTGCTCCGGTTCTGGAGCTCATGGAAGTAGGTCCGGTAAGTTCGCAGGGACATTTAACGTTTTTCTTCTCAAAACATTTGTCCAAAAAGTGATATATTTGCGCCTAAAACAATTGTCCATGAAAAATTCAGCAGCCAATTCGAATGGTGCTATTTTCTGTTGATTCGTATCACTGCGCGCCTATTACTATTATTAGCCTGTTCACTTGTAAGCGGATGTTTACGGTGGATGTTTACAAGTGAACAGGCTAACAATAAGTAATACGCGCGCAGTGATACGACTCGAGAGAAAATGGCATGTGAATTAGACTGCTGAATTTTTCGTGGACAACTGTGTTTGTTTATCACTTTTTGGACAAATGTTGTTTTGAGAAGAACAAGCTTTATTAAATGTCCCTGCGAACTTACCGGACCTACTTCCATGAGCTCCAGAACCGGAGCAGAACCCGGCTCAGATACACAGTCAGTGGTAAGCCAATGTTAATGCCCGACACTGTTAGAGGGGAACCCATACAGATTCACATTTTAAAAAATGCACTATCCCTTTAAGGACTATAACTAATGAGATACACACTTTTATTGCCAAGACATTTTATTGATCACCAAATAAGCCCAAGTCTCTTTTTTGCCTGCTGAAGATTATTCACAGCCTCATTCAGTGATTTATTATTCTGAGTGGCACCAGCAACACAGTTGGGCATTTGTGCACCACTGATGTCTTGAACCATATAGCTGAGACTAACACCAGTAAAAGCAGCTCCAGATCCTCCTCCTATCCCCTCCTTTGCTGCTTCATAAAGTGGCACCACATTAAGTTTAGCCTCACCCGCTGTACTGATAATATCCTTAGCATATAACTGAAATTTTAACTGTTCCTCTGCCTGTATTTGAGCATTCATAGCTTTGAACCTCTCCGAGTCTTGTATTCGCTGCTGTTGCTTTGATTGTTTTTCAGCCTGTGTTAAAAGTACAAAGATAATTAAGTATAAATATGACACATTGATATAATCTTCATCAAAACGTTATATATAAACGTACCATTTGTGTTCTGTGAAACTCCTGTAAACTTTGCAGCTCCTCTTTCTTCTTCTGAACCTTGAGCTGCTGTCTCTCTGCGTAGATTTTGTCCGCCTCCTTTATAGATTGAAGCATTTCTTCATTTTGCTGTTTTATCTCTTCTTTTATCCTCTCTTTTTCTTCCCTCTAACAAACAAGTCAAAAGTGCATAATGTAACTTTTCTGGTGGAGAATCCATCAAATGTTTTTCTCCATGGAGATGTTATCGCTTTGTCTGAAATCTTTCACAGTATGGTATTAAACCGTTCTATTTTCATGGAGCCCAAACCAGATCAAGTTACAGGTCAGATCTGAGGAGTGGCAACCCCGCTTAGTCAAAATGCCTGTTTTTCTAGGTTTTCGTTTGAGCTATAAAACGACCTGTAATTTAATAAATGTAAGGTAGAGATGTTTAATGTCATATTTTTGAACATTCCAGGCAGAGCAATAACATATCCATAGAAAGAAGCAGCTGTACCCGCAACCAAAAAGTTCCACAATGCAACTTTAAGCCACAGGTGTAAGTAACAGGTAAATGTTTTTGACTTTTTACCGATGTTTCTCTGTGCTCTGCTATGGACATCATCATGGCCGCTTTCCTCTCATCTTTCTCCAGTTTCAGTTGTGCTGCTTGAGCCTCCTTTTCAGCTACAGCTTGCGCATATCTCAGCTCTTCATTATCAGTTTTCTTTTGATGTGTGGCTATGACTGTTTCACAGATCCTCTCTCTTTTTAACTTGGTCTCTCTAAAACAATTTATTTAAAATGTTAACATACTATTTGCAGGTTAGCTGCTAGAAGATTTAAAAAAAAAATCTTGACAGGACAATAAACCAAAAGAGAATGACAAAGTAAACCAGAAAGCCAGAATCTTATTTCACTCATGCTCCTGTAGGTAAGTTCCATGATACCTCTCTCCAGTAATGGTAAATAATGTTGTATTCAAATCCATACTTAACAATAGTGGTCTAGGTGAATAACTAGACAACCTTGTGCAGACATTGAAGAGAATGTAAAGAAAATAACTACAAAGATACCAAGAAGCCTAAGTAATTGAGATTTTAGCTTTAAATCCTATTATACTGTACACATACTCCTCTCCAGTAATGGTAAATAATGTTATATTCAAATCCATACACAACAATAAAGAAGTGGTCTAAGATACAAATACCAAGCATTTTTAGACCTAGGTAATTAAGACTTTAGCTAATCTTTAATCTTTAAAATGTCAGTATTGAACTGAGGCTCCAAAATTGATCTTACCTTATTTTCTCTTTCTCCATGTCTTGCCTTAACTTGGTCATTTTTTCATTTGCTGAGAGGCACACCTTCCTTTGCTCCTCCTCCACTTGCTGTTTTTGGTCATTCATAACTTTCTCTAGCTGTTTGTTGGTCAGATGCTCCTGTAAAGAAATGTGTAAACTGATTTTTTCCTAGGTAACAGTTAAAGGGTGATGATGATAAAATTGGCCTTGACACTACTGTTGGACCTGCATGAGCTGTATCCTCTCTTCTTTTTTTTGTACTTGTACTCTCTTCTGCTCCTGAAGATGGAGCTCATGAAGCTGGTGTATTTCGTCCCCTTCCTGTTTCTTTAGTTGCCTCGTGTTTTCTCTCTCCAACTCATGTTTCCTCATTCTGAAAAGGGCACCATGAACATAAACAGTGGTGGAAGTACTCAGGACACATACCGGAGCAAAAACACTCAAGTAAAAGTATAAAAGGAAAAAATCTACTGAAAGGTGCATTGTGTAACTTTTCTGGTGGATTGATTTGTCTGGAATGTTTCACAGTACGGCATTAAACCTTTCTATTCTCATGGAGACCAAACTAGACCAATTTACAAGTCAGATCTGTGGAGAGGCAACCCCGCTCACAGTCAGAATGCCTGTTTTTCTAGGTATTTTTGAGCTGTTAAACCACTTGTAATTGGATAAATGTCTTTACATTTACTGTATATTTATACATATATTGTATTTGTATATTTTGTACAAAGTATAAAAGTGTTAAAAAATAAACCCCTCAGCCTTTTCAGCAGGTCTCTCAAGCTATAATAAAAATAGTTTTACTTCAGTCCAGTTAAAAGTGCAGGTACCTGCTCTCAAATATAGTGAAGTAAAAATAGAGTATCCACTTTAAAATGTCCATAATTAAAGTACAGATACATACAGATACTTAACTTCATTACATTCTACCACTGAACATAAATGAATCTTCCCCAATTTAAACATTCTGTGTGTGGAGTGAGGCACCTACTGATTCTTGAGTTCCTCTGCAACGATCAGATTCTGCTCTTTCTTTTGACGTGCTTTTTCCTCTTCTCGTCTCTGAGCTTCATCAGCCCGGGCCCTGGCTGCTTCCAACATGGTATTGTCCACATCTTTCCTGGCTTTATTGATAAGCTGTTTTAATTGAATCTGTGCCTCTCTTTCTTTATGCACACGTGAAAGCAAGTATGCACCCTATAGGAGAGAGAGTGTAAATGACAATATGACAAACCAATATTACACATTAGAAATATCTGTCATGAAAATGGCCCCACATGTAGGCCTTTGACTCGGTCTGTTTGGCAAAATTGCTGAGCTTTAGCCTTTTCTATGGCCTCATTTCTCTTCCGCTCCTTGTAGTTGGTTTCTTCTATGTCAAGTTGCTTTCTTTTCTCCTCCTCAATCTGCTGCCGAATTGCTTTTGCCTGCAGGGTCTTCTGCCTTTGGCCCTTAAGTAAACATAAAGGACAGCACAATTTAAATTAAGATTAAATTAGTTGATACAATCTGTGTTTGAAATACTCACTGTTAGAGTGTTGCGCCAAAGCTTGACCGCCTCTTTTGACTTCAGATGCAAGGCTTCTCTTCTCCTTGCCTCTTCTATTCTGCGCTCTTGCACTCTGTCAACATTTTTTGACTCATCTTGTATCTTCATGAATTCAGATTTGGATAAGACTGTGACTTCACGTAGATCTGCTAATGGGATCATTGTGCTGGCTCTCTCATCTGAAGACCCTGGTGAAAAAATACAACAAAATGGATTATGTAGAGTATATAAGAGTAAAGTGTAAAGTGTAAAGAGTAAAAGTGTAAAGCCCCCGCCTCCTGACAGACTGCTGACCAATCACAGTGTGGATATTTGTAATTATAAATCAACTCGGCTCGTAGACCAAAGAGGAGAGGGTCAGAGTAGCAGAGGAAATGGTCAGAGGAGCTGAGGAGAGGGTCAGAAGAGCAGAAGGTCAGAGGAGAAGGTCAGAGGAACAGAGAGTCAGAGAAGAAGAAGTGAACTTTATTGATCTCACACTGGAGAAATTCTTCTCTGCATTTTAACCCATCCTATATATATACAGTATATATATATTAGGAGCAGTGGGCAGCACACATTAGGGCGCCATCTCCATGATCTTACTTCGGCTTGGTCAGGACCTAAGCTGGAGTACCTATGGTGCATGTTTTGGGTTGGTGGGGGAAACCGGAGTGCCCGGAGGAAACCCACCCAGACACGGGGAGAACATGCAAACTCCACACAGAACACACACAGAAAGGCCCGGGCGACCCGGGGATCGAACCCGGAACCTTCTTGCTGTGAAAGAGGAGGTGACAGAGGAGCAGGAGATGGATTGTGATAGAGAAGATGAAATAAGGAAATCAAATCAGATGGTTTTACAGGTGGTAAAATAAAATCTTCCTAGCTTGTCTCGTAAACAGGAGGATGATCTAAGGAGGCTTTTACAAACCTGTGAAACCAGAGACTGTGGCCTGTCCCCACGACAACGTTTTTTGGAGGAAACGGGCAAGTTTGTGTGCGTTTGGGCCTGTTGTCCAGACGGCGCCGGCGTTTTGGGGGCGAGAACGGTGTTTTTCAAAAACGGGTTCCAGAGTGGAGAAGTCGGAGAACGCCGGGGGTCGTGTTGCCGTGTGGGCGGCGAAAAACGCGACTGTTGGGAAAATGATGACGTCGCGCTGCCCTAATCATCACGTGACCGGTGACCAGAAGGTAACCCTGCGCCTTCCGCAGGTAACGACCAGATAACAACCATGGCGGACAATGGACTTGAGTATATTTTACAGACATTTGGAAGTTTATTTGCACTGCTGCATCAAACCCTGTTATCTGCAATGCAGTGCGACAGCAGCGGAGATACATGCACAATTACGCACGTCAGACAGACCAGCCTTCCACTGGTAACGACCAGATAACAACAACTATGGCGGACAATGGAGTTGAGTTTGTTATGCGGACATTTCTAAGTTTATTTACACTATTCAGTGCAACCCCAGCGGAGACGCATGCACAATTGCACACGTTGTGGCCTGGCAGTACGCACGACACACGAGTGTTTGCCAATTCAAAGCTAAACACGTATTTTAAAACTGGAAAGATCCTATCGCTGAAAAGGCAGATAGTGGACAATGAGGAGCCCATACCAATTTGAGTGTGTTGTGTGCTGTAAATAAAGAAAAAGAGCAACCATTTCATGTCTTTTTTATTGAATGAAAATTTACCTTTTACAAACAGGCACATGCAGTATCACACACAAAAATATATAGCTGCCCGTTGGTGATGGTCCCGGTTGTATATTCTCGCTGAAAAGCCAACATAACGTCCGAGTATGTATAACATTCCCGTAGTAAGATCCAAACAAGCATTTTGCCTAAATAACACGACCAAGGTTAACGAGAGTTCTACTTGTTAATGTCTATCTAATAAAATGATAGCAAGTAATACTAACTATCGATTTACAGGCAAAAACTCTGCTCACGCAGCGCAAATCTTCGTTCTGTGGCGTCTGTCTATGTTAGGGACGGTCAGCATTTTCACATTACCGGAGTGAGTCCCTGCTACATTTGGTGGAGCCTAAAGTACACGCGTTTGCTTGTTTACGAAAGAGAAAGGACTTTCTGCGCATGTGCTCTTTGTAGTCTTGCGTTTCCGGCGGCTCTGACTCTTTCTGGTTTACAGCGCCACTTATCGGTGTGACATATGTACTACATCGTTTTCACTCAGCGCTCCGTGCTCATCTTGACGCGAATGTTTTCTGATCCAACACGTGTGTGGACGAGACTTTTTTTCACCCCGGGTAAAAAAAAAACAGGAACGTTGTCGTGGGGACAGGGCCTGATGAGACAGAGGAGAGAAGGAGGAGAAAAAGGAGGAGAGGAGTGGAGGAAAGAGGACTGAACCAGGACTAAACCAGGACTAAACCCGGACTAAAGCAGGACAAGTGTGAACACTTACACAAACACGAGGTGCTATTGATCTATTGTTTTTAACTTGGAGGGTTGGTTTGGGTTTTTTGGTGTGGGTTTGTGTGGCGTCCCCTTCGGCGATGTCGTGCATTGGCGCTGGCTTGCCCCTGGCAGTGTTCTGTGGTCCAGGTTTCTGCCCGGTTCTGGAGCTGGCAGGGGTGGGTCCAGCGGGTTGGCCGGGACGGTTGGTGGGGCTTGTTAAACCAAATTGTTTAACACTATGCTAACAAACATTACCTTTTGTATCAGATCCTTTTCGATGCTCACATTCCAAAGATCAAAGATCAATGTTTAAAGTCAGCTTTATTGTTAATTCTGCCATATGTGTTCGACATACAGTGAATCGAAATTTCGTTTCTCTCTGGCCAAGTAGTGCAAAAAGACAGTGCAACAGTAGTCCTTAGCAGCAGTTTTTAAAGTGTCTAGAGCAGGGGTCTTCAACGTTTTTCAGGCCAGGGACCCCCAAACAGATGGCGAACTGGGCCAGGGACCCCCGTACTATATATACGGCATAGAATTGTGTTTTATATTAAATTGAGCTTAGTGTCATGTATAAACATTGCTACTCTGTTATGGTACATCAATTTCAAGGAAATAATACACAGGTTAATACTGTATTTTACACTATAAAATATAAAATTATATTATTTTAAAGTGAAATCAAAAGATTTCGCGACCCCCCTAGGGGTCGTGACCCCCCTGTTGAAGACCTCTGGTCTAGAGAGTGACAATGCTGGACGCTCTGCGGGTGAGGCAGAGGGAGGGGGAGAGAAGCACCAGTGATCCTCCCAGCTGCATTCACTATGCGCTGCAGGGCTTTCCTGTTCTGTTCAGTGCAGCTCCCGTACCACACAAGTGGTGCCTCAGTAGAAGGTGGTCATGATGGGGGGGGGGGCTCCAGCTCTCCTTAGTTTGCGGAGGAAATAGAGGCGCTTCTGAGCCTTCTTCGCCAGTGTCCGCGGGCCGCGCGCGTGCGCAGAACCCGAGCACTAGGAAGTGCAATCGCGCAACGTAGACCTTAGACGCTCGTCCAATGGGAGCATCCCTTCGACTATCCCGTCTATCCCTCCCGGCGACCTGCGCCTCCGGCCAATCGGACGCGACCTGGGCGGGCCCCCCCGTGCCGGTACGGAGATGAGCGATGGCATTTACCACGGAGACGAGCGATTGATTCGACTATTTAAGGTAAGACACGTATTTTCGGATAGCGTGATAATTTAAAATGGACCGCTTTGTGACACAAAAGTTTTTTAAGGTTTTTTAAGGCCAGCAAAGCGGTAGAGGGATAAAATACGAGTGACTGTATAGCTAGTAGACAGTTTTCGATCGCCATTGGCCTACTGGAGTCTAAGGTTATGTATGACCTGTGGATTGGTCTGGGAGTAATAATACATCTTATGATATAGTATTATAGTTATAATAGTCATAATATGTTATAATATATATAATAATATATAATACACGTGTTTATCATAAGTTATTATGATATAGTAGTATAATTATAATATAATCCTGGGGCATGGAGGGATTTCTATCCAAACATTGAAGTGACCTTACAGTCTTTGTCTTCCCAGAAGAGAATGGAATCTTTGATGCCTGTTCTGTGCATTCTGGACCCAAGTGTGCCCAAAGACAGGCAACAGTGCATCATGAAGGCAAACAAGGAGGCCAGGACACCTAAGCCCGCACAGATCGACAGCAAACTGAGAGACCCCAAGCTTATGAAGAAGGTAATAGCTGGAGTCACAGATGCGTGCCCATCTTGTGTTTACTACTGTCCAGGCATGATAACCTAATGCACGGCACTGCAACTTTTTTTTTCTTATTTTTGCCTTCAGCTAAAAGGAAATGCCAGCTGCTGATCACAGCAACCCCAACTGGGTCAGCTGATTATAACCTTTGGCAAATACAGTGGCAAAAGCTTTAAAATGGCTGGTGGAAAATGATGGGTACATCAAATAGTAAGTATGGCACACTAAATATGATCGACATGTGCACAGTTTTGTTTCTAATGAATAATGTAATTTAATATGTAACATGTAATTTCAGTCTCCTTGAACAACAGCAAAACTGCCACCGCCACTACCACCAGCGCTGCCAACACCACAGCTCCATGCCACACTCCTCTTCAGCCAAGTGCCGCTTGCAGTGTCCGGCCAAGTGTCAGCCCCCCTTCCCCCCAAAAGAAAGAGAGCAGAGCTTTCTGGAACTGTACAGGATAACCCCAAGGTGCAACTTTGCACACTCTGTGCCCAACCCACACAAGGCCACAAAAAATATAAGAAAAAACATACTCTGAAGTGTCTAAATCGTCCACATCAAAGGGACTTTCTGGAAAAACTTTTGACACCTTCGCAGATTTTAAGAAGGCAGTGGACAAACTCCAAGAACAGGCGTCTGAGTCTGTCTGAGCAGACTATGTACATATTGTATATTTAGTTATTTTTTGTAACATTTTCTACTCTGTCTGTTACCACCATGTTGTTATTTGTTAAGTATTTTATTATAAGTATTTATATACTATTTATTCTTAAGTGTTTTACTGTTTTATACTATTTATACTTCCATCATATTGATTCTTCCCATTGTTATTACTATTACATTGTTACTGTTACTGTGTAATTGCAAGTTTATTGTCTGTTGTCTCACTGTCTATTCATTGTCTTTATTTATTGTATTATGCCTACTTATTATTTTTATTTTATTTATTGCCTGCACTGTTACACTTTTTATTTGCGCTACCTGCTTTGTCTGTTGTCTCACTGTCTATTTATTTTATTGTATTTATTGTAAATAATATTCAGTCTTATTACACTTAAATGCCCTGCTCCATAGATGTTGCCTTTCTACTCCCTTCCTGTTTGACCAATAATGTGTGCACTGACATCATTTTGTACTGTATGTCTTTTAATGACTTAAATATGCCTTATACTGTTTTGCTTTCTTTACATCATGCACTTTAATCATTAAAGTGTCTTGAATTTCTATAACAGCGTGTTGTGTCAATTAGTAATCTTATATTTTTTATACAGATGTGTGAACAAGTGTGATTTCAGTAATTATGAGATGTAATGTTTTTTGCACAGCTTTGTAGCCTAGTGTTCAGTGGTTGTGTGGCACGTTCATTAATGTCTTAAAACATGTAGACTTCCATAAATCAATCTCCCGTCATAGGGACCTCACCTGGTATCAAACATGCCATTTCTAAAAGTAACTAAAACAACAACAATAGTTTAATAAAACTTTTTATTGATTCCAAGCAGGACCAAGACAGATAATGTTACAGGGGTTGTTAAAAAGTCTCATTTTGTTCATACACAAATAATCATACAGCTCTGTCTTGGTCCTGCTTGGAGTCAGTATATTTTTTTATTGATTCCAAGCAGGACCAAGAAAGATAATGTTACAGGGGTTGTCACAAAGTGTCATTTTGTTCATACACAAATAATCATACAGTCCTTAGCAGACATCAAAAGCACACCCTTTCTAAAAATAGCCACCACCACAACAACAACAGTGTATTAAGGTTTTTTTTTTTTTATTCCAAGATGTTTTATGGGTGACAACATTCCTCAATTATGCATTGTACTAGAGCATATAATAAAATAATAAATAAAATAAAACAAACATTTGATGTTCAGCACCAACACTTATGCAATATACTTATATAAAAAATGAAAGAAAAAAAAAGATGAAATATGTCACAAAGTGTCTAGATTCAGCACTCCCAGTCCCAGCACCTGGTTCAGCCTTGTTGACAGCTCACAGACCTATGAGAGCACAAGAAAGGTTTTACGTCCCGCCACAGATTGACTGCACACACCCCCTATCGCGTGGGGCATTCGTCTAAGGGTCCAAGTTGGAAATTGCACATTATTCGGACCCAGGGCCCTGTCTAGGAGAGGTCCTCACTGATGTGCACCCCCAGGAGTTTGGTGCTGCTCAGTGCTCACCCTCTCTACAGCAGCACCGTTGATGGACAGTGGGGGGTGCCGGGTGGGGCCTCTCCGGAAGTCTATAACAATCTCCTTGGTCTTTTCAACATTAAGAAGATCACTGCACCACTTGTTCAGAAGGCTCACCTCACTCCTGTAGTTTGTCTCGTCGTTATTAGAGATGAGACCCACCACAGTCGTATCGTCCGCAAACTTCACAATGTGATTGGTGCTGAAGGCTGGTGTGCACGCTCTAAATATGAATGTGTTAAAAAAAACACCACGTGTTGAATTTCAACACATCAATGAGTTCTATTTGGGACAACACAACTTGTGTTAATTGTGACACTGTGAGCACAGTTATGTGTTAAAATGCTATTTACACATTAATGTGTTGCTCAGAATTCCAGTTACCCAACACAATCCTGTGTCATTCCACAAAGTTCATGAATATAATAAAGATGAAGATGCAAGTAGAAAAATATGTTTATTTTTCTGGACATGCAATATATCAACAAGCTCAAACATTGCCTTAAAAAATCATAAAAATACCCTTAATCTAGGCTTAATACAATACAGAACATTGAAACAAGCACTTTCTTGATATTTGGTCCAGGGTCCGACAGCTGGCTCGGGCCTTGTTCTATCAGTTCCATTTTCACTGGAGAGGACAATGAAACAGACAGAGAAAAAAAAAGTTTAAGTATATCAATTTTAAAATGTCTACAAGGTACACAGATGACACAAATTGATTATGTGACATATGTATGCATTTTAATGTAATAACATGTTTTTTTGAATTCAATACGATATGAAGAGTCTAGCCCAAGAATCTGATGCAGACCCAGGGCTCTCAAGTCTCACGCTTTGAGAGTGTGACACACACAATTCGACGTGTTCACACGCTCACACGCCACACATGGTATTTCTCACGCTGAAATTTTTTAAGCTATTCAAAACTGTAGCCACTGTTCACAGCGCTTCTGTGCCCAGAAAACCAGGACTAAACCGGGACTAAACCAGGACTAAACCAGGTCTAAACCAGGACAAAACCAGGACAAAACCAGAACTAAACCAGGACTAAACCAGGTCTAAACCAGGACTAAGCCAAGACTAAACCAGATCTAAACCGGGTCTAAACCGGGACTAAACCAGGACTAAACCAAAACTAAACCAGGTCTAAACCAAGACTAAGCCAGGACTAAACCAGGACTAAACCAGGACTAAACCAGGACTAAGCCAAGACTAAGCCAGATCTAAACCGGGTCTAAACCAGGACTAAACCGGGACTAAACCAGGACTAAACCAAAACTAAACCAGGTCTAAACCAAGACTAAGCCAGGACTAAACCAGGTCTAAACCAGGACTAAACCGGGACTAAACCAGGACTAAACCAGGTCTAAACCAGGACAAAACCAGGACAAAACCAGAACTAAACCAGGACTAAACCAGGTCTAAACCAGGACTAAGCCAAGACTAAACCAGGACTAAACCGGGTCTAAACCAGGATTAAACTGGGACTAAACCAGGGCTAAACCAAGACTAAACCAGGTCTAAACCAAGACTAAGCCAAGACTAAACCATGTCTAAACCAGGACTAAACCAGGAATAAACCAAGTCTAAAACAGGACTAAACCAGGACTAACCCGGCACTAAACCAGGACTAAACCAGGTCTAAACCAGGTCTAAACCAGGACTAAGCCAAGACTAAACCAGATCTAATCCAGGTCTAAACCAGGACTAAACCGGGACTAAACCAAAACTAAGCCAGGTCTAAACCAAGACTAAGCCAGGACTAAACCAGGTCTAAACCAGGTCTAAACCAGGACTAAACCAGGACTAAACCAGGACTAATCCAAGACTGTGTGTGATAACATTATCCTGTGCATTATTGAATTATTGAATGATAATATGGACTTTTTGTTATAAAAGTATTTCCATTTTAACAAAGTACCTTCTAATTCTGCGGAACGTGCAAGGTGCGCAGACACGAGCAATGAGCAACGTGCTCATCCAACGGCACTGCCATGTTATAATAATCCAATCCAGGTTTTGTTCTGGCCAGACCTGGTTTATTCCACGTTCTTTTAGTCCTGGTCTAGTCTCTTAGCCCGTCAGGAGCACAACGTTACACTATAAAAAAAAGTTACACTATTAAAAAAAAAAACTTGGAACGGATCAGGCTTTTTCCATTGAAATAGCTACTCAACTTACGAATTTTTCACGTTACGAAACCACTTCTGGAACGAATTAATTTCGTAAGGTGAGGTACCACTGTACTGTATATGAATCCTTCTCCAAAATCAAGCCTTGGTGCATGAGAGAGCCTCTTGGAGACAGCCCTATTCAGAAATGTGGTTCTGAAACACTTTATTCTGGGCGTTGTTGCTTTAATGCAAATGAGGAAGACAGAGATAGGCCAGTGCAGGCGGGTGGGGGTGTGGCCAAATACGCCACTGTTTCCTGGTTTAGCGGTGCGATGTGTGCTGTCCCTACTTTCGTGTTTTAAGCGCGAAGGAAGATAGGAGAAGCGTCCCATGAAAATAACCACAGAAAATAAAATTAAACCACTGCTGCTTCAGAGGCTTGGATAAAGGACATCCGAGCCTGGAGAGACTCCCATGTCTCTCCAGGCAAAAAAAAAGGAAAACGCTGCTTGTAGCTCGTTTGCGGTCCAAATTCTCTGGGCGTGATTTCCAGAGACAGGGGGTGGACATCCAGATGGGGGGTGGAAACCTTTCCCTGAGTGTGACGTCCAGGCTGTCTTTTTTTCAAACGCGGAAGCGGAAAATTGCTCAGTTTACACATTTCACAACTTTTAGCCATGGGGGGAGGGGGGGCTTTAAAAGTGTGTGACCTTTAAAAGTTCACACACAGCAGTTAAAAGAAACAACATGATAAAACAAATCTCTTGCACTAAGGCGACTGAAGCAGAGGAAATCTGAAGGAGCCGACGGTATCTGCCCCAGGCTCCTGAGAACCTGTACAGATCAGCTCTGTGAGGTTCTCTACTACATCTTCAACCTGAGCCTCAGCCTGGAGAGGGTCCCCATCCTGTGGAAGACCTCCTGGGTGGTCCCAGTTCCCAAAACAACAAATGCCAGGGAACCGGCCCACTACAGACCAGTCGCCTTGACCTTCCACCTCATGAAGACTATGGAGAGGGTGATCCTCAGTCACCTCCGCTCTGTGGTGAGCCCCACCTTGGAGCCACCTAGAGACCACCGGGAATTCTGTGAGAGTCATGTTCTTTGACTTCTCCAGCGCCTTCAACACCATCAGGCCGGCACTGCTGAGGGGGAAGCTGGAGGACGTGGGAGTTGATGGACATCTCGCTGCCTGGACCATCGACTACCTCACTGACCGTCCACAGTACGTGCGGCTGCGTGGCCATGAGTCAGAGGTGGTAGTCTGCAGCACTGGGGCCCCCCAGGGAACTGTCCTCTCACCCTTCCTCTTCACCTCGGACTTCACATACAACACAGACAGCTGCCATCTCCAGAAGTTCTCCGACGACTCGGGCATTGTGGGCTGTGTGTCTGAGGGGAACGAGCTGGAGTACCGCTCGGTCATCAGTGACTTTGTGGACTGGTGTGGGTGAAACCAACTGAGCCTCAACACCAGTAAGACAAAGGAGCTGGTGATCGACTTCAGGAGGAGACCACTACCTCACTCACCGGTGAACATCCAGAGGTAGGACATAGAGACTGTGGACAGTTTCAAGTACCTGGGTGTTCATCTCAACAATAAACTGGACTGATCCCACAACACGAACGCCCTGTACAAGAAGGGCCAAAGTCGCCTCCACCTCCTGTGGAGACTGAGGTCTTTGGAGTGTGCAGGCAGTTACAAACAAGTCTACACGTATTTTATTCTGCTCAACACATCATCTGTTGATTCTACAAAGTTCCAAAGCCTTCTCTAATGTAGAGAATCAGGGTATTTATGTTTTGAGGAAAAGCACAGTGTCCAGGGCTAAAGTTAAAGCCAAATCTCAAAAATCTATTTTATCAAGTCACGTTTCAAGTCATTCAATAGAAACAAGTCTGGCTTAAGTCCAAGTTTAGATAGATGATGTGATAGATAAATACAATACCACTACTACTACTACTACTACTACTACTACTACTACTACTACTACTACTACTACTACTACTAATAATAATAATAATAATACATCCGTCCATCATTTTCTTCCGCCTATCCGGGGCCGGGTTGCGGGGGCAACAGTCTAAGCAGGGATTCCCAGACCTTCACCTCACCACAAACACTTCCTCCAGCTCCTCCGGGGGGACCCCAAGGCGTTCCCAGGCCAGCCGAGAGACATAGTCCCTCCAGCTTGTCCTGGGTCTTCCCCGTGGCCTCCTCCCAGTGGGACATGCCCGGAACACCTCCCAAGGGAGGCGTTCAGGAGGCATCCGGAACAGATGCCTGAGCCACCTCAGCTGGCTCCTCTCAATGTGAAGAAGCAGCGGCTCTACTCCAAGCCCCTCTCGTGTGACTGAGCTCCTCACCCTATCTCTAAGGATGCGCCCAGCCACTCTGCGGAGGAAACTTATTTTGGCCACTTGTATCCGCGATCTTGTCCTTTCGGTCATTACCCAGAGCTCATGACCATAGGTGAGGGTATGAACGTAGATTGACCGGTAAATTGAGAGCTTCGCCTTTTGGCTCAACTCCCTCTTCACCACAATGGTCCGGTACAGCGACCGCATCACTGCCGACGCTGCACCGATCCGCATGTCAATCTCATGCTCCATCCTCCCCTCACTCGTGAACAAGACCCCGAGATACTTGAACTCCTCCACTTGAGGCAAGGACTCTCCACCCACCCGGAGGGGGCAAGCCACCATTTTCCGGTCAAGAACCATGGCCTCGGATTTGCAAGAGCTGATCCTCATCCCAGCCGCTTCACACTCGGGTGCAAACTGCCCCAGTGCACGCTGGAGGTCCCGGTTCGATGAAGCCATCAGGACAACATCAACTGCAAACAGCAGAGACGAGATCCTGTGGTTCCCAAACCGGATCCCCTCCGGCCCCTGACTGCGCCTAGAAATTCTGTCCATAAATATAATGAACAGAACCGGTGACAAAGGGCAGCCCTGGCGGAGTCCAACATGCACCGGAAACAGGTCCGACTTACTACCGGCAATGCGAACACAGCTCCTGCTCCGGTCATACAGGGACCGAACAGCCCTTATCAAAGGGCCCCGAACCCCATACTCCCAGAGCACTCTCCACAGGACCCCACGAGGGACACGGTCGAATGCCTTCTCCAGATCCACAAAGCACATGTGGACTGGTTGGGCAAACTCCCATGCACCCTCGAGCACCCTATGGAGAGTATAGAGCTGGTCCAGTGTTCCCCGGCCGGGACGAAAACCACACTGCTACTCCTGAATCCGAGGTTCGACTATTGGTCGAATTCTCCTCTCCAGCACCCTGGAATAGACCTTACCGGGAAGGCTGAGGAGTGTGATTCCCCGATAGTTGGAACACACCCTCCGGTCCCCCTTCTTAAACAGAGGGACCACCACCCCGGTCTGCCAATCCAGAGGTACTGTCCCCGACCGCCACGCGATGTTGCAGAGACGTGCCAGCCAAGACAGCCCTACAACATCCAGGGACTTGAGATACTCAGGACGGATCTCATCCACCCCCGGGGCCTTGCCACCGAGGAGCTTTCCAACCACCTCAGTGACTTCAGCCAGGGTGATGAGTGAGTCCGACCCCGAGTCCCCAGCCTCTGCTTCCTCCTCGGAAGACGTGACGGCGGGATTGAGGAGATCCTCAAAGTATTCCTTCCACCGTCCGACAACATCCCCAGTCGAGGTCAACAGCTCCCCACCCGCACTGTAAACAGTGTTTGTGAAGCACTGCTTCCCCCTCCTGAGGCGCCGGACGGTTTGCCAGAATTTCTTTGAGGCCGTCCGATAGTCCTCCTCCATGGCCTCTCCGAACTCCTCCCAACTCCGAGTTTTTGCCTCTGCCACGACCCGGGCTGCAGCACGCTTGGCCCGCCGGTACCCGTCAGCTGCCTCCGGAGTCCCACGAGCCAACAAGGCCCGATAGGACTCCTTCTTCAGCCTGACGGCATCCCTTACTTCCGGTGTCCACCACCGGGTTCGGGGATTGCCGCCGCGACAGGCACCACAGACCTTACGACCACAGCTACGGGCGGCCGCATCGACAATAGAGGCAGAGAACAGAGCCTCCCCTGGAATCCGGGAGAAGCCCTGACAGAGGGCTCTGCCAGACGTTCCCAACAGACCTTCACTACGCGCTTGGGCCTGCCAGGTTTTTCCGGCTTCCTCCCCTGCCAGCGGACCCAACTCACCACCAGGTGGTGATCGGTTGACAGCTCTGCCCCTCTCTTTACCCGAGTGTCCAAGACACGCGGCCGGAGGTCAGATGACACGACAACAAAGTCGATCATCGACCTCCGTCCTAGGGTGTCCTGGTGCCACGTGCACTGATGGACATCCTTGTGCTTGAACATGGTGTTCGTTATGGATAAACTGTGGCTAGCACAGAAGTCCAATAAAAGAACACCGCTCGGGTTCAGATCAGGGAGGCCGTTCCTCCCAGTCACCCCTCTCCAAGTGTCACTGTCGTTGCCCACGTGGGCGTTGAAGTCCCCCAGTAGAACAACAGAGTCCCCAGTCAGTGCACTGTCCAGCACCCCTCCCAGGCATTCCAAGAAGGCCAGGTACACAACAGTGAGAGACTTGTCCCCGACCCGAAGGCACAGGGACGTGACCCTCTCGTTCACCGGGGTTAAGCTGATATGTGGGGCAATGAGCAGACCCACACCAGCCCGCTGCCTCTCCTTGTGGGCAACGCCAGAGAAATGGAGAGTCCAGCCCCCTTCAAGGAGTTGGGTTCCAGAGCCCAAGCTGTGAGTGGAGATGAGGCCGACTATATCGGTAGCGCTCAACCTCCCGCACAAGCTCGGGCTCCTTCCCCACCAGCGAGGTGACATTCCATGTCCACAACCCTAGTCTCCATGTCCGGAGATCTGGTCGCCGAGGCCCCTGCCTTTGACCGCCGCCCAGATCTCTTTGCACCGGCCCCTTATGGATCTTCCTGCGGGTGGTGGGTCCACGGGAGGATGGCCTCGCATCACTCTTTCAGGCTGAGCCCGGCTGGGCCCCATGGGGAAGGCCCAGCCAACAGGCGCTCGTTGGTGTGCACCCACCACAAGCCTGGCTCCAGGGTGGGGCCCCGGTCCGGGCGATGTATCTGGCCTTAATCTAATGTTCATCATAAAGGGCTTCTGAATAATACAGTAGTCATTAAATGTATAAAGATGCGCTGGATAGCTGAATGGCGTGTGGAACAAAGGACTTCCAGAGTCAGTCCATGGAGCAGGACAGGGACAACAGCCTTTCCCCAAAGATGTTCTTCTGTACGGTGAGGGTGCAGAGGGTGCTGGGGGTTATCTAGGATGGACAGGAGCTTGTTTAGGGTCCTCTCCTCAGCCACAGATGTGAGTGAGTCCAGCTCTGCACCCACTAGAGAACCTGCTTTCCTCACCAGCTTATTCAACCACACAGCGTCCACAGCAGGAGCTTTTTCTAGATGTTAAATAGGATAATATGAACCCTTTAAATAATGAGATAGGGGGCGGCAGTAGCTCAGTTGGTAGAGCGTTTGTCTAGTGATCCAGGGGTTGGCGGTTGTGATCCCAGCGTGTGATCCCAGCTCCCACAGATGAGCGCTGCCGTTGTGTCCTTGGGCAAGACACTTAACCCCACCTTGCCCCCAGTGTCTGCGGACAGTGGTAGCCCCCATGGCAGAAGATAAATACACCTGTTGTGACATGAGCCGTCCTCCTGTGGACCCACCACCCGCGGGAGGATTCATGGGGGCTGGTGCATTGTGTTCTGGGCAGCAGATATGCTTGGACTGCTGCCTCTGCGACCCAGAAAATGGAAAAGTGGAAGAAGATGAATGAATGAATGAAAAATAATGAGACACACTTTTATTGCCAAGACATTTTATTGATCACCAAATAAACCCAAGTCTCTTTTTTGCATGCTCAATATTCACAGCCTCATTCAGTGATTTATTATTCTGAGTGGCACCAGCAACACAGTTGGGCATTTGTGCACCACTGCTGTCTTGAACCATATAGCTGGGTCTAACACCATTAAAAGCAGGTCCAGATCCTCCTCCTATCCCCTCCTTTGCTGCTTCATAAAGTGGCACCACATTAAGTTTAGCCTCCTCCGCTGTACTGATAATATCCTTAGCATATAACTGAAATTTTAACTCTTCCTCTGCCTGTATTTGAGCATTCATAACTTTGAACCACTCCGTGTCTTGTATTTGCTGCTGTTGCTTTGATTGTTTTTCAGCCTGTGTTAAAAGTATAAAGATAATTAAGTATAAATATGACACATTGATATAATCTGCATCAAAACGTTATATATAAACGTACCATTTGTGTTCTGTGAAACTCCTGTAAACTTTGCAGCTCCTCTTTCTTCTTCTGAGCCTTGAGCTGCTGTCTCTCTGCATAGATTTTGTCCGCCTCCTTTTTAGACTGAAGCATTTCTTCGTTTTTCTGTTTTATCTCCTCTTTTATCCTCTCTTTTACTTCCCTCTAACAAACAAGTTAAAAGTGCATCATGTAACTTTTCTGGTGGAGAATCCGTCAAATATTTTTCTCCATGGAGATGTTATTGCTTTGTCTGAAATGTTTCACAGTATGGTATTAAACCGTTCTATTTTCATGGTGCCCAAACCAGATCAAGTTATAGGTCAGATCTGAGGAGTGGCAACCCCGCTTAGTCAAAATGCCTGTTTTTCTAGGTTTTCGTTTGAGCTATAAAACGACCTGTAATTTAATAAATGTAAGATAGAGATGTTTAATGTCATATTTTTGAACATTCCAGGCAGAGCAATAACATATCCATAGAAAGACGCAGCTGTACCCGCAGCCAAAAAGTTCCACAATGCAACTTTAAGCCACAGGTGTAAGTAACAGGTAAATGTTTTTGACTTTTTACCGCTGCTTCTCTGTGCACTGCTATGGACATCATCATGGCCGCTTTCCTCTCATCTTCCTCCAGTTTCAGTTGTGCCTCTCGAGCCTCCCTTTCAGCTACAGCTTGCTCAAGTTTCAGCTCTTCATTTTCAGTTTTCTCTTGCTGTGTGGCTACGAGTTTTTCAAAGATCCTCTCTCTTTTTAACTGGGTCTCTCTTAAACAATTGATGTAAAATGTTAACATACTTGCAGATTAGTTGCTGGGGGAAAAAAAATATTTTTTTTAATCTTGACAGGACAATAAACCAAAAGAGGATGACAAAGTAAACCAGAAAGCCAGAATCTTATTTCACTCCTGTAGGTAAGTTCTATTATACTTCTCTCCAGTAATGGTAAATAATGTTGTATTCAAATCCATACTTAAAGGAAAAGTAACTTTTATTTTATTTTTTTTTACAATTTGAGCCTTATTTCGGTAATAAACAAGTTGTTTTACTCACCCATAGCACTTTGGTGTCATATGGAGAATTTCCGGAGATGTTTTAGATTAGCGTTAGGCTAACGCCGTTAGCCTAGTGCGACTTATAGCCATAGCTCGGGGCATTCCCCGAGCATTTAATATGCCCCGTGCGGGCTCCAATTAACACAAACTTTAGCACTTTTCAAATCATAGAAGCTCAATGTCTTTAGTCTACGATTTCGTTTGGTCAAAAGTGGCCTGTAATCCGAGATTTAGCCATAGTTTCGAGTAGATGAGGACGCCAGTGCGCATGCGCGGAGTGTGCTGTCAGCTCCCGGGACCCAAACATGGAACGCAAAGCTGTAAACTATGGATAAATCTCGGATTACAGGCCACTTTGGATTCAAACGAAATCGTAGACTAAGACATCGAGCTTCTATGATTTGAAAAGTGCTAAAGTTTGTGTTATTTGGAGCCCGCACGGGGCATATTACATGCTCGGGGAATGCCCCGAGCTATGGCTATAAGTCGCGCTAGGCTAACGGCGTTAGCCAAACGCTAATCTAAAACATCTCCGGAAATTTGCCATATGACACCAAAGTGCTATGGGTGAGTAAAACAACTTGTTTTATTACCGAAATAAGGCTCAAATGGTAAAAAACTTTACTTTTCCTTTAACAATAGTGGTCTGGGTCATTCCAGAATTGGAGGACATTTTACATCCCACCCATCAAATATTAAATAATAATCCACATATAAAATACTAAAACACACACACTAAAACATTCTGAGTGAATTTACTTGTCCTGAGACCAAATCTAAAAAATTAAAAAAAAAACTAGTAAGAGAAAAGAATGCTTGAAAATAGTTTTAAAAATACCAAATAAGTCTGTCCAGCAAAATGGCATTTTCCTCTTGTCCCACCCCTCTAATGACCAATCTGAATCTCAAATAAAACTGTTAAATTTAAATATCTTTTGCCATATCTTGTAACTGTGGGAACATTTGTTTTAGTAGACATAATATTTCAGTTAATAATTATTTGAACATGTGCCCCACAACATGCACGCAACCCTGTTACCATAACATTTTTAGCCTGGTAGAAGAAGAAAAAGCAGTGAACCACATGATACCCTGGACTTGACATCATCAAACAGTTTACCAAAAGAATGGGTAGAGCAAAGGTTTGTCTTCTTTTCTATTTTTTATATTTTTTACAACATAGTTAGCCTTGATTGGATGTCTCACTCTACCTCGTGCAACCCAATTATACATATGATCAGAATAAGACAATCCCCCCCCCCCCCTTTACTTACTTCCTTTACTACCCCAGTATTTAATTAAGACAGGAGACAAAACTAAGCCAGATAACTATCGGCCAATAAGTATATTGCCAATCATCTCAAAAACTGCAGAAAAATTGATTACTACACAGCTAACTGAACACCTAAATAATAGTGAAACTACTCTTCATCCTATGCAGTTCGGGTTTCGGAAGCATCACTCCACAGAGACAGCCACTTGCTATTTTCTAGAAAATCTAAAACAACTACTAGACCAGGGCGGCTTTGTGGGTGCTGTGTTCCTTGACCTGAAATGTGCTTTTGACACTATCAATCATACTGTCCTTCTTGACAAATTAACTTACTTTAACTTCTCTGGATGAAATCCTACCTGTCAGAGAGAAAACAAGTTGTACAGATTGGAAACTCACAATCAACTTTACTCACTTGCTCAGCTGGAGTCCCACACGGCTCAATATTGGGTCCAATTTTATTTAGTCTATATGTCAACAATTTACCAAATGTCATATCCGGCGCGACAACCGCCGTTCCATTCGATTTTTGTCCCCTGCACAGTTAAGACGTGGTCTGAACAGCGCAGTCGTTTCCATGGAAATCGGGGCATGGACCAAGTGTGCAAACATGCACGCTTCGCACACTTAAAAGCCCCAGCATGCACAGCGCGGCAGGATATATGACTACTATGGCCGTTTCCCAATTCAGTGACGGCACACTTGTTAGCGTCGTTGGAACGGGATGTGCGCCATATCCGGCGCGACAAGCGCCGTTCCATTCGTTTATTTCCCCCTGCACCGTTAAGACGAGCTCTGAACTGTGCCGTCGTTTCCATGGAAATCGGGGCGTGGACCAAGCGTGCAAACATGCACGCTTCGCACACTTAAAAGCCCCAGCATGCACAGCGCGGGAGGATATATGACTACAAAGACCGACTCGCCAGCGACATCCACAAGTGAGAGTTGCGACGTCACTATAAAATATACGTACTGGTTCACCTCACCTACAACTATGCTACATGAAACTCTTCATAAACTACGCTAAACATGTGTGACGGTAGCCGTAACGGCATAGTTCACGGCACCTGTATTACCGTTCACATGCTTTTCCCCTTACACTTCTATATTTCCTTTGCTGTTGTAATGCTGGATATTCTACAGTGTAGCCATGTCCAACGTTTACTCTAAGCCGCGCACTGCTCGCACATTCTCAGCGCACAAGAAAACTTATGCAGCGCACTGTAAATCAGGGATGGAAGAGCTTTTAGCGGATCTCCGCTTTTTATTCAGCCGCGGGGTCATTTTTTAAATATCTGCAAAGTGCGAGCCGCGCAGGGGGGGATCCAAGGAGCGCTCAGGGAGTTAGTGTGTTTGCTCAGACACATTAAAAATTAGGGGGAACATTGGCCATGTCCCAATTCCAGGTATTACTAGTCGCAATAGAATAATATTTTTTTCTTTAGGGAACAAGGAGCAGACCACCCGGCTCATTGAGCTGAGGCGGGACTTGTTCCATTTCGCAAACGGCCATGCGATAGACGTACTGCACTAAGGACTGAGCGAGTATGCGCCGCCTCGACTGCAGACCGAGACCACACTCAGAACCGTGCAGTCGCTGGATTGGGAAACGGCTTAGATGTGGTTGAACAGTTCAAATACCTTGGTGTAGTTTTTTACTCTAATCTAAGTTTTAAACAGCATGTAAAAAAAATTTCACATATAATTAAATTAAATATGTCAAACTTCAAACATATAAGACCTTATCTGATGACAGAATCAGCAAAGGTGTATATGCATGCCATGATCTTCAGCCACATTTCTTACTGCTATACCACTTGGTCTCATACATCAGAGGCCATCCTGAAGCCCCTAAAGTCCATCTTCAAAAAAACACTGAAAACACTTGACAAAAAGCATCTACAGTATCACTATTGTAATATCTTGAGTAAGTATAATATTTTGGATCTTGAAAGTTATCAGGTATTTATGGATACTTGCCTTGTTTTTAAAGTTTTAAATGGACTCGCTCCTCCACCATTAATGGATTTTATAAGTAAAAAAAACCTACTAACCGAGTTAACACGAGAGCACTGACCAGAGGAGACTGTAACATACAGGGATGCAGGAACAAATTTGGCCAAATGGTGACGTCTATTAGAGGATCACAGTCATGGAACTCATTACCTGCTCATGTGTGGATCCTTCTCAACCTTCAAAAACACGCTGAAACATTGGTTGAAATATAATCAAAATTGCTCACACAGGTAGATTATCTTCTTCCCGGGGCCTTTTAAACTCTATTGTTGTTAACTTGCCGTCATGTCTATGTGCACTTCTGTTTCTTTTATGCGTTTCTCTAAATGTTCTTTGTTCTGACCTGCCTTACGACAACGGATGTAAAGTAGCTATTGAGCTAATTCCGGCATATTTACATTGTTGCTTTTTGTTGTCATGTTGATTAATGTGCATTGTCCTAATTCAAATAAATAAATAAATAAATAAATAAAATGCAAAGTAAAAGTTTTTCCTTTTGATTAGTAGCAACAGCTACCTAAACAGCTACTCTACTCCTGAGATAAAGCTAACATTAGTGCAGATTTGCAACCCTGTTACCTGCAACCCTGTTACTGTGATTAGAGTAAAAAATAAAAAATGTACCATTGATCCATAAGCTGTGCTAATGAAGCATTTGATTATTACCTATTATTGATGAATATGCAGCAGAAAATCAGAAAGGTGAAGGTTTATTTTTCAAGAATTTTAAAGCCCAAATGTCCTCCATTTCTGGAATGACCCGTCTACTAGGTGAATAACTAGACAATCTTGTGCAGACATTGAAGAGAATGTAAAGAAAATAACTGCAAAGATACCAAGAAGCCTAAGTAATTGAGATTTTAGCTTTAAATCCTATTATACTGTACACATACTCCTCTCCAGTAATGGTAAATAATGTTATATTCAAATCCATACACAACAATAAAGAAGCTGTCTAAGATACAAATACCAAGTGCATTTTTAGACCTAGGTAATTAAGACTTTAGCTAATCTTTAATCTTTAATCTAAAATGTCAGTATTGAACTGAGGCTCCAATATTTATCTTACCTTATTATCTCTTTCTCTTTGTCTCTCCTTAACTTGGTCATTTTTTCATTTGCTGAGAGGTACAGCTTCCTTTGTTCCTCCTCCATTTGCTGTTTTTGGTCATTCATAACTTTCTCTAGCTGTTTGTTGGTCAGATGCTCCTGTAAAGAAATGTGTAAACTGATTTTTTCCTAGGTAACAGTTAAAGGGTGATGATAAAATTGGCCATGACACTACCTGGTGGACCTGCATGAGCTGTTTCCTCTCTTCTTTTTGTTGTTCTTGTACTCTCTTCTGCTCCCAAAGATGGAGCTCATGAAGTTGCTGTATTTCGTCCCCTTCCTGTTTCTTTAGTTGCCTCGTGTGTTCTCTCTCCAACTCATTTTTCCTCATTCTGAAAAGGGCACCATGAACATAAACAGTGGTGGAAGAAGTACTCAGGACACATAACAGAGCAAAAACACTCAAGTAATAGTATAATAGGAAAAAATCTACTGAAAGGTGCATTGTGTAACTTTTTTGATTTGTAAGGAATGTTTCACAGTACGGCATTAAACCTTTCTATTCTCATGGAGACCAAACTAGACCAAGTTACAAGTCAGATCTGTGGAGAGGCAACTGGCTCACAGTTCATCACAGAATGCCTGTTTTTCTAGGTATTTTGAGCTGTTAAACCACCTGTAATTGGATAAATGTAAAGTACTGACTGGCCACAGTACGTGCGGCTGCGCGGCTGTGAGTCAGAGGTGGTAGTCTGCAGCACTGGGGCCCCCCCAGGGAACTGTCCTCTCACCCTTCCTCTTTCACCATCTACACCTCGGACTTCACATACAACATGGACAGCTGCCATCTCCAGAAGTTCTTCGACGACTTGGCCATTGTGGGCTGTGTGTCTGAGGGGAGCGAGCTGGAGTACCGCACGGTTATCAGAGATTTGTGGACTGGTGTGGGCGCAACCACCTGAGCCTTGGCACCAGTAAGACAAAGGAGCTGGTGATCGACTTCAGGAGGAGACCACTACCTCACTCACCAGTGAACATCCAGGGGCAGGACATAGAGACTGTGGACAGTTTCAAGTACCTGGGTGTTCAGCTCAACAATAAACTGGACTGGTCCCACAACACCGACGCCCTGTACAAGAAGGGCCAGAGTCGCCTCCACCTCCTGAGGAGACTGAGGTCCTTTGGAGTGTGCAGGCCTCTGCTCAAGACTTTTTGTGACTCTGTGGTGGCCTCTGCTCTCCTCTACGCTGTCGTCTGCTGGGCCCCAAGCAGCACAGAGCGGGACAGGAAGAGACTTAATAAGCTGGTCAGGAGGGCCAGCTCTGTCCTGGGCTGTCCTCTGGACTCTGTAGAGGAGGTGGCTGAGAGGAGGGTGCTGGCCAAATTCACGTCCATTATGGATGACACCTCTCACCCTCTGCACCGGACTGTAGAGGAGCTGAGCAGCTCCTTCAGCAGCCGACTGAGGCACCCCCAGTGCAAGAAGGAGCGCTACCGCAGATCCTTCATCCCAGCCACCATCAGACTGTATAACTCCACTGTATCGTCCAAACATGCAATATCGTTTTTCCAACGTGCAATATCGTTTTTCAATACTCTCCTTGTTACTGTTTTATTATTATTACTTGTTCTATTATTACTTATTTTATTATTATTATTACTTATTTTTATTCTATTCTTGCCTGCATGCACTTTTCTTTCTTGTTCAAACTGTCCCTACCTGGAGCTACTGTGACAAGTAAATTTCTCCTGCGTGAGATCAATAAAGTCTTATCTTATCTTATCTTATCTTATCTTAGAGCTGTTTAATGTCATACTGTGGAACATTCCAAGTACAGCAATGACATATCCATAGAAACAAGAAGGTGACAGACCTCCAAGTTGTATTAAAGTACTCATTTAAACATATACCATACTTTTCAGACTAGAGAGCGCACCTGACTATAAGCCGCACCAACCTTTTTTTTTTAATGAAGATTTGTCCATATATAAGACGCACCTGACTATAAGCCACAGGTGTCCACATTGTAACTTGAGATATTTACACATTTTTTATTTTAATTGACGTAAATACCGGTACGTGCTTTTTTCGAACAGCGCCTATGGCAGTAACACGGCAGGAACACGGCAGTAAAACAACTGGAAAATGGCCAGCCTGTAGCCTCTGGAAGCCTTAATATAAAGTTTCAAGTTTAACCTTAAGGGTAAACCCCCTGAACTCGATCTCACGGAACTGTTGATACCTGTAGGAGATTTTAAGTGGCTAAAACAAGGCTTCATTAATTCATGAACTCATGTATTGAGTTCAAATGTCAAATGTAGTGAAGTAAAAATAAAAAGTATCCACTTTAAAATGTCCATAATTAAAGTACAGATACATACAGATACTTAACATACTTTGCAGGTGTGATGTCCTGTGTGTAATGTCCATATGTGTTTTTTTGACAGTGTCTGTGGAAACAAATTTCCCCTCGGGGACAATAAAGGTCTGTCTGTCTGTCTAAACTTCATTACATTCTACCACTGAACATAAATGAATCTTCCCCAATTTAAACATTCTGTGTGTGGAGTGAGGCACCTACTGATTCTTGAGTTCCTCTGCAATAATCAGATTCTGCTCTTTCTTTTGACGTGCTTTTTCCTCTTCTCGTCTCTGAGCTTCATCAGCCCGGGCCCTGGCTGCTTCCAACATGGTTTTGGCCACATCTTTCCTGGCATTCTTGATATGCTGTTTTAATTGAATCTGTGCCTCTCTTTCTTTAAGCACATGTGAAAGCAAGTATGCACCCTATAGGAGAGAGATGACAATATGACAAACCAATATTACACATTCGAAATATGTCATGAAAATGGCCCCACATGTAGGCCTTTGACTCGGTCTGTTTGGTAAAATAGCTGAGCTTTAGCCTTTTCTATGGCCTCCTTTCTCTTCTGCTCCTTGTAGTTGGCTTCTTCTATGTCAATTTGCTTTCTTTTCTCCTCCTCAATCTGCTGCCGAATTGCTTTTGCCTGCAGGGTCTTCTGCCTTTGCTCCTTGAGTAAACATAAAGGACAGCACAATTTAAATTAAGATTAAATTAGCTGATACAATCTGTGTTTGAAATACTCACTGCTATAGTGTTGCGCCAAAGTTTGACCGCCTCTTTTGACTGCAGATACAAGGCTTCTCTTCTCTTTGCCTCTTCTATTTTGCGCTCTTGCTCTCTGTCAACATTTTTTGACTCATCTTGTATCTTCATGAATTCAGATTTGGATAAGACTGTGACTTCACGTAGATCTGGTAATGGGATCATTGTGCTGGCTCTCTCATCTGAAGACCCTGGTGAAAAAATACAACAAAATGGATAATGTAGAGCAGGGGTGCTCACACATTTTCAGCATGCGAGCTACTTATAAAATGACCAAGTCAAAAAGATCTACCTACAACAAAAATGCAAATCATTTATTTATTTATAAATATATTGACAATTCTTTACATGTACAATGCCTGTTGATGTACCTTACATGACTTAATTTACATTGTGTACATTTTTTTGTCATTACCTTACTCTTACATATTTACCAAATGTATGTTGTGACAAACAGATGCATTTGTGCACGTTTATTAGGCAAAATTCAATCACATGTCGTGGTAGGCCTGCTCTGTACGGACACTGTAACATAAATTTAGATAAGTTTTTGCTTTGTGTTGTCCGTGGCTCCAGACGAGCGCAGCCCCGCACATGGGATTAACTATTGCTAACGGCAGCGGCCGTGATGAAATATGATCGCACTCATCTCGAGACCAAGACCGGTGATGAGTACTACGACACTGCGATCTACCCACACTGCCTTGGCGATCGACTGGTAGATCGACGTATTGAGCACCCCTGATGTAGAGTATCTTGTGTAGTTACTAGCCTGACCATAACTTAAGTAGCCTGGTGTCTTACTTTCAGTTTACACAGCAGGTAATGCTAATGTTAAGATATCTGGAGTTAAAACCAAATTGTTTAACACTATGCTAACAAACATTACCTTTTGTATCAGATCCTTTTCGACGCTCACGTTCCTTCATCATTGTTTGAAGAAAAACAATAACAAGAACAAAAGACAAATTTTGTAAGTCAAACTCTAGTTGCCCACAACAATGAAGACCCCATTTGTTGTGTGGTAACCTAGCAATGGCTTCAGAGTGACTAGAGACACTAGAGAGGACTTTGCCATGGTAACCTACAGTAACTGACATCCATCCTGTTCAAGCAGCCATATTCAGACTGTATGGTCCACTCTAACACATCAACAAAGCCTACCATGTCAACAAAGTAATCATAAATACAGCAGAAAGGTGCACTATTGTAAGTTCTTAACTTAAATCTTCTAACCACATGTTTGACCCACATTGTTTGGGTTTGATCAAGTATTTCCATGTTTTGTTAAGCCCATATACCCCTACAAATAGGTGTGAAATAAATTGATGAATAACTTTAGTAACTCTACCAAACATTGTTCAATTAAAGTGTGTAATTTTCTGGGGGTGGAAAGTCACCTGTATGATTCCAATGAAAATGGAAAATCATACTTAAAACCATACTTTCAACATTGTACATTTCAACTTGTAACATTATAGCCAAAGGAACACTATTGGAAACAAGCAGGACCATATAAGAGTCAGGTTTGTGGAGATTTAAGCCAGCTCAGAGTAAGGATGCATGTTTTTCTGCTTTTCAGATCAATAAAAACATGCTTTTATTTCATTTTATTTTTTGGCAAAAAAAAAGGTGATATACTGTGATGAAGACTTTTTGGAGTTTCAAAGAATTACAATGCATTTAAACAAAATATCCATCTAGTGAAGAGGCTGCATTGTTTCACAGGAGGGAGGTGGGACCACATCTTGTATGAAATTAGTCACAAGTCACTGGCCCACAAGTCCTTTGCTGTGTATTTATACAGCTACCTAAACAGCTTGCATAACCTTATATTATTGACCCATATCAGTTACAAACAAGTCTACACGTATTTTATTCTGCTCAACACATCATCTGTTAATTCTACAAAGTTCCAAAGCCTTCTCTAATGTAGAGAATCAGGGTATTTATGTTTTGAGGAAAAGCACCGTGTCCAGGGTTAAAGTCAAAGCCAAATCTCAAAAATCTATTTTATCCAGTCACATTTCAAATCATTAAAAAGAAACAAGTCTGGCTCAAGTCCAAATGTGTGGACTTTCAACTCCACAGATTGTTATGTATGACCTCTCCATGGGGTTCAGATAGACAACCGGCCCATCCTGGACATGTTCCTGCAGAAGCCCATGGGCCTGCTGTCTCTGCTGGACGAAGAGAGCCGCTTCCCTCAGGCCACTGACCACACCCTAGTGGGTAAGTCCAACCACTGACCACACCCTAGTGCAGTGTTTCCCAACCTTTTTTGTCTTGTGTACCCCCTGAGCCTTTTTGTCATACCTTGAGCACCCCCTCACTCATACATGTTGATAATTCTCCAAAAGTAGAACGTGACACAACAAATTATTACATGAAAATCATTTTATTCATCTCCTCTTTGAAAATTTAATTCTCAGGCATTTTCTCTCTTTTCTTTAACTCAAATTTACTCAAATTAGAATTAAAATGTCCTAGAATTAAACACTAGGGCAGTGTTTCCAGGTACAATTACCCCTGGTTGGGAAACACTGCCCTAGTGGGTAAGTCCATCTACTGTTCACACCCTAGTGGGTAAGTCCAACTACTGACCACACAGTTAGATAGATAAATACTACTACTACTACTACTACTACTACTACTACTACTTCTACTACTACTACTACTAGTACTACTACTACTAATAATAATACAGTAGTCATTAAATGTATAAAGATGTGCTGGCATGTGGAACAAAGGACTTCCAGAGTCAGTCCATGGAGCAGGACAGGGACAACAGCCTGTCCCCAAAGATGCTCTTCTGTACGGTGAGGGTGCAGAGGATGGACAGGAGCTTGTTTAGGGTCCTCTCCTCAGCCACAGATGTGAGTGAGTCCAGCTCTGCACCCACTACAGAACCTGCTTTCCTCACCAGCTTATTCAACCACACAGCGTCCTTCTTCTTGAGGCTTCCTCTCCAGCAGATCACAGCGTCACACAGAGGATACTGGAGCTCTAGTAGAACATCAGCAGGAGCTTTTGGTAGATGTTAAAGAACTTCTGAGAAAGTACAGCCTGCTCTCTCCCTTTCTGTAGAGCAGTTATATATTGTATGTAGAGTAAATTATGTAATCTTTTGTATATTTATTTTTTTAATTATAATTGTATTCAAATTAACTGCTTAAGTCTTTTAGAGAGCCCCAATGTAATGATTCAAATGTCTTTCTTGATTATTAAAGATTATTTATTTTGTGACATTTTATGTTTCCTATGGCTGCGACTGGATTTTGAAAGCATCTGCATTGCCTTGCTAGTTTTCTGTGTCACAGGTCCTTTGCAGATTAGTCTGAGTTTAAAAAAAAAAAAAAAAAGGTGATGAGTAAAATATTTGCAGACCACAGCCTGTCATGTGCAGTTTAATGAGTCAGGTGATCTCCATTTTAACAAATGAAGCCCCACAGTGTCTGTAGAGATCTCGGTCAACTGCAACAAGGTTGTACTAAAAAAAAAATAATAATAATTTAGCCTATATTGTTGCTACTGCCGTCTACTTAAGCTACTGCAAGTTAATTAGAATAGATAGTATTATGAGGCTATGATTTTGATTGTAATGTTGATTTTTTTTTTTTTTTTTCTAGGCCTATGCGTTTTTTAACATGAGAATAACCATGAGAAGTCATGAATTAGAATGACCATAGATGATTATTCGACATAAGAAATCAGAATTGCTTACACTGGCTACGGTACTTTAAATTAAACCTATGGAGGATATATTGCTGTGCTCATGCCACAGTTTATTGGTAAATTGCCGAATGAACGCAGGGTGCGCATCATGCGCATTGTGGATTCCAGTTAACATGGCGCGTGGGAGGCGGGCATATTAGTGAGGGGCAGGGTTTGTCACTCAGGACATTCAAAAGCAGCCGAGGGAAAGCTGAGCTCTGTGTCCATCATCTGCTCATCAGCCGTGCATCTCACTGAGTTACTCATCATCAACGCGACCACCGTCAAAGCAAAGGAGAAAATGGCTTCTTTTTGCATCAAGTCGGTGCTCATCAGTGAGAGCGTGGACCCGCGCTGCAGGACCATCCTGGAGGAAAATGGCATCCATGTGACGGAGAAACAAAACATGAAAAAAGAGGAGTTGATAGCTGAGCTAAAGGTACGACTACTATGTGATTACATAATTGCAGTTGTTTTGTGGGTTTCTTATTTATCTATAGCTTGGCTTAAAGGTTGCATAACATCGTCATGCTGCTTGGTGCAGATGTTAACAATGAAACATTTTAATGTATAGGCTACGTGCAATGCGCATTTTTCTAGTTCACCATTTGCCATGGAAGACCCATGTACGCCGTCCACGCTTCCCTGTGCCGGTACCGGCTGAGCTGAGCAGATGTGAAAGTTGCCTGTAGTTGGTACCGCCCCCTTGGGTAGCTGATGCAACTCATCCCTGACTTTGCTTTCATGATCTCCTTCTCCTCCACACACAAAATGCATACAAATACTTGTTTAAATGTAACAGTTAACTCATATCATCCCTCATTCGTCCAGGAGAGGAGCGAATACCTTTGAAACCTTCCTGTTATGTTTTTAATTATTACTTTTGTAAAAAAAACAAAAAAATCAAACAGCAACTTGTTATCATTTTAGGATTATGATGGCCTTGTGGTTCGATCTGCAACAAAAGTAACAGCTGATGTTATCGATGCTGCCAGTAATCTAAAAATCATTGGAAGGGCTGGAACTGGAGTTGATAATGTAGATGTCGATGCTGCTACAAAAAAGGGCATTATTGTTATGAAGTAAGTGAGCACTCTGCCATAAGAACAGCACTGGGAAAATACAGGATTTACATTGTGAAACATTTTCTTCAGCACACCAAGTGGCAACACCATCAGTGCGGCCGAGCTCACATGTGCCCTCATTATGAGCCTCTCAAGGTATATTTCTGATTAAACCCTGCAGTGAAACTGTGCAAAGACTCACGTTTCCTGCTTTTTTTTCAGGCATGTCCCTCAAGCTGCGATGTCTATGAAAGCTGGAAACTGGGACCGCAAAAAGGTGAGCAGAAAATACTTACTGCCCCATTTTAGAGACTGTTTGTAGAGGGCAGTGAGCACACAACGCAGTTACCACTGCATGAACGATTCCATTGTCCAGTGACTCCTCAGTGCTCTAATGGGGCACATAACCTTCTGTATTTTTTTTTTATAATTTGGCTTCTTTTACATAGTGAGTTGTATTTATTTTTTATTTGCAGTTTATGGGTGCTGAATTGTATGGAAAGGTACTTGGAATTGTAGGACTTGGGAGAATAGGAAAGGAAGTGGCCTCAAGAATGCAGTCATTTGGCATGAAGGTAAGCTGTAGTTACCTCACAACAAGAATGCTCACTTGACTTTAAGCTCAAACTGAATCGCCTTTTAGACCATTGGCTATGACCCAATCACCCCTCCGGAGGTTTCTGCCAGCTGGGGGGTGGAGCAGATGTCTCTGGAGCATTTATGGCCCCAGTGTGACTACATCACTGTGCACACGCCGCTCATGCCCTCAACTGTCGGTATGTTGTTGTTTTTTTGTTCAAGGTGTTTTTATTGAGCATTCAGTTAGATGTATAATTTCAAACACATTACAATAATATTTTTATGCCAAACCCCAGAACAAACCCACCCTGTTGCACCATAAAAGAAAAAAAATATTTTTATATACATATATACACAAATATTACTTACTGAAGTAATAATACTATTACTCTTTTGAAATAAGTGGGGGATCAACATCTTTGATCTTGCTCAAAATGGGTTGCATCAGTTGGTATGTTTTAACAAAGATTTTTTAATTATTTTTTATGGCCATAAGCATTATTACAAACTTGTTTTTAAGAAAATCATGACATTTTGAAAGTACTTTTGTCTAAACACACAGTTATTGTGTTTTTAAAGGCCTCCTCAATGACGAAACATTTGCCAAATGTAAGAAAGGGGTGAAAGTTATTAACTGCGCTCGTGGTGGCATCATTGATGAAGCAGCACTGCTCAGAGCTTTGGAGTCTGGACAGTGTGGAGGAGCAGGGCTTGATGTCTTTGTTGAGGTGTGTATACTCACTTTGTTCGTGCATAAACCATTATTTAGACGAAAAATTAACTTAAACATAATGTAATCTCACAGGAACCTCCAAAGGACCGTGCGCTGGTGAATCATCCAAATGTAATTGGCTGTCCACACCTCGGAGCCAGTACTAAAGAAGCACAGGCACGATGTGGGCAAGACATCGCATTACAGATTGTGGACATGGTTAATGGCAAAAACCTGATTGGAGCTGTAAGTTCTACCCAAAGCAAGGATTTAACTCACAAAGAATAATGAATGAAGTGAAGCATAAGAATAAATCTGCATTTTAATTTTGTAGGTAAATGCCCAGGTTTTGGCCAGCACTTTCTCCCAAGAATCCCAGGACCTGATTAAATTTGGGGAAGCTATCGGATTAGTGCTGCAGGCTTGTACTACTTCGAGGAAACCATACAGTAACCTTAGGATTACAACTCAAGGTAGCTCAACTTGAATTACTTGTTTGTTGAAACTCATTTGCGTTTTAAAGGGAAATACAACAGCAGGTTAAACACTAGCTCCATCTTGTGGTATTTTTATGGAACACTACCTCCACGGTACATAAATCGCATTTGAATTGTCTCTCCTTGATTTGTCTCCTCGATCCTCCATTTTTCAGCTATCAATGTGTCATTTTAAGTGGTGTCCCAAAGAAAACTACAATAGTAAACATGAGGAAGGCTTTAGGAGCAGACATCAGATAAAATAATTAGTGCTGTCAGGCGATAAAAAAAAAAATCTAATTACAGTATTTGTATTTAATCTAATTAATCGCATTTTAAGAGTGTGTGAGAGAGAGAGAGATTGTGAGTGAGTGAGTGAACGAGCAAACGGACGAACCCACTTTGCGATTGCGGCCCCGTTTACACGTATCTGGGTATTTTGAAAAGTGAATATTTCTCTCCCTCAGTTTTCCACTGGTATTTTTAAAAACGGAGACATTTCCCTTCATTTGTACCTTTAGTTTACACAGAAACGGCGAATTCACTTCTGAAAATGAAGGAGAACGCTCTGCAAGCCAATCAGAATCACACTTTTGGTGCGTCAGCTGCCTAAAACTCAGTTTTCCACAGATTACATGCAAACGCGAAACCGGAGTTTTCCAAAATCTTCACTTTTGCCGGAGTTTTTAGAAAGAATCGTTTTCAGAGGAAAAATCTCTGTTTGTGTGTAAATGAAAGGCACAAACGAAGGGAAAATCTGTTTTTACAGATACCTGGGTATGTGTAATCGGGGCCTGAGTTTGTCAGTTTTCAAGTGGTCGCTTTGCTCATTCGTTTCCCAAATTCTGCGAGCGTGGTTTGGTGGATTGTTGAAGTGCGCTCACACTAGCTGTGTCCCAATTCAGAGTGCACGGGTCGGAGCGTGGTTTGAAGGGGGCTCAGACTGCAGTCAAGACTGTGCATACTTGCTCAGCCCTGAGTGCAGTCCGCGGACTGCATAATCGTCTGCGAAATGCAACAGGTCTCACAACTATGGGAAGCAGCCGCTGACTTCATTTTCTCCTGTAGAAGAAGTAGCGCGTGGTGCATCCTGGGATACGAGTGCGCAAAGCATGCATTTTCGCATGGGCTTCAGACCGCGTGTTAACTGTGCATGGGACACATGCACACATGGGACACATCGCGCCGGATGTGACGCACATGCCCTTCAAACCACGCTCCGAACCGTGCACTCTCTGAATTGGGACACGGCTACTATCACCAGTAACAATGGAACTTGTCCAGACGTGTTTATCGTTCAAATGATCCGTCAGGCTGGAGCAGCTTCGGTGATCGGAAAATTCTTTTTGACAAAAGCTACAAATCACCGTGTTCTTGTTGATCGTCCTGTCTTCGTTCTTTTTATAAATAAACTTGCCGTTCAGCCCTGGCAGCGATTTGCTTGTTGTACGCCAAATTTAAAATGAACTATGAACTCTTATGGTGGGAAAGGAAGAAAACTGCCAACTTTTTAATGAGTACATTGAGGTGGAAATGGTGTATTAAATATGTTGTAAATAATTCTGCTTGTGTTCTGTGTTAAGGTGACTGTATGAAGTCATGCTCTGGTTATATGGCTTCAGCTGTACTGGTGGGATTGTTTGGAAATGAATCCAACAGTATTAACCTCATAAATGTTCTGAACCTCGCCAAGGATTTTGGGATGCAGGTATATCAATGAAAACAACTGGGTGGATTTCCATGTATTTGCTTAATTTATTAAGTGTACCTGTTTCTAGGTGGCCCAAACTCACATCACATCAAACGGTGTTGTTGGATCTTGTGAAGTGGAGATCTTGGCCGATGGTTGCATCTTTAAAGCAACTGGTTCTGTTCAAAGTGGTGTTCCTGTCCTGTTGAAACTGAGTGACAGTGTCTTTAGACAGCCTGTGTCTCTCACCGGGAATCTGCTGTTCTTCAAGTCCTCAGCCAGTCCTCAACTTCTATCATCTGTGGCTGGTAAGAAAATTGTCACGATTAGTAAAAATGATGCAAAATCTACCACTGTAACATGGCAGGAGGCTTACAAATAGGATGTTGTCCAATGCTCCCTGCCACTAGATGGAGGCATTTTTGTCATGGTGCAGTATTTACTGTGATATGAAAAGACGTTCTAGTGCATATAAAAGTATTATGTAATATTGGGAGACTCATACTTTAATATACAAAGCATTTTAGTGTCTTCTACCACTCTATTTTATAGTGAGCAATCCATTCCTTTCATGTCCTCTGGGCATACAGACTGTCTCTGGGACAAAAATAAATATCCATTAGGGCATGGGGGTTTGATTCTTTTGTATTGTACGTTTTTTCCTCACTAAATGGATGAAATGTGGTGTTTGTTTTTACCCAACAAAACCTTTTATAGTAGTGTTCACGGAAGCCTTTTACATTGTCTCTTTTTGCCTTTTGTTTTTACAGGAGTGCTCATCACAGAAGGAGTGCAAATAGAGTCCTTCAGTGCTCCTGTGAACCACTTGGGGGAGCAGTGGTATTGTGTGGGGGTGTCAAATCTGCTCAAAGATCTTAATGTTTTGAAACCTTTAGTTACAGATGCAGCTCAAGTCACCCTTTAGGTCAGGTTGGTTTCACCCTCTTACCCTCTGGAATAGTCTATAATGTTGTTTTTGGGGAAACTAAGCTACCGAATTCATGTTAATTTTATCATTGGACCATTTGCTGTTTACAAAATTCTTGTTTGTGATGTTCAGCTTTCAGAGGTTTACATGTGGGCAATAGAAGTAAAATGTTAATGTCTCACACAATAGTTTTTTAAGCAGAAATAAACTAATATGAAACTATTTTACCTCATGTATTTATGACTCTATTACTTGTGTGATCTCCAGTTGGAACACTGGATCATTTTTCACTTCAGAGGTTAATATTGTGCTGCATTATTTTGGACTGTAGGGAAGCTGGCCCAATGTGGTCAAAGTTGGAGGCAGACTTATAACAAAAATGTCTTACCAGACAAATTTATTAAAAGATAACTTTGGTTGCTAAATGTAAATATCTTGATTAGAAAATAAACCGTTTAAAGGACTAAACAGAAAATAAGTAACTTAAAACAGTGTCACATGAGAATTATTGGTATTATCACCCCCCTTTTTTAAACTCCAAATCACTGCAAGCTCTTAATAGGTTTTACTTTTCTTAATCTTGGTCTACTGAACCATCATTATTTACTGGTGATAAGTTGTACACTTGCCCACCAAATTGTAATATTGATAGTTTATTTACAATAATTTAGAGCCTATATTAATGATTGTGCACAATACTGGTAATCCTCCTTGTTAGGATTAGGTAAAGCCTTGACCACACCACACTGGAAATGGGTGGAAAACACCATAGCAACGACGTGAATGGGGTTGAAAACATGAATAGAGAACAGTAGCTGCTTGTTGTGCCTTTTTAAAGAAGTCCTCATTTGTTTAAGATTTGTATTCTGTAAGTGATGCCCGGTCAATCACTATGCCTCTGTGCACTACTGTTTCATCTGATATGTAGTATGTAGTGTAGTTGGGTTCAGATCATGTCCTGAACAGAATATTGACTGGGTGAATCCTTTCAATGGTCTCTTGGTTTTATCAAGGACCTGTGAAGCAGAAGAGCAGAGGAAGAGGGGGAGGAGGGGGGTCTGGACGCTGGACACAAATAGACTACCAAAATAGGATAGAGCAGCTTGCGACCGTCTTGCACCCGTGAGCTATATTGAGCGCGCAGCACAACAAACGTGGACGACAATTGTGTTTGACTTATTCATGGACATCGTCTCACAGGTATGTTTACTATATGATTTCATTGAATAGAATCTTGTGATGCGCATCTACTCTTTTACAATTACGCATAATGAATTGCTACGTTAAACATCAACAAATGGCAATATGAAACTATGATCTTTCTTACGTGATCTCCGTTATAACACGTAATGTCCCCCCACAGATACAATGTCACATAAGCCGACGGATGTTTACGCTTACGACTACATCGACAGCGCGCATCCCAGTGAGCTGCTGGATACCCTGAGACACTTCTACCTCACCGGTGCCTTTACTGACGTTACGCTACAATGTGTGGAGTCCGGACAGGTGTTTCACTGCCACAAAGCGGTGCTGTCAGCCCGCAGCTCCTATTTCAAAGTGATGTTTACGGCCGATATGAAGGAGAGATCCGACAGTGTGATCAAACTGTCTGGTGCGCGCTGCGGGGTTCTGGCGGATTTGGTTAACTACGTTTATACAGCCCATGTGCGCATCACAGAAGACAATGTTCAGAGTTTACTGGAGGCTGCAGATTTATTCCAGTTCATTTCAATAAAACGGGCCTGTGAAGAGTTCCTTGTGCGCCTCCTGGATGTTGATAATTGTTTGGGAATGCACGCTTTTGCTCAGCTGCACCTGTGTCACAGTTTGGAGCGGGAGGCTCAGAGGATGACGCTCAGCAGGTTTTCAGATATCATACAACAGGAAGAAATGCTAGACCTGGACCTCGAGAGGATGAAAACATTTTTATTGGGTCACCGCTTTGGGGTACAGTCAGAAGACATGATACTGGATGCAATCACGAAATGGATATGCCACGATATTAATAGACGCGTTCAGTTTATTGGTGACCTATTACGCACCATTAATCTAGATTTGGATGAGAACTGTAGTAATGCCACTTTTGAGGCACATGGACAGCTTTTACTTGTTAATGAGGAAACCGTGAAATCTTTGATCATACAAGCAGCAAAGTCAAGCATCGAGGGTCTACTCCCAAAGAGAAAAATGTCTTCTCAAAATATGTACCTCGTCGGAGGATATTACTGGCATCCTTTATGTGAAGTTCATATTTGGGATCCGATAAATAACACGTGGATACAGGGGAAGGACATGCCCGACCCTGACAGAGAGAGTTACAGCGTGAGTTTACTGGGAGCAAATATCTACGTGACTGGAGGTTACAGAACTAACACGGTGGAGGCCCTGGATGAGGTCTTTGTTTATAACTGTGATGGGGACGAATGGACTCAGAGTTGTTCAATGATAACAGCCAGATATTACCACTGCTCCGTGGCGCTGCATGGATGTATTTATGCAATAGGGGGCTACAGGGGAGGTTCCCCAGAGAAAGACTGCGAGTTTTATGACCCCTTAAAAAAACAGTGGTTCCCAGTGGCCCAAATGATTCAAGGTATGTGGAGCAATTGGAATGTTCTTCCATGTACTGTAAGATATTGCATAATACATTACTAGTCACAATAGGCTATAGCCCTATTCTGTAGGGCTGTAATTACGGACCGGGTCAGTGGGGCCGGCGTCCAGAGGCCCAAGGGTCCAGGGGCAGATGCCAATGCCAATTGTGATGTCAGAGGGCCTCTATTGTCTAGGATCTTATGACTATTCACACTGTTCTAGGGCATATCTGAAGAGAACTGAGAGAGAAGGGTGATATGAATTGGGGGGGACGGCAATCAGAGGGCCCCCTGGGCTATGGGGGACGGCAGCCAGAGGGCCCCTGGGCTGGCCCTGCTGTAGTGCCTCTCGTGAATACTCCTAAGTCGGGGGGAACTATAAGTCAAAGTCAAAGTGTACTTTATTGTCAATTCACTATGTAACAGACATTACACAGAGGACTGAAATTGCATTTCACCAGACACCAAATTGCAATTTAAACAAAAAAAAAAAAAAACACAAACACACACAGAGCTACACTCATGGACATGAAGTGTACATAGGCATCAACAATAAATAGACATAAGACATATAGGCACGCATATACTCTTCCAACAAGAAGGAAAGTTCGAGGTGGGATGAAATGTGCAATATGTAAGGTGCAAAAGTGGTAGAGGTAGAATGAAATGTGCATAATCTGATAAACAACAAAATGATTAATTTGGTGTTTTCCTTTTACTTTATTAGAAACATAAAATGCAAGATTCTACAGGTGAAGTTTAGTGAGAATTTATAACAAATCTGTATCAAGTTTGGAACTGAGGAAAAAAGCTTGATGAAAAAAATGCAACATAAAATAGGCCTTCTTCCTCTCTAATAGTTCACATTCACACTAAATCTTCTCTTGTAACTCCACATTACATTGGTATGTATGATATTGCTTCAAAGGGGAACTATGTACTTTTAGTCTCCATGGAGGTGTCATTGCTTTAACTGGAATATTCCACAACGTGTAATAAAAATTCATTCATCTCCATGGGGATAAGCAGACCGAACCTAAGGTCAGGTGTGGAGAGATGGCACCCGCTGTGAGAATAAATGTTCTTCAAGGTTGATTATTATTGGGCGGCAGTAGCTCAGTTGGTAGAGCATTTGTCCACTGATCCAAAGGTTGGCGGTTCAAATCCCGCTCTTGACATAAGAAACATCAGTGGTTGAGCGGTCAGATCCACTGACCTATGATTCCAGCTCCCACAGATTAATGCTGCCGTTGTGTCCTTGGGCAAGACACTTAACCCACCTCGCCCCCAGTGTCTGCGTACACTGGTGTGTGAATGTGTGTGTGAATGGGTGAGTGGTTCCTTGTTGTAAAGCACTTGAAGGTGGATAAGCGCTATATAAAGATGTTTAATGTTCCCCATTCCCCATCGAAAAGTTACATAGTGCACCTGTAAACAAGAACTAAAAAGAAACTGGCATTGATTTTGTATTTTCAGGTGTTGGAAATGCCACAGCATGTGTAATGGGAGATAAGATCTATGTGACTGGCGGCCATTATGGATACAGAGGTAGTTGCACCTATGAAAAAGTCCAGGTTTTTCGACCCACTGTGAACGAGTGGAGTGTTATTACCACAAGTCCTCATCCAGGTAGGTAACAAATAAGAAATTAATTTTGACCAACAGCTTTCTAACCAAAATCTGTCTTGCTGTTTTCCATGTAGAGTATGGCTTGTGTTCAGTGTCTCTCAACAATATCATGTACTTGGTGGGAGGACAGACCACCGTGGCGGACTGCTACAGCCCAGACAGTAACAAGTGGAAAACAATTTCAGAGATGAAAGAGCGCAGAATGGAGTGTGGGGCTGTGGCCATAAATGGTTGTATTTATGTAAGCGGGGGATACTCCTATTCAAAAGGTACTTATCTCCAGAGCATTGAGAAGTATGACCCTGAACTGGACTCATGGGAGATTGTGGGTACTCTGCCCAGCCCCACAAGGTCTCACGGATGTGTTTGTGTTTATAATCTTTAGTTGTTTATGATAGCATGAGGTGTGGAACTTTTTCTAATCTTCTTGGTGCCAATTTAAATCATGTTAATTAATAAATTCTGATTCACAAATTAAAGGTAGGATTTGTTATAAATGTATGAATGAATATACCTTAGTATTTATATATGTTTACTCATTTAGTAATGGCCTTGATAAAGTTGATAAAGTCATCTGTGCTGAAATCTGTCCACAAGGTTTCAATGATGTAATGACTGGAGCCTATTAAACACATGGGGGCTAACAAACTTGTGACAAACAACTGGAAGGATGTTTTATTGTCAATGTTAAAAAATTAATTCTGAATTGTCCTGAGGCAGAATTCTTTTTTTTCCCCTGAATTGTCCTGAGGCCAGTCGAGTGTGAAGCAACTGGGCTGGGATGAGGATCAGCTCCTCCAAATCAATCCGAGGCCATGATTCTTGACCGGAAAAAGGTGGCTTGCCCTCTTCAGGTGGGTGGAGAGTCCCTGCCTCAAGTGGAGGAGTTCAAGTATCTCGGGGTCTTGTTCACGCGTGAGCAGAGGATGAAGCGTGAGATTGACCTGCAGATTGGTGCAGCATCAGTGGTGATGCGGTCGCTGTACCGGACCGTTGTGGTGATGAGGGAACTGAGCCGAACGGCAAAGCTCTCGATTTACTGTCAATCTACATTCCTACCCTCACCTCTGGTCATGAGATTTGGGTAATAACCGAAAGGACAAGATTTTGGATACAAGCGTCCGGAATGAGTTTCCTCCGCAGAGTGGCTGGGCGCTCCCTTAGAGATAGGGTGAGGAGCACACAGGAGGAGCTTGGAGTAGAGCCGCTGCTCTTCCATGTCAAGAGCTGAGGTGGCTCGGGCATCTGTTCCAGGCATGTCCCACTGGGAGGAGGCCCCGGGGAAGACCCAGGACACGCTGAAAGGACTATGTCTCTCGGCTGGCCTGGGAACGCCTTGGGGCATCCAGGGGTGAAGGAAGCCTGGGAGTCTCCCTGCTTAGACTGTTGCCCCCGTGACCCAGCCCTGGATAAGATGGATGGATGGATTGTCCTGAGGCCTTCTAACCATAATGACATGGCGAGGAGACCAGAAGATTCCTCAGCAGTAAAATTCCATCACAACCTTAGAGCTTTAGATTAGTACTTTAGATGTTTTTAATTTAGGTGTCATTTATCATACTGTGAGTGAATACATGGACAAAAACATACAATAGCATATTCAGGGTTTTACAATAAATTAAATACGAACGCCAGTTGACTGTGTGTAGACCTTATACAGTCTATGGTGGAGACGGAGCAAATGTCTCTTGAGTCTGAACCTCATCTTTGTGCAAATGATGTAGCTACTTCTTGGAGTAGTTTTCTTGCACCAGACCTGCTTATATTGCAGTAATATATTTTACTGTGTGCAGTGCTCTTATTTGAATGAGAGTTTGACTTACTAACCACTGTAACCCTCATATCTATGGGGGCGCCACTTTCTGGGTCATTCCAGAATTGGAGGACATTTGGGCTTTAAAATTCTTGAAAAATAAATCTTAACTTTTCTGATTTTCTGCTACATATTCATCAATAGTAGGTAATAAACTATCAAAGGCTGGATTAGCTCAGTTTACAGTCAATGGTACAATTTTTATGATGTATTGATTGATGTAGTGCAACCCTGTTACTCTAATCACAGTAACAGGGTTGCAGGTAACAGGGTTGCAAATCTGCACTAATGTTCGCTTTATCTCAGGAGTAGAAGCTCGCTGTTTAGCTGTTACTGCTAATCAAGAGGAAAAACTTATTTATGCAAATATTCTTATTCTAATCATTTGCATAACAGGGTTGCATGAGGTAGCGTGAGACATCCAATCAAAGCTAACTATGTTATAAAAATATGAAAAATAGAAGAGAAGACAAACCTTCGCTCTGTCCATTCTTTTGGAAAACTATTTGATGATGTCAAGTCCAGGGGATCATGTGGTTCACTGCTTTCTATTTCTTCTACCAGGCTAAAAATGTTATGGTAACAGGGTTGCGTGCATGTTGTAGGACACATGTTCCATGAATAATAATAATTATTTGAAATATTATGTCTATTAAAACAAATGTTCCCACAGTTACAAGAGATGGCAATGAAACAAATAATACAAAAAATAAATTTTAATTTGATTTTAACTGTTTTATTTGAGATTCAATTTGGTCATTAGAGGGGTGGGACAAGAGGAAAATGGCATTTTGGTATTATTTGGTATTTTTAAAAACTATTTTCAAGCATTCCTTTGTCTTAGTTTTTTAGATTTGATGTCAGGACAAGTAAATTCACTCAGAAACTGTACGTTTTAGTATTTTGTATGTGGATTATATATATTAAGATTTGATGGGTGGGACGTAAAATGTCCTCCAATTCTGGAATGATCCTTTTACTTCTTGTAAGCCCATGTAAAAGCCTGCTTAGTTTACCCATCGTTTCTTACCCGGTTCTTAAAGTATGGAAATCGCTTGAGTGCAGAGCGTTTACAAAATGCAAATGTGAAGAAACAGCGACACGTAAAGGACAAAGCAGGGCGCACACAACAACCAAGCAGTTGTCCTGCTCCTGTCTTGCAATTTGTTTCTTCGGAAGACAAAATGTAAATGGTGTAAATTTTCAAGTTTGAAGCCATACGGCCTCCATAGGACTACTCACATTTTAATTAGAGTGGTCGAGTGGTCACTCTTAAAATCAATAGCTTCGCTTTTCATGGAACGGATGAATTCAGACCCTCAACACGATCCGTAGCACGCAGCTGTAGACACAACGTGCGAGCTCGTGCACGACTGAGGATAGTTTCGATTAAAGCGACTAAAGATTTTTATTAAGTTGTAAGTATTAGTTTAATGTAACGCCAAAGGCAGCTTCATGTCGCCTAGAAAAATAGTATTAATAAAATAGCAGCAGAACAGAAAACTGGCACGTTTCGTTAGATTGTCTTTTTAATGAGACATGTTTAAACGACATGCGATTATAACCATAGACTGTTAACATTAATTCAGCGGATGTTATTCGATGGATTAGTTTATGGCTGTTGTACATTGAAATATTAGAGACTGTTTATTTCTGCATTCTGGATAGGCTGTTTATTCTGTGGGAAATTTGCTAAGCTAGCACGCTAGCTTTGGAAAATTCTCAAATGATAATACTTGGCGCTTTTTTAAAACACGTTTTCAGGAACCACATAAAATATAAAAACAACTTATTGGGTTGAAGTGAAATAGGAAGGTTTTACACGTATGATCTATACGTGACCTGAGCATCTGTATGTTTTACACATTAAAAACTCGCTGTCTTACTCCACAGAATCATGGCAGATGAAGAAATGTCTCCTCTTGAGATTAAAGTGGCAAGACAAATCGAGGTATGTCGTGATAATGTATTGTCTCTAATTGCACTTCAGTACATAACTAATTAATGTTTATTTTAGTACTACTTTGGGGATCATAACCTTCCAAGAGACAAATTTCTCAAAGAACAATTGCAGCTTGATGATGGCTGGGTGACATTGGAGACGATGCTAAAATTTAACAGGTTTGATCCTTAGAACTTAATTTGTCAAATTCAGTTTTGAGTGAAAACAGTAAAAATGTAAGGTTTGTTTTTGTACCCTGTGTGCCCTTTCCTCTAGACTGAAGTCTTTAACGACAGACGCCACTGTTATTGTAGCAGCACTACAGAAATCAAAGACCGATTTACTGGAGCTCAGCGATGACAAGACTAAGATCAGAAGATCTCCTAACAAGCCTTTACCTGAAGTTAATGACGAATACAAAGCAACAATTGCTCACAAAAGCGTGTACATGGTAAGTTCTTTAGCTGATAGGAGTGCATTTGGCAATCAGATGTGTTGCAGAAGTGGCCATAATGGGGACAAAAAATATGAATGTATGTCCCATTTCCATGGAGACGTGTACAGCATATTTCCTGTGTTGCTTGATCACCTGAAACTGGCACAAATCATTGGGATACTTTACAATGTTCATGCTGATAATTTGGGGCATTCCCCATATTTAACTAGGCCACTGCTTAGGATCAGTTCCTGCTTGGACCAAGTTCTGTGTGTCTTTTTTGCAAGACTCTTCCCCACCTTGCTTTGCATGAATGTAGTGTGATGGGTGATTTCTGGTTGGTTTTATCTGCCAGTGACTTAAGCTCATTAAACAGGGTCCCTTTGAGAGACATATTTTTAATGTCGCTCACCCCTTAATGGTAATGGTACGTTTTAGAGGTTTATTAGTTTTAAGAATATATTCAGTGATATATTCATTGACTCTTCATTGAATTTCCTAATGTAGAAAGGTTTTCCTCTGGAAACTTCTCTGGATGAAATTCAAGAGTGGCTGAATGGAAAAGGCAAAACAGAAAACATTCAAATGAGAAGAAACCTACAAAAGCAGTTCAAGGTAAATGTAATGAAATAATTTTGGCAGTATATGTCACTTGAAATGACTTGCGGTAATCCCTATACAGGGATCGGTGTTCATCTGTTTTGAGACTGAAGAGGCCTCAAAGCAGTTCCTAGAACGTTCTGACATAAAGACTTTCAAGGACAACGAGTTGCTAGTGTTATCGAGGTTGGTCTTGTAATTAACAACTATTAAAATGATTTTTCATAACCTTAACGTTATTTGTGTTTGTAGAGAAGCTTATCATGCAAAGAAAGCAGAGGAGAGAAAACAATTTAAAGCGGAGAATAAAGCTAAAGCAAAGCAGTAAGTACAGCCACACGTCACTGTCATAAATGCACTATTGTAAAAGTGTATCTGAAACTATTTCTATTTAGGGACAAAGAAAAACAACAAAAACAAACTGAGGACAAAGAAATGGTGAGTCCCACACAATATATACTACAGAGGCTGGCTTATATTATCCTGAATAAATTGTGCGGAAGTGAGTCTCTAGTTAAAGATGCACTATGCAACTTTTCTGGTGGAGGGTCTGCCACCTGCTTGTCTCCATGACATTAAATGCATCGCTTACCATGGAGGTGAGCAAATCACCATTAGGCCCAGTTACAGGTCAGATCTGTGGAGAAGCAAGCTAATGGCTTACTTGTTAGAGTGCTTGTTTCAAGGCATTTTAGCAATAAAAAGTTTGCAGAATTGTTAAGTTTAATGTATACTGTGTAACATTCCAGGCAAAAATAGATGATCCATTAGAACAGTGGTCAAGGGAAGAGATGAGTACACAAAATATACAAGGAATTAAAAGATAAAATACAAGACAAGGGAAATATTGACATGAGATAATTCCCTTGAATAATAAACCAGACTAGACCACAAAAAACATTATTTTAGTGCCAGGGTTAACCAGAATTTACTTCACTTGAGCCTCTAGACTAGTCCAGCTTCATAATATGGATGCAGGTGTGTGGCAGTTAATTACTAACCTGCTTTTATGTTTCAGGAGTTGCTCTTGGATGAACAAACAGGATGTCTGTTAAAATTTTCTGGAGAGCTTCAGAATGTTTCTAGAGAAGACTTTCATGAATTATTCTCTGGTCATGGAAAGATCAAATGGGTCGATTTTACCAGAGGTGCCAAAGAGGTGAGCTATAACTATCATTTATATTACACATTTAGCGTAATTTATTGCAATTTATTTATTTTTCTCATTGTAACTAGGGTACGCTCCTATTTGATGGAAATGCAAAGGAAGCCTTTGATAAGGCCAAAGAGGCAAATGGCGGGGAATTGAAAATCAAGGACAACACAGTTACATGGAAGTTGCTTGAGGGAGATGAGGAGAAGGAAGAATTAAAGAAGATAATTGAAGCTCAACAAGACTCTTACAGGTCCAGAGGCAGAGGTACATCTTCTAAAGATGACCCCTTATTCTGTTGCACAGATTAATTTACATTGCCTTTTGGAAAAACATGGAAACATTCAGTACAGATCAACCATGGTGAAACTGTAGCCAAGACTCATTCATATCAAAAATCTGTCCTGTGTCCATAATTGACATGTAAGTGCTGTAGTGTCATTGCATATTAATTTGCATCAGTAATTTTTACAATTCCAAAACCATGCTACGATTATGAAGTAGAAACAGCACAATTAATTGGTTTAGAACGCCAATTGGCACACATACATTTGTATATTAGTTTATTCAAAGGTTTTTATTAGTGGTACGTGTCAAGGTGGACTGTTTTAATTCTATTCATTTTTCTTGATGCTGCATTACATTGTCCAGGTGGTAGACGTCCAGGTGGAAGAGGAAGAGGAGGCAAAAGGGGTAGGGGTGGCGGCAGAGACAGAGATCAGGGAAGACATCAATTCCAAGGAAAGAAAACCAAGTTTGATAGTGATGATGAAGGAGATGATGAGAATGGTAAGAACTCCATACCTGTACTTCCTTTTTTTTCTTTGTTTTTTAAATGTAATATATATATTTTTTACCTGCAGCTTTGAAGAGAGAGCTAGATGAAGCAGAAGCTCCTCCAGCCAAAGTTGCCAAAACAGAGAATGGATCTTAAGTTATAAAAATCACTCAAGAGTTTTGTCATTTGTAAAACATTTATAACAAACCACAAAAGACAGAAATTGCTTTAATCCATTCCATTGCAACTTTCAGGACTTGGAGAATCTTAAGAAATCCACCTGGATATCCACCTAGGAAGTAAGACATTTAATGAACCCATGTATTTTACTTAAAGGTAGTGTTTATTTTATTATACTTTTGAAACTGTACATTAGGACTAATTTCTTTTGAACAAATGCTTAATGTCAAATCTTTGACATCCAGTAAGTCCTATTTGCTGTGTTGAATTGTAAAGAACTGAATACTTTTTTTATAGTTTGCATAGAAAATAGTAAATAAAATGATGTAAGCGGAATATTGGAAACTTTATTTTTATTATATCTGGTAATACAAATGAAGAACTTACCGATTTCTTTTTGTGAAACTTGTAAGATGCTGGTAAATCATATCTTAGTTCTGTAAACAACCAGTTGGACTGTGTTAAAGACTTCTATGGCATTTAGTGTTTCAATTTTATCTCACCTGCTACTACTTCCATTTTAACACCCCAATCATGGGCCTTTTTCTGTATGTGCTGTAAAAGTGATGTTTAATATAGTTTCATTTTTTTTTGTTTTACTTAAAAATTAGAACCCTTACCTCTCGTGTTGATGTTTTGTGAAGTGAATACACGCTGTTCTTTGCTAACATTAAGGCAGTCTTCAGGAATTTCATATCTATGCCTTTAAAAATAATAATAAAAAAAAATTAGGTGGCAAATAACACATGTACACATAGCTGCATACAAGTTTGTTCACCTTGATTGTGTTTTGTTCCAAATGGTGGATTCATGATTACTGTGTCAAATTTGGAAGAATATGCTTCCAATATCTCCAAACTACACAAGTCACACTGAATGAGGTCCAAATTGGAAATCTCAAATTCTTCTGCATTTCTTCTAAATATTTCCAAGGCGTCGTGATCGATGTCAAAACCAACACAAAATCTACACAAAAATGTAAGTAACAGCTCGCAGAAAATATTGTGACAATCATCAAATTCTCACCCTGCTTCAAGAACTGCTGCGCCAATGCTCAGTACACCGCATCCACATCCTAAATCTGCTACCAGTTTCCCTTCAATGTCATCAAACGTATTATGAATTGTGTAAAGCATACATGCTGAAGAAATGACAAAGCAAACGATTAAACAACGATTAAATACTTTAATACTGGAACGGATCGCACTGTTTCTTACCTGCAATGTGAGGACTAGTTGGATACTGTTCAAGGAGTACTTTGGGTGTTTCAAATGTGTCGACTTGTTGCAAACAACTTTCCAGTTCCTTAAGTTTCATAATTATTTCAGTGGGTACATAAATACCTAGAATGTATGTGCACGACCAGAAATCCTACCGAACCCCACGTTGATGCTCCTGAAGCAAATATCCGCCGTGCGTGCAACAAAAACACTCCGACTTTACACATAGTCAATCAAAAACAGTTCCTCTTCCTCGTAAAACACCACCCAACCAAGTGTATGCACCTAACACAAAACCAAAAGTATGGTGTATGTGACCAAAAGTAATTGGACTATAACTTAAATCTGCGGGGTTTATTAAAATAAACCGAAACAAAATCACGAGAATGACGGACGCTATCCAAATGTTTCTAATAAAGGAGGTAAAGAGAATCACTGCACTGTTAAAACGTGATAGCCAACATAACATTTATTGAACAATTTTACAATGATTGAAAGACGCTTGTGCTAAACCCATAGGTACATGAGAGTACAGTACAGAGATAACGCCCATCCATGCTCAAAGACAACACATCGCGAGAATTCCCGAGAACATGGAAACAAGACAACAAAAATAAATTTGTAGAAAACAAGCAGTGAGCATGATGGCGGCGTCGCTGCTGCGCCGGGACAAGAAAGCTACTGCCACCCATCTGAAAGCAGACCTTACCCAGGCTGACAACAGCTCCGGCCTGCGGCAGCTTAATGAGCTGCTTGATAATGTCCTAAATCCCGAGAAGCCTGCTGCGGACAGCGAGGCTCTGGACTGGTGCAAATGTCTGATCGCAGGAGGCGAAGGATTCGAGGAGTTCTGCAGAACCGTCCGCTCCTATGACAACGCCACCCTGTGCGGCTTGGTTTGGACCGCTAATTTTGTGGCGTATCGATGCCGGACGTGTGGCATCTCTCCCTGTATGTCACTGTGTGCCGAATGTTTCAACAATGGAGAACACACTGGACATGATTTTAATATGTTCAGAAGCCAAGCTGGTGGGGCCTGTGACTGTGGAGACAGTAATGTCATGCGAGAGAGTGGGTAAGTCCAAGCTAAAGCTATCCGTGTGGCTATGCTAACTGCTACCTGCTCACTAAACCAGCGTTGACTTGACAGTCTGTGCTTGACACTTACGTAAATCAAGTTGTCACACACTGATGCATACATTTCCTAATTGTAATTTTTAATGGCATTTTGTTTTTGTCTTAAGCCACAGATCATATCTAATTAAAGCTTAATCATTGGTGTTGGTACCTAATCAGTTCACCAAGTTAGCTTACCTATAATTCATTGTTGTAAAGAGGATTTGAAATATTGCCATATTAATTTTAGATTGATTTGGTCAGTAACTGCAAACCTGGATTTATATTATTTATAGTAACTGGATTATCAGTCAAGTACATCATAAGGTCAATATTTATATTTTTCTGTTTAATGAGAAAAATGTGCTGTGTCCTCATAACAGATTTTGCTTTCGGCATCGATTAAGAACAGGGGAAAATGTACCAACAATACCCAGAGATCTTCTCTTAATGTCCGAGATGGTTCTTCCTCGGTTTATTCTGTGTATTATACAGTATCTGAGGGATGGATACACAGAAGCAGGTGAATCTATTGACACCCAACCACACGCACAAACCTTTTTTCATGCATCCTAATCTATTGGCGTTGTGCTAATAACTCTTATCTCACTTCACCAGACAATTCAAGTGAGAGAGATCTACAGAAAGTGCTTCAACAGCTGGAGCCACAGATCTCTTTTCTGGAGGAGCTTACAAAGATGGGAGGAGCAATGAGAACTGTTTTAACAAAGATCTTAACCAATCAGCAAACATTCAAAGAACTGAGCATGGGTAAATTTACAAGCCGTCTTTTTTCTTTCTGGTAGAGGCTCATACACATGCTTCTCCATGGAGATGTAGCTTGTTTGTCTGAAATATTACACAGGGCTTGTGTGGTCCCTCAAAATTTGATTTAGTACATGGTACTTGATTCACAATATGATAATATTATGATAGGGCGATATGTGCTATATATATATATTGCATGTGAGAGTCTATGCAACACTTTGAACTTACGGATTAACTAATTATTTTTAAAATGAACCTAAAATGCTCAAACAATAAAACTATTAAAATCAAATGACAGCAAAACCATAAAAATCGAAATAAACAAGTAAATAAGTTAAACCAAAATAAATGAAAAAAAAAAAAAAGCTCAGAACTACACAACTCACGCAGTGTGAAAAGCCAGAGGATAGTGGGTCTTAAGACAAGACTTAAATTTTTTAGGAGCTTTTCAGGTGTGTGTGAGGAAGGGGCAGAGTGAGGCTGAGCTTAGGGCCGGCCACAGAGAAGGCCCTGTCTCCCTGGTTTTAAGTCTTGTCAAAGGCACCACGAGCTGGAGATGGCCCTCGGACCTGAGAGCGCGTGTGAGGGTGTAAATTTAGATGAGTCCAGTCCATTCAATACTTTAAAAACACATAATAAAGTCTTAACTCTAAAACCTCTTCAAATCAAATCTAAAGCGGGTGTTGCAACCAGACTGTAGAACATTCCAGGCAAAGCATCTCAGTGGAGACTGGCAGGTGGCAGATCCTCTACTAGAAAAGTTGCATAGTGCACCTTTAGCATCATAAATAATATGGTTATCTGTGCACACCACATCATTGCAAGAAATTAAGCTGCACATTATTTACTATTGTATTTCAACTTGCTAAAATTGGAATTATTTACTATTATAGGCCAAGAGGATAACCTTTATGCAAAGAAGAACTATGAACAGTATTTGTCAGCACTGAAGAATTCAGGTTTAGTGTCTGTGGAGGAGAAAAGCCAAGGTGCAGCAGCTGATGCTGTGGCTGGGGCTGAAGGTGGTGCAGGAGCTATGTCTTTATTAGGTAAGAATTATTGTGGTCTTGTATGTATTAGATCAATCTATTTCAGCCTGTCCTACTCTATTGTATTGTTTATCAAATATCACTTCTACTATCACTAGACAACTATCACTAAACAAACTGATACACCAAGATCTAACTTGAGTTATTTGTGCCTTTTTGTTTTTAGGAGGCTCTGTACCTGGTAGTCCAAATGAATCTGGTAAAGATGTATGTGTACCATACTACTATAATGGTTCTTTTCTGTTTTCATTCTGTAATTTAAAATGGGGCATGATGTCATTTCTTTCCAATTTACTAGGAAGACCCAGATGCTGGACAATCTGTAGGACAGAGGAAGAGAGTTAAACTAAGTAGCAGTACCAAAGGTAAATGTTGTGTGTTTTACTTTGTCAGTGGGACATTTTCTTTTACACATTTGTACAAAGTTTTCTTTTATTTTTTCCCTGCATACAGATCATTGTATAATTGAATCTTTGAAGCATAAATGCTTTTTGGAAGAGTTGTTATTTTGGACTATAAAATACGAGTTTCCCCAAAAGATGGTCACCTTTTTACTAAACATGTTACCAGATCAAGATTACAAGGTACTCCTTTCGCAAAAATTATTACAACATTTTAGATCCATTGTGCATGTTTACTTCTAAACCTGTTCCCTCAACATAATTGGAACTGCAACTTAACATTAATCTTGTCTATTTTGTCCCGCTGACAGATCACATTTACAAAAACATTTGTACAACATTATGCATTTATTATGAAAACACTGATGAAAAGCCATGAGTCTGATACCATGTCCAACCGAATTGTACATATCAGTGTGCAACTGTTTAGCAATGAGGAGCTTGCCCGGCATGTGACGGAGGAGTGTCAGCTACTGGACATTATGGTCACAGTACTTCTCTACATGATGGAAAGCTGCCTTATTAAAAGTGAACTTCAGGGTAAGCAAACAATGCAAAGCTCTGTAAGGATTCATATGCTGTTCAGGTATTCTTTTGCAATGTTTTGTCAGCTGTGTTTTCTATAACATAACACATATATATTTTTTGTCAGATGAAGAAAATAATCGCCATGTTGTAGTGAACTGCAGTGAAGCCCTGCTGAAAAACAACACGTACTGGCCATTAGTTAGTGATTTTATCAACATCCTTTCACACCAAAGTGTTGCAAAAAAATTTCTGGAGGACCATTCCTTGCTGATGTTGTGGATGAGTTTTGTGTCATTTTTCCAAGGTAAGTAATATGTAAAATGATGACGATAATGTACACTTAAAAAAAAAGAAAGAAAAAAAAAAGAAAAAAATGCAGTACATGTACACCTTTTTCTCTTGCTTAAGAGGTAAATGGGGTCATCTTATGAAAGGAGACACATCAGTGATTTAACTAATGTGTAACTGGTTAGCTGTTACTCACTCAGAGCCTTGTGACAGCCTTATGAGCCTTGGCTGGCCAGTAGAAGGTGTGAGTGGGAAAGGTGTTTGAGCAGACACAAAAGTTAAAAAAAAAAAAGTTCAAAGACACCTGCATTAAATGGAGTAATAGGAATAGGAATTATGTTATATTTTTTCATCACCATAGTGCCCAGTTCTGCTTTATGTGTTTGTATGGTAACTATGCTTTTAAAGCATGTTTATATACTTTTAAATTGATCTTATTTTTATTGCTTAGCCACACAAAAGCAGACATTTAGTGCAGTTTAATTTAGTAAAGTGGCTTCTAGAAGAGTTGTTCTCTTCTTTGTGTCTGTGTTGAAATAGTCACTGGTCCTCCTGGTTACTTGCATGTTGCCTTGCTACCCTAAAAATAACACATACCCTTACACAGTGGACTTGCATATCCACTTGCTGCACGCTGTGTCACTATCATATAATATGTATATTTTACTAGTTACTAGTGGTTTGATATTGATATATTTATTCATTGTTGAACTGTTGTAATCATTCTACAAATAATTTCATAAAGGTATTTTATATTAATAATATTAAAATAATAAAGATGACCCTGTAACTAAGAATCCCACTCCACTATCTCTAAAGGGATGAATCTTAACAAGCGAGAGTTAAATGAGCATGTGGAGTTTGAGTCGCAGACATACTATGCAGCGTTTGCAGCAGAGCTTGAAGCCTGTGCACAGCCAATGTGGGGTCTTCTAACTCATTGCAAAGTAAAAGTAAGACCTGCCTCATATTCCTCACCAGCACCATGCAAACAGCACCTTCTGCTTTTCATCTTAGCATTTATTGCCTTTATCTTTTCTTATTCCAGGACACACAAGAATACACAAAAACTGTGGTGCGATACTGTTTGGAGACTTTACAGATCTGGTTTGATGCTATTGGATTCATTGATGAAGTAAATGAAGCCCATGTTGTTATTTGCATGTATTGTCCTGCCATGTTGCTTAAACTTTTTTTTTTCCCCCACCTTTTAGCCTGCTCCTAATCAAGTGACATTTCATTTGCCATTGCACAGATACTATGCTATGTTTCTCAGCAAGGTATGGATACTGATTCATAAACGGATTAAAACTTGACACAAAAGAATCATTACTTAAACACATCACCATCTATTTTAGGCTGTGAAATGCCAAGAGTTGGACCTGGACAGCCTCCTACCTGACCAAGAAATGCTTATGAAGATCATGGTCCACCCTCTTCAAATACAGGTCTTTTTTAACAACAGATTTGTAATTTTGTCAGTACAGTAATCCTTCATTTATCGCGGGGGTTAGGTTCCAGAAATAACCCGCAATAAGAGAAATCCACGAAGTAGGACAACTTTATATTTTACAATTATTCTACATGTTTTAAGGCTGTAAATGCCTCACCACACACATTATACGCTTTTCTCAGACTGGAATGAACATTTTCTCACATTTGCCTCTAGTTTAAACACTCAAACTTTCATAGATTTTCAACAAAATGTATTAATAGTGACGCGTGGGGGGGAGACACGGCCCCGGAATCCCCACCGGACGCGCGAGGAGCACTGCCCGGGACGAGACGTGCACCAACCCCTTGGAGAAGTGCGCGACACGTTCTGCTCTGTCACGGATTTGTTCACGATGAGGGGTTTATCGTGTTTATCATGTTTATCGTGAGGTTTATCGTGTTTAAACTAGAGACAAATATGAGAAAATGCAGCGCGAGGCCACGAGCACGAGATAGAACTGCGGCGCCCGGACCGCGTGCTCTCAACCCGAGCCACAAACCGAACACGCACAAACGAAGAAGAAGAAGTGAACTTTATTGATCTCACACTGGAGAAATTCTTCTCTGCATTTTAACCCATCCTATATATATATACATATATTAGGAGCAGTGGGCAGCACACACACATTAGGGCGCCCGGGGACCATCTCCATGATCTTCTTGCTTCGGCTTGGTCAGGACCTAAGCTGGAGGTACCTATGGAGCATGTTTTGGGTTGATGGGGGAAACCGGAGTGCCCGGAGGAAACCCACCCAGACACGGGGAGAACATGCAAACTCCACACAGAAAGGCTCGGGCGACCCGGGGATCGAACCCAGACCATGCATGCAAACTCCACACAGAACACACACGGAAAGGTCTGGGCGACCCGGGGATCGAACCCGGAACCTTCTTGCTGTGAAGCAAGAGCGCTAACCACTCTGCTACCGTGCCGCCAACGCAAAAGCCACACGGAGTGATTTAATCCTGGTTCAGACCTGGTCTAGTCCCAGTTTAGACCTGGTCTAGACCTGGTTTAGTTCTGGTCTAGACCTGGTTTAGTCCACGTTTAGTCCTGGTCTAGTCTCTTAGCCAATCAGGACGCAGAACACATTGTTACACTATAAAAAAAAAAGTTACACTATATAAAATATAAAAAAAATTGGGGGAAAAAAATCAGCGAAACAGCGAGGCCGCGAACAGTGAACCACGATAGAGCGAGGGTTCACTGTATTTGTGTCTGTATAAATATTAATTGGAGTATTTCTACGTAGGCATGTCTCTCAGAGATTCATAGCAATATGTGGGTCAGGAATGGTCTTCAAATCAAGGGACAGGCTATGACCTACGTGCAGTCACACTTCTGCAACTCGATGATTGACCCAGACATCTATCTTCTCCAGGTAAAGAATATTGGGTTATGACATATTTAATTTATTAGTAAATGTAAAGATGTTTAAGCCTTTTTGTTACTGTTAGGTCTGTGCATCAAGACTTGATCCTGATTACTTCATCTCAAGTGTCTTTGAAAGGTATTACTTTTATAGATTTCAAAAGTACTATATTGTATTTTTTGTATGTATTTGACACTTGCATGTATTATTTAAGGTTCAAAGTGGTTGACCTGTTAACCATGGCGTCACAGCATCAGAATGCTGTGTTAGACTCTGAACAGGAAAGACCCATGCTTGAAGGAGCTCTGACATTCTTAGTCATTTTGACTAGTCTTCGCATTCATTTGGGTAAGTATAGTCACTCATTGTCTGTTTTTGGACTGAGGATTTTTGCAAATACTGTACAACAATGACTATAGAAATACTTTTTGTTTTTTGTGGGAGGATTACAAACTGATCCTGGTTCTTCCCAGAATGGCTGACTACTAATTGTACCATTGATACAGTCTTTTAAAGGAGACTATGCACCTCCCTGTATAATCATATATGTACATAGAAAATGATGACTCCCATTAGTACATATCAGAATTACAATAAAAAGAAATTAAACTAAAAAGAATCTACTTGTGTATCATGTTAGTCTCTCTGTAGCCTTAAGTAGACACATGCTGTGGTTCAACAAATATTTTGAATTTGTCCATTGCATTTGTCCATTTTTTTTGTTTTTTTGTTACAGGAATGTCAGATGATGAAATTCTTCGGTCTGAGATGGTCTCCCAGTTGTGTATGAATGACCGTACACACAGTGCCCTGTTAGACCTTGTATCCTTGTTTAAACGTGTCAACTCTATTTAGTCCACTTTGACTCTTGTCTTGACTATATTTTTGTTAACACGTTTTCTAAGATACCTGAAAATCCAAATCCAAAGAGTGGAAATGTATCAGGAGCCTGTAGCTTTGAGGAAATGCTTTCAGCTGTTGCTGATTTTAAAGCACCAGTGTTTGAGCCAGGAGGTTCAATGCAACAAGGCATGTACACACCTAAAGGTATGCAACTAGACCATTGTCACTGTTACCTTACTTTGTAGCTCTTCATCTGTCCACTTGGGGGCAGTATTAACCTTTTTACTGTATATATATATTTTCCAAACAGCTGACGTGTGGGAGAAGGAGTTTGACCCCATTATGGTTGTTTTAAGAACAGTCTATCGACGTGATGTTCAGTCAGCCATGGACAGATACGCTGCATTGTAAGTTGATAAAGTTACATTCAGGCCCTTTGATACATTTTATATTGCATTTTACTTATCTTATTTTCATGTATTGTGGTTTTGGTATTTAATGAACAGCTTTGCTGAATACCTGGTTTTTCATTTTGACATTTTTGGATATTGGAAGCAGTTGTGTCTTAATGAATGGGGCTCATGTAAGATGTCAACCTAGTAACCATAAGCTAGAGCCAAAACATATGTAATTTACACAATAGTTATGATTTGACAAATAAAATGTGATGTTTCTCCTTGAAACACAATAGAGCTGCTGTAGCTTGTTCTCACTCACTGATCCAAACATATGTTCCATATTTATTTGTTGTTTGAAAATTATGGATCAGTCCTATCCGGGTTGTGTACGGTGTTAATTTAAAGGGATATGCCACCCCCAGGTCAAATTTGGGCATCTCCCCACAGTCCAGAGACTAAAATAAGTGGTGGAAAGCGTTTTCCTGCTCACCCAGCCATTGTCCGAGTCTGTCGCCACTGACCGCCGCGGTATCTGGTGCTCCTCCGCCTTAGACTGGAGTCTAACGTCGCCAGAGAAAGATTTCGGCCAAAAGGAATTAATTTGCTCGATGCGTTTCCCAATTACTTTGTGTGTAGTGCGCATTCATATCGAGTGCAAATAAATGTGCAAATCAACACGGAGAGCTTGCCTTGGTCATTTTGGGTGGGAACTATTTTCCAGTGCGTAAGAATACAGCCCTATCACGCACCACGTTGTGCAACAGGGGAACTCCCTTCCCGGTGCGTAACTGGGATTCCCCTGGTAGCGTGCTGCGTGATACGGCTGTATTCTTACGCACTGGAAAATAGTTCCCACCCAAAATGACCAAGTCAAGCTCTCCGTGTTGATTTGCACATTTATTTGCACTCGATATGAATGCGCACTACACACAAAGTAATTGGGAAACGCATCGCGCAAATTAATTCCTTTTGGCCGAAATCTTTCTCTGGCTACGTTAGACTCCAGTCTAAGGCGGAGGAGCACCAGTTACCGCGGCGGTCAGTGGCGACAGACTCGGACAATGGCTGGGTGAGCAGGAAAACGCTTTCCACCACTTATTTTAGTCTCTGGACTGTGGGGAGATGCCCAAATTTGACCTGGGGGTGGCATATCCCTTTAAGAGACTCACTGAAAATGCTTTTTTTTTTTTTTTTAATGTCGAGGCCTTTTTGTCATATATCCAAGGGACATCACAAAAGTTTTTATGGACAATATATTTGTCTTTTCTTGAATGTATTGTCTTGTTATTATTTTGTTCAATTTAGCTTGAAGCAGGCTGGGATTCATACTGGTAATCCATGGCCACCATACAAGGAGAGGACTCCACTACACCCATGCTACAAAGGCCTTATAAGGCTATTGCATTGCAAGACGCTGCACATTGTGATATTCACACTTCTCTACAAGGTGAACCTTTCACATTAATGAATTTGTCATAGGTGTTTTGATACATCAATATAAAACAAGTTTTTCCAGTAAATTGACATCCAAAGAAACCCGCTGTTTTATTAATAATCTGTGCAGATCTGGATGGACCATCAAAACATGTCTGAGCATGTGCTCTGTATGGTCCTGTACCTGATTGAACTTGGTTTGGACAACCAGGTTCACGACATGAAGCCTGATGAGGTGAGAGAGGTGTACCATGAACTGTTGTATGATTTGCTCACTATACATGTTTGACATTTCTTGTAGGAGCCCTGCATTGAGGAGCACTGTCATGACAGCTGGTTCCCTGGAACAAACCTCCTTTCCAATCTGCACCATGTCATTAACTTTGTGAGGGTGCGGGTTCCTGAGACGGCACCAGAAGTGAAGAAAGAGGCTCCAGCTAGTACCAGCTCAGAAGCATCTTCTTATGGACAGGTAATGCGGCGCTGCGCTAACATCACTGGTACAACTGATTAAGTGACACTGGTGGGATTATGTTGTGCAAAGAATAGAGTTTGGTACATACGCTGACAGTGGCTTGCAAAGAGCTGTGTTAATGATCCCTTCTTTGGTGGTGCTTAAAGGGATATGCCACCCCCAGGTCAAACTTGGGCATCTCCCCACAGTCCAGAGACTAAAATAAGTGGTACACATTCATATCGAGTGCAAATAAATGTGCAAATCAACACGGAGAGCTTGACTTGGTCATTTTGGGTGGGAACTATTTTTCAGTGCGGAAAAAGAAAGCCGAAGCACACAGCACGCTGCCAGGGGAATCCCAGTTACGCACCAGGAAGGGAGTTCCCCTGTTGCGCAGCGTGGTGCGTGCTTCGGCTTTCTTTTTCCGCACTGAAAAATAGTTCCCACCCAAAATGACCCAAGTCAAGCTCTCCGTGTTGATTTGTACATTTATTTGCACTCGATATGAATGCGCACTACACATAAAGTAATTGGGAAACGCATCGAGCAAATTAATTCCTTTTGGCCGAAATCTTTCTCTGGCGCCGTTAGACTCCAGTCTAACGTGGAGTAGCTGCAGATACCGCGGCGGTCAGTGCTGACAGACTCGGACAATGGCTGGGTGACCAGGAAAACGCTTTCCACCACTTATTTTAGTCTCTGGACTGTGGGGAGATGCCCAAGTTTGACCTGGGGGTGGCATATCCCTTTAAGTGACACATGAATGCCTTATGATAGAAATTTAGTCAAAAGTAAGTCCTCATCATCTGTATCCTCCTGTATTATATAATTGTTGCCTTTTTTTTTACATATTCCACAGAACTCAAGGCGTCTGTCAGGGAATTGGAGAGAGGTAGCAGTTTGTTCATTCAAGCTACTAATTAATGTCAAACTTGCATTCATTGTTTCTTTTAGAACAATATTTGCCCATGTTTGTTTGGTGTAGTTCTTTGGTGCCTTGATGTGTGTATTTGTGAATGTGGAGCTTTGCGTCAGCGGCTCCCCCTTCCAACTGCAGAAACTAATTATGTGTGTAATGCAGGCCTGGGTAAATGCTTTTTAACTGCATGTCTGGGTGATTGATGTCCCTGTGGCCAGCCTGTATGATGTATGTTTATTTAACAATGCTGCTCAGGTCCTTCTTGTCAGTACAGGTCATGATCATCCTTTGATGGTTCATGTGCTTCTGAATTACGATTACATGAACGTCAACAAGAGTATAGTTTTAGTTTTTCTATAAGGTTTTTGACAGTATATTAAAATTATTTGCATGGTTTGTGATAACACAACATTTGCAATTTTGCAGCTCTCAGAAGATGTTTTCCACTTCCTACTCATTTCTATCCATGTTGTTGTCCTTAAGAAGCCACTCTGTTTTTACAGAATGTTCGTGAAGCTCAAGTGTTCAGCCTGGTGGCCGAGCGCAGAAGAAAATTTCAGGAGATAATCAACCGGAGCAACACTGAAGCTGCTCAGGTCGTCCGACCTAAAAGTTCTTCAACACGCTGGGTTCCACCCGGAACACCTCCACAGTTGGTGACCGAGATCCTGGAGATTCGAGAAAGCATGTTGTCCCTCCTGATCAAGCTCCACCAGAAGCTGTCGTCCAAGCAGAACTCGCTGTCAGCCTCATGGCTGGAGGACATGGACACGAGCCGGCACGCTCATGGAGACGGCATTACCGCTATTGAACGCATCCTCACCAAGGCAGCCACACGCAGCTGCCAAATCAAGCGCAGCATTCAAGACATCTGTGGAAAAGTCTATCCTCCAGTGCCGCCAAAGAAAAATAGTCCTACTGACAAAAAAACTATGGACAAAGAAGAAAGGTAACTCCTTAGACCTGGATGTAAAGTATGTTTTTAACTAGAGACACACTAGAGAAAATACATTATAACAAATACAGTAGACTGCACAATGTGCACCATGTAGTTTGTGTTTGATAAATCGTACTCACAGAGCAACATGAAAACTGTTCTGTTACAGGCGACAGAGAGCCAGGGAAAGACAGCAAAAACTGCTGGCAGAATTTGCCTCCAGGCAGAAGAGTTTCATGGAGACGGCCATGGATGTTGGTAAGAGAACTGGCTTACATTTAGCACAGGTCCCTGACCTATTATAATGTATGGTTATTTTTTGGAATTTTCTTGACCAAAAAAAAAAAGAAATCAATTTGGTGCATGTGGTTATGCATGTTTTGATTAAATTTGGTCATTTTGGTGAAAATTTGTAATCTGAAGATTTAGCATGCCCATTTTACATACATTTGTTTTATTTCACAGAATTACCAGACACAGAAGCGACTATGGATTTGGCGCCAGCTGAAGTAATGGAATCCGAAATGCTTTATGACTGTGTAATCTGTGGCCAGAGTGGCCCTTCAACAGAGGACCGACCGACTGGCCTGGTCGTCCTCCTCCAGGCATCTTCTGGTACATTAGTTTTTTGCTGCCATTTTTATCTGTCCGGTTTAAATTTTCTTGCTAAAATATTGGTTGATTTTTTTTAAGTCCTTGGGCATCGAAGCAAAAGCAAAGATGCTAAAAAGCTCCCGACTTCAGATGAAGAACACATTTACCCTTCAGACACGTGTGGTGTGGCTCATGATGTTAGGCTGACACTGATGCAGCGTTTCTTCAAAGATGTGAGCGATGCAAACTTCACAGCTAAATATACTGTAAACTAAATCTGATTTAAGCATATATATCCTGTTTTTCTTCAGAGTTCTTGTCTGCAGTCGGTGTCCATTGGTTGGGATGGTGGAGTGTATGTCCAAACATGTGGACACACTTTGCATATAGACTGCCACAAGTCATACATGGAATCTTTAAGGGTAAGACAATCTTCTTATCTTATCAGACTGAATAAGATCAAGAACTGTATTTGGGTGGTTTCTTTCTACATTCAGATTAATGCTGACTTGCTGCAGTCAGAAGCAGCCTAAACCATTAAAAGTAATACTGAATATTTTACATTGGTTGAATTAATGTAGTCTATGAAATGTTTTGTTTATTTCAGAATGACCAGGTTCTTCAGGGTTTCTCTGTTGATAAAGGAGAGTTTACCTGCCCACTCTGTCGGCAGTTTGCCAACAGTGTTATACCCTGTCGTCCAGGCCGTGGCACAGAGGCTGGAGCATGGCACTCTCCCACCAACAAAAAGACTTGCGTGCTTGTGAAGGAAGTTGAGGAACTTCAGGAGAAAATAAGCTTCTTTCCTGTAAGCCCCATAGACCATGAATTTGGATCACATGCATTTTCTATGCGTGCTTATATATTCACTAGAAACTACTTGGCATTTTCTAACACAGTATCCAGGTGTTATTCTGCCTTGTAGAAAGGTGTTAAATCTTACTAGTGCAGTCTTATTTTATTAGTTGAAGAAGGCACATGTACAATATTTGCAAATAATGTATTTTAATATTTACTAATGTTACTTTATTAAGACGGAGTCCAACTTGAGTAGAGAGATGGAGTTGGTAATTAAAGACATCAAAAATGCCACCCAGAAGAAATACATGGACTATGGCAAGAACCCAGGCTCTCCCGATAACGACTTCCTCTTCATGTATTCAGTAGCACGGTAAGGCCCACTCTTGAGTCATGAAGCTGTAGTTGTGGTTTGGTTACTCTCTGATTTTTGAAAACAAGCCCATAGAGGGTGGATGTTGGTGGATGTTAGAGTAACACTAACTTTTTTTCCTAAAAAAAAAAAAAAAATACAGTGTAGTCCATTCATTATTTAAAGCAGGGTAATATTTTAATACATATTCATCTTTTCCCAACCTTTTTAATGCCGCACCAGAACCTTCTTCAGTCTGTGAGCTTGCTAGAGCATAACCACTGAGACCTTTTACCCACCCAGCTTAATGCTCCACCCTCAATAGAAAGCTCCCTTGACTGTGTTTTGGTGCCTGTTGGCTCTGTGAAGTTCAATGAACAGTGCAAATTGCCTGAGGAGTGGAAAATGCCTGTCACAGGGGCGCTCTTATCAGCAAAGCCAGATGGAGCTTCACCGTAGCTGAATTATCTATGTGAAATAGCTTTTTTTTTTTCTCTCAGGAAACCTTAGGATATACCCCCACCTTTCTGGGCTAAAGAAATGGCTACTGTTACAATGAAAACAAATCCAGTAATCACAGAGTAATCAAATTTCCTCATCTTTCACCATGCGTGCACAAATATGGTTCATTTTGTCTGGGAGCAAAATTCTCAGACATGCATTATGAATATTCATTATTTAGGAATTGTGGTTGAAACTGCTTTATACAATAGCTTGTTTGTTATTTGAGAAGGCATCAGTCAAATAAAATCTAATCAAAACACAAAGTGAATGTAAGTAGTATAATATACCAGTTTTCCTGGTTGAGCACAGGCAGTCTCCACAATTGTGGTTGGTGGTTGGTGAAAAGATTGGGTTTTTATATTCTACACATGCCCATTTGCGCTATAGATGTTTGATTTCCTATGTAGTATTATTACAGAACAACACAATTTTTTTTTTACCAAACAGATGAATTTATATCAAGTTACAGTGAACCCTCGCTCTATTGCGGTTCACTTTTCGTGGCCTCGCTGTTTCGCGGATTTTTTGTTAAATTTTTATTTTTTTTATTTTTATAGTGTAACATTTTTTTTTTTTTACAGTGTAACATTGTGTCCTGCGTCTAAAGCTGGACTAAACCAGGTCTAGACCAGGACTAAACCTGGACTGGCCCTGGACTAAACCGGGACTAGACCAGAACTAAACCGGGACTAGACCAGGTCTAAACCCCCTCTTTGCTGTTTTGTGGCTCGGGCTGAGAGCACGCGGTCCGGGCGCGGCGGTTCTATCTCATGCTCACGGCGTCCCGCCGGTCACGTTTCTCTGTCACGGATTTGTCCACGATGAGGGGTGCACGTGTGTAGCTTCTCCAAGGGGTTGGTGTGCGTCGAATCGCGTCCAGGGACGTGGCGGTGCTCCTCGCGCGTCCGGCGGGGCTTCCGGGGCCGTGTCTCTCTCCACATGTCACTATTACACATTTTGTTGAAAATCTACAAAAGTTTGAGTGTTTAAACAATAGAAAAATATGAGAAAATGTGTGTGTGTGTGTGGCGTTTTTAACCTTAAAACGTGTAGAATAATTGTAAAACCGGGACTAGACCAGGACTAGGCCAGGTCTAAACCAGGACTAGGCCAGGTCTAAACCGGGATTGAATCTTTGCCTTGTTTCGTGACGGTCCACGTGTCCGAGCGAACCCCCTTCCCCCACCACCAGCCCCACCACCCCCCGCTTCTATTAATACATTTTGATGAAAATCTACTAAAGTTTGAGTGTTTAAACAAGAGAGAAATGTGAGAAAATGTTAATACCAGTCTGAGAAAAGCGTATAATGTGTGTGGTGAGGCATTTACAGCCTTAAAACATGTATTGTAAACAATAATTGTAAAATATAAAGTTGTCCTACTTTGTGGATTTCACTTATTACGGGCTATTTCTGGAACCTAACCCCCGCGATAAACGAGGGATTACTGTATACTTTTCAAGGGGGTACTGATAATCGCAGAGTAAACCATACAAGTACTGTGTTGCTAGCTTGAGAGCAGAGCCATATGGGCTTCCATTTCATTGTAAGATTTAAGTTTATTAAGTCAAATATTTTTTATTTTTTTAAAAACTTTCTTTCTCTTAGGACTAACTTGGAGCTGGAACTAGTGCATCGTGGAGGGGATTTATGTTCTGGTGGAGCCAGTGCTGCTGCTAAGCGTTCATGTTTAAGTGAGTGGAACCATTTTAACTCTTGTTTTTTTTAACAGTTTACTTGACAGAGCTAGCTGCTTGAATTGTATTGCATGTTTGAATTATGACAGTTTGTACTGTAGATGCTGAACTATTGGGATAACAACTTTTCCTATTCCAGATCAGCTTTTCCATGTCTTGGCAATGCACATGCGCCTGTACAGCATTGATTCAGCCTACAACCCCTGGACCAAGCTGACTCAGACTGCACACAGCAGGCAGGCAGAGTAAGTGATGAAGTCCCTCCATAAATTCTACATCTCTTCAAAGATCCCAATTTAAACATGCTGCCAAAGAACCACTGTGTCCGTTCTCTAAATGGTTCTCCTGCTATAAGCTCCACTGTGTCCAGCTACTGTACCTACACCTGTTTCAAACAAAGGCTCCAGCTGCTCCTGTCCATCTATAATTGTGTATTTTTCCTTCTTGTACATTTTAAAGTATTTATTTTCTCAAACTTGCTTTACAGTGGTTTTGATGAGGAAAGACCTGAAGTCCCCATGTTGTTCCGAGATGTTCCTTCCTTGCTTATTATTTTCATCCTGACTATGCCACAGCCTCTTCGAAAAGGTGAACCTCACTATGTCCCCATGAGTGAAAAAAGATCAAAACAATACATGAGAACTGTTTTCACAAGCTGCAACAAACAAACAAGGGACAAACAATGACTTGTATCGTGTCATACATGATTCTCTGTGGCTTCCACAGTGACACATAAACTTACCACTGATAACTAACATTATTTAGTAAGTTTATTATTAGGGCTGTCAGTTTAACGCCTTAATTAGATTAATTACACTGCAAATTAACTCGTTATAAACATTAACACAATTAATTATGAGTAATTATAATTCAATGCGCGCATTCTAAATTTGGGGTGCGGCGAGCAAATCGCTGCTCGGGCCTTTGAACGGCAAGTTTATTTATAAAAAGAACGAAGACAAGATCAACAAGAACACAGTGATTTGGAGCTTTTGTCAAAAAGAATTTTCTGATCACCGAAGCTGTTCAAGCCATTTGAACGATAAACATATCCGGACAAGTTCCATTGTTAGTGTGAATGATAGTGCACACTTCGACAAACCACGGTCGCCGAATTTGGGAAACGAATGAGCAAAACGAACACTTGAAAACTGACAAACTCAATCGCAAATTGGGTTCGTTCACTCGCTCTCTCCCGCAATTTCTCTCACTCTTAAAATGTGATTAATTGATTAATTACAAATCCTGTAATTAATTACATTTTTTTTTTTTTATCGCCTGACAGCACTGTTTATTATAGTTACAATAATGTCAAAGTACTATGATTTACCTAAACTCTGATAAGATTGTGAAAGACTTTAACCCCTTTACATAATGTTTATACCTAATATGTATAATATTTTCTTGCCTCCCCACAGAGCACTTCACGTGTGTGGTAAAGATGCTGTATAACCTGCAGTTTACCCAGGCTTTAGCAGCACTTTCAACCAAGTTCAGCTCAGAAGAAAGGCAAGCCTGGACTTCATCTGGAGCTCTGAAGAGGGTAATCTACTCACTACAAAACCTTTAACTTAAACTGGCAACTCATAATTGCCATTCTGAGACGAAATCATGGATAAGGTAGTTCTAAACCCAAACGAGGACAAAAAAATAGACTTCTAAACCATACAAATACTAAAACTGCAAAATACACTACCAGTTTGAGAAACACTCTGTATGGAATAATTTCAATTTAGTTTTTAAATTTTATTTTTGTCTATTTCAGAAAACTGCAAATGGTGATAAAACCTTTGATGCACTACTGAGTCATGTGATCAGTGAGCTCTCTGAGGACATGTGTGTCTACTCCATGAACACTGAAGAAACGCCAATGGTGAGTCTGACAAACCTGTAATGCAGTATCAGCTGACACTGACTGTGACTGATGTTTGTCTGTACAGCTCAGCTCCAGTGTGTGGTCTCCACAGTCTGTAGAGTTTGGTCTTCAGCAGTTCTGCCTGCCCTTCCTTCGTCTGTCCTGTCTTCTGCAGCATCACCTTTATGGAGACAACCTCCTTGGTTGCCCGGTAACTTGACTCTTCAATAATGAATGATCTTTTACATAATCAAATGAAATAACTGCTCATATAATCATTAGATTACCATAATGTAACAGGTGTTATTTATTTGTTTCTGTATTATACTAATCGTTTTTCATTTTCAAATGATTAAAAACATAAATAGGCAAATGACAGTGAGGAAGTTCACATTATTTGGATTTCTCAATTGGACTTATTTGGATAGATTTTGATCATTTGGAGTTTTGAGTACAGTAGTAAATCAAAGGTGAACCTGTTTGTTTGTAGGAGCAAGAGGAGTTTGTGTCCTTGGCCACATCTTTGGGGCTCTTCTCTGCCTCTCAGCCCTCCAGCTCTGTGCTCAGTGCCTCGTGTCTGGAGTGGCCAGTCAGTGCATTTGACTTAATCAGTCAATGGTGCAGGGAGGTCACAGGCCTCTCACAGATGCAGGCTGAGCAGTCCCTGGTCAGTGTCTGCAAACTGTTGTTTTTCAAAGGTATTTTTCTATATTTAATAATGAATATGGGGCCTTGTGTTTGAATTCTAGACACTGCTGGTCCAGGATTCTGAGTGGGCAGCACCTCGTCTTCTGCAGCTCCCAGACAATTATAATGTGATATTTCAGTACTACCACAGAAAGACCTGTACAGTGTGCAAAAAGGTGCCAAAAGACCCCGCCCTCTGTCTTGTGTGTGGAGCATTTGTGTGTCTCAAAGGAGTTTGCTGCAAACAGCAGGGCATCTGTGAATGTGTTTTGGTAAGATTTGTGCTGTACAAATTATGCTGTAAGAAGAGCTGATAGTTTGTCTTAAGTTTAAGTTTCATTGTCTTTATTTGCAGCACTCTCAACATTGCGGTGCGGCCACAGGTATTTTTCTGTTGATAAATGCCTCAGTCATCATCATTATTCGTGGGCATCGTTTCTGTCTGTGGGGCTCAGTTTACCTCGATGCACATGGAGAGGAAGACCGGGATTTACGGTTAGTCAGACTGTTTCAGTTTATATAATCACAAATATATTTCAATATGATTGTATTTATTCAAAACTAAACTAAACTATTTGTAACTAATATATTCTGAATGATTCTTTCAGCCGAGGAAAGCCTCTTTTCTTGTGTGAAGAGAGATATAGGGTGCTGGAACAGCAGTGGGTGTCACACACCTTTGATCACATCAATAAGCGGTGGGGGCCTCACTATAATGGACTATAAGATTTTATACGTCTATTATAAAATGCAATCTGTCACCGGTTTGTTTCGGCTTCATGTATCTGCCTTGGTCAAAATATCTGGGAACTCTTTAATGAAAACAGACGGTAAATGAGAGCGTTTCTGACACAGCCTTGGTTTATGTGACGTTTGGTGTACAATCAAGTTTACCACGTGTGTGTAATTTGTTGTGTGGTTTTCAAATGGAAAACTTTTGCATAGGTCAAGAAGCACAACTCTTTCCATCGGCTTATTAAGGGATGGGCTTGAAACTGTCATTTATTATTTAGGCTGACAAAATATATCAAGTGCTGAATATGTCTAAGAGGTTTTACTACATTTTGCACCATTTATGATCTTTCATATCCCTTTTATTTATCAGAAAGTGTGTTGCTGTGTTGCTTGAGTTGAGCTATGCGTGATCAGCGTAGCGTTGGCATTACAATGTGCACTCAGTCTGCTGAAGATGGGAGGCAGTACAAGTCCATCAACACTCGAGTTTTTTTGCAAGCACGAAAAGGCTCTATTTATGGGCCAAGTTGCAATCCATCCTCAGGAATTTTTTGTTTTGTTTTTGCTGTTGAAAATACATTTTAGATATTTACATAATGCTGCTGCTCATTGTTTGTGTAATTGTAATTTTTGTGAAGATTTCTTTTCTAAAGTTGTGCTTTGAATTTAAAACAGATGGCTGGGAATGTTGATTAATTTTATTTAAGACTAATGCGGTCATGTCAGTTTTTCTTTTTTTTGCTCTACATCTTGCGTTAATGCTCATGTTTCAGATTCATCTGCCAAGATGTCATGATGAATTATGTAATGCATTATAAGTATTTAGTATGCACAAGAGACAGGTGACATTAAAATATGTAGGGTTAAGATCAAGACGGTTCAGTGTCTTGATCAGATTCATTGTTAAACTAAATTTAAACACGTTTTCAAAGAAACAACATATTGTTTAAAGTGTGCTCTTCACATTACTTTATTGATTGCACAGCCTACATGCATATTGGCCCTCTTTATGCATGGGTGTAATTTTAAAGCTGCATTCCAACAATTCAAGATGGACAGACATTGACATCTGTTACTGAGTGTGCATGTCATCCTTTAACTCACATTTATTCAAGTGTCTTAGCTACACATTTGGTGGTTCTTTTTTGAAGATAAAAAGCTTGTGCCTGCAAACTCTGATTAGTAAAATGCCTACTGCAAACTGAAGTGTGTCAGGCATTTGGCACTGCAGTTTCCCTAACATTTTCAACACTTGAAGTCGTCTTGAATTCATGCATGCTGCTTCTCTTGGTTTCTTATGCTTTGTTTTTGTAGAATCCACTTTGTAAATGACCGCAACCAAATAGCCAATGAGTAATGAGTGTAAATGAACTGAAAGCTCTTGTGTGCTCCTTTATGAATGAAGAGAGAATACAGTACATTACTGTAGTTGGTGACTCAAAACTTTCTGAGTTTGTCCAGAAAGCGTGACTTGGACATTTAATGCAAAATGTATCATATGTGAATAAAATATACCACACTAATTTGGGTGTTTGGTCACTTTAGAGTTAGCGGTGTCATTTAAAAGCAACATGTATTTAGGCTGGTGGCAGTAGCTCAGTTGGTAGAGTTTGTCTACTGATCCAGGGGTTGGCGGTTCAAATCCCGCTCTTGACGGGTTGACCACGTGTGATCACAGCTCCTACAGATGAGCACTGCCGTTGTGCCTTGGGCAAGACACTTAACCCCACCTTGCCCACACTGGTAGCCCTCATGGCAGAAGATACATCAAGGCCTGTTGTGACGTGAGCCGTCCTCCTGTGGACCCACCACCCGCGGGAGGATTCGTGGGGGCTGGTGCATTGTGTTCTGGGCAGCGGATCTGCTTGGACTCCTGCCTCCGCGATGATGATGATGAATGAATGAATATCAATATATTTAATTAAAATTTCGTTATATTATTTGATTTTCTTCTATTTCACCTGTCCACCAGTGAACCGAGAACCTTTGCACCTTCAGATTGGACGGATCGTGTGACTTGCATTTGCATTTGTGGGTAATTGGGTTGAACTTTGTAAATAGCGAACAGAAGGCCCCCTGGGTAATCTCCAATAGACGCAAACAAAGCATGCTTTCTGTTCAACAACAAATGGGGGACAACTGACCCGAAGCGAAAACAAAATCGGCTATGTGGACCATTTCCATGAGAGAGCTGCACGCTGGAGCGCGTTTGGAGATGCTGGTTTTGCAGGTTCTTCGGCGCGCGTCCCTGGACATCCCCGGGTTACCTCCTCCAGGTGGGTCTGGGTCTGGGTCTGGATCTGGGTCTGGGTCTGGGCCTGTGCTGCTGACTGACCACACTGTAAAGACCGTACACAGCGATAGAGGTCAGTGATCTCCGTGTTCACCTCACCGCGTGCTCAGGTGTCCATGTGAATAATTCAGGTGTGTCCCTCTCAGCGACAAAACACTGAAATGTCCTGGACAGACATGTTTCTGATATGGACGGTAAGACTCAGCGGTCTGATGTGTGCTTTCACTTTAGATCAAGCTTAACTATTCGAGTTTCTTGTGTAAAGCCTTGGTGTAGAGTAAGCAGAGTAATCTTTTCTTTTGTTGTCCCCTCTTATATTTACAGATTTTAAAGATGGAGCTACAGCGACGAAGTCAAGGAGGTAGGACTGCAATTTTTGTGTTTTAGTGCTGTAATAGCCTTCAGTAATACGACAGTTAAAAAAAAATGTGGACAAGACTTGAATGTCGCATGAATTCAATTTCAAACTGAGCATAAGGGCAGGTCATTCACTGGTAGAATAGGCAGTAGGCCCTATAAGTGTCAAAATGTATTGTTAATAATACGCCTAGTCTATCTGTGTAATAATTCTTATGCATATGAAACAAAAATTTAAATGAACTTTTCATTTGAAGTCATAGACTATTTGCCTGTTGCCCCCATCTTAAAAGATGACAAAACACTCCTCCAGAATGTTGTGACACCAAGTAAAGCTTCGGGGATGGTGAGGAGAACCTTTATTCTACGTGATGTTCGCCCTAACCCTGGGTCATGCCCTTGTCTCATAAAGACTCTCTCATTCCTCTCTTGCCATCAAGGTGGTTTTATACTCCACAAGTGAGATTTCATCAAAAGTCTTGTATGACACTGTTTTGGCTGCAGTGAGTGTGTTTGGGCCTGTGACGCTCCAGCTGTTATAGATGTGAAATAGATTGTATCACATGAGACTTTGGCGTCCACAGTGGGACCACGGGCACTGAGCGTGGATGCTGAAGGTTCAGTGAAAAGCTTATATCCTTATATCCCCTTAACCAGGATTACAGTTCAGATTGCTTTCTCTCCACACACTCTCCGCTGGCGTTACACACACTTGCTAATGTAACTGGATGCTAAGAAACAAGAAGATGACTTCATTCACAAAATTAATTTTAATTTATATTAACCATTACTCAGCTGTGGCCCAGGCTACATCATATTCATGTTTTGATTCAAACATTGGTCACTGTTTCGTGATCAGAGAAAGCAGGAGGATCATGTTAAACACTATTGTGCTTCTGGGGAGTTGTAAACAAAAGGAAACCTGAGCCTCCAGAGACCCACTGTGTCCAGCTCCAAAGTGGAAATAGTTAATGAGCTTTGCTCTCATTGAATATCATAATACTAAAGATTTATAAAAAGAAAAAATGTAAATAATAATAAATACTGTACATCCCCCCCTATATATATATATATATATATATATATATATATATATATATATATATATATATATATATATCACCATTTTTCATTTGTTTAGGTATTTATATTAAACAATTTAATCATTATCAGTTGTTGCCTTAGTTCATTGTCAGAGCGATGAAACTCATTTAATTTTAGAGTGAAGCACTTCATTTAATCACCAATGGATTTCATTTCTAGTTGAAATGAACCAGCTTTGTGTTGTCTCTGCTTTGCCTGTGTGGGATAATTATCAGTTAAATATCTATTTTCTGTGTGTGACATGTTTTAAAGTGTCAACATAGCCTTAAATTTAAAAAATGGTGTAAATAGCCTAGGCATATGGAGTTTGTCCGTGAATGTATTGCCGTAGGCCCTGTGTCTGCAAGATTGGGCACAAATCTGGTTAAGGTTAGGTAAAGGGTTTGGGCTTGGACTTTTGTGATCTTTTGGCATGGCTGCTGTTTGTTTACTTTTAGGGACCCGTGGATGGAGGTGTGTCATGTGAGCGTCCTCCTGATGGAGGTCTGTGGGCTGGTCCTCTGCTTGTTACAGTGAAATGCCACTGAAGCAGGGCTCAGCTCTGCCCAGTTTCATTCTAGACTAGAAAACCTTTAATAGGCCTGTGTCTTTTGTAAATGACAACTAAAAGTTAGTGGGAGGTCTAGTATTGAACTGTAACATAGATCATCATTTCATCCCAACTAAATACAGGAAGGGTGCTTTTGTACAATGTATTATATTAAAAAAGAAAACAAAACATTGTTTTTTTATCACAGCAGTGTGAGTTTAAATATCAGTTTAAATGCATGTTATGTATTTAAATAGTGTACTAAGTATTATTTTTGTGTTGGAAATTGTTAGAAGTACTTGAGAGAATGTGGAACTTAAATTATAATTAAAATATCCTACTTTTCTCACACTGTACATTAAAAGACCATAAAGAGTCATGTGACTAGACTTTTCCTACCAACACTTCCTGGTTACCTGTGCAACCTGAGAAGCTTCATATAGCTGCACCATTATGAGTGCATTTGCCAGGGGCTCGCATCACATTGCACATTTCTAGTCAATTATTAATCCTGTTAGATTAGCGTGCATTCACCTCCAGGTGCTTTTAGTGTAAAACAGGGACACACACTTTCACAGCAGCAGGTATGTACCGTTCTCTTTGGCTGTGGCTTTGTGTTAGATAGTGTTTGTGGTACTGAGCAACTTTTGGTCTATTGAAGTTTTGTGGTGAAGAGATAGAGAAAGGTAAACAAATATATTGTATGGGACTACAGTATTAGCTGTAATCCAATGGGAATTGCATTTTGGATGTTGCAGTTAGTACATGGCAATATCTGAAATGAATAGGTAAAAATGTCCTCTGTAGAGAATAAAATAATAAAACAACTGCTAAACCAACTTAAGTCTCTACAAACATGTATCTCGCTGCCCTACTTTAAACTGAATCCTGCTTTCAAAAAAACATTAGTAGCAAATCTAAATGGAATCACAATGCTTGTCACAAAAAAGCACAATTACATTTTTTTTTTTTTTTTCGAAATTGTGCAGCTCAAATTTTGGACGCTGAAATAAAACATTTTCATCTTCATTATCATCCCGTTACAAAGGTTGGTCCCTTGGCAGCAGCAGCGTCTGGTGTGTTGATTTAGTGGTGTAAATGCAAAGTGGTGTTTGACAGTAACAAATGGCAGCTAAACTGTTTGGAGCTGTGTTTATTTACAAGGCAGAGCGAGGCATTCTTCACTGACATTGGGAGATGGACAATTAACTTGTGATCAATCAGTGATGGATGATTAGCTACTATGCTAGCCAGCTAAGTGATGTGTTGTGTGAAGGACATCAGGAAGATCTGCCTAATCAAATGTCTCTACAGGAAAGCGCTATATTCATCTCATGTCTACCTGAACGCCTTTACACGAGATCCATTAATCTGTCCAACCAGCCTCTAGCGTCACTCATATTTTTCACATCAGTCTGAGGAGCTCCACCAAAACAGCCTGGCCCCCCATTCCTCAGGGTCATTTGGCCCATATGTGATGCATAACACGTCCATGACAAGTGTGCCGGGCTGCTGGAGAACCAAAACAATCTCCATCATATTTATCGCGAAAGAGCATCATTCTCCTAAACTGAGAGTCTGCTGCCTTCGTATTCATCATGCGTCTATTATTACAGAACATCACAACACACAATGGCGATCCTTTATGCTGTAGCTCGTTTGGTAGATTTATATTGGAATTGGAATGCCTTTTATTGTCACTATGCATATGTACAATTTACATTATACATACTCACAATGAGACTGAAAGTATCTCACTTCAGTGCAGACATTTAAGTAGACATTTAAGATATATACAACACAGCAGGATATTTATAACACAGTATAAAAATAGTGCAAAAAAAATGAGCGCAAAAAACAGTCCTGTACTACACATTAGCTACCCAAGTTATTGCAAGTCCTGCTCAGATATTGCAATAGGGGTGACATATAATCAATCAATCAAACAATATTTATAAAGCGCTTTTCATACAAAATGTAACACAAAGCGCCGTACAGTGATTAATGATTAGAAGATTTACTTTTATTGGTCTCACACAGGAGAAATTGTTTCTACATTTGATCCGGGGACCATCCCCATGATTTTGTTATTTAGGCTTGGTCAGGACCCAAGCTGGAGGATTTTACCTGTGGTGCATGTTTTGGGTTGGTGGGGGAAACCGGAGTGCCTGGAGGAAACCCACCCAGACACGGGGAGAACATGCAAACTCCACACAGAAAGGCCCGGGCGACCCGAACCTTCTTGCTGTGAAGTGCGAGTGCTAGCCACTCAGCCACCGTGCTGCCAACAGGGGGGAAAAAAAACCCATACATACACACACTTGAGAGAATTTGGGTCCATAAACTGTGTATCTGGCTGTGTGTAATTGTTGTAACTGTAGGTAATAGTTTAGTAATAGTTTAAATGGGTCAGTGCCCTGAACAAGTGATTGTATTATATTTATCTTATTTATGACCCTTTGCGTTGTATGCTTGGTTTTGATGTATAGTTTCTAATGAGGTTTTAATTCTTTTAGCCTTCACCAGTTGGTACCGGTAACCTTGAACCTTGAACCTTAAATGATTTATGTTATAATGTTCTTTCTTCATCAAAAAACATGCCTGTAGCTGTGCACAGACCCTGCTTATTTAATTTCATGACGTCACAAGGAGGATTTTGAGCATTCGAGATGTAGACAGAATAATAATTAAGGGTTACTCAAACAAGTGTAAATAAAACAAAACACAGGTATACTTTTGATGAGCTAAAAGCTTATAACATGGTTTAAAGGTCACAAGAGTTAAATTTGCATAATACTGATCTTTTAAATATATCTCTAAATGGTCAGGGCACGTAAAAGAGAATTTGTGATAATAATGTAATGGGTGTTCGCTAACATATTTTAGGCTATTCAATTTATAGTTTACCTCCATAAATCCTTTCTGTCATTAGTAATTTTAGCATCTGTAGGGTAGTTTAAGGCTGCACATATTTGAAACCAAAAATAATTGTGTTTTATGTTACAAGTAAAACAAATGAGATTAGATTTGCTGTTTATGTTTTCAAATCAATATTCACCAGGGCAAACACATCCAGGAGGATTAACATTTGACAAAAGACTGACTTGTGAACTGCTAAACTAATACAAAATTACATCAAATTTGAAATAGCATGTTTGCAGAGGTGTAAAACACAAGGTTGTTAATTAAATATAATAAAAAAAAATACAAATAATCTAGTTTAGACTCTACAGCTCATTTAGGTTTCATAAATTATAACTCAAACACAGAATTTTTGTTTTGTTTTTCTTTCAAATGGCATTCTTAACATAAATAATTGCAGTCAATTTAAATTTTGATTCCATTGTGTTAGAGAAAGATATTCCATTTCTACGCTGTGCTGGACAATGCAGAACCACTACAGAGCCTCCTGCTGTAAAATTGTTGTGAAATTGTAAATATTAACCGCCAATTATATGGAAAATCATAAGTGATATGCTATAGTCCAGCCCTTGTTTCTAATCAGGTTAATAGACTGAGCTTTGTTTCTGAACTGGATTACATCATTATTAGACTTGTGTGTAAGTCAGAGGTGGCGTCTCTTCATTCAGGACATCAGTTGTTAAGTTAATCTCCATCCAATCCACCTGATCTTAAGGAGATTGGAGCTCTCTTAGTGAACAGTGACAGGTCTGCGCCGCTCTGTGCTAATTCAGAACGTCTGCCCGCTTCTCATGGGGAACACATCCGCAGTGCAGGAGATAATATTGAACTCTAGAAGCTTTTCACTTCTAGTCTGCCCTGATGAGCCAGAGGAAAGTAGCACAGACATTGTAAGTAAACTGTTCTTTCTCATCAGTTTGTGCTATAGAGCAGTTAAGTGGCTCCCTTGGCAGATGCAGTCGCTTCACTGATTAAAGGCAGCTCCAGTGGGAATAAAAACAGCGGACTGTGCTGAGCCTACACACTGTATACATCCCCATTACTTTGTAAGACTAATGATGTTTGGCTTCAGTTCTATGGTCATCTCAAGTCAAAGCTTTGTTGATTATGTGTTTGCTACTATTCGACTTATCGTTCAATATATGAAAGATGTAACAATATATTTTGGGGGTCTGTATTTATTGTGTTTTTTTTTTTTATTATTATTTTATGGCTGAATGATGAGATTTGAGCTGTAGAGGGGAGAATAAATAACTTCTACAGTATGACTCATTACAGGTGCAAACTAAGTATTGAAGGGTTTCATTTTGCTCTTTATTTATTGCAGCTCATGACTTTTAACAATATTGGAGATTTACAATAGTTTTTGTGGTTTAAATTTGCTCTTGGGTTTTTGTGTCAGTGGTATAAAGTAGTTTCAATATTATCGTTTATCGTCTATATATATCGAACTTCAAAATGTGTTATCCTGGCTTGCCTGTGTATGTGAGTTTTTGTTATTGATGAGGAAAGAAAGGTTCCAGAGATAATCTTTCTCTTCACTTGCTAGTTCATACTGCACTTCTGTGGCAAGACACAGCCGAGGTTTCTTTCCAGGTCACAGAAACGGCCTCCCTCTAAGTCAGGGGTGTCAAAGTCATTTTGGTCCGGGGGCCGTATCCAACCTACTTTGATCCCAAAGGGGCCGGATCAGAAAACTCATGGCATATATACCCCAAAAATAGCAATAAGTCCAAATATTTGTGCAGAGAAACGCAACTCTATTACAGAAGACTTTTTATTTGATGAATTCTTTCTTTTACAAAATATTATAATATTATGAACAACCTGAAACTTGCCATTTCAATTGCATTTGCAATTTCAACACTATGTTTTAACATTAACTCGTATGCATTTCACAGATTTCAGTCATACTTTCTTTTTGCTTCTGAAATTTGACATCTTGTAGCCTGCACAAGTGCATCAATATCAGGCCCCATGTCCTGAGGAGCTGCCAACTTCAGAATGTCATTCAAGTGCTCATGTGTTAGCTTTGTTTTATTAATGTTCATTACTGAGAAAACCTGCTCACAAAGGTAAGTAGTCCCGAACATGTGTTTGGAAAGAAGCAAGTCTTCATTTGTGTTGCTCTGGTGGGAGGGGCCACACACAGTGGCGCTGGAGACGCTGCTATGCTAAACTTCGCAGAAACGGGGCGCAGAAAATTACCAATATTTTAATAGAAAATTCAAATATAATTAAAATATTTTAATAGAAAAACAGACGAGGGCCAGATTAAAGGTCTTAGAGGGCTGGATCTGGCCCCCGGGCCGCATGTTTGACACCCCTGCTCTAAGTAGTTAAATATGCACCACTGTTATGTGACTTTGAGTAGTGATGACAGATGCTTAAAACACACAATATTGTGTTCATCCATACACTGTATAAAGAAGTGGCCTAAGGGAGTGTGACGTCACTCACCCATATCGTTCGTCTCCTGTCAAATAAAGCTCATGATGCTAACAGTTATTGAGCAAATTTGGAGCTGAGTTCAATATTAGGAATAGGAATTTATTTATGGACAAAATAGCTAAATAAAAACAGCAGGATCATGTAGAGCGGGTTAATACAAACATTTTAAGACCAAAATGACAAGGCTCACACCAGCAGTTACAGAGAGATGGGCGAGAATTTTTCAATGTAAGGTCCATTGGATCCAGAGTCGATGGAACCAATGGGTTAGCTATATTCATTTATATATACAGTCTATGGGTTCACTTTATAAACTACTGTATATATATTTCAGTAATTGTGAGTTTTGTGTTTTGACCTTGCAGGAGGTCACTGTATGGACTGTATCCTTACAAATCCAGTATGATTGGTCTGGAGAACCTGGGCGATCCGTCAGGGAGCTGGGACATAGTGGAGACCATCGGCAAAGGGACCTACGGCAAAGTGTACCGCGTGACCAACAAGAAAGATGGGAGTCAGGCTGCCGTAAAAGTGCTGGACCCGATCAATGTGAGTCTGAGAGAGATGTGGAAGTCTTTATTTGAGATGAGCTTTAACAATCTCCCTTATGGATCAATACAGTTTGTTTAAGTCTAAGTCATCTGTAAGTATTGACCTCATGTGCTTCTGTGCAGAAATGTAGCTCTGTCCCAGACTGTGGGCTGTAAACAACAAGCAAGAAGCATTTAGACAACTGTCAGGAAGCTTGTTTATTGTTCTATTAATACTTTGTGTGTTCATTTGTGATAAAGGTGTAATTTACCCGGTATGCACCAGTCCATCTTTTTCCATTTTGATATCGATTTCGATACTGTAGCTTTAAGTGTCTGCCCATACCCGATACCAGAGCAGTGACTGAAAACAGCATTTATTTTCTTAAGCCAAGACCAAACTGATAAAGTTGTGTTATGTAGCTGTTATCTATCTCTCATGTAACTACAGAACAACTTTGTATAAATAAAAATTCAAATATTATGAGACTTTCTGAGCCAGCAAATAGTCTTACTACATAAAATTTTATATCCAGCTAGGATATTGGTTGAACCGATATTTGGAAGACGATATCTGATCCAGCTAATTTTTCAGTATTAACGCTGACATCCCATACTGTATCAGATCTGAGCATCCCTGTTATTTACTATTTATAGAACTGAAAATTATAGTTTATGTCAAGTTCTTTCTCACTCTTGAGATTAACGTCCTCACAAATGTATTTCAGCTAACACTGGACTACAATTTTTGGACTCGATTTGCTTCTGAGATAAAGGTGGATGAACTGAAAATCAATTGATAACTGTGCTGGTTAGCTAACGTATTCAAGATATTAAATGATATTGTTTTACATCAAAATCGCATCTGTTTATACAATAGATTTAGGTATTTTTGCTTAAAAATAATATTTATATTTTGAAAATATTTAACTTGTACTTCTTTATCCGTAAAGAAATAAAAAAGAAATTTTCTTTTCTTGTTGAGCCACTGGCGAAGATTAGTTGCACATGTGTTACAACAATAATGTGGAGCCCAACTTTTGTCCTGATCTCCAACTTTGTAACCAAAGTAACGGTGGTTTGCCTTTTTAACCACTGCAGTTATGCTGCACTTTTGTGATGCAAACGTCGCTTCACCACAAACATAACAGAAGTTATCTGGGTTGTTCACACAATTTCGAGGCATCTCTCTTATGTGAAAAAAAAATATATATATATATGTTAAAACTCTAGACATATTAAAATGAATGTATTGGAATGTGCAGACAGGCTTTCAGATAGAACTGGTTGCTTGTAGACACACTGTACCTTCTGATAAACTACCGTTTTTGCCTTATTTTGCATACATTTCATATTTTGTCCCAATACTATATCTTGGAAACTATAGCCAATCAGCATTTCTGACCTACTTTTTCTTTATTAGTGACCTATACCAAGAAAAATGTCACTACTTTTGTTCCAAAAGCATTTTGCTTGTAGACCAGTGTAATTTTACAGTTAAGATCTCAGTGTTGTTTTCCTCAACCAAAAGCCTATCCATTGACTTTCTTTGCTGCTTATACTTGTCTCAGCACACAAACCATTCAAGCAGAGTAAGTACTAGGAACCTCCCCTCATATATACAGTATAGTTTTTCATCGTAAACATGCATGGCGTACCCCCGGATGTGTGGCTGTGGCTGGCTGTAGTATCTAGCCTTGTAGAATAAGCTTGTTGTAGACATTGCATTGTGCGCTGAAGTCTTGTTCTGAAGTAGGACTGTGATTGCGTCAGCGCTTGGCAGGTCTATCCAACACCAGGCTCTGTTGATGGCCACAAAGATGAAGCTGCCTCTGCTCCCATCCCTCTCCCAGATTACAGCTCTGACATTATCATTCACACATACTCCGAGAGAAATTCTGCTCTTGTGACTGTGCTCCCCTCTCCCCCACATAATTCTTTTGATATAAAGCACTTCCAAAAATAGTTTAGTACCAACACCCATTCCTTTCTTAATTTATCACCCATTGCTAGTTGGGATAGTCAATAGAGTATAGTTATTACCCTCTCCTAGTTTGATACTATTTTTTAGATCTCAGGCACCTTATTTTTTCTCTTTAAGGATGTGGATGAGGAAATAGAAGCTGAATACAATATCCTGCGGACCCTTTCCAACCATCCAAATGTGGTGAAGTTTTATGGCATGTTTTATAAGTCGGACAAGCTGTCTGGAGGACAACTGTGGCTGGTCTTGGAGGTAATAATGCAGTAATGGCAATTATTTTATTTTTTTTTAGTATCCTGATAACGATATTCAGACAATATCATGTCAGTCCAACAGAAATGTGTTTTATAAACTTATGTATTTAAATGTTATAGATGAGGTTTAAGTATCAGACAAATGCAAAATTACTGTAAAATTACCCACAAAAGTGCTAAAATATCACTTTAAACCCTTATTTCAAAGTTTATTTTTTATTTTTAAGCTTTTTTGCAACCTTTTTTTTTCTAAATAATAAACTTGATACTGTATTCAAAAATGTCTATCTTCAATACAACATACACAGTGTTATCAATATTTTGATAATCTGCCCACCTCTTATGCTGGACTTTTTGTAAAATATTCTTAATCTCAGCTAAATGTTTTATTGAGGATAGCATATATCAGGGGTATTTGATTAATTACCATTAAATGTATAATTTTGATGCCTAACTTTATGCACTCATAGGTGGTGTAATGGTTTATGTTTTATAGGCATGTAGCTGTTGTGGCTTATTTAATACATACACTCAGTTTCTTGTAACTTCTAAAATGAGTTGCTCTCTGGCATTTTCGTTCTGTAAAGGTAGATTCAAGATTCACGATTCAAAGCTTTTATTGTCATCTGCACAGTAAAGAAACATGTTTTTCTGTACAATGAAATTCTTACTTTGCTGCCCACACTGGATGCAAAGAGTATGCAAAAAAAAAAAAAAAAAAAAATTAAGAGAAGCATCTAAAAAATATAATCAAGTAGAAACGAACTTTATAGAATATACACTATGAAAAATATAGGCTAGGTGCTATGTACATATTTACAGATTACAGGTAGCTCAATGAATCTGTTACAGTTCAGAAACTGCTTTAATTTACTGTGTCCTTGGTATAAAAACATGATGTTGGACTAAATAATAGATGTGAGATTTCACGTGTTGCTTCCATAGTGACAGTGCTGTGGCTGTGTGGGCTTGTCCTCCTCATGCATCACAATCTCCAGACTGACTGACTCTTGTTTCTCTCACAGCTGTGCAATGGCGGCTCCGTCACTGAGCTCATCAAAGGACTACTCATGCGAAGCCAGCGTCTACAGGAGCCCGTAATTGCATACATTTCATACAGCGCCCTCTTGGTAAGGTCCTATACTGCAGGCCTGTCACGTTAACAAACGATAATACTGAAACCAAATCATAAAGCGAATTATCCCCCAAAAATCTATTCCAAATGTACAATATTGTTAAAGGTGCACTGTGTAACTTTAGTGGAGGGTCCATCACCTGCTTGTCTCAATGGAGATGTGCCTAGAATGTTCCACAGTATGGCCATAAACCTCTGAATCACCATGGAGGCTTACAGGTTAGATTTGTGGAGCGGTGACCCCAGTCACAGTAAGAATGGATATTTTCTGAGCAATAAATAACACCTGTAGTGAATAAATGCAAGACAGATTAGATTTTACACCATACAATGGACAATTGAAACCAAAACATTAGCATTTCCATGGAGACAAAACAGGTTGCAGACCCTCTCCAAAAATTTACACAGTGCACCTTTAAATAAGGTTTAAATATGGTTTGGTCCTGGTTTAGTCCTTCTTTAGTCCTTCTTTAGTCCTGGTTTAGTCCTTCTTTAGGCTTGGTTTAGCCCTGGTTTAGTCCTGGTTTAGTCCTGTTTTAGCCCTGGTTTTGTCCCGAACCTGTCCCGAAGCTCTCCCGAACGTGTCATGTGTCCAAGTAGAAGTTAAAGTCCATTTTCAAATCAAATCAAATCAAACAATATTTATAAAGCGCTTTTCATACAAAATTGTAACACAAAGCGCCTTACAGTGGTCAAGGATTCGAAGATTGACCTTTATTGATCTCGCACAGGAGAAGTTGTTTCTATATTTGACCCGGGTACCGTCCCCATACTTTTGTTTTGTTATTTAGGCTTGGTCAGGCCCTAAGCTGGAGGATTTTACTTATGGCTCATGTTTAGGTCATGTCCTTATTTTTCATGTCCTTATTGTCTCGCAGTGCAGTGTACATATGCAATAGCTCTTCACAGCTGATAGGCGAACAGGGGAAACCCCTTCAGCGCTTCTCACAACGGGATTGGCGGACGCGCGAGCGTGGGAAAATATGTTGATTTATGCACGCCCCGTTTCTTTCCGAAAAACAAGCCAATTTGAAATTAAAAATGTATGTTTTTAACGTCACTAATGATGTTATCTGAAACATGAAGTGGCTTCTTCATGATCTCAACTGGCACATTCTGCAAAAAAACGAAAATCACAAATTTTTACAAAAAACAACAACTAAAAACTCATTTATCTCAGATTCCCTAATTGCGAGTTGTGGACTAATTGATGTGGTGGGACACATATGAATAGCAATAAATAAATAAATAAAAGAATGTAGTTCATTCAACACTCTACAGCTCAAAGCGTATCATAGTACAGCAAAATAACCAAATATTGTCAACTACTACAAAGAAAAGGCCCTATGATAAATATTGTTCAATATATTAAAGCTGGAACAATATTTTTTGGGGATCAATAAGTCAATCTAGCAATTGACCGCCTACTATACTATCTAATGTTAGGCCTGTCATGATAATTACTATATCGAATTATTGTTCAGTATAGATGGAACAATATTTTCTGGGATGAGTATTTATCGTGGGTACATTTTCTTTGCACTACTGGGAAATTTGTGGTTATTTTTTGACTGTATGATGAGATTTGAGCTACCAAAGCTATCACTCATTACAACTAAGTACTTAAGTGTTAAATTCTGCTGTTTATTTATTGCAGCTCATGTTTTTTTTTAAACAATATTGTAGATTTAGAATAGTTTTTGTGGTTTAAATCTGCTCTTGGGTTATTATGTCAGTGGCATAAATTAGTTTCAATATTATCGTCTATAGCAGGGGTCTTCAACGTTTTTCAGGCCAGGGACCCCCAAACAGATGGCGAACTGGGCCAGGGACCCCCTACTATATATACGGCATAGAATTGTGTTTTATATTAAATTGAGTTTAGTGTCATGTATAAACATTGCTACTCTGTTATGGTACATCCAATACAAGGAAATAATACACAGGTTAATACAGGGGGTCCTCGGGTTACGACGTTGATCCGTTCTTAAGACGCGTCGTAACCCGAATTTCGTCGTAAACCGAATTTCGTCGTAAACCGGATTTTGCCTTTGATCTTCCAACCAAAGCACCAATAACCTTTCCATCTCAATAATTAGACCACTACGCTGCTTGGTTATCACTGCCGCTTTCATAGGAGCAGATCAGAGCCCACATCAGGTACTTCCGCCCACATTGGGCACGCACATGAGGCCGTCTTCTTCTCCCTACAACCACAACAGAGCGTATTCTTCCGCCGTGCGCCGCGCGCCGTTCGCGTTTGTTTACATCTCTTACCACGCTAAACCGCGTAAGACGGAATGACGCGTAATATATACATATTTTTTTTAATGGGGGCGCGTTCGTAACCACGAAACGTCGTAACCCGAGACCGTCGTAACCCGAGGACCCCCTGTACTGTATTTTACACTATAAAATATAAAATTATATTATTTTAAAGTGAAATCAAAAGATTTCGCGACCCCCCTGCAGTACCTCCTATGGGGGTCGCGACCCCCCTGTTGAAGACCTCTGGTCTATAATATTTCAGCAATATATCATACTTCAAAATGAGTTATTGTGACAGAACTATGTAATGTTTACAAAGAGCTGGTACCTATTATCAGCATATGCAGTTATACAGTAATGTTGATGTCTCTGTGTACTTTGTAGTCATCCATATAATCACAGTGGCATTTCTTATTCCACAAAGGGTCTCCAACATTTGCACAACAACCGGATTATCCATCGCGACGTCAAGGGCAACAACATTCTCCTGACGACAGCTGGAGGAGTCAAACTGGTCGACTTTGGTGCGTGGCTTTAAAGGGGACATTTCCTCTTCATGTAAATCACACATCTTAATGTAAAATCTAAAATGAAAGGTCACATTTGGAGTGAAACTAAAACAGTAAAACATAATATAAAACATATCTATACATTTGTTTGTGAGAGAACACTGGATGTGCCTCACACAGCACAACATCGTTTTAGTTGATGGCTGTGGCCTAACCCCAGGGTCTTTCTGCTCATTTAAATTGCATTATTTGATCTTTTGCATATTAAAAGGAGGCTGTTACGGTAAATTACTCAGTGCCGCCCACAGGCATGTTTACGTCCTCTGTGTCACTTAGATGAAGTGGACTCCTGCTGATAAAAATCTGTTCTATATAATTTGAAATGATTATGGAGCATTATTATTACAGCTTGGCAGGCTGCCACACTAAATTATGTGCTTCCAAGATTTTTTGATTAGAACAAACATACTATATATGATTTAAAAAGCACCATAAATAAACTCTGAATATACACTTAAACTGCAGGTGTTTCCGCTCAGCTGACCAGTGCACGACTACGAAGGAACACGTCTGTCGGGACCCCATTCTGGATGGCTCCTGAGGTCAGTTCAACCGCAATATATTTACTTAATATTAATGCATGTTACCCTGTGTATTTTCCCCTACAATATTTCAGAGGGCACCTCCAGGGCATTAAGAGTTCTTCAGCCCATTGTTTGATAGAAAAAGATGCAGTAATTCTACAGAAAGAATGAATTACATTTATTATTACTGTTCTTTTACCTTACAAATGATAAAATCCTTAAAAATAAAACCATAGTGGATAAATGGATAATAGATAAAGATTAGCTGAGCCCTAAAACGACTGTACGTCTGTCTTGTTTTGTTTACAACTGTCTTGTTTTGTTGCAGGTGATTGCCTGTGAGCAGCAGTATGATTACTCGTACGATGCCCGCTGTGACGTGTGGTCTCTCGGCATCACCGCCATCGAGCTGGCAGATGGAGACCCGCCTCTAGCCGAGATGCACCCAGTTAAAGCTCTTTTCAAGATCCCGCGGTGAGTCACCAGAGGGCACTCCTACCACACTTTTCACTTGTATCATTCTCTTGCAGATGAACAACACATTAAAAAAATCACACTGTAACAAGCTCGCATAATGTTGAGTATGTTTTAAAGGTCCTGTATTACGCAAAATGGATTCTTGTGAACTTTTAGCCATGTTATATTACTTCCTCAAAAACATACGAGTTGTTTTGTTTCATTCACACATTTTTAAGTGATCCTTTATTATTAGTCTGTCTTCCTGTACAAAGCTCAAAATACAAAAGTTATCAATTACGTTTTTACCTTAAATCCAGTAAAGATTGGCAATTCCAAGGCTGAAATCTTCTAAATAATTCTAGTGAACGAGAGAAGAACACAGCTTAATATGTAGCATTTGTGTGTTAAACATGTGCGAATGAAACAAAACAACGCCAGGTATGTTTGTGATGAGGAAACAACATGATAAAAACCTAATATGAGCCCTTTAAAATATTTTCAGTTAAAATGAGCTGTTTGATTAATTGTATCATGTAGTAGTTTTATCGTAACACTGTTTGGCGTCACATTAATGCCGTAATAAATAGTGTCAAATGGGCTCTGCTGGTGGTTTTATTGCGTGTGAGCTCAGAGGCTGCACACGCTGACCTTTTGTTCATCACACAATCACAGTATTATGCCCCAGTCAGGCTGAGATGTGCCCGCTGATTGCAATTTGCATCACTGATTAGCTCCTTTCACATGGAGACCAGACTGTAGCCTTTCCTCCCTGCCAGGCCAGAGTATCTTATTGAATTTCATCAGTGCCATATAGAAACTGTTTATTCATTTGAGGTTTGCCATACAAAAAAACAAAAAAAAACATTTACTTGCAATTTAGTGATAAGGGTTGAAGAAATGTCTGAAAATATTGAACAAATACATTTAGATGGGTCACGATAACACATTTGAAGTGTGATATATTGACTTAGACTTTATTAATCTACAAGGGAACAGAGTAGCTCACAAATCACAATATACAGCTCTGGAAAAAAATAAGAGACCACCACATTTTTTTTCTGAAATCAGCATCTCTACATGTATTACAGCCATTCCATTCCAGCGTCCGTTGAATTCCAACACAAACACAAAGCTAAGCTACTTCAGTTCTTGCACCAGGAGTGGACTAAAGTCACCCAAGAACAATGTGAAAGACTTGCCTTGCATGCCAAGACGCATGAAAGCTGTGATTAAAAATAAGGGTTATTGCACCAAATATTGATTTCTGAACTCTTCTTAAGTGTAAACATTAGTATTATGTCATTTTAAAATGAATTTGATCTTGTTTCTTTGCATTGTTTGAGGTCTGTATCTTTTTTGTTATTTTGACCATTTGTCATCTTCTGCAAATAAATGCTCTAAACGATAATATTTTTATTTGGAATTTGGGGGAAATTTTGTCAGTAGATTATAGACTCAAACAAAAATGTTCCTTTTGCCCAAACACATACCTATAAGTAGTAAAATCAGAAAAACTGATAATTTTGCAGTGGTCTCTTATTTTATTCCACAGCTGTATTATAATAACAAAGAGAAAACAATTTAAATGGCAGAAATAAATTCTAAATAAGTAGCAAGAGACTGTCAAGTAAGGCATAATATGTGTATTGTACATAAGGTCATAAGGAAGGGAAACAGTGCAAAGATGATATGATGATTGATGTGACATAGGGTTATCTGTTACTCTTGATGAAGAAAATATATAGGACCCGATATCGCAAGAGCAGATTTAAACCACAAGAACTACTCTAAATCTATAATATTGTTTAAAACTCATACGCTGCAATAAATAAAAAGTGAAATGAAACATTTTAGTACTTAGATTGCATCTGTAATGAGTCACAGAAGTGATTAATTCAGCCTTTTATGGCTTAAATCTGATCATATATCCATTCAAGTTTCAAGATTCAAGATTCAAAGCTTTTACTGTCATATGCAGAGTAAAGAAACACGTTTTCCTGTACAATGAAATTTTTACTTTGCTGCCCACCCTGGATGCCAAGAGTGTGCAAAAAATTAAAATAGATAAATAAGATAAAGAGAAGCATGTAAAAAAAATATAATCAATAGAAACAATCCATGAAATAACAAAGAAATTTCCATTAGAGCAAAGACAGTGTGCACACGATAAATATTGTACCCAAAAATATTGTTCCATCTTTCATATATTGATATAGTAATTACCGTGATCTAAATATACTCCTAGCCATAAGATCATTAATCACAGCATTTGATTATCCACCATACCTACTTGTTTCTTTAGTCTGTATTTATTGTCTGTAATAATAATTGTTTCAGTAATAATAATTAGATTATTGAATAGCACATAACCATGCATTCTCAAGATTCTGAAAATAGCCACACGTTTGTTGGTCCCTCACCTGCTTGTTTCTATGGATATATCACTGCTATGTCTGGAATGTTCCACAGTATGACATTAAACAGCATCTACCTTACTTTTATTCAATTACAGGTGGTTTTAACTCAAAAACGCCTAGAAAACTATAGATGTAAAGTAGCCTTCAGGCTAATTCTGGCGTATTTCAAGATTCAAAGCTTTTATTGTCATATGCACAGTAAAGAAACACGTTTCCCTGTACAATGAAATTCTTACTTTGCTGCCCACAATGGATGCCAAGAGCATGCAAAAATAAATAAATAAATAAATAAGATAAAGAGAAGCATGTAAAAAATATAATAAAATAGAAACAATCTTTATATAATATACACTTTATTTACAAGTATATGTTCATGAATATGCATTGTCCCTTTTAAATAAAAAGAATTAAAAAAACAGACATTCTGACTGTGAGCAAGGATGTCTCTCCACAGATCTGACCTGTAACTTGGCCTGGTTTAGTCTCCATGAAGATAGAAAGGTTTAATATCATATTGTGAAACATTCCAGACAAAGCAATAACGACGCAATCTCAATGGAGAAAAGCATTTGACGCACCCTCCACCAGAAATGTTACACAATGCAACTTTAACAAATGCATTGTATCGGAATCCTGCATTTATGACTTTGTACACTCTATTACACTTTTACACTGTGAATGATCCATGATAAAAAACGAATGGATTTATCTCTCTCAAAATGCTCTATTTATTTCACTTTATGGTATGACGCTCTTTTACTAGACAGGCTTTCTCTGGTGTAACTGTCGTCCTTGAATGGGGCTCACGATTTCCATATTGGCACTTAAATGTTCAATGCACATTTTATGTTTGTGATGTTTTACAATTGCACACGATAATAGCTTTCCAGGCCAACAGGATCAGTGACATGTGTAAATATGATATGCACCAGTTGTTATTTAGCACAGTAAAAATCCTTCTGAAATTACACTCTATGCCAAGGTTTAATTTAGCAGGTTTACTTCATTTTGTAATGATTTTTATGATTATCTCATTTGGAATTTTAATTTGGTGTAAATATACGGTAAATTATTTGTTGTTTTACACCAATTGAGAAACATTTTGTGAAGAAAAGTTGAAAAAAGATGTTGAAGACCTCACTAGGGAGAATTCTTTCCAAAAGTTCTGTACAATTTACACACAAAAAACCACATTGTTCTGATACTTCAAATGTGATTTCAACAATATAAATGTGTTTTCTTGTATTTGTATTTGTCAGATAATAATGTCTGTGTACATTGTAGGAGTTTTACTATGTGGATTATGGAATTCCCTAGTTACAATTTCCAATCAGGAAGTACATTTTTAAATCCAAGAAACGAGCAAACTGGGGAAAAATGTGTTTTTTGGGGGGCAAAAATCTTAAATATAATGATCTCAACTGTGTTTTAGTAAAATGAGTAGTCTAGTGTGTCATAGGCACTTTAAATCAAATAGCTTTTTGCAACACATGTGGTATTTTGTGACTTGCTGTGGAATTAAACAGGTTGTATTAGTTTGTATAAAGTAATCAAACCAGGTAATACAAAATGAATCACATGCCCTCTATGTAAAACAGCATCTATAATAATAATAATAATAATAATAATAATAATAATATAATAATAATAATAATTCATAGCATTTATATAGTGCCTTTCATGACACCCAAAGCGCTTTACAGTTCATTGTTCATTCACTCCACACTTTCTGTAGCCACAGCTGCCCTGGGGCAGACTGACGGAAGCAAGGCTGCCAATCTGCGCCATCGGCCCCTCCGACCACCTCCAACACTCACACACACACACCACTGTCATACTAGGCAATGTGGGTGAAGTGTCCTGTGGCACCTGGAATTCCCAGCGGTCTCCCATCCAAGTACTAACCAGGCCCTGCCTTGCTTAGCTTCTGAGATCTGACGGGATCAGGCTTTGACAAGTAGTTATGGCCACAGTAGGCAATGGGAAGGAATGCCATGATAATTACTATATTTACTTATTTATTGACTTTATTTATCAACAGGTACTTTTTCTTTGTTCTAGTGCAGTGTTGTCCAAACTTTTTTCATCAAGGGCCACATATCTAAACACAGACGAAGCGAGGGCCATAGACTGGTGCTCAGTACAGTGAATAATTGAAATATATGCATGTTAAACACGTTAGAATGAGCTATCAGTCCTTTTCATGCTAAGATCCTCAAAACCACACAATAAATATTAAACATTGTCTTATCAAGGTAGATTTCCAAAAAACTTGCAGTCAAAAGTTCTGCTCAAAGCAATTTGGGCCAATTCACCTGGAAGCTTGAGGGCCAAGAAAAATTTGTCTGAGGGCCACATTTGGCTCACAGGCCATAGTTTGGACATGCCCGTTCTAGTGGGAAAATTTTTGTTATTTTATATATACAATAAGATTTGATCTGTAGAGGGGAGAATAAATAATGTTTATGACTCATTATAGATACCAACTAACTACTTAAAGGGATATGCCACCCCCAGGTCAAATTTGGGCATCTCCCCACAGTCCAGAGACTAAAATAAGTGGTGGAAAGCGTTTTCCTGCTCACCCAGCCATTGTCCGAGTCTGTCGCCACTGACCGCCGCGGTATCTGCAGCTCCTCCGCCTTAGACTGGAGTCTAACGGCGCCAGAGAAAGATCACGCAGCACGCTGCCAGGGGAATCCCAGTTACGCACCGGGAAGGGAGTTCCCCTGTTGCACAACGTGCTGCGTGATACGGCTGTATTCTTCCGCACTGGAAAATAGTTCCCACCCAAAATGACCAAGGCAAGCTCTCCGTGTTGATTTGCACATTTATTACTACACAGCAAGTAATTGGGAAATGCATCGAGCAAATTAATTCCTTTTGGCCGAAATCTTTCTCTGGCGACGTTAGACTCCAGTCTAAGGCGGAGGAGCTGCAGATACCGCGGCGGTCAGTGGCGACAGACTCGGACAATGGCTGGGTGAGCAGGAAAACGCTTTCCACCACTTATTTTAGTCTCTGGACTGTGGGGAGATGCCCAAATTTGACCTGGGGGTGGCATATCCCTTTAAGTGTTGCATTCTCTTATGTATTTATTGCAGCTCATATTTTTTTAAAGTATTGTACATTTAAAATACTTTTTGTTGGAAAATTCTGCTTTATGGTTTGGTTTCAGTATTATTGTTTTTGTTGTATATTTATTTCATTAATACAGCTCTGGAAAAAAATAAGAGACCACTGCAAAATTATAGGTTTTTCTGATTTTACTACTTATAGGTATGTGTTTGGGCAAAAGGAACATTTTAGTTTGAGTCTATAAACTACTGACAACATTTCCCCTAAATTCCAAATAAAAATATTATCATTTAGAGCATTTATTTGCAGAAAATGACAAATGGTCAAAATAACAAAAAAGATACATGTTTTCAGACCTCAAACAATGCAAAGAAACAAGATCAAATTCAGTTTAAAACAACATAATACTAATGTTTACACTTAAGAAGAGTTCAGAAATCAATATTTGGTGCAATAACCCTTATTTTTAATCACAGCTTTCATGCGTCTTGGCATGCTCTCCACAAGTCTTTCACATTGTTCTTGGGTGACTTTATTCCACTCCTGGTGCAAGAACTGAAGTAGCTCAGCTTTGTGTTTGTGTTGGAATTCAACAGACGCTGGAATGGAATGGCTCTAATACATGTAGAGATGCTGATTTCAGAAAAAAATGCGGTGGTCTCTTGTATTGTTCCAGAGCTGTATATACTATGATAAGATTTGAGCTGTAGAGGGTAGAATAAATAATGTTTATGATTCATTATAGATACTAACTATTCTTGCATTCTCTTATGAATTTATTGCAGCTCTTTTTTTTTTTTTTTTTTTTTTACAATATTGTGCATTTAAAATACTTTTTGGTGGAAAATTCTGCTTCATGGTTTGGTTTCAGTATTATTGTTTATATTGTATATTTAGTTCATCAATATATCACACTTAAAATGTGTTATTGTGACAGGCCTAGCAATGGACATGGTTGCATTATGTTTTAATAGTGATTATCTGCTACATGTACTAGGAATATTGTGGTTTTGTTTATTTACATGTACATATCTGTGGTTCACGAGTGGAGAAATGTCATGTCTTTATTTCTGTGTTTGGCACCTCCAGCTCCTCTGATAAATGTAGCTGGATCCTTTCGTGTTTATCATGACAAAACGCTCTGCCGTGGCTGCAGTGATGAGTGAGCGGAGATTTAAGTGGCTCATTTATTCACCCAGTCATTATTTTGTACTCACCAAATTGTGCATCTTCATTTGGAGCTTGTAAGTCAGATGTGTTTAGACTACTTAATTCAAAATGGCCCTATATTTTTTTGTGTAGTTTTTTGTTACTACTTAAAGAACTATTACTGTATCTTTAGAGCAAAGACCAAGTAAAGTTATCATTTTATAAGCCCTGACAAGTACATTTTAAAGGTGCAGTGTGTAACTTTTATGGTAGACGGTCCATCACTTCGACTAAGTTCACATCAGTTTTTTTTCCTGAAGTGGTTCTTGCGGTTTCTCCAGGGCCCCCTCGTGAACACAAGGGTTCAAAGTTCAAAGTTCAGTCAGATTTATTCTCAATTCTGCCATATGTGTTAGACATAGAGTGAATCGAAATTCCGCTTCTCTGTGGCCAAGCAGTGCAAAAAGACAGTGTACAAATACAATATAAAGACAATACAAAAACTTCTAAAACAAAATCTAAAAGCAGTGCAAAGAATAAATAAATACCTATTTACAGATGTCCAAAATGTGCAGAGTGCATCAAATTGTGCAATGGAAGATACAGCAGTAAAATGTGCAATAGAATGTGCATTGAAAAAAAGATAAAAAAAAAATAAATGTGCAACAGTAGTAATTTCAGTAGTAAATGTGCAACAATGCAACAGTAGTCCTTAGTCTTTAGTCCTTACCAGCAGTTTTTAAAATTATTTTTTATGAGGGGCAAATTCAGAGTTCAGCTTCCTGACAGCCTGGTGGATGAAGCTGTTTGACAGTCTGAGTCCCGGAGACTCCGGTACCTTCTCCCCGAGGACAGGAGGCTAAAGAGGCTGTGTGAGGCTTGGCTCGGGTCACCCACAATGCTGGACGCTCTGCGGGTGAGCCAGGTGTTAAAAATGTCCAGGAGGGAGGGGAGAGAGACATCAATGATCCTCCCAGCTGCATTCACTATGCGCTGCAGGGCTTTCCTGTTCTGTTCAGTGCAGCTCCCGTACCACACAGTGATGCAGCTGGTCAGAACGCTCTCAGTGGTGCCTCGGTAGAAGGTGGTCATGATGGGTGGGGGGGGGCTCAGTTTGTGGAGGGTTCTCTGCTCTGCCCTGCCCCACTGCACTATCCTTATGAATTCTCAGCAGGTAGCCAGCCCGTCCCACTATCTCAAATATCTATTTTATGGAGCTAAATTATTCCCTGATTGTGGGAAAGATGGACTGGAGTAGGTAGTGTTGTGTCTTTGTTTTTCAAGTGATGCTGTGTTAAAACTGCTTCAGTGACGTGAACAGTTGGATGGCACAGAACTTCCTACAACTCAACAGCCCCAAATCTGAAATAATTTTAATCAGTCCTCCCCAGTCCACCTCTCATATCAGCAATATCAGTCTCGGTCCTCTCGCTTCCAACATCACCCCTGCTGCCAGAAACCTTGGTAAAATGTAACATATCCTCTCTTGCCCTGATCTTGAAAAAGTCATCCACACACTCATCTTCTCCCGTTTAGACTATTGTAACTCCCTCCTCTCCGGTCTCGACTCCAGATTAATCTCCAGCCTCCAAATGAGAACGCAGCAGCTCGGCTCCTTGAGGTTTTAACAGACACAACATCAACATCAACACATTATCCTTGTTTTAGCTTCCCTTCACTGGCTGCCTCTGTGTTTTAGAATTCATTTAAAGATTTTACTGATCACTTTTAAAGCTCGCTTAGGTCTCGCGCCAAGTTACATTTCAGAACTTTTAACCCTGTATGAGCCTTAGATCCTTAGATCCTCTGGTAGGTCCCTGTGGCTGTTCCAAAGTCCAGGCATCCTACATCTCCAAAGCTCAAAATGCTCTGTTCCACCTTAGAAACAAAAGTAGTGATGGTACTTCAACCAGGATTGTGCAATATTTATTTTTCTCGCATTTTATTTTATTTTATTTTGTAATTTTTTAAATACATAAAATATATATTTATCATTATATTATATAAATATATATATGAATCTTCTGATAGACAATACACAATTTTAACCATTGCCATACAACACAAAAATAGTCAAATTTCTTCTGTAGACCTCTCAATTGAAAACACTCAAGCTGATTATAGATTATTAGAAATGGCTGAATCTTGATCTCAATTAACATTTTGTCAGTTGCACAGCCCAAACAGACTTTGAATGAGTGTAAAAAAAAACAACGATACATGAATATTTTACACAATCTTGTAATCCTGGACTGATTTTTGTCATGTTGGCTTAGCAGCAGCCGTCATCAGTAACTGACACCTTTTCTGACTTAGCCTCAATCCACCGCGCTCAGAGTTAGACATTTAAGCACTGCCTGGACTTGGATTTGAATAAGCCATTTCTTTATACTGTGCGAACCAGCCATACAGAAAGAGGCTGAGAGCAGAGAAAGAGCAGTTGTTACAGTGTTATCCATCCACTGAAGTTTGAGTTAAATATTTGCAATGTGGCCCAACCTCAACCTTTAAGACATGTTATAATGCTGTTACCTCATCAAAAACATACCTGGAGTTGTGTTTTGTTTCATTCACATATTTTTGAGTAAGCCTTTATTATTTGTCTGTCAACATCTTCAAACCTCAAATGCTCTGTTTCACCTTGCGATGCCATGAAGCGGTAGTTCTCAAGATAACTGTTTTCCCTTTTACCTTTAGTTCAGTAGAGATGGGCAATTCCAGGGCTGAAGAAGAAGAACTCAGCCTAAATATGCAGGATTTGTACGTTAAACATTTGCAAATGAAACAACACAGTTCCATGTTTTGGATGGGGAAACAACATTACAGCTCTGGAAAAAAATAAGAGACCACTGCGAAATTATCAGTTTTTCTGATTTTACAACTTATAGGTATGTGTTTGGGCAAAAGGAACATTTTTGTTTGAGTCTATAAACTACTGACAACATTTTCCCCAAATTCCAAATAAAAATATTATAATTTAGAGCATTTATTTGCAGAAAATGACAAATGTTTTCAGACCTCAAACTTGCAAAGAAACAAGATCAAATTCATTTTAAAACAACATAATACTAATGTTTACACTTAAGAAGAGTTCAGAAATCAATATTTGGTGCAATGACCGTTATTTTTAATCACAGCTTTCATGCGTCTTGGCATGCTCTCCACAAGTCTTTCACATTGTTCTTGGGTGACTTTATTCCACTCCTGGTGCAAGAACTGAAGTAGCTCAGCTTTGTGTTTGTGTTGGAATTCAACAGACGCTGGAATGGAATGGCTGTAATGCATGTAGAGATGCTGATTTCAGAAAAAAATGCAGTGGTCTCTGATTTTTTTTCAGAGCTGTATAACATAGATCAGTAAATAGCATAATATGGGTCTTTTAATGCCATATTGTTAAACATACCATGCAGTCAAAGCAACAATATGACCATGTACACAACAAGTACGGAATGTCCCAAAAGTTACATATTGCACCTTTTAAAATGCTCATTGTCGTTCTTCACTGCTGGCCTGCCTGTCACTGAAGATGACTGCACTCAGGGCCGTCCACTACACACCTGCGTCCTGTCATCGAGCTCTTTTAAACGGTTATGAATGGGCCCTGTAAATGCTGCTGACAGAGGTACAAGTCGCTCCCATAAGTTCAGGCTGCAGTGGTGCCAGACAGAACAGGAGCGTTATTTGTCAGGGTTTGAGTGCTGGACCTGGACTCAGACCAACTGTTTTACTGGACCGAATGTCCCTCAGAAGTCACTTTATGTCCACTGGGTCTCATTTGTCAAATAACTCACAGAGACAAGAGTCCAACTTTGAACATACTGTCACTTAAATTCATGTAACACCTTTGCTGATGTTTGGGATCTGTCATTGTGTTTCAGAAATCCTTCCCCCACTCTACGAAATCCTGAGCAGTGGTGCAGGAGTTTTTGCCACTTTATTGGACAGTAAGTTAGCTTTTCTTACTCATTTTCTATCTAAAATACCTGACCTGACCTGGTGGTAAAGGTGCATTTGTGTATGGGTCTGTGGAGGGGATCCATCCCCAGCGCCTGCATTAGAGCCGAGTCTGTGACAAATTGTTCTACTCAGGCCCCAGCTCCACTGAACCACAGCAGCTACCTCTGCCTAATGTGCTGGTGCTAATGAATGCACAGAATTAACTTTGAGCCAAACAAACTGAGACACACATATGCAGCGTCACTGAGCAGGGTTATACATTATACTGCTGTTTTCTGTCTGCTGCTGTCAACTCTGCAGCCTCAGAGCATGTAGTTTTAGAGTTAGGGATCATTTTCAACATGATCTTAATAAAATGAAACAGCTGGACATCACAGACTCACACACAGTGACAACATAACTTTAATCTACCGTCCTGGTCAGGTGTTTGATAAAAGATTTTGAAGCCCGGCCCTCAGTGACCCACCTCCTGGAGCACCCCTTTATCAAACAGGCCCATGGCAAAGAAGTGTTGCTCCGACAACAGCTGGCAGCTCTGATCCAGGAACAGCTGGAGCTGGGCTGCAAAACCAGAACTAAGTAAGTTTTTACGTTATTCACTTTGAATAACTTCTTTTGAATATCTTGGTATCATTGAACATTTAGGGCGGACCTGGGCAAATTGTTCCACAAAGGGCCAGTGCGGCTGCAGGTTTTTGTTCCAACCAACTAAGAGAACACCTTCACCTGTCTGAAGACTGAGATCATTTGATTAAATGAGTCAAGTCTGGTGTGCTGCTACTTAGTTGGAAAGAAAACCTGCAGCCACGCCGGCCCTTTGTGGAACAGTCTGATTTAGGGTCTGGTATAAAACATTGGTGAAATGTATGCTTTTCTCCAGCAGGGGGCAGAGTCTCATCTTTTATCTCCACATTCACCCGTAATAACAAACCAAGTGAAAATCTATTAAAAAACCCCAAATGAAATCATTCATAATTCTTAAAAAAGTATTTATATAGAATATTAATATATTTAAGTCGTGGCTGATTTGATAAAAACAACAACAACAACATAATAATAATAATAATAATAAGAATAATAATAATAATAATAATAATAATAATAATAATAATAATAATAATAATAATAATAATAACACAAAACATTTCCACTTTTCTCCCTAAAATGCTTTACTGAGAGGTGCAATTTTCAGACAGATATTTAATGATGAACAAATAAGTGAAATAATAATGAATTAACAGCATGATGACTGTCTGACCCCGCTCAGAGGGGGAACAGGAGCCCACTGTTCTTCAGCAGAGAAAGTCTGACTTTGGCTTGGCTTAATCTTCACTGTAAAAGCGTGAGCTGAACCTGCCCTTGACGCAGCCTCTTGATGCGATGTGGTGCCAGCTCTGTTTACTCCTCAGAGAGCCATGGTGCTGAGTCTGAGCCTGGTGAAGGTCCTCTCCACGCTCAAAGTGGATAATGGGATTAGGAGCTTGTAGGGCGAGAACCGTGCGCGCCTGCTTTACTCTCTATGCCACAGATCAGTACACAATAACTCCAGATAAGAATAAAGACATAGCATGCTTAAAAGTGCCTGCCGTAGGTGAAATAGTGCAGTTTAATTCACACTAACGCAGGTAAGAAGTGAAGTCTGAAAAAGCACAAAAAGCACACAGTTATGAGTATTACCTTGGGGTATTCTGTATGTAAATCATGTATCGAAAAAACTCTTTTTCTTCACTTTATTTTTCACAAAATAGCCACAGAATAATAGCATGAAATGATTGCTAAACTAGAGTTTCATGTTTTCAGTATAGAGTGATCAGACTAATTACTAATATATAAAACTGATGTGATTAGGTTTTGAGTGCTCATTGTTTTTTCTTGTCTCTTATTTGATTGTTCAAGAGAAAAAAATATATGTAAATTGTTGATAGTTCTTTAATAAATATTTGATATTTCTGCCCAAGGGTTTTTATTGAATGTAGGTTGTTTTTTGTAGAATTTTATTTATAGTCAACAAATCGATACACCCCAAAGTCCAAACTGAGTTACTTTTTCAGTAGTTTACACACTGACTTTGCTTCAAGTTTAATTTCAAGTTGCCATGCTTGTTCAGATTTCTACAAATTCAAATGTAAATAATTATGTATATATGTAAATGTGTAACTTTACCCAGAGGATTAACACTAAGAAAATTAACATAGTATTTGCCAAAAACATACCGTATAAAATGCTGTATTTTCTTTGTCAAATTATATAAATATAGCTCTGGAAAAAAATAAGAGACCATTGCAAAATTATCAGTTTTTTTGTTTTGTTTTACTACTTATAGGTATGTGTTTGGGCAAAAGGATCATTTTTGTTTGAGTCTATAAACTACTGACAACATTTCCCCAAATTCCAAATAAAATATTATTGTTTAGAGCATTTATTTGCAGAAAATGACAAATGGTCAGAATAACAAAAAAGATACATGTTTTCAGACCTCAAACAATGCAAAGAAGCAAGATCAAATTCATTTTAAAACAACATAATACTAATGTTTACACTTAAGAAGAGTTCAGAAATCAATATTTGGTGCAATAACCCTTATTTTTAATCGCAGCTTTCACATTGTTCTTGGGTGACTTTATTCCACTCCTGGTGCAAGAACTGAAGTAGCTCAGCTTTGTGTTTGTGTTGGAATTCAACAGACGCTGGAATGGAATGGCTGTAATACATGTAGAGATGCTGATTTCAGAAAAAAATGCAGTGGTCTCTTATTTTTATCGAGAGCTGTATATACAAAATCCCAAGATCTATTTAGAACAGCTTTTAAGGTTTTGAACTTTTAACTTTTTTCTCTGTATGATTCAGTGTTTTTATCTTCACTGTATTATTGGTCTATTGCTCTTTTAAGTATTTTTAATTTTTGTTTTATAAAGCATCTTTGAGTGTCCCGAAAAGCACTGTATAAATAAAATGTATTATTTTATTATTACACATTTTCCCCCTAGTATTTTAACAGTACTGACTTTGAAATTTAGGTTTGTTTTATATTAAATTTTAATACAAATTCAACAATGTACAAAATGACTGTAGACGTTGTATCATTATAGACAGAATGGTGTATTATCTGACAGAAAACACTACAGCCGTGTAATAGTATCAGAAACAGGCCTGCTCGTACTCAGGGCTCCTTTGATTCCTCTCACTAGTCTCTGTCCCTGGAGCTTTCCTCACCGCCTGGAGCTGTGTGAGCTGACCTCTGCTCACTGGGGCTCATTGGCGAGTGATAGGTCAAAACACAGATGAAGAGTGATCACAGCCTCTAATACCAACCGATGTGTCCCCAGAGCGTTTCTTAAAGAGCCGCATAAACCGTTAAAGGGCCCATATTAAGCTATTTTTTGATCTTTCTTTTCTTATTATGTTGTTTCCTCATCAAAAACACACCTGGAGTTGTGTTTTCATTCATACATGTTTAACACACAAACTCTACATATTCAGGATGCCTTCAGGATTGAGGAAGTGCTCCACTGTGTTTTTAAACTCCATACACCTTTTTCAGACCTGGAATTGCCAATCTCTACTGAACTAAAGGTAAATGCAGCTGGGTGGCTGCAGGTGGAACAGAGCATTTTGAGGTTTGGAGATGTAGATGCACTAATAATGCTCAAACATGTGTGAATGACACAAAACACAACTCCAGGTTTGTTTTGGAGGAAATATTCTAAAAGGGCTAAAAGGTCACAAGAGTCAATTTTGCTTAATATAGAAACTTTAAAGGAATGGTTTTATACAGCTCTGGAAAAAAATAAGAGACCACTGCAAAATTGTCTGTTTTTTCTGATTTTACTACTTATAGGTATGTGTTTGAGCAAAAGGAACATTTTTGTTTGAATCTATAAACTACTGACAACATTTCCCACAAATTCCAAATAAAAAATATTATCATTTAGAGCATTTATTTGCAGAAAATGACACATGGTCAAAATAACAAAAAGATGTTTTCAGACTTCAAAACAATGCAAAGAAACAAGATCAAATTCATTTTAAAACAACATAATACTAATGTTCAGAAATCAATATTTGGTGCAATAACTCTTATTTTTAATAACTTGTTTATTTCTTGACAGATAAAGAAGTGCAAGTTAAATATTTTCAAAATATAAATATTATTTTTAATCAAAAATGCCTAAATCTATTGTATAAACAGATGCCATTTTGATGTAAAACAATATCATTAAATATCTTGAATACATTAGCTAACCAGCACAGTTATCAATTGATTTTCAGTTCATCTTATCAATATAAATGAGATTTTGCCACTTTTATCTCGGAAGCAGATCGAGTCCAAAAATGTGTAGATAAGTTTTATCAGATTTCTTTGTGCATGTAAAAATATCTAGAAATCTGATCTAATTGTTATCTGGTTATTTAGTTATCTGATTTTGACTGGCCACTTGTGTTTGTCTTTATTCAGACATGAAAGAATCAGCACTCGGAAAACTATTGTGATCGAGAGTTGTCCGGATGATGATCTTGTAAACTTGGAATTCCTTGATGAGGTAACTTTACTTTACTTTACTTATTTGCATTGAATATATTTTTACATTGAATATTTCTTGACAATATATATATATTTATCTGCAGGAAGCCATAATAAACCATCTCCGTAAGAGGTATGAGGAGCTCCAGGTTTACACATATGTGGGGGACATCCTCATCGCTCTCAACCCTTTCCAAGCCCTTAGTATCTACTCTCCACGGGTTTGTAATTAAAAATGTGTGACTTGTTATAACAAATGATTCAGTGGTGGAGGAAGTACTCAGTTTTGTTACTTAAAGGTGCACTGTGCAACATGCTTTTCTTCATGGAGATGTTATTTCTTTGTCTGGAATGTTTCACAGTATGGCATTAAACCTTTATAGCATCATGGAGACCAAACCAGACCAAGTTACAGGTCACATCTGTGGAGAGGCGACCCCGCTCACAGTCAGAATGCTTGTTTTTCAGGGTATTTTTGAGCTGTAAAACCACACTGCAAATTTCTCTGATTTGGCCAAGATTAAAAAAAAAAAAAAAAATACATCAGGTTATTCATCTTGTTTTCAGATTTATTATCTCCTTATTAGTTCTGAGACTGTTTAATTCTAGTCTAGAGGGAGTTTATTTTAAGATAACTTGTCAAGTAAAATGATCTTGCTGCATGGACAGATAATTGCACTACTTTTAAGTACATTTCTGATAGTTTTAAGTGTTTATATCTTAAATTTTGGACACGCTTTTGGCAGTGCACCTGAATACATGCAATGTCATACTGTGGAACATTCTAAGCAGAGAAATTACTTATCCATAGAAACAAGCAGGTGACTGACCCCCCTTCCCCCATCCGGAAAGTAGCACAGTGCACCTTTAAGTCAAAGTACAGATACAGGGGCAACTTACTATTCATGTAAAAGTGTCACATGAAAGAATCTATTTAAAACTATCATAGTACCTGTTTAAAAATGAATTTTAAGAGTAAAAAGTATTTTGCAGAGATTTTTGCAACAATTAAAGCATCAAATATAGTGATTTTGATAAAGAATTGAGCTGCTTTTACTGTAAGTGATTTTTCTAGGTCGTTTAGTGTTTTTGTGTATTGGTTTGCTCAAAGTTGGGACGTTAACTCAATGTAATGTGTTAAAAAAAAAGTCATTATAAGTCATTTCTGCAGGTCTCCAACATAAAGAAAAGTACTTTTTACGTTTCAGTCCAGATCTAAAATGTAGTGGAGAGAAAAGTACAGATACCTGCTCTCAAATGTAATGAAGTAAAAGTACTGAAAATGTACTTAAAATTGCAAATAATACAGATACCTAAACAAGTATTTTCTACCGACAAGTACTTTTGTCTTTTGTTACTTTCCACCACTGAAATTATTTCATATGCTTTTTCAGTTCTCTAAATTATACCATGGAGTAAAACGCGCGGACAACCCCCCTCATATCTTTGCCACTGCTGATGCTGCGTACCAGGGCATGGTGTCATTCTGCAAAGATCAGGTAGAGTGAGAAATACGCTTTGACACTTAAGTCTACTTAGTAAATACTCAATTCCTGTTGGCACAAATGTATATATTTTCAAGCCTTAAAGGTCCTAGATTATGCAAAATTGACTCTTGTGAGCTTTAAGTTATGATATAATGTTGTTACCTCATTAAAACATAATTGAAGTTGTGTCTTGTTTCATTCACACGTCTGTCCCTATCTCCAAAGCTCAAAATGCTCTGTTCCACCTTGTGATGTCATGTAGTTGTAGTTACCTTTTACCTTGACCTCAATTCCAGTGCTCAAATAATCCAAATGAGCACTTCCTGTATTAGCACATGGCTTCACAAGGTGTTTTCTGTTTGAGAGAAGAACTAAATATAACTAAATATGCAGGTTAAACATTATGTGAATGAAACAAAACATAACAGCATTATAACATACATTGGAAAATAGAGTAAGATAAGATAAGATATGCCTTTATTAGTCCCACAGTGGGGAAATTTCAGTGTTGCAACGCACAGATCAAGAACAGCAGGAAAATGTAACATGCAATAAAACAAAATAATAAATAATGGCTTAAAATAATTTAAAAATACACTTAAAAATAGACCCTAGAATATAGATGAATGATGGGCTCTTTAATTCTCATATCAAAACTCCAAAACACTTTCTGCAGAACATAAAACACAGCGATTAACTATTTAAAGTTGAATCACAGATTGGTCTTGTAACGCTCTCTACATGAGCTGTATTTTCTGTGTACATAAATACTGCACAGTCTTAGAAGTCCATAGACCAAAGACACAAAGGGCAAAACTGAACACACAGGAATCACCGTAGGAGATTTCATAGACAAATACAGGAGCAATAGAAACACAACGTAAAAGACAAACTCAAGACCCACAGGCTGTAGTGAAAAACCTATGTGAACCAGATTTTCATTCAGAGACTTTCAGGTCCAGGTCTCACACAGTTCAGATGCCAACTCAGCAAACACAGATTGGAACGCTGTGTTTTTTGTTCTCTAAAGGATTGTGTAAGATTTGGCACATATTTGGGGCATTTGTCTCACTCAAACCATCAGAAACAGAGCGATACTGGTCTTATAGAGCGCTTTCACGTGACGTCATAATCCGGAAGTCGGCCATGTTGGAGATATTCGAAACAAAGCAAACGTTGGACTTATACCGCAAAGTTTAAAAACAAGCAAAATGGTCAACTATTGTCGGGTCCTAGGCTGTCACAATAGATCGGACAGAGAAAAACACCTGCAGTTTTATCGTTTACCTAAAGTAGTGACCAACCAGGGAGGAACGGAAGGAGGAAAGGAGACCAGGTCTAAACCAGGAATAAACCAGGTCTAGATCAGGACTAAACCAGGGTGAACAGACAGAGCGATTATCAAAGGAAAGGAGGCAATTGCCAGTCTCAAACAACTTGGATGGGAAAAATCACGACAACATTCACATATGCTCAGCTCATTTCGCAGCCGGTAGATATTTCATACTGTGCATTGTGATTGCTATCGTCATTTTATTATTTGTCATTTTTTAGGTCCATGCATCAGTAACTTATTAAACTTTGTTACTTGTATCTGTTAATTTGCTTCATTAGCCCCTACAGTAAATTGTATTACAATGTTAATAATTTAATCTTTGCAAAATGTGAATAATAAAAAGCAATATACTTAAACATGTTACACATATGGGTCTACTAGATACAAGTATGCCGATCTTTGCTATCACAATATGCTTGTCTCCAATTTTCCACACTTTGCGCTCTCGTACCAGCCACAAACAAACTTGCTGTTGCCTCCAGACCTTTAGAGCTCTGAAGGTCTTGTGCTGTATAAGAGCTTGGGGAGAAGACCAGGTAGTTGACAATATTGGGATTGCTTACAGCAGCAGAATCGACAAATCGCCACTGTCACTAACAAACTTGAATCTATGTCATATGGATCTTCTTGCCCAATTAATTTGAGTTTGTTCATATAACGCTCCTTTTCTTTGGCATCCAACTTATCTCTATTCAACTTATCTCTATTCAACTGGACAACAGAAGTTATCAGAAGTTTCGGATTCCGATGTGGAAGGTTTATCGCGAAATTTTAAGTTTTTCCTGCATGGTTGATTTATAAGCGTGTTTATTTTGAGTGCGTAATATCTCCAACATGGCCGCTCATCCGGGTTTTCCGGGTTTGTGAAAACGCTCTATAAGTCTTTACATGTCTAAAAGTGTGGGAGCATTCTCTGGTCTGTGTCTGGATGAGGATAGTTAAGATAAGTTTATAAAGCTGATGACTGTTTGTATTTGAAGCAAAACGTGTCCTTTTTACATGAGTGTGTTTTACGTTTTGTTCACAAATGTTCAAACTGCAAATGGAAACCTGTATTTTACAATTACAGATACATGTGGTCCATAATTTTCTTCTTTTCAGTGTATAATTATCAGCGGAGAGAGTGGAGCGGGGAAAACGGAGAGCGCTCATTTAATTGTTCAACATCTAACATTTTTAGGAAAGGTATCACTTCAAAATGCCTCAACATGTTACAACCTCACTTAGCTCGAGTGCTTAATTAGCTCGTACTATTCCCAGGCAAACAACCGGTCTCTTCGTGAGAAAATCCTGCAGGTAAATCCACTCGTAGAGGCCTTCGGAAACGCCTGCACCGCCATCAATGACAACTCCAGCCGCTTCGGAAAATACCTGGAGATGAAGTTCACTCACACAGGAGCGGTGATTGGGGCCAAGATTTCGGAGTACCTGCTGGAGAAATCTCGCGTCATCAAACAGGCCTTGTATGTGGTCCTTTGAGTCTGGTTTGTATAGATACTGTGCAGTGACATCGCGCTGGGGGTGCTTTACTCGTATGTGTATGGTGGAATGTTTAGATGTATGGTGGCACAATGCACACATTAGCAAACTTTTTAATTCATTAGCAAATTGTTGTAGTTCTAACAAAACAAACTATTTCTGGGCAGACTGTGTTAAAATAAAGCTCAGATTAAAGTCTAAGGTTACGTTCAGACTGCAGCCTGAAGTGACCCAAATCCGATTTTTTTTTGCCTCTATGCGACCTGTATCTGATCTTTTAATGACAGATCTGATTTTTTCAAATGCGACCCAGGCCACTTGGATATGTGGTCCTAAATCCGATACATATCCGATCTTTTGGCATGCGACTTCAGTCTGAACGGCCAGGTCGCATTCATCTGACCATCAACAAGCGAGAGTGGTACAAGTAGGCGCTCACAAATGTACACAAACGTTCTTCTCGTCATATGAAAATTGTGTATGAAGTCCATCTCAGTGAAGCAGCAAAGCACATCGCAATCCCACCACTCTCAGCACCAACACGTTCCTTTCTACGGGCGTTGCTGCCACACAAAACGCCAAGGCCAAAAACCTTCTCCTTCTCAATCTCCTCCTTAAAACAAATAAGTTGTACATGTTCTGGCTCTGGTACGACAGCAACTTTAAAATCTCCAGGCGCTCAATGCTAGTGTCCATATTGAGGCTACTTCCGTAAACACTGAGCACGCTCGCTGCACGTGACGTCGTTGTGTCCTCCAAGGCGTTGAGGCGTTTAAAGTTCACACTGGAGATCACATACAAGTCGCATTTAATTGGAAATGTGAACGACCTCGCAAAAAAATCCGATTTCACAAAAAAATCCGAATTGAGCTTTAAGCCCTGCAGTCTGAATGTAGCTTAACAAGCCTCAGATAAAGCAGTGCATACAGTTAGCATCACACCCCCAGGAGATGTTGAGTATCAATAGATTCTTATAGTTAATGTGTATTCTTTGACAGGGGAGAGAAGAACTTTCACATATTTTATTACATTTACGCCGGGCTTTACCATCAAGACAAGCTCAAGACCTACAGGCTGCCAGACAAAACTCCTCCAAGGTTGGCTTCTGTTGTACCATCTGTGTAGACACTTTTGGCATTAAAATGTTTTTTTTAATTGCATTTTTTCTGTAGGTACATTGACTGTCAGCAGTGCAAATTAATACAAGACATTGTCACGTGTAAAATGTACACCGAACAGTTTGACGCAATTCAAGAGTGTTTCCGAAACATTGGCTTCACAGAGGAGGTAACAAATGCAATTTTATTTTGCTGCTGGATTATGTATTATATTTGTTTATTCATTTTGTAATGTAAGTGATGCCATTTGAACTTAACAACTAAAGTGTGCAGTCTGTAACGTTTCTGTTTGTCTCCATGAAGATCTTCTGGTGGTGGAGATCTTATTGCTTTGACTGAAATGACCCACGGTATGGCACTAAACTTTAGTATTCCCATGGAAATACTGTAAACAGATGACACCATTAGGCCTAGTTACATGTCAGGTGTAACTGAATAAATGCAAAACAGACTAATTTAATGCCATACTATGGAAAATTGCAGGCAAAGCAATAACATCACTTATTATTTTTTATTGAGTTTTAGGAAACATTTAAACAAACATAGACATTACACAAAAACAACAGGACAGCAGGCAAAAGAAAAAAAAGTAAATATAGAAAGGGGAATTTAAAGGGACTTTAGAACATGGGGTAAGTGAGCTATTTACTGGTTCGGATTCAAAATAGAGTAAGAATGGCTGCCAGGTTTTATAATAGTTTTGAATTGGTACATTTACAGTATGTAAGTGTTCGAGCTTTAAATGGGACAAAACTTCTTCCACCCACCGCTGGGGGGGCTGTCTTCTTCCAACTAAACAATATTAAGCGTCTTGTAAGCAGCCTGATGAACACTACTGCATCTGCCTGCTGAAGGGTCACAGGAATATTCGGAGGAACAACCCCAAACAAAGCTGTTCCACAGTTTACTACAATATTCCTTTTGCATATGAATGAAATTGTTTTGAATATTTTCTCCTAGAATTCATTTAGACGGGGACATACCCAGAACATGTGGCTCAGGTTAGCTGGGCTGTGACCACACCGCAGACAGGAAGGATCCGCACCAGGGTACAGTCTGGATATCTTGCTTGGCGACAGATGTAGCCTGTAACAGGCCAAGTCTTATGCAGATCAATGTTGAATGTTATCTGCAATAACATCATTTACCGTTCTCGCCTAATGGTAAAAAGGTTCTCCAGGGCATCGTGGGGCCTTCCTGTGTGGAGTTTGCATGCTCTCCCTGTGTGATAAATAAAGATCAATAACTACAATAGAATAATGCCCCTTTAATTGAGTTGATTTCTTTTTCTTGTAGGAAGTCAACTCTGTTTACAAAATTCTCTCTGCTATTTTGAACACGGGCAACATTGAGTTTGCCTCCATCACCTCACAGCACCAGACGGATAAGAGTGAAGTGCCTAACGCTGAGGCTTTAGAAAACGGTCAGTTTGAATGAACTTCTGTGCAGTCAGGATAATTCATTGATGTATAATTAAATGAATGTTGTGTGATATTTAGTGTACTTCTTTGTACTAATGGGAAATTTGAGCTGTAGAAGGCTGAATAAATAACTTTCACTCGTTATAGATACAAAATGCTAAAATGGTAAATGGTATAATAGTATTTAGAATAATTTTGGAGGGATAATACTGCTTTAGGGTTGTCAATGGCATGAAGTACTTTCAGTATTATCATGTTTTGTGTATATTTTTTAGAGCTAAATACAGTACAATGTTCTACAAGCAAAATGCTTCCGGAACAAAAGTAGTGACATTTTTCCTGGTTTAGGTCACTAATAAAGAAAAAAGTAAGTCATACTTTCCAAGACATAGTATTGGGTCAAAATACGAAATTTATGCAAAATAAGGCAAAAACGGTAGTTTATCAGAAGGTACAATGTGTCTACAAGCAACCAGTTCTACCTGAAAGCCTGTCTGCACATTCCAATACATTCATTTTAATATGTCTACAGTTTTAACATCAAATATTTTTTTTAATTTCACATAAAAGAGATGCCTCGAAATTGTGTGCACCTGATGTCTTAAGAGATTTTTGTTTATTTCTTGATGGAAAAAGAAGTGCAAGTTAAATATTTTCAAAATATAAATATTATTTTTAAGCAAAAATGCCTAAATCTTTTGTATAAACAGATGCGATTTTGATGTAAAACAATATAATTAAATATCTTGAATACATTAGCTAACCAGCACAGTTATCAATTTATTTTCAGTTCATCTTATCAATATAAATGAGATTTAGCCACTTTTATCTCGGAAATAGAAACATCTCGGAAAATGTGTAGACCAGTGTTATAGATACAAAATGCTAAAATGTTATTATTATTATTATATTTTTGTGTCGATATAGTACATTTAGAATAATTTTGGAGGCATAATACTGCTTTAGGGGTGTCAATGACATGAAGTACTTTCAGTATTATCATATTTTGTGTATATTTTCTAGAGCTAAATATCACACTTCAAAATGTGTCCCAGTGACAGACTTAGTTGTATTAGCCTATAATATGTAACAGTGCTTGCTCTTTCAGCTGCCTCCCTCCTCAGCATTGGGCCAGAGGAGCTGCAGGAGGCCCTCACATCTCAGTGCGTGGTAACCAGGGGCGAGACCATCATCCGCACCAACACTGTGGACAAGGCTGCAGATGTGAGAGACGCCATGTCCAAGGCCCTGTACGGACGCCTCTTCAGCTGGATCGTCAACCGCATCAACTCCCTGCTGCAGCCTGACGCCGATATCTGGTGAGGGGCCATATGCACAGACACACTCCAGTACATTTACTTTGTCCCGGGCAGTTGTCCAGTTGTTTTGATGACCTTAAGCAAAGTCAGGAAGAGGAGAATTTCTTTAAGTTATACGTCCTATATTACACAAAATGGATTCCTGAGAGCTTTAAGACGTGTTAGAAAGGTATTTCCTAATCAAAAACATGCCTGGAGTTGTGTTTTGTTTCATTCTCACATGTTTGAGTAATCCAAACATGTGTGAATTCATTTCCAAAGAACGGCTTTTGTTCAGTAGGGATTAGCAATTTCACCGGCTGAAATCATTCAAATGATTCTAGTGAAGGACTCTAGTGGTAAACATGTGTGAATGAAACAAAACACAACTCCTGGTACTTTTGTGATGAGAAAACAACAATATACCATGCGATAATCGATTTATCCCACATCAATCAATCAAACAATATTTATAAGGCGCTTTTCATACAAAATTGTAACACAAAGCACCCATGATATTTTTTTTAAGAGCCAAAATACATTTTACCAATAATAATACCAACAATATTTCTTTGTTAATATGAAATACATATATTTACTCATCAAAACAGTGAATAGTGAAAGTTTCCTTCCACTAAATAATAAAACTGTAGTGCTGTCCCCCCCAAAAAAAATACTGATATATCGATACAGCAGCTGCTCATGATAACTATACTGTATCACCAAATTTAGTATCTATATATACAGCTCTGGAAAAAAAAATAAGAGACCACTGTAAAATTATCAGTTTTTTTGATTTTACTACTCATAGGTGTTTGGGCAAAAGGAACATTTTTGTTTGAGTCTATAAACTACTGACAACGTTTCCCCCAAATTCCAAATAAAGGTATTATCGTTTAGAGCATTTATTTGCAGAAAAATGACAATTGGTCAAAATAACAAAAAAGATACATGTTTCAGACCCCAAACAATGCAAAAAAACAAGATCAAATTCATTTTAAAACAACATAATACTAATGTTTACGCCTAAGAAGAGTTCAGAAATCAATATTTGGTGCAATAACCCTTATTTTTAATGACAGCTTTCATGCGTCTTGGCATGCTCTCCACAAGTCTTTCACATTGTTCTTGGGTGACTTTATTCCACTCCTGGTGCAAGAACTGAAGTAGTTCAGCTTTTGTGTTTGTGTTGGAATTCAACAGACACTGGAATGGAATGGCTGTAATACATGTAGAGATGCTGATTTCAGAAAAAAATGCGGTGGTCTCTTATTTTTTTTCCAGAGCTGTATATTGATATTTCTGTATATTTGCACAACCCTAAATTAGATGCAAACAGTACACAGCAGACACGTTTAAACGTTTATGTGTCTGTCTGCTGTGCTTATGTGTCTGTCTGCTGTGCTTATGTGTCTGTCTGCTGTGCTGTTTTTAGTGTTTATTATAAATCACACTCTCTCATGTCCAAGCAAAATTTCTCTCCTGAAGAGACAATAAAGGCTTATCTTATCTTATCTTATCTTATCTTATCTTATCTTATCTTATCTTAAACCTCAAGAGCTGCTTATACAATATATCTGCTGGGATAAGACATCTTTTGCTCAAATACATCGGAAAAAATGGATGCAGGGCCTTTAAGAATGAGCCTGGTTTGGATCCATTGGTTCTGCTTTATTTGTGTAGACACTATCCAGTACATGTACTTTGTCCTGGGCAGTTGTCCTATTACTTTTATAACCTTAACCAAAGTCAGGAAAGGTAGATGCAAACACACAGAGGAGAATTTAAATGGCGACGAAAGAGAGAGCGAAAAAGTTTTAATAAATTTTTGATACAGAGTTGCGTGCTGAGAAAATAATGTTGAGATGATTAAAAGACTTCAGAGAGACTGCAAAGAGGCTGTTCATTGATCCAAAAGAATCCCTTCATAAATATTAGCATCGGCTGTCAAGGAGTAATGCTCAGAGATGTACAAAAGCAGTGCTGCCCTGTCATCTCCCCTGTCATCTCTGCGTTCTCCTTATTGCCATTAACAACGTGGTAGCTACAACTAAGGTGACCTCTGCATGGAGTGGTGATTGACCATGAAATACTACTGAATATAAATTGTAGAAACCCACTGCTTTTACCAAATCCTCATCTTTGTACTTTATTGAAAATGACGTGAGGTTAAATCAGTGGATGCCAGAATTAAATCCATTTGAACAGTTTTTGGCGATCTAAAAGCTGATGTTTATTATTTTTTATGAACAAAGCTGTCCAGATCACTCTCTGTATCTGGGTTGAATTCAATTATCATTAATATTTTATCCATTAATGTGACTGCTGGGGATTTGAATGTAAGAATAAGTTTGTTTGTCCCCCTTTTCTCCTTTGAAGTACGGCAGAGAGTGGCACGAATGTGGGAATCCTGGACATCTTTGGATTTGAAAACTTCAAGAAAAACTCATTTGAACAATTATGCATTAATATTGCAAATGAGCAAATCCAGTTCTACTTCAACCAGCACATATTTGCCCTGGAGCAGGTGAGATGTACTATATAAAATACATATTCAAATATTGTTTATTGTCTTCGATGATTCAATATTTAACCTGAACACATTTAACATATTTTTAGACAACTGTTTTCAAGCTGAAGACTTTAAACACTGTTTATGCTTTAGTGTACAACATGACTTAATTAAAGGTGCACTTTTCTGATGATACTAAATACACAGAATGATTCACATAAAGCTTTCATAGAGACTACTATTCTGTTTTATTTTTTATCACTTGTATTCATTCAATTTCTTGCCTTTTCTGATTATTCACAGTTATGACTTAAACATGAGTACGGTTTAGATCCACTGGTTCTGCTTTATTTGTAAAATTGTATTTAATTATATAAAAAGCCTTTCTGATCTAAAGTTAAGTAGATGCAATATGATGATTTGACTCTGGCTTATTCACTAATTGAAATTATGAATATGAACGTGCATCTATTAGTTTGTTTCTTACATTCAGTAAAAGAATCCATTATGCCATAAACAAGTTGAGCTGCACACACTCAGCTCAAACTCTCCTCACAGACTCATCCCAGTTTGTTTAATGAGGTCATTTAGAGAAATCATTAATGGGATTGTTCTACATTCACTTGCTGTAATTAGATGGAGTACCAGAGTGAGGGGGTGGATGCGAGTATGGTGGAGTATGAGGACAACCGGCCTATCTTGGACATGTTCCTGCAGAAGCCCATGGGCCTGCTGTCTCTGCTGGACGAAGAGAGCCGCTTCCCCCAGGCCACTGACCACACCCTAGTGGGTATGTCCAACCACTGACCACACCCTAGTGGTTAAGTCCAACCATTGACCACACCCTAGTGGTTAAGTCCAACCACTGACCACACCCTAGTGGTTAAGTCCAACCATTGATCACACCCTAGTGGGTAAGTCCATCCACTGTTCACACCCCAGTGGGTAAGTCCAACCACTGACCACACACCAGTGGGTAAGTCCAACCACTGACCACACCCTAGTGGGTAAGTCCAGCCACTGATCACACACTAGTGGGTAAGTCCAGCCACTGATCACACAGTAGTGGGTCAATCCAGCCACTGATCACACACTAGTGGGTAAGTCCATCCACTGATCACACACTAGTGGGTAAGTCCATCCACTGTTCACACACTAGTGGGTAAGTCCAGCCACTGATCACACCCTAGTGGGTAAGTCCATCCACTGTTCACACACTAGTGGGTAAGTCCATCCACTGTTCACACACTAGTGCAGGGGTCGGCAACCCGCGGCTCCGGAGCCGCATGTGGCTCTTTGATCCCTCTGATGCGGCTCAGTACAGTGGTCCCTCGTTTATCGTGGGGGTTACATTGTAAAAATAACCCGCGATAGGCTAAATCCGTGAAGTAGTCAGCTTTATATTGCGTGTATAAATATGCGTGTATTTCAAAGTTCCTCTGACAGAGGCGCCTGGCGCCGCTGCGCTGTTGCGGGTTTTGTTGTAGCGAGAACGCTTCCGTGCGCTCTCAGGACTGGTTCCACCACCTGGACTCCAGGTTCCACCAGTTCATTCTGCGGAAACACTGCCGCTACTTCCCGATGCGCATTAACCACCCGGAGAAGTGTGCGCCCGGACATATGCACCTGCTCATCGTGGTCAAATCCATGACAGAGCATGACCAGCGCGACGAGCCCCAGATGAGACGCATGGCCGCGGCCCTTCTGACATGTGCCCAAATGCCAGACCGCTCAGTCCGTCACTGCTTCAGAGTCACACTGCTCGTGATCACATTTAAATACATTTGGCAAACTGAACGCATTCTGTACAGTACAGGAGACATGGCACAGAGGAGAATGACTGACAAATCAGCAAAGGTCTACAGTCCCTTAGCCAATCGGGATGCAGAACACAATGCGCGTTGATAAATAAATAAATAAATAAATCAGCGAAATAGCGAGGGACCACTGTATTTAATTTAAATATATTTTATTTTATTTTGTTCATTTTCAAAATATAATTCTATGGCACAAAGGTAAAAAAAAACAAAAAAACAAAAAAACGTTATATGCAGTTATTTTATTTTAAATTTCAAAAGGGTTTTGTGGCTCCCAGTGTTTTCTTTACTGTGTGAAACGGGTCCAAATTAGCCTGGGAATTCCCAGGCCGCTTCCGTTCGTTTCGAACTGGAAGGCGGCCTGGAAACTCGTCCAAGCGAGAGTCCCAGATTTAGGGCCCCAATCAGAGAGCGGGGGAGGTGTGGCAAGACGGTGACGCGTACTACATGACAAACGGAAGCTTGTAGTTTGAACTGACAACTGACATGATTGGCTATGGACTTACGTATACGCTCAATGATAGACATTCATAACGCCCAATAAACGGCCGTTGGCGATCGCTAACCACACCTCCGCTACGGGATTTTTCGAAGCGAGTTTCCAGACCCATATCTCACTTGTGATATGGTCAGGTGTTAACCAGACTAGGTCCAAATGGCTCTTTGAGTGATAAAGGTTGCCGACCCCTGCACTAGTGGGCCAGGGTTCATTAGATAGTTTTCATCAGTCTCATATGTTTGCTTATTAAAACTAAATTCAAAGGAATCATACTGACTAAATTTCCACACATTTTTGTTTGATATTTTCATCAATACTTTGAATATTTTTGAATATAGTATAATTAAAAGTGTAACAAGAAATATAGAAAAGCATTGGGCTTGGTACAGATCTTAACTTGCCAATACATTTTTTTTTTTCTTTAGATAAATTTGAAGACAATCTGCGGTACAAATATTTCTGGATACCGAAGCGGATGGAGCTCTGCTTTGGGATCCAGCATTATGCGGGAAAGGTAATGCAAAGTTAAGGTGTGATTTTATTTGTATGTGTTTGCTTATTGGGCCTAGAGAATATCACGTTCAGTAAAGTGAAGAAAAATTACCAAATTACATCAGGATCTCCCCCTGAAACAACATTCTTATATTTCAAGCAGATGTATTCTATACCCCAAATGTACAGTTTTGTGAGACCACTGTATCACAATATATCGAATAAAAGATTTGAGTGGAAATTCCTCCACAACCCTTTTAATAGAAGAATGTAATTTATTCCAAGCGGTCTGTAATGGGAGCCCTGGAGAGCAGTTGCTGGGCTGTTGTCGAGCCTGCCACTTGTAAACTCACTCATAGATTCACTCACTCATGTATTCTTGTGTGAATCTCCTGAACAGGTGATGTACAATGTGAAAGGATTTTTGGAAAAGAACAGAGACACACTTCCTGCGGACATTGTTGTGGTCTTGAGGACTTCAGAGAACAAACTTCTGCAGCAGCTGTTTTCCAGCCCCTTAACCAAAACAGGTACAGTGCCCTTTGAGCTGAAACACTCAGACGGACTGAGGCCGTATCACTGTAGTGCTTATTGTGCTCCTGATCAGCACAATGGGAATGGAAATGGGAACTTTTCTCAGAGACAAACTATTGTTAAGCATGTGGGCTTGTGCATGTATTACTCAGTGAATAGTGTCTCAGGTAAGTGGGTTCCTCAAAGCACTGTGCCCCCCTCATGTGAAGCCTCAGCAGCGCGAGGATAAGTCTGCAGTCTCCATTATCTCCTGAGAGGCTCAGCTCTCTGCACGACGTTCTGTTTTTATTTTCACTAAGCTGTCCCTCTTGGTTTCCCACTGCTGAATGCTATCTCCAGATTGTGGGTGCACTAGGATATTTTTATGATAAGGTTTTTAAATACCCCGAGGATGAAGAAACTGTATTTAGAGAACACAAAAGCAACCTCCTTTCTGTTGGTTCAATGAATGTAGTAATGTGTTCCCCATTAGCTGTGGCACAGGCCTCCTGGTCACTCGACTTAGCATAAATGCTAATAGAGGTGGAAATGATCAGATTCCTCATTCTACTTCATTTGGGCTAAGCCACACTGAGTCTTTCCTATTTGGAGATGTGGAAATGGCTGTGTTCAGTCCCTCTGGTATTAACTCAAACACTGCACCTCACCAAAGATATCAACAAAATATCAAGTATCAGCAATACTGGCATAAACTTGAGATGAAACGTGTGGCGTTTCTAGCTCAGGAAGTCTCCCTTTTAACTTTCACACTGACCTAAACTATTGTTTTATTTATGTTTAAACAAATATTATAGGCTAATATGTGAGGTATAGTCAATAGACTGCATACACACAGATTTAGTGAGAGGCAGAAAAGATAAGCTATTTAAAAAGAAGTCTGGCCTACAGTTGAAGGTCTAGCTTCCAAATGTTAGATGATCTCTTGAGATAAATTATGTGAGTTATTGCAACAACTTATCATTCTAGAGATGGGAAGCTAGACGGGGTCATTGTAAATAATTTTATAATCTCATTCTTGGGGGTTATTGGCACTGATTCATTTAAATTTCATTTATATTAACAAAATTGTTTTATTTATTGGATTACAATTAACTGAAGTGCTTGAAAGATAAAGGCTGCCTCTGTGTTCACTTTGACCTTTTGACCTGTGGACAGGAGGAGGGTGGGGCCCGTGGTCGAGTTTGTCTGTTGTATTTGCAGGGACTCATCACTAGAGCTCGGGCCCTCTGCAGATCAGGCTGAATTGGATGTGTCCTGAGCAGATCACAACAGAGTGTGAGAACATCTGTTTAATACATCTTCAGGCCACTGCTCTTTTGTCACATTACAAAATACATCACATTGGACAAATTAGTCCTTCAGGCTCATGTTAGAGGCAATAAGCACATAGAGCCTTGTCAGAAATGATCAAACATTATTAATGTATTTGTTCAATAAGGCTAAGGCTAAGACAGTAGTAGTTTATAACTTTCTTCTACAAGTGAAAAGATTTATATTATGTTTATTAGTGATTCTTGAGAGCCGCGACAAAACAGGTCCTCACAAAAACACAGCAATTTGTAGAAAAATATTTTCAAAATATCATAATTGGCATAATTCTAAAGTTAAACATAAGTTAAATCTGTATACTGGGGCTATTTATTTGAAAAGATTTTAGATTTTTTTACTCCAAGTTTACGCCAGGGAGAGTTTACATGCTCAAAAAACATTTAGAAAGTATTTAAGTGAATACAATTGCATTAGATTGTATTAAAAGGCTTTAAATATAAAAATAAAAAAAATACATACGGTATCTACATAAGGTACTTAAACTTGTCTCAATGGTAAATAACCCTTATTGCAACATAAACTGCAAGTTAAAATGTTAGCAGATTGTAATCAATGTAATTTTATGTGTTTTTGACAATAATTGAATGATATATGACATTTTTTAGAGAATCACCAATACTATCAGTTTGCAGTCTGTTGTGAATCTGTTCTTTTTCTTTGGGCAAACCCAGCGCTCTGACTGGAGACTTGAACATGGCCGAGGATGATGTTTTGAGTCAGCAGAGGGATTTCACTGCTCCTCGTGTCAGTGTGTGTTGATAAATGCAACACACTGTTGTGTCACTAAAAGCCAATTACACCATGCTTTTTCTGATTGATCTGCCCTGACAGGAGAGGATGGCATTTAAATCAACAGCCCCAGAGCCATATCCAGGCATAAGCGTTGCTGCTTACAGAGAGGGGGTTATGGTGGCTTTAATCTCATTTGCCTGGTGCTGAGTTGAATTTCTAGATCACACGTTTTGAAGGAGAGAGCGGGAGATATCCGGCGTGCCGTGCTCACTCAGCTTGAGGAGACTGCTCTGGCTTCTCTGTCTTACAACTTTGCCTTTGCCCCGTATCAACAGCTCCATCCTGGTCCTCTGAAGTACAAGGCGCGCACTGGCGTTCACAAAAGCATCGCGCGAAGTGTCATATTGAACCAAGGATTGCTTTTTAATCCCAACCACATTGACTATTCTTGTCAATAGGAGCCCAGTACAACTGCCAGCCTGAGCTTTTTTTCTGCAGGATACTTGCTGGGCTTAATTTTCAAAGTGAACGCACAGATGCCAAGGAGGCTTTTTTTCTCTTTGTCCCTCCTGCCCCATTTTACCCCACAGCGCAGTGTGTGTAGTGACAAACCATGCCAAGAGTTACATGCATGAACCAAAAGCTGTGGGATGCCCTCCACCTCCTGTTTTCAAAACTAAATGCCCAAATGGGAAAATAAACCACAATATTTGTTCTTCCTCAAGCTGATAGAGGTTTAAGCTGAATACTTACCATGATGGCATTTCCTGTACCTCCTGAAAACAGGTAAAACAAAGCCTAACAGCTGATATTTCAACTTTTCTACTTCCACAGTATTCATTCATACTTCATACTTATTATTCATTCATTTCATTCATTCATCTTCTGCTTTTTCCATTTTCTGGGTCGCGAGGGCAGCAGTCCAAGCAGTGTTCTGCTGCTCAGAACACAATGCACCAGCCCCCATGAATCCGCCCACAGGTGGTGGGTCCACAGGAGGACGGCTCACGTCACAACAGGCCTTGATGTATCTTCTGCCATGGGGGCTACCAGTGTCCGCAGACACTGGGGGCGTGGTGGGTTTAAGTGTCTTGCCCAAGGACACAACGGCAGCGCTCATCTGTGGGAGCTGGGATCACACGCGGTCAACCCGTCAAGAGCGGGATTCGAACTGCCAATCCCTGGATCACTAGAGAAACGCTCTACCAACTGAGTTACTCCCCCCCCCCCCCCCCCACCTTATTAATTGTATAATAATTAATTAGTATTTCTAAATGTGATGGTGCTAGTGTTTCTAATTGGATTATTTTTTTCCCATTACAGTTATAATAATAGATGAGTTTACCCTCTTTATTAATAACAAATCCTGGTAAGAGGAGGAAAGAGGAAACATACACTGAACTCTTCCACTGCTGCAATCTAAATGTTGAATGAGCAGTGATGTTGGTCTGAGGTGCCAGACTATCTATACTGTAGCGCCTTACAGTGGAAGAATCCTCCTTTTCTGTTTGAATAATGATTCTCGACATCATTAGACAAGTCTCTCTCTGTGTCTAAATGAGACAGCTCTCATTCAGCTGGACATCACAGGTGCTCTCTTGGCTTCACGTCTCAGGGGACACACATCTTTGAGGATACTGCTATTAACCCGAGCTCTAATCATGTGTTCAGAGGGCATATGGAACGCGCTAACATAATGACTGAGCGCGACCCTGGAGGAGTCTCCTGGAGTGTCCCTTTTCCAGGCTTAGGTACAACTGTCATGGTTGGTCTCATCACAGAGCCCCTTCATCTCCGCCTGATGGTGTCATGGACGTGAGAGGCGTGAAAGCTCAGTGACACTCCAGGCCCGTTCCACTCTCAGTGCTAATTCATCATGACAAATGTGCTCAGATGATCGGGCCCAGCAGCACTAATGGGGAGAGAAGAGAGCGCACTTCATTTGCACAAGACCCTCTCCAATTAATCCATTCAGCTTTACTCGGGGCTAATTGGAGCCAGACCCTCCCTGCTCTGTGCTCCGAATGCTCCCGACAGCAGCAGCTCCTGCTCCAGAACACCTCTGCTGTGCCCTTTGTGTGAGCAGTGCCAAAGGCCAGGGGAGGGTTCAGATCTGTGCCGTCACGCTTTTCACCAAACCCTCACAAACATGCTCTGTGACATTTATGAAATCTGTTTGTTTTGTTAATTTGCCTAATCCAAACTGTATTCAGAACAGAGGGATGCATACACTGTGTAAGTGTTGAATGTGTAGACATTTTTTAAAACAGGCCTTCTCGAGTCACATCATACTCATGTTTGAGGTTGATTCAGCATATACTGTAATGGCAACCAATGGCAAACAATTTCCCTTGTGGATCAATAAAGTCTAAGTATACAAGTATATACTGTGGTCGAAGAGTGGTTTGCCCTTGGCCTTATCGTGTTACTTTATCTCTTCATGTCATGTAGTTAAAATAAGAAGACTGCTAAACTCAAGTATATGGCCCTGCTGTCTAATCCGGGCCTTAACAACTTTCTCAAATATTGCAGTATACTGTGGCAGAGCCAACTAAAAATTAGCATTTTGGAATTTGTATGTATGCAGTCAGTGATTGAGAGCAATTGTTCACCTGTCAGGTCCACTTCAGCTGCAGAACTTCCATCTTGCCTTAGTCGGCTGCTTGGGTAATGCTGCCTCCTCTGTCTGCAGACATATTTTTCTAAAGGTGTGTGTGGCACATCTGTGCAGCTATTGTTTATTCATGCAGTAAACCCTTTGAAATATGTTAAGATACTTCCCACTCATTATAAAAATCCTGCCACCCATGGATTAGGACTTTGATGTCACCAATCCTGCTTCAAAGGCTTCTTTCACTGCTATTAATCACAGTTCAGCCTCTGAAGATATAGCCAGAGAAAACATTTGGACATCTTGTGTAGAAACTTTGAAATGTTCAGACTGTCGTGCATATGCTCCTATGATTTCCACTGTGTGTGGGGCTTTAGACTGCTGTGCACACAGCTGCACTGTCTACAGTTCCAAGCCAAGACTCAGACTTATTGTCAGCACATTTTGGAAATGATACTTGATGATTATCTGTAAAGTCAAGACAGTTTAAATGTAGTGTTAGTTAAAACTATATTTGAAATGTTATCATAACTAATGATTTTAACCCGCTTTAACTCTGCTCCACTTGTGACAGGAAACTTGGCTACGTCCAGGGCGAGGGTGACCGCTGCCTCCAGGTCTCTGCCTCCGCTCGGGTCGGGCCGGACCAAGGTGAGTGTGGTGCCCGCAGAACAAACCACTCTCTCAGCTGGCGTCACATAAGAAACAGAAAACAGTAAAACTCTGTTGTAGGTGCTGAGCTATAAAGTGGCGGCTTTAGTGTTGTCCTCTTGCCTGTGGTTATGCTCTATATGTTATTTTTATCACCATCTGGCATTTGGGACCACAGCTTACTTTGATTGTGTCTTTTTAATGGGCATACAGGTATTTAGTTAAAGTGAATATGGCAGTACTAATTCATTTGAGGTATATAGTCTGGTCCATGATAAATCCTCTTTTGGGCCCTACCTCCTTGTTAAAGCCTGAAGCCTGATCTCAGAAGCTAAGCAGGGCCTGGTTAGTACTTGGTTGGGAGACCGATGAGAAAATCAGGCGCCATAGGGGTGCACCAGTCGCAAAGAAAAACTGTTGTTGTGTCCTTAGGCAAAGCACTTCAACCACATTGCCTATTATGAAAGTGGTGTGAGGGTGAGTGATGGGGGTGGGGCAGAGGGCGGAGGGACAGATGGCGCAGATTGTTAGCCTCGCATCTGTCAGTCTGCCCCAGGGCAGCTGTAGTTACAGTGGTAGCTTACCATCAGAGTGTGGAGTGAATGAATAATGATCTGTAAAGTGCCTGATGCATTATTATTATTTTTATTAAGTCACAGCATCTTTGTCTTCCTTTGTCTTTGTCTATCCTCGTTTATTTTTCATTCTCATGGTATTGGCCATCACTCGCTGTTCTCAGTCTCCTAAATACTTGTTAAAGGTAAGAATTTATTTCTGTACCAAAACCAATCAAAACCTTTTCAAAATCACAAATCACATTTTACTGGATCGATCGCCGGACCCCTCTGCAAATAAAATCAGATGTATTCACTCTTACTCGTCTCATTTACTCCTTTTGGATAATCAAGATCTTTCTTTTAGACTGATTTCATTTTCTGAAACAGTTTAAATGTACGCAAACATAAGCTATTGATGTGATTCTTCATGTCAGGAAATGGATTTGGACAACATTTTGAGAGAAATGGGGCTGTGACAAATTCTTTTGACTTTGTTAAAGTTCCCTTAAGCGCCTACTCAGTTATTCCTAAAGAACAGACTTCTGGAATAACAATGCGTTGCCACTGATGTAATATGTATAGCGCGATACTGCCATCATCTCAATCAAAGTTCTGTGAAGTTGACACTAGAAGTAATAAAAATGTATTATTAAAAGCACATTTAAACAGTCAAATTGTTAGACTTCATTGGACGATCTCCAACTCACATTTTGTGCATTTGTTTGTCTCAGCCTTTAGTAGGCAAGAATAAAGTTTAAAGATACGTACTTTGCTACATAGACTTACCATAAAATATCTATCGCATCATTAATTTTGATGGAGCCCTGAACTGGAAGGACCATTAAAAAGCCTATATTGTGTCCTCGTTAATCGGGGCGTCGTAAGGATGGTGACGGCTAGTGTCATTATTCGGAAAGCTTTGTAATTTTCCCATGATGCCCCACAGCACTGCAGAATGATCCCCTCATTGTTAGCTGTACGTGTTTATGGGCCACACTTAGTGCAGCTGTTTATTCCCAACCGGCCCATTAGTGCAAAGAGGAGCTGCTGTAATAACACCTCAATCACAATTCAGCTATACGAGCCTGTCAGCGCGACATAAAGGGAGAGGAAAACACTGCCCTCCAGTTACATGACTGGAGCTGCACAAGTCACACTGGCAGAATGGATAATGCTTCTGCTTTACAGCAACAAGACTTCTCTAAAAAGGTAGAAACAGGTCCTATTCTGTACCCCCTGCTCTGCTTTTCACCATGATCCGTATACTTGCCTATAGATCAGAATCAGAATCAGAATCAGAAAGACTTTTATTGCCATTGTCAAGTGAACACAATTCACAAAACTAGGAACTTGTCTCGGTGATAAGGTGCGAACATAAAACACTAAATAATAATAGTAATAACTAGAGTATAGACACTAAATAATAATAATAACTATAATATAGTAAAAAATAAACAATCCAAATAACAAAAAGGTTCAGATGAACTGCTGCTTGCCAATCACTCAAAGGAATTCAATATGTGAGTGGTTGTTTGTCAATAATTGTGCACTACATAGTGACTGCAACTCTTTTCCAGTCTATACCCTGTCCCCTAAGTCACTTGAATGATCCATCCCTACCATTCCCGCCTTTGAAGCATATGACTGAGGAGTGTATATGTGCAGGTGGACACCATGGAGATGATGCGTCACCCAGGGGAGACCACCAACATGAGGAGACAAACTGTGGCCTCGTACTTCAGGGTAAGTAACCAACATTGGTTCATTACAGATTCAGTTTAACCACATATGATACTAGGTTTTTTTATGTTAAGTAAAATAAAGTAGCGGTTGTCTTCCCCTGTGTGAGCAGTACTCCCTGATGGACCTGCTGTCTAAAATGGTTGTGGGCCAGCCACACTTTGTGCGCTGCATTAAGCCCAATGACGACAGACAGGCGCTGCTCTTCTGTGAGGAGCGTGTCCTGGTGCAGCTGAGATACACTGGCCTTCTGGAGACTGTCAACATCCGCAGACAGGGGTACTCCCACCGCATCCCCTTTAACGAGTTTGTCAACAGGTACAAGCCCCTCCCCTCAGACTAAATATTCTAACATCAACAGCTTTATTGGTGTTTGGATCAACCTAAATACAAAATGGTCCCAATGAATGAGTGAAGAGTATTTTTATACTATTCATCAAAAGATTGTTCTGGAATTTTCCTTTGGCCTTTAAGCGAAGAGATTTTCAAAGAGGATCTTGCTGCTATAGGAACGTTTACGTTAGAGCACATCGTGGGAGCTATATCTGTCTAATTTGATTGCACATTTTCATCAGTTATCTTTCTGAAGTTAATAAACAGGTGTGTCTATGTTTGAATGTTTTTATGGACACCATAAAACCTTTTAGTGAAAAGTGATTTGCACTCTTATATCAAAGGCTCGTCTGATGTTACCAAGCGCTGCTTTGTATTTACCATCAAAGAAATAACAGGTATCAACAGGAATTAGAATGAAAGGCTGGAGATCGAGGCAGGAGAGAGTTCAAACAAGTTTGTTCTTCTTGTTGTTGTTGTTCGGCTCTTCGACCAACACCAAAACACAAGAGGTGAACTCCTGTGGGAGCCTCGTGTGTGTGGGCAGAGCCTCTGTCCAGTGCTGGCATTTAGAACAGCCCAAAGAAACATGCACCAGCCCAGGCTGATGTTTCACTGTGGCCCCTGAAATCAGAGCCATGACTCTGTACAATGGCCCTGTGTGAAGCCTCACTACTCATTCTGCTTCTACTGCTCAGCCAGGGCTGATAAAACACTACCAGAAAGTTTGTTCCAGCACAGTATTCATATTTCTGCTTTTATTTATTTTCTATTTCAGATATTATTATCTTGCCTTCCGGGCGCATCAGCCTCCAGAGCCTGGTAAAGAAAACGCCATTGCCATATTGAATCGGGCCAAATTAGAGAATTGGGTGATGGGGAAGACAAAGGTAATGTATATTCCACATGAAAAACAAAATGTAATGTTCTATAGCTGTCTGTAACCATTGTGATCAGGTGTTTCTGAGGTACTACCACGTGGAGCAGCTGAACCTGCTGTTGAGGGCGATGATCGCTAGGGTGGTGGTGTTACAGGCCTACACCAAAGGCTGGCTCGGAGCCCAGCGCTACAGAAGAGTAAAGCAGAGGAAACACCGAAGTGCCACCATTATCCAGTCAGGTACAGCCCCAACTGTAAACACATACACTCTTTGTACAGTCATGGCCAAAAGTTTTGAGAATGACACAAATATTACATTTTCACAAAGTCTGCTGCATCAGAGTTTTTATATGTTTTTGTCAGATGTTTCTATGATGATATGATGATATAATGAAATACAATTAAAAGCATTTCATAAGTAACAAACGCTTTTATTGAGAATTACACAGAATCCATGCAATAAGTCAATATTTGCAGTGTTGACCCTTCTTTTTCAAGACCTCTGCAATTCTCCTTGGCATGCTGTCAATCAACTTCTGGACCAAATCCTGACTGGTGGCAGTCCATTCTTGCATAATCAGTGCTTGGAGTTTGTCAGAATTTCTGGGTTTTTGATTGTCCACCCACCTCTTGAGGATTGACCACAAGTTCTCAATAGGATTAAGATCTGGGGAGTTTCCTGGCCAAGGGCCCAAAATCTTAATGTTTTGTTCCCCGAGCCATTTTGTTATGACTTTTGCTTTATGGCAAGGTGCTCCATCATGCTGGAAAAGGCATTCTTCATTCACCAATTGTTGCCAAACAGGCTCCAGGGCGCCCAAGAAAGTCCAGCAAGCGCCAGGACGGTCTCCTGAAGGTGTTTCAGCTGCAGGATCGGGCCACCACCAGTGCAGAGCTTGCTCAGGAATGGCAGCAGGCAGGTGTGAGGGCATGTGCACGCACAGTGAGGCGAAGACTTTTGGAGGAAGGCCTGGTGTCAAGAAGGGCATCAAAGAAGCCTGTTCTCTCCAGTAAAAACTTCAGGGACAGACTGATATTCTGCAGAAGGTACAGGGACTGGACTGCTGAGGACTGGGGTAAAGTCATTTTCTCTGATGAATCCCCTTTCCGATTGTTTGGGGCATCTGGAAGAAGGCTTGTTCGGAGAAGACGAGGTGAGCGCTACCATCAGTCCTGTCTCATGCGTGGGGTTGCTTTTCGGTCAAGGGAGTGGGCTCTCTCACAATCTTGCCTAAAAGCACAGCCATGAATAAAGAATGGTGCCAGAACGTCCTCCGAGAGCAACTTCTCCCAACCATCCAAGGGCAGTTTGATGAATGAAGAATGCCTTTTCCAGCATGATGGAGCACCTTGCCATAAAGCAAAAGTCATAACAAAATGGCTCGGGGAACAAAACATTAAGATTTTGGGCCCTTGGCCAGGAAACTCCCCAGATCTTAATCCCATTGAGAACTTGTGGTCAATCCTCAAGAGGCGGGTGGACAATCAAAAACTCAGAAATTCTGACAAACTCCAAGCATTGATTATGCAAGAATGGACTGCCACCAGTCAGGATTTGGTCCAGAAGTTGATTGACAGCATGCCAGGGAGAATTGCAGAGGTCTTGAAAAAGAAGGGTCAACACTGCAAATATTGACTTATTGCATGAATTCTGTGTAATTCTCAATAAAAGTGTTTGATACTTATGAAATGCTTTTAATTGTATTTCATTATATCATAGAAATATCTGACAAAAACATATAAAAACTCTGAAGCAGCAGACTTTGTGAAAATGTAATATTTGTGTCATTCTCAAAACCATGACCATGACCATGACCAAAGCCATGACTGTATTGTACTACTTCACAGGTGCAGGTTTTCAGCTAGATGTCCACAGAGATACATTAGCAAAAACAATGTAGCAGATATATATCTGTAGTAATACAACTATATCTTGGCTATATAGATGTGTGTAAGGAGAAACTGTGCAAAGATGAAATAGTGGGGTCATTCCAGAATTGGAGGACATTTGGGCTTTAAAATTCTTGAAAAATAAGCCTTCACTTTTCTGATTTTCTGCTACATATTCATCAATAATAGGTAATAAACTATCAAATGCTTGATTAGTTCCGCTTACGGATCAATGGCACAATTTTTATTACATGATTAATTTGCTTTATTTATTTATTTACTCTAATCACAGTAACAGGGTTGCAGGTAACAGGTTGCAAATCCGCACTAATGTTAGCTTTATCTTAGGAGTTGAAGCTAGCTGTTTAGCTAGCTGTTCCTGCTAATAAAGAGGAAAAACTTATTTATGCAAATAAGTAAAGGAAAAAATAATAATTCTCTTATTCTGATCATTTGCATAACAGGGTTGCATGAGGTAGAGTGAGACATTCAATCAAGGCTAACTATGTTATAAAAATATGAAAAATAGAAGACAAATCTTTGCTCTACCCATTCTTCTGAAAAACTGTTTGAAGATGTTGAGTCCAGGGGATCATGTGGTTCTGCTTTCTTCTTCTTCTACCAGGCTAAAAATGTTATGGTAACAGGGTTGCGTGCATGTTGTGGGACACATGCTCCATGAATAATAATAATTATTTGAAATATTATGTCTATTAAAACAAATGTTCCCACAGTTACAAGAGATGGCAATGAAACATACAAAATACAATACAAAAAATTAAAAATTAAAAAATAAACTTCAATTTTATTTTTATTTGAAATTCAGTTTGGTCATTAGAGCGGTGGAACAGGAGGAAAATTACATTTTGGGGGGTAGTCCAGACTTATTTGGTATTTTTAAAACTATTTTCAAGCATTCTTTTCTCTTAGTTTTTTTCTCAGGACAAGTAAATTCACTCAGAAACTGTACGTTTTAGTATTTTGTATGTGGATTATTTAATATTTGATGGGTGGGACGTAAAATGTCCTCCAATTCTGGAATGACCCATGATTTATCTATTACATGAGGGTGAGTTATTGCGCTATAACTTTCTTTAGAGAAATCTGTTAAATTAAATGTATGTAGATGTAATGACTGAGTCTGTCCTCAGCGTGGAGGGGCTATGCAGCTCGTCTGCTTTATAAACAGATGAAGAAGGAGCGGGACCAGGCTGCAGTCCGAATACAGTCAGGTACGCTCAAAAGATCCAGACTTTGTCCTTTAATTAAACTGTTTTCGCGTAATGGCCTTTTTTTTTTTTTTTTTTTTTTTTTAGTAATTAGATTGTATAGTTTCAAATTTGATCACATTGCTGAAAAATAACCAAAAATTCCCACTAGTACAAAGAAAACAGTACTCACAATAAATATTGACCCCCTCAAAAATATTGTTCCAGCTGTCATATATAGTGGATATTGTATTTATTGTGACAGGCCTAACTACAGATACTACTTCATTTGACCAGGCAAAATGTGTATTGTTATCTGAAAACACGCAAGCACAGACCCAAAAAACATGCCGTTTGCTGAGCTGTAATCACAACACAATGACATAGGAAACATTTTGTTGGAGATCTACAATTCACATTTGCAAATTATAATTAAGTGTTTTTAGTAACTCGTCCTCCTAAATATTTTTGTGGAATAAACACAATCACTTTAGTACAGGTTTTGAAACTTGATTTAGGTTGATATCTTGATTCAAACCTGTATCTAAACAGCAGCACAGGTGGCTACATCATTTGGAATATTTCTTATGAGTTCACACAGTTCTCAGGCTCTTTCTCAAAACACTTGACACAACTCTTAGGCTACGTCCACATGACAACGCTCCTGGATTTTTTAAATGCGGGTTGAAAAAAATTTGCGTCCACACACGTGTCGGATCAGTAAATATTTGCGTCCGGACAAAAACGGAGCTGAGTGAAAACGATGTAATACATATGCCACACCGATATGTGGCTCTGTAAACAGGAAACAGCCAGAGCCACCGGAAACACAATACTACAAAGAGCGCATGCGCATAAAGTCCTTTCTCTGCCGCAAACAAGCATCACAACATCATCATTTTCCAAAAGCTGCGTTTTGCTCGTCCACATGACAACGCGACCCCGGTGTTCTCAGATTTCTCCACTCTGGAACCTGGTTTCAAAAAACACTGTTTTCGCCTCCCCAAAACACCGGCGCCACATGGATGAAAGGCCAAAACGAATACAAAGTTCTCCGTTTCCGCCAAAAAACGTTGTTGTATGGATGGGCCCTCATTCTCATTCACAAACAACACACATGATCATTGAATTTAGCTTTTTTCAACACTACAGGTCTGTTCTCACGTGCAGAACAGATCAGACCTCTTTTTCCTTATTCTTCCATCTTTATGAAACACCTTTTCGATCTCAATGAGTGGCCTGTGAATTCATTAAAAATGCCTCTAGAAAAGCTTTTAAAAGTTTGAGAATCATTTGGTCTGTTTAAGGAGAACATTCTCACTTTCATCTCACTCACAGTAAAAGGCAAGAGAGGGGCTTGTCTTGCTTCCTCACCATTTCCTCTCACATTCTTGGCCTATAGCACAGCTCTCACATACCAGAAACAAGATGCCTCTTTATACTGTCAGCCGTTTCATCTGAAATGTAAATGAATTCTTACTTGGTGTGGCTTGACGGAGATCAAAGTGGGCACATTAACCTTCCGGCCCCCCCTCCTTGTCACTGGGAGACAGGGGCGGGTGCCAAAGGGGAGGGCACGGGAGGGCCGGGGGAGGAGACCTGGCATTGTTCCCTTCGGCTCTCTTCGGGGCTCTCCTCATCTGGCACATGGAGCTTCTCTATGGCTCGCATGTGCACCTTGTGTAACTGCTGCTCATTAAAGCCCTTGTAAATAAGGCAGGAGAAAGGCCAAACATGTCTGAGCAGATGTTTGTGTGTGGCCTGGTTCAAGGGCAGGACCTGAAGCCCCCCGCGCTTCACTCCAGCACACTCACATTGTACCCGCTCACAGCTCACAGCCTTTGAGGTGGGCCGCATTTGCATTCTGAAAATAAACAGATGCCTTTCAAATGCATGAGGCTGGTGGCTCCTTAGATCTCAGCAGGGCCTCAGGGACATGCTCTCCATCGATCAGATTAGACCATGCAAAATACTACTAACCTCAACAATGTACTTGAGCGCTCTTTCCTGTGCATATCATTCTACAAGAAAAACACAAAGCTTTTTGAAGGACCCAGCTCAACAGGACCCTTTTACAATACTTTAAAACTCAATCACTAATGCTCCGCACGCAGCACTTCACATTCTTGTGTAAAGCACCATTTATTTATTCTTTAATACAATGATCATGATTTCAGTCACACCAATAACAAACATTTAAACATTATTTCAATCAAGATTTTTCTATCTTTTTTTAAATTATGGCAACTTAATGTGTTATATTGATATCAGATTGTTTGAAATCATTAGCTGAGCTAAATCTGTTCTCTGCCACTTTACTAATTCTGCCTGTTAATACAGAGAGACCACTGTAAAATGATCAGTTTTTCTGATTTTACTACTTATACATATGTGTTTGGGCAAAAGGAACATTTTTGTTTGAGTCTATAAACTACTGACAACATTTACCCCAAATTCCAAATAAAAATATTGTCGTTTAGAGCATTTATTTGGAGAAAATGACAAATGGTCAAAATAACAAAAAAGATACATGTTTTCAGACCTCAAACAATGCTAAGAAACAAGATGAAATTCATTTTAAAACAACTTAATACTAATGTTTACACATAAGAAGAGTTCAGAAATCAATATTTGGTGCAGTAATCACAGCTTTCATGCGTCTTGGCATGCTCTCCACAAGTCTTTGACATTGTTCTTGGGTGACTTTATTTCACTCCTGGTGCAAGAACTGAAGTAGCTCAGCTTTGTGTTTGTGTTGGAATTCAACAGACGCTGGAATGGAATGGCTGTAATACATGTAGAGATGCTGATTTCAGGAAAAAAATGCAGTGGTCTCTGATTTTTATCCAGAGCTGTATATTGCTCACTTCCAGCTAAGCATTAAAAAACAAATGCTTTACAGTTTATAGGGGCCATCGTGTGAGACAGGACCAGGAACCCCAAGACCAAAGTTCATCTGAGGCTGAGAGGACCAGGTGAGCTTTGTTTTGTTTTTATTTTTAGAGGATTCATTTTGAGGAAAACACTACTTCAACAGTAACCACAATGAAATGAGAAGCCCCAGTACATGACAAAAGTTCACTATGCTGAAGTTGGACAGGCTCCATTTGCCTTGTAATGTTTTGTTGTTTCAAGTGAAGAAGAAACTCCACCCTACACACCACGTCTCTCTCTCTCTAAATATAATAAATATCTTTGTACCGAGATCGCACCATTTCCTGACCGCAAATGGGGCCAGCGCAGCACTGGGGTCCAGATGTATGAGCTGAGGGCTTATATTTACTCAGCACATGGAGAAGCAGATCATTAAGGAAGTATGTGCCAAAGAAGAAGCAGCCACTGCAATGCCGCACATGTGGGCTTTTACATTCACATTTCATTTATGTACACCACTTAGCCATCTGATAGTTCACATATTTACATAGCATTTAGACTTAGACAAACTTTATTGATCCACAAGGGAAACACTGTTCTACAAAAAATGCTTCCTGAACAAAGTAGTGAAATTTTTCTTGGTTTAGGTCACTAATAAAGAAAAAATAAGTCAGAAGTACTGATTGGCTATAGTTTTCAAGATATACTATTGGGTCAAAATAGGAAATTTATTCAAAATAAGGCAAAAATGGTAGTTTATCAGAAGGTACAGTCTGTCTACAAGCAACCAGTTCTATCTGAAAGCCTGTGTGTACATTCCAATGCATTCATTTTAATATGTCTAGAGTTTTAATTTTGATGTAAAACAATATCATTAAATATCTTGAATACATTAGCTAACAGCACAGTTATCAATTGATTTTCAGTTCACTTTTATCTCGGAAGCAGATCGAGTCCAAAAATTTGTAGACCAATGTAATTATTTGTACACTGTAGCTCACACATCACAATATATTATAATATCAAAGAGCAAAAATATAAATGGTCATAATAAATTCAAAATAAGTAGCAAAAATAATGAGAGACTGATGTCAGATAAGACATAATTATATTCATGTATATGTGCAAAGAGAGAGAGTGAGCTAGTAACGCTATTGCTGTATGATGTGTGTATCAGAACAGCCTCTGTGATAATGGGGTTATGTCCCACGTTTGGATGTTGAGTGACTTCTGGACCCTCCAGACTCAACAATCCTGAATACTGGATTTACACATCAGAAAGTGTTCTGCTTGTTGTATACTCAAACTGCGCTCAGCTTCTTCTGGGATTTTCGCTCAATGTTTACAGTCATATTCCTTGGTGAGAGAAACTTCAAACCACCACTTAACAATTCTGTTTAATCAGTGCTGGAATCTCTCCTTATATATAGATTTATTTTGACATTTTCTGACCGATTTTACCTCTGCAACATCTATGTTCTCACCTACACGCTGTTCACCCCTCTGTGAGATCCCCCTGCCTGCCGTGCAATCCATGTGTGCATCCAAACAGCCTGGCTTTTAGCAGTGTCATCACAACCTAGGAAGGCTACAAACAGCACTCTCTATTCTTATTTTTGTATATATATTCCATTTGTTGTATGTTTTTTGTTGTATTTTTATGCTGTATGGTATAGAGTGTGTGTGTTTGTGTGTGTTCATAATGTGTGTCTGTTTTTTTCCCCAGGTTGAACAACAAAAAAGCAGATAACAATCACGAACAGAGACAAAAAGTAAGTGACTGTATTTAAATGTGGTGTCTTATGTATTACGCCGAGGGTTCTTGAGACAAAAGCGGGCTCTTGCTCGGCCCTTGTCTCAGAGGAGAAGACAGGGTGGTACAGGAACGAGAAAATCAAAAGGCTGGAAATTCACGACTGAGAATAAATGCTGGCTCTTCCCTGAGGTGATTTGTCTTTGCGCTCCTCTTTCTACAGATGTTGGAGCCCTTTTTTAGTAAAGACCTGAGGTTCTTTGGTAGCACTTTGATATCCTGCTCGGATTCAATATGTGAAATAGAAGAGCCACTCCGTGACTTGGAGCACATCACGGTCTTTGAAGTCTGATCCAATTTTTGCTGCTCACCATTTGATGTTGAAAGGATGAAATGAGGAAAATGTACAGTTTTTGCCAGTAACTCTGCTGAGCATATGTAAGATTAAAAAAGCCAAATCCTTTGGAGGATGTACTTAGAAATGTTAAGCAGATTAATACTTTCCTATAACTCTTTTATTCAAGATAAAATTAAATATGTGAGGAGCGGGTGTATGCTGTTTTTCTACGCACAATTAAGTCAGTGTGGTGCTGTTTGTTCGGAGGTAGGGCAGGGGATATGCAATTGCATTAGCATTTGATTAACATTGCAAAGCACATTAATGGGTTTGAGTCATATGAGTGCCAAATTATAAATTGTAAATAAATGAATACAGCTCAAATGCTAAATTAAAAGCACATTAAGGGACTTGCTTGAACTTGTGTCTATTTGTCGTTGCATTGACAAGGCTCTTCTGGGTGCGCTTTTGCTTTTCAGGTCAGCGTCGACAGCAAAGACAGACACGTGAAAGACAGGAGCAGAGACAAAGGCAAAGCAGAAGACAGTACCTTGAAGTCAAGCACAGAGACAGTCAGACTGAGAGACGTGCAGTGTAAACAAGGTAAGCCCTGTACACAGCTGCCGGCTGCAGGTAATTACACAAAGAGACAGCAGAAATCCTGCTTTAATGGATAAAGTACCATTTTTAATACACAAGCTCTTTCAGCCTTTCATCCCTGCCAATCCTCTGCTGTCACTTGTTGTAGACATCCTAAAGAGACACACATTACAGTGATCATTTGTGTGGTATTTTAATAACCCAGGTCAGATCGTCATAAACGCAGCAGATCAGGGCTTTGAAGGTGGCAGGAGCACTTCAAAGAGCACCCATCCTTCTCTTAGGATCTCATCAATGACTTTAATAGAGCTACAACTGCATCGGTGACAAGAAAATACACAAGCCCTGATTTGTTGAACATATGTTTGCTTTGCTTTGCCCTGGGCCATGAATTACATTAATGCAGTCTGCCTGGGAGGCAGTGGGCGCTGTACAGGGGGTCTGCTATTACAGCCATCACCTAGTGCAGAGTGAGGACACCTGAAGTAAGCAGGCCGTGGTCCTTCATTAATGTTATTAGAGAGTTGGAGGAAAGAGACGAAGGTGGGCTCATGTTTAGTGTGAGCCAGTGAGATTATGGGATTAGACATGAGAATGTAACAGACAGAGCTCTCCAGCGGGGCCAGGATTAGTGTCAGACCCTCCGCTGCAGGTCTGGGTTAGATAGCGGCTAATGCGCTAATGCTGTGTACAGGTGACCCCGCTCCAGGCGTCACTGCAGCTGACAGGGGTTAAACAGCTGTATGTCATTAGAATACACTGCAGTCAAAGACCGCCCGCTCCTTTAGTCATCACACAATTTTCTTGGCAAAATAAGCACAAAACATGTAAATAATAAATGAGAGCTAATAATAAGTCTACTTTCATGCCTGCTGACTGAAATGACCCCCTCCTGCTTTCTGCCACAGGCTTCTCTGAACACTTCATACATATTTGTCTGGAGGGTTTCAGGTGTTCATCACAGCCCATTTAGAAGTCATGCATTCAGGAGACATTTGAATATGTTGTAGAGGCCGTGGTGGCACAGGCTCTGAGGGCACACAGCAGATCTGAGGACCCGCTCTGTCTCTCTGTCTCTCTCTGTCCGCCTTTCTCTCTCTCTGTCTCTCTCTTTGTCTGTCTCTCTGTTTCTCTCTCCCTCTCTCTATCTGTCTCTCTCTCTTTGTCCCTTTCTCTGTCCCTCTCTCCCTCCCTCTCTCTGTCTGTCTCGTTGTCTCTCGTTCTGTGTCTGTCTCTCTGTCCCGCTCTCTCCCTCCCTCTCTCTTTCTGTCTCTCTTTGTCTCTCTTTGTCTCTCTCTGTCCCTTTCTCCCTCCCTCCCTCTCTCTCTGTCTCTCTGTCTCTCTGTCTCTCTCTCTCTCTCTGTCTCTCTCTCTCTCCTTGTCTCTCTGTCCCTTTCTCTGTCCCTCTCTCCCTCCCTCTCTTTCTCTGTCTGCCTGTCTCTCTGCCCCCCTCTCTCTCTCTGTCTCTCTTTGTCTCTCTCTGTCCCTTTCTCTGACCCTCTGTCTCTCTCTGTCCCTCTCTATCCCTCTCCCTCTCTCTCTCTCTCTCTCTCTTTCCCTCTGTCTCTCTCTCTCCTTGTCTCTCTCTGTCTCTTTCTCTGTCCCTCTCTCCCTCCCTCCCTCCCTCCCTCTCTTTCTCTGTCTGTCTCTCTGTCCCTCTTTCTCTCTCTGTATCTCTTTAGCTCTCTCTGTCTCTTTCTCTGTCCCTTTCTCTGTCTCTCTCTCTCTGTCTCTCTTTGTCTCTCTCTGTCCCTTTCTCTGACCCTCTGTCTCTCTCTGTCTCTCTCTATCCCTCTCTCTCTCTCTCTCTCTGTGTCTCTCTCTATCCCTCTCTCTCTCTCTCTTTCCCTCTGTCTCTCTCTCTCCTTGTCTCTCTCTGTCTCTTTCTCTGTCCCTCTCTCCCTCCCTCCCTCCCTCCCTCCCTCTCTTTCTCTGTCTGTCTCTCTGTCCCTCTTTCTCTCTCTGTATCTCTTTAGCTCTCTCTGTCTCTTTCTCTGTCCCTTTCTCTGTCTCTCTCTCTCTGTCTCTCTTTGTCTCTCTCTGTCCCTTTCTCTGACCCTCTGTCTCTCTCTGTCTCTCTCTATCCCTCTCTCTCTCTCTCTCTCTCTCTGTGTCTCTCTCTATCCCTCTCTCTCTCTCTCTTTCCCTCTGTCTCTCTCTCTCCTTGTCTCTCTCTGTCTCTTTCTCTGTCCCTCTCTCCCTCCCTCCCTCCCTCCCTCCCTCTCTTTCTCTGTCTGTCTCTCTGTCCCTCTCTCTCTCTCTGTCTCTCTTTGTCTCTCTCTGTCTCTTTCTCTGACCCTCTCTCCCTTCCTCCCTCTCTCTCTCTGTCTCTCTCTATCCCTCTCTCTCTCTTTGTATCTCTGTCTCTCTCTATCCCTCTCTCTGTGTCTCTTTGTCTCTCTCTGCCTATTCTCTCTCCCTCCCTCCCTCTCTCTGTCTGTTGTTCTGCCAGATGTTTGTAGTTCAGCTCCTTCCTGTGTCTCATCCCTGTGTTGCCCCCGGTGATCAGAGCTGCACTTCAGGACAGCGAAAAACAGAATTAGACATGGAAATGGAATTATCCGAGCCTCCAGACTGCACACGCTCTGCACCCCGCTCATTACAGGCCGTGACCTGAAGACCCGCTCAGACACCTTTAACTGCTTAATGTTTCCCATAGAGCTGCAGATTATATTACAATCAAATCATCATAGGCTGCGGCTATTTAGAATGTTTGAATATTCAAACAAAATATCAGGTCTTGCGTCGTACCTGTAGTTTAGACCTCTACAATGTTCAGAAATGCATGGGATTCTTGTATTATTATCATCTGTTAATCAGTTCATATTTCAGTCTTCTTTCTCATACGCTATTGCTCCAGAAGTTTAGTATGTGCACTCTGAGCAGAATCCCACGTTTTGAACTTGTATTGCAAATTTAAATGTCATTAGAATACGTGTCAGAAAAATCTTAATTAGCTGTAAGATATAGGCTACGTCCACACAACAGCGCTTCTGTTTTTTTGTTTTTTTTATGCCTGTTGAATAAAATTCACATCCACACACGTGTCGGATCAGTAAATATTCGCGTCCAGACAAAAACGGAGCTGAGTGAAAATGATGTAATACATATGCCACACCGATATGTGGTGCTGTAAACAGGAAACAGTCAGAGCCACAGGAAATGCAATACTACAAAAAGCGCAAGCGCATAAAGTCCTTTCTCTTCTGCAAATAAACATCGCGATGTTATCATTTTCCAAAAGCTGCATTTTGCTCGTCCACATGGCAACACAACCCCCAGCATTCTCAGATTTCTCACTCTGGAAACTGGTTTCAAAAAACACCTTTTTCTTTCCCCCAAAACGCTGGCGCCGTGTGGACGAAAGGCCAAAATGAATACAAACTTCTCTGTTTCCACCAAAAACGTAGTGTGGACAGGACGATAGTTTATAGTATCAGATATAGGCATTCATTCATACTTTCTTTATTCCAAAACAGTTACACGACTATGAATGCCATGATCAGTGGTGGAAGGTAACTAGATTAGATTAGATTAGATTAGATTAAACTTTACTGTCATTACACATGTATAAATACAGGTAACGAAATTTGGTTTTGCATATAATCAGAAGTGCAAGGAGCAGAAAGTGCGATATATACAGTATATACAATATAGAGAGTATACAGTAATATACAGTATATACAATATATAATATAGACAGTATGGTTGTAGTGAATTATGTACAAATAAATAGGGCAATATGAACATTAAATAAAAGTAGTAAAGTACTGTACTTAAGTATACAGTTGAGGTATCTGTACTTTACCTAAGTAGATTTTACAGAGGGTAATTTTTTGCTTCACTACATCTGAAAGCAGGTATCTGTTTTTTCTACTCACTACTCACACTATATTTTTTAATGGACTGTAATGTAAAAAGTACTTCTCATATGATTGTAGGGGTTAATTTTATCATGCTCCTGGTAACGTCCTGATTTAAAGGTCCCATGACATGGTACTTCTTGATGCTTTTATATGGTACCTTAATGGTTCCCTAATACTGTAAATGAACCCTTCTTCAAAATCAAGACTCAGTGCATGAGAAAGACACATGTACAGAGTCAGAGTCAGAAAATCTCTCTCTGAACAACTCATTCTGGGCCTTGTTGCTTGAATGCAAATGAGAAGGACAGAGATAGGTTAGAGGAGCGGGTGGGGGTGGGGGGGGGCAAAAGCGCCGCTGGTTCCTTGTTTTAGCGGTGCGCTGTGTGCTGGCCCCACTTCCGTGTTTTAAGAGCGGAGGAGGAAAAACCCATTTTCACAGAAAATAAAATTAAACCACTGCTGTTTCAGAGGTCCAGAGGCTCAGATAAAGGACTTCCGAGCCTAGAAACACTCACACGTGCCTCCAGGCAAATAAAAAAAACGCATTTCGCATTGCGTAGCTCATTCGCGGTCCAAACTCTCTGGGCGTGATTTACAGAGACAGTGGGTAGACATCCAGACGGGGGTGGAGCTGCATTTTTCGATGTGACGTAAAATAGTTGCCTTGTTCAGAATCGTCCGTTTGAGCTGTGTTTTTTTCTAACGCAGAAAAGGACCGCAAATGCTCAGTTTAGACATTTCGCAACTTTTAGCCATGGGGGGGGGGGGGGGGGGGGGGCTAAAAACAGGGTAGGGGAGTTCACATTAACGTTCAAAACCTCAGAAAGTGAAAATTTCATGCCATGGGACCTTTAAGCTGAAGCTTGATCTAAAAAGATTAAGCTTCAGCTTTGAGCAAACAAAAGTAAATACACAAAGAGAATGAGAAATTGATTCATTTTGCTTCTGCTGACCAAAATCTGTATCATTTTTAATCATAATCACTACATTTAATACTTTAACAAATTAATAATAAACGGGAGGGGTTCGGAGTAGAGCCGCTGCTCCTTCACGTCGAAAGGAGCCAGTTGAGGTGGCTCGGGCATCTGTTCCATCTGTTCGGGAGGTGATCCGGGCATGTCCCACCGGGAGGAGGCCCCGAGAAAGACCCAGGACACGCTGGAGGGACTATGTCTCCCATTTGGCCTGGGAACACCTTGGGGTCCCCCCGGAGGAGCTGGAGGAAGTGTCTGGGGTGAAGGAGATCTGGGCGTCCCTGCTAAGACTGTTGCCCCCGTGACCCGGCCCCGGATAAGCGGAAGAAAATGGGTGGATGGATGGAACAAATGAATAACATTTTATCTAAATCTCTATGAAATACTTACTCTTACTCTTAAAGTTTTTTTTTTTCAAGTGATACTTTTACTTGAGCAACTTTCCGCCTGTATTTGTACTTTTACTTAAAGGTGCACTCTGTATCTTTTCTGGTGGAGGATCCGTCACCTGCTTCTCTTCGTGTAGATGTTGCCTCTAATGTTCCAAAATATGGCATTACACTTATTTATCTCTCCCAACACAGCGTCTAACACCACAGGGCCAAGTTACATGTCCGATCTGTGGAGAGGCGAGCCCACTCACAGTAAGAACACAAGTTGTTAGGTCAGTAAAACCCCATGTTGTTCAGTAAATGCAAGATGGATATGTTTAATGCCCTACAGGGACATTCCAGACAAAAACACATCTCCATGGACACAAGGCGGACCCTCCACTAGAAAAGTAAATGGTGCATCTTTTTAAGTAACAAAATAGAGTACTTTATCCATCACCGGTCATGATATACAAACAAAATACCCCAAAGAGCGTATGACGTCATTAGGCCATTGCTACCATTACATTCAGTTTATAAAGTTTACTATAGTGAACTAGTGTGCCTGGTGGTGCAGAGTTACACTGGTCTCAGGGAGTGTTTGTCACTTCTAAGCTGGTTACCCCTGCTGCTGCATGTTGTGAAAAAGCCTTAGACACTGGAGGCGCTCTGGTGACTGCTGCTTCAACCTTTGATTCCATGTTTTGTCAGTGAAATATCGCACATACACAGTGAATTTGTGTAAGCGGCTCATTCAAGTGGCTGTCACCTCCCGTCACCTGCCTTCAGAGCTGGAATATTAACCCTACGTGTTTGGAACAGAGTCACAAAGAGGCGTACGCTGAGATGATATGATCAGAGCCCCACTAACGCTCCTCGTCGTGGTAAACAGGACGGCGCTGTGGATCACTCAAAGCAGACTTTATGGCGAATGAAAGCTGAGCTACTTATGTTAACAGGCTTTTTGAAGATTAGAGTAGTGGTAAACATATGTGTTGAGGGAGACGTTGATAAAGTCGAGTCACAACACAGAGACCAATTACCTCTGCGGAGAAGAAGACAGTGAACCTGCTCGTTTGAAGGGACAACAAAGCAGACAGGAGATGGGCTCAGGCAGGCAGTGATGTGTCCGGATTTAACATTGTACAGTCATTAGAAGCTGGTTTAGTGCATTTCCTTTTGGGCCTTGACTATGCTCCTCAACTCTAGATTAACTTTCTAAAATGTAAACTCGTAGCTTATTATATCCAAAACTAATTGATGCTAAAACCAGTGTCAAAACTTTATTCATTTGAGCAGCTTGACCTTTTTTGGAAGAAGTATGACCGCGTAAGGAAATTTAAGAAAGTGTTATTATTAGTATGAATGTGGTGTGTGCATGTTGGTGGCGGTTGGAGAGTCTACAATAGAAGTTTACCACCAGCAGCAGAGAGTGGAGTGAATGAATAAAGCTCTGTAAAGGACTTAGGGTGTCTTGAAAGGTGCCATATACAGCTCTGGAAAAAAATAAGAGACCACTGCATTTTTTTTCTGAAATCAGCATCCCTACATGTATTACAGTCATTCCGTTCCAGCGTCTGTTGAATTCCAACACAAACACAAAGCTGAGCTACTTCAGTTCTTGCACCAGGAGTGGAATAAAGTCACCCAAGAACAATGTGAAAGACTTGTGGAGAACATGCCAAGACGCATGAAAGCTGTGATTAAAAATAAGAGTTAATGCACCAAATATTGATTTCTGAAACATTAGTATTATGTTGTTTTAAAATGAATTTGATCTTGTTTCTTTGCATTGTTTGAGGTCTGAAAATATGTATCTTTTTTGTTATTTTGACCATTTGCCATTTTCTGCAAATAAATGCTCTAAATGATCATATTTTTATTTAGAATTTGGGGGAAATGTTGTCAGTAGTTTATAGACTCAAACAAAAATGTTCCTTTTGCACAAACACATACCTATAAGTAGTAAAATCAATCATTTTGCAGTGGTCTCTTTTTTTCTTCTTCCAGAGCTGTATAATTCCAATGATTAATTAATTATTATGTATTGAAAATTTCGCTTAAATTGTATGAAATTAAAAGGTACCAAAAAGTAGTATCAGTATGAGAAGAATTATAAGATGACTATACTTCCATGGGCTGCTATGGCACATACTTGAATGATTTAAGGATTACATAGACATTCCACAAAAATAAGTCAGTACTAGAGTTTTTTTTTTTTTTTTTTTCATTTTGATTGTGATCAGAATTGGTATTGAGTATCAAATCTATACCTTAGTACTGAAATCAACCTCTCCATTGAACTGGTATTTGTATCTTATGTACATACAGCTCTGGAAAAAATAGACCACTGCAAAATTGTTCTTGGGTGACTTTATTCCACTCCTGGTGCAAGAACTGAAGTAGCTCAGCTTTGTGTTTGTGTTGGAATTCAACAGACGCTGGAATGGAAAGGCTGTAATACATGTAGAGATGCTGATTTCAGAAAAAAAAAATGCAGTGGTCTCTTATTTTTTTCCAGAGCTGTATCTCTATTCATCAGCATTTTTCATTGTGGTATTGAAATCAGTATCAAACATTGAGCTGTATCCTCAGTATTGTAAAGTGAAATTGCAGTACAGTAATCCCTCGTTTATCGCGGGGGTTAGGTTCCAGAATAAACCCCTCATCGTGGACAATTCCGTGACAGAGCAGCACATGTCGCGCACTTCTCCAAGGGGTTGGTGCGCATCCTGGGACGTGGCAGTGCTCCTCGCGGGTCTGGCGCGGCTTCCGGGGCAATGTCTCCTCCCACGCGTCACTATTAATACATTTTGTTGAAAATCTATGAAAGTTTGAGTGTTTAAACTAGAGACAAATATGAGAAAATGCAGCGCGAGGCCACGCGTACACCGGGGCTGCGAGCACGAAATAGAACCACGGCGCCGAGACCGCGTCCTCTCGACCCGAGCCACAAACCGAACACGCACAAACGAACGCAAAAGCCGCACGGAGTGATTTAATCCTGGTTCAGACCTGGTCTAGTCCAGGTTTAGTCCAGGTCTAGACCTGGTCCAGTCCTGGTTTAGTCCAGGGCCAGTCCAGGTTTAGACCTAGTTTAGACCTGGTCTAGACCTGGTTTAGTCCTGGTTTAGTCCAGGGCCAGTCCAGGTTTAGACCTGGTTTAGACCTGGTCTAGACCTGGTTTAGTTCTGGTCTAGACCTGGTTTAGTTCTGGTCTAGACCTGGTTTAGTCCACGTTTAGTCCTGGTCTAGTCTCTTAGCCAATCAGGACGCAGAACACATTGTTACACTATAAAAAAAAAAAAGTTACACTATAAAAAAATGAAAAAAAAAAAAAAATCCGCGAAACAGCGAGGCCACGAACAGTGAACCGCGATAGAGCGAGGGTTCACTGTATGTAAATTTACTGTTTCCCATCGCCTTGAGTAAGCTCAATAACTCTATCTGAATCAACTTAAGTGCTCTCTGTGAAGTCACCAGTCCATTTTCCCGTTCCTGCCCACTCATATAAGAAGCTGATTCCTATTGCTGCTGTTGACCAAAATGTGTATACTTATTAATCAATATCACTACATTTAATCCTTAAACAAATGAATAACACTTCAACAAAATGTGAGATACATTTTTAAGCAGGTACGCTAATATTTTTTTCAGGTGATTGCTGTATCCACTGCACTCCCCATCCTCTCCTCTTTAGCCTACCCACGGTCTGTCCATCCTCTTGAACTTCCGTACACTAAAACTCCCACTCCCTCCCCCCTCTTCCCTCCTCTTCCCTTCTTCTCCCCTTCTTCTCTCTCCTCAGAACTATCCTTCTGTCCGTCTCGCTGCGTACCAACCGGATGCCTTCAGTTTTAGGCAAATTACAAAGTCCACGCGGCAACGGAGATTTGGGGGGATAGGAAAGACTCAACTCCACGGAAGAGGTTGCCCGCATCTGACGCTACCTACGTAATCCTCTTAATGTCAGTGGGAGTAGTTAACAGGATGTACCTCCAAACTACTCATCATCACATTTCCTTCAGAATAATCTCCCAGACGTGAAATCAAGGTGCAGGAAGATTCTTACAACTTTGCCGTAATTTTATTCACAGATCGAGTCATGTACTGTTATACAAGTGAGAAAATTGCAAACTCCGTGTCACAGCAGCAATTTGAAGAGCAACCTGTAATACTGTCTGAAGTTGCACTAGTTTACATAATAATATACATGGAAAATTAGATTGGGGTAATGTTTTTGCCAGTGTTTATGATGCAACATTTAGTATTGCAGTTGTTTTACTCATTTACCCCTAAGCTAATGGACAAAAACGTAGAAGCAGTGATGTTACAATTTAAGTTTTAGCGGTTATTGTAAGAAATAAAATCACAATCTTAAGATTATTGGCACAATGACCTAATTTTTTTTAATTTTGTGCATAATATACAAGTATGTGTATGAAATAACACAGTTTGAACAATTATTATTAAAGAGGGGGTGTAAAGTTTTGCATGTTTGAGTCATTTATTGATCTCTCCAGGGCACTATTCGAACCCTTCTTATGATTAGGAGTACGATCCTGTACCAGACATCAGCCCACATTGTTGCATTTTCAAAACAATCAAAGATAACATCTAAATATATTTTCCCTAGTAATGCCCTAGTTAATGTGATATACAGCTCTAGAAAAAATTGAGAGACCTCTGCAAAATTATCAGTTTTTCTTCAGATTTTCCTACTTATAGGTTTGGGCAAAAGGAACATTTTTGTTTGAGTCTATAAACTACTGACAACATTTACCCAAAATTCCAAATCAAAATACAGTATTATCGTTTAGAGCATTTATTTGGAGAAAATGACAAATGGTCAAAATCACAAAAAAGATACATGTTTTCAGATCTCAAACAATGCAAAGAGACAAGATCAAATTCATTTTAAAACAACATAATACTAATGTTTACACTTAAGAAGAGTTCAGAAATCAATATTTGGTTCAGTAACCCTTATTTTTAATCACAGCTTTCATGCGTCTTGGCATGCTCTCCACAAGTCTTTCACATTGTTCTTGGGTGACTTTATTCCACTCCTGGTGCAAGAACTGAAGTAGCTCAGCTTTGTGTTTGTGTTGGAATTCAACAGACGCTGGAATGGAATGGCTGTAATACATGTAGAGATGCTGATTTTAGAAAAAAATCCAGTGGTCTCTTATTTTTTTCCAGAGCTGTATGTATGCAGATTAAAAAAAAAAAAACAACGTACATTTCGGTAAACTTTTATGGATTGAATTGAAATTGTATAATTTTGCTTCTGCTTCCTCTAAGTTCTTACAATTATATTATTGCAAATAATCATTTTGACATTCTTCACCTGGAGTTGTTTAATTTGCACATGTTTCAGGAATCTTGCGTATTTACTGTAATTAGTCCTTTGTGTTTTTAAAGTCCTTACACCTTGGCTTGTTCTGATAATTCCAGTGCTCAAATTATCTCCAATGTGCAGCTTAGCAACTTCTAGTCTTTTATTATAACTACTATTGTTTTTAACTTTATGCAAACTCCTTCACTTTTTAATGAGCCAGCAGATGCAGTCCTAGCACCGTTTGTTGGTTTCATGGACGCTGTAATCCTTAAGTTTTACCACAAGAAATAACAGTTAATATGGGCAAAGCAGATAAATACAACAGAACATAGAACATAACAAAGTATAAGTACTTTAAAACAATTACAGCTTGAAGACCTGATCCTCCTTCAAACTGATTTTAGATTTTCTGCCAGTCTTTCTCTTCACTCCTTTCCACAGTAGGGTCACACTTACACTGTCCCATCTGTGACACATGACTGACTGGTGCTGACTTCACAAATGTTTCTTTACAAACATTTTTTTTTTTTTGAAGTCCGACCTCCAAATCACCTGTCAGCAGAAATGATTGATTTTGGGGTAAAAAATCCCTCCTAACTTGCAACATCCGCTTCTAGCATTAGTAAAAACAGATGTGAAGACTGCTCTCTGCACCGTAGTATCTGCTGTGAGTCCTGACCAGCAGCCGGACTTGTGATCAGAAACACATGAGAGACAGATGTACATATGTTGATGGCAAAATAAATCTTCTGAGCTATCGCTTTAGTTTTTTGTTAATGTCTAAGAAATACATTTGAAGTTTGTGTGGCTATGTCAGGATAGTTTTAAGGTAAAGAGACTAATCCATTCCTATGACATCATTACAACAAATATTTAGGCGCACTGTGTAACTTTTCCACCACCTGCTTGTCTCCATGGAGATATCACCGTTTTGCCTTGATTATTCTACAGTATGGAAATAAACTTGGTAATCACAATGGAGACAGGTTTATGGTCAGACCTATGGAGGAGCGAGTCTGCACTTGGTAAGAATTCATGTTTTTTTAAGGTATAAGAGTATAAGAGATATCTGTAATTTAACAAATATAGGGGAGATATGTTTAATGCTCTAGTGGGGATCATTTCAGGCAAAGAAATAACTCCATGGAGACAAGAAAATAGTGGACCCTCCACCTTAGAAGTTACATAGGGCACCTTTTAAGCTGTGTAACATTTCACAATAAATAATCTAACATAAAGCATTTATTTCATATATTTTCAAATCCTTCCTTACTCGGATGTGGGCTTGCCTTTCCATAGACCATACCCGTAACATAACTGGTGGTTGGCAGTGGGTGGTATATCGATTTCAGTATTCATGTCAGGCAATATAAAAACAGATTTGTTCAAAGTTCAAGATCAAAGTCAGCTTTATTGTCAATTCTGCCATATGTGTTCGACATACAGTGAATCGAAATTCTGCTTCTCTCTGGCCAAGCAGTGCAAAAAGGCAGTGTACAAAATACAATATAAAGACAATACAAAAACTTCTAAGACAAAATCTAAAATCTAAAAGAAGTGCAAAAGAATAAAAAAACAAAAAACGGCTGATATAGATATTAGCCATTCTCCGCATGCACTTTTTGAACAGAATAATGAGGCAAAATAGAAAAGAAGTGTTACATGCCTGTATGTTAACACAACATAACAACAATTTATTTATATTCCAGAAAAATACATAAAAATAAATAAATAAATAAATCCATTGCTATGGATATTGAAAGCTAAATATCGGTATCGGCAAATATCTGTTATCGACTACAGCAGATCAAATATTGCATAGCAGTAAAAATAATAATAATTAAAAATTCATATTGGCTCATCTTTAGATGTCATACCACCTGCTTGTGTCCGTGGTTATTGCTTTGCCTGGAATAGTCCAATCAATCAATCAAACTTTATTTATATAGCACTTTTCATACAAAAAATGCAACACAAAGCTTTACAGTCATGAACATGAACAGAATAGAAAATGCAGATACGATCAATAACAATAGTCACAAACACATAGGACAAAACACAGTGGTGTCTTTTTGTTTGGTTTACATTACGGGGGGGCAAGAGTGAAATACAGAGAATATTGATGAGGTGGAAGGCTATGTAAGATAGGCCAATGTATGACTTTAACCTGTCTCCATGAAGAGAAGCAGGTGGTGTACATAGATAAATATTGGTCCAAACATATGCTCTTTCATATATCTAAGTTTATTTATGTCAATATTGTAACTACGCTACAGGCCCAGCTTATGAAGGCATAAGCTTAAACAAAGCCTTGGTCTGGGAAAAGGTCAGGTGATCGCAGAACATGATCAGGGACTAACTAATCAATACATCTTTAATTTATTCCACAAAAAAATCTTTTACAAACTCTTTTATGTTTTTTTTTTTCCCTTTCTGAGCCATGTTCTGATTTCAAGGGATTTCAAAGTGGTATTTAGAGATGTAATACGAGTCATCTGCCGCTCTTTGAAAATGAAAGCACCACCTATCTCTAAAAGAATCCTGCTCCTTTTTATCTGCAAACCTACACAATAAAAGAAATATTCTGCAAAACCGAGCAAACCTGAGTCAATATTAAACGCTGTAGAGTGCTTTCGAGTTTTGCTTCTCTCCACCCACTACAGCCACAGTGGTTGACCCTCCGTGCCCACGTTCCATGCTCGATGGTGGGATGCCAGGAGGGAGTTGGCAGCCTCCTTGTCCATGAGCTATCGGAGGCTCCAGCATTCCTCTGGGGCTGGCCCGGATCAAATGGCTGTGATTTCCCAAACAGGAGAACAGCCTCTGATCTGTAATGGCTCCAGGTCACGACTGATACAGGCTGATGGGAAACTACCGCCAGTCAGCTCTCAGATCGCGCTGGTAGACCTGAGCCACACAAATTACACTGGTCTACAAGCAAAATGCTTCCGGAACAAAAGTAGTGAATTTTTTCTTGGTTTAGGTCACTAATAAAGAAAAAGTAAGTCAGAAGTGCTGATTGGCTATAGTTTCCAAGATATAGTATTGGGTCAAAATAGGAAATTTATGCAAAATAAGGCAAAAACGGTAATTTATCAGAAGGTACAGTGTGTCTACAAGCAACCAGTTCTATCTGAAAGCCTGTCTGCACATTCCAATACATTCATTTTAATATGTCTAGAGTTTAACATCAAATATTTTTTGATTTCACATAAGAAAGATACCTTGAAATTGTGTGCACCTGATGTCTTAAGATATTTCTTGTTTATTTCTTGATGGATAAAGAAGTGCAAGTTAAATATTTTCAAAATATAAATATTATTTTATGTATATTGTATAAACAGATGCAATTTTGATGTAAAACAATATTAAATATGTTGAATACATTAGGTAATCAGCACAGTTATCAATTGATTTTCAATTCATCTTATCAATATAAATGAGATTTAGAAGCAGATCGAGTCCAAAAATGTGTAGACCAGTGAAATACGTGTTCATTTAAACTACAACCACAACATATTTCCTGGGCATTTATTTATTGATTCATTATTATGCTTAATGAGACATGTTATGAGAAATTTACTTTTATCATATGAACTTTTAACCATCTTTAATCCAGCATTTCTGTTCCAATACGTCAATACTTTGGCTTTAAGTATCTGCCAATATCCAATATCAGCCAATGCTAGAACATTTCTTATAAACAGTGTATGGTAAAAAAAAAAAATTCAAATGTGTATTGAAACCGTTATTTATCATTTAAAGTAATTAGAATTATATTATGAGACATTTTGAGCCAACAGTGGAAAGTAAATCATCTTATTACACCAATTTATAGACCAAAATGGAAAATCGTTGAACTGATATCTTGGAAGCCGATACCCAATCCAGCAAAATGTTCTGTATCTGCGCCTCTATCCGATAACATTATCATGTTTTTCATTTAACATTACATGATGACTTGATGAATGGAATTGTGTATGGTTCTGCATTTCGGTTTGTCTTTGTCAACCGATCTCCACTCACAGATCTGTACTTGCTTACAATTGTTTGAAAAAATGTAAACAAACAGTTAAAATGTTGCGTAGCTATAGATATATTTATTTTTACTTTATATTATTAGTCTAAATTAAAATAAACTGCTTATTCTGGTGAAATGCCACTCTTGAAAGGTTGAGTCAGCCAGCAGAACAATGACCAAAATGCTATAATTGTTCTCATATGTGATGGTTGAAGATACCATAAACATATGCCTTCTTTATATGTAATGCTTTATTGGACCAGATCATAGGCCGAATGAATGCAAGGTGAAGAGTGGGGAGAGACATTAAAGAGCTGGGAATTGATCTCAAATGAAGCAAGCAAAGAGCCTAGTGTAAGTGCTGCAATCATACCATCTTCAAGTTCAAAGATCAAAGTCAGCTTTATTGTCAATTCTGCCATATGTGTTCAACATACAGTGAATCGAAATTTCGTTTCTCTCTGGCCAAGCAGTGCAAAAAAACAGTGTGCAAAATGCAATATCAATGCAGGATCAACACAAGGTCAACAATGCAATGAAATGCTTGACTCGCTAAAATAGTCAAGAAGTACTAATAGCAACAATAATAGTACATGGTAAAAAAAAAGTGTAGGGGAAAAAGTAAACAATATATAAAAAAATATGTCATAAAATAGATGTCCAAAATGTGCAGTGTGCATCAAAATATGCAATGGAAGATGCAGCAGTGAAATGTGCAGTAATGTGCAATAGAATGTGCATTGGAAATAAAGATAAAAATAAATGTGCAACAGTAGTAATTCCCTTAGTAAATGTGCAACAGTGCAACAGTAGTCCTTAGCAGCAGTCTTGACCACAGTAAATCTCCAGTATTTGAGAGTATTTGTTTTTAAAACATGACAATCACTTGAAATATTTTATTAGCCATTTTTATTAACCTTACATATCAAAACATCACAAGTTAACTTTACATTTTAAGATCAGGTTGGGTTTTTGGTGTTTAACAAAAAAGATGCTTGTTGCCATCACAACAAATACACAATCTTGCCTTAACCCAAAAGCACTTCTTTTCTGTGTCTGTTTTATTGGGGGAGTATCCAAGGTCGTCAATGTTCATTAAGTGTGATTGAACGCTTTGATGGTATTCCAGGGGAATACAACATTTGTTTATCAAAACCTTTTTACAGTCTTTAGCTGAGCCATGTCCTATTTATGTACACTTTTAGCTCATAGCTCCTGCACTGGTATGAAAGTTTTTAAATGGTCCAGTTCTAGTTGAAGGTTTCCTGGTTTACAAACTGCGAGCTCATGGGCCAGATTCAAGTTCCGTTACTTTATTTTATAATGTTTTAAACTCTGTACACCTTCACTAGAATCATTTGGATCATTTCAGCCCTGGAATTGCCAATCTCTATTAACTAAAGGAGAACTGTTAACTTGAAAAGAACCACATCATGACATCACAAGTTGAAGAGCGGAGCATTTTGAGCTGTGGGGATGTGGACAGGCTAATAATAAAGGATTACTCAAACGTGTGAATGAAACAAAACACAACTCCAGCTATGTGTTTGATGAGTTAACAACATTCTAACACGGCCTGAAGCGCACAATAGTCAATTTTGTGTAATATAAGTCAAACCTCTACAGCTCTTCTTTTCACAGATATTATTCAGACTGTATTGGAGCTTTCAAAACGCCTCACATGGCTGCAGGTTGAGTGGAATGTCAGTGGACAGTTTGCAGCTTGAAGGAATACAGCGATAAGATTCACGGTCCGAGTTCTCTGCTAATACTCCAGGCCTGATGGGAACTTTCTGGTCATTTACAAAGTGTAACTTTGGTAAACCTGAGCTGCTTTGAATAACATGAAGAGGGCTAAAAAAAAAAAAAAAAAAAGAGATGGAGCCCTGCGCTTTGATCTGTAGGATTGAGATGTGATGAGGCCTGTTCAAAGTGAGTACAAAGTAGTGTTAAGATGGAAAAAGCAAATGCAGCTTTAGTCAGGGAAGAGGATCCGAGGTAGAGCGATGATGAAGAACAGTCCTGTCTCACCCGGGATGTCAACGAGGAAGATAAAACGCTATCTGACATTAAATATACATGTTTCTTGTAAAGTTGTCTCTGCTTTAAATACACTTTTGTAAGCTATAAATGTTGAAACACAGCGTGCCATTGTAGACAGCTGCACAAAGACTAATGAGGATTTTGTCATTTAAGGATTTATTATCAGTATGTCACTCAGTGTGTGAGGATCAAATATTTATTCAGGACAGATTACCATATTAGCAAAACAAATACATGAGAAAAGTGTCTTTACTGTCTGACTATCTGACTGTGTTAGTAAGTCCTTTTGCAGTGGAACACATGGTGAAATGGCACCCGGCCTCTGTATTTGTGTAATTTATGAAATGTTGACGTGAGATTGAGTCAGCTCATTGATCACATTACATAATCTCCATAAGTCCATTAAAAGTGTCTGGCAGTAGGTCAGAGGTGCAGGTTGAGTGTGGAGCTGTTGGCACCCTGTGTCATCACTGTGTTGTCTGTATGTAGTTGGTTTGTTTGTTTGGATGAGTGCCCTGTTTTCCTCTGGTGCAGGTCCAGTGATGAAGCCTCGGCACAGAACAGCCCGCCGCCGGGGCCAGCAGCCCAAGCTGCTCAACAGCCCTGAGGACAGCCTGTACTACAACCAGCTCAATGTGAGTTCAAAGTGGAGATAAAGGCCTTTGTCTGACTTCGGTTCCACATGATAATACAATTAAGACTACCTGTGCCAGGCCCCGCAGCCCCACCCCCACGCACACGCCTCTCTTGTCTTGAACATGTGCTTATGCTCTTTATCTGTTGCTTTCATGTCAGGATGTCTGCCTTCACGGTGAATAATTGATGTGGTTTATCAAAGCTGAGCAAGATGCATGCTTCATCAGACTCACTTCAGCCCTTTGATCAGAAAAAATTATGCTGTGACTTCTGATATTATCAGCATCTGCTCACATTCAACACAAAATCACTTTGAATTAAAAATTAATGACTCGCTGCTCATCTTTTGACTGTGTGCTCTTGGCCCTTTCCTCAGAGAACTCTGGATTACCAGGGGAGTAAGAGGAAGCCGCGAAAACTTGGGTAAATAACTGCTTTCCTCCTTCCCCACTCTAAACAGAGCCGGCCCTTTGTGGAATTAGATCCAGAAATGGAGTTGTTTTCTTATAATGTAAATGGAGAACCCAAAATAACAGGCCTTTTTATGAGCAGCTGCTTTGCGTCATTAGAGGCTGGGCCTAGTATTGCGCTGTGTCAGCATGCTCTTTTTAATTGTTCAGATTCTGAGTGTGCAAGCTGCACAGAAAAACATGCTGTTTCAAGGTTGATTACAAAACACGTTTTTTTCCTTTATATTTGCATGTAATAAATGATAAAAAATGATAAAACAATATTTGTTCAATATTGTTTTATCATGTTTAACACCTTCACCTGTGACCTTTCACCTCTCCACTGTGCCTCTGACACATCACAGACAAATCAAAGTGCTGGATGGAGAAGATGAGTACTACAAATTACTGTCAACCGTGGACTCTATCCCTGAGGATGAGTACGAGAGCCTGCCCCCCTCACTCTCCTTCTAATGGGCCTGCGGACGAGCATGTCAGCGGTAAGACAGAGCCCAGACAGCAGGCAGACACTCCAAAGGGTCTCTCCTCGGTGGATGGAGAGCTCAGAGAGGAGAGGGGAGGGGCTGCAGTGTAAGCGACCTGTGCAGAATCTGATGTGTTTAGAAAAACCTCCACACGGTTCAGACGCACTCTTGCAGTCTCTGTTTAGTTTACACATCTCAGATGTTTCGTGGAGAGGAGAATCAAGGAGGCTTTTTAAAGAATAAGTGCATGTATTGCAAATGTAATGTAAGGATGGTCCAATACTGTTATTCTTAGCTAATATTGTAATACAACTTAATATTTGAGTTGGTACTGATATTAAGATTTTAAAGTCTAGCCACAATTACCTTGCTACATGTGTAGTGAAGTTCTCAAAGTCACTATTCACTTTTGTCAAAAGTAATGACAATGTGAATTTTAAATGATATAATATAATTAATTAATGATTTCTAAACATACAACCACCAGCTACATTGCTCTTCTACTATGTGTAGAAATAGAAAAATGCTTAGAAATAATCCTGTTCAATTTCTCTGATACAGTATATGAACAATACAATTTTTTTTAGTAAAGCTGCACTAAAATGTAATATATAACTAACCCCATCACCCAGACACACAGAGTTATATCTAGATATTCAAAAGAATAGTAAAAGTAATAGTAATATAATTTTACATGCACCACTCCATTTTTTTCCTGATGTCTTCACTGATATGGGCTGATACCAGTGCAGTCTTATGTAACTGGTATTTGTCCTTCAAGAAACTACGTAACAGTACTGTACAAATAAAACGGAAGCCAACAAATTGTCTTAAAGCAAGCCTATTTTGCAAAATTGACTTTACAGAGCTTTTGTGTTATAGTTCTTTCCCCTCACTCTGTTGTTGTTTTTGGAGTGATTCATGTTTTTTGTACTTCGTACTTACTTTGTTTTCCAATTTTATTTTCTTAATTGGTGAAAGACGTAGGATTCGGCAACATGGCATAGTCATTTTGGTACAAATGAAAAAAAAATCTGCTGTTCCCTAGTGTAATCTGCTGGTATCCATTGAAGGTGCCGACTCTTTGTTGTGATGACGTCAGCTCCCATTGGGCACCGCAGTTTTCTAACACGGAAGTCAGCGGAATTGCTTCTTTTATTAAATCCCTTTAGAACAATGTTGCAATTTAAAATGCACAAATTATAACATAATGATGATAACGAGTGTAATAGATTATAATTACATAGCAGACATGAGCACAATAGGTCTTCTTTAACAGCAATGTAATTAACTGGCCTAACCTGGACCAATATACAGCTCTGGAAAAAAAAATAAGAGACCACTACATTTTTTTTCTGAAATCAGCATCTCTACATGTATTACAGCCATTCCATTCCAGCGTCTGTTGAATTCCAACACAAACACAAAGCTGAACTACTTCAGTTCTTGCACCAGGAGTGGATTAAGTCACCCAAGAACAATGTGAAAGACTTGTGGAGAGCATGCCAAGACGCATGAAAGCTGTGATTAAAAATAAGGGTTATTGCATTAAATATGAATTTCTGAACTCTTCTTAAGTGTAAACATTAGTATTATGTTGTTTTAAAATGAATTTGATCTTGTTTCTTTGCATTGTTTGAGGTCTGAAAACATGTATCTTTATTGTTATTTTGACCATTTGTCATTTTCTGCAAATAAATGCTCTAAACAATAATATTTTTATTTGGAATTTGGGGAAGTGTTATCAGTAGTTTATAGACTTAAACAAAAATGTTCCTTTTGCCTCTTTGTCTCTTATTTTTTTCCAGATTTGTATAACACTATGATATAATACACATACCCAGTACACTTATCTGGGTCAGGCTGATTATCAGTCCCTGATTTTTGATTGCAGACATTCCTCAGCAGTAACAAATATTGGTAAATTAAGTTCTCATTAATTTTCAGTGCACTGTTTGTATGTTAGTATTATACCACATTCACAGTGTAGCATTAATATTCACTTTACTGAAAGATTTAGCATGTTACACTGTGCGTGAACTCATATTATTTAAACATTATTTGTAAATTTATAACCAAATTTCCTGTTGTCAATGTGGAAACCTACCTCAGAGCTTACAAGCAGCATGGAGGTAACTCATTTAAAACTATCTACCTATTCTCAGCTATACAGCTCTGGAGAAAAAAAAAGAGACCACTGCAAAATGATCAGTTTTTTTCAGATTTTACTACTTATAGGTATGTGTTTGGGCAAAAGGAACATTTTTGTTTGAGTCTATAAACCACTGACAGCATTTCCCCCAAATTCCAAATAAAAATACTATCGTTTAGAGCATTTGGGGCGCCAGTAGTTCAGTTGGTAGAACGTTTGTCCACTGATCCAAAGGTTGGTGGTTCAAATCCCGCTCTTGACATAAGAAACATCAGTGGTTGAGCGGTCAGATCCACTGACCCACAGATGAACGCTGTTGTTGTGCCCTTGGGAAAGACCCACCTTGCCCCTGTTGTCTGCGTACATTAGTGTGTGAATGTGTGTGTGAATGGGTGAGTGGTTCCTTGTTGTAAAGTGCTTTGGGTGCCTTGAAGGTGGAAAAGCGCTATATAAAAATGTGACCATTTATTTTCAGAAAATGACAAATGGTCAAAATAACAAAGCAAAAGATACATGTTTTCAGACCTCAAACAATGCAAAGAAGCAAGATCAAATTCATTTTAAAACAACATAATACTAATGTTTACACTTAAGAAGAGTTCAGAAATCAATATTTGGTGCAATAACCCTTATTTTTAATCACAGCTTTCATGCGTCTTGGCATGCTCTCCACAAGTCTTTCACATTGTTCTTGGGTGACTTTATTCCACTCCTGGTGCAAGAACTGAAGTAGCTCAGCTTTGTGTTTGTGTTGGAATTCAACAGACGCTGGAATGGAATGGCTGTAATACATGTAGAGATGCTGATTTCAGAAAAAAAATGCAGTGGTCTCTTATGTTTTTCCAGAGCTGTATAATCTGTAGTGTTGTTGGATCTAGAGACAAACCCTTCTTACTTTTTCCGCCTGCTCCCACTGAGACTGCAGTACTTCCATGGGGCTTTGTCTGTCGTGAGCTCACTTTGAATCTCAGCCTAAATACTGGAATTTTCTTTTAAGGTGAAAACTGTCGGAAACGCAGGGGCCAGCGAGTCGATTTGTGGAGTCCTTTTTTTTTTTACTTCCCCTTTTCAATTTGCATATCATTTACTGCATCTCCCTTTTGTTGACACCCCAGGGTCCAAGAGAAGATTTTGATCTTAATAGGAAGAGTAGGGTGGTATGACTGCGATCTCATCCTCCTTCCCACTCAGCAGGATAACATTACGGGTTTGATAACGCGCTGGTTTTGGTCAGGTTCAGGTTTAGAAGAATCCCTGAGGATTAAAAGGGCCAAAGTGAGACAGATGTCAGCCTAAGGTATAAATAAAAGGCTGAAATCAACATACTACAAGTAGCACATGACTGACTGTTTATGTCACAGTAAAATGCTCTATACAAAATCAAGGTCAGTAGAGTGTACCAGGAAGACAAAAGCACGTTTATAGGTAAATCATGTAAACTATGTAGCTTTTTTATGGATTTCATTTCATTGCTCTGCCTGGAATATTCCACAGTATGACATTAAACAGCTCTATCTTACATTTATTAAATTACAGGTGGTTTTAAAGCTCAAAAATACCTACAAAAACAGGCATTCTGACTGGCTTTCCACAGATCTAACCTGTAACTTGGTCTGGTTTGATCTCCATGAAGATAGAAAGGTTTCGTACCGTACTACATTTCAAACAAGCAATAACATACCACAGAGAAAAATATTTGACGGATTCTCCACTGGAAACGTTTCACAATGCACCTTTAACTGGTACAAAGAACAGAAGATTTTCAAGCACGATGGTTTGAAGGTAGTATAGGCACAGATCAGCAGCCACAATCCCATCACTTAGCCCCAGGGCAGCTATTGCTTCAGAGGTGCTGGCTGGTTAGCTCAACTGGTAAGTCACTGACTTTCCCCGTCGGGATGTGGGTTCAAATCCCCCCCGGCAATGAGCAAACCAGTGTGGGTCCTTGGGCAAGACCCTTCACGGTACTCCCCCCTGAGCGCCGAAAGATGGCTGCTCACTGCTCCTGAAAAGGATGAGTCAAATGCAGAAGTCAAGTTTCTCCCGTGTCACTGTGTGTCATTGTGTGTGAGACCAAATAAAGAATTTTTTATTTTTTTTTAAGTATCTTATACAGTACCACCATCAAGTATGGAGTGGATCAAAAATACTAAGACTACACATGTTGATCCAAGGAAACTTTCGCTATATAAAGTAACACCATCACTTTTGCCAGGTAATTTTTACCCGATATAAACAACAAAAAGTACTTCAAATCAAAATATGACAACACATGATAGATTAGAGTGGTTTTCTTTTATTTTCAACTGTGGTATGTGTAACAAAATGGAAAAAAAACAAACATAGGAAGACCTTAAAAACATGCTCCAAAATTTGAAGGAATTTGAGAACAAAAAAAATAAATAATAATGATGGCCCACCCATTCCTGGGACAGGTGAGACTTCCTGGTGAAGCACAGACTCCTCGACACATGAACAGTTGCAGGAGAGAGGAACAAAAAATAGTATTTTTTTCAGTGGGTAAAAATGACCAGTTGACTCAAATATTGTTTTCATCATAAGAATTCCCTTTGAAATCACCACTTTGTGATATTTATTCATAACCATTGCACTAAATAAGGATAGATACACATTCCAGGACCACTCTTACATTAAATTCATTACATTCTTACATTCCTCTTTCACTATTGCCGGGGGAAAATCACCCGAAAGCCTGTAGGAAAAAGTGGGCTTTGGGGTAGGGAAACACCTACACCTTCAAAGATGTCAAAAACAATGGTGAAGCTCCCCAGGGACCCATGACACTCAGAAAAAATAAAATAAAAATAAAGTACAAATATACAGACTGTACAACTTTAATAGAGTAACATTGAGTATATACAAAATATATCTAGCCTAACTACAAAAGGTTGGGTAAGATAATGCATAAGATTGCAGCTTTTGCAGAATTTGGCACTATCACTGTTTAAAAAGTGAGAATTAAAGATTTTACAAGCCATGTTTATTTTTATCAATCAATCTTTATCTATTTATTTATTTATTTGTTTGTTTATTGTTATTTATAGAGCCCTTTACATCACTTTTTTATAATGGAAAAATATTTTTTCACCTGTTATGATAATGATAAAAGGGGCTCGCAGAACTTTGCTAATCTACTACAGCACTTACAGGATGATGACAAGACTAGAGGGGTTTTTCTTTTAATCATGATATTTTATGCGAAACTCCACTGTTCCTGTTCATAAATAGGCCCATAGAATAAAGCAAATTGACAGAACATCTATGCCTCGCCTAAATAGACAGAAAGGGGAGACCAGTGGCAGTGTTCTAATGGGGTTTCACAGTTTCGTTTCACCTCGGGTCGTGAGCACAGATCTACCATAATTAAAACCCTGCTTGTGCATTACTCCCTTGCTGGGATAGTTGGTTCCTCAGAAGACAGTCTGAAATAGGTCACCCCAGCACCCCGTAGAGCATCTTAAAAGTACACTGAATCAATTAAGTGTGATCATGCTCCCTTGATTATTTTGGCCCTGTTTTACCACGGAGAGGAATTTCAAATAGGCTCTCCTCGTTTGAATAACAAGGTTGGACTGTGGCGACAAATGGTGCCAGAGTGGGTGTTTCTGCCCGGGTTTTTCACTGCCAAATGAAGTCCCTGGCTGATTGCCTGCTTTAGCATATGAGAGGAGGTGTGCGGAGGTGTGGGCCTAATTGGCTTGCTTAGCTGATTATGCATTACAAAAGGCAAATATTATGAAATAGCGCATCACTCACTGGTTTGAGCAGACAGAATATGTTAGACTGTGTTTACCTGCTTGTTTGTTTAACAGAACATTGTCAAAGTGCAGCGTGGAGTTTTCCCTCATTAAAGCTGACACATGTGGCCCGTGAGAGAGAGTGAGGGCTCCTTTAATGTGGCCAGCATTACTGCGCCTGTTACTCTGCCATTTGTGCTATTTGCTTCATATGCCACACTTTGATTTAAGTTTTTTCATCCCAAGCAGCCCAAAACACAGGGAGCAAAGTTTTAAAGTACCTTTGTAAAAAGCTGAGAGCCGCAGCCCTAACAAATGATGAAAAGCTTTTATTTTGTAAAGAAGCATACTTACCTTTTCACCTAATAGTGATGTCTCACTTCAAAGAGGATGCGATTAGGCCCACATTGTCCTGCTTCTATATCCTCTCAGTTCAAAGGCACACTTTCAATACCTGCATTTTATGCACAGCCTTTTCAAATGCTCTTCTAATGCAGTTTACTTGCTTTGTTAGGCTGATTTGCCTAGCACACTCCACCACTGTCTGTAGTATATAATGTTTCCATACATCAATAATAGAGAGGTGGCTGTGGGCTAGTGTATGTTCCTTTGTATAGCATTAAGTTTATATGAATATGAATAGGACATGGGAATGCAGGGTCTGAAATAGCTTCAGACTTAGCATTGGGTAATGACCAAAGATGATTCTAAGGCCCATGTCAGATGTGAGGCTCAGTGCACAGGGACGTTCCCCATAGACTGCTTTAAAGCACCGAGTTACGACTGTGAGCACAAGCACATAAAAGACTCACATCAAAGCAGTGCTAATGACAGGGCTGCATTAGGCTAACAGAGGCTTTGTCTCTGCTTCCTCACACCTGCACTTACGGCCTTTCACTGCTCTGTCACACACATTTGCATCTACATCAGATACAGAGAGCAGAGTTTGTTCTGGCTAATCTTTATGGAGACCAAGTGTTTTGGTCCAAATTACAGCTTCCTCTTTGAGAAGAGCCATGTCACCACTGAGATACTTCCTGCTGTAAACATGGCTAAAGCTAGGATAGACTTGCATAGAACAATAGGAACCTTCTGGAGGAGGTGTTATCCGGCACACCGTGAAATGTATTGACTTAAAAGTTTTCTCTGCCTCCGGTGTTGGAATGGGATTTGACAAATCAGAGCGTGAAATTGTGATTATCCCTCGCTCTCAGTTTGAGAGAGTGCGGCACAGGCACTTGGCATGGCCAAAGGTGTGACCTGTTCTGTTGTGTGTGGCACTGCTTCTCCAGATGGACGACCAGCTGCCCCCACATGCTCTGTGTGCCCACCAGGCTGCGGCCTTTATTCAAGAGAGATCATAGATGTTATAGTTTTATATCTCTGTTTTTCATTGACTGCTTTTGAAACTGTGTCAAAACCAAATTTAATAATACATTTACATTTTAAACATTATGTTTTTATTTAACAGTTTATTTATTCACAACATTGTTTCTCTCTGAACAGAAACAATAGTTCTTTGTGGTATAGCCTTAGCTGCCTTAGCTGTAACTACAACAGTTCCTTGCATATTGTGCAGCATTTGTTTTATATATTGCACACTTGAACTTGAACACCCCCTCTCCTATCCAAAGATTAGATAAGACTTGCTTTGTGTGGGACAGACAGTGGCGTCTGTGCCTCAGTTCAAACATGAGGAGGGAGAGAGCGAGGGGTCCGGTCCTTAAGACTGGATTAAGACATCCAGGGTGGGCCGGAGAAGGTAAAGTGACCCTTCCCTCCCCGCGTGACCCCGGGGGCCACAGCACATGGCCGAGGCTTTGCTCTTTGCTCTTGAATATGCAGCGCTGGCCTGCATCAGAGGAAAGCACAGAGAGAAAGACTTGTATCGCGTTGCAGGCAAAATGAGTGAGCCCAAAGTTGGAGTTTGTGTGTCGGGGGCTTGGAACAATGGCAGCTTTCTGTCAGACAGCGACTTCAAAGCTGCACCGAGTGACTGCTCTGAGTTCCACTTTGTTGTAGATCACTGAGGAAATTCACAGATGTTTTCTCATACGAGACACCATTATAGCGGCTCAAGTAGCCAGTAGCCCGGAGCTCCGACCCCCTCCTCCGCCCCGGCCCTCCCCTCCCCGCCCCGGCCCTCTGATACAGCTGCGATGAGACAGATGTGGAACCTGTTTTCTCTCCAACTGTCCGCCGGAGTTGAAAAGGCAGCGCGTTGTGGCACTTCTCTCCTCCTCTGTCAGCTCCTCTCTCGCTTTGACAGCTCGCTCCAAAAGTCTCACAGTATCAGAGTGACGGGCCTCAGTCTTCAGATCCTTTTCAGCTCAGAACAGCCAATACGCCCAGGACTGAGCTGTATATACTAATTATGACACGACTGCAGTGCTCATAATCACGTCTTCTTTTTCCTCTCGTTTCAGAGCATTTTCATTCCATTTGAGCTGGATCACAAACAGATCAAACCAGGAAATGCTACACAAACGATCAACTACAGCCAACTACTGTTTTATATCATGAAACATTGTGTACTTTATTGTAAGAAAAAAAAATCAACTTCTGAATTGTCTTAAATTATTTTGATATCTGATTTACAAAGGCAGGCTTGTATATATATTTACATTTAGCCAAGTGATTCTTTTGAGACTGAATCTGATTTCAGTTTTTTGTTTTTTTTTAAGATGTTAAAACAAGATTAAAGTGAGAATACAAACTTCTTTTTGTATTTTTGGTCATTTTTGGTTGCAGAAATTATACAGCATAACAGAAGGTGCACTGTGTAACTTTTTGGTTGGGGGTCCGCTGTGGTGAAAGTAGTTTTCATTTCTTACAGGTGCTATAATGTCCAGTGCATCACTTTACCGTTGTTTTTTTTGTTTTGTTTTTAAACACTCGTTTTACACCTTTTTCATAGATAAATAACTTTTTTTAATATACTTAATTATTTCATATTTTTTTAGTCAGCATAAACCCTCTCTTACAGGAGCAGGCAGCGCGCCAGCCTTAAATCTTCTACCAGTGCGCAGCACCGCCTCACAATGGTTTAGGCTACTTTCACGGCTACAGTCAGATAAGTTTTGACAATCCTTGCTTAACAGACTGCAGATATCTCTGCACGAGAGTTTCGGGGAGCTTTCAGTTATTCTCGAATGGCATAGTGTGGTTGTTTGTGTTTTCTACTTAAATAGAGCACCTTACTTTTTTTTTCAAATGTGGGTTTTGGCCACCATTAACCATATTCTCTTAGCGGTGCTGCGTACCAGCTGTGAATTTTATACCGGTGCTGTGTTCTGGTGCGCACCGCTTTACTTTCACCACTGGGGGTCCGTCACCTGCTTGTTTCTATGGATACGTCATTGCGCTGCCTGAAATGTTCCACAGTATGACATTAAACAGCTCTATCTTACATTTATTAAATTACAGGTGGTTTTATAGCTGAAAAATACCTAGAAAAACAAGCATTTTGGCTGTGAGCGAAGTTGCCTCTCCACAGATCTGACCTGTAACTTGGTTTGATGAACCCTCTACCAGAAATGTTACACAGTGCACCTTTAAATAACTCATATAATCCCGTTTCCAATTAGAATAACAAATACATGCAGCACAGTCTATGTCGGACATTTTAAGGCGGCTGGAAGAGAACTCCGGGGGTCCTCTGACTTCATTTTCTCCACAAATGTTGGAGGAAATGTTCCTTTAGCCACACAAAACCAGGAGCCTCGTGGAACCGGAGGCACGGCCAGAAGTCGCGAAGGTTTGCAGCTCCGAAATTACCCGAGGGAGATGCATTGTGGGAGAAATGTCATCAATTTGTACCAACTATATCAAAGTCCTGCTCACTCAGACCGGCCCCTCGCGAGTCCCATTCATATTCAAATGCACTCTCTTACCTACAAGAGCAAAGCACAATCTCACATCACTAGTTTTACACTGCTGATAGTTCACAAACGCCATGCAGGTGCAATTTTTGAGCAATTTTGTTAGTTTTTGTTCAGGAGTTTCTCGATGTTATAATGTTTATATGTAAAAATCTATCCTTAGTATGACACATTTAAGTGGTAATACACATTTGCATCCTACTGTCAACTTTTTGTCAGTTTATTTTCATCTTACTTTAAAAATACTAAATTCTGAAGCAATTTTGTTCATTTTTTTCAATTTTATAATGGTTATGTTATATGTACAAATCTATCCTTATGACAGGTAATACACATTTGCATCCTAACTGACAACTTCGAGTCAACTTTTTGTCAGTTTATTTTCAGTTTAACTTGAAAGTACTTATAGATTGAAATACAATCTGTTATTTAATAAGATAGAGCTTGTTGGCTATTGGCTCAAAGTGTCTGTAAACAAGGCTGATCTTCAACATGATAGTAGTCGGAGTAGTTTGTGGACGCACTGCGGAGTGGAGCAACCCTCCTCTCCTCTTCCCTCCTCTCTTCCTCCCTCCTCTCTTCCTCTCCCCTCGCCTCCTTCTCTCCCTCCTGACTGTGTAAAGCCGTGGGAGAGGACTGGAACATTAATCCCTTCAAAGGAACACATCTAATTCGAAATCTGCCGCTGCAAACTAGTGGAGAGGACACTTGATTGTTTCTGCAGGGAAGCCAGATAGAGATCACAGAGCCAAACTACAGCGGCCATTTGTAAGACACAAGTCACAGGGACCAGCACGACATTTTGGATTCATTTCATTTATATTTGCAGTTTGTTTGATGGGGGGTTTGAATTATGTTGCATTTAGGCAAAGTTTTGTGCTTTGATAACGAACATTTTTATAGTTGAATGAAGTTAAAAGTTCGAACTACTTCAACTCAACTTTTGTTTACTTTGTACAAGATGCATTTTTGGTATTCACTAGATTAATTAAAGTTCAGTAGTCCATAATCATAGTCAAACTTGGTGGAAATTGACTATTTTTAAGTATATTCATAGACCACAAAACAATACAAGATAAAAATAAATAAGAGACCACTGCAATTTTTTTCTGAAATCAGCATCTCTACATGTATTACAGCCATTCCATTCCAGCGTCTGTTGAATTCAAACACAAACACAAAGCTGAGCTACTTCAGTTCTTGCACCAGGAGTGGAATAAAGTCACCCAAGAACAATGTGAAAGACTTGTGGAGAGCATGCCAAGACGCATGAAAGCTCTGTTTAAAAATAAGGGTTATTGCACCAAATATTGATTTCTGAACTCTTCTTAAGTGTAAACATTAGTATTATGTTGTTTTAAAATGAATTTGATCTTGTTTCTTTGCATTCTTTGAGGTCTGTTTGTCATTTTCTGCAAATAAATGCTCTAAACGATAATATTTGTATTTGGAATTTGGGGGAAATGTTGTCAGTAGTTTATAGACTCAAACAAAAATGTTCCTTTTGCCCACACACATACCTATAAGTAGTAAAATCAGCAAATTTGCAGTATAAGCCATATTAGCAGGTGCCACTTTTAACACTTGCAAATGTCATTCTAATATAGTGCATAAGATCTAACATTCTAACACAAATGTGAACTGTGTTTCTGTGTAAAATTCCAAATAAAATAAATGATCTAGCTTTAAGTCGGTATTTTAAGCTCTACAAAGCCGCACAAGCTTTAGAGATTATGATAAAAACAAATGAGAAATAATTCAGAGGCGCATAATGAAGTGTTTAATGTAGTGTACAGTTCACAAGCTCTACAAAGCGCGAGAATTCACACGAGAAACGACAAAGAGATGCTGATCGTCCGGAGATGAAGACTCAAAGGCGGCTACAAAGACTCAAAGACAGCTATTACCCCAAGCTGTCAGACTACTGAACTCTGGATAATACTCTAAATAATACTGAACTCTCTATAATACTGCACTAAAGTACTGTTTGTAATGCATAATATGTTTACTGCTGCTGCTCTATATGAATGTATGTTTGTCACTACCTCACTGTAAATGCTACTGTTACCTGTGCAATAATCTGTGCAATAACCCACGTGCAATACTTATAGTGCAATACTGTGAAATACTCTACTTAGACCTTATTTAATCCTACCTGTACCTTTGTATTTTATTATATTTTATTACATATTTTTTATTATATTGTTTACTTTTTTCCCTTGTATTGTTATTGCATGTTATTAGTACTTCTCGACTATCTTAGCAAGTCAACGGGTTCTTCTGATCCTAAACATTTCATTGCATTGTTGACCTTGTGTTGATCCTGCATATGACAAATAAACAGTCTTGAATCTTGAGATGAAGTGAAGTTTGTGTTGAGTCACTACACTTTTCATAGTGTATATTCTGTAAAGATTGTTTCTATTTGATTACATGCTTCTCATTATCTTATTTATCTATTTTAATTTTTGCATGCTCTTGGCATCCAGTGTGGGCAGCAAAGTAAGAATTTCATTGTACAGGGAAACATGTTTCTTTACTCTGCATACACCTCTGGAAAAAAAATAAGAGACCACTCCAAAATTATCAGTTTTCTAATTTTTCTACTTGAGACGTGTGAGCTATTTATTATTATATTCCAGGCATGGCAAGATTAACGATAGCTGCATGAAGCTGTTCCACCAACACATCGAGCTAATACAGGTGAAAGGGTCTACAGGTCTGGAAAAAAATAAGAGACCACTGCAAAATGATCCGTTTTTCTGATTTTACTACTTATAGGTATGTGTTTGGGCAAAAGGAACATTTTTGTTTGAGTCTATAAACTACTGACAACATTTCCCCCAAATTCCAAATAAAAATATTATTGTCTAGAGCATTTATTTGCAGAAAATGACAAATGGTCAAAATAACAAAGAAGATACATGTTTTCAGACCTCAAACAATGCAAAGAAACAAGATCAAATTCATTTTAGAACAACATAATACTAATGTTTACACTTAAGAAGAGTTCAGAAATCAATATTTGGTGCAATAATCCTTATTTTTTAATCACAGCTTTCATGTGTCTTGGCATGCTCTCCACAAGTCTTTCACATTGTTCTTGGGTGACTTTATTCCACTCCTGGTGCAAGAACTGAAGTAGCTCAGCTTTGTGTTTGTGTTGGAATTCAACAGACGCTGGAATGGAATGGCTGTAATACATGTAGAGATGCTGATTTCAGAAAAAAATGCAGTGGTCTCTTATTTATTTTTTTCAGAGCTGTATGACAATAAAAGCTTTGAATGTTGAATGTTGAGATGAAGTTAGTGTTGAGTCACTTGCAGACTCTTGCAGATCTCAGATAACAGTCACATTGTCACATCGGGGCTCTGCTACAAATCCTTAATTACAAAAAAGAGGATCAGATGACTGCGGCGGCCAATAGCGGCGTCTCCAGGCGGCAGGGGCGTCTTTGATCAAGAAAATCCAATTATTTGTGTATATACATTTCCCACACAGTGATTACTTCATTAATTGTCCCGCCTTTATCTCCTCCCTCCCCCTCATAATCAGAGCTTTATCCAGACAACAAACACACCGCGGGACTTTGTGGATTCAAAGGATTCGCGTTCCCCTCTCAAAGAGCCGCTATTCTTTGATGATTGGGCCGCGGCGAACTTCAAAGTAATAAATCTTATTTCTGACTGGCTGGCGGCGCACCAAAGTCCTTATCAAAGTGTAAGAGTGATCCTCGCGCTCAGATGGTCGGAGCAGATCTGCGGAGAGGAGCCTCCGACACGAGACCACACGTTTTACAGCGAATGAACCACTTTGACTGAATTTTCACTTTTTATTCGCTTTTCTCCGAGCGGAAGGAAGGAGGAGGAGGACCATGGCAGCGGTGGCGGTGCTCCGGAATGAAACTCTCCAGGCTTTTCTCCAGGTTTGTGCGAACTTTACCTGGTTAAAAAGGAACTGGTAAACTTTAACGGCGATTACGCGCGCGTAATGTCAGCTCCCCGTGCGCATGGAGGCTCAGAAAAGGCATGTCTTCTTCACTAAAGTCAGAAACTGGCATTGCCAATGTTTGTCATCACTATTTACACGCATTCTTTCACTGGATTACTTTTTGAATAGTTTGCCACCTCGACAGACAGAAGAGCTGTGTCCTGTTAACGCGGAGGCTTGTTTATGTTTATTTATGTTTACGTTCAGTGTCCATGTAATCTGTGAGTGAGGAGTGACTCAATGTCACTCTGTCCCTTTTACAACTTACAGACAAAGCTGAAAGTGAAAGTTTTGGTCTTGTGTTTTAAACTGGTTCTAATGGAAAGTTTGTGTTCGCAGGACCGCACTCCCAACTCTTCTCCTGAGAACTGCAAACACTCCCCACTGGCTCTCCTCGCAGCCACTTGTAACCGGATAGGGCACCACCACGGGTCCAACCCCGCGGACTTCCTCCAGGTCCCGTATGACCCAACACTGGGGTCTCCCTCGCGCCTGTTTCACCCGTGGACTAACGAGGGCACCCCGGCTGCACCGAACTCCACTTTTGGAATACCCTCCAAGCCGCAGTTATCCACGCACATCCAGAGCTCCTTCAGCGCGCCGCACGAACTGCCCCTCACGCCCCCGGCGGACCCCTCGTACCCCTATGACTTTTCCCCGGTGAAGATGCTGCCCTGCTCCATGCAGTCCAGCTGCCCCCCGCCCACATACGTACCCGCTGTCAGTTACGCGCCCACTCCCATCACCCCCGCCATGCCGAGCTTCTGCCAACAGCAGAGACAGTTGTCCCCAAACCCGGGCGAGGACATCCCGTGGTGGAGCCTGCAGCAGAGCAACCACGTGGGCCACGGGTCCCCTCTGGGTCCACACCGCTTTCAGCTGCAGAGAGGCTTGGTTCTGGGACATACGGACTTTGCACAGTATCAGACTCAAATCGCTGCACTTCTCCACACCAAGTCTCCTCTTGCTACGGCCAGGAGGTGCCGGAGGTGCCGCTGTCCAAACTGTCAGGCGTCCACGTCCAGCGACGAGCCCGGCAAGAAGAAACAGCACATCTGCCACATCCCGGGCTGCGGGAAAGTTTACGGGAAGACGTCGCATCTGAAAGCGCACCTGCGGTGGCACTCGGGGGAGCGGCCGTTTGTGTGCAACTGGCTCTTCTGTGGCAAAAGCTTTACGCGCTCAGACGAGCTCCAGAGACACCTGAGAACTCACACGGGAGAGAAGCGCTTCGTGTGTCCGGACTGTTGTAAGCGCTTCATGCGCAGTGACCACTTGGCCAAACACGTCAAAACGCACCAGAACAAGAAGAGCAAATGCCACGACAAAACACTGGAGCACGTGAAAAGGGAAGACCCACGGAGTTTGCTGTAGCACATTTAGCCTGGGAACTGTAGAGGGTCACCGGCAGTGCTTCTGAAACTGTGGGCCTGGACCCAAAGCGGGCCATAGTGTTCAAAACTCAACAAGCACTTTTGGTTTGTGTTCATTTAATGAAAATACGTAGTAATGTCACTGTTAAGACAAACGCTGTGCAAAAAGAACCATATGAAGCAGGTTTATTTTTAGGGAAGATTGCTATGAGCATTTGGACAATCAATAGTTTGAATTACATTGGAAAAAAAGTTTGAGCCGTGCTCTGACACAGTCCACAGGTACATATTAGTTTCTCTTCAGATGAACTCTTGTGACAGTAGTTGAACATCTGTGTAGCACAGTGTAAATATGAAGTCATGGTTCATTCAGCACCAGGAGGTCTGTTTGAAAGTGTCTATACCATACGCCACAAGACAAGTGTTACACTTGTGTTTGGATCCTAATGTCTTCGGTGGAAGATTCTCTCCCCTGTAAATGAGATTTAATAGCTTTTGTTGAATGAAAGTGTCAGTTTTGCTCCTTTTGGGGTGTTTTAAGCATGCTCTCGCAAAGATCTACTATTGTTGATAAGACCCAAATACTGTGTGAGAATAAAGATTATACATTTTACTCCTGGATGAAGTCATTGAACCCCCTCTCCGTCGTTCACATGATGTATCTGCTTTGTATTACAGGCCTTGGTGTGTTAATGGCTTTTTAAAAAAGTTATTTTCCCATAACAGTAGGCTATTAGGGTTTGTTGGCTTAAGTAAAAAATAATTGTGCTGAATTGTCACTGTTTTATAATCAAAACAAAATGTTATTTACATTTCCAGCGGAATAGGCTACAATTTCAAATGTTTGCTTCATATTGAATACTTTTACTATCAACAAGCAGCAGCCAGTGCAGACTAAAGAAATAAAAAGTGCTCCTCAGGACTGCCGCTGATGTCTGCATATCAGATTTCAGAATGTGTTCTGTATTTTCACAATTGGGACTTTCTCCAGTTATTTTCACATTTTAGAGGTGACTTCTTTTATCAGTGCTAATTGGTCAAATCAAATTTAGTTGTAAACAAATTTTTGATTGTTTCTTGAATAATCTGGAAACTGAGTTTAGCACCTTCTTGATATATTTTATTAATTTTGAAAAATAATTTGGCTCCTCGTGCTAATGCTCATGTTAATCTCTGGATGTCTTAATTCTTAACCTGATATTAACCATATTTATTCATGTATGGCCTACATTAAAAGTAAGTTTGTACAAAGAAAAGAATGGACAGAATAATCCAGGCAGGTCCTGCCAAACAGCGCCCCCTGTTGTGCGGGATGGAGCCCTGTGGGTGAGCCCTGTGGGTGAGCCCTGTGGGTGAGCCCTGTGGGTGAGCCCTGTGGGTGAGCCCTGTGGGTGAGCACTGTGGGTGAGCCCTGTGGGTGAGCTTCGTGCTTTTCTTCGCCTCCACAGTTGTTCTAATGTGAAAAATCAAATGGGTTTAAACATTTTTGTAAATCCGCTAAACAACCACACAAAAACTGACACTAAAACGTTCGGCTGTTTGTCACAGAATTTCATTTTTACACTCAAACTGTAGCAGCCGCATTAACTTGGATTAGGCTAATGATTTGAAACATTTACACGAAATGAACATTTTGACACTTTAGAGATTTTATTTCAAACGCATAATGAAGAGAATACAGTCTTGGAATAGGAACAAGTTGACTAAATCAAATCACTAAAGATGTTCTAAAATATTTCCAGGAGTATTCACAGGCTATCGGTTCACTGTTATAACACGCTGTAACCAGGATCTGTGTCAAGAGAGATGATACATTTAGATAAAAATCACTGAATTTATGGAAGCTGATTATAAGAGGAGGAGATAGGCTAAAATAATCTGTGTGTGTGTGTGTGTGTTTGTTTGAATACATTTTATGGATTTATTTGTGTTGCAAAACATTTATCTATAATTTGAATATAATAAGACGCATGCGTAACTTGATTCTTGTGCACCTAACTCTATTTGTGTGCAATTTGATTTGTACGTGCGTGATTTGATTCTTGCGTGTGATCTGTGCGTAAACAGATCTGTGGCATTTAGTTTGATTCTTAAAATGATGATGTCATTTGTCATGATGTCAGCCTGTACACGCAGCTCAAGGTACATACTCCACAAAGCACTTTGGCAAAACTTCTGCTTGGTCTTTGGCCCAAAGTTTAGACTTTAGTTTTGTGTGCACACGAGTTACGCGCGCACAAATCCAGTTATGCACGCGTCCTTTTACAGACAAATCAAATGACAATCTTTTTGCAGCAATAACAGCTCACCACCTTTGGGCAGTGGGCTGCTGTGCTCAGACTCAAGGCACAATACACTTCACAATAAAATGTGTGTGCGATGGGTCACCTGATCAATAAACCCCACAGGCCTGTGTTTTAGTACAGCTGGAGAGGGTCAGGCCCGCAAAGGTTTTCAACATAACAGTCCCTACAGGTGAGTTCCTGTTACCTCCCAGTGCTCCTGCGAGTGTGCACTTCAGCCAGCCTCAGGGTGGAACAGGAAGCCAGGCCGGGGTGTGGGGTATGGCTGTAGGGACGTGGGACTCTTAAACCATGAAAGTGTAAGTGGCTATAAAAGATGCTCGTTTGCGTGGACTAATTCATATTTATTATGTAAAGTGTGGCGCCCCCTGGGTGTAGTCTGCTGAAAGGACAGGGTGTGACGTCCTCTGCTCTTGAGTCTTTAGTCACTGTGAGGGTCTTTAGTCACTGTGAGGTGCACCTCTGAGCGGATATTGATGCCTGAGTGCTGACATGTGAAGTACCTACATTGTGATGGAGGTTATGTCCCACATGAGCCTGCTGAACACAGACTGGGCTCTTACTATTGATCTGTTTGGTTAAAGGAGAATAAAGTGTTCGATGAAAGGCTTGCCTTGTATTAAGTTTGTTTATAATAAGTTCAGCAATTTCATGACACAATCTGAGGAATAGATTTGGGTGGATATTTATCACATTGTGGGGACCTGGCTCCATTTAAAAAAAATCAATCACTGTGGTGTAAATCTTTGATTAGAGCCAGTGTGGGTCCTTGGGCAAGACTCTTCACGGTACTGCCCCCCGGGGCACCAAAAGATGGCTGCTCACTGCTCCTGAAAAGGATGAGTCAAATGCAGAAGTCAAATTTCTCCCGTGTGTCACTGTGTGTCATTGTGTGTGAGACCAAAATAAAGGCTTAATCTTAATCTTAGATCAACAATATGATTAGATTAAAATAGGTCAGATTAGAGTATAAGTAGGGTTAGGGTTAGGCAAGTTGTAACTGGTTAAGTTTCCAGTTACACGTGAAGAGTCCCTCAGTCGTCCAGGTAGAATCCATGATAAAAGAAGAAATTCAAATTGTCAACTGGACAAAGTTTGTTTGGTCGAAAACGTTTCGCCGCTCATCCGAGAGGCTTCGTCAGTTCTGATTAGAGTGCTGGTGAGACACTTGCTTATATCTCGCTGCAGGGAGGAGCTAACTAGCTAACTACTTTCCGAAACTATCTCGCCTATTGGTTTCTGTCTTTTGTTTCTCTGGCGTCTAGATTAGCATGCCTATTCATCCCTACACAACTGTTTTTCACACCTCTGGCTCCTGAGAGGATTGATTGTTTGTTGGTGAGTTACATTTTTGAGAAGCTGTAGTACCTAAACACACTGCTACAATGACAGCAGATTGCTTGGATGAGCTGCAAAAAGTATTTGACCAAATAAACTTTTGTCCAGTTGACAAATTGTATTTCTCCTTTTGCTGTGGGATTTTACCTGGATGACTGAGGGATTCTTCACATAAATCAAAAATGCTTAAGTCACAATTGTGAACTGAATGGCACAATTTATTTATTATAAATATGTCAAACTCTCATTGTCTCCTTGTCTCATTCTCATGGACCTAATCTCATGTCTTGTCTTGTGGAAAGTGTCGCTCCACTCCTGTTGGTTGAGTTAGTGTGGAACATGTGAAAGACTGGAATATTAGGAGCTATTAGCAACTTCTAAGCAGCACAAGACAGACTGAGGACTGTAGATCTGATGGAGGCTGTTATAGCAGGTCAGTGGAGCCAGTCCCCATGGCCCCACACTGTGCTGCATGTTTTATACATCAGTAAACACTCATTAGACTGTCATTATAACATTTACTTCCTGATCTCCATCTCTTTATTGAATTCATGCATACAGATTGCATAGCTGTATATGTCTGTATATGTGAAGCTTTAGGCTGAGCAGTCCCAGTGGAGATGTTAGCAGCTGCACACGGGACATCCTCTACGTCCTTGACCCTCTTTAAGCTTTAACTGCCTCTCCTTTAAACCTCAAATTAGCTTTATGTACACGCACAAGCCACTTACAAATGGACCAATAAAATCACACAATGGAAAATGAACTGGAATTACATTTGAGCCAGCCATGTATGAAGCATATCGTGTTTATGCTGACATGTTATCAGGCCTATAAGGTGGTGTATATAACCAGTGAATCATAAAAATGCTTTCCAACACTTAGGTCTCTTCCACAGATGGCTTGTTATTATTTGTTGCTTCTTCTTGTTTATTTTCTCCAGATTAAGACAATTTGACTCCAACGAAATTTAGCTTACAGTGTATTTCTTTGAATATTGTTTTTTTGGATGCAGCCAGTGTTCAGAATGTGTCTTCTTGTGTTGTGTTTTTTCAGGGGCTTTTGACTTCTCTGAGATCAATGCGCCCCCGTGTGTCAGTGGAGAGAATTGCATTCATGCAGAAAAGGTGACGCTGAGTTTCTGTTTGCAACTTTCAAGGTGCAGAAAGTCTCTTTGTTAATACACACTGTGGAAAAACTCACCTAAACATTCAGTCAGCAAAATTCAGTAATCTCCTGATCCAATCCTCTGCCTTGGAGTTAATCGATCAAATCATGCACCATCTTGTGGCCATCTTTGGTATAACGATAATTACTACCATTTGTCTTTTGTCTTTTTTTTCTTGTTTAATCCACAATACAGTAATATTTTGAAACGGTCATTTGTCAGTGGTTTGATATGATACAACTTTTAGAGCTCTATTTGCAAACACAAGGCTTCATTTCTAATTATATCCAATACACATATGGACACATATGACTTAACAAAAACGTGTTAAATAACTTAAATGTTTAAGATTTTTTAGTCTTCAAAATACCCACCCTTTATTTTGACCATTGCTTTGCAGCTGGCATTCCCTGACCCTGACAAGGCACTGACATCTGTGAGGTGAAAACCGGATCCAGGTCAAGGGTTTGCAGCACTTTTGTTTGCAGTCAACAAGACAAAGGAATCTGAATCTAAAATCTAAAAAAATATTTTCAGTTACTTAGCATTTCTTTCTCTGATACAAAGTGTGAATAAATTTTACTTCTTAAAATACTGAAATTTCAAACTTGATTTTGATACTAAGGAATAGACTCTCAGTTCCAATTACTGATTCCAGTACCACAATGATAATTTAAAAAATAGAATGTCATTTTCAACATTATATCTTTTATATTATCATGTGGTCTTATATCTGTGTACTCCCACAGTGGTCCAGGTCGGTTCCACAATGGTCCAGGTCGGTCGGTTCCACAGTGGTCCATGTCGGTTCCACAATGGTCCAGGTCGGTTCCACAGTGGTCCAGGTCGGTTCCACAGTGGTCCAGGTCTGTTCCACAGTGGTCCAGGTCGGTTCCACAGTGGTCCAGGTCGGTTCCACAATGGTCCAGGTCTGTTCCACAGTGGTCCAGGTCGGTTCCACAGTGGTCCAGGTCGGTTCCACAGTGGTCATGTGCTCTTATACTTGTTCTGATACAGCTCAACATCATTCTAAAGGTTTATTTCTGTGTTGTTAATGTGTTTTTTTAGTATCTAGTATCTAGTTTTGATAGGGGGTTTTAGTATTGATTAGTATCTGATTTTCAAAACCATTGACAACCCTAATGCTGGATATTTGCATTTATTTGATGTCTGATTTATTTGATGTATGTAAAATGTAGAAAGTTGTAAACGTAAAGAAAGATGAATGATGTTACCTCAATAGAAACATACCTGGACTTGTGTTTTATTTCGTTCACTCATGTTTGAGTAATCCTTTATTATGTCTCCCAGGCTCAACATGCTCTGTTCAACCCTGTGGTGTTTTGAGATGAGAGTTTTCTAGTTAGCAGCTACCGCTTACCTTTTGTTTAAAATGGCAATTCCAGGGCTGAAATAATCCAAATGATTCTAGTGAAGGTGTGTGGAGTTTAAAAGCACAGTGGAGTACTTCCTTTATTCCCATGTCACAGACATAACAGACTGAGAGAAGAACTTGTCTTAATTATGCAGGGTTTGTGTGTTAAACATGTGTGAATGAAACAAAACACAACACGTATGTTTTTGAAGAGGAAACAATATTATAAAAGTGAAAATACTGTAATATACAGCTCTGGAAAAAATAAGAGACCACTGCATTTTTTTCTGAAATCAGCATCTCTACATGTATTACAGCCATTCCGTTCCAGCGTCTGTTGAATTCCAACACAAACACCAAGTTGAGCTACTTCAGTTCTTGCACCAGGAGTGGAATAAAGTCACCCAAGAACAATATGAAAGACTTGTGGAGAGCATGCCAAGACGCATGAAAGCTGTGATTAAAAATAAGAATCAGAATCAGAAAGGTTTTATTGCCATATGAGTGAACATGTTCACAACATTAGGAAATTGCTTCTGTGCTTGGAATGTAAACAGACACTTAACATGCAGCAAATAAAATAGAATAAAATAAAGTAGAAAATCAATAAGCTATAACATAACACAAAATTTACAAATTTACAAGAATATAACAGTGCAGGTAGTGATCAGTGCAAACAGACAGGTGCAAAAATACAGCACAGGGTCATGTGACTGACACAGAGCTGGGGGTGGGAACAGTCCTAGTGTTATTATTATTCAAGAGTCCGACAGCAGAGGGGAAGAGACTATTTTATGGCGAGAGGTTCTGGTCCGAATGGACCGTAGCCTCCTGCCTGAGGGGAGCATGCAGGTCAAAAAGTCCATGACCAGGGTGAGAAGGGTCGGATGCAATGCAAATAAGGGTTATTGCGCCAAATATTGATTTCTGAACTCTTCTTAAGTGTAAACATTAGTATTATGTTGTTTTAAAATGAATTTGATCTTGTTTCTTTGCATTGTTTGAGGTCTGAAAACATGTATCCTTTTTGTTATTTTGACCATTTGTCATTTTCTGCAAATAAATGCTCTAAACAATAATATTTTTATTTGGAATTTGAGGAAAATGTAGTAGTTTATAGACTCAAACAAAAATATTCCTTTTGCCCAAACACATACCTATAAGTAGTACAATCAGAAAAACTGATCATTTTGCAGTGGTCTCTTATTTTCTTCCAGACCTGTAGACCCTTTCACCTGTATTAGCTCCATGTTTTGGTGGAACAGCTTCTTGCAGCTATCGTTAATCTTGCCACACCTGGAATATAATAATAAATAACTCACACATCTCAATCTACCTTGACCATCTCTCTGAAAAGTCACAATAGTTCAAGTCTCCATCTTTTGTTACAAAGGTAATGACAAGATTACAGATATTTAATGTCTTTCTGTAGGGTCGAACCGCATCCTGTCGCAAGTACTGAAGCACTATAAATGCATAGGTTCTTTTTTTTTTCTTTTTTTTCCGAACACCGAGATTGCTATCAACAGTGTCAGGGTGACCTTTTTATCAGATTGAAGGTGATCCCAACCTGCATTACAAACATAGAAGTGGGTGGTCCGTGTTGGTTGGGGGGGGGCTGACCGTTTTATTTAGTGTCCACTCCGATGTCAAGTGCAACAATGACAAATTCACCTTAATGGGACACCTTATTATTAGCCCTGTGGAGTGGGGTATTTCTGGAATGGCCTATTTGCGCCTGCTTCATTTTTGCGCGTTCACTGCCCCCTGGTGGCCGCTCTCGCTCCGTCCTTCCAATTTGCCCTCGTCTCCCGGGTTACATCTTCAGCATCCCTGCATACATGTGTGAGAATGAGATGTTTATGACAGGTATTGACGTGTGCGCATGTGTGCTAGATTTAACGTTAATAGCTGCTTACGTATCGACAAGCCATTTATTGATTTCTATTCGCGGCAGCGGCGTCCATTAATAGAGGTGGGAAGGGTGAAATAAATTATCAAACAATTATGAAAGCGCGTGGTTAAGATGGTGCTTTTTGTGCTTCACCTCTTGTCTTTGCCCCAAGAACAAAACCAGCAATCACCCCCTCCCTGTTTGAGTCCTCTCCTTGTGCGTAATGTGTTGCTTACAACGTCAAAACTTAAAGTCCCGTGCGTAATCAGATTCAGGACAAAGCTATATTAGAGATGTGACTGCAATCAATATTTTCTATCAAAAATCACAGTTTGGGGAGGTAAAAAAAAAACAAAAAAAAACGACGAAAATCAGTATTTGAAGAGCAGACAGCAGCTTCTTCACCTCATTCCCAAATATGCGCGTCCGCTGGAGCGACTTAACCGTGACTCGCCGGTGCGCATTGGCACCAAACAGACACGGCGCGCGTTAAATGTCACCACATCCTACCTGCTCCAACAAACACGGGGTCACCTTGTCTTGGATGTAACGCGAGACGGACTCCAGCTTCACACCAGCTCGGATTTCCCACCCTCTCTATCCTTCATCCGTAGCGTCAAGAGCGCAGCGCCGCGTCCTTCATGACTTAATTTGGTGCACGTTTGCGCTTGTTTTTGTGTTTTGCACCTGTTCGCTCGGGTAAGTGCGCTACATCCACTCATTTCAATTCAGTGTTTAGTGAGTCCGAAGTGTACGAATAGTTTTATTGTCGTTGGAGATGCTCTAACAGGTGTTTTATAAGCCCTCTGAAAGTCACGTCTGTGGGTGCAGGTGCTCTTGCTTAGTCTACAGTATTCATTTTGGATTTTTTTTTTTTTTAATTCTTAAATCAACATGCTATACTGTACTTAATGATTTATTATCTCTGCTACGTTGCCAAACAACTAATTAACCAGTATTTTTGGTGGTTTGGCATTAACTTGCAGTACGGTCAAATCAATTCACCTTGAAATGATTATCGTGGCTTATCGTCATAGAATCTTAGGTTACAGTGAAAAAAAAAAAGAATTATGTTGATTTTTTTTAATGCATACTGTATTTTGTGAGCTGTGTAGTATTTCAAATGCCATGCTTGTTTGACCTCCTCAAAATTAACCGTGAATTCATTAGGGCAGGAAATGATGTTTGCTAATTAACTGCATCTCCATATCGTCATCCATACATCGTGATTGGTCAGGGCGTAGCCAAATGCCTTCAAACGTGTTGTTCCAGGGAAGTTTGTGCAATTTTCTAGAAGGTATTGTGTCTCGGATAGTTTCAGTCTTGCGTCAAAAATCAGTCCAAGATGTGCTCGCGTCCATCTGGGTGTTTTGCCCTCCTGTATCTGTTTGTCTTGTGAGTGGTACAGAGATTTTTGTGTTTTGTGGGGGGGAATAAAAAAAAAAGTGAGCAGGCTTTTTGAGGTGAAGACTTTGGCTGGCACAGGGTCTGGGGAGAAGTGATGGCGGCGTCTGCACCCTCCTCTGGCGGCGAACCGGATCCCAACAACTCGACTAATTTACGACCACCGGGCTCAAGTAGGTCTATCACCGATAAAATGCTATTTCACGTGAGCTATTTACTTTGTGGGCAATGCCATTAATCATCTCCATCGTGGGAGGGGGCTGAGAAAACCCGCTGCCATTTGGGGGAACGTTTCCTCCGCCACATTTCACCGCTGCATTTCATTCACCGCGGACCTCCGGCTACACCGTGACAGACGCACACTTTGTCAACACCGGGTGTCCTCTGCTGACATGCCCCGAAGGCTAAAGCACCGGGACGAGCCATTTACACGTTTATATTATCGATCATATTATTATTATTATTATTATTATTATTATTATTATTATTATTATTATTATTATTATTATTATTATTATTATTATTATTATTATTAGTTTACTTTTTGTATTGCCATTTGATTCCCCCCCCCCCATTTCATTATTTCCTTCCCGCTCTATAAATGCACTGTCTGAATAAATTGCCCGCATGGAAAATTTCAAATTGTCCCTGAAGTGGCTGTTGATTCAGCCACATTAAATTGGCCCTAATGGCACACTTAGGCTTTGTGCTGCCTTCTGGAGAAAGAGGAGGAGGACTGTAAAAAGCCTGCAGCTCTCACTGCCCTTTCATTGTCACCAAATGATAAAAATAAGCCTCTCTGCTGTGGAGGACAAATCGCTGAAATATTGAATGGGGCATCTGTTTTATAAGATAGGGCGTAATGTGCGTGCGATTTGATAATTAGGGCATACATGTAGGCTTCGTGCTGGGTTTGGGCTACGCTAGAAATAACATGTTTTTCTCAGTCTGCACCCAGACAATGGAGCTTTCTTTTTTTGGGGGTAGGCTATCTCTTGGTCCATCTGAGAGCCATAAAAAATTGCATCCATGGGCTGAGCAGGCCAATGATTTATCTAATGATCCGGAGCGAGGGTTAAATTGGCATGTGGGACTGGGACTGCCCCTCCTCCCCATCTTGTAGTTGCCCTCCCACCCCATGCTTTCCCTAAATTGCAGCTTTTGTAGGATTTTGTCCCTTGTGTGTGGTTTTTGTGTGGCTGCAAGACGGTGATAAGGCGCCCATTCTCTATCTGTCAGCGGCCAGACGCACAAGATAGGCCATACTCTCATTTCAAACTGGAATCTTTTCCCTAATTAGATCCATACAGCAGCGTGTCATCAAACGGATAATTAATTTAGGTCCTCGCATAGGTCAGAGCAGTGCCAGTCCAGTGGAAATAGGCTAATTCATACGGGGCCTTTGGGCGCCGCGTTGAAACAGTCCCCAGTGCTCCTTGGTTATTTTTACTCCATCATCCAATATTGTTCCACCTCACCCAGCTTCATTCTCTATAATTAACTTGTCTGATTAGAATGTGAATTGTAATGGCTTTTGTCTTGTTTTGTGGAGCCCTTTAAGTTTTTTTCCCCATTAAATCAGGTTATGACGCGTGGTGCGGAGTTGCCCATGGATGCACGAGGAAACTGGGGATGAAGATCTGTGGTAAGTCCATATTAATGCATTCATTTTACACACGTGATTTTTGTCATGATACAAATGACGCTTGTTTTGAGGGTACAATTATTGTGTAGAACTTAAATATGGCCCTTATTGCGCAAGGGCCCCAATTAGCGTTAGTCCAATTAATCAGCACAGTGTTTTATTTGTTACTTTTGAAATAACATTTTATTTTTGTGGAAAACTGATCACATGAAAAGGGTTTGTTTGAGTGCTCCAGTGGCAGAGTGACACGACGTGAATGTCATGCTCCAGCGAAGCGCAGCGTCTTTTACCACATGTTCTTCTCTCGTTATTAAGGCCGATAATTGCTTTGAAATGAACACACAGTTTACAGCTCATCTCCTTCCCATACCCCACAAATACAACAGGCTGGGGATTTTATTTCTTGATCAAATTTTTTTTTAATTCGTCCAAAAGAGGTTTTTGGTTGGATGCACATTTATCACCAGTGCCTGGGAGGCGTTTTCTTTTCGCTGCTTGCTGCCTACTGAAGTGCGCACGGCTGAAGCCGCTCGGAAGAATTTACAGCCGCTATGACAGTGATTTGTTCGAGCTTGGCTGGAGTTTGGTGCTGATGTCACGGGACTCACCCTCCCATAGAGCCCTCCGCCCATAACTAGTTCAGGATGGGTGGCTTCCCCTGTAGTAGACAGTAGAGGCCTGTCCAGACACTCGCTATGTACGGAAATACGTGTAATCTTTCTGCGGATGCGTCTGCCCGCCGCTGCTTAGGTTTCCTGCAGAAGAACAACAGTCTGGAGGAGAGGTCCCGGATCGTGAGCTCCTTCAAAGAGCGCAGCGCCAAGAACCTGCTCTCCTGCGATAACAGCGGCCAGGAGACGCACTTCCGACGCACGGAGACGGACTTCTCCAACCTGTACGCCAGAGGTGAACGAGACGGTTTTTTAATCATTATATATTATTACTTTGTTTAAAACTTTTTTATCTAAAACTAACATTATACCGTAATATAAATAAAGCATTACATTTACCAAAACTGTGCAGGTTTTTTATGTTTGACGAGTTATCAAGCAATGTATAGTGCAAAGAAAAAAAAGTTTTATTGGTGTAGATATTCTTGACATATTTAATTAGTTCATGGTTCATTTGATCTGTTCGACTTGGGGCTGCTGCATCACTGTTTTGACTCTTTGGCATACTTGACATAGCGTCTTGCTCAGGGGTATGGAGGCAAAACAGTTAACACGTGTTTTAACATGTCAGGCTTTTCACTCTATTCTTTGGAAATCATAAAAATATATTTAAAACATATCCATGTTTTTATCTCAGATCTCTTGCCTGCCAAAAATGGAGAACAGCCGACCATGCAGTTCTTGCTGGAGGTGGTGGACATCCTCACCAACTACATCCGGAAAACGTTTGACCGCTCCACTAAGGTCCTGGACTTCCACCACCCTCACCAGCTGCTGGAGGGCATGGAGGGCTTCAACCTGGAGCTGGCCGACCAGCCTGAGTCCCTGGAGCAGATCCTGGTGGACTGCAGGGACACTCTGAAGTATGGCGTCCGCACAGGTAAGCCCCGAGAGCAGCTCCCGAGTCACGATCGATAAGAATGATTAACCCCCATGTTAGCGCAGTGATTACCAATTTGGATTCTCACTGATGATTTATGACTGTGTGTGGTCCCTGTGTCTGTCCCAGGCCACCCCAGATTCTTTAACCAGCTGTCCACCGGCTTAGACATTGTGGGTTTGGCTGGGGAGTGGCTCACGTCAACTGCAAACACCAACATGTGAGTATTCTATAGGGGAGCACAATGTACACTGTATAGTGTTATATAACGGAAAATCTTAGAGCAAAGAAGGGCCTTAATCTGTATACCTTTACTCAACTGCACCTCTATGAAAACGTTTATGCCCCAAAATGCAAATTAAGCTTCTTAGAATTTGATCAAGGTTCAAGTATCAAATAAACTCATGAAGGAACTGTGAAATGCATCACTTTTTTTTTTCTTCTATAATTGACCATAACATTTCAGATAAGAAAGAGCACATTCGATTGTAGATTTATATCTACACATTATTTACATATTCCACACCATGTGAGTCTCAGCTGACTTGTGTTTTCAGGTGTCTATTCATTATTTCAAACTCAAATTTCATCTTGAATTTTATTTTATTTCATTTTATTAATGTATGACTGCAAATTTATAATAAGTGAAACTATAACCTCCATCTTTCCTGTCCACTATTTGGAAAACATGATTTTATCTTATTTCGTCACACAACTTAATGACAACAGCATCTTATTATCACTATACCTAAATTCCTATTTGTTTTTGTTGCCTAATATTGGATACAGTGCTATCCGCTACACTTCTATACTGTGGAACCACTGGTATAGTTGTCCCTTAAGAGGTTAGAGGCCTCTTATTGTTTTGTATGTTTTTTGTTCTGGACCACAAGCCTGCAATAAAGATGCTTAAAGATATTTAAGACATAGTAAAGCATGCTAACAACATGCCTGTATCTAAAAGACTATGTCACCTTCTCATATAAAGGCTTTTGTGATTTGAGAATGAACATCCAGCACAATTACAGTGGTGTTTGTCCTTCTACAGTCCCCCACACTCCCTGTCAATCACACAGAGAAAAAGGCCCCACAAAGGAAGACATTTGGCCAGCCGCTCCACCGCCACTCCCCGCTCAATGCTGCTGTCCGCTCGGGCGTGTTCACATAATTCAGCCCTGCGGGGAAACTAAATTGCATATTGATTGGCATTCACAGTTTACACGGTGTCTTTGTTTCATGTTGTGTGAGTTCCTGCGATGTAACAATGGCGGGATGAAAAAAGAAATAGAGAATTTGCCTGGAAACCATCTGTATACAACATGAACAAGCCCCACCAGTTCAATTTAATAGCTGCTCTTTTGTCCTGCAAGGTGGGGACAGTTAAAGGTGCATTGTGTAATTTTTATGAAGGTGCATTGTGTAATTTTTCTGATGGAGGGTGCGTCAGATGCTCTTCTCTGTGGAGATGTTATTGCTTTGTCCGGAATGTTTTACAGTATGTTATTAAACCTTTCCAAGTTACAGGTCGGATCTGTTGAGACGCAACCCCACTCATAGTCAGAATACATGTTTTTGATCTCTTAAACCACATATAATTTAATCAGTAAAGTGTAAGTTAGATAATAATAATAAATAATAATAATAATAATAATAATACATTTTATTTATATAGCGATTTTCAGAACACATACAGCTCTGAAAAAAAAGAGACCACTGCATTTTTTTCTGAAATCAGCATCTCTACATGTATTACAGCCATTCCATTCCAGCGTCTGTTGAATTCCAACACAAACACAAAGCTGAGCTACTTCTGTTCTTGCACCAGCAGTGGAATAAAGTCACCCAAGAACAATGTGAAAGACTTGTGGAGAGCATGCCAAGACGCATGAAAGCTGTGATTAAAAATAAGGGTTATTGCACCAAATACTGATTTCTGAACTCTTCTTAAGTGTAAACATTAGTATTATGTTGCTTTAAAATGAATTTGATCTTGTTTCTTTGCATTGTTTGAGGTCTGAAAACATGTATCTTTTTTGTTATTTTGACCATTTGTCATTTTCTGCAAATAAATGCTCTAAATGATAATATTTTTATTTGGAATTTGGGGGAAATGTTGTCATTAGTTTATAGACTCAGACAAAAATGTTCTTTTTGCCCAAACACATACCTATAAGTAGTAAAATCTGAAAAAATGATCATTTTGCAGTGGTCTCTTATTTTTTTTTCCAGAGCTGTATTAAAACAGTCAAAAGAACAATAAACAAATAATACCAGAAAGATAAAAACAGTGACTCATACTGAGGAACTCATACTGTGGAACATTCCAGGCAGAGCAATAACATATCCATGGAAACAAGCAGTTGACGGACCCTCTACTAAAAAAGTGACACACTGCACCTTTAAATGACTAAGTGTATGTACAGAAGCCTATTGCAGTCTATAATTTGCACATGTAAAAACATGTTGTGTTCTTGATACTTGTTGAATTATCTCCGGAGATGATTCAGAGACTGTTATTTGCACTCATCATCATGTGCTGGACAGTTACATTTCGCTGCAGGGCCCTCGTTACTCAATGATAATCACCACTGACCTTTAGCTAACCTTTTAAAGCGACACCAAATGGGCTCTCACAGTTAATAAACCGCTTAGTGCGAACAAGCTAATCAATGGCTGAAAGATGGCTTCTCAACTGGTGGATGGGACCAAAACAGAGTCAATGGGAATGGGAAAGTTTAAAGGTCATATTTTAAGTAAAATTGACTCTTGTGAGCTTTAAGCCATGTTAAAATGTTGCTACCTCCTCAAAAACAAACCTGGAGTTGTGTTTTGTTTCATTCACACATCTTTGAGTAATCCTTTATTATTAGTCTGTCTCCAAAGCTCAAAAAGCTCTGTTCCACCTTGTGATGTCATGTGATGTAGTTTTAACAGCTACCTTTTACCTTTAGTTGAGTAGAAATGGGCAATTCCAGAGCTGAAATCATCCAAATGATTCTAGTGAAGGTGTGTGGAGTTTAAAAACGCAATGGAGCACTTCCTGTATTCCCACATGACATCATAAGGTGGAAGGTGTTTTCTGTTTGAGAAAATAACTCAGCCTACATATGCAGGGTTTTTGTGTGACTGAAACAAAACAAGTATGTTTTAGATGAGGAAATAACATTATACATAGATCAGAAAGCAGAATATGAGCCCTGTAATACTCAACTTACCTGAAATGGACCGATCTCTTTAATCAATGTTATATACTGTTACGGGTGTGCTACAGTACTAGATTTGGTTATACAGTATTGATATTGTGGTCTGCAGAAGCCGACAGAGGCCATGTTGGTAATTATTATTTTCCTCCTTAATAATGACACAATTAATTCGTGATCTCGAGAAAACAAAAAATTTTTCCGTGATTTCGAGAAAACAAAACAAGACTAATCTTGAAATTATCTTGAATTAAAAGTCGTAATACAATCTCCCCTTGTGTCAAACCCTGATGAAAATATTGCCTTATCAGCTGATCAATTATTATTCCAGACATTCTAATGACCAAAAACGTGTCTATTCAGAATGAGAAATAACCCCGAAGTCAGCCTGTCACAACGTGGCGGTAGACGTTTCAGTTGTTTTCTCGAGATCACGGAATAATTGTTTCATTTTCTTGAGATCTTGAATTAATTATCTTGTTATCTCGGGATAACAAGGAAGAAAAAATATTGCTTATGAATATGGCCTCTGTCGACTTCCGTAGTGGGCTGCTGTATCAATACATTTTTCCATCCATCCATTTTCTTCCGCTTATCCGGGGCCGGGTCGCGGGGGCAACAGTCTAAGCAGGGACGCCCAGACCTCCTTCACCCCGGACACTTCCTCCAGCTCCTCCGGGGGGACCCCAAGGCGTTCCCAGGTCAGCCGAGAGACATAGTCCCTCCAGCGTGTCCTGGGTCTTCCCCGGGGCCTCCTTTCGGTGGGACATTCCCGGAACACCTCCCGAGGGAGGCGTCCAGGAGGCATCCGGAACAGATGCCCGAGCCACCTCAGCTGGCTCCTCTCAACGTGGAGGAGCAGTGGCTCTACTCCGAGCTCCTCCTGTGTGACTGAGCTCCTCACCCTATCTCTAAGGGTGCGCCCAGCCACTCTGCGGAGGAAACTCATCTTGTTCTTTCGGTCATTACCCAGAGCTCATGACCATAGGTGAGGGTAGGAACGTAGATTGACCGGTAAATTGAGAGCGTCGCCTTTTGGCTCAGCTCCCTCTTCACCACGATGGTCCGGTACAGCGACCGCATCACTGCCGACGCTGCACCGATCCGCCTGTCAATCTCATGCTCTATCCTCCCCTCACTCGTGAACAAGACCCCGAGATACTTGAACTCCTCCACCTGAGGCAAGAACTCCCCACCCACCCGGAAAGGGCAAGCCACCTTTTCCCGGTCAAGAACCATGGCCTCGGATTTGGAAGAGCTGATCCTCATCCCAGCCGCTTCACACTCGGCTGCAAACTGCCCCAGTGCACGCTGGAGGTCCCAGTTCGATGAAGCCATCAGGACAACATCATCTGCAAACCGCAGAGACGAGATCCTGTGGTTCCCAAACCGGATCCCCTCCGGCCCCTGACTGCGCTTAGAAATTCTAACATACATGAACACAGACAGTGGCTCCCTCTTTTCTGCATCACTCGAGGAAAAACTAAAACTAAAACACAGCACTACCCAGATCGACTCCTCCACAGAGTGGCTGGGCGCTCCCTTAGAGATAGGGTGAGGAGCTCAGTCCCACGGGAGGAGCTCGGAGTAGAGTCGCTGCTTCTCCACGTTGAGAGGAGCCAGCTGAGGTGGCTCGGGCATCTGTTCCAGATGCCTTATGGATGCCTCCCTCGGGAGGTGTTCCAGGCATGTCCCACCGGAAGGAGACCCCGGGGAAGACCCAGGACACACTGGAGGGACTATGTCTCCCGGCTGGCCTGGGAACGCCTAGGGGTCCCCCCGGAGGAGGTGGAGGAAGTGTCTGGGGTGAAGGAGGTCTGGGGGTCCCTGCTTAGACTGTTGCCCCCGCTACCCGGCCCCGGATAAGCGGAAGAAAATGGATGGATGGATAACCAATAGTCATTTCTAATACTGAAATTTTTCTATGAATTTGGTTAAATTTCTCATCTGTAAAATTAATTATAAAGCATAATGCAAAAGAATTACTTTATTGCCTTATTTATATGCTTTTTGCACATTCACATCTTATACGTTGGCTTCTAAAAGTTATGATGATTACATACTTGATATTCTAATTTGGCATATTTTCAAAGCAGTATTTTCATTTATCCCTTGTTTGTCCCATACCTTTAAATGGTTAAAGGTGCACTGTGTAATTTTTCAGTTGGGGGTCCATTACCTTCTATGGATATGTCATCGCTCTGCCTGGAATGTTCCATAGTATGACATTAAAGCTCTGTCATACATTTGCTCAGTTACAGGTGGTTTTATAGCTTAAATATATCTAAAATAAAGAAAGAAAGAAAGAAAGAAAAGAAAAGAAAAGACGGAGTTCCTGTACCACTAAGTTCCTCACAAAGGTAGAAAACAAGTCAATCCTCTCCTATAGTGTTACACGCTGGCACTTCATCTGTCACTGGAGCCTCCTCTTCAGATCTCGGCCAAAAGCTCATGTCTTCTTCTCAGTCTTGGTTCCAAGCTGGCATTATCCAGACTGAGCTGAACCGGAGGGTGGAGGTTGTTTATTTGTGTGTAATTTACCTTTATTAATTACCCCATCAGCTTTAATCACCCCTGGCAGATATTGACTGACACTAATAGTGAAACAGTCTCATCCCAGGCTTACATAATGGCCATAAGTGAATGTTGACTGCACTGGAAGACAGGCATCTGTGCTCAGACATCTGATTAGTTTATTTTCTTGAGTGGTGAAGGGAACCTGCTTGAAGGGCCCATAGTACGCTATTTTCTGGTCTGTGTTATGATGTTGTTTTGTCATCAAACTCTTGCTGGTCTCCATGGGGACAGATAAGTGTAATACCATTCTATGAAACAGTCAAGGCAAAGTATTAGCATAATACTTTGCAAACAGGTGAGACAAACAGGTGGCAGTGAAGTTACATAGTGCAGCTTTAACCCTAGAACACTTTCACTATAAAAAGTAACACTTTTCTACAAGTAATAACACTATCACTTTTGCCAGGTAATTTTTACCCAATATATTATACCCAACAAAAAGTACAACACATGATAAATTAGAGTGGTTTTCTTTTATTTTCAACTGTGGTAGGCCTATGTGTAACAAAATGGAAAACAAAAACATAGGAAAAACATGCTCCAAAATTACTGGGAAAAAAAAAAAGGAATTTGAGAACAAAAAATTCCTTTAAAAAAAAAACATGATACTGGAAACTTGGTCTTTGGTCCACCTATTCCTGGGACAGGTGAGACTTCCTGGTGAAGCACAGACTCCTCGACACATGAACAGTTGCAGGAGAGAGGAACAAAAAATAGTATTTTTTCAGTGGCTAAAAATGACCAGTTGACTAAAATATTGTTTTCACCATAAGAATTCCCTTTGAAATCACCATTTTGTGATATTTATTCATAACCACTGCACTAAATAAGGATAGATACACATTCCAGGACCACTTATTGTGGGGAACCCTTCTCACCTGTTACATGGGGAATACGAACTGCTTCCATCAGGCAGACGCTATCGAGCACATAACTTTAAGAGTAACAGATATAAACTTTCATTTGTGCCCACTTATGTTGCACTCTTGAACAAATCTGCACAACAAAAGTGCACTTAAGTCACTTTATATTATATGTTGCAATAATTGTTTGTGCAATAGGGCTCGTGCAATAATTACCTGTGCAATAGGAATTGTGCAATAATTGTTCTGTGAAATAGGGTTTGTGCATTATCCATTGTGGTCTAGGGCTGGTGCAATATTTTGGCACTTTACATGTATCCTGTGATGAGTTCTGACTGTTATCTGTCTGTACTGTATGTGTGTGTATAACTGTTTTTAAGCTGCGGGCAGTGAGCCCAAGACAAATTTCCCCTCGGGGACAATAAAGTTTATCTTATCTTATCTTATCTTATCTTACTTACCTATTCCTTAAATCCTCTTACATTAAATTCATTACATTCTTACATTCCTCTTTCACTATTGCCGGGTGAAAATCACCTGAAAGCCTGTAGGAAAAAGTGGGCTTTGGGGTAGAGAAACATCTACACCTTCAAAGATGTCAAAAACAATGGTGAAGCTCCCCAGGGACCCATGACACTCAGAAAAATGCAACATACTGAAAATCATGTAAATAGTTTTGCTCAGGTGAAAATCACCTGGTGATAGTGATCTAGGGTTAATATCATGTTTAGAAATAACTAAATATATACATTTATTGGTAAAAGAAGCTGTTAATTTGAAAACTACCACTTCATGACATCACAAGGTGGAACAGAGCATTTTGAGCTTTGGAGACATAGACAGACTAATAATAAAGGGTTACTCAGACACAACTCCAGGTATGTTTTTGATGCGGTAATTGCATTATAACATGGCTAAAAGCTCAAAGAGGAAATTTTGTGTCATACATGACCTTTAAGGGAATCATGCAGTATGTATTTGGTCAGTATACTAACTTTTGTGCATGAACGGACAGATACTTATGTAATTATGAGAGTACTGGGCACAAGATGGATGAGGCTGTCTGCACTGTCCCACTCCACTGTGTACGACTTGGAGCCACAGTTTGTCAAAGTGCTGATGATTCAGGAAAAAAAAGTGTTTTACCATAAACATTAAAGTGTATTTATCATTTTGGAACAATTATGATTTGAAATGTAATATTTCTATTTTCTCATTTTCTGCAGTGTTTACCCATGCAAAAAATATGCAGTTAATTATCTCTATAATGCTGTGCTAATATTGTTTTTTTCATTGATAAAAAGAGACTGGATTAATGATTGCTTAGCTGTGGCATTTTCTGTGTCACTTCACTGCTGTAAAAGGTCAGTCCTGCTACAATGTGGTGCCACTGGACTGTGGAAGAACCAAGGTTTAGATCTGAGGAAGAACGCCTCCTGCTCACTGGTGTTTACACTTCACAGATGCATTTTTATCGATCTGTTGTGCCTTTTCTGGGCATTACAAAAACATGTAGAATAGAAAGAAGAATATCTTTTGCATTGATGGAAAGTACAAGTAGTAAAGTACTGTACTGAAGTATACATTTTAGGTATCTGTACGCTGCTTAAGTAAGATTTTGAAGTGGATAATTTTTACTTTTACGTCACTACATTTGTGAACATGACTGAAAAGTAAAAGTATTTTTATGATTGTTGCTGAAATGGGTGAGGGGTTTGGGGATGAGTAAACCAAAATATACAAAATAAAACAGATAGGAAATTAAAATCAATACATTTGAAGCTTTATTAGGTGTAAAAACCTGTGAAATACCTTTACATTTTACTCTTTAAGTATATTTTTAAATGGGTAATGGGTTAAATTTGTACATTTCTTTCTTTCTTTCTTTCTTTTTCCTCTAGTGCCTGTATTTTTACTTAAGTAACAAAATTGAGCAATTCTTCCACCAGTGATCATATGTACAGCTCTGGGAAAAAAATAAGAGACCACTGCATTTTTTTCTGAAATCAGCATCTCTACATGTATTACAGCCATTCCATTCCAGCGTCTATTGAATTCCAACACAAACACAAAGCTGAGCTACTTCAGTTCTTGCACCAGGAGTGGAATAAAGTCACCCAAGAACAATGTGAAAGACTTGTGGAGAGCATGCCAAGACGCATGAAAGCTGTGAATAAAAATAAGGGTTATTGCACCAAATATTGATTTCTGAACTCTTCTTAAGTGTAAACATTAGTATTATGTTGTTTTAAAAATGAATTTGATCTTGTTTCTTTGCATTGTTTGAGGTCTGAAAACATGTATCTTTTTTGTTATTTTGACCATTTGTCATTTTCTGCAAATAAATGCTCTAAAAGATAATATTTTTATTTGGAATTTGGGGGAAATGTTGTCAGTAGTTTATAAACTCAAACAAAAAATGTTTCTTTTGCCCAAACACATACCTATAAGTAGTAAAATCAGAAAAACTGATCATTTTGCAGTGGTCTCTTATTTTTTTCCAGAACTGTAGAAGTATGTTATTGTTTCCACTGCAGTTGTTAAAGCAGGGCTGTTGTCTTTTGTTCTGGTCATCTAAAGAAGAAGTTTCTTAGTTCTTTGGTGTGTGAAATGACTTAAGTCCTCTTGTTATTGTACAAACTATTGCACAACTGTCTCAACCTCTGTGTTCCAGGTTTACCTATGAGATTGCCCCTGTGTTTGTCCTCATGGAGCAGCTCACTCTGAGGAAGATGAGGGAGATCGTAGGCTGGAGAGACGGAGAGGGCGATGGAATATTCTCTCCAGGTAAGATTACTTGAGCAACAATTAAAAATATATAATTAAAGTGGCCATATTATGCCTTTTTTGATCTGTGTTATAATATTGTTTCCTCATCACAAACATAACGAGTTGTGTTTTGTTTCATTCACAAATTTAACACACAAACTCTGTATATTTAAAGGTTGTTTTTCTCTGAAATGGAAAATAATCTGTGATGTCATATAGTAATACAGGAAGTGCTCCATTGTGTTTTTAAACTCCACACATGTTCACCTGAATCATTTGGATAATTTCAGCCCTGGAATTGTCCATTTCTACTGAACAAAAGGTAAAAGAAGGTGTTAACTTGAAAACAACCACTTCATGACATCACAAGGTGGAACAGAGGTTTTTGAACCTTGGAGACATACACAGGCTAATAATGCAGGGTTACTCAAACGTGTGAATGAAACAAAACACAACTCCAGGTATGTTTTTGAGGAGGGATCAACATCCTTACAAGGCTTTAAAGCTAAAGCTAATATAGGACTTTTAATTTAAAATGATAAAAAAAAATATATGTATTTTATCTAGGTGGTGCCATCTCCAATATGTACAGTGTGATGGTGGCCAGATACAAGTACTTTCCAGAAGTGAAAACCAAAGGGATGTCAGCTGCCCCCAGACTGGTCCTCTTCACCTCAGAGCATGTCAGTCAATTTTTAACTGATTCATTATTGTTATTTATTATTGTATTTTTTTATTATAAGTGAAGTGTGTAGAATCCCTCAGTCGTCCAGGTAGAATCCATGGCAAAAAGAGAAATTCAATTTGTCACCTGGACAAAAGTTTATTATATAAGTGATGTTCAGCTTTAACTGTAACATCTTTGTTTTTGCAGAGCCACTACTCCATCAAGAAAGCCAGTGCTGCTTTGGGTTTTGGAACAGAGAATGTAATACTTTTAAGCACAGATGAGAGGTTATTTATTTTTTATATATATATATATTTATTTATAGGCTACAAGGATATAAGACAAAAAGTGTCTCTACTGTTGTAATTGGTTTTTTTTCAGGGGAAGAGTCATCCCAGCTGATTTGGAGGCTAAAGTAATAGCAACCAAACAGAAGGTAAATGGTAATTGTAATAGCTGAGCGCTGCACATGATGGCTTGGGTACTTCAACAACATAATTTCTTACCCCCTTTCACAATTACTTGATATGAAAGAGTCCTTTAAAGGGTCTATATTACACTATTGTCCAATCTATGTTATAATGTTGTTTCCTCATCAAAACACACGTGGAGTTGTGTTTTGTTTCATGTTTAACATGTTTAACACACAAACCCTAAATATTTAGTCTGAGCTCTTCTCTCAAACAGAAAACAATCTGTTCCACATTGTGAACTGTGTCATGTGGTAATACAGGAAGTGCTCCACTGTGTTTTTAAACCCATACACCTTCATTAGAATCAGCTGGATGAAGTTAGCCCAGGAATTGCCAATCTCTATTGAACTAAAGGTAAAATGTAGCTGTTACTGTACTTTTCGGACTATAAGCCGTTACTTTTTTCCTCACACTTCAGACCCTGCGGCTTATAGTCAGGTGTGGCTTATGTATGGATTAATTCTTTATCAAGACAGCGAATGTAGCGCGTAACCCGAGCTCCACTTCTGGTAGGTGAAAACACCTACGGTAAATAAGTTGAGGAGAGTTCATGAATTAATGAAGCCTTGTTTTAGCCACTTAAAATCTCCTACAGGTATCAACAGTTCCGTGAGACTGAGTTCAGGGGGTTTATCCTTAAGGTTAAACTTGAAACTTTATTTTAAGGCTTCCAGAGGTTGCAGGCTGGCCATTTTACAGTTGTTTTACTGCCGTGTTTCTGCCATGTTACTGCTATAGGCGCCGTTCGAAAAAAGCACGTACCGGTATTTACGTTAATTAAAAAAAAAAAAAAATCCTTTTGTGTACCATCTTTCTGTGTAAATATCTCAAGTTACAATATGGACACCTGCGGCTTATAGTCATGTGCGGTTTATAGTACAAAAAGTACGTAACTTGGAGACAGGTATTTTGAGGAGGTAACAAGAGTCAAGAGTCCATTTTGCATAATATGGGACCTTTAAACCTATAATGTGGCCAAAATAGATCATCATAATAATAATTAAATGAACTGAAATGAACTCAATGAACATTCTATATGTGAGTATAAACAGAACATCTGTAACTGGAGGGTATTCAGTTGTTTGTGTAGCACTTGTCTTCACATGTCTACATTCTTCATTAATTCAGGTATTTTTCCTGTCTTACATAGTGGAAGGAGTTTTTATTATAACCTTAGAGAAAAGGTCAAAAACGTGTGCACTTAATAATCTTCAGGAGGGAACATGTTGCTGCCAATGATAAATTATGTAAATATATGGGAAAATAGATCTTAACACATTGCATTTTTCTTTCAGGGCTATGTTCCCTTGTATGTGAATGCCACAGCTGGTACTACTGTCTACGGAGCTTTTGACCCCATTAATGAAATTGCTGACATTTGTGAAAAGTACAACATCTGGCTTCATGTGGACGTAAGGGCCTTTTTAAAAGTCTGGCCACAAAACACAGACAATAACATGAGAGAAAAGTGGATTTTTTATTTGAGCTGTTATACCGGCTACTGTCCTGATGGAAGAACATGCTGTCTGTGCAGGGAGCATGGGGAGGCAGTCTGCTGATGTCTAGGAAACACAGGCACAAGCTCAATGGAGTAGAAAGGTACTAAACCACACACAGATTACACACAAACTGGTACACTAGCAACTGGAATTTGTCAATGGAGACTTCCTTGCCTGAGATCCCAGTACACACTCATTCATTCATTATTTACGAAGATGTGAGTCTGGTCACCGGTGAATCACCTTGTTTTTCGATGGGTGTGATTGACAGGTGGATTAGCCAATCGGGGACATGCATGGTTTGTCTGTATCATGGCTGCTTATGAGGAAAAAAGAAAGGAAAAAAAACTGAGAGGGGGACTGAAAAACATTGCGTATTTCTGCAGAATCATTGAGTGAACCACTATTATAAGAAATTGGATTTATGATTGGTAAATGTTATGTGCCCAGTGAGATTCTTCATTGCATAAGTCACAAAAAAACAACAAAAACTAATCATGTTCTGACTTGTGACACGACAGAGGGAGTGGTGACCAAACTGATCCTTCTGTATAAAAAATACAGAGAGATATCATTCTGGATTTGACATGCAATATATTTCCTGTGGCAAACTAATTGAATAACCAAGAAAGTTTGGGGTTAGATTCACAAAGCTGATAACACTGGTCTACAAGCAAAATGCTTCTGGAACAAAAGTAGTGAAATCTTGGTTTAGGTCACCAAAGGGTGACGGCACGGTGGCTGAGTGGCTAGCACTCATGCTTCACAGCAAGAAGGTTCTGGGTTCGATCCTGGGCCTTTCTGTGTGGAGTTTGCATGTTCTCCCCGTGTCTGGGTGGCTTGTGTCCGGGCACTCCGGTTTCCCCCATCAACCCAAAACATGCACCATAGGTACCTCCAGCTTAGGTCCTGACCAAACTGAAGCGAGAAGATCATGGAGATGGTCCACGGGCGCAGGAATGTGCTGCCCACTGCTCCTAATATATATATAGGATGGGTTAAATGCAGAGAAGAATTTCTCCAGTGTGAGATCAATAAAGTCACTTCTTCTTCTTCTAATAAAGAAAAAGTAAGTCAGAAGTGCTGGTTGGCTATAGTTTCCAAGATATAGTATTGGGTCAAAATAGTAAGTTTATGCAAAATGAGGCAAAACCAGTCGTTTATCAGAAGGTACAATGTGTCTACAAGCAACCAGTTCTATCTGAAAGCCTGTCTGCACATTCCAATACATTGATTTTAATATGTCTAGAGTTTTAACATCAAATATTTTTGGATTTCACATAAGAGAGATGCCTCAAAATTGTGTGCACCTGATGTCTTAAGATATTTCTTGTTTATTTCTTGATGGATAAAGAAGCGCAAGTTAAATATTCTCAAAATATAAATATTATTTTTAAGCAAAAATGCCTGAATCTATTGTATAAACAGATGCGATTTTGATGTAACAAAAACAATATCATTAAATATCTTGAATACATTAGCTAACCAGCACAGTTATCAATTGATTTTCAGTTCATCTTATCAATATAAATGAGATTTAGCCACTTTTATCTCAGAAGCAGATCGAGTCCAAAAATTTGTAGACCAGTGTAACAGGAGAGTATTGTGTTAAAGGAGCACTGTGGAACATTTCTAATGGAGAGTCCGCCACCTGCTTATCTCCATGGCAACATTATTGCTTTATCTAGAATGTTCCACGGTATAGATTAAACTATCGAAATGGAGACAAGCAGGTTACAGCACTACGCTACATTACAATTCAGATCTGTGGAGAGTCGCCCCTATTCACAGAAGAATTGATGGTATTTTTGAGCAATAGAAACATGTGTAATGATTAAATAAAAAGCGGATATGTTTAATGTCACACTATGGAACATTCCATTCAAAGCAATAACATCTCCATGAAGACAACTAGATTGTGAACCCTCCACCAGAAATGTTGTGCAATGCATCTTTAAAGTAGTTTTTTATATGATTAGTGAGCATAATAAAATAATAAAATAATAAAACATTATTTTTCCATATGTAATTTTCACACATATTTGGTATAGCTTGTATAAAATAAAGAAAAATGATCTTTTGACATCCAATGCAGGTTACATGGCATGTACCTTTACACTTCTGAAGCAAAAGCAGTCTCCTTATCGTGTGATTTTTATGAGTAGGGAAATGAACACACATTCATTCTCAAGAAAGAGTGCAGGATCCAAAAGAGTTGAAATGTGCAGAAAAGTAGAGCCGCACTGGTCCACTCAAATGAAGCTGTTTATTCTTCTCACCGCTGTGGCATTTCGGGTACACCCCTTTGGACTGAATATGACACAGAAATGTAATCAGAACATAATGAAAAGCAGAAAAGTGAGAACATTAAGCATGTTCTTGTTTGTGTTGTGTGTGTGCAGGGCTAACTCAGTCACCTGGAACCCTCACAAGATGATGGGAGTGCCACTGCAGTGCTCTGCTATTCTCGTCCGAGAGAGGGTGAGGCTCCTCTCCTCCACCACACACTTCAACACTGTACCAGTGACACCATCTTCTTCTGCTCTAACCTCCCTTTGTCTCCTCTCTTACTCTCTCTCCCCTGTGTTACGCTTCCTCTTCTCTGTTATTCTTTCTCTTCTCTGTTACTCTTCCTCTGCTCTGTTACTCTATCTCTCCTCTGTTACTCTATCTCTCGTTTGTTACTCGGTCTCTCCTGTCACTCTTTCTCTCCTCTGTCACTCTTTCTCTCCTCTGTCACTTTTTCTTTTCTCTGTTACTCTTTCTCTCTGTCACTCTTTCTCTCGTCTGTCACTCTTTCTCTCCTGTTTCTCTTTCTCTCGTTTGTCACTCTGTTTGTCACTCTGTTTGTCACTCTTTCTCTCCTCTGTCACTCTTTCTCTTTTCTGTTACTCTTTCTGTCTGTTACTCTGTCTCTTGTTTGTCACTCTCTCGTTTGTTTACTCTTTCTCTCTGTTACTTTGTCTCTTGTTTGTCACTCTTTCTCTCGTTTGTCACTCTTTCTCTTCTCTGTTACTCTTTCTCTCTGTCACTCTTTCTCTCGTTTGTCACTCTGTCTTTCCTCTGTCACTCTTTCTCTCTTCTGTTTCTCTGTCTCTTGTTTGTCACGCTGTTTGTCACTCTCTCTCCTCTTTCATGTTTTCTCTCGTCTGTTACTCTCTCTCCACTGTTAATCTTTCTCTCGTTTGTTTCTCTTTCTCTCGTTTGTTACTCTGCCTCTCCTCTGTAACTCTTTCTCTCGTTTGTCACTCTTTCTCTCATGTCACTCTATCTCTCCTCTGTTACTCTTTCTCTCTGTTACTCTGTCTCTCGTTTGTCACTCTTTCTCTCTGTCACTCTTTCTCTCGTCTGTCACTCTTTCTCTCCTCTGTTTCTCTTTCTCTCGTTTGTCACTCTGTTTGTCACTCTTTCTCTCCTCTGTCACTCTTTCTCTTTTCTGTTACTCTTTCTGTCTGTTACTCTGTCTCTTGTTTGTCACTCTTTCTCTCGTTTGTTTACTCTTTCTCTCTGTTACTCTGTCTCTTGTTTGTCACTCTTTCTCTCGTTTGTTTACTCTTTCTCTCTGTTACTCTGTCTCTTGTTTGTCACTCTTTCTCTCGTTTGTTTACTCTTTCTCTCTGTTACTTTGTCTCTTGTTTGTCACTCTTTCTCTCGTTTGTCACTCTTTCTCTCCTCTGTTACTCTTTCTCTCTGTAACTCTTTCTCTCGTTTGTCACTCTGTCTTTCCTCTGTCACTCTTTCTCTCCTCTGTTTCTCTTTCTCTTGTTTGTCACTCTGTTTGTCACTCTTTCTCTCCTCTGTCACTCTTTCTCTTTTCTGTTACTCTTTCTGTCTGTTACTCTGTCTCTTGTTTGTCACTCTTTCTCTCGTTGTTTACTCTTTCTCTCTGTTACTTTGTCTCTTGTTTGTCACTCTTTTTTCTCGTTTGTCACTCTTTCTCTTCTCTGTTACTCTTTCTCTGTCACTCTTTCTCTCGTTTGTCACTCTGTCTTTCCTCTGTCACTCTTTCTCTCCTCTGTTTCTCTTTCTCTTGTTTGTCACTCTTTCTCTCGTTTGTCACTCTTTCTCTCCTCTGTTACTCTTTCTCTCTGTAACTCTTTCTCTCGTTTGTCACTCTGTCTTTCCTCTGTCACTCTTTCTCTCCTCTGTTTCTCTTTCTCTTGTTTGTCACGCTGTTTGTCACTCTCTCTCCTCTTTCATGTTTTCTCTCGTCTGTTACTCTCTCTCGTTTGTTACTCTGCCTCTCCTCTGTCACTCTTTCTCTCGTTTGTCACTCTTTCTCTCATGTCACTCTATCTCTCCTCTGTTACTCTTTCTCTCTGTTACTCTGTCTCTCGTTTGTTTCTCTTTCTCTCATTTGTTACTCTGCCTCTCCTCTGTCACTCTTTCTCTCGTTTGTCACTCTTTCTCTCATGTCACTCTATCTCTCCTCTGTTACTCTTTCTCTCTGTTACTCTGTCTCTCGTTTGTCACTCTTTCTCTCCTCTGTTACTCTTTCTCTCGTTTGTCACTGTTTGTCACTCTTTCTCTTGTTTGTCACTCTGTTTATCACTCTTTCTCTCCTCTTTCACTCTTTCTTTCCTGTTTTTCTTTCTCTCGTTTGTCACTCTTTCTCTCCTCTTTCACTCTTTCTCTCGTTTGTCACTCTTTCTCTCTGTTACTCTTTCTCTCTGTAACTCTTTCTCTCGTTTGTTTCTCTTTCTCGTTTGTCACTCTTTCTCTCCTCTGTCTCTCTTTCTCTCGTTTGTCACTCTGTTTGTCACTCTTTCTCTCCTCTGTCTCTCTTTCTCTCGTTTGTCACTCTGTTTGTCACTCTTTCTCTCGTCTGTCACTCTGTGTGATGCAGGGCCTTCTGGAGGGCTGTAACTCCATGTGTGCGGGTTATCTGTTCCAACCAGACAAACAGTACGACGTCACGTATGACACGGGGGACAAAGCCATCCAGTGCGGTCGCCACGTCGACATCTTCAAGTTCTGGCTCATGTGGAAGGCAAAGGTGCGCCGCCTCATAGTCTTCTCATAGTCGTCTATCATCTCCAAATTTGCTCGTATAAAGGCTCGCTTCATTTGACTGGAGCGAACGCTGTGGGTGACGTCACACTCCCTCAGGCCACTTCTTTATACACTTTATGTTTCTATTATTAAAGGCACTGACCCTGATTTTTACTGCCTTAAAACATGAAAAACAGAACGAGTTTGTTTTAAATGGTTTACAGTGGTTCAAATTGATGCTTTCTGAGCGTTATAATTATTCACTGCAATACATTTTTAGACTTAGACTTAGACAAACTTTATTGATCCACAAGGGAAATTGTTTTGGGTACGGTAGCTCACTCATCAAATATAATATATAACAGAGGTAAAAAAAGGAAAAAAAAAAAAAAAAAACATGGAAATGGAAAAAACTAGATGGAATAGCAACCAAATAGCAATAGACCAGTGTCAGATGAGACATAATGATATATATAAAAATAATTATAATAAATATATATGTACAAATCAGAATAGAAAAGTAGTAGTCAGATATAAAAATACAATATCAAATAAGATGTACAGGTCTCACGCATTGAGAGTGTGACACACGCAATTCGACGTGGTCATACGCTCACACATGGCATTTCTCACGCTGATTTTTTTTTTGTGCCCAGAAAATCGGTCCTTTTGCTTTTGTCAAAAATAATTTTCCGTATGACAGAAAAAGTCAACGATGCAAAACATAACCAATGCCATCACCAGATTCATAGCCAAAGAGATGTTGCCGATGCAGTCAGACCTGCCAACATGTACGCATTTTGCGTAGCGGGCACGCAATTTTGACCTCCTTGTTCGCTTGTATGGCTTTGTTGTTCTAAATCACGCATATGGATCTCACATTTCGTCCGTTTCACTCAAGTTTTCATTGACTTTCACTGACTGCGGCTGAGACACAGATCCACAGATCTGCATGTAAACAGAGAACTTTCAGCCAATCAGAGCGCGTCATTTCCTCCCCACTCCCCCGCCCTGCCTCCCTCCACGCCACAGTTCAGATTCAGGGATGTGAGACAGCGCCAGCTCCCCTCCTCACCCACTGAGCCCGAAAAGTAAGATTGATACGTAGAGTTAGCCCAACACGTGCAATGGTCACCGCCACGTTTCCCCATATTCTGCAATGATGCAGACAAAACGGTTTGGTAGAGTTTTATCTCATCGACTTTCAAAGTAGAGTTTTATCTCATCGTAGCCAACAACTAGCCTGCTAACAATGCACTTCACCCCTAGACTGTATATAAAAATAGATATAGCTAGCCTGCTACCGCCACTGTGTTCCAAATACACTGCAAAACAGTTTGGCCAAAATTCAAGATATAAACACTTAAATCTATCAGAAAATGACTTAAAAGTAGTGAAATGATCAGTCCATGCAGCAAGATCATTTTACTTGACAAGTTATCTTAACATAAACTACCTCTAAACTAGAATTAGACTGTCTCAGAACTAGTAAATTGATAATAAATCTGAAAACAAGATGAATAACCTGATATAAGTTTTAAAATCATGGCCAGATCAGAGAAATTTGCAGTGTAGGAAGTGAACATGGGCGCGCTTCTGGCTCCATCAACAGGTTCCAATTGACATTACATTGAAAAAGTCTTTGTAACTGCTGCTGTGGCCTCATCATTTTGGCCTTAAAACAGGGCTCTCAAGTTTTGAAGTTCGGTCGGAGTGAGATTTCAAAATGAACAGAATAAAAGAAATATCTGTCCTGCTTAACTTAATGCTGTATAAATTAATATAAACAGGGATGAAAGTGACCAGTAATGGAAAAAGCTGAGAGTCACTGAAAAGCTAGGGGGGTCCGGGGGCATGCCCCAATTTTTGAACTGTAGATGCTCAGAGATGCAATCTGGGGTCATTTCAGCCACTTAGCACTAACTTCTCACAAAATGTGACTTGCACTGGGTGGAATCAGCTCGGGATGCATAGTCTGCACAGTAGCTGCTGAGAGCCAGACTCAAGCACATTTCTAAATGATCATCAGTCATGGTGGAACAGTAGCCTACTTAATGATCTTCATGTGGGAAAAGGCTGACTCACATTAATAAGTTTTCATAAATCTATCTCAATTTTATCTGATAAATGTTAATTTTAATCTTAAAATAAGCTAAGCAAACTGCACTGCACTTAAACACTCTGTGCCCCGTTTTTGGACCCTCACCCACAGTTTGAGAACCCCCCCCCCTTTTTTTTTTTTTTTACCTATTTTTTCTTACTGGTTTTGCAGTGGTATTTACCAGCCTCTGTACATTTACCAAATGCACTGTCACTCTTCCCTGCGTATAGCGTACACAGGCTCCTCCTGTGTGAAAAGGAGGACGTGAAGCGAAGGTACACGCTGTAGCGAACATGCTGCGCGCGCGCCGCGGCTCCAGTCGAGCGCGCAGGCTGCAGTGCGAAGCCCCGCGCGGTCCCGCACACCGGTAAAAGTTTATTGCTAACGGCAGCGGCTGTAATGAAATATGATTACACTCATCTCGAGACCAAGACCGGTGTCGTAGTATTTGACACCAGTCGACTGGTAGATCAACGTATTGGGCCCCTTTTTTAGACACTATTTAGACAGAGCAGGAGGGGTGGGGTGGTGCGAGTGAGGGTTTTTTTTACGCTGAAAACGGCGCGGTGCATAACTAACTCTTCTGAGCCACACAGACCGATTTTCTGGGCACAGAAGCGCTGGGCGCTGCGTTTGAATTGCGTAACTAAATTTCAGCGTGAGAATTTAGTTACGCAACTAAATGTGTGGCGTGTGAGCGTGTGAACATGTTGAATTGCGTGTGTCACACTCTCAAAGCATGAGACTTGAGAGCCCTGCTTAAAATGTATCATGGATTTTAATGTCAAGCACTTCGGTCACCTTGAGTGTTGTAAAGGGCTCTATAAAGTGTATAAAGTTTGATTGATTGATTGACTGATTGATATAAAAATCTTTATACAGTCTGACTTAACCACTGAAAGTGAAATGAAGGTGTGAGTCAAAGAGTGGTGGAAAGAATGAATCTTTCTAAAAGAGGAAAACAGAACACATAATGGTACAGTGATTGTTCAGCACGGATTGAGGTAATTTTAGACTGGACTTTTAGAGAAGGTCAAATAATAGAAGTGAGAGCATCAGCTGTGACAGTTCTAACAGTGGATACAGTACAGGATGAAGAACACATGCAGCTGTCTATTTTGACTTCAAGAGTTTATACAATATAAATGTACTGGGGCAAGACAAGTACAAGGCCTTTAAATCAATGAACACAGTGTAAAATAACACTGGTCTACAAATTTTTGGACTAGATCTGCTTATAAAGAGATAAAAGTGGTTAACTCTCATTTATTTTGATAAGATGAACTGAAAATCAATTGATAACTGCCGGTTAGCTAATGTATTCAAGATATTTAATGATATTGTTTTTACATCAAAATCACATATGTTTATACAATAGATTTAAGCATTTAATCATATTTATATTTTGAAAATATTTAACTTGCACTTTATCTGTCAAGAAATAAACAAGAAATATCTTAAGACATCAGGTGCACACAATTTTGATGCATCTCTCTTATGTGAAATCCAAAAATATTTGATGTTAAAACTCTAGACATATTAAAATGAATGTATTGGAATGTGCAGACAGGCTTTCAGATAGAACTGGCGGCACGGTGGCTGAGTGGGTAGCGCTCATGCTTCACACCAAGAAGGTTCCGGGCTCGATCCCCGGGTCGCCCAGACCTTTCTGTGTGTGTTCTGTGTGGAGTTTGCATGCATGGTCTGGGTTCGATCCCCGCGTCGCCTGGGCCTTTCTGTGTGGAGTTTGCATGTTCTCCCCGTGTCTGTGTGGGTTTCCTCCGGGGACTCTGGTTTCCCCCACCAACCCAAAACATGCACCATAGGTAAATCTTCCTTGGTCCTGACCAAGCCGAAGCAAGAAGATCATGGAGATGGTCCCCGGGCGCAGTAATGTGCTGCCCACTGCTCCTAATAACAGGATGGGTTAAATGCAGAAATGGAATTTCCCCACTGTGGGACTAATAAAGGCATTGCTTTCTTTCTTTGTAGACACACTGTACCTTCTGCTAAACTACAGTTTTTCCCTTATTTTGCATAAATTTCCTATTTTCACCCACTATATCTTGGAAACTATAGCCAATCAGCACTTCTGACTTACTTTTTCTTTATTAGTGACCTAAACCAAGAAAAATGTCACTACTTTTGTTCCGGAAGCATTTTGCTTGTAGACCAGTGTAATCCTACATGTGTGTCACTAAATACTATGTACTTTTTATTGAAAAAAGCTTAATTAATCATAAAACTGTGCTATTTGTTTGTGTCATATAGGGAACAGTAGGATTTGAGCAGCATATCGACAAGTGCCTCGATCTGTCTGCGTACCTCTTCAATAAAATCAAAAACAGAGAGGGCTACAAGATGGTGTATGAGGCAGAGGTAAGACCGTAATACAGGATCTAGCACAAAAGAGCCAGTGCCTTTTAAATCTGTTTACTATGCATTCGCCGGTAAGTACACCTTTGTAGGATTGATCGGATTATTTGCCTCGGTTGACACTCTGACAACGTAAACTGAAATTACATAAGAGCATTTTTATCTGCACTCATTACAAATGTTGTTCCAATTTCCTCTTATCAGCCCCAGCACACAAACGTCTGCTTCTGGTACTACCCTCCGAGCCTGCGCCGCTTACCTGAAGGAGAAGACAAGAGGGAGAGACTGCACAAGGTAACTTCAGAAACACTATTGTGAGCTTCTCTGTGGCATCTGAGTGGGACAAAATAATTATTGCACTTAGTTTAATAAAGTCAGCTTCTGTTTGCTAGAATTTAATTATATTGTCAAAGAATTCATAAAAGTACTCATCAAAATACCAACATACAGCTCTGGAAAAAAAATTAGAGACCACTGCTTTGAATTCCAACACAAACATAAAGCTGAGCTACTTCAGTTGCACTTGCACCAGGAGTGGAATAAAGTCACCCAAGAACAATGTGAAAGACTTGTGGAGAGCATGCCAAGACGCATGAAAGCTGTGATTAAAAATAAGAGTTATTGCACCAAATATTGATTTCTGAACTCTTCTTAAGTGTAAACATTAGTAGTTTTAAAATGAATTTGATCTTGTTTCTTTGCATTGTTTGAGGTCTGAAAACATGTATCTTTTTTGTTATTTTGACCATTTGTCATTTTCTGCAAATAAATGCTCTAAACTATAATATTTTTATTTGGAATTTGGGGGAAATGTTGTCAGTAGTTTAAAGACTCAAACAAAAATGTTCATTTTGCCCAAACACATACCTATAAGTAGTAAAATCATAATTTGCGGTAGTCTCTTATTTTTTTCCAGAGCTGTATATACATCAACATACATCATCATCAACATACATACAACAAAATACAATTTTCACGAGACAAGACAAGATTTTGACATAATTTGTTATAAATAAGCAGTGCAATCCATTTCACAATTCTGGCTTCACGATTTTTATTTATTTTACATAATACTTTATTGCTTTTTGAAACTACAGCTCCTCAAATTGCATAACTCAGCAGCGCTTAGCTCTTTTTTAGTCCTGAAGGTAAATTCAGGGGGGAAAAAATCTCAAAAGGTCATTTTTCTCATGTGTGCACAATCTTGTGGCAATTTTGTCTCGCGACATCTTGTGGTTTGAGATATTGTCCCATCCCTACAAGTAAATATTAAGTCGGGATGTCATAATATCAGATTTTAGTGTTACGATTATGGTCATCCTCATCAAAATCCAAAGTCATCCTAGTCCAAAGTTTAAAAAAAACACACAACAATAAAAAGGGAGAGGAAATGGATTAAAATGTTAGTTATTCACATCAATATCTTGACAACAATGAGATAAAAAAAATTCTGTCACCATTCCTCTAGTCTGTGATTACCTCTATAAAATAAAACAAAAATATAAACTTTCTGAATAATAAAGTTAATGTAGCATAAGATTCAGCTGAATGACGAATTTTAGTTTGAAAATTCTCACAGTTATTATTATAGTTTGATTGGCGCGTGCATGATTTGATTCCTGCATGAATAAATGTATCAAAATTAGCAAAAAATGTTAAAGTCCTACACACCCACCTCTAATTACGACAGTTCTGCCCTGCCTTGTTTTCTGTGCGTAACTGGATCCAGTAAACAGATCTGTGTGTGCTTAGATTAGACTTAGAGTTAGACTTAGACTTAGACAAACTTTATTGATCCACAAGGGAAATTGATTTGTTTGTATGTAGTTCATTATGCGCAGATAAGCAAATAATGTCGAAGTCCTACACGTGTACGAAAAAACCCTGGCGTGCCTCATTCTTGGCTCCTTGATCTTTTCCAAGCATTTTTCCAAATTTTATGGAAACTTTTTATCAACATATTAACCAGTGGTGGAAGAAGTAATCATTTTGTTACTTAAATAAACATGCAAAAAATACAAATTGACAGTGGTGAAAAAATATCTATTGTATGTGTTTAAAAATATACTTAAAGGCAAAGTAACGTTATTTTACAATCTGAGCCTTCTTTCGGTAATAAAACAAGTCGTTTGACTCATCCATATCACGTTCGTGTCATTTGGAGCTGTTTGAAGACAGTTATGTTGTAGCGTAACCATTAGCATTTGTTTTCGGGGCATTACTTTGCGGTCTCCAAATAACACAAACTTTAGCACTTTTCAAATCATAGAAGCCCGATGTCTTAATGTAAGAAATCGTTTGAAGCAAAAGTGGCCTGTAATCCAAGATTTATCCATAGTTTTCAGCTTTGCGTTTCATGTTTGGGGCCCAGGAGCAGTCCGCGCATGCGCACTGGCGTCCTCATCTACTCGAAACTATGGCTAAATCTCGGATTACAGGCCACTTTTGCTTCAAACGATTTCTTACATTAAGACATCGGGCTTCTATGATTTGAAAAGTGCTAAAGTTTGTGTTATTTGGACACCGCAAAGTAATGCCCCGAGCATATGATACAGCACCATGTTAAAAGATACGGGATCATTAGTAGAACAGAACGGCTCAACATAAGTTCTGCGATACTGCTCCAATTGACAGAAAAATGCTATGGGTGAGTAAAACTACTTGTTTTATTGCCGAAAGAAGGCTCAGATTGTAAAAAAACGTTAATTTGCCTTTAAAGAGTAAAAAATAAAAGTATTTCATGCATATTTTGAGGTCTTTCAAGGCATGAAATTAATTAATTTGTGCTGATTTTTTCTTTTTTTGTATATTTTTGTTTGCTCAATCTACAAATGAAATGTGTTTAAAAAAATATAAAAGAAAAATAAAAAAAAATAAACCTCTCAGCCTTTTCTGTAGGTCTCAAAAATATATATTAAAAAACTGAAACGCTAAATACTATCATAAATATTTTAGTCGTGTTAAAAATGAAAGTAGAAAGTACACATACCTGCTCTCAGATGTAGTGAAGTCAAAGTGAACAGAATCCACTTTTAAATGTACTTAAAGTGTTTTTTGGTGCCTCGTGTCTCCAGGTGGCCCCAAAGATCAAAGCTATGATGATGGAGTCTGGGAGCACCATGGTGGGCTACCAGCCTCAGGGAGACAAGGTCAACTTCTTTCGCATGGTCATCTCCAACCCAGCAGCCACCAGGTCAGACATCGACTTCCTCATTGACGAGATTGAACGCCTAGGACACGACCTGTAAAAGAAAAAAAGAAAAAAAAAGAAAACGCACCTACTGTATATCGTCTCTAATGTTATGGCCTTCATGTTTCTATGGTGACAATGACCAAGTGTAATGCACAACAGTCTGTTCTCATGTCTGTTTTTTTGTCTTTGCACACAAGAAAATTGTATTAAAAAGCACACAGGTATTCTTACCAAATACAGAAATGAAAATATATCGCATTGTGCTCATATTAGAGTGTTGTTATGTACATGTAACTGTGACATAGCTGAGCACTTGAATGAATACTAATGCAAATTACTGTTGTACTTGATAGTAGTAGAACCTCATGTACAGAGTGCAGTAGAGAAGTGAGTGCAGGATACATTCACTCGTGTTGTACCCAGGCTTCCTTTGATATCCCATAATGGAAGTACATACAGCTCTGGAAAAAAATAAGAGACCACTGCAAAATTATCAGTTTTTCTGATTTCACGACTTATAGGTATGTGTTTGGGCAAAAGGAACATTTTTGATTTGAGTCTATAAACTACTGACAACATTTCCCCCAAATTCTAAATAAAAATATTATTGTTTAGACTAGAGCATTTATTTGCAGAAAATTACAAATGGTTGAAATAACAAAAAAGATACATGTTTTCAGACCTCAAACAATGCAAAGAATTGAGATCATTTTAAAACAACATAATACTAGTGTTTACACTCAGAAATCAATATTTGGTGCATTAACCCTTATTTTTAATCACAGCTTTCATCAGTCAATCAATCAAGCAATCAAACATTATTTATAAAGTGCTTTTCATACAAAAAAAGCGCCTTACAGTGATTAAAAACAATCCCACATTTCCTTCTACCCAACCAACCCCACAGCTGCCTGACACCACACAACCAAACAACCCAAACAGTAACACACACACACACGCTAAAATACTAAGATACATGCTACTACTACTACTACTACTAGTACTACAACTACTACTACTGCCACTGATACTACCACCACCACCACCACCACTACAGCTATCCCTAAATTTAATACTATCACTGCATCGCAAGTATGACTGCTATATACTGCTATGTGCTAATACTGCTAACAAGTAGTATAATTTCTACCTTACCACCACTAATAATGATAATTACTACCACACTGTATACTGTAGAACTGTAGAACTGTATACTATTGATAGTAATGGTACAATATAGTACCTAAAATCGATCAATCAATCAAAACTTTATTTATAAAGCACTAATCATACAAAAGTGATTTCCAGTGAATAAAAACAATCCCACATTTCCTTCCACCCACCCAACCAGACCCCTCACAGCTGCCCGACACCACACAACCAAACAACCCAAACAGTAGCACACACACACACACACCTTTTTTTTTTTTCTTGGCATGCTCTCCACAAGTATTTCACGTTGTTCTTGGGTGACTTTATTCCACTCCTGGTGCAAGAACTGAAGTAGCTCAGCTTTGTGTTTGTGTTGGAATTCAACAGACGCTGGAATGGAATGGCTGTAATACATGTAGAGATGCTGATTTCAGAAAAAAATGCAGTGGTCTCTTATTTTTTTTCCAGAGCTGTATAGTAGCCTATATAGGATTGTCATTGCAACAAGAATTGTACTTGATCGCTGTGTTTTTAGAGATTTTTGTCTAGACAGTGTATAGTATTGTCACATTGCCTTTGTGCCAAATGTGTCCTAGTTTTCCAGTGAGAATCCTATATGTAAATAATACCATAATATTATATATATATGAAATAGATGAATACCATATTTACAGAGACTATAACGAATAGGATACTTCTGTTATTTTGTGTTGTATACTACTATAAAAATCACATCTTAAATTGTCTCGTGAGCCAAAGAAAATGTTCCATTGGTCCTACACTGATGTTTATACTGTATCATTAGAACGATAATGGACACCTTTTGTTTAACGTGTCTGTCCAATGTTATTGTAATTCACTACTGAATGTTGTTCCGTGGCAGAGAGAGGAGGGAGAGCTTTGTTTCCAATGAAAAGCACAACGCTAAACCCTGAACTGGGCGGCCATTCTCTACAGATGTATGATTGTCACTATTGTGGTGTGTGCAGTGTTTACGTTTAATTATGCAATGTCTTACACTCAGTAGAAAAACACTTTGATGAGAATTTAGAGCAAATAGGAAATATATATATGGTGTTAACTACTGATTAAACTTACATTCCTGAAAGAATGGGATCTAAAGCTCTTTCATATGAGATGTAGGCACTTTAATTTGCAGAATATTGCTGTTTAAATCAAAAATTGTAGGATTTCTCTATGCGTATGTGTGTGAAAGAGTATCTCGGTGAAGGTCTTAAGACTTTTCTGAGTTCATTTGTCACTGTCAGACGGCTCAGTGCATCAGACGCTTGGCCGAGAAGGGAATATTGTCTGTATGTACCCAAATATATGCAAATTTAATGTATATATTAAGACTAAATGTGATATAACAATAAATCAATCATGACCGATCACTGTCATATCCATCTCTAATTTGTACCTTTTCCGTGTTGTACCTTGCTCCTGTCTACCAACCCTTTGATTAATTGCGCCTTTGGGACTTTTTATTGGCCGATCATCTACAGCTGAGATTTCACAAGCCCCCAGTCCCCAAGCCAATTCCTTCACTCCTGTCATTACTCACACTTCCAAGATATTTATCATAAAACGCATTAGACTGTGCTCTCTTAACATTTTTTTTCCAGGGAGCCTATTTCGGTGCTTTGCCTGGCTGCTTTTTATTTCGACACAGTAGTGAAGGGGGCACAGCTCACCCTCCCTCGCTCTCTCCATCCCTCTCTCCCATCCTCCACCAGCCAGCCCCATGCTTTGTTTCATGGTTCATTGCAGCGATCATTACAAACCTGGTGTCACCGATAGTCAAAGTTACAGGAAGACAGAGTTTAAAAGCAAGGCCCACACCAGTAATGTTCCAGTCTCAAATTATAAGCTTCAAAGATAGTCCTTTTGTTTGCCCCACTAAGTACTGCGTTATATCAGGAGGGGTTAATGTGCCAAAACATAATGACATGGCTAATTTGGGAAGCAGGTGCTGGAGAGTCTGCCAGTGATGAAATGCAAATGGGGCTGCGCTTTGACTCTTATGGAGCGTCACAGTCTAGTAGGTCCCAATGTGTGGCCTGATAGCCTCCTAAAGTAAGTCATTGTGTTAGACTCCCACTGCCTGCAATCATTACCTCTATACATTACAGCCACAAAAATCAATACATCATTTATCAGCTTTCTGCTAATATAAAGATCACTAATAATAACAATAATTCCTTAGACTTGTAATGTGCTTTACAGTAGTCATTATTCATTCACACCAAACTCGGTGATGGTAAGATACTATCAAGCTACAGCACACACACACACACACACACACACACACATACACCAGTTTAATGTGAGGCAATGTGGATGAAGAGTCTTGCCTAAGGACACAATGACAGAACATGGTGTGAGCGGGAATCGATCCACCGACCACTGAAGGACCACTTCTCTGACCACTTCTCTGACCACTGAGCCACTGATGCCCCACAAACTAGGCCAAATTACCATTCAATTTCAAGTTCATTTCAGTTCACGTTTATTTATATAGCACATTTAAAACAACTTCAGCTCACCAAAGAGCTTTACATAAAAGTCACCAAACAACAGAAAAACAAACAGCTATACAAATAACACAACACATAGGAAAGCTACATTACTCAGTGCAAGAAGGAGCGATACCACAGATCCTTCATCCCCACCGCTATCAGACTGTATAACTCCACTATACTGTATAGTCTAAATGTGCAATTTTTCTACATTTTCTTATTTACTTATTTTATTATTATTACTTATCTTGTCTGTATGCAGTTTTTTGTTCTACTGTGAATTTCTCCGGCGTGAGATCAATCAAGTCTTATCTTATTTTACCTTATTAAAATTCTTCACTTGATGTGGTAATATGAAGCCACAGCTGCCCTTCTGAGAAGTGGCTGTCACCCTGCCCCTCTCTGACCTCCACCCATCACTCACTCCCATAACACAATCCTACTTAGGCAAAATGGTTCACGTGTCTTACCCAATAAGATGCTTTAGAAAGAACTGAAATTATACTACCAAACTGCGGGTAAAACAGTCACTTAAAGGTACAATACTTTTCGAGTGGAGGGTCCGTCACCTGCTATGGAGACGAGCAGGTGATCACCCTCGGGAATCACTGCCACATTAGCTCCCTGATAGATACTGACGTTCCATTGGGCATTTCAACTTCATAATGAAATGATGATGATGATGATATTGACTTCTTGATTCCTGCCAGCCCTCCCCCCACGTCTCCAAACGCTCACAGCAGAACACACACTATCAACTCATCTAGACACACTTGAGCATAATGTACAAGTAGAAAATCTGTGGTTTAGCTTTCCTACATAGCATTAAGCCCATGATAACAGAATCAATTGTACCACTTTAAAGGTTTGTAAAGCAATTATAATGGCTTACAATTATCTCAACAGCCTTCTTGTATTGACCACATGTCCAAAGCTTGACTAATCTCACCACAAAGTTACATTTAAGCAGAAGATTAAATAGGCTAATGACTGGGACTAGAGAATGTGCATGGCCAGACTGTGTAAACCTCTAATGTGGAGCTTGTTAAAGTTGAAAGGGGGACAGTAAATGTGTCAACAGGGTATTTTCTAAAAGGAATTAGCTTAGCATGAACCCGGCAGCAATTACACAGTGGCAAATCAAGTGTGTGTGTGACGATTGCTATCATGGATGCTAAATGAACACAACAGCCTAAAGCACATTACAGCTAATTGAAGTGGAAACAATGGACTCTTCCTTGTTTAAGTCTGTTGTTTTCCCTTTTTTGACTGGTTCAATCAGAAAAGCATGGATTCATGAACTTGTAAACAACAGCTCTGAGTTGGAAAGTGTAGATTTAATCAGCCATTCAGGCTATTGCAGGATGTCTGTGTACTCTGACTCATAAGATAAGATAAGATAAGATAAGATAAGATAAGATAAGATAAGATAAGATAAGACTTTATTGATCTCACACAGGACAAATTAATTTGCCACATTAGCTCCAGGCAGTTTAGTGCAAAAGAAAGTTTGAACAAATAGTGCATATAGACAAGATAAGTAGTAATAATAATAATAATAATAATAATAATAAGTAAATAAGAAAATGTAAGGAAAAAATGCATGTTTGGACTATATAGTGGGACTCATGTGGGAAATGATTTTGGAAGCTTACAAATATTTGCTTTTTGCTGTCATAATGTTCAAATTATCAAACTAAACAAAGTTACAAAAAATAAAAATGCTAATATGATTGAAAAAAAAAACTGTATTGGTCCCAAATTTCTCTGTTCCACCTTGTAATGTCATGTACTGTAGTTTTCAACCTTTTTGTGTGAGTGTATGGAGTTTAAAAACACAGGGGAGCACTTCCTGTATTACCACATGACATCACAAGGTGGAACAGAGCGTTTTCTGTTTGAGAGAAGAACTCAGCTTCAGTATGCAGCATGTGCGTGTTACCCTTAAGCTATTGTGCAGAAGTGTGGGGAAATAATTATAAAACCAACATACATTCTTTAACAATATTACAAAAACGTGCTATTAAGATTATACATAATGTGGGGTTCAGGGAGCACACCAACAGCTTATTTCTAGAATAGTTCATAGTTTGCTTTATTGTCGAAAACAATCATGTACATGTACATAGAGTGAATTCGAAATTTCGTTTCCCCACTAACCAGGCAGGACAGTGATAGAGTGGCTAGGGGAGGGGCCGCTGCGCATGCGCGCGCCGCCGACTGGGAGATGCAGAGTAGAAAAGATGCAATACATACAATCAGTGACAATTTTAACAACATGTAATGACAGAAAAACAATTGGAGATATAACATACGGTGATCTTTTTCGTTGGTAACAGAAGGAAGGGTGTGGAGGATCAGATTGGAAATTAATTAAATTGATTGAACCGAGAGCAGAGATCAGACCTTAACTAAAGACAGAGAACATTTTCTACTCATTCATTTCTAGTGTCAGTGTCAGTGAGTGGGTGCCATGTTTATGTAGAATCCAGATAACAAACCACATTCTGTGGCCTTGGAAGTGTTCATGCAGGGAGGCGAAGTCAAAACACAGATAACCATTGGAGCCACAGATTTTCACAGGAGAGACATAATTATCCAGAGGGATTAATTAATTTAGCATTGATGAAATACATTTTTAGAGACCCAGGTAAACTATTTAGATTGAGCTTGGGTTTTGCCAGACCCCCATCTTCATATCGCCATGAAGATTCATGAGAGATCTCATAAGTTCCTCTTGGCGCACAGACTGCGCTGCGTTGGCTTTACACAGTTCTTTAAGCATGCCCATGATGATATCCAAACGTCGAGATGTTTCCTTCGGTTGAAATCCTTCCAAAAGGTCCTCAACCTGACCCACTTTCTGATGTAATCCTTTCACGAGATCTCCCACGGCTTCACAATGGCTCGAAATTGCTGCAGACAGCTTGGGGGACTCTTTGCTTGCTGCCAGCTTACTCATTTTGCGATAGATCATGGACAATCCCAGGCCAATTAACAGATGTCCAGCTATCAGAAATCCGAATACGTAAATATCCTCCACATCCTCCAGGTACATTGGTGCCAAACATACGACTTGCCACGCACGATACGAGTCCCTCGCATATCCAGCAGCAAAAGTACCATCTGGACACACCGCTTCTCCCGGTGCAGCACTCCTCCATGAAAAAAGAGTATCAATCGTGCTGAGGGTCCAGCTGGTCACATCCATATTTAGGAATTTGGACATTTGGAAAATCTGCTCCAAAAAGCGAGAAAATGACGAAAACAAGAGAGGCACGCAGACAACAGGAGCAATATAATAGAATAGAATCAAAACTCTTAAAATTTCCCAATATAGTAGAATATTTGTCAGGACTTATTATGTTCAAAGCAAGAAATCATCAACTACCAGTAAATATTCAAAATGTATTTACAGAAAGAGAAGTAGGGTATAACCTAAGAGGAACAGCAATATATAAACATGCTCTAGCGCTGACCACAAGGAAGAGTTTTTGTATATCGGTCTGTGGGGTGAAAATATGGAACAGCCTGAGTGATGAATTAAAAAACTGCTCAAACTTTAAGCAGTTTAAAAAATTATACAAATTTAGTATTCTGAGTCGTTATAGTGATGCAATGTTGTAATGGTTAGTATATTAAATTATTCTAAATACGTTATCTATGAACATTGTAAATATAAGTTGTATAGTAACATCAGATAAATGTGATGAAGATGGTTCAGAGGAAACCGGACAAAATTAATGTTTAAGTGACTGTAAGGGGTGGGATTCAAAAAGTTGACACTTCTTCCCATAACCCTTTGAGATATGTTTACTTATGTAAAGAAATTATATTAATATGCCTACACGTACATGTATACGTGTAATGTATTATGTACTGTATATTGACTTTGTGACATACTCAATAAATTAATTCATTCATTCATTCAACGTGTGAAACAAAACACAATCCAGGTATATCTTTTGACGAGGAAACGGCAGGTAAGTTTAATGCCATACTGTGGATCATTTCAGGCAACGCAAGTGGCAGACACAAACAAGGAAACTATCAAACATGTGAAGAACTGTTCTCTTTTCAGTCAAGAAAAGAAAAAAATATTGATGTATTTCCAGTATTGTGACGTTCTCTAGACACTGAGCGCAAGAAGAGTGTAATTTACAATTTCTGTGTTATTTTCCTTTGCGTTTTCTTACACCTGCCCCTTCCTACATCAGTCTAATCCTCAAACAGAGCACTTCTTGGCAGCATTAGACTCCATGCAGGGACGTATAGACATAAATCTAAACGTGCTTATTTCCAGAGAAAAGGAACAATGATGGGCGAGTTTCGAAGCGTCAGCAGCTCGCGCAGAAATACAGAGTTTATTTATCTTCTGCCTGGAGCTTGAGGAAGTGTCATTGCACAAAGCATAAGGTCTGGGTTGTAAATAAGGGCATGTAAAGATTTGTTGGAACAAGAATAATTCAAGCTCAGGATAACTGTGATGGACCCGTGATCGATAAATAAGTCAGGCAGAGTTTACGATGCCAAAAATAGCAGGCTTGTCCCGAATGTAACACCTCTGAACCTATTGTGCTCACATAAAACAACATGCAGAGACTTTAAATCATGGGCTGCTCTATTATTAGTGTTGGGATGGAACTGAATATATGTACGGCACTCATTTTTACTAAGCGTATTCTGGTACTGTTACTTTTCTGTAAAATTGAGGGTTTCCAGATTCAAAAATGTGATGATATCATACTCCCAGATGGTATTTTGCCGTGAAATATCTAAAAGGTAAATTCACATCTGTATTAAATATTATGGGCCTATAGAATGGTGTGTCATCTGAAACCCAGCAACAAAAATACTTTTCTAAAATCAAAGAAATACAAGGCGGTATTTCATCATCATTACTTCGAAAACCAGAAAACAGTTGATTAAAATAAAGCTGTTTGTAATAATATATATCATGTTTTGTACACTATAATCAAGCTCTGGAAAAAAATAAGAGACCTCTGCATTTTTTTCTGAAATCAGCATCTCTACATGTATTACAGCCATTCCAGCGTCTGTTGAATTCCAACACAAACACAAAGCTGAGCTACTTCAGTTCTCGCACCAGAAGTGGAATAAAGTCACCCAAGAACAATGTGAAAGACTTGTGGAGAGCATGCCAAGGCGCATGAAAGCTGTGATTAAAAATAAGGCTTATTGCACCAAATATTGATTTCTGAACTCTTCTTAAGTGTAAACATTAGTATTATGTTGTTTTAAAATGAATTTGATTTTGTTTCTTTGCATTGTTTGAGGTCTGAAAACATGTATCTTTTTTGTTATTTTGACCATTTGTCATTTTCTGCAAATAAATGCTCTAAACGATAATATTTTTATTTGGAATTTGGGGGAAATGTTGTCAGTAGTTTATAGACTCAAACAAAAATGTTCCTTTTGCCAAAACACATACCTATAAGTAGTAAAATCTGGGAAAAAAAAAAGATAATTTTGCAGTGGTCTCTTAGTTTTTTCCAAAGTTACTACCACAGTAACGGAATACATTACAAAGCAAAACTGAATTCAGTATTCTGCAACTAAATACATTTTAAATTATTATTCCCATCACCCATTAGTCCATTATTAGTCTCTATGTGCTCTAGAAATGATTATATTTTAGATCAAATGAAACATTGCCCTGGAGAAGTTACAGAAAATAACCTTTTTTGTTTACCTGAGTTTATGGAAGAACAGTTAGATTAGAGTGCATTTATTTGAACATTTTAAAATTCAAGAAAGCACAACATACAGTATAGTCTCTCTATACTTGTCAGACATTCAAAGCATGTGCATTTAACGAACACTTTATTTCAGAATCAAAATAGTTAGAGCCAAAATACAAAATAAAATGTTTTGATGAAATGTTTTTTGAGTAACTACAAGGCACCCCTGCTTCTAAGGTTCCATATATCAAGCTATATTCTCTATAACCCCGTACAGATAGCATTTCCCCTGAGCCACTTTGACTATTCAGTGTCTCTAAACCCACAGACACTGTTAAGAGTGACACACATATAATGATTGATTTAGGGAAACGCAGGCCTAATTCAGAACACATTATTTGATAAGGTCCTGCATTAGACAAACAGCCCTAAACTACATTGATCTATTCCTCTCCTCTTGTTTATAGAACTGGTGTTATCTGCAGCATATCCGGCTTCATCTGTAGCACGTCTTTTCTCTGCTCTGTGCTGAGTGCATGGGACTGAATCAAGAGCAGCAAATTGGATATAAATAAGGGAATAACCATAAAGTGTGAGCCAGGAGTGATAATTGTGAAGATAAGGCTAATGCTGAGTCTGCAGTCTCCACAAATGTAAAAAGCATTCAAAAATATAGTCCTCCTTATCATGCTGCTGCCGACTAAATGATTATAGGATGCAAAAAAAAGGCACAGGGTTTATAGACTACTGTAAAAGCCTGTCTCAGCAGTAGAAATACAGCTTGAACATTAAATATCAGTAGATTGGTTTCCATCAGTAGAGAACGATGAGAATTGTTTTGCTTATATTTATATTCTACTACATGTCCAGTCCCCCATTTTACTAGTTAGTTGTTAATTCTAGCTTCTTGCAACCATTCTATAATCATGATTCATGTGAGGCAAGGAAATAAAGAGAGATAATGAAAGAAATGACTGCACAAATGCCATCTGCAATCTACAGTTATTGTAATTCTATGTTTTAACAACAGAGGGAGACAAAGTTCTATTCGTGGATTTAGTCTGGTCTTCTGTGGTGCTTTTTATTTTCCAGAAGAATTTTTTCCCCAATGTCAGAATGTAAATGTCTCAAACCGCCAATACTAATGCTGTATTAGCTGATCACTGTATAGCCTAAGTATAGCTTTAAATTCAGATTAAAATACATCAAACAAGCTGTAAAAAGAGTGAAAATTAACAGAACTTATTTCATTGTATGGCTTTTTTCTGCTATTTTCTCATTTACCTATTATTATTGTTACTTATCTTGTCTGTATGCACATTTTGGTTCTAACTTCTTTGCACTAAACTGCCTGGAGCTAATGTGGCAAGTGAATTTCTCCTGTGTGAGATCAATAATGTCTTATCTTATCTCATCTTAAATCCAGACTGAGAGCACTTGAGACAGCGTCCATAAATTGTATCTGTTTTAACTAATTTGTATGTCATTTTAATTCTTTTTTGCTGCCTCTTGTTCAGGGTTTTTAATCTCAGTGGTTAAATAAAGTTATAATAAATCAGTTGAACAGCATAAGGGTCATTCCAGAATTGGAGGACATTTGGGCTTGAAAATTCTTGAAAAATAAACCTTCACTTTTCTGATTTTCTGCTACATATTCATCAATAACAGGTAATAAACTATCAAATGCTTGATTAGCTCAGCTTACGGATCAATGGTACAATTTTTTATGATATATTGATTGATGTAGTGCAACCCTGTTACTCTAATCACAGTAACAGGGTTGCAGGTAACAGGGTTGCAAATCTGCACTAATGTTCGCTTTATCTCAGGAGTAGAAGCTCGCTGTTTAGCTGTTACTGCTAATCAAGAGGAAAAACTTATTTATGCAAATAAGTAAAGGGGGAAAAAATGTCTTATTCTGATCATTTGCATAACAGGGTTGCATGAGGCAGAGTGAGACATTCAATCAAGGCTAACTATGTTATAAAAATATGAAAAATAGAAGAGAAGACAAACCTTTGCTCTGCCCATTCTTTTGGAAAACTGTTTGATGATGTCAAGTCCAGGGGATCATGTGGTTCTGCTTTCTTCTTCTTCTACCAGGCTAAAAATGTTATGGTAACAGGGTTGTGTGCATGTTGTGGGACACATGTTCCATGAATAATAATAATAATTTGAAATATTATGTCTATTAAAACAAATGTTCCACAGTTACAAGAGATGGCAATGAAACAAATAATACAAAAATAATAATAATAATTTAATTTTAACTGTTTTATTTGAGATTCAGTTTGGTCATTAGAGGGGTGGGACAAGAGGAAAATGGCATTTTGGGGGGTACTCCAGACTTATTTGGTATTTTTAAAACTATTTTCAAGCATTCTTTTCTCGGTACAAGAAATTTCACTCAGAAACTGTACGTTTTAGTATTTTGTATGTGGATTATTTAATATTTGATGGGTGGGACGTTAAATGTCCTCCAATTCTGGAATGACCCATAAGTAAAATAATTCACAAAAATGTATGGTTTTGTGAGTTGGAAAGAAACACCTTCAGCACATCCCCTGACCAAAGACTATTGGAGTAATTTAGACAGTTTCAAAGATATTAGCTCAAACAAAAAAATGTACAAAATTGTTTTATGCTCATGTACATCCACAGTGTGAGTGCGCCTGGGTAACGCGAGTTTTGCAGCGGAAGTGTTGGAGAACCAGGAACCACAACAGCGGCGCGCCGGACCGAGTCTCTCCACTGAACTCCCCGGAGGATCCTCACGGAGCCGGGGACACATGGGGGGCTCTCAGAGTGCGGAGTTCCCTGGTGGAGGCACAGAAGGATACCACGTCCTCAGAGTAAGAATCTTGTATGTCCCAAGTGCGTGTGGCATCAGGATCTCAGCGCAGCACCGCGGCGATATGGACCAAACGCACCTTCCAGTAGCGCGATACGATATTACGATAGCAACTTGAAACATAAACAGTATATAAATAATAATCTTGTGAGACATATGCTATTGTCTCCTTTTAAATTTATATATTACAATTACACGTGCTGCTCTGCTCAAAACATGACTTTTACTTTTACGCACAAGCTGAGATCAGTTTTTTTTTCTTTCATAATTGAAGCTTGTTTTGTCCATCTGCTGTCAAACACATGACCACAGATAAAATTATGGACGTGACCTACTATGGACTACACCATCATCCACCCCCTCCCGGGAAACCTGTGTTCTAACTAGAATAACCGGTGTGCCTGCTGTCCCACACCTTTCAGTCGCCTCCTGGAATTTTCCTCTGTCACTAACACGTTTTTTTTTTTCTTTTTTCATTTACATTTCTTTTGATTAATAATGTGTTTTAATGTAGGCCAACATGTTTATCTATGGAGTGTCACTGTTCCCAGGTGCATGACAACTCCCCTGGAAGAAAAGCAGGACTGGAGCCATTCTTTGATTTCGTCATCTCTGTTTGTGACACGAGACTGGTAATTGTTGGATTTATTTGTTATTGTAACAAGCTGTATGTCCGCACTCATGTTGTGTTCTGTTCAGAATAAAGACAATGACACCCTGAAGGATCTACTGAGGGAGCATGTGGAGAGGCCGGTGCAGATGTTGGTGTACAGCAGTAAGACTTTGAGTGTCAGAGAGACCACAGTTATTCCCAGTACACTGTGGGGAGGCCAGGGCCTGCTCGGGATCACCATCCGCTTCGGCAGGTTTGAGGGGGTCAGTGAGAGTGTGTGGCACGTCCTGGAGGTCTATCCAAACTCCCCTGCTGCAGAGGCTGGTCTGAAGAGCCATTCTGATTACATCATAGGAGTAGACACATCTGAGACCGAGGTCAGTCCACTATAGCTGCACATAACATGAGACATTATAGATCATTTAAACTGAGTGTGCTCTTCAAACAGAGTGAGGACCTGTTCTCTCTCATCCAGAGCAGGGAAGGTAAACAGCTGAAGCTCTATGTATACAACACTGACACAGACGACTGTCGGGAGGTGGTCATCACGCCTGACTGTGAGTGGGGCGGAGAGGGCAGGTGAGCCCACAGGCTGTGGTCAGTTACAGCTTGGATATATACTGTAGCAGAATGCTGTCATAAAATGATGGAGGTCTCAGGCACCACTCACCATTTCACTTCAACAAACCATAAATCAGTCACTTTGCTGCATCACTGCTCTGTCTCTTCTGCTTCTTTAGGTTTAACTGACTAAATACACTAGGCATAACTGATACACCTTAAGCTCAGAATATAGCTGCAGCATTCAACACAATGTTTCATTTGATCCTGCATAAAAATAATCTGTTTTTTATAGCTGCTGGATGCAGAATGTTCAGCATGTGTCACCATGACTTGACTGTATTATTATTAATTGTGTGTGTTCTTTACATTTACATGAAAGTTCCTCTGACAACCATTTGTCTTGTCCTTCTGTGCTGTCTAGCCTAGGTTGTACCATTGGCTTTGGTTACTTGCACAGAATACCTACACCACTTAACGGTATTTCATCAGAGACTCCAGGTGAACTTCTACATTTACACAAAAATGGCTTCACAGAGGTACTGGTCACATTTCAAAAGCGCTTTCTTAAACTGTTATGAAGGTGTGGCTGACATGTGGCTGTTTGTCAGATTCCCCTCTCCGGAGTAACATCTACTGTCCCTGTCCCCGTCTCTGAGCCTGCCCCTGTCCCTGCTGTGGACCTACCCCTCACTGGTGTTTGGGTCAGTGCTGAGCCACCAGCGTCTCTGAACAGTCCCTCACAGACAGGTGGGTCACTATGGCACATGGAGCTCACGGGTGCATAGTACAATATTACACCATTACTCTAAACCTAAAAACATTCTGAGTACAGATATTCCTACAGTCTTGATATCAGACCATGCCCCTTTATCGGATAGCCATGTTCCCCAGCTACCTGGTTGGTAGATTTTTTTCTTTGTAACATTGTGTAGACTTCAGATGTCATTATCTGCAGGTCATCAGTTCTCTAATACAGTATTTCACACCTAAATGCAGAACATGAAAGTACCTGTATTTCATGGATATCTGATATGTAATCATTTTCTTCTTTTTATTCCACAGGTATTTCTCCTGACCAGTGCTCTAGTGTGACGCCTGAGGTCACATCTAATGTCAGTCATGAAGGCTCAGTAAATATCAACATGTCTATGGACTTTTAGTAATGGACATGCAAAACTGAAATCCTCTGCTCTGAAGATCAGTGTTACAGAGCAACTCTTGTAGGAGTTGGTGGCAGTTTGACATTTTTGTATAAGGCTAACGGTGTAAATTAGTGATATTTAATATCTTTATAGTATACTATGCAACTTGTGACAATATGCAAAGTTTACAGCATTTATTTTTTTTTACAATTACACAACAAAATGTATTGTTGAAATAATTTGATCCTTTTACTTTGATCATTGTCACCTTTCCTAATGAGCCACAATTATGAGCCAACACCACCCCCTCCCGTTCTTCATGGGAAGAATCCCAATTTATCCGTTTTGGTTAAAACTGTAGCCTAAAATGGTTCCAAATGCTAAATCTGTAGATATTTTAACTGCAATACTCAACGATGCCAGTGAGTGTCAGTAAAATAAAACTTAACATTTATAATCTTCGACATCAACCACATGACCACTAGCGCAGAGTTTCCTGGCATTTTATTCACTCTTAGCGGACCTGTACAATTTGTACCCGAAGTGGAACATACAGCCCTTGAAAAAGTAAGAGCAAAGCAGCAAATTAAACAACCCCAGGACCTGGCTGATAGGGGTAGGTCTCCACTTTGGGACAGGGGCAGATCTCTACTTAATACACATTACTGCTGCAATTTTTATCTGAAAATTCACCTGTACAGCATATACAGTTTCCAATTTATTTGATAATTATTATTCCTGCATAGGATTTTGTACATAGCCATTTTCTACATTTGGTTACTTTGTGCATTTATTGTTAAGTATGCGGCCCCATCTACATTTGTATGCTACACATTACATTCTCATGGCTAACTCAAATTAAAGCCTAAACATTTGTGAACACAGAATAAATTTAAAACCTTGGTAGTTCTACGTGAAGATGACAGTTTTCTCACAGTAAATTAACTTCTAGCAGCTCAATATCATTTGCACTCTGGGCCAGACAGTGTTCGTATTTTGTCACTTAACACTGGACCGCCAAGTCTCCCTTCGGCCCTTTTAAGGCTTTCTCCATCTGAAATGTCTCAACAGTCGCATATTCTTCATGATACAACTTCAGTGCTTGTGTCAGACCATAAAGAAGGTCTCCATGTTCATCAAGTGTCCTCTCCTTTGATCAAGCCTTGGTAAACAATAACAAGCCCGGCACAGGTCTGAGGAGACCCACCCTTCTTCTCCCACCGTTGGCTGTTGGTTCCCCCTTTATGTCCGTCTGGCTTTGGGGTTCAGTAGGAGATGATGCTGGAGGGAGCAGGGGCTGACATGGCAGCGTTCATGTGCAGGTTTCCGGATGAGCTGGACCTCCTCATGTGGGGGAGCAGGTACGGATCGCTCCCCAGCTGGTGCACATCGATGCGATCCTCCTTCCTGTACGCTAAGCACCGTCTGATGAAAGCCTGCAGGGGGGAGGGGCTTAGTGAGTGGGCTTGGGTTTAAAATGAAGTATAAATTAATATGGCGTACCTTAGCTTCATTACTGGAAACAGGCTTGACGGGAAACTGTACATCTGTAGCTTTCAGGATGGTGTTTTCTTGAAGGATGTCCTGTTGTGACTGATTGTGGCCAAAAGGCTAAAAAATAAATAAATAAATACAAACGATTAAAAGTCCCTATACTTCTCTCCCCATGTATTTAAGCAACATTGCCCTATTACACTGGTCTACAAATTTTTGGACTCGATCTGTTTCCAAGATAAAAGTGGCTAAATCTCATTTATATTGATAAGATGAACTGAAAATCAATTGATAACTGTGCTGGTTAGCTAATGTATTCAAGATATTTAATGATATTGTTTTACATCAAAATGGCATCTGTTTATACAATAGATTTAGGCATTTTTGCTTAAAAATAATATTTATATTTTGAAAATATTTAACTTGCACTTCTTTATCCATCAAGAAATAAACAAGAAATATCTTAAGACATCAGGTGCACACAATTTCGAGGCATCTCGCTTATGTGAAATCAAAAAATATTTGATGTTAAAACTCTAGACATATTAAAATGAATGTATTGGAATGTGCAGACAGGCTTTCAAAACTGGTTGCTTGTAGACACACTGTACCTTCTGATAAACTACTGTTTTTGCCTTATTTTGCATAAATTTCCTATTTTGACCCAATACTAAATCTTGGAAACTATAGCCAATCAGCACTTCTGACTTACTTTTTCTTTATTAGTGACCTAAACCAAGAAAAATTTCACTACTTTTGTTCCGGAAGCATTTTGCTTGTAGACCAGTGTTACAGATATATTGTATAAGCAGCTCTTGAGGTCAACATAAGTCTGCTGCGTGTTGTCTACATCTAATTATAAAGTGTTTTGTTGTCAGACAATCAAGAAGTGTATGTTAGCATGCTAGTTGTTGCTAGCATTCCCATCACACAAAACTCCACACTGGTCTCAGTTGTAAACCAAGTGAAGAATCAATCTTTGGACCACTGTAAACAATTTTAAATGAACTAGTTCTGCTTCTAAAGGTTTAAAAGTATTTTTCATTTGGGTACAAGATAAGACTTTATTGATCTCACACAGGAGAAATTTACTTGCCACAGTAGCTCCAGGACATGTGTACAAGAAAGAAAGTGCTTGCAGGCAGGAATGGGATAAAGTGAGTAATAATAAAAATAGTAGTAAGTAATAATAATAATGGAACTAGTAATAATAATAATAATAATAATAATAGTAACAACAAGCATCAACATGGAAAAGAGGATATTGCACGTCTGGCCTATATATTAGAATTATACAGTCTGATGGCGGTGGGGATGAAGGATCTGCGGTCGCGCTCCTTCTTGCACTGGGGGTGCCTTAGTCGGCTACTGAAGGAGCTGCTCAGCTCCTCTATAGTCCGGTGCAGAGGGTGAGAGGTGTTGTCCATGATGGACATGACATTTGGCCAGCACCCTCCTCTCAGCCACCTCCTCTACAGAGTCCAGAGGACAGCCCAGGACAGAGCTGGCCCTCCTGACCAGCTTATTAAGTCTTTTTCTGTCCCGTTCTGTGCTGCTCGGGGCCCAGCAGACGACAGCGTAGAGGAGAGCAGAGGCCACTACAGAGTCATAAAGAGTCTTGAGCAGAGGCCTGCACACTCCAAAGGACCTCAGTCAGTGTGTCAGTCAGTGTGTCATTGTGTGTGAGACCAATAAAGGCTTAAGCCTAAACTTAATCTAAACTTAATCTAATCTAATCTCCTCAGGAGGTGGAGGCGACTTTGGCCCTTCTTGCTTTGCTTTTATAAGATAAGATATGCCTTTATTAGTCCCACAGTGGGGAAATTCCAGTGTTGCAACGCACAGATCAAGAACAGCAAGAAAAAGTAGCATGCAAAAGAACAATATAATAAATAAATAATGGCCTAGGATCATTTAAAAATAGACCTTATGCTTTTAGTTTTAAGGTTTCAGGTTATGTTATTATCATTATCAACTATAAGAAATACATTTCTTATTACATTGCCTTTGTGTATTATAAATATAGCACTTTAATTCATTTTATGTTTTACCTTCCTTCCATAAAGACACTGGAAAAAGATGACGCCCACAGACCACACGTCCACCTTATTGGAAATCTTTGGCGGCTCTTTACCAACCACAAAACACTCAGGAGGCAGATACCTGGAATATTATGATTAAAAAAGGTTAATTCGATTGTAACAGTTTTAATACCATGCACTAAGGCTTTAAACATTTACCAGTATGTTCCTGCTCCCTGTGATGTCAGGTCCATCCCATCGACACCGTAGTTGTCGTCGTCCATGATTTTTGACAAACCAAAATCTGTAATTTTGATCTCTCCACAGGCTGTACCATCCACCAACAAGATATTGCCTGCATTAGAGAAACATGTCAGCTTGATTTGTCTTATAAATACATTGGAATGCATAAATTCAAAATATTTCTGTACAGTATTACCTGGTTTGAGGTCATAATGGATGATCGGTGGCTTAATTTCATTCAGATATTTAAGTGCATTCACAATTTGCATTACTATGGACCGGGCTTCCTTCTCAGACATTAGCTTATGTTGTTTCAAGTAGAAATCCAAGTCATTGCCTTCACAGTACTCCATAACGGTGCAAAACCTACACAAACAAATAATAAAAGGGCCCATATTACGCTATTTATTTTCTGACCTATATTATAAATGTTATTTCCTTGTCAAAAACGGGAGTTGTGCTTCGTTTTATTCACACATTTAACATACAAACCCTGCATATTTAGGGTGAGTTCTCAATCATTTGGATAATTTCAGCCCTGGAATTACCCATCTCGATTGGACAAAAGGTAAAAGGTAGCAGTTAACATGAAAACTACCACTAGATGACATCACAAGGTGGAACAGAGCATTTTGAGCTTTGGAGATGTAGACAGGCTAATAATGTAGGATTACTCAAACTAGAGCTGGGCGGTATAACCAAAAATTGATATCACGGTATTTTTCAAAATTATATCGGTGTAACGGTATTTGACAGTATTTTTTTTTTCATGTACAAAGTGGTGGATGTTTATAACATCTAAAATAATCACCTATAATTGCCTCATATATGTGTAATGGGTTTAATGTTTGACTATTCACATTATGAAAAAATAGTTCCAGAAGTTCCTTTGATTGTTTAAAAAAACCATGTTTTCTCAAAGGAGAGATGTCATTCTTTATAAACTGACTTAAATGCATTCCCTGTATAAATGTAATCCCTGGTCAATGTAAAAATCCTTAATAATGATAATAATAATTAATAATGCAAATGTCATCACTGTATTTTAAACTTTTTAGGTAATTTAGCCTATTTTAGATGTATCCCAGAAATATAACCGTTTTGTTTTGCAAAAGTTGAACATAAGTTTTCATTTCAGCCACAAGATTTGGATGAGAATTATTACAATAACTGTCTCAATCCGACAGTTCAATTACCGTGCATAATCTTTGTTATTGATCCGTGTGCGTAATTTGCATGGTGCCTGTTGTTAGCATTAGCGTTAGCAGCGCGTCTCGGTTGCTGGGCAACGGGAGTGGCTCTGTGGACCTGTCCCATTTCGGCAATAACCTTGCGGACCGCGGAGGCTAGTTCGAGGGCTGCAGCCTTCGGAGCGGCCGAAAAAGCAGCTTTCGGAGGCTGCAGCCCTCTAATTGGGACACGGCTTGTGCTTCCACCGCTCTCATGCCACTGCAAAAAAGTCTCCCTCTCAATCAATGTCCCACGTTCCGCCGCTCTGTGTTCCCAAAGTTTTGTACGCACACACTCACTGGTACTGGGGTATATGAAAAATTCATATCATATAAACATGTTTTTTTTTAAAAACACCGGTATACCGCCCAGCCCTAACTCAAACTTCTGTGAATGAAACAAAACAACTCCAGGTATGTTTTTGAGGAGGTAACAACATTATAATATGGTCTAAAGATCACAAGAGTCAATTCTGTGTAATATAGGATACTGATTCTGTACAGTTTTTAAAAGGAAGAAAGTGGAGAAGTACGTACGTGTCTGTGTCCAGTGAAAAGTAGTCGTAAAGTTTGACGATGCGGGGATGGTCCAGTTCCTTGTGTATTCTGTACTCTCGACATGCGTGCCTGTGGAGAGGGAGGTAATTATGCTTTGATTAGCTTCCTAAGCAGGAGGGTGCAGGTGCTGTATGCAGAGCCAATAGTGAACCATTCAAGCTTATGGAGAAAAACACCAATCCACCTGCAGCTATGTGCACCGGAGCAGCAAATTCATTACAACGTATAAAACAGCAATTATATACAGCAGATGAGACAGGGTTTAGAGATTACTTTGGTCCCACATACTTGTGATAGTTCTCCTTCTTCTCCTCGCGCCAGTTCTTGTTAAGTTGGTGGATTTTCACAGCAGCATACCGTTGCTCAATCAAGTCGAAAGCCTGCGTCAAACCAAAAAAGGAGGCTGATTACTGCAGGACCTTCAAAGTTGGTCATTATGAATTATGGGAACATTTACTCGCCTTGTAAACTTCACTGAAACCTCCTCTACCTAAAAGATGTAGGAGCAGGTATCGCTCATTCAGCGTTGGGTGATCTTTAAATCTGTGAACAGACGTATGGAACATGAACAATGACAGTTTCTCATTATACAGTCAAATCACAAATGAACACATTTGTGAGCAAGAATATTAATCCACAATTAACAGCCACTAATGAAATAAGTAATAAGTAATGCAGTGTAGTATTCTCTGATTCTTTTGAATCAAAATCAGCATTCACAGTTGATCAATGGAGGAAATCACCACAGGAGTATTATCTAATCAAAATATGGACCTTTTCAAAAAATTTTGCTGTTAAATTCTTATTGCTCATTTATTTTGTTTTGTATTAAAAATATATAATACCCCTGGGTATTTAGTCATTAACCATAACATGCATCAATAATGATTTCACATTTTGTTACTTGTAAACCGTGATATTGATCGAAGAGAGCTTGATAACAAACTGAGATGCCCAAAATTTGTAATTTCAGAGCATAACAAGCAGCAGATTTTATATTTTTTTTATTTAAATTTTTATTGTCATGACCCTGCATGTATGACAGTGTAAGTTTCTGAATACAGAGTAGTGGGGAACAATAGAGGGTGGAGAAATCTGATATTTATTCAAAAGTCCAGGAGAAAGTAAAGTGGCAAAGGTTGATCTGAATAGTAGGAATTTTTAGACCTTCACAAAGTAAAGTGCATTATTATTCAGATCACCCGACAGTGAAGCCAGTGACCTCATGTATGCATCCAGTCTCAATGTCAGTGCAGTAACTGTCAAAGACATGGACTGAGACTTACTGTGAACTGTCTTCATTATTTATTCTCTTCAGCTCCCGAATGTGAAGGTTGCGGACTCTCTCCAGACGTTCGAGCTCTGCCTGGATCTCAGCTTCTTCCTATAAATGATTCAAATGCACAAACACACAAACTCAGAGAGGAGCTTCAGAAGAGCCACTACAAGGAGAGTGGATCATCAAAACCACTAGTACGGTACACAGCTGACTAGTCCCACGTTAAATATTCATGCTTGTCTTGGGGCAGAGTTTGTCAGGTTGGCCTACTCATCTAAAAAAACAATGGGAAGACAGACAAAGGACAGGCCAATCTAGCTCAGTTCACGACAAAGGTCTCGCAAGGCAGTGTTTGATCATGCCTAATTAAAGGTGTACTATGTAACTTTTCAGTCAACCTGCTTTTTTTTCTATGGATATGTCATTGCTTTTCTTCAAATGTTCCACAGTATGACATTAAACACCTCTCTCTACCTTACATGTATTCAATTACAGGTGGTTTTATTGCTAAAAATACCTAGAAAAACAGGCATTCTGACTGTGAGCGGTGTTTCCTCTCCACGGATCTGACCAGTAACTTGGCCTGGTTTGGTCTCCATGATGAAATACCATACTGTGAAACATTCCAGACAAAGCAATAACATCTCCATGGATAAAAGCAGGTGACAAACCCTCCACCAGAAAGGTTACACAATGCACCTTTAAGTTCAATACCAATTCTGCAAAGAAGACACGCCAAACCTTTTTGAGATGTCCAAGCCGTAGTTTGTAGATCTCTTCCTGTTCATGGTACTCTGCTAGTGTCAGCCTTTGTAGAAAACAGGACAAAATTGAAAACTGTTGCAATTATAAAACTGTAATCAATAATATCACCAGGGATGAAAGTGTCCCGTCATAAAAAAAGCTGTGGGGGGGGGGCTTTCAGCCGCGTTGGTATGCCCCTGTGATATACGCTGTTGCGAAGGACCTGCGCGCGGGCGCCGTTACCTGCGGTGTCCGCGGCTCACATGGGCTCGCACGGTACATTTTTAATACAAGACGCGTACTTCTGTTTCTGAATACGGGACGATTCCATTTTTCAAGGGACTGTTGGTGACACTAAACACAAATATACGTATATATACACCCAAAATCTTTCCTAACGCATTTGCACAGAAAAAAAAACAACAAAAAACACGCGGCTGAAAAAAAAGCGGAGATCCGCTAAAAGGTGGAAGTCTTTCATCCCTGTATCTCCATAGAGTCCTGGATGTGGCTTACAGCTGAGGTAGGCTGGGTTTTAAAAAGGGATCGTTCTCTGCTCCGTTCACCGCCTTGGTTTTGCGTTGCTTTGGCTCCGAGTTGGTGGTCGGTGACTGGGAGTTGCTCATAGAGGGAGGCTTCCTCTTGGCAAGAAGTTTTCGTTGCCTCTCAATGTCCTCTCTTTGTTGGTTGATCCACTCCTGCTGTCTGAAAATAATGCAGCAAACATGTTTTATTTTTATTAAAGAACACTTACTAAGCATCACAAACGTCAATGATGAATTTTACATTTTGTTAATTGTAAAACCGTAATATTGATTCAAAATAGCTTGATAAAACTGGTCTACAAGCAAAATGCTAGTGAATTTCTTCTTGGTTTAGGTCACTAATAAAGAAAAAGTAAGTCAGAAGTGCTGATTGGTTATAGTTTCCAAGATATAGTATTGGGTCAAAATAGGAAATTTATGCAAAATAAGGCAAAAACTGTAATTTATCAGAAGGTACAGTGTGTCTACAAGCAACCAGTTCTATCTGAAAGCCTGTCTGCACATTCCAATACATTCATTTTAATATGTCTAGACTTTTAACAGAAAATATTTTTGATTTCACATAAGAGAGATGCCTCGAAATTGTGTGCACCTGATGTCTTAAGATATTTCTTGTTTATTTCTTGACAGAACTGCAAGTTAATTTTCAAAATGTAAATATTATTTTTAAGCAAAAATGCCTAAATCTATTGTATAAACAGATGCAATTTTGATGTAAAAAAATCATTAAATATCTTGAATATATTTGCTAACAGCACAGTTATCAATTGATTTTCAGTTCATCTTATCAATATAAATGAGATTTAGCCACTTTTATCTCGGAAGCAGATCGAGTCCAAAAATTTGTAGACCAGTGTAATAGAAACGGAGTTGCCCAACCTCTGACATTTCAGAGCATAGCGAGAAGCAGATTTTCATTATGTAGTTTTAATTTTATAACCCTACGTATGACTGAGCGTTTCTTAAAAGTGAATACAGAATACAGTGGGAATGATAGGAGGTGGGTGAAATCTGATATTCCTTCACCGCTCAAGGACAATGCAGGATTTTGCGAACATCCTTGAATCAACCAAAATATTTTGAGTAAGCTAACGATGAAGTTATAACTTCACTTTTATGCAATATGTCCCCCTTGAATATACTTTATCAGATTTGGATAAGTTGTTATGCCAGTTGTGCAACAGGATAACAATGTCATGCAAATCAGATTTTTATTTTACTTTTTAGGTCAACAATGCATGTACATAAGCAAAAGCATGCTTGCGTTATTTCACTGACTGCTCGCTTTGCTTCAACATGTACATTTTCCATACATTTTTCCCATAGACTTTTCAAAAAATTCAAATATTAAGAATTCAAAGATATCGCAGAGGTCAAGATTCTACCTTTTTTTTGTCGTTTATCAATTTTCAGAAACGGATCTTAAATAAATTAAATTAGAGGTGTTGTGTTCAGTAGTTACAACATAACTGATGATCCCTGAGCAAGCTTTAGAACTTCTATTAAAAAGGCACACTACGCAACTTTATGGTTGGGGGTCCGTCACCTGCTTGTTTCTATGGATACGTCGCTGCTCTGCTTGGAATGTTTCACAGTATGACATTGAACACCTCTGCCTTACAATTATTGAACTACAGATGGTTTTATTGCTCACAAATATCTAGAAAAACAGACATTCTGACGGGGTCTTCCTCTCCTCAGATCTGACTTGTAACTTGGTCTGGTTGGGTCTCCATGTAGAAAGGTTTAATGCCAAACAAAGCATTTGACAGACCCTCCATCAGAAAAGTTACACAATGCACCTTTAATCTTTTTTGGAACGTCTATGAGAAAAATTAATGGGAGCATTACCCCCAGTCAGAAAAATGTATTGAAAGAAACACAGCACATCGCTATAAATTATGAATTACTGCTGTATTATCATTATGTTTCATTGTTGCTGCTGAAAAAAATGAATGTCCTACGGGATAAATAAAGTATTTATCGATCTATTCGTCTATTAGGTCTATAGGTCTTACTTGACAAGGTTCTGGAAAGCGTAGCCATCCGTCCACTGTTCTGTGAATGACGCTCCATGTCTGACTGTAGTGAAGTGGCCCAGTCGTAATCTGTCCTGCATACTTTTCTCTCGACAGGCCTGCTTCTCCTGTGTGCTCTGTGGACATTGGACAAGTCAATACTACTATCATACCCTCATTGTGTTTTTGTTGATCAAGTCAAGGCCGACGCATACCTTTTCAATGAGCAACTTCTTACTCATAGTGATGCATTTATTCAAGCGTTCCTTGTACTTTTCAAGTAATTTCTGTTGTTCATCTATCTGCCTTCTGAGATCACAGTTTGCCTACAAGCCGAAAAGACAAGAGTGATTGATCGTGGAAAAAAATGGTTCCCGGTTAAAGAATATTTTTGTACTACAGCGATGCCATTTCCAGTAACATGGTGTGGTCTTTTGCTTACCCTCAGCAAATCGTCTATCCTGCCCTCTTTTTTCTCAAGGTCGAGGTTTTTAGTGCTTTCAAGCGCAGCCAACTTCAACACTGTAAGGTCAGTCTAAAAGGGAGGAGGATTAGTTACAAAAGCAACAATACTTCTACCTACAAATTGGTTGTTTTCAGATTCTAGACTGATGATGTCGGACTCTCAGATTTTTTTAAAACTTTTTTTTATTCTCAGATACTTTGCTATGGAATATTCAAAAGGCATATGCAAAAAAGGCATATGCACAAATGAAGCTGATCATTCCTACTGTTGACTAGACCCAAGAACTCACTGTATTGCACATTACCATTTCACTGCTGTATCTTCCATTGCACATTTTTGTACATCTGTAAATAGATATTTGTTTATGTTGCACTGCTTTCAGATTTTAGATCTTAGATCTTACATTTTTGTCTTAGATAGTTTTTGTGGTGTTTTGTGTTTATATTGTATTTTGTACACTGTCTTTTTTGCTCTACCTGGCCAGAGAGAAACGAAATTTTGATTCACTTTATGTTGAACACATATGGCAGAATTGACAATAAAGCCGACTTTGATCTTTGATCTTTATTTTAGCCGACCCCCAGCTGTATTAAAGTTGCACTATGTAACTTTTTGGTGCTGGATCCGTCACCTGATGTTTCTTTGGATATGTCAATGTTCTGCCTAGAATATTCCACAGTATGACATTAAACAAATGTAAGGTAGAGACCTTACATTTATTCAAATTCTAGTGGTTTTAAAGCTCAAAAAGACCTAGACAAACATGCATTCTGACTGTGACAGGGGTTGCCTCTCCACAGATTTGATCTGTAACTTGGTTTGGTCTCCATGATAGAAAGGTGCAATACCAAACTGAAACATTTCGGACAAAGCAATAACAATTTTGATGAGTGAGCTACCGTACCCAAAACAATTTCCCTTGTGGATCAATAAAGTTTGTCTAAGTCTAAGTTCTCCATGGAGAAAAACATTTTTAACAGACCCTCCACATGAAAAGTTACACAGTGCACCTTTAAATATTATTGTCCATTAGAATGTTGTGATGTCATCTGAAAACTGTAATGGCATTCATTTCACTCACTTGAATGGATTTGACTGCAAGTTGCTTTGGGTGCGTCATGTGGTCCATAAAAGACAGGTTTGTTGGAGATGAGCTATTTTGTCTAACCTGAAAGAGAAGAGACTTTTTAGATGCCTTGATAAGTGGATGCTGATTTTATAGTTGCGCAAAAGTGGGACGTACAGAGGTGCCCTGAGCAGAGTGGGAATGCGAGTTCTGGGGAGAGCGGATCATCGGCGGGTGACCTCGCACGGGACTGGACCCATTTCCTCCCTGGAACTAAGAGTCACACAGAAGAACAGAGGATGTCACTTTCAAATCACTGTACTTTTAACACAACATTAGACAAGGATACAGATAGTGATGGGAAGAATACTTTGAAAATGTAGTCACAGAATACTGAATACTGATAAAAGGAGAAATTCAATTTGTCAACTGGACAAAGTTTGTTTGGTCGAAAACGTTTCGCCGCTCATCCGAGAGGCGACGAAGTCTCTCGGATGAGCGGCGAAACGTTTTCGGCCAAACAAACTTTATCCAGTTGACAAATTGAATTTCTCCTTTTATCATGGATTCTACCTGGACGACCGAGGGATTTTTCACGCAATACTGAATACTGGCATTGAAATGTACCGCATTCTTAATACTTAGAATACTTTTACACCAAGTTGCATTTATATTGTAAAGATGCAATACTGTATTAATAACAGGCTTTATATTTGTTTCACTGTTTTTAAAGCATTTCCAATCACTAACTAGAGATAGAAACCACTCAAGAGCAGTTGTCTATTTTTCTCATTAGTTCTGTTCAGTGTGAAGCCAAAATTACATGATCAAATACCGGAATGTATTTAGAACTGTACTCTGAATACCACCAAATGAAAAAGTAACTGTACCAGTATACAGTTACGCAAAATTAGTATTCCATATATGCATTCTACATGTATTCAGTTACTCCCCAACACTGGATACAAATCATTTATTTTTATTTCTAATTTTTATGTACTGAAACTTACATCAAAATAGTCACTTATTTTGGGTCCCCGCACAGCTGATTTTCCTACAAAAGGAAGAACTGGACGTCAGAAAGAAGCTACCAGAAATAGCCGGAAAATAAGCCTCAGTCTAAAAAATCTCACCTTGGCTGCTCTCTGATTGGACGTCAGGTTTTCGTTTTCTTCCTCTGCTCGTTTCAGATTTTTTCTCTGGGGTCTGTAAAAAATATTAATGGAAGAATTATGAACTGTCCCATTATGTAACGACCACTACTACTTAATGTATGTGTTCTTATAATAGCTTTACCGAATATGCGGGAGAGCTGCCCCTTTTCATTTCTGATCCCTGCAGAAAGAGAAGTCATAAGGAAGGATTGATTTCTATATTATTGAGGACTGTATATAATTAAAGTGTTATCAATCATGCCATTTTGAGATTTAGTTAAAAGCATTTCTCATATTGTTATATTTTATTTTAAAGGGCTAATATGCTATTGTCCCCATCTAACACATACCTTGTGAGTTGTGTTTTGTTTTATTCACTGTTTAACATACAAACCCTGCATATTTAGGCTGTCTTCTTCTCTCAAACTGAAAACTCATGTCATATGCTCTCATATGGTAATACAGAAGTGCTCTACTGTGTTTTTAAACCCCATACACCTTCACTAGAATCACTTGGATGATTTCAACCCTGGAATAGCCTATGTCTAGTGAACTAAAAAGTAAAAGGTAGCAAAGGTAGTAAAAACTTAACATCCACTACATGACATCACAAGGTGTAACAGAGCATTTTGAGTTTTGGAGATGTAGACAGACTAATAATAAAGGGTCACTCAAAAACATCTCCACGCATGTTTTTGTTGAGGTAAGAACATTACAACACGGTTTAAAGGTCACGCTTTTACATGTTGTCTTTCTAAAATCATTCATTCTGTACCTCTGACTCCTTGTCACTTGAGGATCCCAAGCTCCCAAAACTATGGTTTGAACATTCATTGTTGGTCAAACCCTAAAAAACAGAATAGGTTAAACTTCCACACTGCAAGTTCTTTGTACATCGTTGGCCCATGAGAGGCACTCACTTTGGTTCCCCCACTCTGACTGCCAGTGCTGCCCCCGGTGCTGCCACTGACCCCGCCCATAAAGCGTGCCTCCAGCAGCTCTTGTCTCCGAGGGTCCAGGCTGTGCAGCTCCTCCATGGTGCCTACATAACAGCACACACACATTTAGTCTGTACGTTAAACAAAGAAGATGGCACATTACATAGTACTAGCACTTCTGTGATAGAGAGTCAGATTGTTTACACTGCGGGCCATTGTATGAGACGGGTCATTATTCAAACTGTGCTAGTAAAGTTCATATCTCGGAGTTGAAAAGACACAGAGGAAATGTATCAGCTCAGTGTTATCCTGAGAATCCAGGAGCAATGTTTCAACTGCAGGCAATGATGAATGCAGCGCTCCGGAGGGACTGTTACGTGAGCTCACTGTGCTGCTGCAGACTTGGAGGGGTCTGCTCACTCACAGGCTGCTCCTGCTGCTGCCAAAACCTGGCCTTTAATCAAACTACCTCCATTTTGAAAGTACAAAGGCCTGCAGATCTCTGGCACTGTATACTGCATTTACTTCCAATAAAAAAGATAAATATTGAATTTATAAAAGATAAGACTTACATTACCATTATCTGACTGCTATGACTTCTGTTTTGACTTGTTGACACATCTATTTTGGTACACAAAGATGTTTTAAATGTACTTAAGCACACCGATGCTGCCATTTAAAAGTACCTCCAAGATCAGATGTATAATAGTAATAATTATGACAAATAGTTTTTAATTGGTCTCAGACAATGAACAAAACTAATGCTAAAGAGAAGATGCAATGGCTGATTTTTTTTAAAAAGTAAACAGACTATAGTCTATTATCACACATTTGTGGATTAAAGTAAGGTGAATATAAAAAGCTATGATCCAAAAAGCAGAGTATATTTCTTGCAGGCAGCGCTATATAGTACCAGTGCTGCATACACATCAGATGACAGTATTAATGAAAGTCAAACATCACAATTGTTCAGACCATTACTCGTATGGTACTATACTACTAGCATAGAATCCTCAACTCTGGCTATTCATGCCACACTGGAGTGGACCCATAATGGTTGGAAAATGTCATATCTCCCAAAAGAATGGATTTTAGACCAACACTACGATGCTTTAGAATAGAATAATGAAGCAGGCTGCTGGAAGAATCCACTGCCAATTACTGTCAATCAATGGATGCAACTGAGAAAACAACATGCTGTAAAGTTCTCAGATGTGAAGTCAAAAATTTTCAGTTCAATGCCAATCTTCTTTAAGTTCTTCAGCATTGACCTGCCATTTGCAAGCCACCAACCCAACTATGTCCAGGTCAGAAGCCACAAAGCGAAGTGTATTTCCACAATGGTATCTTCACCAACAATCAGCCTGAGTTATGCTTTCCTGGAGGGTCAGATAAGGCTACAGCCAGCACTGCAGTGGTGTCTCCGGCCAATAACCGAGAACAGGACAATACCTGAACATGGTGATTATACAGGCAGTGCAGTGCGATGTGATTAAGGTCATGTACACAGGTAAACTGGGAGCGCAATACTGCAGACACGTCAGTCAAAACAACAAAGACTGCACCCCCAATGGTCTGACACACGGGGTTCTGCACGATACCGAACCTGTGATGAAACATTATATGGCACCAACAATGCACATTTGCTCCATCGCATAACTTTACATCGACACAACTTGGGTTAGCAATAGCAACGGGAGTATGCAGGATGAGAGATGCACGGACAAAAGCAAAACAATACTAGCAATGATCTACAATTTTCCACCATAATGCACGGGTCTTTTGGCTTGTGCACCGGCCTGAATAGATAGTCGTCCTGTGTCTTCAGTGCTAATAGCTAACAGCCAAAGCCTCAATGGACTTTGGAGCTGACACTAACATTAGCTAGCAAGCAGGTTTCGCCACCAAGCTTTACTCAGTCGTTGCAATCAATTTCGCGCACATCCTGCCAAAAATACCTTCGACAACCATCAAGAAGAGGTAGATGCCGACTAAAATATGTCACGATACCTTCCCAGGCCTTCAACCCTGCCGTGGTATGTTGCTGAAAACACAGTCCGCTTCAGGGACGTGGAGAGCTGGGACCAAAGATGGCGTCCCCTCCAAACTTCCACTACTTTGGACACTCATCAAGCTACTTTTCGTGTAAAGGTGCTGTTTCACGCACCCCAAGTGTTTATCACTGTGGAAATCACCCCGTGGTGCGGCAGTCTTTCTTGCATATACAAATAACAAGTAATATCGGGCTAAAATGTCTTCTTTTGTCTATTTTAGGGCACAAACCTCTTCACACCTCAACAGTGCGTCCTGCTCCACAGCCACCTCTCCGTCTTCAAGTAGAGCCCATGAAACGTCATGCTTCGTGTGCAAAAATCTTATCGCGAGGTGATGCACTTTTCCTCCTCACGTAATGAAAACAAGGGGACAAAAATGCAGAGAATTTTCAACAAGTTTGACGCTCCGAAGCAGAACACAGTTTTGCACATCTGCTCTACACACAACCACGTACAAGTTTTTGCATGAAATTCAATATGCAGAATAAACTTTAATTGTCTCACAATCCAAATCACAAATCATAGAAAAAGTTAAAGTATTCTTTATTCTCAGTGACACCTTAAACACAGCAAAATAAGCAACTCTTGGTACACCCAAAATGTTTACATAATTATGTGTAAATATAATAGATAAAAACAAATTTCAAATCATCTTTTCTTGAATTTACTTTGCACCCACACTCGCCGCATTACAACTTTTTTTCCTCTATTAACTTGAAGACGTCTGTCCTCCAAATTCTGAATTTCCTCAAGTCCAGCATTGAGAAATAAATTCTGAACCTCTTCTGTAAGAAGATTTGAGATTAATCATTTATCTAAAAACAAGTTCTTTCTTTTATATGAAATTACCTTTGGTAAAATAATACACACAGGTTCCATCTCCACGAGTGTAGAAATTCTCTGACAGACAGCGACCTAGACAAAAGCAGCTCATGAAACAAAATAGGCAAATAATATTAGATGATATAATGTGCAAGATAATAGTCTAAATGTACCCTTTTTAAATCTGAGCTGTGAGAAATCATATCTCCCATAATCTCGCAAAAGGAATATTCCTCCATGTTTGAGGTATGCTGATAGTCTGTTAACAGCTCCTTGCATTCTGCAAATACAATAACATATTAAGTTCTTATTAGAATGTACAGCACACTGAAGAGGGCACATTTTCTGAACACAAGGCTGGTGGGGCTGGTGGGTGATAAATGACATGAGCCTGCCATGTCTTTGTCTCCTGACCTTCACCTACCGCTCTGGCTGAATGGAGGAGAGCACAAAGACGGCCAGAATAACATCCAGACTCTGAGATGGGAAGGGAAAGGGGACCTCCTCATCACAAATATCATGGACAAAAGAATGACACATAGAGGCGTCATAGTCTGGGTGAGCCTGAGGAAGTAAAAAACAAATGTAGCTCATCAATATCTATAGAGGCATGAGTAAAATGTGTAGGTTGCAGATATTTAGATAATGCCCCCTGTAAAAAACTGAATACCTTTTAATGGAAAAAAAAATCTTGTGCATATAGTTTAGACCTCTACAAACATGCTCTGAAGTCCATGGGATTCTTGTATTAGTTATATTTCAGTCTTCACTGAAATGTTAATGATCATGGAGTTGTTTACAATATGCACTCTGAAACAGAATCCCACTTTTTAAAAAACATACTAGCATATCACAAATCCAATCACAATCAAATTGCAATTTGATTTTTTTCTCCCCAAATTTTTCCCAAAATTATGCATCTCTAATTTAGGAGTCAAAATTGCAATAGAATTATGGCAAAATAGATATTACAAAATAAATACTATAATGCTATATATGCCTAGAGCATACTATCCAAGGGGCACATGTTACATACATTAAACTGTTAATACAGTGATATAAATTGATGAATATATTTTAAAACCATTACCTTCATCAGCTCAATGGCATGTGAAGAAAAGTCACAACAGTAAACAAAAGCATCTGTCCCTCTGTAAAAAAAAAAAACATTCTAATGACATATCCAAAAATAAATGCATACATACAATTCAAAATTACTTACTTTATTGTATTCAAAATAGGAAATACACTGTTGCCAACTCCACAGCCAACCTTAAAAATGAGAAATCTAAGTGTGTAATGATAATGATTATATATAGATATACAAATACAAAATAATAGTTGCCAAACCTCTAGAATCCTAAATGCAGCATTCTGTCCAGGGAAAGAAGGAGTCTGTGTGTCTCCATCATTGTTTTCCAAAGCTAAATTACAGCTTGGGTGAGCAGTTTCTATGTGCTCAGAGGGGCTGCAGGGTTCTGGTTGTGAGGTCCTGGTTTGACCTGATGGAAGTAGTTCTGGAAATTCTGCAAACAGCCACTTACGATTTTTAAAGAACTTATTGTGGTGTGTCTCATAAAACTTCTCCCATATTTGCCCTGCGTCTCTGTCAAATTTAACTGTGAATAAATAAAATCACGTTATAGTTATTGATTAAAAAAAACAAACTGGAAAATAGTCTACAGTATACTTGCCTTGCTCATCCAAAGGAACTCTAATGCTTGAGTTTTCTTCTGCCTTGAGTCGAGCATTTTCTTTGTCCTCTTCTGTCCACTGCACATGGTCCCTACATTATAAACAGTCAAAGAATAAGGATCATACCCTTATACCTTACATGGAAAAGCTGTGTCATTTATGAATATGTAGGACCAAAAAGACAGATCAAAATCATTTATTATACGTGTAGTAGCAGCATTGTTATTATTTACTATATGGCTTAAATGAATATTGGACATCTTGGAGTCACTGTTTATCCGACTTACTTTATAATGAGAGAAACATCAGAGAAAACACTGTTATAACTCACCACATATTATGTTTAAATATGTCATTAGGGTTAGTTAAGATTCTTGAACCCAGAGGAGCAGCAGGTCTATTGCCAGTTCTGTTTTTCCTCAAACAGAGTCTTCTGAAACCCTTGGCTAAATTGGCAGTGAAGTGGCACGACAGATAATGCATTTCCTGTAAATACAAGAACATAACATTAATATTTACTCTCTGGTCTGTATCAGTAATCAGGTATCATAGGCAAGGCAAGGCAAGTTTATTTTTATAGCACAATTTGTACACAAAGTAACTCAAAGTGCTTTACAGAAGAAACACGTTAAATTCACAGAATGATAATGTTGTTTCCTCATCAAAAACGTACCTGGAGTTGCGCTTTGTTTCATTCACACAAACCCTGCGAGTTCTTCTCTCAAACAGAAAACACTTCACCTTGATGTCATTTGGTAATACAGGAAGTGCTCCACTGTGTTTTTAAACTCCATACACCTTCACTAGAATTATTTGATTAATTTCAGCTTATTTGAATAATTTTGCCACTCTCTACTAAATAAAAGGTAGCAGTTAACTTGAGCACTACACGGCATCACACGGTGGAACAGAGCATTCTGAACTTTGGAGATGTAGACAGACTAATAAGAAAGAATTACTCAAACATGTGTGAATGAAATAAAACAACTCTCCAGAATTTGTAAGGAGGAAACAACATCATAATATGTGTTAAAGCTCACAAAAGTAAAATTTGCGGAATATAGGACCTTTAAATTATGTTGGTTTCTTAAACAAGTCAAAGTAATACATAATAATAATAATAATAATAATAATAATAATAATAGATAGATAGATAGAATAGCAATAGGTAATATAATACTCCCTAGACAATACTCCCTACAACTGTATACATATACATGTGTAGATATACATTTATTATCATTATTTTTATGTATATAATTATGTCTCATGTAGAGCTGGGCGAGATGGCCTAAAAATAAAATCTCCGATTTAAAAAAAAAAATCCGATTTCCGATTTTAATCGATTTTTTTCTCTGCCCTACTCAAAAACAAATAACAGATGACAGACAAATGGCTCAAAACAATGCAACATTCTTTTATAAAACAAATACATTACATCTAGCATCAATTAAGCTGTTATTGTTTTAAATATATATATATAATTTCATTTTCATTTATTTATTTCATTCGTTAAAACAAAACAAAAATAACAGATGCAACACAATTACATCTATACAATTTTAAATATGAATGAAAAGGGAACAGAAAGAAGCATGCCCCTTTTCAAATCAAAATTATATTACAACAAAATATATATAACAATAATAACACAGTTATATAAATATCTTTCTTTTATAAAGAAGCATTTTATGGAGCTAAATTATTTGTATTATTATTATATAATTATATATGACGGACTGGAGTGGGGAGTGTTGTGTTTTAGTTTTTCCTCGAGTGATGCAGAAAAGCCACTGTCTGTGTTCATGTATGTTAGCTTGTGCAGTCTGTATACAGCTGTGGCAACACAAGAAAAATATTGGTAGCACATACTTCGGGTCGAAAACTTTCACCATGTTAATGAATCCGGGCTTTTCCACAGTATATATGGGCACCATGTCTTTTACAACATACATCATGTTTTTGGTAAAACATACAACAGCGTGTGTGATTGCCTTCCGTCGTGGGCCGTGCTTATCATACTGCAAACAGTTTGAAAATGTTTTAGGGACTGGACGGTGGTTATTTTCATTCCGTTAGGACCTGCACTAATCCCACTCCGCTGCGTGCAACAGCTTTTGAACAGACCTTACAGCGAGCACTCGTTTGTTCTAAGTCCGACACAAGAAAACCTAACCAGTTCCATATAACAGATGTAAACACCTTTGTTTGGTACAAACTCCGGCTTTAGCTCACTCGCTAGCAGCGCTAGCCCGTACAATGTTTGGGTACGCCCCGCTAACTTACCCGTGTAAAACGTGGCCGCGCATTAGTTCCGCTTGCGTGTAAAAAATAATAATAATAAATAATAATAAAAATCGATTTTCATAAAAACACATCGTCCAAAACTGTAAAGTCGAATTAATCGATTTAATCAATTAATCGCGCAGGTCTAGTCTCATGCTATGTCTTATGCTATAGCTTGTGGACAACATTTAATACAGTACAATATGTTAAACTGTGTTCTGTGTAACATCTCCCTTTACAATGTAGACTCTCAAGTGTGTGTATATAATGGTCGTATATGTCACCCCTACTGCGACATATGAGCAAGACTTGCAATAACCTGGCAACTAATGCGTAGTACAGGATTTTTTCCCACAAATTTTTTTGCACAATTTTTTTTTCTACTATACTGTGTTGTAAATATCCTGCTGTGTTGTAAATATCATACTTAAATGTCTGTACTGAAGTGAGATGCTTTCAATCTCATTATGATGTAAATTGTACATATGAATAGTGACAATAAAAGGCATTCTATTCTCATCTGACACTGGTCCATTGCTCTTTGGTTGCTATTCCATCTATTTTTTTCTTTTTACCCTCTGTTATATATTATATATTATATTTGATGAGTGAGCTACCGTACCCAAAACAATTTCCCTTGTGGATCAATAAAGTTTGTCTAAGTCTAAGTCTAAGTGCATCTGGTTTTTATATTTTTTTAAATTTGTTTTTCTATCTATAGGTGGCAGCAGTGTGCACCTCTACGACATGTGCTACACGCCTGAACGATATTGAGTAGAAGAAGAGTGAGTCTCAGGGCAGCTAACAACAAAAGGCAAAAGTGTTTAATTGTGTTGTTTCTTATTTTATTCGTCTCGGTTTGAATATAAAGGCAAGATCGTTGTTTTATTCTCCATTTTTCTGTCATTCGTCCAAAGCAATAAGTTTTGTCGATATAAAAATGTGCTAACTTGCATCCTTTGTGAGATAGCCACGCTTTTATAATGGGATGCTAAATGAAAAAGAACAAGTAGCTACATTCTGCACGACGATTCGGAACAAGATTAGAATAACATTATCATTTCAAGGCAGAGAATTGTAAAAGTAAAGTGTGCTTACCCGGATTGAGTAGTAGCCGGTCCGATGCCATGCTAACTGTGACTTTTTAATTGTAAGATAGACTGATCGCAGGCAGATGGCGCTATCCAGGAGAAAGCGCTGCCTTAACGCTGTTGGTGTCTTGAACCTGAGAAGTCGTGAGGCTGAGGATGCTGGCACCGTGAGCAGGAACAATATGAGACTTCTGAGAGGCTTACTCCTACAGGTGATATTGCACGCTAATCCTGCTTTCATGGCTATCTCTGCAGGCCTCAAGATTGTTTATATGCAGAATCAACAATGCAATGAAATGCTTAGGTATCAGAGGAACTGTTGACTCATTAAGATAGTCAGGAAGTACTAATAACATGCAATAATAGTACATGATTTTAAAAAAAAGTGTTGCAAAAAGTGCAGGGGGAGAAGTAAACTATAAAAATGTAATAAAAATACAAAGTACAATGTACAAAGGTGCAGGTAGGATTAAATAAGGTGTAAGTATTTCACAAATTGCACATAATATGGTGTATAAGTATTGGATGTGGGTATTGCACAGGTAACAATAGCATTTACAGTGAGGTAGTAACAAACACATTACATTCATATAGAGCAGCAGCAGTAAACATGCATAATGAAAAGTTGTTTACTGCAGTATTATTGAGAGTTCAGTATTATTTAGAGCAGTGTTTCCCAACCTCTTTTGTCTTATGTACCCCCTGAGCCTTTTTGTCATACCTCGAGTACCCCCCTCACTCATACATGTTGATAATTCTCCAAAAGTAGAACATGACACAACAGATTATTAAATGAAAATCATTTTATTTCATCTCCTTAATTTGAAAATTTAATTCTCAGGCATTTCCTCTCTTTTGTTTAACTCAAATTTACTCAAATTAGAATTTACTTGTACCCCTAGTTGGGAAACACTGATTTAGAGTATTATCCAGGCCTGTCATGATAATTACCATATTGACTTATAGTGCAATATATAAAAGCTGGAACAATATATTTTGGAGATCATTTATCGTGTGTTCAATTTATTAAGTGGAGAGTTTATTGCAATTTTTATGTAATAATTTAAGATTTCACAAGTAGAGTTAAATAAATAACCTTTATGGCTAAATATTAGTTCATTCAGTTATTTATTTGTTGCAGCTCATGATACTAGTTATACTTTAAAACTTAGACTTAGACGTAGATTACAAACTTTATTGATCCATAAGAGAAATTATTTGGATACAGTAGCTCACTCATCGCAATATAATATATAACAGAGAGTAACAAAAATAGAGGGTATAGCATAAATGATAGCAAGAGACAGGTATCAAATAAGCAGTGTTGTATAAAGTACTGGAAAATCAAAGTCAAGTAAAAGTATAGGTACCCCTCCCAAAAATGACTTTGGTAAAAGTCGAAGTCACTGACTGAAATGTTACTTGAGTAAAAGTCTTAAAGTATCTGGAACTTCTTGTACTTAAGTATGACAAATAATGTGAAAATAAATATACTCAAGTAAAGTAATTAAAAGTACAAGTAAAAGTATCAAGCAAAGGCAGTCTGAATTTAATATTTTTTAATGTTCGCCCACCCCCTTCCCCCCCAAACCTTTGTTTTTTTTTAGTGAAAAAAAAAGAAAAAAATAAGGTACACAACACCATTGAAGGAGTGTTTTTGGAGGAAGAGTTTTTTTTTTTTCCAATTGGGCCCTTAATTCTACTGTAAAACACCATGTTTGGCTCACCCATGGTAGTTTTGTGTCGTATGGAGCACTGTCGAAGATATTGGGTTTGGTGATATCCATGAAACGCCGTCCTATGAGCAAGTAAATGCAGGCACAAAATACGTTATTTGTAATTTAATAATTATGGTACGGTAGCACTAATGACGTGTAGTAAATGTTCTTGTTTTAAAGATCCCATGACATGGTACTTCTTGATGCTTTTATATGGCTCCTTAATGGTTCCCTAATACTGTAAATGAATCCTTCTTCAAAATCAACACTTAGTGCATGGGAAAGACACATGTACAGAGTCAGAGTCAAAAAATAACTCTCTGAACGACTCATTCTGGGCCTTGTTGCTTGAATGCAAATGAGAAGGAGACAGATTGGTAAGAGGAAGGGGGGGTGGGCGGGCAAATGCGCCGCTGGTTCCTTGTGTTAGCGGTGCGCTGTGCCTGGCCCCACTTCCGCGTGTGTAAGCACGAAGGAGGAAAGGACAGCCTTTTCAATGAAAAAAAACACATTTGTACAGAAAATAAAATTAAACCACTGCTGTTTCAGAGGTCCAAAGGGTCAGGTAAAGGACTTCCAAGCCTAGAAACACTCGCATGTGCCTCCAGGCAAATAAAAAAACGCATTTCGCATTGCGTAGCTCCTCCGCAGTCCAAACTCTCTGGGCATGATTTCCAGAGACAGAGGGTGGAGATCCAGACGATGGTGGAACTGCATTTGCATTTCTTTTTTCGATCTGACGTCAATAAGGTGCCTTGTCCAGAATCGCCCATTTGAGCTGTGTTTTTTTCAAACGCAGAAAAGGATCGCAAATGCTCAGTTTAGACATTACGCAACTTTTAGCCATTGGGGGGCCCTAAACAGGGTAGGGAAGCTCACATTAATGTTCAAAAACCTCAGAACGTGAAAATTTCATGCCATGGGACCTTTAAAACATCTCGGTTGTGTGGGGAATACAATTTTTGCAAGTCTGGTGAAGGCAGGTGCTCCTGACGTCATCAACTGGCACCTGACTGGAGTGGCTGCCATCCATTCATTCATTCATTCGGACTGGCAAAAATTGTATTCCCCACATAACCTGGATGTTTTCAAACAAGAACATTCACTACACATTAGTGCCTCCATACCGTAATTAATAAATTACAAATAACGTACTTTGTGCCTGCATTTAATTGCCCATAGGAAACCCAGTATCTTCAGCAGTGCTTCAAATGACACAAAACTACCATGGGTGAGTAGAACCAACAGGTGTAGGCTGATTGTCATGCGCAAGTAGCGAACAAGCCCAGGCACGTCCTGACTTTCTTGCAGTCAGTAGAGGGTTTTTTTGTAACGAGTAACTAAACGGCACATTGAAAATGTATCGGAGTAAAAGTATGCAATTAAATTCGGAAATGTAGTGAAGTAAAAGTAAAAGTTATCACTTTTTTAAAAACTCACGTAAAGTACAAAGTCTCCCAAAATGTACTTAAGTACAGTAGTGAAGTATTATTACTTCGTTACTATACAACACTGCAAATAAGGAATAATTATACAAATAAATGTATATGTACAAGTCAAAATAAAATTGAAAAATAAGTAATAAAATATAAAATAGCTGTGATATATAGGAGACAAGAATGGCAGTGCAATAATATACTAATTGAGAGAGCATAAGGTTATCCGTTACTTTAAAAATGGTTTACTTGAATTATCCTACTTTGTATCAGTGGCCTGAAGTAGTTTCAGTATTACCATTTATTGGTAATAATATATTGTGCTACAAAATTTATTGTGACAGGCTTATATATCTGCACAATTTTGTTCATGCTTTGCTATCTCTATAGGACACCAGGCAGTTTTTTAAAGTGTGGGCCAAAACATCAAAATCAACAATAACATGTGAGGCTGGACAGATGTACTTTGAAAATTATCAGAACTGTTACAGCTGGTGTGTATTGATTTACAAATACATTACGTTTACATATCTGATATACCATACTTTTATGTTGGAATAATTTCAAGTTTGTTCTGTTTCAGCCTTCATCTAGAACCATCTCTTCTCTATAAACTACCCAAACGCCCTAAACAGGAGAAATTTGAAGATGCTTTGCTGTGTCAGACCCCTCTTGTAAGTCAAGACAAAGTTTACGTTATTTTGAGCTGTCGCAATGTTACTTAGAAAATATGCAACAAAACACAAGTACAACCTTGTTCTCTCTTTCTCACTCAGGAAAAAACACTGGAGACCCCTACAGATCAAAAACCTAACCTTCTTGTGTTAACTGCAAATAACTGGCTTTATCGTCTCTCTGCTCAAACAGGCAAAGAGCTAGAGAAAATTTACCTATCTCCAAACCATAAATTTAAGTACGGCACAGTCCTAAAGTCCTAAAGCTATCATCTATACAATTTAACGTTGTATATTTTTTGTAGATACCTTGGCTGGGATATCTCACAAGAAGTATTATATGTGAAGTCAGTTCAAAATAAAGAATCCGCTTTAGAACGTCAGGTAAAGTTAAACTTCATAAAATTGAGTCATAAAAGTTGTCTGTTTTCTTACATTTCTCCTGCTGATGTTATAGGCTGGAATCACACATAACACCTTGATGCATCTTGCTGTATTTAAAGCATTCCCTCTTCAAATTGTGGGCATTATAGAGATTAGTAAGAAGGTATGCATTTATTTTTTATTAAAAGTATAAAATTGTGGATTTTTTTTGTAATATTGATGTTTTTCTCCAGGTATTTTAATGTACATGTATTTAAATATTAAATATTTAAATGTGCATTTTTTAGGTATTTGGGAGCAATGTGAGTGATGTGGTGCTGTCTCAAGGTGTACTTGCTGTGTCATATATCAACAAGTCTGTAAAATTGTACAGCTCAGAGCATATTTTTCATAGGGTAGGATTCTTTGATGCTCTTTTTTGTTGGCCAAGAACTCTAAATATCACTGTTCTTACACAAAGCAATTTGATTTGATTTGTTTTGTTCTTACACATTATAGTACACTATTGACCAATTGACTCTAGGAAGGCAAAGCACACTTCTTGGAGGAAAAACAGTTGGGGAATTTCCTTATGGTATCCCAGTCAATGTCCGCATTACAGGTTTGTTGGATTAATGAACTATAATATTAAATGACAGATTAAATCATGTGTTGTGTTATTCTGCACAGATTCCCTTCCCGTGATTTTTGAGGTTTCCTGTTCTAACACTGGCATTCAGATTGGTTATCCATGGCACTTTATTCACACACCACCTCATAAAAAGCACACGGGGACCTACCACATCTGTTCCCTCAAAGATTGCACACCGGTGAGTATTGTAGTCTTATAATACAGCCACTCTTATTGGATTTATTTGGTTTTGTGGGGCAGTGGCAGCAACGTCCGTAGAAAGGAACGTGTTGGTGCTGAGAGTGGTGAGATTTCTCTGTGCTTTGCTGCTTCACTGACATGGACTTCATACACAATTTTCATATGACGAGAAGAATGTTTGTGTACATTTGTGAGCGCCTACTTGTACCACTCTCACTTGTCACTCACTCACTGATGGTCAGATGAATGCGCCCAGGGCGTTCAGACTGAAGTTGGTATCGGTTTTAGGACCACATATCCAAGTGGCCTGGGTCGCATTTGAAAAATCCGATCTGTGTCATTCAGACTGTCAGTAAAAGATCAGATACAGGTCGCATGGAGGCAAAAAAATCGGATTTGGGTCACTTCAGGCTGCAGTCTGAACGTAGCCTTAATGCACTCAAGTGTTGTTAGCTTTTTTTGGTTGAAGTGGCCCACACCTGTGTTTGACAAGAGTAGACACAAACACACATGCAATTATAAAAGCTTGGAAAGTAAATGGTTTCTTCTATTAACTTATAATTATATATATAACTTATTAATTCTTCTTATCTTATTGTTACATAGGCAAGGAATGGTATCCGAAATATGAAATGCTGCTCATTGGAGACTGATGTAATTATGTTTCATCCTGATGACACTGGACGGATCATCCATGTTGGACCAAAATGTATTGAGTGAGTACAATTCTACTCTGTCTGGTTCTTGAACTATTTGCAAACCAATGATAGCATTCAGACTTCCCACTGTATTTTTATTAATAGTCAGATTTGTTCCTTCAGAGTGCTAAAAATTGTCCATGACCAAACCCGCTTTGCCCACTCAATGATTGTGGAAGATTTCTCAATTATAATCAATGAACACAGAAATGTAAGAATATATTTTGGTAATGAATTAATAATAATGCCACTTTTGCAACATTTTCTTGTAAAAATGCCTTGACTTGTGCAACAGGAAGCACCTCGGGTAACTGTGACATCATCAGGGCGAAGCGTGAAACAAAGATATGATCAGCTTGATGATGACCCAAACCAGGAGGTATGTGAGGTCATTTAGTACCATTTAACTGCAAAGCCAAATGTGTTATAGCTTGTGCTTAAAAATGAGCTGTGATCAAATAGACTTTCCGGATGGTGGAGTATGAGGACGAGCTGGACCTTTTAGCCGTGGTGGTAACAAATGGAGAGGAAGGACCAGTGCACATCCGGCTCTATGACAATCAGAATGGACAACTACTTCGGACCATTGAGCTAGCTGAGTCTTGGGATGAGGTGGGTAAAGGTTTAGAAATGAGTTTCAGCGTAATGTAATTTATAAAAGGATTCATTTGTGGTGTGTTTTGTTCCAGACTTATCGGCATGAGCTGATCTTCGACAAAGACACAATTGTGCACATTGAGCAGCAGAAGACCACCTTTTGTTGTCATGTTTACAAACTTGATGCCTTGAAATGTCAGATGTATTAAAGTTACCAAAGTCAACTAAATTCTGTTTTATATGTTGGGCTTTTCTATGTTACAAAAACATGTATAAATAAATAAAGTTATAATTTTTGTATCCATGTTTTTGACATTTTTGTCAGACTAGCAAAAGATAAAAAAGCTAATTAAAACCACTCCATACATGTTTGACACATTTATTATATTATTATTATAACTAACCAGGGAAATCACATTGAGATTAAAAACCTCTTTTTCAAGGGAGTCCTGGCCAAGGGGCAGCAAAAAAGACAATTACAACACACAAATGACATACAAATTAGTTAAAACGGGCACTAAGGTAAGCAGCAACACTACTGGCTTTAGTTTACAAGGCCTATACCTAACCTATAATGTCTACAGTAAATAAAATATTTTCACAACTCCACTCAGATAAATTATTAATATTGACTGGTGTTTTTAACCTTATAACTCGTACAAAACATACTGTACCAAACATTTACTCAAATACTGTATATTTTTACCAATGTATAATGTAGATTTAACCAAATTGTGTGTGTGTGTGTGTTTTTAATGAATAACCTTGATGGCAGTATTCTTTATCTCGCCCTTCTCCATGGGATTTACTCCACCAGAGTGAGGTCGCCTGAGGTGAACTGATGTAGAACCGTGCGGTTTGCGGGACTTATTTTTTGCTGACAGGTCACTCACTCAAATTTTGTCAAGTTGCGTAGTGTCGCTCTGTTGCAAACAAACATGTCTGAATGACGCACATAATATAACTGCTTCTGTAACCATCAGAAGTTATCAAAGTTATCTTTCCCCAAAGTTTTCACTCACGCCCACCTTTGTGCCACGTGATCCGCCGCCATCCCCCAAGACTTCCACTCGCGACAACAGCAGCTGCTTGATTTGAGACTGCGTAACACCAAACTATGGACAATTACATAGTGTTTGTGTCTGCTCTGTGCGCCGCAGCCATAACCGGGGCACTGTCCGTTATATTTGTGCTGATATGGGTCCTGCACTACAGAGAAGGGCTGGCCTGGGATGGAGGGTCGGCAGAATTCAACTGGCATCCGCTCCTAATGGTTGCTGGCTTGATATTTCTGCAAGGAACTGGTGAGTCTTTACATTAATTTTCATGTCTGCGAAGGGCAGTGTTTACAGTGAATGTAGATGCCAATGTTATGCAAAACTGGCTTATATTCAAATATATAGAATGACATTGGAGTTTGAGGAACTTTTTCTAAGCCAAAGATAAAGACTACAATTTGTTTTTGTTTTTTTTTACAGCCATAATCATCTTCAGACTTCCTTGCACTTGGACGTGCAACAAGCTGGTGATGAAGTGGATCCATGGAGGCTTACACTTACTGGCCTTTACTTTGGCTGTGGTATCCACAGTAGCAGTGTTTGATTTCCATAACACTGCCAAAATCCCAAACATGTACAGCCTGCACAGCTGGCTGGGGATAGCAGCTATAATACTTTACAGCCTACAGGTAGGCTTTAACCTCCCTCCTCTAATCCACTGATGCTGGGCGTTCTCGCTATAACCTGAACCTGTTGAACAGATTGTTGCTGGAGTTGTCTTATACCTGATCCCCATCACACCTGTGTCATGGAGAGCAGGGTTCATGCCATTCCATGTCTTTTTTGGAACTTTGCTGTTTGTAGGAATCATCTCTGTTGCACTCATGGGCATAACAGAAAAGCTCATTTTTGCCTTGTAAGTAAGCTGAGCAATGTTCAAAACAGTGTTCAAAATATGATTATTAAAATAATTGCTGCACTTTATCCCACAGGAAAAGCCCCAAGTATAGCCAGTCTCCACCTGAAGCTCTCTTTGTGAATGTTCTTGGAGTGCTCTTGGTGGCTTTTGGCGCTGTTGTAGTGTACACCGTCACTCGAGTGCCTTGGAGAAGGCCCAGTGACCAGGTCCTGCATACCCTGCATACCGACGAGGTCGGAGAGGACAAAGGAGTGGGACCAGCTCTGACACAACTACCTGAAGCAGCAGATGCTGAGGCTAGGGATGTTAGGAGAAGAAGCAGTAAAGAGGATGAAAACAACTGATAATAATAATAATAAGTAAATAAATAAAAAAATAAAATAAATTATATATATATATATATATATATATATATATATATATATATATATATATATATATATATATATATATATATATAAAAAATTTCTGCTTTTTATACAACAAATGTCATATATCACTGTATTGTTATTTTTTATATAATAAAATAATCCTAACATTGTATCATAAGTTATGATGAGGCAGAACACTGAATATTTATTTCATGTCTTGTCCTGATTTGACACAACAACGTCCAAACGCAAAATCCTGTTTGACTCTCCTCGGCTCCGGTAGTCGGCAGTCTGCTTCAGGCCGTTTGTTTTTCCTGTTTTAGCTAAACCCTTGCTGCTAAACCTTTTCTGGCAGGTTAGAAACCCATTGTAAGGTTAGTTAATTCTTTTGAACTAATTGTAATGCAGCTGCTACATGCATTTATGTATTACAATTTTCGTGTACTCAGTTGACCAATGTTTTGACGAACAGATCTAACTATGGTGGCTTCCGACTGCGGCTCGGGGATCCTGGAGGCTAAAAACGAGCTAATTATACAGACGAATTAAATCCAATGTAACTACATGTGTGCGCGGAATAGTTATTCGTTTTGAAAGATAAATTATATCCACAGGTATTGGAATACATCCGTTTTGTGTGATCATAAGAGCAAGTGAGCCGACTACTTTGAAAACGATGAAGGCTAATGCTGTCCTGAGCACAGGCCTAATGAATGAAGACATTAAAAAGAGAACAATAAAACGATGAACTAAACTGTATTATTAAGTGTTGGATCAAATTAATCAAGCAGATCAATGCAAAGAACGTTTTTTTAAAATCACGTTAGGATAGGCTAGCCAGTATCTGTCACGCAGGGTGGGGCTGCTTGAGCTGTTACTAGACAAATAAGTTCAGCTACTAAAATCGACAAACTTTAGCTTGCCATCAAACCTGACAATCCATTTAGACTGTACATTGCCAATCTAAATGTAATGCAATTTAAGAACTATACAAGATTGGTCAGCTTCTGAGCCCCATTTCAGTATTATTTTATTCTGACCTACTTTGAACTGAACCAGCATACAGGTATACTGTATTATAAGGAGTTGGTATGCATTTCAACTACATTAACAGAGAAATATATATATTTTGTTTCTTTGAGAATAACCAAATGATTTTGTCCTAGCTGGGCCATCATGTCTGACAAGAATGAGCTAAAGGCAGAGCTTGAGAGAAAGAAGCAACGGTTGGCACAAATCAGGGAAGAGAAGAAGCGAAAGGAGGAGGAGAGAAAGAAAAAAGAGGTAGATTTAATTTTCCAAGGGCTTTCAGTTTTACATGACACATTTAATTATAATGTAGATTTTAGGGTCAGTCTATAGACGATGCATGAATGAACCTTAATTTTTTTAATGTAATTATGTTCTATTGTCAATTTATCTGTGTAAGACGCACATAAAAGAAACATAATACCTTTAAACTATATGTAGGCCTGTGTGTTAATTAGTTTTTGTTCATGTAATTTTTCAGTTTTCAATGGATACTTTGCTACAATAGTTTCATAACTGTAGTTGTTTGTTTTTTTTAACCTTTTCTTGTTTGTAAAAAAATACTCTCAAAATAAATAGTCAATGTAGAGTTGGCTTTACTTAGCACTTCCTTTTTATCTTTTCTTGTTATTTTTAGGCCGAACAACTGAAAGATATCTCACATCATCAAGATGACTCTGACCTGGAGAAAAAACGGCGTGAAGCTGAAGCTCTTTTACAGAGTATGGGGATTGGAGATGCTCCCTCTGGTAGGTTTCACTTTAAACTTTAAAATCAACTTTTGATGAGTTTGATGTGCTAAAATGTTTTTGGTTAATGAGTTGTTGTACTGTTAAAATAAGCAATTGACAAATTACAGCCTAGAGCCATAGAAAAAAATAAATAAAAGAATAAAACAGGATTCTAAAATTAAATGAAAAATTATGTAATCACTGCATTAAGAATGATATTTATTCAATTTAAGTGTAACAGGGCTCTCAAGTCTCACGCTTTGAGAGTGTGACACACGCAATTCAACGTGTTCACACGCCACACATGGTATTTCTCACGCTGAAATTTAGTTACGCAATTCAAGCGCAGCGCCCAGCGCTTCTGTGCCCCGAAAATCGGTCTGTGTGGCTCAGAAGAGTTAGTTATGCACCGCGCCGTTTTCAATGTAAAAAAAAAACCTCACTCGCACCCCCCCACCCCTCACGCTTTGTCTAAATAGTGTTTAAAACGGGCCCAATACGTTGATCTACCAGTCGACTGGTGTCAAATACTACGACACCGGTCTTGGTCTACTGTTCCACCATGACTGATGATCATTTAGAAATGTGCTTGAGTCTGGCTGTCAGCAGCTACTGTCCAGACTATGCATCCCGAGCTGATTCCATCCAGTGCAAGTCACATTTTGTGAGAAGTTAGTGCTAAGTGGCTGAAATGACCCCAGATTGCATCTCAGAGCATCTACAGTTCAAAAATTTTCCGGGAGGGGGCACGCCCCCGGACCCCCCTAGCTTTTCAGTGACTCTCAGCTTTTTCCATTACTGGTCACTTTCATCCCTCTTTATATTAATTTATACAGCATTAAGTTAAGCAGGACAAATATTTCTTTTATTCTGTTCATTTTGTTATTTTGTATAAAAAATAAATTGCTGATAATTATTGATTTTCCCTGTGTTCATATCACTCAAATATGCATCTAATTAAATTCAGGTTTGAGTCAAATAGTTAAAAAATCGCTTACACATACAAAAAATGGCTAAAAAGATTCACTACACCACGAAGGGTGAAGGCAATCGGGCCGCCCCCCCGCTCCCCGGAAATCTCACTCCGACCGAACTTCAAAACTTGAGAGCCCTGAGTGTAAATACATACATATCTAATTTGTTTTACGTTTGTTAATAAACACTATCACATTTCTAACACCAGGTGGCAGAAGAGATCCATAAAAATGTTTTAAAGAAAGCAGCTCTGTTACAGAGGAAAATCACACAAAGCTTTAATAGTTACATCATTTTTTAATATATTTTTTACTATTATTATTATTATTATTATTATTATTATTATTATATTATTTATTACTCTATCTTCTCCTTAAATTAATGTATGGTAAATTGATGGCTGAACTGTGTTATGCTGCTGGCAGCCACATAAAGCAACACTACTTGTAAATTGTGTGCCAGAATTGGAACCACATATCTGTGCTAATGCATCTGTCCACTGTTGTGCACACCTAAGCATACTTCAAGTGTAAGAGATGATTATTGTGTGTGCTATTGTGCAGCTCCTCCTCCTCCTATGTCTCCCACTGCCAAATCCACGGGCACGCCGAGCGAGGCAGGGAGCCAGGACTCCGATGGAGCTGTGGGACCCAGGTAGAGTCTGTTCCCGAAAAATGTCTGAATCACTAACACTTTCCTACTCCCACTGCTACATTACATAAAAACAAAACCATGCCTTTGGTAGAATTAGGAACAATTGTCTGAGTCTGATCAAATATTGTACCGCAATGCTGTTGCTATGGTGTTTTTTTGCTTTATGCTGTAGCTGTCAAGTTTTGTCAAGTGTGCTCGTAACACCAGCCACTTTAAAAGAAAACATGGTGGGAAAAAGTATTTTGAGTGCTGGGGTTTGTTTAAGGTTACAAATCGCGTATAACATCACTTTATTACTTCCAGTGGAGTAAGCACCTGAAGCTTTCCTAGCATTACAGTGACTGATGACAGGTTTATGCCAACCGAATGCATGTTTATTTAATTTGTGTGCCGCTGAATTTGGGCGATCCTAAATTAACAATAAACCAGCGGGCTGCTTGTGATGCCTGGGGGACTTCTTAACCCCTAATTAGAGCCCCTTCCCTGAGCTGAAACTCAAGCGCCCCCAGTGTCCCATCAGGCCCAGGGAGCTGTTCCCCCTACGTGTTGACTCATTTCCCTCACCAGCATGACCATTTCCTACACACATGGAGGTCATGTTTTCTCCCCGAGGGTCCTCTCTCTCTGCCGCGCTCTGTCCACACCACTCTCAGAGGCTTTTGGTGTGCCACAGCTCGGTGTCCATCAGCCCCTCAGGCATCCGTGTACAACCTGTGTTATCTGATTCTCAACTGTTTAAAGTGGGTATGACAGGTTAGGCTACACATTTTACTAAAGCACAGTTAAGATCATTATATTTAAGATTTTACAAAACATTTTACTCTTTCCCACTCTGGCAATTTTTTAGGTTTCAAATTTTACTTCCTGGTTGGAAATCATGGCATGATGCTAGAGAATTTCATAGCTGTTACCTAGCAACCATAATGTACATTGGTCCAAAACTCCTCTAATGTGCACAGAAATTATAATTTGATTAATAAAAACAGAAGAAAACAGATTTATTTTGTTGAAATAGTGTTTAAAGTAACAGGGGGAAAAAAGTGATTCTTGTGTGTAAATTGTGCTGAACATATTTTGTATAGAATTCTCACTAATGTGGTGTCATCATCAGTGTGTTTAGAACTCTGCACTTCCTGTAATTTTCAACATATTTTTAAACTTTTCTTCCCAAATTGCTTCTTGATTCATGTAAAACTATAATTTATATTTGGAACAGGTATTATTCGACTACATTAAGTAGAAATTAGAGTCAATCATATTCAAATTGAACTCATTTGGGCTTGTTTGCATGTTGTGTGTCATAATGGTAACTGGATCTTCTTATGTCATTTGTGCCCATGCTTGCCTCTTCACTAATGCTGCCTTGTTGCTGTGGCACTAACAGGACTCTGCACTGGGACTCTGACCCGTCCACACTTCAACTTCACTCTGACTCTGAGCTGGGGTACTGGACACTCTCTTCTCTCCTTTCCTGGTCATTTTCCCTTCTATCAATCTATAGCATGTTTTATTGATTGATTACACTACAGTGAAAAGCTTAAGTGTGTTCATGCAGTTACTATGCTAACTCAGTGTTTTTACCATCCCATAACACATTCACATACTTTAATCAGTACAAGATCCACCTACACAGAGGTTTTACCATATGAGGTGAAAGGTAAATACAGGTATAGTTATAAAGAGAATTGTATGTTTTCCAAGTTTATTTCTAATATTGATGTTGTATTGTTTTTCACCAATTGCTATTTGCAAATTCTGAATTGTTTTGTCATTTTAGGCGTGTGACTCCAAAACTGGGAATGGCCAAAATCACACATGTAGACTTCCCTCCTCGTGAAACCGTTTCCTACACCAAAGAGACTCAAACACCAGTGCTCTCCCAGCCCAAAGAAGGTGAAGCTCCAACCATATATCATTATACCAGTGCAGAAATAACAATACAAAACTGTGAAATATTTTTAGGTTTCCTTAATCAAAGAAAACTGTGTGTTGCAGTGCTTATGCAGTAGTGAAATATTTTAAAAATGTGTTTGTAGTAAAGATTCAATTCAGATAAGCTTCTTTTTACCACACATGTAGCTCGGCATCACTCTGGCTTTGCTCTAATTAACGAGCAGGATGAGAAAGCAGTGACAGGAAGAAGGGCTGAGATGAGAGCCAAGATATAAAGGCAGTGCTTCAGCTGCTCCCTGTCGCTGAAGCGTGTCCATATTTATGTAATTGCTGTGCTCATTCGCTTTATGTGGTTGGTCAAAGAGAAAATCTAGGCTACCACCCACCTCCACATGTTGGACACATGTTGCATAAAATATGCAAAATTTGCGGCTGTGCAGCGTGTTCACTCCTGATTTCTGTAATGACAGCTGCTGAATAATGCGCTTGACTGGAATTCTGATGAGGATTCTACTTTTTTCCCATTCTGTTTCCAGATACTGTACAACAACAGTGCCTTTCTGTTTTGGTGATTTTATATACTTTCCACCATTTCTATTAAAACACAGAAGAAAATAACTAATTATGACAGTATAAGATAAGCAAATTTAGCTTATAATTATTTTATTCATTTTAGTCATAATGATGAATACATGCAGGAATCTTTTTGCTGTATTTTATAATGCTATACTGATGGGCATTATGATTACAGTGCCAAAAATGACCACAACATTTTGAGCAGCAAAAAAGCCCTGTGTATGCAAGCACTGTCCACAAAGATACACATAGATAAAATGGTAAGGATGCATGACAAGTGAGAGTGTAAGAAGAGAAGGTGTTTTAGTGCAAACAGTGAACAGAACTGCTGGAGGATGAAGAGCATCGCCTGTTCCTCTGGACTCTACTGGGCATTGTAAAAGTGTGTTAAACAGTGATGCTTTCTGCCAGCTGTTCAACACCAGGCCCCTTCCCCTCTCTGCCACTATGTAATCATTTCATCAACTCCCTCGCGTCCCTGTCTTCTCCCTTCAGCGAACAGGCACATAACAAAACACACTCAGTCACATTGTGCATTTTCACACCATCACTTCTGGCACTGGATGAGACGGCATCCCCATCCCCAGCGCGCTCCCCTCACTGCATTTCTGATGTGTGGGGTGGCATCGGGCCTGGGCTCTGATTGAGCCATTTATCATGTTGTCAAAAAGAGGCAATGGCAGAGCACTCTCAAGGTCAACGGGTGGTGCGTCCGGGCTACTGCCGACCTAAGTGCCCTCTGACTGTACCAGGCTCAGGGATGGATGGCCTCGCCCACTGACCTGCAATGCACAGCCAATATCATTGGTCATTTCTGCATAGGAAAATGTATGCAGGCTCTGAATTCATGATTTAATATCATGTGATCAAGAAAATATGGTAAAAACCCATGTAGTCATAGTCTTTTTTTTTTTTTTTTTTTTTTTTTAATGAAACCATTAGAGCCACAAGAGTTTTACATTAATTCATGTACATTATTTCATGCCATTTTGAATGTGCACTAGTATTTCATAATTTTGTTCATTCGCCAAGGAAGAAAGTATGTCTGTCTGACCAAGCTGCAAAATGCCAAGGTCCTTGGTGTGATTAACTTCTCACATATGTGATAAATATATGAGCCAGAAATCGTTTTCATTTTTGTCCTCATAATTTTTTGATTAACTTATTTTTATGAATTCTCCAGCACAGACACTAAAACTATTTTCCATGCCTCTCTGTGATAATCCACAAACTGGTCACATGAGTGACCTGCCTCATCCATATGTCTGCACCTGTGTCTATTATTTTCTTCAATCAGTACCTTGAAAATTCTAAATTTAAAAATGATGTGTGAGGAAATTCTGAAAACAATAGATCTTCTTGAAACATTGCTTAAATGTTCCCACAAAACTGTTGCATGCTAAAAACAGTAGTGCTCTAACCACAGTCCTAAAATGCCCCACTAGGTAATATGCGGCATCAATATGCACTCCTCAACAAGAGGCTGTAATTACAGAGTAAGATATTGTTGGAGGTTGGGGGTGGTGGGTGTGGAGTGGCTGGTCTTATGCGGCGCTTAAAAAAAGGCTTGTCAGGAGTTTTGAGTATGCAGAGCAGTTTAGTAAATCAAATATTTAATTGAATATGATTGTTTTAATCGCTCTAAATTTGGAGGCAGGTCAAAACTTTTAATCATAAAAACCCTAATGGCCTTCTTGTTTGAAGTGGCACTTGTAATCGTGGTCAGCTTTCATGTACTTCATGATTACTAGTGTTAAATATCTATTGTATAATGCAGTGGCTACACCGAGGGCTAGAATTGGGTGTATTTTTTACATATAAATGACAAAAATCTTTGTTTTGAAGGCTTACATATGAACAATAACAATAGACATACCATACATTACCTTTAACTGTCACATTTATGATGCCTACACTAGAACATTATAGGGCAATGTTAATTAAGATTAGATGTAGAATAGATGTTAATTACTGTAAGATTATTTGATCAGGTAGCTGTGGGTCACCCTTTTAAATGTCACAATTCTATGCCATTTTCTAAATTTTGAATTGTTTGACCTGATTTACGAAAGCAACTAATGTCAATTCTCATTACTACCATTTACTTCCAAATTGTCTTGCGCTTATTGGCTGAAAGATTAGAGTAACTATTCAAATGCTCAAAGAAGAGGCCTCCATGGTGTGCAGAGTATATGTCCCCCTGCTGGGCTGACGTGATGCCAGAGAGGAGCCCTATAGTCTGTGTATTTACATGCTTTGACGCCTGATGCATAGAAAGAGATAGACACCTGCAGCACAAAGCAGAGGTCATTTAGTTGTACATCACTGGTCCCATGCCGCTTTTGCATTAATATATTGTCCATGGGCCGAGACCTGTGATTATGGTCCCCCCACTGCCTCTGTCTGACTCCCCCCAGAAAAGCTTTTATTTCTTAAGTGGCACAAAAGCCATAATTGGGCCTGCTTTGAGAGGACGTGTCAGTGTATGGGACATTGGTGATCCGGGTGAATTCTGTTAAATGCAACTCCCCCAACCATCCCACTTCCTCCACCAACTACCATGGCCCCCCACTCCCCACACATCCCCAGCGGGGTCGCCAGGATCACTAGCTTTTCTCCAAATGGCCATTTTGGCTGGCAGGTGCATTATACCCTTTATTTTCAGATTGTCTATCTGCTCCTAATGCCTGGCAGGTTGATTGCTCTGGCTGCCTCACCAGGGAAAGGGCTGACGAGCATGGCCGGGACGAGCTGAAAGACAGTGATTACTGTTTTCCTTTAAGCCTGATTGAGGCCCTTGAAAGGAAAGATTTTAACCTTCTCCTGTTGGTTGCAGAGTATGGTCGTACATTGAAATGCCTTGTGTCATCAACCTGGTTCTGTAAACTCATCAGCGCACCCAATAACCTTCTTCCCCAAACCTGTGTCTGAGAATGGTGCTAAATCACGTTACAGACAAAGTGACAGATGACATTATCATTTAGATTATCTCAGTAGGAAGGAAATTTTGTCATGCAGCGCCGTCATCTTAGATAAACTGTTAGGCTCACACCAAGAAGAGGGCTGCAAGCAAGCTGGAATTGTGCACTGCTCATGAATCTGTTTGTCCTGGCTTTGCTCTTGTTTTTTACATTATACGTGCTATATACTGCCTCAATGAGATGTGTGTAGAAAAGCGTGCTGGTCGCCTTTGAGGTAGGGCCGGTGTGCAGTTTGCCAGCTGGTCTGGCCTGTATTTTGTTGTACATTCTTCGAGGTTGAATGGAAGTTGCAGGACCTCCTGCTAGGATGGTAATTGTGCAGGCTTGCTGTTCAGGGAGAAGCTTGTCTCGGGGCAGCCAGGCGGAAAACCTCTGTGCCATCCCCATGCCACCTTTGAAGAGCAGCAGACAATCGCAGCATCACCATCTGCCTGTGCACCATGTCGTCATCTGGCCGGAGCAAAGGATAGGCCTGGGCAGCTGCTCACTGCCCTGTGGCCTTGCAACATGGACACAGGGAAACCGCTACACTGACAGCTTCTCTCTTTTCAATGGGCCGCTCTCATTAACAGTTTGGAAAGACAGGTCCCTATGACAACAAGGCACCTGTGTCTATTTAACACAAATGACAAACTTCTCGGCTTTAGAGAAGCAACTTGTGTTTGAAAGGCGACATTGTGTACGCAAACCAAACAAATGCAAGGCAGAGATACAAAACCAGTCCATGTCTGCGCTCATAATCACCAGGCGAGCTTTTTATCGAACATGCATAATAATAGAAGGGTGACATGTAATGACCAAAGGTACAAGTTGTGTATACAGACTGAGATGAGAGATGCTGGACTGAGAAACATGTTAATTTTCCCTGTCAACACGTCAAATTGTTTATTAATATAATCGCTTCAATTACCAAAATGAGTCCATTATTGTTCCTTTCAATAAGTTGTGTGTTTTTCATTCAATAGAAGAAGAAGAGGAAGAAGAAATTGCTCCACCACAGGCAGTAGAGGAGATTCCAAGTGAAAAACCAGACCAGAAAGAAGAAGAGGAAGGTACTAATGCATGTTTATTAAGATGTAATTTGCTCATAGTGAAAGAGCTATTTAATACCAATTACATTTGTGTCATGTCTTTATTGTGCTTCTGTTTACTGGTGCAGCACCCCCCCATGAACTAACAGAGGAGGAGAAACTTCAGATATTGCACTCTGAGGAGTTTGTGAATTTCTTCGACCACAGCAGCCGCATTATTGAGCGCGCCCTGTCGGAGCACGTCGACCTCTTCTTTGACTACAGCGGCCGTGACCTGGAGGAGAAGGAGGGGTAATAATTGGACAACTGGTCTTTTAAAACTTGTAATTGTCCTGAAGAAGTGCTTTATTGATTTATTCTCTCTTTACCTCTCAGGGAAATCCAGGCCGGGGCCAAATTGTCTCTCAACAGGCAGTTTATGGACGAGCACTGGTCCAAGCATCGCGTTGTCACATGCCTAGACTGGTCTCCCCAGGTCATTATTAACTATACTACATCACAATATGTTCAGATTCATAGTATCTGCTCCAATATTTCTATTGATACTTTGCAGCTTATCATCAACATTCCATGGGGTATGATGCTAACTGTAGGGATGCGCTGTCTGAGGCTTTTTTTTTTTAGACTTTTTAGAGCTTTAATTTAACACAATCTGACAAGAAAGAACTGACTTAGTCGGAATTAAAACAGGTGAGATGATTTTGTTCTTCTTAAATAAATTATAGTCATAAGGTAGTTCACATTAGCCAACAGTTTTTCAGTTACCTAAACAGGACCGTGAGCGCTCACATTGATCACAGGCTCCTGAGAATTTGTTGTTTAAATCAATGTTGTATATTTTCTTGAGTTTTTAGACATTCTTAAAATGCATTTGTTTGTGTTTGCCAATGTGTGCGTTGCGTCTCCATGGTAACTGGTTAACATTCCTCCAAAATGCATATATGTAGAACAACCCCAGTGTGATGTCACTGGAAAGTTTTAACAGAATGGAAAATAGAACACTTAAAAGTTAAAACGGAATGTTAATTTGTCAACTTGTGTGCCTTACTAGGATATAAAAATCATAATAAATATTGGTATCTGCCATCAATCAAGTCAAATATCTGGATTCCTTCAAATAAATCCAGAGAATGAAGTAATCTCTTTGCACTTAATGAAATCAGTGGTTAACATGAATTCAGCCAAAAAAAACACACTTACTAATTGGCTGTTGAAACAAGTTAACCGCACTAAAATCTAATACTTTATGATCGCGTAGCTGGACTTGACGGCTTTAACTTTTAGCCACAAATCCCTCTGGAAAAGTTAGTTATGTCCCTCACAAATTGTCACTAACCCACAGTTGGTAATAATTTGTTTCCTCTGGTGTCTGAGGTCATTTATTGCATGATTCGCCAACAACTTGTGACATTGATTGAACACCGGGTCTTTGTTCACACTGTTTGCTTACTCAGAGCCAAGTGAAGCCCTTCTGATGTGAAATTATGTATTCAGCGACTCTAAGCTGAAGATCAGATACTAAAGCCAGCCAAAGTTAATGGCTTGTTTACATGTGGATATGGTTACTCTGGCTGTGTTTTTATCATGCCCCTAAGTTTTAGCTGCAGCAACATTACATTTACACATTTTAAGAAGTTTTGTTAATGTTAAAAAAAAAGATTTTGAAAGGTAAGAGTTTTTTTCTGGGCTGGTGCAACTCAAATGGTGCATAAATCTCATTAGAGAAAGATTTAGTCAGTCATCAAGCTCTCAGCTGCAGCACAGAGAGCAGCCCAGGCTAGTTCTCATGAAGTCAAGCCTCGGAGGCACAGCGACCGTCTTCTCACATTAATTTAGTGTGATGTTTTGTTTTCTGGCCAGTATCCTGAACTCCTGGTTGCCTCATACAACAACAATGAGGAAGCTCCCCATGAGCCAGATGGGGTGGCCCTGGTGTGGAACATGAAGTACAAAAAAGCCACTCCGGAATATGTCTTCCACTGTCAGGTACGCATCTCCTCTCTCCACATGGGACCTGTTTGACCACAAGTGAACCATAAGCATAACCACGTCCCTGCAGTGATATGTTCTAACCATGTGCATTTTAGGTTGCTTATGCAGCAAACAAACAAACATGCAACAATGCAAAAAAATGTATTTATGTGAGTTATAGGACGCAAAAATACTAACAAATTACAAAAAGACACTATAAAAAGTTTTTCCGGCTCCCCCCAGCACCTTCCCTCCTGTTTTTATCCACTTTGTGAGTTCACAACACAGGCATCTGCCTCCACCACATTTATCCACTAACACATGTGTGTTAGACGCCATAGGAGTCGAGCAGGATCTGAGCTGTGCTGCTGGAGGATTAAGTGTTTGGGGTTATCATGTGCATCTAAACAAGGGCCCTGTGTTCAGATGTACCGGCAGCAACACTGTGCCCCAGGGCGGCTAGAGCAAGACTCACTGAGTAGAAGCACATGTGGCCTTCACAGCGGATGTACATGTAGCATATTGCACTGATGAATAAGGCCTGACACTGAATGAAGACTCGCTCCATGACTCAGTGCGGGGTCTTTTCATACATCTTATTTATGTGCTTCAGATTTTGTAACAATGCAACTAAGAATGTCATTGTAGCCACAAAATCCATAACTCTTGTCAGTCTGGCAAAGCTATAAATAAGAATGAGGAATAATGTTGTAGACTGGCCCCGAGCTTTGTTTATCTTCCACTATCATTCATGACAAAGTGGCTTAGTAATGCGGCCAGTTTGAGACAGAGTAGGCATTTTCATGTCCACAGAAAGACTTGTTCTGAAAACAAGATTTCAATAGCTATATTGTTCTGTCTAGGTGTATTGAAAAAACATATGGTCCAGTGAATTTGAATTTCACACTTCTTTTTTCATAGAGAAAACATTGTAGGGTGTACTTTCTAATCAAATTCAAGTAGGAATCATCTGCAGAATACATCTGAATTGGAGAGGGCCAAATACAGTGGTACCTCACCTTACGAAAGACCCTACATACGAAAAATCCAAGTTATGAAATGCCTTCAAGTTAAATTTTGGTCTCTAGATACGAAAGAAAATTCAAGTTACGAAATGTAAAATCTCAAAAATTCAAATAATGCGCGCTCAGATGCACGCCCCGCTGTTATCCCCGCTCAAAAAGCACCTTTCTTGGCCTCTATGTGGCCATACCTGCCTGTCAAAGCCTGATCCCGTCAGATCTCAGAAGCTAAGCAAGGCAGGGCCTGGTTAGTACCTGGATGGGAGACCGCTGGGAATTCCAGGTGCCACAGTGGGGCGCCAGTTGCAAAAAACTGTGGCTGTGTCCTTAGGCAAGACACTTTACCCACATTTGCCTAGTATGAAAGTGGAGTGTGCGTGAGTGTTGGAGGTGGTCGGAGGGGCCGATGGCGCAGATTGGCAGCCTCGCTTCCGTCAGTCTGCCCCAGGGCAGCTGTGGCTACAAAAGTAGCTTACCACCACCAAGTGTGGAGTGAATGAACAATGAACTGTAAAGCCCTTTGGGTGTCATGAAAGGCGCTATATAAATTCTATGAATTATTATTATTATTATTATTATTTATTAGCTCTAGCGCCGAACACGCAAGATTTTCAACAAAATGTATTAAATAGTGAAGCGTGGGGGGGAGACACAACTCCGGAAGCAGCGCGGAGACATGAACGCACCGCGCGAGGGCGAGGAGCGCGGCACCGGCTGGTTTGTGGCTCGGGCCACAAACCAGCTGGTGCGAGGAGCACCCCTAGTCCTGGTCTGCACGACCGGCACCGGGGCTGCGAGCACGAGATAGAACCGCGGCGCCCGGACCACGTCCTCTGGAGCCCGAGCCACAAACCAGCCGCACGAAACCAGCAAAGAGTGGCACGTGGTAGTTTAATCCTGGTTTAGTCCAGGTCTAGATCTGGTCCAGTCCTGGTTTAGTCCAGGTCCAGTCCAGGTTTAGACCAGGTCTAGACCTGGTTTAGTTCTGGTCTAGACCTGGTTTAGTCCACGTTTAGTCCTGGTCTAGTCTCTTAGCCAATCAGGACGCAGAATCAATGTTACACTATAAAAAAAAAATGTTACACTATAAAAAAAACAACAACCTTGGAACAAATCAGGCCTTTTCCATTGAAATAGCTACTCAACTTACGAAAAATTCACGTTACGAAACCACTTCTGGAATGAATTAATTTCATAAGGTGAGGTACCACTGTAAGGATTAAGTCGCGATTGATTTGTCGCATTATTATGCTGTCTGTGAGAAGAGCATTGAGGTTAATGCAAACATACTGAACACTTTGTGCTCTGCATTTGACCAGTGTTCACTACGCTGCTGGCTGTAGCATTTTTGTCAGGAGCTGTAGAGAAGACAGCTACTACACCTGGTGACCCTTATAATAATTTACACCAATTTACAAACCCACCATTTTGCCGAGACTGAAATATGTTATATATGGTATAACTGGTCGCCGGACTCTAATGTACTGTACACCACTGGTATCTGTTTCCTGTACACGTGGCAATGTGACATGACTACAGTCCTGTCCCAGGCTCGTCCAACATTAAATGTCTGCTGTCTTTCTCCCTGACAGTCTGCTGTTATGTCAACTGCGTTTGCCAAGTTCCACCCCAACGTAGTGGTGGGGGGCACATACTCGGGGCAGATTGTCCTATGGGACAACAGGAGCAACAAGAGGACCCCCATACAGAGGACTCCCCTGTCAGCAGCAGCACACACGGTACAATGAACACCTGATAGCCCTCTCTCAAGACCTGGGATGAGACTGGACAACAGAAATGACTGTTATGTGTTTGCAGCACCCTGTGTACTGTGTCAATGTGGTAGGCACTCAGAACGCCCACAACCTCATCAGCATCTCCACTGACGGAAAGATGTGCTCCTGGAGCCTGGACATGCTGTCACAGCCCCAGGTACAGGCGCATTGGTTACTAGGACTTTGGGTTATAATTTATAATGACAACACTTGATCTTAATAACACATGATCAAATACTTAATTCTTTAATATTAACTTATCTTAACTGATTCTTTTTGGTCATTGTAAATTCTGTTTTTTATGCTTTATTAAGGCTAATTGTTATAATGTGTTATCTTGTGTTATTTATTGTCTGTTCTCACAATTTACTTTATTATTCTTATAGATATTGACTTTCAACAAAACATGGCTCTTCTGTAGGGTTATATATAAGCAAAGTGGTTTAAGAATTTTAAACACAGTCTTTAACACTGGTGTAGCCTGCATTTGAAGACTCTTGTAGTAATTAAATTGCACATGTTTTGTAGCACTCTTCCTTCCTCTTCACTCCCTGCCCTGTTTAATCTTAAAGAAGAAATATTTGGCTGAAATATTTGGCTATCATTAGAACAGTAGAGTTAGGTATTTCCTTTGACTTTTTCCTGCTTTAAATAATTCTCTCTCAAGGATACAAACAGTCAGTGATGTCATTCCCTCTCCTGCCAAGACCTCAATGGCAGGCCTAGTTTTTTTCAATATACTGTAGTTAAATTTAGATTAAACCTAAATAAACTGAGGAGAAGTTTGTAGGGTGTGCTTGGCAGTGTGCATGTTGACCTATAGACAGAGAAGTGGTGAGTCATTGATGTTTCATGTGCTGTTGCCTCCACAGGACAGTATGGAGCTGGTGTTTAAGCAGTCCAAAGCTGTAGCTGTCACCTCCATGTCATTCCCTCTCGGAGATGTCAACAACTTTGTGGTGGGCAGTGAGGACGGTTCAGTCTATATGTCGTGTCGTCATGGAAGGTGAGTGTACGTACAAAAATATGGCCGACTTTATAGCTCCTCATGATCCAGCTCTGGAGACTGAGCGGACTTGTTAGCCCACCTAGAGGCCTGTGTCAAATATATCTAACCCACTCACTTCCCAGCCTTCCACAAATCCAACACTTGATCTCCTGCTGTTTGAGGTTTCACTCCTGCCCAGTCATCCTGTTTTTCTTTTCCGCTTGTCAGTTGTGTTTGTAAAGGTCGTTCAACATAAACAGGGCCCACATGCGGGGGAAACAAATCATTTTTTCCCTCCCTTCTTGTACATTTCTTTGGCTGAGCAAGTTTGTTTACAGTGGATCCTAAGAGAATTAAAAGTGCAGCACTTCTCACAAAGTTTCCATTTAAGAGTACGTGGACTGTGGTCCTTTGGCACAGAGCTATGCCTTATACCTCTCTTCAATAAGCACCATGTTATCCCGGCTCATGACAGCGCAGACAGGGGATAGCTGTTTTTACATGGCAGAATCACCTCTGTAATTGAGGGAATAATTTTCCAGCTCATTTACAACGGTATGATACTCTCATCTCAGTTAATAATGCATAAGCATCACTCATGCTGAGTATTTACCTCTCTACGTTAATTACCAGAGCCTCAGTTGGGTAACAGCTCTGCAACATGTGGTTGAGGGTTGCACACACTTTTGTCACCCTGCTGCGAATCACATGATAAAAGTCATTCATTAAAGCGTTCAGGCGAGGTGCATCTCCTCTAACACCTCAAACTAACACCAGTCGCTCTGGTCAGTAAGTGCTTTGCAATTATTAGCCAAAAACCGAATGATGTGGTTGTTTCTCTCAGCAAAGCAGGGATTAGTGAGATGTTTGAGGGGCACCATGGGCCCATCACAGGGATCAACTGTCACACCGCAGCGGGGCCCCTGGACTTCTCCCACCTATTTGTCACCTCTTCCTTTGACTGGACTGTCAAACTGTGGAGCACCAAGGTATCTGTTTCGCTCATATCTGCACATTGGAAATTCACTTGATAAGTGAATTTGTATAACAATGTGCATATTGTGGCCATTGCAGATATCTTCATGCTGGTTATACCTGTTTCTTTGTCTTTTACTTTCCCAGAATAACAAACCCCTCTACTCTTTTGAGGATAACTCAGACTATGTGTATGATGTCATGTGGTCTCCGATTCACCCGGCTCTGTTTGCTTGTGTGGATGGTGTGGGACATCTAGACCTGTGGAACCTCAACAATGACACTGAGGTAATCACACTTTCATTGCATTGTATAAGCCTCACATTTACAATTTCTCTGCAAAATAATTCAATATTTTATTTTGGTATTCTATTTTAGGTGCCCACAGCCAGTGTCACCGTGGAGGGGAACCCTGCCCTTAACAGAGTGAGGTGGGCTCCGTCGGGCAGAGAAATCGCTGTGGGAGATTCAGATGGGGGAGTCTGTGTCTATGATGTTGGAGAGGTAAGATTAATTTGTTTTCTTTGCATTCTCGACTGATCTAGTGACTGTGAGTACCTGTAATCAGAGGATTATAATGTGATAACCTGCAATTCTGTGTTATTTATTTCTAAATGTTGCCAAGAAATCTAATCATATTTCCATTTCACCTTCCACAGCAGACTGCCGTCCCTCGTAATGATGAGTGGACCCGGTTTGTGCGCACTCTAGCAGAGATCAATGAGAACAGAGACGACGCAGAGGAGCTGGCAGCTCAGCGTCTCGCTGCCTAAGCTCGTTTCCATGGATACCATGCTTCAGGGACCAGCAGTGCACTTGTTATTAACTCTATTGATAGGACGCAAATACAACTGGACAAAGAGATGAAGTTCTGACTGAAAAAATACCCACTTTCCTTTACCTTTGTGGATTTTACTTCTCAGTTTGCAGGATGGTCTTCCACTGATTACAATCAACAGGGCTACACGCAGGAAGCCATGTTCACAAACAGCCCTTTCTTCTACCAGATGCCTTAATTTTTTTACTCTGAATAATTTCTTCTTTCCTTTCATACATACTAACATAAGCCTTATGTTTGAGTTTAATGCCAAATACTGCACCGTACCATAGTTAAAGTCTAGTCTATGCTAATCCAGTGCAGAGCAATCAACCCTCTTCTATCCACTGGAATGTAAACATCTCATGACAATAATCCCTATTTTCATCAACCTGTCTTTAAACATAATCACCTGAGCTTTAACTTTTTAAAAGTGTCCTGATTCCAAAATGTTTTTTCTTCTAAAATATCATGTAACATGCCAGGTTGTGTATGTTAAATACATCTGATGATATCCTATATGCGAGGAAGATCATGTATGCTGTAACACTCAGTGATTTTCTAAGTCCGTAAAACTGGTTGTTAGCTCTTCTGACGAGTTTGTTAAAGAAACTCCATGCTTGTTGTCCAATGTGAGAATATACTTTCAGAGTAGACACATACTGTTTAAAAGATTTATTTCAATAAAATACATTAAATGCATTTAAATTATTTCACAAGTGATTTCAAAATAATCATTGAAAACATCTGTACATGAGCGTGTCTTTGAAAGATAACACATGCACACAAAGCTTCAGCACACCAGAAAATACCACCATTCATAAAGCCATAATGTCCCTCTGTAGAGAAGTACAATATGTACAATAGACCTGTGCAAGCTACGCAAATGAACACCAAAAGCCATTCCCATGCAGCATTTAGAATATAACAAAACACAAATGCAGTTAGCTGAAGAATGGTTCCATAAAACCATTGTGAAGCCAGAAAAGGGGAAGATTAAGTTTGCGGAAGATGTTCAGCCCACAGTGCCTGCTTTACGAAGGCTGGGGCTCAGCTTTGGCCTCTGCAGAGGGCTTGAACTTGGGCAGGTGCAGACCAAACTTCCTCTCAACGCCGGCGAAGGTAGCCGCCGCGAGATGGTAGCCTCCCACATGGTCGGCTTTTACTGACGGGAGGTCATGGACGGCAGGTTTAGGGGTAGGCTCAGAACCAGCAGGACGACTGAGAAAAAATATGTACCATTAATCAAGGCATAGGGGGCAGTGTGGCACAGTCTATACTGTAGTAAATGTAGCAGTCAGTATATCAAAAGACCATTAGTGTAAGTCCTAAGACAGCCAGTGACACCTAAACGACATATGTAGTAATGAGATAATAAGAAGTAATGAGAATAAGAAGAGTGTTTTTTTTTTTTTTTACTTTTTAACCAGGTAGAGCATAAACAAAATAATTCTTATTTTTAATGTTCATCATTTGATTCATATGCAAAATAAATTACATAATTATACGATCATGATGGTGTCCTGCAAAACAAATAGTGTCCACATGCAATTATTTTCTATGTCAGAGAGGAAAGCTCTTATTTATTCTGTATTATTGCGCTTGACGATTTGTGTTGGCCTTATGTATTCAGTTAAAAAGTGTAGTGGTAGTGTAATGGTGGTAATATTAGCTCACATGAATCTCTTTTATACTTACTGTCCTCCAAAGTCGATGTAGAACCATCTCTGTAGCAGTTCATAGGTCACTAGCGTCACTGCAAACTGTGGCGAGGATCTGAACACTCGAGCTGTAGGAGGACACAGTGAGCGTTTATCCAGCAGCTCTGGTACAATTACAGTCTGTGCTACTGGCTTTAATTCTCCAAGAGCATTTACCTCCTGCGCCTTTCCAAAATGCAGTGAAGCCTTCCTCCCTTAAGATCTTCCTGAAGCAGTCGATGACTCCGTTGTACGTGGTTTGTCCTGCCCGGGCCGCCACCTGGAGCCTGGTCTTGATGACATCGGCAGGGGTGACGAGAGAAGCCGCCGGTACGCCTTGGGAAACAGGGATAATGAAGCAGTTTCACTATGCACAGATGGCATCAGTTACTCCGATTGCCGCAGTATCACGCAGGGTCTGAAATGGGAACAACTTTACATCGGCAAAAACAATGTACGTATGCCACAGGAAAACTATAGGGTTTATTTAAAAGCTTCAGCTTCAACTTTTATCGATTTATTTTATTGGTGTTTGCAACTTTTAAAAGATAAAGTTGAATCATTAAAAACACTAAAAAATAAAAATTAGATTTTTGATATTCCATAAAAAAAAGAATTGATATAGATAAATGTGATCTTTGCTTAGACTGCTGCCTCCACAACCTGACCCCAGATAATGGGATGGATGTAATGTTACAATATTAGAAAATGCAATGTCCTCAAAGGAGACATATTATGCAAGCCAACTTGTATTAGCTTTCAGGCTTTTTATGACAGTGTTTTATTCAAAGTTGTATTTTGATTGAATCTAAACCTGCATCGTTTACTTGGTTGCAATTATTGAAATATAAATATTCAGTACACAACATCTGGAAAAGCACATGTCTTATTTAAATACTTATATATACTATATACTTGCACAATATACCCTCACAAGTGTAGCTACTTTAATTAAATTGGACCAACAGTGTATCTGCAAATGGAATGTCCAAAATAAAATTGGCATATCACACATGAAACTCCAAATTCCTGCATCCTTGCATTACCTGCGATAGCTCCAGCAGTGAGCAGCTGTAGAGGCCCCACACGTCCATCTTCATCAGCCAGCTTCTCCTTGGTGTGGGCATACACCGGGAAGTAAATGGCAGAGAAGGGAATGTCTCTCAAGAAGCAAGCTTTGGCTCCCTACAACAACATTAGAACACATACGATCTGAACACTGGCATTTGCATAAGAGTCAGAAAAGTATATTTACTGTTCATTCGACTATGGGCAACAGTTCTGCTGCAGGAGCCAAAGTGCCCCAGGGCAGAGGAGCAGTGGTGGGCCTCCAGATTCATCACACACAGACTACAGGCCCCGTATGCAGGCTGAGCCCAACCAGAGGAAGTCAGCTTTTTTAACAAGCCACATGCTGTCTGCTCCTCATTAAAATATGGACTATGAACACAAGACTCCAGCCCACAAGGATCTGGAAAGGAGCAGTAGCAGAGCTAATCCCGCAGTAATTTGCTGTCGGTTGTTGGCCACTGTGCCTTTTGCATGTTTAACACTGTTTTGGAAAATTACAAACAGTCAGTAAAATCTGTTTGATCTTTCAATTTTGGATTTTGATCTCTATTATGCCTGTGTACACTTACACTTTCTTATTTACAGCTGTTTGTCATCTGTTACTTGACACAACTTTAAACAATTATATTCTGGTTTAGTTGAGTTACATATTGAGATTGTGAATTAAAATGAAAATGTAAAAAGTCTAAAAAATATCTTTGCTGACTTATCCTATTTGTTTTAAGGCAACCCCTGTACTACATTAATCTATCTTGGTTTGTTGTTATGGCTATTGAGGTTTCTTTTTCTTAACTCCTTTATAGTGTGAGTATCAAAGTGTAATGTTTCTGACTAACATTATGGTGGAAAATACATAATGAGCATGTAACCCATGCAGACTTTTGGGAAGTGATACTGAAGCTTGTCCTATCCCACATTACTGCGTGTTCGAGCTCCTTCCCTGTCCTTGTGTAGCTATAAGCAGAAGCTGCTGCAAACCTCATGGGGGCTGGAATGGCTGACTTACCTTGTACAGGCCAAAGAAGCCCAGCTCTCTGACCACATTGAGGGCACTGACCCTGGGCCCTGTAGTGATCTCTCCAGCCACCTGCAGGCGGATCTTAACAATCTCCAGAGGGTTGGTGAAGATCACCTGGGAGGCACCGGCCTGTGGAACACACACCACTGGTTACACACACACATTGTACTGTGTTCAATTAAATAAATGACAAATACACTGCAGCTTTGTTTATTTTTATGGTAAGAACAGAATCTCTGAGTCTTTTCATTTGGTGCTCTTTATCCTGTAAAGAGCACCAAATGGTACTTTTTACCCTGTATTCTTTATCCAAACACACACACACACACACACACACACGCACACACACACACACACACACACACACACACATACACACACACACACACACACACACATACACCAAAGAGTGTGACTTTGTTAGGGGTGAACTTTGGGTGAACATGATAATGATGTGTAAGCATTTCCCTGTGTCTGAGTCTTTATTAATTGTCTCAGTAAACTTGAGCACAAAAGAAGCTTTTTCTCTTGATCTGATTTGAATGAGTCAGAGAAGGGCCTTGGTAGGAGCAAAAGGCAGGCATTGACAGAGGAGCGGCTGGGGTCAGGCCAGAGCAGGCGTGGGGTGAGGAGGAGCTCTGGCCTCTGCCCCTGGCACCAGCCCTCTGCCCCTTGGTGGCCCTTGGTGCCCCTTACTGCCCCCCCCCCCCAAGGCATCTCCTGTGGAAGGCTGCGTGTCTGGGGACAGCCTGAGCCTGGACACTTCTGTTCCCAGGGGAGACCAGGGTCCTGGCAGGCACAGCCCTGAGGCATACAGCCTCTGACTCCAGCACATTTATCACCCTCCTCAAACCGAGTTAGGCCCCAAAGGGCCGCTCAGCTATCTGTAAACATCCGAGCATGGGGCTAAAAAAAGCTCTGGCACGTTCAGTCAAAGTGGATGGGGAATATCCGCTGTTTAACGAATGATGTGGTCACCACCATCAGCATTTATCTTTCCCCGTTTGATTTTTGAGCTTGAAGAATTTAGCCCACTTCTCAGATAAACCACACCTAAAATCCAACTAGGTCACTGCAGCCACACATGTATGTTTTCCAAATCAGCCCATGCTTTAAAATATGTTCTTTGGGTGCACAGAGGAACATGCTCCTGTGTGGACCTGCTCTGTTGGATGGCCTGCATGGAACAGGCCTCAGGTATGTATGAGCTGCTGTCAAACTCAATCACAATGAGCCAGCGCCAGCCGCGTCCGGGCCCTCCAGGGCCTCTTCCTCCAATTACACCCTGACAGGGGTCGTGACCTGCGGACCCCGCTCTGCTACAGCAACCTGCAGGCTCTGCTAGTTTGACTCTGCCAGCACCCAGCCGCTACACAGCACGAGTGGAGAATTACACTTTAACCACAGCTGCACTTGTGAAAAAGTTACAGACAAAACTGACATGGTCACAAAAGTGAATATTTTAAAATGTGAATACATTTACATATTTATTCTAATACAAACATACACAAAAGTTACCCAGAAAGGTTAATCATATGGAAGTCCAGGCTAACTCATTTCTTAAAAGCTGTTAAACGCATAATTTATTTTTAGTTTCGTCATGTTTTGAATAATTGAATAATTGGTCTGTGACCACTAGTTTAGATCAGAATCAGAGGCATGTATGGCTAACTATGTTTTATTCTTTAAAATGATTTTCTTAGACTATGTGATAAAATAACTAAATTCAAGCTTACACATCCTCCAGCGAGAATCTCGGCTGGCAGTGGGACAGTGCCGTCTTCTGTGGTGAACTTGTCTCTGACAAAATCATTCATCTGAAGAAAAGAGGAGAGTCACATGAAGAATACAGACAAGACATGATCACAATCTTGATAGAGGCATTAATGTTAACTTGGGTGCAGTCACTTCTTGATTGCAAAGAGTGCATTTCCTTCAGTACGTTATGCATGGTTTTCTTTCACAGTGAATCAGAGGAAACAACTTTCCAAACACTCCTAAAGCTACATATTGAAATGACTTGCCGTGAGTTTGATAGCTTTCTCTGGGGCGACTCCAATGAGCTGCGGGAGGAGACCTGCAAAATATTATTCATAGACAACATTAGAATACCTGACACAGAGACACAATCTGGATAGTAGCAACACACATCTTTATGTTTGCCAAATCTGCACAACAGCAAGAACCGTATGGGCTGTGGAGTTTTGGTGAGCCAAAAACACATTTACAGACAATTTTTGATGCGCCAAATCACAAAACAAGCTTGCACAAATGGAACCATTACTGAACTTTTATTTAAACCAAAATCTTCCCCAAAAAAACAATGCATAAATGGTGAATATGGGATTAGAATCAGAACAGAGAAAGCTGTGTGGTCATGAACAAGATTGGGGAAAAGAGAGAGGGAAAAGGAGGGCAATGCGACCATGGCGATAACCACTGTAGTGTTTCACCGTCTGTCCTTCATCAGGCCAGATAAACTTCTGAAGGACCTGCTGAGTGACTGCTGTTGGTATTTGGCCAAAAAACAGCCCAGCGTGTCTGTCTGCGAGTCAACTAGCCTCTTATCATGTGCGAGGGAGAGGAGGGGAAGACAGAGCACATGCAGTGGTGGAGGTAGCAGTAGATGGCACTCTTGACTTCCCCGCAAGAACAGCCCTGAGCTAAACAGTGCAGCACATCACAAGGCTTCATCAGCGCAATTATCACCACATGGACAGAGCACCTATACGCGGATTTGAGCTGTCAATTTCCCTCCCAGGTATCTGGATAATGAACATGCAAACCCTGTCCGTGAGGTTACTCCACAACCACAAGCAGAGCAAGAGTTTCTGGAATCAATTAGAAAAAAGCATGCAGCTGATATTAGCACGCAGACGAGTCCTAGTTTGTTGTTGTACAGAAAAACACATGTCCTCTTACGCACACCGACTGGTATTGTGGCTAACTGTAAATGATGTGTACCTCTGTAGAATCCGAAGAAGCCCTCATAGCGGAGAACCTTCTTGGCACAATCAAAGCTGTTCTTGTACATAAGCTCTCCCACGAAGGAGCCCGTGGAGCGCTGGTTCTGCATGCGGGTCTTCACCAGGTCGATGGGGTACACCGCAGTGGCACCCGTGGCTAGCAAACACAATACATGAGAATTAGACACTTTTTACTAAGAAACCATAGAACTGAATTTTCATTTATGTGAAATGTTCTTATCTTTTTTCTGAAATGTGCGTGTATAAATGTGTATCTGAAACTCTTCACCAATATCTCCGAGCTATTTGTTGATTGTTCTTTTGAGTGTCCTGAAAAGTGCTGCATAAATAAAATGTATTATTATTATGATTATTATGATTATTATTATTATTATTATTATTATTATTATTATGATTATTATGATTATTATTATTATTATTCAGGGAACATACTGTGTCACTGGAGTCAAATCAGTCCAAATTTGTCCATAACAGTACAAATCTATTTTTGTCATTAAAGGTCCTATATTACTCTTAAACTATTTTAAAATGTAGTGACCAAAAACATACCTGGAGCTGTGTTTTGTTTCATTCACACATGTTTGCGTAATCCTCTATTATTAATCGGTCTATATCTTCAAAGCTCAAAATGCTGTTTTCCCTTGTGATGTCATGTAGTGGTAGTTTTCAAGTTAACGGCTCCTTTTACCGTTTGTTCAGTAGAGATGGGAAATTCCAGAGCTGAAATGATTCAAATCCTACGGTATATTGAGTTTAAAAACATAGTGGATCACTCCCTGTGTGTTTTCTGTTTGGAAAAAAGAACTTTGTGTGATTTGTGTGTTAAACATGTGTGAGTGAAACAAAACACACCTCCAGGTATGTTTGTGATGATGAAACAACATTATAACATAGAAAGTGTAATATGGGCCCTTTGGTTTGGTTAATTCTGATGTATTTTTTAAAGATACATTAATATATTGTTGACATTGTATATATTGTTGACAGAGTGTAATTAACCTACAATGGTTGAAATGTTTGTATAAGTAACCTGACCCTAACTCCTCTAATGTCTTATTTTGCAGGTACTTGCTAAATTGCATTTTAATGAGACATTTCAATAATTAGGAGATAATAAGCAAAAGACTGAAAACAAACAAAAGAACAAGAACAAAAATATGTATAAATATGTATAAATAATATGCATTAGCAAAATGGGAAGAGGGAAAGAGCAGCACTATCAGACATTGTTCTGTGCTTCCCCTGCAGTGCCTTGTTGATCCTGAAAGCTTCCTTTAATGACTCCTCTCTCAAACATGCTAAGAGCTCTCTCCACACAAGAGATAGAAACAGCTCATTATCACTTTCTTCTGTGTAGCCCTTTTGTGATATACATCTTTTTCTGACCCGACATGAACTGCAGCCTTCAGCCTGTTCTGGAACAGACAGTGCACAGCGGGGCCAATGTTTGGACCTTGCACCAGAGTCAGAGGGCCAGTGCGTATCATCCAGTGTAATTAGATGGAGATTCCAGAGTGCGGTTCCGGAAGACTTGTGTCATTCCAATGCTCTCCACCAACGACAGCCTGGAGCCAGTGGTGGCACATCACACGGGCCCTGGCCTACAGCACACAATGGGCCGTGCATGGAGCACTGTGTTCGGCTAAGGTTACCCCCAGACCGCTACAGACATGTCACTCACCTCCAGCGATAGAGCCCAGGGTGAATCTGTACGCCGACTCTGCAGCCTGGAGCCAGACTGAACGGGACGTGTCGTGAGGGTGCTGTGTGGGGAGAAAGAGAAACCACCAGTCAAATGAATCTGGAGAAAGACAGACGGATCGAGAACGGTAACAGCAGAATGACATGAATTGAGTTGCTATTAAACGATAGTGAACCAGATACATCAGGGGAAGGAAAGTCTGTGGAGCGCTCAACAATGCAGGGAAGAATGTGTTTGATTGAGCATCAGTTGGTATTGAATGACACAGCAGTCTCCATACAGAAATACCTGCAGCTTTGTACACTTTCTCATACCACATTATACAACAGTCTTCTAGCTTTGTGTGATGCACTGGGAGAGATGAACCTTACTGGTCTTTATCATGTTAAAAACCACAACTAAACATCTCAAACCAAGACAGACCTGGGATGTTACAAATGTTCTTTATGAGTTAAAAGTACACCTTTATATGTATTCACTGTTTTCACTGTATTTTATAAACAGAAGATGCATATAGAGGTTTAATAAATATATATTGTTGTAAAAACACTGATGTACAATATCATGTACAATATATCGATTATCACGTGTATCGTTATGATTGTGTATTGAACACAATCATGTGTTTCCCAGGCCTAATGATTAGAGAGGGGAGTTTTCCCTTTTCCACTATTACAAAAGTATACGGTTCTGTGTCACGTTTATAACATGTTTATTGAGAAAAACAGGTACGAAATGAAAGAATTGCAACATTTTATGCTACCTGGCAGCCATTCACGTAGCATAAACAATTAATTATTATTTTACATGCCATGTTTATGTAAGCCTGTGTAATTTTGGTTGTAAATGTTTTTAATAGATGCTTGGCTGCAATTATTGCTGATGCAGGTCTAGTGTTTTGGAGACAATGCGAACAGTTGTTTAACATTATGCCTTAATGAATAAGGATGCACTGATCCGATACTGGTATCTGATATCGCCACCGATATTGAAAAATTACTTCCAAATATCGATACAGGTGATATATAAATATAATATATAAATTGATGCTGTATGATCATTTACTGGTCATGGTTGGCCCAGAAAGTCTCATGTTTGAACTTTTACTGACACAAAGCTGTTCATTAGTTATTTGAGGGATAAATAACAGCTCCATAACACATTGGATCAGTTTTGTCTTATGTTACTTTTGTTTGTTTTGAAATAATTGCTATTTTCACTCTCTGTACTGGTATTGATTGACATGGGTATGAGCAGACACTTAAAGCTATAGTATCAAAATTGGTATTAGAACTGAAAAATCTGGCTCGGTGTATTCCTTTTAATGAACAAAATCCTTGCTGATCAAATTGTTTTGTCTGTATGGTATTCCAGCTTGCGCTAGTCTCTCACAGTATCAGGAAGTGAGTAATATAACCAGGCATTTCTTTTAGTATGCACATGGCCAGGTTGAGACCAGACTAGCGGGAAGCTAGCTGATCACTCTTTCCCTATCCCAGATGCTTCTTGTGAGGGTTGCATGCCAACAAGACCAAGGTCCTGATCAAAGGCTTTAAACAATTAGTCCACTTCCACTCCAGTGATGCCTAAGGACGGCGGCATGGGTCCCCCGGAGGAATCAAATTGCAAGACTCCCATAAGCACTGAGCACTGACCACACAGCCCTGATGGCGATATAGAGCCATGTTCTCCAGTGCAGCTAGGAACTATTCTGTTCTCCCACATCCACCTTGAATCCAGCCCACTCCTCTGACAATGGTGCGCTCCATACAGGCTCCTAAAACCTCACACTGATAAAAGCCTCTATTAGCTTCTCAGATGTGTGATTACAGCTGATGTGTACCTGAAGCTATACTGAATAAAATTGGAAAAGCCTTTCATGGGGAGGTGCAATGCAACAATCCATTCCTCTTCTCTGACTATAATTGGTGTACTTTTATCTGGGGGTTTAAGTAATGCTCTTCACAAGGGAAGAAAAACATGGGCACTCTGCTAATTCAGTGGCTGAGCAGGCTCACTTTTTGCTCCTTTCTGAGGAGGAAGGAGATGAAGGTGAGGAGACGGCTTTGATAAAAGGCAGGAGGATGTGGGCCGTATTAGGCCAGTCAATCATGCTACCTGTCTCTGGGCCTCTGCGAGGTGGTATGGCATGGCTCCTTCCTCCAGCGGGGCTATCCTCTCGATGTCTGCGTGGTTCAGGCGCCTTCACGCACAACAGCGGGGGACAGCGGTTAGGCCAGGAAAAAGCACAGCCTCCATTTAATGTGAACTACAGTCAGTGATGTAAGATTTTCCACCAAGTTTTTACTACCATATAACCTGGAGTTACTGCAACTTTAATTTGGGCTTGTATAAACAAGAGACAAACAACGCTGGAGAGATGCCCTCAGGCTCACAAATAAATGAAAGTGTTTTCTTACTAAACATTTGACACAGATATTCCCCACTGGCCAAACGCATCATAAACTCTATCCATGTTTTATGTTTGTCCTATAAATCAGGCAGTGGAGCCAATGTTGTTAAACTATAAGATAAAAAAAACTTTATCTTTATAGCTAATAAACAGCTCTGTTTATTCCACTCAAGATGAAGTCAAAAGAAATGAGGTCTGGATAAATGGTTCAAATACAAGTTGACTCTGAAGAAAATCATAACAAAAAGAGCAGGTCTCTTACCCGGAGTGAGAGTGAAGCCCAGCCAGTTGGTACAGAATGTCAATCTCCATCGGAGTGATTTGACCAAACTTATTGGCAGCGTGCGCAAATTCCTCTAGGATGAAAAGAAGCAGAGACAGTCATTCAAGCAGAACTAAAGATGCAGTAAACAAACCAACATCATGGAATTGGAGAGCTAGATCTGATTTACTCTACAACAATATTGAGTAAAATAGTATTTGCAAATAATTTTGTTTGTTCCTAACTTGGCTATCACTTGGCTGCAAATCAAGATACCTTTAATAAATATATTACATTTAATCAATTCTTCATGATCTTTATTTGTTGAAGCATAATATGGGCTTCTTTCAATAGAACCATGTCTGACTGACTTTAGTTGTGCTTTAAATTTGTACTTTAGTGCTGCCTGCTGAGAGCCCCTATTACAGAATACAGACATCTTTCACAAATGTATCCTGTTGAAAAATGAAAGAGACTTATTGACTTTCTCCAAAAAAGATTCTACAAAAACAAGCTTTTCCATTTGTTTGGCCACAAAGTACTTTGGAGCTCTAAACCACAATTCTGACGATACAAAGAATGTGATTTATTTACAAATACTATTTGTTCAGTTTTCTAAGAGAGGAAAACCACAGACAAACATCAGAAGGACAGTGTAGCAGGAAATACAATGAAGATTAGATGCAACCGATCAGTTTTATAGACCTACATGAGGTGATCTGACCAGCAGCAAGTTAAAAAGTATCATTTACCTTCCCTTTTTAGTGCTATAGTAACTGTTCCCTGTGTTCACCATTCTGTTAAGAAAGTCAAAATGATCCAACAGCCACATCTCACATCATATTATCACGTCACAGGGACAGGAGCTGCAGTACCTTTGGTCACCTCTGTGTCTCGATGAGTGCCAGCCAGAGTGCTGTAGATCTTGCGCACCAGCTCCATGTTGTTCAGGAGGGAGTTGAAGGCGTTGAAGTACGAGAAGCTCACCATATGGGAGGTACTGCCTCCTGCGGCCTGCACAAAGATCCAAATCAGCGCTTCAGAAAATAGCTGCATATTCTTTTAAAAATATTTCTTGGCTGCTTTAAAATATAAACTAATGTACAACTCACTGAAACCAAATTCTCTTCTACAAATGGAGTCAACATGTGGTGCCTGATGGTGGCCATGATGTCACTGAAGTCCAAGGCTGTGATGGTGCCACTTTTGTTCTTGTCTTTCTGTGCAAACGCCTGGCGGGCATGCTCCAACTGCAGCTCCTACAGCAACACACAGCACGTATCTCTTTAAGAGAAACTACAGGTCTGTGATGACAAGCTCTGGGTTAGAAGTGAGCAATCAAATTAAACTTGAGCGTACAAGTATATACAGCTGATATCAGCACTGGGCAGATGTGGAAGTCATGAGATGTGACAGTGTCAGAGAATAGTGTTTGTAATCATCACTTCCTTCTGCAGTCTAATGGAAACCATGCCCTGAGCTCTCGCTGGCAGGTGTGTCGGCAGAAGATGATTCAAATTGACAACTGTGCAATCAGAAGGAGATGTAGGGAGAGGCTGACCCAGGGTCACTGTCTGCTGTCAGGGCTCATAAAACAAAGCACAGGATCATTCAACAACGTCACTGTTACATCAGCTCACTGATAACCACTCTATGTAAGCTCAGTGCATGCTTGATTGTATTGATATCGAACATTTTTTCATTGTGAAAAATATTTTAACCTTTGTATGTCTGTCTGTAGTGTTCAGTATATGGATTAAGTTTAATCCAGCCACAAGGTGGCAGAGCTGAATAAGTATTTAATTAGATTTTCATTCATTATTCACACACAGGTATGAATTGTAAAGGTTATTCATTAAATTAAATGCATTCATAGAAATAACAATAATAATAACAATAATAGAAATTATCCAAATGTATAACTGCACTGCAGAGCAATTGTAACTATCATTTTGCAATACTAGTGGCTGAACATTTATTCTCCATCCAAGTTTTACACAGATCAATGTATATGCTGACAGCCATGTGTGAAAACAAAATGGATAAAACAGAGAAAACAAATCAATAGTATTGATAAATACATTTGAAGTCTTGCACACAGAAGTCTCGGGTGTACCCATGGGAAGTCCACGTCAAGTATCATAAACCACAAAGAGCTTTGAAAGATCCCACACTCCAATAGGCCGGAGCACAGCCCATCAAACCAGGACCACCCAGTTTCTGTCAAGGACTGTAGTGCTTTTTAACTCTGCCCAGGTTTGATTACTAATGTAATTCTACTGAAGTCTCAGTAAGATACAAGTTATGGCCAGTAAAGGACAATAACAACATTTCATGTTTTAATAGGAGTCTGGGCTACCACAAACCACTAGACAAACTGCAGACAAGACTTACTTAAGATGCAGTTCTACACCAGGCAATTTTTTTCAGAGAGGATTTGGTTCACTTTGCTACTTCATCTCAAATGATTAAACAGAAGAAAAGATGCAACCACACTTTACATGAGGTGGAACATTAGACTCACGGCTTAATGGTCCAGACTAATATTAACTCATTATAACCCTCCTCTTTAAACTATTTCACTAGTACTTTTATATGTCAGACAGTATTCAGGCACCTACAGTAATAAATGTACCTGTAGGAACTGTGTGAACTCTGTGTAGCTGAGGCGCTTGCTCCGCTCGTGGCCGAAGTGCAGTCTGATGAAGTCACAGTCCCAGTTGAAGGGTATATGGTGATGAACTGTGGTCTGGCTAAAGATGTCACGAACATTCTCTGCAAAAAGGAGAACGAGAAATAAGAGACAGAGGGAAAAACATGCAAGGCGCAATTGAAATGTCCATCTCGTGTCCTCATTCCCATCCTAGCGAATCTTGTTAAAGTTGAGGAAGGAGTCAATTTGAACTGCGGGGCTGAATAGGCTGTTTGACAGTCTTTTTTACATTTTGAAGGTTTTTGAGTCCATCCGGGAAATGTTCTCTATAAGCACTGCTCTCCATTTCAGTTGCCTTTATGGAGGCCCATTGCACATAGCACAGAAAGAGCATAGCAGCGGCCCTTTTGTATGGTTTCCAGTTTTATGACATGCTGAGTTCACTCTGCCTCTCGCCAGACGGAACTGGTTATAATGTGATGTTACTTTTCTGCTTTGGGGTAAGACCTTTAATACCAGATGCAGGTAAAACTATACACTCTCCCATTTGTGTCCTTAAAACATCTCAGACACAAATGACTAAAGCCATACATTAACATATTGGTTTGAAAGAAAAATGCCTCTAACAAACTACAAAGGTATAATAACATTTTCATGAATCCATTGATGATGCAAATTAATATTCAGTGCATGCATTTTATTTTATTTATTTAGCAATTTAGGTATGTTGTCAATACAAACAATAACTGTAAAAGAGCTGATTAAAAACAAGATAAGAAACTTGCAGTGTCGTTCAACAACATAATCTGAGATTTTTGCAATTGTGATGAATTCCCTTTTTGTGCATTGGGATCAAAGCTGTTCGATACCAAAATAAATATCAATGTTTATATTTTATACGTACATATGGTATCAAAAAGTCGTGACTATAACATACTCATACTAGATACTCAATGTTTTACCAAAGTACACCTGACAATCAAAGCACTAGTTTGCCCAGGTACACTGATGGTAAAATCAGATATTTATGAGTGTCACTATTGTCCACCACTAATTTTTGAATTGTGTGTGACAATTATCATGGCCAAAATCATTGTTATTAACTATAATGTCATTGTTATTTATATGATAGTTTAAAATGTTATGGAAATAGTCTGGAAAGTGACTATATTTGTCGTACTTAAAAGAATACATTACTCATTTCTAATTATAAAATGCACTATATAAATAAAGTGAATTGGATTTACTAATATGAAACTGTGCTTTTTATGCTTGTAAGTGAAAACAACTGTGATTTAGAGGAGAACATCATCAATAAGTAGCCCGTTTTCTGCAGAATTTGGTGGTTTAAATGGCAAATTTCTTTGTTGGTGATTATCATCAACACATTTACACACAATTATTATCTTCATTTACCCTCACATTTTTTATCGCCGTTAGCAATATTCTGAACATTTTTGTGTAAATCTTTAAAAGAATGAATCATGGCAGTGGTCATACGTACCGAAGGAGATGTCTCCTGTGCCGGTCTTGTCAAATAATTGAAAGGCAACAATGAACAGTGCATCTGGGACACACAGGACAGACTCAAAGGCCAAAAACTCGGGGAAAGAAATCAGTCTGTTTGGACAACAAAGAAAGAAGACTCACTGAATGAATTAGGGTACAATATACAATATTTACACACTCAACAAGGACTTCAAATAGTGTAAGCAGAACACTACCACAGCAACACTGGAAAATGCTACTGAACAGATAATATCCCTTTCTTATCTTATCGCGAAATTTTAAATCAATTGAGCCGCTGTAAAAAAAACTGATAAGCTGATTATTTACTCAGCAAACATGTGTGAAACTGGTAAATGATTAAGAGGCTCCTATTTTAGTCATTCAGCCTTGTTAAAAGAATGAGGAAAATATTAATCAATGACAATTATTGGCTATATATAGTACAGTTTAGTATCTGGTAATTACATATCTACTACAATATCTAACATTTGAATATAATCTATAATAGAATAACAAATCAAAACTCAAATCTGGCTTTGAGAAACTCTATTGAAGACTTCCTTAAAGGTGCACTGTGTAACTTTCAGCTGGAGGGTCTGCTACAAGTTTGGCTTTGGCATGTTACAATAATGGCATTTAAAAAATACATAAAATCTAGTGTAATGTGTAGGTATGAAAAAGAAAACTAAATTGTTGTGCTTAAAAATTAAGCTTTCTGTTTACAATTGATTAATAATTGTGATTGAAATGGAATGTATTGATGAAATGTTTTACAGTCACTATCAGTGTTAATGTCTGGAAAAGGGAAAAGGGGGCAGATAACATAAGATTACTCTTCTTTCTGCTGCCTTTTATTTAATATTTAGGGACCGAGCCCGAAGGGGGACGAGGTCCCTATTGTTGTTGCTTTGTTTCCGTATTATTATTATTCTTGTTCATACACGCTGGGGCAATTTTGAGCATGTTCCCATGCTTCAAAACGAACGAAACTTTGCACGGGCATCACAAAGTGCTGCCAGTACGACCACACAAAGTCTCGTCCCTGGGGGACCTGGGGGTCCCTGGGAGACCCCCCACTGGGGGACCCCCAGTGGGGGGTCTCCTAGACCGTACCTCAGATGGGCATAAATTTTGGTAAGCATAATCTTAAGACGTTGGAGATGTTAAATTGCGAAGGATTTTCAAATAGGCGGTAATATGACGACATGGCGGATCGATAAAGTTAGGTATTTATTGAATGGGAGTGATGAGTTATGAATGGGAGGTATTTGTTGCTAGGCAACGCCCTGATCAAAGGTCTTTGATCTTTGTACCTTTGATCTGATATAGCTGCAAGCAGCAATGTGGGGACAAGCATCGAAGGTTCATGTAGGCCTCAGCATGGAGGCCACATGCAGGGTCTGACAGGGTCTGACAGGGTCTGACAGGGTCTGTTCTGACAGGGTATCTACAATGTCATGGCCACGCCCAACAGGAAGTGAGATAATTGTGCCAGGCACACGAAATTTGGTATGGCTGTGCGTCTCAGTAAGACGAACAAACGCAGGTGCGAGGTCCCGACCAACGCCGCTTGCGGCTTTAATTTATATTGTTATCACACTGATGAGATTTTTTTATACTTTTTTATTTATTTTTTAATGAAATAAATAAAATAAAATAAAATAAAATAAAATAAAATAAAATAAAATAAAATAAAATAAGATAAGATAAGATTTTATTGATCTCACACAGGAGAAATTTACTTGTCACAGTAGCTCCAGGTAGAGACAGTTTGAACAAGAAAGGAAAGTGCATGCAGGCAAGAATGGCATAAAAAAAGTAATAATGATAATAAAATAAGTAATAATAGAATAAGGAATAATAATAAAATAGTAACAAGGACAGTACTGAAAAACGATATTGCACATTGGAAAATGTTAAACAGTTAAATTTATCCATTTTGCATTTATTCAGTTACAGGTGATTTGATTTCTCCAAAATACTTTGGAAAACCTCCTCATATTTGACCTGTAAATTTGCTTGCTGGCGTCACATGTTTGTCTCCTTGGAAACAGATAAGCTTAATGCCATACTGTGAACTATTCCAGGCAAACAATAACAATCCATAGAGGCAAGGAAGTGGCGGGACCAAACCAGCAAAGTTACACAGTGCACCTTTAATAAGATCAGAGACTGTTCAGAAAATCTGTGCATCTTTATAAATACAGCTTTTACTATTTCTGATTGCATAAACTTACTTACCCATCTTTGGTGGTGTCAGCGACTCCAGCGATGAGCTCTACAGTTTTGGGGTTATGCAGAGGCTGTGTATGCAGTCCGAGGTAACTCTGCACAAAGTCCTTGGGGGTCATGTAATGCTCCCCCTCCTGCACCACACTGGCATACTGTGGAGGAGACAAGACACAACATTAGGGAGGGTGGTAGTTTAAGTTTTTCTTCTTTCCAGCTTAACTTATCATTGTATTGTAAATATGTAGCAACCTACTATGTGAGCTTTGACCATGTAAATGTAAATATATGTAAATACTGTCAAAAGCTTGAAATAAAAAAATAAAATAAATCAATCAGTCTATTCATATATTTTTTCTATATTTGAGATAAATCTCTGAAAGACCATTATTGTCGTATATAACTGTTTTACACACAAATGCTCTCCCATAATATAGGCCTGTCACATAGTATGACATATGGACGATAATATTGAAACTAATTTGTGCTACTGACACAATAACCCTAAAGCTCCCTCCAAAATGTACAGTAACTTAGCTGCAATAAATAAATGGCGTGTATGAAATATTTCTGTAGTTTGTTAGTTTTGGTAGTTATTAATCCAACATTTGTAGCTCAAATAGTACTGAAAAATAACACAAATGTCCCTACTAGTACAATGAAAAAGTACCCACGTTAAATACTAACAAAAAATTATTGTTCCAACTATTATATATTGTGCGATAAGTCAATATAGTAATTATCGTGACAGGCCTTCCATATTATGAACACTTTTCCTATAAATGTGCACTGTGTAACTTTTGTTTGGGGGATATTAGCTGCTTGTTTTTATGTCATTGCTCTGCTGGGAATGTTCCACAGTACGATATTAAACAGCTCTACCTTACATTTATTAAATTACAGGTGGTTTTAAAGCTCAAAAATACTTAGAAAAACAGGTATTCTGCCTGTAAGCTGGGATGCCTCTCCACAGATATGACCTGTAACTTGGTCTGGTCTTGTCTCCGTGAAGATATAAAGGTTTAATACCATACTGTGAAACATTCCAGGCAAAGCAATAACATCTCGATGAAGACCCTCCACCAGAAAAGTTACACATTGCACCTTTAAGTCTAAAATGCAAATGCAATTGTGTGATGTGGTGCTTAGATAAAATAAAACAAATGTCAAGCTGTACTGGTCATAAAAGAGTTGATTCCACGATAACCTTAACAACACATGTGACTAGTGTTTGATGGCAGCTGACTGAAGCGCTACATGCCAACTGCAAGTCAGGCTTTGAGACACAGGGTCATTTTTAGATCTTGGCTTAGATTTCAAGCTGAAACAGATATAGCTTTAGGAACATAGTGCTGCGTGTAATAGCAGCAGAAAGGCCACGCTCATGGGACTGACAGAGTATGTGATAAACAGTGAAGGAGAGGGGAGGAGCCCTGCATGCTTAAGCGTTTCACAGCCACAAATCAATGCACTTTGCTGAATTAATGTTTTAAGTTAAAATATTAATTCCGAGCAATTTATCGCTATATTTCTTTATAACATGATTGTGTATCCATTCACCTTCACAGTAGGACTTAAGTGTTCTTAATCAAATTATAGCAGCAGTCTGAATGAGCTTCTAGTAATTAACTCTTCCACCTGAGTATGCAGCACAAAATTACACAGACCTCTTATGGTAGAAAAGAGGACCTGTGACTCAAACAGTGCCATTTTACAGAACAACTTTATGCTCCAGTAGAGAGTGGGGGATGTAGGTATGGCGTGCTTGATGGGAAATGAGCAAAACATTCAAACCTACATTACGTGAGTGAAGCGACTAGTACAAAATAATGTTGATTACTTAAGCAACAATAATACAGTAATGATGTATAACTAAAACACATTATCCCATTCATATGCATAAGCAACTAGTGTGACCTAAGGGGAGTATGTTTACTCCCACTACCCAGAGCTTCACGCCCTGCACGCTCAAAGTCAAAGAAGGCACAGATTCTCTGCCGAGCGGGGCCAAATTTAGTCTGAGAATTTGTATGACCTTTATCTGAGCCCTACAGAACATCCCACATTAATTGTACACTGCACACAGGCCTAATGCTTCTGACTTGTGGCATGCATAAATGTATTGAATCAAATGGATTTTCTCACCTTGAGGAAAATATTCTTCAAGTTCTGGGGGTCGGCTCGTTTTGTTGCTTGCACCTGAATAAATACAGCAAAACAGGGTTAAAACAACGAGTAATCTATTAGTTACACAAAACCAATAAGTTAGGAGTAGTCTGTAGCCTGTACAAGTAAAGCTTTCATAGAGGAAACCTAAGCCACATGCTAACACACAGCTAACAGCAACAACATAACCATAAATAGTAATAAGAACACAAGCACTACGGTTAGTCTGCAAAGTTACCCTGCTTTAAGTCCTCTACATACAAGCAACAGAGTGCCATGACACCAGCTGAGGCCAGATGCCTCTGCTTAACAGCACAGATGCAATCATTAAATAAACAGGATCCAAGCTAGTTTAGAAAAAAAGCCATTGTCAAATCGTCTCTCCGCGGGCACAGTCCTCTGCATATCCAGCTGTGTCACTCCTAAAGCTACCATACGGCTTTTAAAACTCAAATCTTGAGCAGAAATTTAGCCAGAGTCACCTTGACCGCCATGCTGAGGATGACGTCAGCTGCAACAGCCTGGCGCAGGCGCTGGGCATCACAGTGTCATCTAACAACAAGGACCCGAGGCTGGACAACACTAATATATATGTACATAGATGCAACATGGAGTACTGCAGGGCTGTGTGCGAGCTGTCCACTGCGACGTGACGGACCCTCGCACTCAGCACATTTCCACACGGTTTCCTGTTTGCGTGGGTCAGCTGAGGACGCGTCTGCAGCCTCCGCGTGCAGGCGGAGAGCAGCTGCAGCAGGTCTGTCAGCTCACTGTGTTTATTCATCTGAATCATCTGATGAACGACAACAAATGTTCCGTACAGTCTGCAGAGAGCAAAAAGTCTGCAGAGAGCAAAAATGACGGTACTCAAAAACCTGCCCTCACAATGAAAAAGGAGGTGGATCTAGCAACGTAATTAAAACTCTCATATCATACGCTACCCTGGCATTATACAATACAGGCTATTTGAACAAGTTAGCATCCCACGTTGTTTAACTTACCTGCCAACTGCTCATCTCCGTGGAGACATGACTGCTTTGCCTAGGATGTTCCATAGTGTAGCATTAACCTGGTAACAAGCAGCAGTACGTCTGTAGACAGGCAACTATAACGGTGTATAACGGTAAAGCAATAGATTCAAGATTCAAAGCTTTTACTGTCATATGCACAGTAAAGAAACGCGTTTCCCTGTACAGTGAAATTCTTACTTTGCTGCCCACACTGAATGCCAAGAGTATACTGTACAAAAAATTAAAATAGATAAATAAGATAAAGAGAGACATGTAAAAAAATATAATCATATAGAAGATCAAGATCAAAGATCAAAGTCAGTTTTATTGTCAATTCTGCCATATGTGTTCAACATACAGTGAATCGAAATTTTGTTTCTCTCTGGCCAAGTAGTGCAAAAAGACAGTGTACAAAATACAATATAAAGACAAAACAAGACAAAAACTATCTAAGACAAAAAAATCTAAATTAAAAATCTAAAATCTGAAAGCAGTGCAACAGAATAAATAAATACCTATTTACAGATGTCCAAAATGTGCAGTGTGCATCAAAAATGTGCAATGGAAGATACAGCAGTGAAATAAAGTAAAGATAAAAGTAAATGTGCAGCAGTGCACATTCCAGTGCAACAACAGTAGTAAACAACAGTACAACAGTAGTAAAATTCCAGTAGTAAATGTGCAACAGTAGTCCTTAGCAGGAGTTTTTAAAGTGTCTAGAGTGAGGTAAGGGTGAGGTGAGAGTTCAGCTTCCTGACAGTCTGGTGGATGAAGCTGTTTGACAGTCTGGTGGAGTGGCCCAGAGACTCCAGTACCTTCTCCCCGAGGGCAGGAGGTTGAAGAGGCTGTGTGAGGGGTAGCTCGGGTCACCCACAATGCTGGACGCTCTGCGGGTGAGGCGGGTGTTAAAAATTTCCAGGAGGGAGGGGAGAGAGACACCAGTGATCCTCCCAGCTGCATTCACTATGCGCTGCAGGGCTTTCCTGTTCTGTTCAGTGCAGCTCCCGTACCACACAGTGATGCAGCTGGTCAGAACACTCTCAATGGTGCCTCGGTAGAAGGTGGTCATGATAGGTGGGGGGGGGTCCAGGTCTCCTCAGTTTGCGGAGGAAATAGAGGCGCTTCTGAGCCCTCTTCGCCAGTGCCACAGTGTTGGCCGTCCGCAGGACCCGAGCACTAGGAAGTGCAATCGCGCAATGTAGACGTCCAATGAGAGCATCCCCTCGTCTATCCCGTCTATCCTTCCCGGCCAATCGCGGCTCGGGATCGTCTAGCGTTCTGAGCTGGGCGGGGCCCCCCGTGCCGGTACCTGCGAAATTAGTGTATTTCACCTCAGATGGCATTTACCACAGAGACGAGCGATTGATTCGACTATTTAAGGTAAGACGCGTATTTTTGGATAGCGTGATAATTTAAAACGGACCGCTTTGCGACACAAAAGCTACTTTGTTTTTTTACATAGAGGATAGGAGAGCTCACAGACGTAAATACGATAGACAGTTGTCGCTCGCCATTGGCCTACTGGAGTCTAAGGTTATGTATTGGAGACCTGTGGATTGGTCTGGGAGTAATAATACAGCTTATGATATAGTATTATAGTTATAATAGTCATAATATGTTATAATATATATAATAATATATAATACACATGTTTATCATAAGTTATTATGATATAGCAGTATAGTTATAATATAATCCTGGGGCATGGAGGGATTTCTGTGCCAAACATTGAAGTGAGCTTACAGTCTTTGTCTTCCCAGAAGAGAATGGATCCTTTGATGCCTGTTTTGTGCATTCTGGACTCAAGTGTGCCTAAAGACAGGCAACAGTGCATCCTGAAGACAAGCAAGGAGGCCAGGACACCTAAGCCCGCACAGACCAACAGCAGGCTGAGAGACCTCAAGCTTATGAAGAAGGTAATAGCTGGAGTCACAGATGTGTGCCCATCCTGTGTTTACTACTGTCCAGCATGATAACCTAATGCACAGCACTGCAACTTTTTTCTTATTTTTGCCTTCAGCTAAAAGGAAATGCCAGCTACTGATCACAGCAACCCCAACTGGGTCAGCTGATTATAACCTTTGGCAAATACAGTGGCAAAAGTTTTAAATGGCTGGTGGTACATCAAATAGTAAGTATGGCACACTAAATATGATCAACATGTGCACAGTTTTGTTTCCGATGAATAATGTCAGTTAATATGTAACATGTCATTTCAGTCTCCTTGAACAACAGCAAAACTGCCTCCGCCACCGCCACTACCACCAGCGTGCCAACACCACAGCTCCATGCCCCCCCCCCCCCCCCCAAAAAAAAAAAAAGAAAGAGAGCAGAGCTTTCTGGAACTGTACAGGATAACCCCAAGGTGCAACTTTGCACACTCTGTGCCCAACCCACACAAGGCCACAAAAAATATAAGAAAAAAACATACTGTGAAGTGTCCAAATCATCTACTTCAAAGGGACTTTCTGGAAAAACTTTTGACACCTTCGCAGATTTTAAGAAGGCAGTGGACGAACTCCAAGAACAGGCCTCTGAGTCTGTCTGAGCAGACTATGTACATATTGTATATTTAGTTATTTTTTGTAACATTTTCTACTCTGTCTGTTACCACCATGTTGTTATTTGTTAAGTATTTTATTATAAGTATTTATATACTATTTATTCTTAAGTGTTTTACTGTTTTATACTATTTATACTTCCATCATATTGATTCTTCCCATTGTTATTACTATTACATTGTTACTGTTACTGTGTAACTGCAAGTTTATTGTCTGTTGTCTCACTGTCTATTTATTGTCTTTATTTATTGTATTAGGCCTACTTATTTTTTTATTTTATTTATTGCCTGCAACTGCACTGTTACACTTTTTATTTGCGCTACCTGCTTTGTCTGTTGTCTCACTGTCTATTTATTTTATTGTATTTATTGTAAATAATATTCAGTCTTATTACACTTAAATGCCCTGCTCCATAGATGTTGCCTTTCTACTCCCTTCCTGTTTGACCAATAATGCAACATGTGCACTGACATCATTTTGTACTGATGTCTTTTAATGACTTAAATATGCCTTATACTGTTTAGTTTTCTTTACATCATGCACTTTAATCATTAAAGTGTCTTGAATTACGATAACAGTGTGTTGTGTCATTTAGTAATCTTATATTTTTTATACACATGTGTGAACAAGTGTGATTTCAGTAATTATGAGATGTAATGTTCTTTGCACAGCTTTGTAGCCTAGTGTTTAGTGGTTGTGTGGCACATTCATTAATGTCTTAAAACATTTAGACTTCCATAAATGAATCTCCCGTCATAGGGACCTCACCTGGTATCAAACATGCCATTTCTAAAAGTAACTAAAACAACAACAATAGTTTAATAAAACTTTTTATTGTTTCCAAGCAGGACCAAGACAGATAATGTTACAGGGGTTGTCACAAAGTGTCATTTTGTTCATACACAAATAATCATACAGTCCTCAGCAGACATCAAAAGCACACCCTTTCTAAAAATAGCCACCACCATCACAACAGTGTATTTGTTGTTGTTGTTGTTTTTGATTCCAAGATGTTTCATGGGTGACATGCCATTTTCCCTCAATCATGCATTGTACTAGAGCATATAATAAAATAATAAATAAAATAAAAGAAACATTTGATGTTCAGCACCAACACTTATGCAATATACTTATATTAAAAAAGATGAAATATGTCACAAAGTGTCTAGATTCAGCACTCCCAGTATTATGTCACAAAGCACTCCCAGTCCCAGCACCTGGTCCCGCCTTGTTGACAGCTCACAGACCTATGAGAGCACAAGAAAGGTTTTACGTCCCGCCACAGATTGACTGCACACCCCACCTATCACTTGGGGTATTCGTCTAAGAGTCTAAGTTGGAAACTGCACATCCTTCGCACCCAGGGCCACGGTGTGCAAACATGGTTGATATAGTGCAAACAGGAAGTGTAAACATTCGAGCAGTAACATCTCCATGGAGACAAGCAGGCAGAGTAACCTCCATCAGAAAAGTTACATTAAAAGTCAATTTAAAATATCATAGCTATAGCCATATTCTGGTAACAAGGCTGAGCCCACAAAACGCAAAAATAAGAGCAAAATAAAATACACATGCATTGCAATCTTTAAAAAAAAAATCATTCATTCATTCAAACATTCAGGTATGCTGTAGAGAAGAACCTCTCTGATGGATTGCCACTATATCATACAAGATCATTATCAGGATTATCAAAAATATTAGAGATAAGAGATTATTTAGTAGCACCAACATATAAAACAATATGCACAATACTGGCAAAACCGTAGCCTACACTTTTTATAAGGTTTTTATAAGGTAGCCCTACATTAGAACAATTAAATGATTTTAGGTACTATAGGGGCCTTTAACATCCTCTTACAAAAGTGTGTCTTATTGAAAGTGCACCCACTGATGTTAATTGTTTTACTGCAAATTCTCTATAGCAACTAAACCAATATGTTACATTCAGTACGGTGAAAGTAAAGTGGTGTGCACCGGAACGCAGCACCGGTATAAAATTCACAGCCGGTACGCAGCACCGCTAAGAGAATATGGTTAATGGTGCCCAAAACCCACATTTGAAAAAAAAAAGTAAGGTGCTCTATTTAAGTAGAAAACACAAACAACCACACTATGCCATTCGAGAATAACTGAAAGCTCCCCGAAACTCTCGTGCAGAGATATCTGCAGTCTGTTAAGCAACGATTGTCAAAACTTATCTGACTGTAGCCGTGAAAGTAGCCTAAACCATTGCGAGGCGGTGCTGCGCACTGGTAGAAGATTTAAGGCTGGCGCGCTGCCTGCACCTGTAAGAGAGGGTTTATGCTGACTAAAAAAATATGAAATAATTAAGTATATTAAAAAAATGAGGGCCAGAGCTGACGAAGCCTCTCAGATGAGCGGCGAAACGTTTTCAACCAAACAAACTTTGTCCAGTTGACAAATTGAACTTCTCCTTTGATCATGGATTCTACCTGGACGACTGAGGGACTTTTCACGTATATTAAAAAAGTTATTTATCTATGAAAAAGGTGTAAAACGTAAAAAAAAACAAAAAACGGGTAAAACGAATGGTTAAAAAAAAACGGTGAAGTGATGCACTGGACATTATAGCACCTGTAAGAAATGAAAACTACTTTCACCACTGGTTACATTTAAATTGATGGAACTGTATGTAAGATTTTAATTTAAAATTTCATATACATTAACTATCTGTGTCCCTAGATAAAAGAAAGAAATCAAATAGCTTTCACTGATAACATTTCTGATTTATTCTTGATTTTTTATAAGGACAGTGCATATTAAAGAACATCTGTAATTACAGTGTAAATATGACAGATTATAGCAAAAATCATAATTTCCATCTGTTGTGACACAGAAGATATCATAAAATCTTACAAAAAAAGACACAACACAGAACAATAAAAGGCCAGAGTTAAAAGTGTTCACAGACTTTGTTTTCTTTCATCCACAGTTTGTAAATGGACACTGATGGGCTTTCTGTTATTATCAGAGGGAAGCTGTTCCAATTATTAGTTCCTTTGACAGACAGGACAGTCTGACCAAATGCGAGGCATCTGTGTGGTACCTCACAGTCTCCTCAAGCCATAGGTGCTCATCCCACTCACATGGTCTTTGGTTTAATGAAGTCCTTCAGAGGAGGAGAAAACATTTTGAAAACATTTTAACAAAATTGTGAAAATGGTGTGTGAAGTAGTTATCCAAAACATTGCAGTAGTGAAAGTCTTTTTTTTTTTTTTTTGCCAAGATTTTTAAATCCTTTTTTAACCCTCCTGTCGTGTTCGGGTCAAATCAGACCGTTTTACAACTTATAATATTCATAAATATTATGTTTTTCATCTGATTACCTCAAGACCTTATGATATCCTCCACACTGTGGACTTGAACATATAAAAGTGATGATCACCTATTTCATTCAATTTTGAGTGTTTTAATCAACCTTGTTACACCTGTGGTGTTCCCGGTCAAAAGTGACCGCCATAGGAAATGAATGGGTATCCAGAGTAAATTCATTCAACATACAGAAAACATCCCCATACACACTGCCCCAGCTCACTCTCTCTCACACACACACTCACACACTCACTCACTCTCACACACACACACACACACCTACACACACACACACACACACACACACTCACACACTCACTCACTCTCTCTCACACACACACACACACACACATACACACACACACACACACACACACACAAACCAGGGTATGCGTGTTGTGCTGGACATGACAACCGGTCTCCAAGGGCATGGGACAATTTCTTCACATCACATCCTCTTGGTCAGGAGCTACTGAAAAGAAAGCTCACCATGGTAGGGACAGTGAGGAAGAACAAGCCCGAACTTCCCCCTGCGCTGGTATCGACCAGAGGAAGACAGGCACTCTCATCACAATTTGCATTCACTGACACTCACACTCTTGTGTCATAAGTTCCCAAGAAGAACAGAAATGTCATCCTGATGAGCACAGTATACAAAGACGCCGCTGTCAGCACCACAGAGGACAGGAAGCCCCTGATGATCCAGGACTACAACAAGAACAAGGGAGGCGTTGACTGTCTTGATAAGGTAATGTAAAGTCTCATCATGCATTTTATTTTATTTTTATCTAGGTGAATCATAGCATTTTGTGTATGACAGATTGAATATTGTTCCTAATCTCTTATTATTTATTGTTCCTTTATTGCAGCTTACTGGTACATACACCTGTAAGCGGATGACAGCTTGCTGGCCTGTGGCACTGTTCCACAACATCCTGGATGTGTCAGCTTTCAACGCGTATGTGGTGTGGACAGCAATCGACCCAACCTGGAATCAGGGGAAAAGTTTCAAGAGGAGACTTTTCCTCGCTTTGGTGACTCCTCTTATACAGCGACGCCAGCACATTCCCCGCACACCAGCCTCCGCCAGTCTGGTTAGGAGCATGCAAGCTCCAGCCCCAGCCCTGGCTGCACTCACCCAACAAGGACATGGGCAGAAAAGGAAGCGTTGTGGCCTCTGTCCCCCTAGAGACATCAAAACGAGCCTGACATGCTGCTAATGTCATGCTTATGTTTGCAAGGCTCACTCTTACCTGAGTGTCACATGCCACTCATGTGCATGAATACACACACACACACACACACACACACACACACACACACACACACACACACACACACACACACACACACCCTGTTGAGTTTGGTGTTTGGTTTTCCATTTATTTTTTGTATTATATGTTCATTTTGTAGTTCATTTTCAGTGCCTAATTGTATTTTAACTGATGTTATTTAATGTTTACTTCTATAAATTGTTGTTAGACACTACTTTGAAACATTGTTCTCAACTAAAAAATGGTTAATAAAAAAATTGGTGTTGAAAAAAAAAAAATTGTGCTAATTTAAGAGCAGTTAAAACAGACCGGTCAATTTTGACCGGGAACACTAAAGTAGGGGGCTGGAGGCGAACACGACCGGAGGGTTAAAAGAGATTCTGTGGATTTCAGTGTTGTGCCAGCAGCAAGTGACCAGGAGGTGATACAGTAGGCCTACTCTATGTGTGAAAAAAATCATAGTTAACATCCTAGCAGCATCCTAGAGTCTCTCATTTGGGTTTTCAATGCTTGAATCCAGTTGGTTTAAGCCTAAAAGCGCTGTCTCTGATCTGAATCACCTCTAAACCCCAGCACCAGCAGACAATCATTAATTAGTGCTAATGCAGCCTCTGAGGGAATGCTGGACGTTCTGAGCTGTCGCATGAAGCATGATCTTTCTATTTAGAAGAAGAAGTGAACTTTATTGATCTCACACTGGAGAAATTCTTCTCTGCATTTTAACCCATCCTATATATATATACATATATTAGGAGCAGTGGGCAGCACATATTAGGGCGCCCGGGGACCATCTCCATGATCTTCTTGCTTCGGCTTGGTCAGGACCTAAGCTGGAGTACCTATGGTGCATGTTTTGGGTTGGTGGGGAAACCGGAGTGCCCGGAGGAAACCCACCCAGAGAGAACATGCAAACTCCACACAGAAAGGCTCGGGCGACCCGGGGATCGAACCCAGACCATGCATGCAAACTCCACACAGAACACACACAGAAAGGTCTGGGCAACCCGGGGATCGAACCCGGAACCTTCTTGCTGTGAAGCAAGAGCGCTAACCACTCTGCTACCGTGCCGCCTTAGATGACTAAGAAAAACTTGTGCTCTTGTTCAGGTTATAGCACTGGCACTTATAGCACCCAGATTCGGTTATGAGTAGGCCTACGTTTTAAAACAGCTTGCTACAGTTTCTTTAAGTATAAGAGAGGATACTTCAGTAGGTTTGCAAGAATCTCTGAGCCCAGAGCAGTGGCAGTCCCAGAAAACACAAAGGATTTTTTTTTGTTTTTTCAGCTTGCCTGACTCTGTTTACTTTTACATTGTATTCTTTTCCTGTATAGCTAAAACCATTGAAGTATAAACTACAAAACTACATATTATGGGTAAACCTCGCTTACCCGACCATTCTCTTCATGTCCTTGTGATATGGTCCCACCTATGGGACTAAAAATGTGCATTGTCTTGGTGGCTCAAAGATTTTGTTGTGATATTTTCCAAATCCATTTCTACAAAACCCAGCTTGCAATGTTATTGAAAGAGAAGCTCTAGAACCAGACATAAAAATGTTGGCCTATTTTTATTGCCAGTGATTACTCATTTAGTACTAACATAGGCTAATAATGACCCATATTATTCCATATGGTATGGCATAAATCCATGGAATTAACCTGGAGTGCATTTTTTGTGTTATATTTTTTGAATGAATATAGAAATAAAACATTGCAAAGAAAATATGGAAGAAAATATTTTATATTCATAAAATAAAAAGAAAGGAAAACGCGTCCGCTTTTGACGGAAATACGTAAACCCGGAAGTTGATGTTTTCCGCGCGTCTTTTGGGATAAACTACTCTACACGCAATCTGAGCTGCTGAGATGGCGGGCAAGTATCCAAACGTGGTTTTAATCCACTCTTCGTACATACATATTGTCATTATTTGTGGCGTAGCCCCACACATTTAATTCTGATGTGGTAACGCGCATGTAGTCTGACCGCCAGAGCGAGTATGCTAACTAAGAGGCTAGCAACACATCGCCAGTGGCCTGTCTGTGAATAACACACTGAATAACACGAGTGAGGTTTGCATTTCAACTTCAGGCATTTGTCCTTTTATTGTGATAATTCTGACATGTCCAGTTCTGCTCGTTTGTGCCTAAGAAGTTTGTACCTCTGATCCGCTGTGGGTTATAACAGCATGTGCCTAAGACAAACAATATTTCAGTAATCATAAATCTATAATCAAATTCCACTCTAGCAGCCAAGAATTGTTATTATGCGAGAGCTCAGTCTAGGAGCGCAGTGTGTCGATTTTAATGTTAAAGGTGCACTGCGTAACTTTTCAGGTTGGGGATCCGTCACCATAGAAATGCCATTGCCTGGCCTGTAATGATCCACAACATTGTGTGTATTTTTATTGCTCAAAAATACCTTTTTAAAAACAGGCATTTGTTACTGTGATTGGGGTCACCTCTTCACAGATCTCCCCTGTAAATTGGTTTGTGGTGTGTCCTGCTTGTTTCTATGGAGATTGAAATGTTTAATGCCATACTTTGGAACATTGCAGGTAAAGCTACAACATCTCTGTGAAGACAAGCAACTGGCAGGCTCTCTACCAAAAAAGTTACACAGTGCACCTTTAAGATAAACAATTGAACATTTGAACACATTTATTTATATGCCTTGTTGAGTGCTAAAGGAAAGGCATGTATTTAATCATTCTTTTTGACATCTCATGGTATGCTGCAGTGACCCATAGTGAGCTTACAACAGGCCCACATATTACAATACACATGACTTGCATCGTATCAACATTAATTTACAGTGTAAGAAAATGACGATTAACATCTAACCGTGTTTGCTTTTTACAGGAATTAATGCTATGGAGAAGAAATTGGCTGAATTTAAGTGTGACACAAATGAAGCAATATGCCTTAAATTGGGTATGTCTCTATATTGCTTATTGTCCTATGATTAAAAAAAAAATCTGGTCTTTTGCAAATAATAATTTGTACATCACAAGGGTTAAAGGAAACATAGATAATACATTTTATTTATTTTGTACTTAACATTTGAAAGCAAATCAAAGCTAGATTTTTAGATTTGCATGATATTATCAGCACATTTATGATAACAATGATGCCATATTATACTGACTGATGTTTTGTCTCAGTCCGATTTCCTGAAGATATCGAAGATGATGGTACAACGTTCCACCCTGAGTACAGCCACCAGACATTTGGAGATGAGTGAGTCGATTAAATACAAATTTGTTTTTGAAATCTTACTTTGAAAAAGTGTTCTCAAATATGCCATGTCTTAATCCTGAATACTTGTTTTGCACCTGTTCTTTAGTGTAAATGAATGATATTTTCGAGTTTCTTTTTTATCTAGATGTGAATGTTAGAGTTTCTGTCTAAGAGTTTGTTTAAGCCCTGCTCTGAGTATGCTGACACCTGTGGCTGTGTAGGCTGTGTAGCTTGTGATTACGTTCTAAATTGCAGTTCTAAATGAGTCAAAACTAGGATTGGTTATTTTTGCCCCCACTGCAATCAGCTCAAAAAGAACTTAGTAATTGGGGCATTAATTATTTCAGCAAGCGTAATTGCTAGTGAAGCTCAATCACACTGTTGCATAATGATTAAATCTATTTGTCATAAACTGCAAGTGATGTGGTGGTGAAGGAATCAATGCATCACAGTCAAACAAGTGGCCAGAACTACTGTAAACATCCATTTGTTCTAGCTGTGTATTTAATATGTGTAATGAAACTGAATAGCATTCTGCTGCGCGTTCAACCAAAGCTCCACTTGACAAAACTGTCTCATTATTTTCTAATTTTAGTGATGTAATATTTCATTTCCTTGCAGTGAGGTTGCTTTTGGGTACAAAGGGCTTCAAATCCAGCTCTATTATACTGCTGGTAACCTGAGCACCCTCTTCAAAGTGAAATATTCATCCAAAGTCACAGAGAAGTTCGATTGTGTTGAGGTAAGCTTTTTTTTTTTTCATTATTGGATCAGTGTACTTCTGCTTTTGTTTAGACAAATATTTATGCTTAAATATGAATAATGTTGTTTATGCTATAAAGGCCATGTACCATTGCATTATATTGTCTAAAACACAGCAGAAAACTATTCAGAATGTGTAACATAGAGCATGAAAATGCTGGGGAGCACTGATTCTTAATTATATTTTTATAGTTACAAAACTGGTAGATGATGCCCGAAAGATGGAAAAGCAAACAAATAACTCGATGGCTTTTTTTATATCAATAATTAAATAGCCTTTATATTTTTTTTGTACATGGCTGTAGTAGAAATTTTCTACTCTGGTAAGCCTACTTCCGTGTTATCATCAAGGCTGCCTTGGAATGCCTGCTTTTCCATCTTACTGACATCATCTACCTATATTGCTGTTTGTTTAAATTGTTGGGATATTGTTCAGAGTTCACATTTTAAACCTTTTCAGTGGTGTTCCCAATTGAGCGTACACTGAAATAGGAACTGCTAACCTAATGCATAAATCACATTTATTGTTGTATACTACAGTAGGCTGGTCTCGAAATCAAATTTTTGTGATATATTGTAGGAAAATGTACATGATAATTAAACTGAAACAATGTTAAGACACTGACACAATACCAAAATAAATGGTACAATAAAAAATATTGTAAATGTAAAATATTGTTAAACATGAGCTGCAATGAATAAAACACTGTAGGTGAATACTTTGGATCTATAATGAGTCAAAGAAGTTATTTATTCAACTCTCCACAGCTCAGATGTCACCATAGCACAGAAAAGGAAGGTTCTCCACTAGTATAAAGAAAAATTAGATGTGATAAATATTGACCCCCCCCAAAAAAAAAAAAAAAAAAAAAAAATAAATAAAAAAAAATTGTTCCATCTTTCATTTATTGAATGGCAAGTTGATGCAGTAATTGTGACAGCCCCATACAACATAAGGCAAGATATGCATTTCTTAAATTGTTGCAATGTTGGCAATTTGCTATTTATGACAGTCAAATTTGAATTTGCACGTACCTAAATGCATATCAAAATAGTTGTTTTGTGTGCTATGTAATAAACAAATGCATATATCACCATATTGTGAGAAAAGTAATGTATTTGAACCGATATTCTGTGATTGGCAAATCTAACAGTGAACATTAACCACATGAGGACCAGGCTGTAACTTTGCAAAAGGCCTTTTTCCAGGCTGGAAAGGCTCTGTGATTAAACTTTTTTTAAAAAACGAGATTGGCTGCCAGTAGGAACCATAATGTTTCTGCACTAACTGGAGTAACTCGGAGCTACTCACAGGGTGGCAACATTATTCCAGTAAGAAATCTCCTGTTTTGTTTGACTAAATCTCAGCCCCCCCATGATCCCCTTGTGCTGGTACACTAATCCCACTCCTCCCCGTCGGAAGAGAACACTTTTAAAAGGTTTGCTATGTGGGCCATAACATCAGGCATTGATTTTTTTTTTGAGGTTTCTGTGATTGAATCAGCGGGAGGAGTAATATGACCCGGTAGGACATCTCATATATGTATTTTCAGGAGTGCATTGTTGCTAAAGTCATCAGCAATCAAGTCCTTTGATATTGAATATCTGTAAAGGCAGCTGGAACTTTCTACTTCAAAGGCAATATATTTATGCATCTAATTTATGTTTTGTTTTTATGAGGTAATGTAGTTAATCTGACTATATGAATTAGTATCTGGTCAACAATGTACATTATATGAAAACCCTGCAATCTGAATGGTTGCCATTTAAGACAGTGGGTTACACAAATGGGCCAAAGCTTCATAAAGGTCATAGGATTCAACACACAGACATCTGCCCAGGGTGGAGGTTGTAGAATTCCTGGGCTGAACAGTGACTTTGCCTTCTCACTTCTAAAGCCGATACAAACTAAAAACTGAATGGAAAGCAGATACAGATACTGTTAAAATAACCCCCATACACCTGTAAGGGCTCATTTGACAAGGGTAAGCATCACTTCACTTTTGGATTTGGGGAGAAAGTTGAATAACAACCTCTTTACTCTCATTTAAAGTTGTAAAGGAAGTAGCCTTCTTCTTACTTTTGCTGATTTTCAATTGGTGAAATAAAGTATGGCTTTCAGTGTGTGGTGCACTACTTAGTGGTGCATGTTGACCCCTGAGTGTTCACCTTGTTAGAGCGCTGAGTGCAGCTGGTGCAGTGGTGGAGAGGCAGGAGCAGCAGAGATCAGGCTTCTCTGAAGAGCCTGTGTCTGAGAGTGGACTGACAGTGGTGCAGCTGCCCAGACACACACGCGAACAGGCTTATGCAGCTGCTCATCACAGCTCACCTTTCCCCCTTTAAATCAGGCCAAATCAGAGCTACTGGGCTGCTCTAGCACTGATTTACAGACTGACCTGCTGTGCCCTACTTTGTAGTATTTATAACACACTAATCAGTTTTCTTATTTTCGTGTATTATGTTAATATGATTTCAAAAGCTTGTGAACTGGAAAATAGCAGTTCTGTTGTTGGTAATATGGTTAATGCAGTACTCCTTTGGTCTAAATTAAAAGGACGCAATAATGCAAAAGCCACAAATTAGATAGTTTGTACTCCCTTTGTGCATATTGTTCAAAATCAAAGACATTAACAAAATGTCCTAAAGGTTCATTGTTGAGTTATATTGATGCCAAACTGAGGCATCTATTCTGCAAAGCTGCACAATTTAGTGTCTAGTATGTAGGAGAGTGCCGGGGACAAAGGAACTTGTTTGTCCATGGCTTTAAGTATGGTCCTTGTTCCTTAGAAATGTGGCCGGACAATTACAATGCTTAAGAGGCATTCAGCTGCAGGTGCATTACTTGGAGTTAGATATTAGCTGATGCCTGAAAGGGGGGAATTAGCAGTATGTTGTATTAGCCTTTTGTAGTGCATTTTGCTCAGACCTTCTTCATTTCCCAGTTTTCAATGCTGAGCAGTGAGGGTCTCTGTGCTGACATAATGCCCATCACACATGTAAATGGTGTGAAAGGGCTGCTTAGCCAAGTGTTCTCATGTCAATCCTTGTGGAAATGGATACAATGCAAACATTACAGCTGAACTAACCACACGTTGCAAGAGTAAAAAGTCCAAGGGTAGGGCCTCTTTGTCTCCTGAGGTCTTTGAAAACTAAAAAGGGGCAAATTCATTTGATTGGGTTCACTTGGCAGGATTAGAGGAGAGGCTTCTATTATGGATGCCCCAGGTTTGTTAAGTTGAGATCAATTCATACGACTTTATTTCCCAGTGAGAAACAGAAATCCCTTATTGTGGTAGCTTCATCACATATTCATGGTTTAGCATAAGTAGTAAATGTACTGATTTAAGTGGTCTTTCAGCAGGAAGGGGGAGGGGTTTGTGCTCTGCTCAGCTGACAGTTTTAATTGCCTAATGGTTTTCTTTCTGTTGGCACAAAAACATATAGATTTTCCGTTATGTTTTACTAGAGCTGTTTTGTTTTCGCACTTTAGTGTTGCTGCGTTCATTGGCGGAGTTGGATAAGACAAAATAATGGAGAATATTTACTGATTTCACGTTTGTTGTAATGGCATAGCAAATTATGTGTCTGTACTAAGGACGCTAATACGTCTATCCCATGTAAAGACTTTTTACTGATTTGCTGATAAAACTTTAAATTACTTGCAGTGAATTTGTAGCTGCTGTCTCACTGCACAAAAGGGTCTTCAATAAATGCACTTTACATCTGAATTTGTAGGATTCAGTGTTTAAAATGTTTTGTGATTTCATTGTGTTTTCAGGCCGATGACATAGAAGGAAAGATCAGGGAGATTATTCCTGCTGGTTTCACCAGTAACACTGACGACTTCATCTCACTGTTGGACAAAGATGCCAACTTTAAGCCTTTTGGCACACTCCTCCACACGTACACGGTGCACAACGAGGAGGCAGGGGAGCTCACATACCAGATCTACAAGGTTTGTACTTGTTATTTAACACCACCATTGAATGCCTGGACTTTATAACAGGCATGACAATAGTACATTGTGAATATTACATTTAAACATTTGGATTTTTAACTTATTTTACTTTTCTTTGTGTATTTTCTTTATTTTTGTCTTGTATAAATATGGAACACACACTTATAAACCATTGCCCACCACAGAAGCAACCTGCCAAGTCTCATTCCCATCAAAGGTCCAAGCCCAGGAACTGCCACCTCAGTCACCTAAAGTGTTCTTTAAAATGTTTCATAAAATGAAAGGTTTCCAAATAATTCCTGTTTGCCCTTCAGAACATATGTTTGGCTCCATCTTTTCAGATGGGAGGCCAGATGTCATCTGACTCTCACTGTCAGTTAAGTTATGATCTATGATCATTTTTCAAGTAAAATATCTTTTACTATTCAGGAGACTCATGTTTTTAAACTTTTCTACAGTATCACATACAATGAGACAGCTTTCCTCTACATTCAGTCCAATTTCTTTATATTTAATGGAGATTAAGATTAGAGTTATCAAGGCTACAACTTTATTTTTATGTTTTAATATACATAATTTAAAATTTCTGTTCTTGAGAAACTATAACAAAATAATTAGGACCATACAGACTCCTAAAATGTGCTGAGATGTTTTTAGACTCTGAATTGATAGTAATTACATAAAAAATAATAACAATTATAATTTTGTGTTTATGTTCTATTTTGTATTCTCACTCAAATGTCCACTTGCCAAATCACTTTCACTTCATCTGGGTCAAATGCATTTCAATAACACACATTTTTAGGTCAACAGGACATAAGTTTGAAAGCCCCAACAGCACTACTTGTAAACAGTGAGTTTTCTTTCAGGCTGACATGACTTGTGCAGGATTCCACGAGTACCACGAACGTCTGCAGACCTTCCTCATGTGGTTCATAGAGACGGCCAGTTTCATCGATGCCGATGACGATCATTGGGACTTCTTTCTTGTGTGAGTGCCCTCCTTAATTGACATCAGCCCCCCCACACACCCACACCCCTGCAACCACCTCCACCCAAAGCCTTTATTGTGTCATTGAAAAACAAAGCCCCCCTTTGAGGCGCTTGTGACCAATTACCAGGCCAGTTTGATTATATTTCCACTGTTGGAGAATTGTTGATCAGGCAAGAGCTTCCTTTGTGCCAAAAGCCCTTTTCAAAAATTTCAGGGCCAAGAGCTGAATTGAATACTGTTGTCTTTTGAAACACTGAACAATGTCTTAACAGTAAAAAGAGCCTCTGCCAGTGTTTTCTTTACCCTGGCACCTATTAAAAGTGACAATGGGCAAAATGGACTGAAGTGATTTGGAGGAGCTCAGTCCCTCCTCCAGCCCCTTCTCTTCCTCTAAAGTTGCAGTACTCCAATTAAGTGCATAATGTATTCAGGTTGTAGCAGGTGTACCAATCGGGCCTGGCTGCTCTAACATGCTTGTGTAGGGGGGTGCGGGCTGGACACGAGAACACAGGCTAAAATGGACACTGCATGGGAGTGTGTCTGTAATTGACCTGTTTGCCTTTGTGTTTTCTCTGCAGATTTGAAAAGTACAATAAAGATGGGGAGACTCTCTACGCCACTGTTGGCTACATGACAGTTTATAATTACTACGTGTACCCAGACAAAACGAGACCACGTGTAAGGTAATTGCCGGGGCAGCACGTGCCTTCCCATTCTTTTGTATGAAAAAGGAGTGGAAAATTATACATTTCTTTATCCTCATCCCAAAGAGCCCAAATTACTGGCTTATATAGCCAACTATTCAAACGGATTTTGTTTCATTACGAAACCAGGGTGATTTGTATCTGAAAACAACTTTATAGATAAGCATGGGATTTGATGTGTTGTCTTGATAGATCAGCATAACAATGTTTTATTTTGTGCTTTCAATCAAAGGAGATTTGTTCTACAAAAAGCAGCTCAGACGACACAAATGTGACAAGTCTTGAGGGAACAAACCAGTTTTGTCTCTTGCTCTAAATTGTGCGTTTGTTGATTAACCAGCCAAATGCTCATCCTGCCTCCATACCAAGGAGAGGGACATGGAGCCCAGCTTCTTGAGGCAGTGCACAGGTTTTACTGCAACCTGCCCAAGATTGAAGACATCACAGGTGAGTCTATTAACCAATTCAAACAGATTTATCAGTGATAAATTACAGCTAAGCTAAGGTGATTATGGATACTGTGACCTGCAGCTGAAGACCCATCTGAGAACTACGTGAAGCTGAGGGACTATGTTCTGGCCAAACTTTGCCAGAGCCTACCGTCATTTGCTTCAGACAGACTGCAGCTTGGCTTTTCAGAAGACATGGTCAAAGAGGCTCGGGATAAACTGAAGATCAACAAGGTAGTGGATGTTGCAGACTTTGAAAATGTAATGTAATATACTGAGTATATTGGTATTTTATTTTTAAACTCCCTTCATTGATTTTTCTAGAAACATGCCAGGCGAGTGTATGAGATCTTGCGTTTAAGAACCACAGACATGAGTGATGAGGAGCAGGCTCGGGATTATCGCCTGGAGGTGAAGAAGAGGCTATTTGGACCATACAGGGTGAGACATATTTCTCTCACACTTTTGAGTCATCTGAGGTAAAGTCACAACAAAACTGCAGCGTATTTGCAGACAAATAACAATAGTCTCTGTTGCTTCTAAACTATAGCCCAGCAGGCTTCATTTTTTTTACCTTTGTTTTGTGAGTGTAGCCTGTTTATGGCTGTGTGCAGCATACATACAAGTCCTCTTCTTCTCTCTTTGTTACTATTTATCATGATACTATTTAAAATAGCAGCTGAATTGATCTTCAGTTTCATGAAAATTGATAGATTACTAATGTTGGAGCTCATTGTTGGAGCCACAATGGAGCGCACCAGGCTTCTGCAGTTGTGCTCCCGCAGGAGCTTTCCTCTATTCAGACACATGTCATTAGTTAGCATTTGCATTTCTTTGGGTGAAATGATTTTCATGAAAGTGTTTGAAGCACTTTGTCAAAAAGCTGCTACTATTTCGACTGTGTAGCTGTGCCCCAGCAACAGAGTTTAGTATAGCAGGCTTGGTGAGCAGAATATCAAACACTGGTTCTGATTTTGTCTCACCACACTTGACAATTGAAAACGCCGCCTAGATCTCAGCACTCCCATAATGCCCTGCTTCCTGTTTGCATCTGACATTTTCAGTGTGAGCCGCTCACAAAACTTTGCATAGCAGCCATTAGAGAATTCTCTGTCAGCAGGGAAACCACACGTCTCTGAGAGGAAGACTCTGACAGGGAATGGCTCAGTGCGGTGAGGAGGGAAGTGGAGAGACTGGCAGAGAAAGATCTGGTGGCCAGATGCGGCCCATTTTTCCTTCCCTGAGGAGATTTAGCATGTAGTTAGTGGAGCAGTGGAGGCCACAGCTCTGTGAATCTGAGGGGGATTATGCAGTTCTCCTTCAGCTCTGCCTTCTCTGAGGCCCAAATCCCTTGTGACTGTCGGCAGGCTCATTCAGGCTGCAGATTGCTCAGGACACGTTGTCTTTATCCAGTTTCTTAAGACAGATTCAAGGTTCCCATGACCAGGAAACCTTAGAATCTAGCTGACTATAGTGTTCCTGTCATGGAATGTTAGCCAAAATAGGAGAAACTTGAGTATGAAATATTCTACAAAATATTTACTTTGCTTTCAGACTTTTTGAAGAGAAACAGATCAGACAGTGCTTGTTAAATCTCAAATACATTCTAACATTATTTGCATATCCAAAATATAGTGTAATTATAGTCCTCTCAAAGACTAGAATCTGGAGACAAACTACAAAAGCTCTTCTATGAATCATACTCTTTGCTTTGAATCAAGCTTTGAATAAACTTTAATCCTGTGCTTTTTGTTGGCTCTTTGCAGAAGAATCAGAGGGAGCTGGAGAAAATGAAGAAGTGCTTGCGGCCAGAGGAGCTGGTGTCACACATGGGTCAGATGGACACTCAGGTGCAGCACGAGGAGCTAGAGAAAAGCTACCAGGAGGTGGTGGGAGACTACCGCAGGATCATAGAGAGGCTGGCTGCACATGTCTGAACATCTCTCAGAGCAACAGACTCTAGTTGTAACAATAGTCACCAAAGGGAGTGGTGGGTTTTAGCATCTTGGTCAGTATCTCAGCGGTGGGTCAGGTTTCTACCAATTTAGTCCTTTATCGGCCACACTTCTGAATGACCCACGTGTATAATGTGTGGTTCAGGGTCATCAGTTATTTACAGCTTTGCCATTCTCTTTTTCATATGAACAACATGGAAGCTCTTTTCAAAATAAGTATATGCTTCAAAGCACTTCTGAAAATAAATTGGTTTTGTATATTGCAAATGATATGCTGATTTCAGGTATTTAAGACCTGGGAATGTTCAGTCATGTTACATTCTCTAGTGACTTAACACTGTGGTCTAAGACAAAACTTTGCTTCAGTTCAGTTGATTAAAGCTCATCATATTTTGTGGGTTTCTAGTTGAAACCATTGCTCTGGTATTACAAAAAATATACATGTACAGGTTATATATTCGATTTGTAATTGAACTTTATGGTGCTATCTTATGGAGCTCAACAGTACCGCCCATTTCGAAGTCTGTTCTGGTTGCGGAAGTAAATTTCTCATTCAATTTCTTCATCTTCTGAAAGGTTTACTTTCAGAAAATTTAAATCTTAAGAGTTTAGAGCCACAACGGAAGCTAACCAGCTATGTGGTAACGAATATCTTTAAGGCAGTCCAAAAATACATTTAAAACCTAAAATGTATTTATTCCATGAGAGCTGTTAAACTTTATACTATATTTTTTCTATGTGGAAAATGAATGAGAAATTTACTTCTGGAACCAAGTGGTAGGTGGTTAGCATTGAACTGCATATGGTGAATAACTGCCCATTATTGGTGACCTTTCAGTGACCCATGTCCAGTTGAAATAAAAAAAATCTATGGAGTATTCTGTCATTCAGTGCATTGCAGAGTACTGTACTGAAGCTGACCTGATTAACTCATTTCCCAGTATGTGTTGTATGTACTGTATTGGTGAGATGTAATTTTGCCCCTCTTATGGCTAATGCAACTTCTGATTGCTGCTGATGTTGAGTGTTGTACTAATGAGAATTCTAGTTTCCAATTGAAAACCTTGGTGCCCCAGTATTGCCCTGCTTGTGCAGATAACTGTGATGAATATCCATCATACTTTATGATACTTTAGCACATTGTCACTAAATGAAGGCTGCTAGGTCAATTTTCAATTTTGTTCCTCTCCACTTGAAACAAGACAAAACCTTGGAACTCTTCACGTCTCTAATTCACATTGATTGAATCCACTTGTGGCCACAAGGGGCCTCATCTCACTGTAGTTTTCTGCTGTTCTGCTGTGAATGCATTTGTCATTACACTGCACAGCCTCAGATTAAATATAACTATGACATTTTAATAAAGTCACACTCTGTGAGTGAGGAAATGTGAATCAGATTTCTGACCTACTAGAAACACCGCTTCCCGTTTTGATTAGAGAAACCAATCCAGTAGTTTTCAGAATGTTTTGAAATCTTTTATTTTGAGACCACACATTTGTGATTACAGTAGCTTCATTATTTCTACCACAGTCTTTTCTGATCTGATTTGAAGTCCCAATGCACCTGTCTCAGTGGAGATGCTTAAAACAGCCCAGGCAATTAGTTATGAATTAGAGCAAATGAAAAGTCCCTATTGTTAAATGTGAGGGAGCTTAAATATAATTGGGCTGGATTGTTCAGATGGGACAATATTAGAAAATCATTTATTCTGGGGTTTTCTGTAGAATGTTTTGAATCCTGTTATATTGTGTCCAAACCCCCATAATCCCACATGATCAGTGAATTATGCCGTCACTCAAGGTAGATGTAGAATTAAATGAATTCAGATTTGACTTCACTCTGGGGTCACTATGCAAAATTCTGATCTGTATCTGATTTGTGACCACCCACATGAAAAGTGAAACACATGGAATCAATTTTAAGAAGAAACCGAGAAGTATACCTTTACAGTTTTTCCTGGATATTGGCACATTTGTTTTAGGCTACAGGTTGGCAACAAGTGAAGCCTTTAGGACTGACTCACACTAATTTGTATGCAATAATTTTAATCTAATCTCTTCAAAACTGTTGCTACATTAAAATGCAACTTTTTGTCCCCCACTGCCTTTATAGATTTATTCATTAAATCAGTAAAGACAAAAGTAGAACTAATGGCTAAGCCAAGTCATATTTTTAATAATGACTGGGGCACAATGACCTGGTCTGCAGTTAGGATAAAAACCTCAAATTATTTCAATACATTTTTAGTAAGTCATGTTTTTTCTTACCTGATACTTGACACTGCTTGACTTTTCTTGCCTCTGTGGTGGAGTCAAAGCAACTAAAATTTTGTGCTATGAAACTAAAGAGACTTTGAGTCCATCTTCTCATTTTCCATTTTTTTTAACACACCTTTCACTGCCGGTGAGCAAGTCCGGTGGCAATGACATCTTTTTCAAAGAACATCCAGACACAGTGCAGTCCTTCAGTCACTAACTTTACAAACGGTTTATTTCAAAAGTATTTTGTATGTTTCACTGATGGAATGTGTACTATTAGTAGACAAATGGGAACAATAAAATATCTTAAGTGCATTGTGTATCTTTTCTGAAGGAGGGTCTGTTATTTGATTTTCTTTTTTTTTTCTGTGATGCTATTGCTTTGCCTGAAATGTTCCACAGAAGCAGCTCTTTCTATCTTGGATTTATTCAATTGGAGGTGTTTTTATAGCTTAAAAAATGAGCAGGGTCGTCTCTCCACAGTTGACCTGTAACTTGGCTTGGTGGTGTCACTTTTGCAGTACTGTGGAGCAGGACTCTCTACCAGAAAAGTTACACAGTGCACCTTTAACTGTACTACTGTAGCTGTACTTTGCATTCTGTTTGGGCATGCTCACTCGTGCAGATAATGGCGTACACAGAAGCAGGCTGCAGTTACAGTCTACAACTGTACTGGGCCGGACTCCGAGATTCGGTTTCACCTGTTGGCATTCGCGCTGCTGTGTTCTCTTATGGCGCCTGTGCATCTCCGGGCTGTCAGACTTTTGGACAGGAGCCCGAGCCGCTGTGAAGGGCCGCCTGAACCTGATACCTGACTGGAGCCGTCCCAGCGTCTTAAAGCCCGCAGGTTCCCATGGGAGAGCGCGCCAGTCAAGTGCGCGCTGCCCCTCCTGCGCACCTCCGCCTCTGCCTTCGTTCCTTATCATGTTGCCTTGTCCTTTGTGCCCGTCCACATACCCCGAGGTCAGTATTGCCCCTCTTATGCGTCAGTGAACCCAGCCCCAGTGCCTTTCTTTGCTAAATGAGTCCTCTTTAAGATGCCGTTTGATGCGCTGACAACCGGCACCAAAACAGTGTAAAAGAGACCCGAGTTTGACATCTTTTAATTGTATGTCAGAAAGCAGAGATTGTGGTTCCGTGGACAGCTCGCAGATCTCGCCCCTGATATGGTAATTTGCTCAAGTGAAGGATGTGATGAAAGTGTGCTGCTGTTGATGGTTTAACGCGCCATTCCCCAGAGTCCAGGGCGCGCATGGATCCACTCGTAAACGCAGCTTATTTCAAGTGGGCCAAGTCTATCTTTATAAACCATCTTTGGCTAGGTAAAGTGACACACTGGTTTGTAAGGAATGAACAACAAGCCTTTATTAATTGCAGTGCGAGTTAGGGTCGTGCGCGTAATGACAGCACAGACTACTCCAAAGAGGTCAGCCAAAAATTCCAAATTACATTTCAATCCTTGGATAAAATATTCTACAATTTGCATAACAAGAAAGCAAAAATCTGAGCTTTTTTTTATTATGGCTAGCATACAGCTCTGGAAAAGACATAAGACACCACTGCAAAATGATCAGTTTTTCTGATTTTACTACTTATAGTTATGTGTTTGGGCAAAAGGAACATTTTTGTTTGAGTCTATAAACTACTGACATGATTTCCCCCAAATTCCAAATAAAAATATTATCGTTTTGAGCATTTATTTGCAGAAAATGATAAATGGTCAAAATAACAATAAAGATACATGTTTTTAGACCTCAAACAATGCAAAGAAACAAGATCAAATTCATTTTAGACCTGAACTGAAGTGTAGTGTTGTTTACTAACCCAACTATTTGATCCCCAGTGTTGTGTCTTTTGGCAAGACACTTAACACACCAAGCCCAGGGGGATGATATCGTTACATTTATTCAGTTATATATTATATACAAAAACAATACAGGAACCTTTATTTATTCCACATTGGGGAATTTCCACTATTGCGACATACAGTTCAAGAACAGCAGGAGAATATAATATACAGCTGAGAATGACAAATGGTCAAAATAACAAAAAGATACAATTTCGACCAAATAAACTTTGTCCAGTTGACAAATTGAATTTCTCCTTTTACCATGGATTCTACCTGGACGACTTCTTCACAAAAAGATACATGTTTTCAGACCTCAAACAATGCAAAGAAACAAGATCAAATTCATTTTAAAACAACATAATACTAATGTTTACACTTAAGAAGAGTTCAGAAATCAATATTTGGTGCAATAACCCTTATTTTTAATCACAGCTTTCACGCGTCTTGGCATGTTCTCCACAAGTCTTTCACATTGTTCTTGGGTGACTTTATTCCACTCCTGGTGCAAGAACTGAAGTAGCTCAGCTTTGTGTTTGTGTTGGAATTCAACAGACGCTGGAATGGAATGGCTGTAATACATATAGAGATGCTGATTTCAGAAAAAAATGCAGTGGTCTCTTATTTTTTTCCAGAGCTGTATTTTTTATTAATGTTTCAATTAGCCTTAAAGACCCTGTACCTAAGGCTAGTTCTGCTAAATACCATTTGCGTTATATTTTGTGATTAGCTTTTTGTAAAAAGTTCAAAGACTGTAGTTGTTGTATATGCATTTTAATTGGTATTTTGTTGTATTAGAACCATAAAATAACCTGGAGTAACATCCCGTTCTGTCCAAGTAAGGAACACAGGGCTTGTAAGGGCGCGTTCACATTTGCACTTTAAATAAGCCCTTTACTAGAACAGAGTGTGTGAACCTACATTAAATCACCAAACCACTGAGTAAAGGAACTCAAAAGGAGTGTAATAAAGAAACTAATAAAGTAGTAAAGAAACTGCAACTATGTATACCAACTAGAAATAGCCTTTATTTACCAAATAATGTCCTTTGAAATTTAATGAGAAAATACAGATAACCTAATGCTTTGTAAGACTCCGTATTAATATGAATAACCAGGGCCTGCTGTGACATTTTGCTTTCAATTTACTCACTGTCATGAGACTTAAAAACACAGAAAAGAAGCTGTAGAGTTGTAAAATGTACTTGTTTGTAAGCAAAATAGTGTAATATTCTCATTATTAAAGCATTGAATCTGTGAGGTTGCGTGGCAGTGTACAGCACAGCATGGATGGACAGATTGTGAAGTTGTTTCTAGTGAACAGCAAACACCACTGACTGCCTTTTTGTGTTGTAATCTGCACATGAATGGTCTCCCTCACTCGTACCGTGGGGACTGCCTGGTATTAATCTCTCAAATGAGCCGTTGGATGAACATGTGCTCCGCTAGATGTAGTTTTCCAATTAAAATGGTCCCATTAAGCAGTAATTGGTGCTATCTAAGGCTGCCGCTGTGGAGTCGAAAGGGAGAGATTTGGAGCTAGAACTGGGTCCGAGATGGTATCGCATAGAGGAGACAGGAAGCCCACTGTGTAATCTGGTCAGTGTGGACATCAGGCCAGCCATCACGTCGACCGGCCTGGCTTCTGTAGGTTTATATTGAGTGGAGTGAACTGTTGTGAACTGTCTTATCAGGAAAACACAGGTTAGATTTGGTTAAACACAGAGCTTGTCCATTCATAACCATTTTGATTTATAATTCATGTAATCTTGGCAGTTATAATCAAGAGAAATAGGGCAAGAGTAGATTTCAATATTACACTATTTTCTGATCTATTTTACAATGTTGTTTCCTCATCAAAAGCATACCTGGAGTTGTGCAGTGATATCATGCGGTAAGACAGGAAGTGCTAAATTTTTAAACTCCATACACCTTCCCTAGAATCATCTCATCTCTACTAAACAAAATGGTAAAAGCTGTTAACTTGAAAACTACCTCTTCATGTCATCTCAAGGTGGAACAGAGCATTTTGAGCTTTGGAGATGTAGACAGACTAATAATAAAAGATGACTCAAACATGTGTGAATGAAACAAAACACAACTCCAGGTATGTTTTTGATGAGGTTACATTATAACATGACTTAAACCTCACAAGAGTCAATTTTGCATCATGTAGGACCTTTAAATTTTTCAGTAAATTACAAAAGCATATTTTTATTTCTTTAGATACACAGTGCTGACAAGTTTGGTAGACTGACACTCAATCTCTTCTTCTCTTCTTTGGTGAGTTGTGTTATTTGTTTCTATACTGATTATAATAAGTGGAGTCTAAAAATGAATTAAACTAATATTAAACTTAAACTATTAACTTGAATTAAACTACCTTATTGAAAGCTACATCTTCTTCAGCTGACACACTTGACTGTGATTGGTTAAATCCACCTGTCACTCACGAAGAGCAATACAGATTCCGACCAATAGGAGGAGTCAGTAAATAGAGAATCACAGACTAATATCACCAAAATTTAGGTCTTCTTGTTCAATATATGAAAGTTGGAACAATATATTTTTGGGGTCAAAATTTCTACATTTTCTTTGCACTATTGGGAGATTTTTCTGTTAGTTTTTTGGCTTCTTTTTAGGATTTAAGACGAAAAAGGTTGAACTTTTATGACTCATTACAGCTGCAAACTATGAACTAAAGTGTTTCATTCTGCTGTTTATTTTTCGAAGCTCATGATTCTTCAACAATATTGTACATTTAGAATAGTTTTTGTTGTTTAAATCTACTCTTGAGCTATTGTACCAATGGCATACATTAGTTTCAGTGTTATCTTTTATTGTCTATTTACTTCAGGTATATATCACACTTTAAAATTTGTTATTGTGACAGGGCTAGCTAGAGTGATATATTTTGGGGCTTAATATTTATTGTGAATATTTTTTTCTTTGCGATAGTGGGGAGATCTTTGCCATTTTATGTACTATGATAAGATTTGAGCTATAGAGAGTGGAATAAATAACTTTTATGGCTAATTATCAGTTAATTCTGCCATTTATTGTTTGCAGCTCATGCTTTTAATAATAATGTATATTTCAAATGTGTTTACCGGGATTATCCTGCTTTGTGACAGTAGCATAAAGTAGTTTCAATATTATCATTTATTGCAATATTTCTTGATATATCAATACAGTGTCGTGACAGGGCAACCAAAATAGCAGATTGTACTAGGAGTCTGATCATGATTGAATTTTATAGTCATGTTTCCCAGCTCTACTTTGGGATTTTTACAAAATTAGAAGATTGATGAAATGTCAACTATTCACTTTGGATTACAAAGAAACAATAATGCAACTTTTCACAAAGTAACTTTTAGAGCAGAGACTTCACACATCACCTCTTTTGCCTCTTGATGTTGTTTATAGGCCTGTCACAATAACACATTTTGAAGTGCAATATACTGATACTGATAATAATTGATAATATTGAAACTGCAAAAGTTCAAGAGTCCATGCACAGCTTCCAGGTGCTGGTAACAGCAGGAAATTCAACAATTCCAAAAAAGAAGGTTTGCCGCACACTTGTTTGACTTTATTTTTTATTCTTTATTTGGTTAGAGCGAACAATGCATTTCGCTTTTACAGCATCATCACGTTCACCCGACAATAGTGCCAGGTGGGACTAAATACCATCTGGTCACGTGTTTTTTGTTTTGTTTTGTTTTTGTGTGTGTATGCAATACATATATACAGTGGAAAACAGAGCTACAACATTATATACATAACATTATGTACACACCACACAAGAAATATTTACAAGGATTATTTACAAAAAACAACTTAAATCCTGTGATTCATTCAGTCCCTCAGGTTCAACTGTTGACAGCTCATTAATCCAATAGGCTTCCCTCCTTAAAACCTGTTTGATTCTGTTACCAGCCCTAGGAATCGGTGGCACTTTTTCAGTGCCAATAAACCTCAGGGAGGCAACAGAACCCTGGCTCCTGTCTCTATAATGTCTAGCTATAGCATAATCAAAATTGTTATTTCTAATAGCTAGCTTGCTTATTTATGCCACTGACACAATAACCCTAAAGCAGATTTAAACCACAAAAACAAAATCTACAATAGTGTTAAAAAGCCAAAAGCTGCAATAAATAAACATCAGAATAGCGGAACACTTTAGTACTTAGTTTGCACCTGTAATGAGTCAAAAACAACCAAAAACTTGAAAATGTACACATGATAAACATTGACCTCAAGTCCAGCTTTCATATATTGAACAATAATTCAATATAGTATTTATCGTGACAGGTTTGGTTGTATATTTTCTCTCAGTCTCCTCACACATTGCCCTACTTTATGCATGCTTCCTTCCTCTTCTGCCTTGAAAATTGCTTGTAAAATATTATTTGTCTGGAGGGCGCACAGACAGGTAACATTATCCTTTTCACCAAGCATGATTTGCCTAATAAATGTGGACAGCGTGGCTATGAAAAACTCTACAGAGGTGTGATTTTGTTCTTGTACTGATGACGAATCAGTAGCAAGTGGCAGCAGAATTATACAAATCCATACGGCGACTGTTTTTCTTTCACAAACACAGTAATTGATATGTTGTGAAGGGGTGTGCAACCTGCTAGAAGAAACGCTGTGCAAACCTGAGCTGTGTACAAGAGTGATATTGCATTACACATATGTCAGTCAGAATGTAGCTCCAAAACACTCCCAGGACCCGGCGTGCTCTGAAGATCTCTTAGTTTTCCGCAGCTGAACCAGGATCCCAAAGTAAATAGGAATTCTACACACAGACACACTTTGACATTTGCCAGATGCTTGCTGCTAATTAGGGCCAAGTATTCCCCTTTTGAGTGGAGAGTGTGAGAACCCACCAGAGCACCGCTGGACGACCCACAAGACCCCACTGTGTTTGTTCAGTGAGCACATGCATGGAGCAGGTTCTGTGTAGTGCTAATTCACCAGATTGTCATATATCTTAGACCTGAACTGAAGTGTAGCGTTGTTTACTAACCCACCTATTTGATCCCCAGTGTTGTGTCTTTTGGCAAGACACTTAACACACCAAGCCCAGGGGGGATGTTATTGTTGCATTTATTATATATTATATACAAAAACAATACAGGAACCTTTATATATTCCACATTGGGGAATTTCCACTATTGCGACATACAGTTCAAGAACAGCAGGAGAATATAATATACAGCTCTGGAAAAAAATAAGAGACCACTGCAACATGATCAGTTTTTCTGATTTTACTACTTATAGGTATGTGTTTGGGCAAAAGGAACATTTTTGTTTGAGTCTATAAACTACTGACAACATTTCCCCCAAAAGTCTAAATAAAATATTATCGTTTAGAGCATTTATTTGCAGAAAATGACAAATGGTCAAAATAACAAAAAGATACATGTTTTCAGACCTCAAACAATGCAAAGAAACAAGATCAAATTCATTTTAAAACAATATAATACTAATGTTTACACTTAAGAAGAGTTCAGAAATCAATATTTGGTGCAATAACCCTTATTTTTAATCACAGCTTTCATGCGTCTTGACATGCTCTCCATAAGTCTTTCACATTGTTCTTGGGTGACTTTATTCCACTCCTGGTGCAAGAACTGAAGTAGCTCAGCTTTGTGTTTGTGTTGGAATTCAACAGACGCTGGAATGGAATGGCTGTAATACATGTAGAGATGCTGATTTCAGACAAAAAATGTAGTGGTGTCTTATTTTTTTCCAGAGCTGTATGTGAATATACTGTATGTAACCAAAAGGTACACGACTGAAGTAATCTACTTATAAAAATAAAGGGTAGTCTTTACTTTAATTCATTTCAATAACATTTAATTATATATTTTACAATTTATTATACAAAAATAATAAAATCTAACATTAGCTTTGAAACGCAGCGAGCTAGCTAGTGTGATACTGTGCCTATATGCTACGTTATGTTGCTTATGTATTCTGTATTATGCCTCTTTGCGAAAGTTAAAATGATGTTGATGCGTAAATTGAGCTTACAAGTTTGGTTCATATTTTTTTATTGCCAATTTTAATTCACTGTCATTTATCTTTGTTAGATTTGTTATACTTTGAAACATAATGACTTTTGTTACACAGTATTTTGATTACAAATGAATCACAATGGCATTGAAGGTGAAGTGTTTTGTTGTGTGACTGTGTGCTCTTTATATTTTCACGCAGCCCAAAACTGCTGGTTCAATGTAAGTAAAGTTAGGCCTATTACAATTCAGATGTTATGTCATACACTATTGTCCTTTCCTACTGTAGGTCCTTGAAGTATCTCCACTGTAGGCTGATAGACATCTTGTTCTTGGTGTGAATAGATTAAATCCATGGCCATATGTGATGCTTGGGCAGATATTGCTTTGTGCTGGACTCTGTCATTTAAGACACTTCCCTCTCTGCTGTGGCTGCTTCTGTGTGGGTGAGCCACAGTCAAACGCAGGTGCTGAGAGGCAAAATGCTTTCACCTCGTTGTGATTTTTCCCACAGTGAGCTGTTTACCATCAGCACATTATCCTTCCCAGGTACGAGATCCATCATTTATCATCTAGCCTCCACAGTCCTTTTCAAATCTACTGATCCCACCACCTCCGAGGGTCCAAATATAACATGTGGAGTATGAGAAGTGTCCCCCTCTGCTAACCCCTCCTCCCCCCACACTCAGGCCTGGTCAGGGGGCACAGGAAGTGAAAGCAGCCCTTGGAGAATGCACCACCCACAGCCGCAGTGCTCTCCCAGGCTGCCCAAGCCCAGTCTGGCTCCTGTCCAGGCTGTAGCTCTGTGATGGGGAGGGTCACACTTTGGTCTGACCCGGACCTGTATGTTGGATGTTGTTGTTATTAGTGGTGCATGTCCCCGGGCGGCTTGCCGAGCTCTGGACAGGCTCTAGACCTGTGGAGCAGCTGTGTGGGTGAGGCCCCCTGCACCTCCTCTGTCCCCTGGGAGCACTGCTGCACCGGCCCCAGCCACCGCTAACTGTTCTCAGGCAAGCAGGCAAGGGGGGGGGGGTTCAACTGCACTGGATGGCCATTTAATACTGGCTTCCTGAAAGACAACATGCGACATGAATTACTGCCGCTATGGCTACCTGTGAAGTGCTCTGCAGGAGGGCAGTACTAAAAATATCAATACAGCAATATATCATGACTGACATTTTTGCAATATGCATATCAGTTTGGGATACAAAATATTAAGTAATTATACTTGCAGATTATAGTTGCAGTTCTACACTTGACTATACATCATGACTAGTGCATATAAGCTTATGTAGACCGTGGAATTTCAATGCATTTTATTATTCAACTAAACCACATCCCTTTTTAGTAAACCTTTCAAGCATTTTTTATCAATATGCATGTATCATGGAACCTATATTGGGATATGTAATATATTATGAGGTTCTTGGCAATACCCAGCCCTATAGTCAGCAAGTGGATTTTTGCTGCAATATACTGTAGAATTTAGTATTACAGACATTAACACAAATGTGCAATGGCAAATGTTGACGATGTAAGGATGGTAAATGCAACAATTAAATATAACCCTTCATTTTGGCATAAGCTCAGCTCATGTCAGAGTTTGTCAGGCCTCTGGGCACTCTAATCAGTTTTATTATCAGTACGTTCCCCTTGTGAGAAACCCTCAAATTTTTCTGTGAAGACTTTATAACTAACTCAGTGATTGGCTGCTCTGTGGATGACTAACATCCTCAGAAGGGCAAAGGGTATTAAAAACCCTACCTAGCCTCTCGACCAACTTAATTCTGCCTATTCTTGGCGGGTCTGGAGGGGGCCTTCTAACTGTGCAAATAGCTGTGGAAATTGCGTGTGGCCTTTGCCTGTCTGTGTAATTGCGAGCCTCTTGCAGTATTTTGCTTGGCAGTGGGAGAGGTTAACCCCTGCGGCTGGGACCTGGAGCTCTCCATCTGACTGGCACAGGGCTCCTCAAAGAGCCACTTGTTCAGCCTGTGCAGCTCATCCACACTGATCCTCTCCTGGATCACTCGGAGCTGGAGCTCTGGATTAGCAGGGCCCTGGCTGAAGTATCCAAGCCCAGGCAGACGCACTGGCTCCTGGAGACACCTGCACCTGGTCCTTCTCATGGAGAGTTGGCTGGCTGAAACAATACTGACAGATCACACTAGTGAATGAAAACAGTAACTCAAGCCAATGGTTGTGTTACTTGAATGTTTTGTGGAACAAAACATTCTAATTCACTAATCAAATCTAATTCACAATCACTGTCTTTTTGCACTGCTTCGCCAGGGAGAAATGGAATTTCTATTCACTCTATGTCGAACGCATATGGCAGAATTGACAATAAAGCTGACTTTGAACTTTTGAACTAATTGACTCTCATATGACTTTGTTTCAATAGCAAAAGAAAGATTTGCCAACTGAAGTCAACTGAAGACAAGCCACGAAACATCTTCACTTTAAAAACTTTTGTCCATTTGATACAATTGAACTTTTCTTTTGCTATGGATCAGATCTGGACAGATTTTAGCAATTTATATTTGCATGGTTGTGACAATGTTTATCACAGAACAGGGAACAAGATCATGTTTAAACTGAAAAGTAACAGTTAGGAATGAACAGGTGGTTTAGTAGTAAATTGTACACATGGCTTTGCACTAACCTAACCCTGGTTTAGACTCTCCAGTGTCAGGTTAAGCAGTGTCTGAGCAGAGCAGATGAGGGTGAGCTGACTGCATGATGGATGGTGTTACTGTATGAAATGGTGTGTACAGATGCATTCTCTCAGCCGCAGCAGTGACGGTAGAAAAGACAACATAAGCACTTTGCTCCTGGCATTCCCACATTGTTCGGAGCAGCACTGGTTCCCCAGTCTGACTCTGTACTCCTTTAGACAAAAGTGCACACTGCCACACAAAGGCTCTTTATGTAACGCTGTCAAGCATTGATTTATTTCATATTTTTGACAGACAACATAAAAGTCTTGCTTGCCATGTCAAAGCTGGGCTACAGAGACTGCACTGCCTCTGCCACTATCACTCAATACTTGTGCAGAAATCGTTCTTGGACATTGTGCTGTTGGCAGTGAGTAACAAAACATTGAGAAAGCCAACCACTAATGTATGTTTTTGGACCAAAATCTTGGCCATAAAACTGTGAGTCAGTTTCTGTATTTGTAATAGATTTGAGCCTTGAGTGATCTGTAACAGCGTTTGGACTGAGGACTGATATGCAAAACTAGATATTCAGTCAAAATTCTTAATAAGATTATCCAACTCAGTACAATGGTCCTTTATCCATAATTTTGTATCTGGTCTCCTCTGGTATCTAGTCGCTTTCTCTTCAGGCAGTTGTGTGTGAAGATATAACCATATTTCATAACTGGCAGCCTAAACAAAGATTGAAAAAATAATCAGGATGCAGAAGTTTCAATAAAGCGAAGTTTGTGTTGTGCACCACAGGTTAAAGGGCCCTGTTTCCTGATCTACTGTATATTGTGATATCGTTAACGTATCAAAAGCATACATGGAGTTTTGATTCATTCACACATTTTCATTTCACCCTGCAGATTTAGGCTGAGTTCTTCTCTCAAACAGAAAACAAACTGTTCCACCTTGTAATGTCATGTGGTAATACAGGAAATGCACTAGAATCTTTTGGATCATTTCAGCCCTGGAATTTCCAATCTCTACTGAACAACGGCAAACGGCAACTGTTAACTTGAAAACTACTGCTTCATGACGTCGCAAGGTGGGACAGAGCATTTTGAGCTATGGAGATGTAGACAGACTAATAATAAAAAATTACTCAAACATGCGTGAATGAAACAAAACACAACTCCGGGTATGTTTTGATGAGGGAACAGCATTATAACTTGTCTGATAGCTCATAAGAGTAAATTTTGTGTAATATAGGACCTTTAAGGTGGCCTGTTTCCGCAAACGGGTCCTGATTAGTCTCTCGGAGCTGGGTCCAGTACAGTGTTTGACCCTGTTTGATGGACCATGGTCTCGTGTGACCCCAGACTCTTACCTGATTTAGTATCAACATGCCACAAGTGAACGTCCACAGTAAATGTTAGTTCTGAAGAAGAGGTTTAGTTGGAGCGGCTCATTAGTGTAAAGAATAACAGTAATAAAAAAACATGTAATCAGCCACAGACAACAAACCCAAATACGAGGCTAATTCTGTAAGGCATTAATTTGTCCACGGAGACTAAAATATAATCATCTGTGTTTTTATTAAAGGTCCTATATTACGCAACAATGACTCTTGTGAGCTTTTAGTCATGTTAAAATGTTGTTTCCTCCTCAAAAACATACCTGAAGTGTTTTGTTTCATTCACACATGTTTTAGTCATCTTTTATTATTAGTCTGTCTACATCTCCAAAGCTCAAAATGCTCTGTTCCACCTTCTGATGTCATGTAGTTTCATGTTAACAGCTAACTTTTATCTATTACGTAGCGTAGCGACTGGCAATTCTACAGGTAAAAAAATTACTGTAGTTAAAGTGTATGGACAGTGTATGCAGGGTTTGTGTGCTAAACTCTGGGTTTGTTTTTGATGAGGAAACAAGATCAGAAAATAGAGTAATATGGGTCCTTTATAATTAAAATGAATTAATTAAACTCTCAAGAAACATCAGAAATTGACCAAGAGTTTAATTAGTAATTAGTAGTATTAATTAGTTCTCCTTGGAAGACTATGTAACTCATGTCACTGTGGGTTATCAGTAGAGCATAAGCTTTAAACATGCACTTGAGTATACTTAAAGGTGCATTGTGTAACTTTTCTGGTGGAGGGTCCATCAAATGCTTTTCTCCAAATCTTTCTATCTCCATGGATACCAAACCAGACCAAGTTACAGGCCAGATCTGTGGAAAGGCCACCCCACTCACAGTCTGAATGCCTGTTTTATGAGGTATTTCTGAACTATAAAAAAAACCCTCCTGTAATGGAATAAATGAGTTAGAGCTGTTTAGTGTCATACTGTGGAACATTCCAAGCAGAACAGTGACACATAAGGCACCTTTAACATTTATCTTAAGAGTAAACGAGGACTTTGAGAAGCCCTGTGTTTTTGCTTTTTAATTTTTTTCCCTCCCAGTTCACCAAATATCTGTTCTTCTCAAAGCCTGTTGTCTTGAGTGTAGCCTCGGTCACTCTTAATGGATCAAGACCAGATCGCTTACTCCTTGGGCGACTTTTATCATGGTCTTATTTAAATTCCCTGCTCACCTGTGGCCACTTGAGCGTAGACGGTAAATGAACAGATGACGAGGAGAACTGTCCCACAAAGAAGTGCATTAACCGCTGCTTTGTGTGCGGGCGATCGACCTAAACGCGGCACAATGCGAGGAGCGGCGGCGGCGGGCATGTGGGTGCGGGCGAGCCTGTTGAGAACACTAAGCTCTGTATTTGCACTGCTCTTACTGCGGATAACAGGCTCTTGAGCGCGGCGGAGGAGAGGGGCTCCCTGCAGCTGCCCTCTCCGCCGCTGATTAGTGTGGTGATGAGCGCATGAGGGCCAGGGAGCGCCCGCCAAGGGTTAAGCACGGGAGACCTGCTCTGTGTCCAGGATGTGAGTGCTGCTGTGTGCCACGCTGCAGGGGCCCGGGCTGCACTCTGGGATCTGATTGGACCCGCAGTGTTCTCTCTATGTCTCTCCCTCTCTTTTTCTCTTCCTCTCTCTATCTCTCCCTTTCTTATTTACTCTCTCGATTGCTCTGCCTCCTTCTCTCATTCCCTCTCTCTATCACTCACTCACTCACTCACTCACTCTCTCGCTATATCTCTCATTCCCTTTCTTGCTCTGTCTCTCACTCCCTCTCTCCCTCTCACTCTCTCTGTCACTTACTCTTTCCTTTGCTCTATTTCTTCCTCTCACTCTATCTCTCCCTCTCTTATTCTCTCTCTTCCTTGCGCTGTCTCCTTCTCTTAATCCCTCTCTCTCTCTCTCTCACTCACTCCCTCGCTCTATCTCTCATTCCCTTTCTTGCTCTGTCTCTCCCTCCCTCACTCCCTCTCTCACACTCTCTGCCTCTCTCACTCTGTCACTTACCCTCTCCTTTGCTCTATTTCATCCTCTCTCACTGTCTCTCCCTTTCTTATTCACTCTCTCCCTTGCTCTTTCTCCTTCTCTCAATCCCTCCCCCTCTCTCTCATTCCCTCCCTCACTCCCTCTCTCACACCACTCCCTCTCTCCTGCTCTCTGTCACTTACCCTCTCCTTTGCTCTATTTCATGCTCTCACGCTATCTCTCCCTCTCTCATTCACTCTCTCCCTTTCTCCCTCTCGTACTTACCCTCTCTCACTCTGTCCCTTGCTCTATCTCTCCCTCTCTTTGCCACCCCCTCTCTCTCTCTCCCTGCCTCTTTTCCTCTGCACTTTTTCCTGCTGATGATCTGTGCTGTGGAGCTGGCTCTTGGTCTCCAGCTGCTGTCCACACTTGGGCCACAGGCTAATTTAACCAGGCTGAAGCGGCAGGAGAGAGCGATAGATAGATGGAGAGAGAGAGAGAGCGAGAGAGAGAGAGAGAAAGAGAGTGAGAGAGAGAGAGAGCACTTTCTCACACTGCCCGCAGAGACCGGGCTTTTTTTTCACAAACGTAAAAATAAAGACATTTTTTCTAAAGGAAAACTTTGGGTTGTAATAATGTGTCTTCTTCATCTTGCAAAACACAGGCATTTGAACCCTTTTGAAAAGACTTATAAAGCTGCACGATGTCTGCACATGGCTGACTAACTCATTGTAAACAAATGTTTTGTGTTCTCTGTTTGTGATTAACATCGAGACAAAATAGTTTAGCATCAACAGCTTGTGTACAGGAACATGGTGGATGTGTTAATGTGTGAATGTACAAATATAACACAAGGATGTAACTCTGCCCTGATGCAATTTTCTGCATTTTCAAGATAATGTTGGTTACAGAGACTAAGAGCCCAGTGGAGGAGGTTATTCTTTTGTTGTTGTTTTTTCAAGGAGCGAAAGTCCGAATTTCTGATTTGATCCCTTATATGGTTACAGCCACGTACCCCACGTACTGTGGGTTACATGCTGCATGTTGTTTTATTTTTGTATTGAGATTATGAATGAGCAGTTTGAGTTATATCATCATTTTATTAAAACTGTAGTGTCCCTGCTGTAGCTGCTCAGAGGAGGTGGGGGCTGCTCAACCCACATGCCTTTGTGCTGAGACACTCCAGATCTGCAGACCAGGACCAGGTCAGGCGGGCGGCCGCCTCTTCACTGGGATTAGTTCATCAGAGTTAAACAGACAGCAGTGTGGAGCTCCACGCAGGTGTTTCCTCTGAGTCTGACCACAGCACAGACAAGTCCAATCAAAGCCCAACCATCCCCCAATGTTCTGCTTCTAATATGACCCATGGGCCAGTCACACTCTGAGATTCAAACGTCTGACTCATTTGAGAGTTTGGATTGTGAGTTATTGGATGAATTGATAAAACCATGTCACAAACATTGTCAAAAGAGGCTGTGAAGACATCTATTGAGTGTTGTTTGTCAGAAAAACATCGACCAGACCACAGACTGTGGGCAAAAGTGGATTTTGAAGACAACCAACATTAGAATAAATGTTGGCTCCATTTTAGGCCATAGATATTGGGAAGAAGAGTATCTACACTCATTGGCATAATACATTCTACTATTTCTGCTTATGGAATACTACCCCAGTATTAAGAGAGATAAGCTAAAGATATGATCAACTTTATTGTTCCTCAAGGGGAAATTTGCCCTGGACACATGCAGTTGTACATGCACTACACGCACATACTAGCACATAAGAAAACAAAAGATGCATGAGGCTTATACAATGTGTTCTCATACATTGTAAAGAAATACAGCATTATTAAACATGTGAGTTCGTCTCAGACAATAAATTAGTCATCATTGCATACACTATTGACAAATGTCATAACTTTCTGTCAGTGTTTACTAAAAATGTTATTTTTGAAAATTGTTGCCTTCATGAATTGTTGAAAGCAAAGTCAACAGATTTGGATTGTGGAGCTCTAAAAAACATGGTATTCTTTTTAATTGTGTCCATCACTCATTGGCGCACACAGACTCCTGTGTCTAAAGTTCCTGCAGAGCCTGATCCTTGGCCTTGTTCCAGCAGCTGTCTGTCTGTCTGGCCTGCTCACTGTGCCAGGGCAGTAGAGCCAATCTGCCCTGATGATGTGAGGAGTCTGTGGGTCTGTAGCGGCCTGTCCTGGGGCGTACAATTGGACCTGGAGGGGTGAGACGTCGCTCCGCTGTCCTCCGCCCCCCCCATCCTCCCCTGCACTGTTAAATAGGAGGCATTGTGACTCCAGATCTGCTCTCATCCCCATGTTCTTTCCCTTTCCTTTCCCTGTACATAATGAAACCAGACTATGTGACGACAGGCATTGGGGACCACAGAGAAATTAAAGATGGCGGTCTGATGGAGAGGCAGCAGTGGTCTCTCTGGGACCACTCATCCCCGTCACGTTAAATGTGTGTGTGGGCTGTACGTGTTATTATTTATTCAATTTGTGCATTGCAAACATCCAGCCAGGTGGGAACGATTCATTAAATCAAATGTCTGCCCACAGCTATAGACTTCAATTACAGCATTAGGCCTATAATCTGATGCGTTTGAGTTAGAATGATATACCACCATATTAATTTTCTGTGCTTTAACTCACCTGTGTTATTCAGATTCACAGTTCAGGCTATACTTTATACTGAGTGTGTTTTGTATGTTAATGTGTGTCTTTAAAACCTGTTGTTTGTTCACAGAAAGGCGAAATAATGGAGTAATCGAATTCCTGTGGCCGAAGGTAAACAAAGCCTCAGTAGTTACAATGTTGTGCACAAGTGAATTTACTAGTTACTTTTTGTTATCTTAAATACAGACACTTTGCTGTAGATAATTTATTTTTCCAATACACATTTATTCTCAGGTGTCTCAAAATTTTACGTATTGTAAGCCTGTATTTTATCGTGATTAAGATCTGATTATTTTGAGTCCTTATAATGACATACGGAAATTTTATGATGTAGTTTTTAATTATCAGATGCTAAGTCAATAATTCCTCATCTTGTTTTGGGTTTTGACACAAACTGCTTTGGCATTTAGCTCTGTATTTAGCAATAAGCAGGCCCGTTTCAAGCTATGTGCAAGATTCTCCTTTGGGGGCCCTTATTTCTGTATCATTAGGGATCCATGTATTTGTTTCGCAAACATTAGCACTCTTATTTTCATTATATTATTATATATATTAAAATCCCTACAAAACTGTCTTATTTTCTTTGTAAGTATTGCTAGGAAATGGACATTGGACATGCCTCTGCACAACCGCGAATAAGGGACACACTTGACACTTACACTGGTCTACAATTTTTTGGACTCGATCTGCTTCTGAGATAAAAGTGGCTAAATCTCATTTATATTGATAAGATGAACTGAAAATCAATTGATAACTGTGCCGGTTAGCTAATGTATTCAAGATATGTAATGATATAATAATAATATATATTAATATATGTTAAAATTCTAGACATATTAAAATGAATGTATTGGAATGTGCAGACAGGCTTTCAGATAGAACTGGTTGCTTGTAGACACACTGTACCTTCTGATAAACTACCGTTTTTGCTTTATTTTGCATAAATTTCCTATTTTGTCCCAATACTATATAAGATAAGATAGGAGATAAGATAAGACTTTATTGATCTCACACAGGAGAAATTCACTTGCCACATTAGCTCCAGGCAGCTTAATGCAAAAAGCAATTTGAACAAAAAAGTGCATACAGACAAGTTAAGTAATAATAATAAAATAAGTAAATAAGAAAATGTAGAAAAATTGCATGTTTGGACTATATAGTGGAGTTATAATCTTGGAAACTATAGCCAATCAGCACATCTGACTTACTTTTTCTTTATTAGTGAACCAAGAAAAATGTCATTACTTTTGTTTACTTTTTTGCTTGTAGACCATTATTATCAAGATATTGAAAAAAAATAATTTGTTTGGATGGGTACTAAATACCATCTTGGAACAGTGAACAAATCCTGCTTAGATTAAGATCTTCGGAAAATGATATAGTTTTACTTCCATCTGCCACAAATTCCCCCTTCAATCTTTTCTTTATAGCGAACAATGTTGTCACCATACACCTGACAGCTCCTGTATTTAATATCTTGTTACGTTTTATCTGGGAATTCCCCTGCTTGTGCAATTTAGGAATCAAAGAGGACTTCAGTGTTCTGTGGCAGATGACTTTTGTGAATTATCATTTAACTAAACGCCTCACAAGATAACAACACCACTTACAGAGCGCAACAAGTCCACAGAAATAGATACGGCACTTTCTTCGGTTCAAAAACATGATAGCCACGGAATAGGAATTACAGAGACAGGTTGTGAATTGGATCGGTGTGACGTTCAGTAGTGGAAAACTGTTACCAAGACCGTGATTTTAAGTAAGTGCTTGGCTACATGTGCTGCTGATCCTGCTGGAAAGTCAAAATGACCCAAGCGATAGGATCTCACAGCAATTAAAAAGAGATTAACTCAAATTGTAGCTAATTCTGTGCTGTCTGCTATTTTTCCTTGTTTATTTTGAGAACAGCTTCACAGAAACTCCCACATTTTAATTATATCAGATGTTTGATTTTGATTTTTTTTTCCACAGTCCCCCCCCCCCCCCCCACAAAACCACTGGCGATGTTATCAGCAGTGATGTCAATGCAGGCTTGTATTCTACTGCAAATAATTCTGCGAGGTCAAGCTTTGATCTAGCCATACTTGGACCAAAAGTAGCAGCAGGAAAAGCAGTACATTGAGAATGAGGAATGTATCAGGGCTATGCTGTTTACTTGTAGCACACTGGGCAGCTGGTTAGGGCCCCCGCTCTCCTCCCCACTTTTCCTTTAGCTTTTCAATTCTAGCTGGACCCCAGGCTCTGATGCACGCTGGCGGTGGCTGGAATATTGTGCACCGGTTGAGGGGGGATCAATGCGGGGCCCTAAGTGAAATGTCAACTGCGGCCCCTGTGATGTGTCAGGCTGTGAGGGAGTTGTAATGGCTATCGATCCACTGCGCACTTAATGCAGAGCTGCCCGGGCCCAGCAGAAGCCAGCTGCAGCCGAGGGGATATATGTATGAGATGAGCTAAAACGGAGAACAAGAAAAAGACGCCCTCCTCCCTGTCCCTTTTTCTGGCTAGATTGATCTTCCTTTTCCTGCTGATTCGAACTGGGGGCTGTCATTATCTTACTCTGTCATTAGGGGCTCCATCGACAGCCAAGGCTCGTCTGTGTCACTCTATTGAGACAGCAACACTTTTCTCCATGCAGCGTTCCCTACATTTATTAAAATCCCTGACAGCCTTGTCTGGGCCCGCTCTCCGGAGATGGGCGCCGGGCAGCAGTGCAGTGCAGTAATTGTCAGACGAGGTCGTGAGTGTGCGCTTGGTTTGTAATAGGGGTGAGGTGCAGCGCAGGTCAGACTGGTTTATAATGGGGGCCACAGCAGCACTGAGGCGGCCACAAGAGGCTCACACAGTCACAGTGCAGGGGCTAATGTAGGATTCATGAGCGGAGCACACAGAGGTTCAGAATCACTTCTACACAGAAGTTTGTAAAGGAGTCAAAAGTTGAGAAGCACACTTTTATCACTGAAGTTCAGTCTTAAAACAGAACTATGGTGGAGACTGCACTCGGACAGAAGACCTCATGAACTGATATGATAATACTTCAATCAAACTAATAATACTAATAATAATACTAATAATAGGAATACTACTACTACAACAACTACAACAACAACAACAACAGCTACTACTACTAGACTTAGACTTAAACTTAGACAAACTTTATTAATCCACAAGAGAAATTGTTTTGGGTATGGTAGCTCACTCATCAAATATAATATATAACAGAATGTAGGATGGAAAAAGGGGGAAAAAAAGTAGATGTAAATGAAAAAAATAAAAAAATAGATGGAATAGCAACCAAAGAGCAATAGACCAGTGTCAGATGAGACAAAATTATATACATAAGAATAAAGATAATAAATATATATGTACAAATCAGATTTAAATAGAAAAGTAGTAGTCAAATATAAAACACAATATCAAATAAGATGTACAGTACTAGCTATATACAGTTGTATGGAGTATTGTCTAGGGAGTATTATCTATTGCACAAGTGTGAGTTGTACAGTTTTATGGAGTATGGTATGAATGTAGAACTACTACTACTACTACTACTACTACTACTACTACTACTACTACTACTAATACTACTACTAATAATAATAATAATAATAATACCACCGATAATATCACAATATGATAATAATATATTGCATAAGATCATCTGACAGGTTTACTTTGGAAAATCACTACGTCTAAATCTGTTTAAAGTAGTACTGCAGACCTCAGCTCTATTTCATGAAGAGGATTCTTTTCACCAAAACAAAAAAAACATAAGTGTGATACATAATAACATAATAAATACTGCATTTGTATAAAAGTGAAGGACTCTTTATAAAATTGAGATTTCTGTTACATGGTGTGAAATGGTTAAAGGGTATCATTATGTTGATTTCTTTTTATGTAATAGTGCAGAATAAAGCATTTGATTTTTGTAGCACTTTTTGGACACTCAGAATGCTTTACATTGCATTAGATTTAAGATTCAATATTCAAGATTGTTTATTTGTCATATGCAGGATCAGCACAAGGTCAACAATGCAATGAAATGCTTAGGATCAGAAGAACCGTTGACTCGCTTTTTTTCAATACTCTCCCTGTCACTGTTTTTTATTGTTATTATTATTACTATTATTATTATTCTTCGATTTATTACTTATTTTTATTATTATTATTACCTATCTTTATGCCATTCTTGCCTGCATGCACTTGTCTTCTTGTTCAAACTGTCCCTACCTGGAGCTACTGTAAGAAGTAAATTTCTCCTGTGTGAGATCAGTAAAGTCTTATCTTATCTTATCTTATCTTATCTTGCATGTACATGGTAAAAAAGTGTTGCAAAAAGTGCAGGGGAAAAGGTAAACAATATAATTTTTTAAAATGTAATAAAATATAATAAAATACAAAGGTACAGGTAGGATTAAATAAGGTGTACGTAGAGTATTTCACAGGTTGCACATAATAATAATATAGTATAAGTATTGCACGTGGGTTATGAAGCAGGTTATTGTACAGGTAACAGTAGCATTTACAGTGAGGTAGTTTATTCACTCCACATTCGGTGGTGGTAAGATACTATTGAAGCCACAGCTGCCCTGGGACAAGCTGATGACACAGAGCTGCCAATCTGTGCCATCTGCCCCTCCGACCACACAACACTTGTACATAACATTCATACTTGGTGATGTGGGAAAGTGTCTTAAAAACACAACAGCCTAGCCTGTCGTCCAAGATCAGACGTTGATTCCATAGTTTCATATAGAGAAAAGATTGTTGCAATTTCCACCTTGTAATATAAACGCAGACAAGTGGCTTCCAATCTCCTTTTATTCACAGACATCATTCAGCACCATAGACAGGGCAGGTGAACCCAAAGATACAGTATGGTATACGGACAGCGCAAGATTAGACTGTGAGGTTTATGGACAAGCTCTCTAACCACTGAGCCACCACTGCCCTAATCTGGCTTTGTATTGTTCACGGCGTTTACACGTGAAGTCTTGATTTGATGCATTGTTGAAACTGATAAAAATAAAAATTGTTTTCTGTTGCCACTGTGCTAATATAATCTCCCAAGACAAATGGATTTTCTATAACCGGAAACCCACAATGTTATATTTAAATTTTAATGGAAAATATGTTGCATAACAGACTCTGGATGCTGCTGGATATGGGTGCCTGGGGAAGGTGAAAGGTCGTCCGACTCACTTGCAACTAACATCTTTTTTTATTTATTTATGTATTTATGTATTTATGTATTTATGTATTTATGTATTTATGTTTTTATTTTTATTTTTATTTTTATTTTTATTTTTATTTTTATTTTTATTTTTATTTTTATTTTTATTTTTATTTTTATTTTTATTTTTGCAGACAAGAGACAAAACAAAATACAGCTCTGGAAAAAAAAAAAAAAAAAGAGACCACTGCAAAATTATCAGTTTTTCTGATTTTACTACTTATAGGTATGTGTTTGGGCAAAAGGAACATTTTTGTTTGAGTCTATAAACTACTGACAACATTTCCCCCAAATTCCAAATAAAAATATTATCGTTTAGAGTGTTTATTTGCAGAAAGTGACAAATGGTCAAAATAACAAAAAAGATACATGTTTTCAGACCTCAAACAATGCAAAGAAACAAGACCAAATTCATTTTAAAACAACATAATACTAATGTTTACACTTAAGAAGAGTTCAGAAATCAATATTTGGTCAATAACCCTTATTTTTAATCTTGGCATGCTCTCCACAAGTCTTTCACATTGTTCTTGGGTGACTTTATTTCACTCCTGGAGTAGCTCAGCTTTGTGTTTGTGTTGGAATTCAACAGACACTGGAATGGAATGGCTGTAATACATGTAGAGATGCTGATTTCAGAAAAAAATGCAGTGGTCTCTTATTTTTTTTTCTAGAGCTGTATAATACAATAAAAAATACCGTACAAAATGTCATACAACACAGGACACACATATAGCACAGAAACAAACACACATAAAAAATGTGATACAAAAACATTTTGCAAATTGAGGCGTTCAATTTTCCAAGAAATGCTGACATGTTGAGCAATCATGTAAAAGTAGACCTGTCACGATAAATACTACATTGATTTATCGTTCAATACATGACAGATGGGACAATTATTTTGGGGGGTCAGTAATTGTTGTAGGGACTTTTTCCTTGCCCTAGTGGGAACATTTTGGTTATTTTTCTGTATTACGCGAGATTTGAGCTGTAGAAGGTTGAATTATGAACTTCTATGACTCATTGTAGATACAAACTAACTACGTGTTACAGTATTTATATATTGCAGTTAATTTTTAAAAAATATGTGTTTAGAATACTTTTGGCGGATAATTCAGCTTACAGATTGGTTTCAATATTATGGTTTATCCTCTATATTTACTTCAGCTATATATCGCAAATATTCAAAATTTGTTATTGTGACAGGCTTATGTAAAAGCTGCTTTTTGATATACCTGATACAGACTTAGACTCAGATTGAAACTGATAAATACAATAGGGATTTTATTGGGGTAAACTATGAGATGTAAGTCTAACTCACTTAACTGACTTACTATTTCTTTTCTATATATCTTACAGTAATGACATTTCTAACCATAATCTTACCATTGAACCAGCATATTGTCTGTGAAGTTTTATTATACCACAGTTGTATAGGGTGGCAAGGCAAAGTATTTGTATAAACCACAATACACACATGAAGTAATTCAATGTGCTTTACAGAATGAGAAACTCACAATGCAAACAAATGAAAACATAATTATCATAAAATTAACAGTAAAAGAGAAGAGAGAAGAGTGCGAGATAAAAACATAGCTCATATACACATACGCAGCTCAGCAAAGCCTGGTTTTGAGCCGCTCGTCTACCCTTCTAACATGGTCACGCATCAGATTAGATTTAGACAAACTTTACTGATCCACTAGGGACACAGTAGCTCACTCATCACAATACATTATAATAACAGAGGAAAAAAATATAAATGGGAATAATAAATTCTAAATATGTAGCGAAAATACCAAGATGTTTTGTTATGTAAGATTTTGAACATTAGTTTTTGGTCAAACATGGCTGTGAACCTGCTATGCGTGACCATAAACTGATGTTATGACTGTAAACTTTATGTTATGAGCTTTTGTCCTTGTCCACCATCATCAGCCTTTGAGACGCCACATAAGAAAATACAATTGAAAATCTCTTGTATTGTTATCTATATTATATCAGAGATGTATTACAAATTAGAATGTACATTTGTTTTGTAACTTTTGTATATGACCACACCCAAATTTATATTTTTTAAATGTATAACTACAAAAAGAAGCAAGAATTATAAATCTGTTTCTGTTTTAAAAGCTGCAAAAAAGAATGCTGTTTACACATAAAACTTATTTTTGTATGAAAACATTACATAATGAAAAACGTGTAATGCATTTTTTCTTACATTATGTGAGTAAATTACAGCAGAAGTTGATAGATCGATACCTCTGAGTTTTTCCTGTACACCTGTAGTGTCTCGACTTAATTCCTGGTCACTGACGTACAACTTTGCAATCATTTATTATCACATTGCTAAAAACGATTATTTATATATTTATACCAGTAACCAAATGGAAAGAACAAGCCAGGAATCATATCAGAAATAATGACCCTTGCCAAATCTTCTCTGGACAACCTCAAAAGTGAAAAAAGAGAGGAAAACACAATCTAAATAACATGTTTAATAAAGAGGTACACAAGTAGCATAATGATCTATTCTTTATAACAAATTCAATGGCCATAGTGAAGCCTGCCTCGTATTTAACATGCTCCGGTGTTAAAACTCGCTAGCATCAACTGTCATTTGTAAAAATAAAAACATCACTCTAGTGCCAGAGTGGAGAGGCCCATTTGGCTCCGTGCCAAAGTGGACGGGTATGAATGTCTTTAAACGTAAAACAACAAATGGTGCAAATGGAAAAGGTTGCTCAGCGCCATCCTCTAAATCCCAAATTTCTGATCATATGATTATTGTTTTGTTGTATTGTGCTCGGAGGCTATTACTGTAGGGACTTGACAACTTGAAAACATTTCTGGATGCTGTCAGGAAGTGCACAGTGGGGTGCTCTGAATTGAGATTGCCGGTTTGAAGCTGAGCATTTGTCACACAAAAGACTGTATAGGGATAGTGGTGGTGGCACCGAGCTGCTGCAGGGAACAATCAGGTGGTGCCCAGGGTCCGTAGGGGTCCAGGGGGGGTTCAGGAGGGGGGTCCAGAGAGGTGCGTGGCCTCCCTACACTCACTGCCAAGTCTTATGGGGTGTTTGTCTGAGGGAAAGTCATCATTTGAGGCTGATACAAGTGTTTGAACTGCATGGCTGTAATCCTAGTTTGGCCAGAGAGGGGAGATTTCAACGAAGATTGCAGGGCACGGAGAGGTCAGAGGTCAGATGAAAGGGTTGTCCAAAAATAGGGGCAATTTGAAGTTCAAACTATCACAATTACCTATATTAGATTAATGCAACATTTCAGGAAGCTCACCATCAGTGTTAGAAGTGGATAGATGGATAGTTTTCTGTTGCACTGTGGAAAACTATACACTGTGTGTTTACTTTAAGTTGAATATTGACTTGAATTTCTGTGTAGGCCATATAATGCAACACTACCAGAGCAAGAATAATTAATAGATAATAAGATGAAGATGATAATAATAGAATAAGCTGAACTTGTATAAATCCAATAGCCTATAGCCCCCTGTAAATGTCAGACATTGTAAAGAAATGGTACACAAAACACTAATTTCTACAATTTTCAAGAAAAGATGAAAAGTCTGATCTCTCGTACACTTTGAAAATCTGGTTGAATTTGTACTAATGGAAGATTACTATATTCCCTTGAAATGCCTTATTGTCCTTATGGTATATGGACCATTATCTGTCCGTCAATCTGACCTCTCTTCATAGGCCTCTATATGTTGCTATATCGAAAATTCTGTTTCCATGTTACAATTTTTCTTGGATATCATATACTAAAAAGGTACATGTTTAGTGTGGTGGTTTCTGGTATCTATAAAACCATTATCTGTGTCATAACCTTATGTAAAATAATCTGACCTTGTCTCCATAGGCCTCTATATGTTGCTAGATCTAAAATTCAACACTTCATGTACTACTAAAAAAAAAAAGCTGTATTTTTTTTTTAAATTATTGTTCTGGTTTTTGATATCTACAACATAAATGCTACCCAGTCTGGACCATTTTTTTTTTTTTTTAATCTTTAAGGCTCTCATTACGCATGCCCAGATGAAACATGTTTTTGTCTTACTCTACCGCAAAGAAAGCCTGATTCTCTCCATGAAGACAATGGTAGTTAATTACATTGTATTACTGTATGTTAAAAGCTTTCTTGATAGCACCACTCTTTTTTCCACAATATGCCATTTCTGTGCGTCCTGGCAGTCAGACAGAGCCCGGGGGTGCGCTCCGGAGATGTTTAATCCAACACACACTGGGAACAGGGACATAAAATGCATATCTGTATCTCGTCTGTCTCCCTGAAGATGAAATTTAAATTTTAATGCATTTTCGTTCGCCCAGGAGAGGCTGATAGACACCGGGATGTCATATTTACCGTATGAAGACCCGTGGTTTAATGCACTCTACAATACTGCCATCTCCAAGTTCTGCGGGAACAAAACACGCTCTACAACATAAAGGAGAGAGCCGAGGAGAAAATTATTCCACGAGCTTTCTATCAAGCTTTCTGCATTCATGGCAAAGTCTAAAGGCCATGTCAGTCCTCCTGCGTCTGAGAGAGGTAATTATCCTTTTCCTGTCACAGAACAACAAATGATAGCCAAAGATGGGGGTGCGTTTTCAGGGCGCACATTCGTTAATAAGAAGCCTTCATTTTGTAGCAGCTGTGGAGCTACTTTTATCATGTTTTTTCTTTTTTTTTCTTCCAGTGGTCATTTGTTATATGTTTTTTTCCCACTCACAGACACACAAGGTAGAGCTGTTTGTTTATGTATGCCCTCTCCTGAGGGTGTATTTACGTGCCCTGCATTAACATAGCTATTTATAGTCCTACACTTTCTTACAGTCATCTTTTTTCTGTTGTGACCATTTGGCAGATTATATATTGTCCAAGTAATTTCCCTTTCAGCATCTGTGTTTTTTACCTTGCACAGAAAGCAGTGAATGGAGGGAAAATTATCACAATTACTCATATAATTGAGCAGTCTTTGTAGCAAGTGCGGCTTCAGTAGCCCCTTTTTCCATCAGCCAAAATGGTTTCATTATATGGGTTTTTCATATTCCCTGACACGGGGCTGTGCTGAGGGCCTGGCGCGTGGATGAGATGCAGTATGAACACAGCGAATCATTAAGGCCACAGTAGGAATAATTATCCCAGCTATGGAAAGAGCATCTACAGCCTCTTTTCTCCCTCGGTACAAATGCAATGTCCACGGCTTTTAGTCACAAAGAACTTTGTTACAAATGGAGCTTCCACCTTCTACTTATACAAAGACGAGAGGGGGAGAGCAAGACTTGTATCAACATGACAATTTTCCATCATTAAGACTAATGACAGGCGCAGGCTGTGGGATCAAGGGGAGCACAAAAAGGAGCGCGCATTCAGGTGTTGGCTGAGTGCTGACCTCCTTCCTGTCTTTGTGCGAGATTTAACTCTTAACAAAAACTAAAAAGGGGGTTTCAGACTAAAGGCACAGTGGCAGCTGAACGTCAAGCAGGCCGCCTCTAGTAGCAAATGACTTAATTGGCGAATTTGCATTTCCCATTTACAGACAGATTAATGCAACACATATAAAGATGTTTAATCAATCATTGTTTTATGTTGATCAAATAACCCCAGAGCCAGTGCACTGTTCCGTGCGGCTGACCACATTTTTCCTAACAGGTGGATACTTCAGCATGCAGCGCGGTGACACTAGTTTCTTTTACAGTTTAGTTGAATTAAGTAAAAGCCATATTTTCCAAAGTCCTTTCAGCCCAGCCTTCACTCAGGTAATTGGTCATTTTGCAGCCAATTTCAGGCAGGTTGGATGCTGGCCGCTGTGCCGTGACCCCTGCTGCTGCTGTAATGGCCGCCAGTGCGCCAGGGGCTTTTCCACCGCGCGACCCCACCGAGCTTTCTGAGAAGAGAGCGCCTCTGAACATCCCACAGGTAAAAGGAGTTGGAAAAATAACTTCTCGGCTTTGAAATGACCCGTGTCCAGGCTTATTACATCGGTGTTAATCATGGTTTACTCTTGTCCAGGCGCACGAGGACTGTCTCTAAAAGGGCCAATGGTCTACTGCTTTGGACCTCAGATAAGAGTGTTAAAAGCACATACAATGAAAGCAGTGCCATTTCTATTTTACATTTTTATTACACACATGGCAATAATATGGACAGGCAACAAGAGCATTAAAAGATCCAATGCACCTTCCTCTTCTGAATCCACTGCCACCTAAAAGAAAACACACACAAGGTGATTAGTCACTAAAATTATATTGTTAAATGTTAGATCAATGTGTTGCACAGCTTATTGCTCTGCACCCATGTTTTTTTTCGTTATTTTCTGCCCAGAAAGTTGACATAACCTCAACAGATGTGAAAATAGACGTTTAAACGTACCATCTACTCAAAAAAATACACCGATAAAGCTAAAAAATAAAGAACTGTGTGTTCAAACTAGACAAACTTGCACTAAAAAAAATAAATAAATAAAGATACGAAACATAAATGAAATAATAATGAAAGCATATATACCCATGGTTTAATGTAGGCCTATATCAAAATATAATTTGTCTTAAATTTATTATACATTCTGAAGTATTCTGAATAACCTAAACGTGCTTGAGGTGGTTGTTAATTTACAAGAAAAATATAAATAGCCTATGTTTCTAAAAAAAACAATAGAATCTTAACATAATTTCTGTTCTTGACCCCTACTAGAATAATACAGCCAATTAACCAATGGGACAATGCAGCCGGGGTTACATTGAGCGTTTTCTTGCACCTTACTAAACAAAATCAATCCGCGTTTTGACGCCACATTGCACATGGAAATAGGCTCAGGCTAATTGTGGTGCATCTACTTTGCGCTCAATGACGCTACAAATTACAGGATGCACAACACAACACAGGAACAAAACAAAAGGCAATTTCATTTTATTTCTGATCTGCATATAGTGATGACTTTATGGCAATAAAATCTATGATGCAAAATGAGAGAGGTAAAAGTAGACTATATTTTGGGGGTTGGTTTGCGCGTCACTGTGCGTCATGCAGGTGAGTGGACAAAGATAGATGATTCAAAGGATAGGTTTCAATATTTCAGAAGTAGAACAGTTTTTTTTTTTTTTTTTACCACTCTTTTGTACATTTTGACCACTCTCTACCTATCCCGGCTGCTTCACGTCTTCATGAAATTAATACTGACGGATTAAAAGTGATCAAAAACACACTAATAATAATACTGCATGTTATCAATGTAATGAGTTGCCTTTTACTTTATTTCTTGACAATATTTTGTATTATAGCCTAGTGTGCAAATATGTTCTTGTGTGCATTAAGTAATGAGTGGGCTTTTCTCATAGTTTTTTAATGATAAACCTTGTTCAGATCATATTTGTTCCATGCGCTGTCTTTATATTTGAGTGCGTATAATGACAGGGATTAAAGTGACGCAAATTAATGAAATGTTTTACGCGCGCATTATTGACATGTTTCACGTGTTGCTTGATATAATCTGTGTTACTTTGAGGTTTCTATCAGCGGCCTCTCAAATGAAGTCCCCTCCTCCAAAGCCTCCGCGCCTCTCCACCTCTGCGCTAACCCTCAGGTGAAGAGCAGCAGGTGTTAAAACACCCTCAGCCACAGAGCTACTCTGTTCTAATGAGCACTGTCTCCGCGCGCCCTTCATGCGCGTGCATACATGTGTGCGTGCTTGGACTTTTATTTTTAGTGCCCAGGCCGAGCTGGAGCCCTGCTGTGGCACTGGTCACGTGACAAACAAGCGGTCACGCGGCTGGTTCCGTCTTAATAATGACTTTGGAAAGTGTGCGTAATGTTATTCCAAGTGTCAAAGGCCCAAATTCAAAACATATTTAATTATTCCAATTTAAATCGCAATTGCCTTTAAAATAAATATATATATTCTTAATATTTCTGTAGTGGTTTTATTTTACATTAGCGTGCACATTCTGCCACTGTTTCCTTAATGGTTTTGCTCGCAGTCTCGTTTCAGTTTGCAGATCCTATAATCGTGGGAAAATAATGACAGTTATCAGTCGCACCCACCAAGTACCCATAAAAATCTGTCCTCTGTTCTGGAAGATGATAATTATTGGTTGTACTACCATTATCATTGTCGTTGTTGATAGAGGAAATCTTGAAGCATTTTTTCCAAAGTAATTCCAGAGAAATCACTTCAAATTGGCCTATTTCGGGGGGACAAGGGGACCAGCTTGCTTTATAGCCTAATATTTCACAGAAATCTTTGAATCCAGGCATGAGCTGTCGCTTGGCACACTTTGGCACACGCGTCGTGATGTCAGCGGCTGCATTTTGATAACGCGTTTTGCAACTTGCTAGTTGTGTTTTGAGTTCAATTATGTAATTAGGCTGATAATGACAGTGAGGGAATTTAACTGGCTTTAATTTGTTATTCAGGTGGAGATAGGAGACTGTGGATAGAGAGCGCGCCTGTGTCTCTGCTCTGTGCTCAGACCGAACGCTTTGGTGGTCAGGATGAAGCCCGGGAGAATGAGAAGCTGCCGCGGCTGTGCGCCTCGCTCCAGGCGCATCCTGCGGAGTCTCTGTGACCCCGGAAGGCGAGGACTTGTCTACTTCTTTTCCATCACATGATGCCTGCTCTGTAAGTGTGCACACATCGCTTCTGTCTCTTGTTGTAAGCTGCCACTGCTATGCGCTTTGGATGTCTTCAACTGAACCAAATTAGCTATGTGGAAGTTTTGCGTTTGGCAATTCCCCCATTTTTCTGGGCGCACAGTTCTGCAAAACTGCTTTCAATCCATAACCTATATTTTTATAACAGTATTTTGTCGCTAGCTGCATGATTCTGTAGCGTAATTTTCAGGTGTGCATGCCTTAACCAGATTTTTTCCCCCAACAGAAATTAAATCGGCCTGCATGTCTTTTTATTTTGTTACTATTTTATGGTCATTTTTGTAGTGATCAATCCAAAGTTAACTCCACGACTCTGACGTATTACGCTGTAGGCTATTATTTATATTATTTTTTTTTCAGTTATCTTAATTTCCTGTATGATTAATTCTTTCACATTTTCTTTCACATTTCTTCTTTAGACCCGTTTCTCTATATTTTGGCACTGCCCTACTGCTGCCAGGTGTACCTGAAACCCCAGGCCACATTAAGTGTTAAATACATGGATAATTACACAGCTACTTATGAAAATGAAACCCCAGACTTATGCTAATAGTCTACACCTTTATTAAGACCTTTAATCAAAAATCTTTAATCAAAGAGTGCAGCAGCAGTAGAGAAGCTTTAGAGGGGCTATGATTGTATGTAGATCCTACTATGATTGTAAATAAATAAGTGCATGATAATAATAATAATAATAATAATAATAATAATAATAATAATAATAATAATAATAATAATAATAATAATAATAATAATAATAATAATAACAATAATAATAATATTAATAATAATATAATTGTAATAGGCTAATAATAAATGCGTGGTCGTGTCACACATATATGTGAGGATTTTGGTTTTTCTTGACTTTCTCAGCTCCTTCGGACCCAGCCCCAGCGTCGCCAATCCGCTTCCCTCTTGGAGAGAGTGGACCAATCAGCGAGCGTCTTTGATGAATATTCATGAGTCCGAGATTCAAACCTTTGAGCGACTTTGTCTAGGTCCACAGCATCATACCTAGGACTTTTCACGGACACAAACTACATTTTCTTATGAATGGAACGAGAAAAAATCTGTTCGCCTTAAATTGGGACCCGTCCTTCACTGAGATCATAGAGGCAAAACAACAAAAGCGAGACGAGGGGAACCGCCAGAAGAGATGACAATGACTACAATTCCTGAAAGTCTTAATAGCCCTGCCTCAGGAAAAACCGTTTTCATGGAGTTTGGACCCCCGAGTCAACAAATGTCTCCGTCCTCCATGTCTCACGGACACTATCCCATGCACTGTTTACATTCTGCAGGTCACACTCAGCACGACAGCTACAGCCCTGCCTCGTCTTTCCCCAGGTCGTTGGGCTATCCCTACGGCAGTCATCCCACCAGTCCGTACCTGGGCTCCGTGCAGACGTACCAAAACAGCTCTGCGCTCTCACAGACACGGCTAGAAGACACAGGTAAGCTGCACCTTAAATGCTTCACTTCAGTTGTCCTAACTGCTGCTCGGAAACCACGAGCCAGATGTTGAGGTTGGTAATTATTTATTGCGTAACGCTATAAACAATGTATGCAATTAAGGGTAATTATACCTAATGTACAGGCTGTAAAAGTTACACGGGGCTCTTCATTCCAGCGCAGCTCTCACACTGTAACTGACTCTCTGCTTCTTTTACTTTGTTCTCCGTCAGTGCCAGAAGCGGAGAAAAACACTGTGGTGGAAGGCGGAGAAGTGCGCTTCAACGGAAAAGGCAAAAAAATTAGGAAACCAAGGACTATCTATTCGAGTTTACAACTGCAGGCTCTGAACAGGAGGTTTCAGCAGACCCAGTACCTCGCCTTACCGGAGAGAGCGGAGCTGGCGGCGTCTCTGGGGCTCACGCAAACGCAGGCAAGTCACCGCTGTGCATGCCGTCACTCTCTGTGCTTTTACATGAATAAAACACACTCAAATAAAATATATTGTCTATAAATAAGGAATATTAGGATAGGGTTCATTCAAATTCTAATTCAAATAGTGAAATAGCCTATTCTTCACGACGTATTTTTTTGTTATTTTTGGCGTGCGTAACCGAACTGACGGATTTACGCTATGGAACAAATGTATCAAAAACATTTATTGTTGCCTTATTAAAATATAAATAACTAGCCTTGTTGGGCTGTCTCAATCCTGATCTTGCTTGGAGACGAACAACACAGTGAGCCATTGTTTCATATTTGTAGCTATGTTTTGTTTTGTTTTTTTCCCCCACCACCATGTTCTTTTCCATGAACCTCAAATTATAAGGACTTCAGATGTGATCTCTGTAAATACTCATTCAACTGTTAAGCTTCTCCCATCATTATAATGTATATTCTCTTATGACGTCTTTATTATTTACGCACAGGTGAAAATTTGGTTCCAAAATAAACGTTCCAAGTTTAAGAAGCTGATGAAGCAGGGGGGAGGCACCATCGATACCAATGCTTTGTCCAGTGGCCGTGGACTCTCCACCGGCTCCCCGTCCGTACCTCCGGTGTGGAGCTCTCCCACAACGGTTAAGACGTCAGCGGGATCCACCGGCTCATACATCCCCAGCTACACTTCTTGGTACCCGACCACACACCAAGAGTCTATGCAACAGTCGCAGCTCATGTGAGCAAACGGCGAGCTTGGACTCGGACTCTATCACGGCACGTGCACCAGGACGTGGCGCACGGTCAGGCCACGCACAAACCGAACCCGGAGCACTGAGCCTGAGCCGAGGCTCCAGAGGCTGGGGCTAAAGACTGAAGGCGAGGAGCCTGAGGGCGACAGGGCCGTGACGATGCGCGGAAGTCGCACACGCGGATCTTTTGGCTGCTGTTTATCATTGTGTCAGTTTAGATTTATTTTTATCACACGTGAGAGATTTTCTATTGAGCTGCAGTGGGCCCACGGAGCCGCAGCTAAACTAATTTAGACCAAAGGTGTTCCTTTGATAAATATGTTTGACCACAGCAGTAGTTTCAGCAATGCCTCAAGGTGCTGTATGTTGTTACTCTGTGTTTGTTATTTAATTTAAATTATTCCGATGAATTTTGTTTCTTTTGAAGTCGGTCTGTGTTCAGTCTGTGTTTCAGAGACAACACTGTTCTAGCTGCACTTAAGTAAAGCTTTCTATGCCGTGCCCCGGTGTTATGTGAAATGTAGAAGGCCTGACGAGACGTGCTGCTTTGAAAAACACGTGGATGTGATGAGCAGTTCTTCTGTCACTGTATTTTGTACATATTTCACATTTGTTTTGTGCTGTACTCAATACGCTGTGAAACAAGGTCTTTTGGCTTTCTGTATCTGTCGAGATGTGTTTAGTCAACATAGAAAATATTTAGTTTTGTATTGATCACTTTAATTTATTTATGTTTATGTACATAATGTTCACATTTTCAGAAGCAGTAAAAGTCTGATTTAAATTATGCCATAAACGTTTGACTGAAGCCTCCTCTCTCGGTGTTATCGTGGCACACCTTTGATTTATGACCGATCAGGGCTGAGCACATGGCTGCTCACTGCTCACAGATGTTGTGCAACCTCAGCACATAACCACTGCAGTCTGCATAATTTATTAAATTACATTGTGAACTGACATTTGTATTTTAATAAACGAATAACGTGTTGCGCGTAATCGACTGCGCTAAGCCACATGACCGCTGAATAAACCGCTCAATATTGATTTATCATGCGCGTTGTGGGAGACCTGGATTCAATCAAGACGCATAGCTCTTTTCACTTTCTACAACTTTCTATTTGTCGTCTGACAATTGCGGTTTTGTGCAATGAAAAGGCGAGATCAGTTGTGAGAGTTAAGTGAATAATTGCACTATGGGCAGGTGCTGCCAAAAGACACGGTGCAAAGAGATGGACAGCAGTAAAAGATCAAAGATTTCACCACGAACCACACTCAGATCAACACTGTTTACTATTATGAAATTATGATTAAAATTTGATTTTCAGTTTTTGTAAAATGATAAACGTTTCATTTATTTGTAGTGTACAAAATTAAAATTAAAATACAAAATTAGGCCTGTGCGTAAAATGCGCATGCAGTGCGTAAACTGTAGCCTAACTAAAGAGCATAGGCTATTGTCACAATTTTTCTCTTTTTTTTATATGAAAAAAAATAAATAAAAAAATAAATAAAAATAAAGTGATAGATTCCACGAATATATTGTCATTTTATCTGAATGGATAAAAATGACGTGTTAGATTGGCATGACTAGGCCTTTTTCATGTTTTATTTGTTTTATTGGCGCATATTCTTTGTGTGTTGTTGTTAGGCCTGTAACAAAGCCTAACCGTGATGTGGATGGAAGCAATGTATTCATGAGTTAGCATTTTAGAGTGGCTACATGTTTACGCGCAGCCTCTGTCGTACGCGCTATGTACCAATTGAATACGTATAGGTTCCTTTATGCACATGTCAGAAATAGGCTTATGTATATTCGGGTGCATTAAAATAATATGAATTGTGTGCTGCTGCTGTTGTGGGGAACAGAATTGGTGCAGAGCTAGCCCCAGAATGGCGCAGCTGCACACCCAAGAGGGTCAGTGTTATTTCGCTGTATTCTCCTCTTGATTATACGAGCTGAGCCCATCAAACCCAGCATAATTACAGTCATTTCGCCCTTATTTATTCTAATGCAGTTTCCTATCTCTGAGGTAATTATGAGTATTTTTTTTTCGCGCGGAGGATCTTTCTGAATTGACAAAAGAGATAGAGCTTTGAAAGAAAGTCTCTGCTGCAAAAGAAAAAAGAAAAAAAAAAACGTGGAATAGGTGAGGTGCCTTTTCGTCACTGTTCCCGTAGACTTAGCCTATGTATAAGGCTGGCAAATTGCTCGCAGGTGTACATCACGGAGTTGTCAATGTGAAGAGGTTTCAAAATGAGCAAAGCACAATGGCAGTAATGAGAGCAACGGCGAAATTAAAGAAGTATAACTTCTATCTCTGCCTTTCCTTTCCTCCACAGTGAGAATTTTATTCCCACCCAATAAAAGTCTAAGTGTTATAGCGTTCACCATAGACTTATACTTTCAAGGGGAACAATCCTTTGAAATATTATTTATAAGCACATAAAAGATTTTTGTTGAATGAATCACAAACTACACAATGCAGTGTATAGATTGAACTGAAAGATAGAAGCTTAAAACCAGGATTTATTTCCTGTTTTGGCAAATTCAGTTTCCTTCTTGCATTCTAAAGAAAACGTAAGGAATAAAAGATACACACCTTGAGGCTTTGATGGTTTCAATGGCCATGGAGGCAGACGCGCAGCAGCATCCTGTATCCTGTTTAAATCCCACTAAATGTGTGCCATGTGCCTGCTAAGCTATAGCAGCACGCTTCAGAATATGACTGAAATCTCCGCTTTATTTCGCCTCTTTATAGCTGATGGAAAAAAATGTAGATTATTAGCATAAATGTTTACTCCTCATTACGCTGATGACATTGTGCACTCGAGATCTTGGTAATCTTTGGGGGAAATTATGAGTAATTTTTTAAAATTTAAAGCAGCAGTTACCATGCAATTCAGGCTAATTCTGCGTAGGCTCCACACGGATATAATTATCGTCGAGTCAGGATGTGAGGCTAAAAACTATGCATTGATATTCCTATTTATTATGTACTGTACAAACAACTCTGACTATGTTGATGCTTGAAATAGCGGGAAATTGTCTTGCATATTAAAAAAAAACTTACACCCCATATTAGGACATCTAAAATTGCAAAGAATTATATAGTAATTGCAGGCTTTCACAATTGAAAGTCATCGCAAATGTGGATAAAATTATAGATGGGTATAAATTAGGACAGCCTGGGAATGACATTTGCAGGTTTGAATCGTCTATATGTTTGGCTGTACTGTACAAGCAAAGAAATCCAGCATAAAACATATGAAATGAAGATATTCTAGAGTAAATATGCTTATTGGGCATTGTTGTGCCAATAAACGATGTGCGTCTGTCGTCCGAAAAGCGCAAAAAAAATGTCGCACACAGATGTCCAGAGGCGGATTCATCACAAGTGTTTTATTAAAGAAGTGGCAACAGCTACTGGAGCTATAGGACTATCCTATAGAGATACACGATAAACGCAGATCACGTTGATGTTTATCTGTGTAACTTGTAGTTCTTTATGAGAGAACACAATGCACGTGCTCGTACATGCGTCTTTTGGCCTCGTGCCTGTTTCCTGAACCATATAAACAATGTAGGTCATACTGCGCCTCGTCAGAGAGATCACAGAGACTTTCCATGATGCCGTTGCTTCGGGCTGTCTAGTCCTGGACGTTGCTTTTGCTCTTGTTAGACTAACTTCATAAAACGTCTGGAAGCAGCTCGGTGTCTCCAGCGAGTCTGTGGAGCCGCGCTTGTTCAGTGTTCACAGCCACCCTCAGCTTCCCTCTCTTGGATCGCATGCCAGGGCGTGTTGCAGTGCGCCACCCCCAGAGCTCGCTGTGCGCCCCGGGCCCTGCCTCTTGCCTGCCAGCCTGAGTGATGGAGCCGCCAATAATACCTTTATGATGAGACAACTGGAGCTGTTGTGCCTGTCCGCGCTTGTTATTCAGTCTTAATATGAGTGTGTGTGATCACAAATAAGCTATTAAAAGGCACATAAAATCAATGCAGCTTGTAGCATGCTACAGTTAGATAACCTGTGGCTGTTTTTTTTATGTCGCCATGGTTGCTAAGGAACAACATCATTTGCCTCAGACCTCGAAACGCCGCCATTTTTATTATGGGCAAATAGCTTTTTCATTTTTTATAAATGCAATTTTTAAAGTGATATTAGTAGGCTTGCAACCAATTATTTATTTTTTTTACTGGACAAGCAATACACCATATACGGTTACATAATAGACCAATTATAGCCCATAGACTACAAGGCTGTAGTGCACAATGTCGTTCTAAATAAAATGTACCTTGTAAGGCCCTATCTAATAGTAGTCTAATTAAACCAATAGTAATGTCCAGATAAAACAAATATAAAGGAGAGATAATTGCACAGAAAACATTTTTATTTAAATAACGTCTTATCGTATATGAAACACTGCTAAAATAAATAAGACAACATACAAATATGTGTGTTACAAGAAAATCAGAGGGTAAGACAATCAGTAGCTTAGGTTGGATAATGGCTTTGCACCAAGAGCTTCGGAGTCATAGCGGCACGGGCGATTAAAAGCAACATATTTACAAACGAGGGTTTGTGGAAAGTTAAAAACGTTTTAAAATAAGGAATGAATTAAAGTAATCTTTTTATCGCACAACAAATGAGGTCATTTAGAAAGGCACGATACAGTTAACTTGTGCTACATTGTGTGAGGTTGTCCTGCAGTTCATGATAGATATGCAGGGGTGGCAAAAAGTGACGTCCGCGTAAAAACAGGCTTGTGTCCAGGCTGGGATTGCTTTGGATATAGTGGTTCATCCATCCCTCCACATAGACAAAATAAATAAATACAAAAATAACTGTAGTAATCTGCATCTACCAATGTCCTTACACCTTTTGGGTTCCGTTCTGTTCACGTCTTGTGCGTGCGTAAATTACGCACGGCCCACACACGAGGTCTGTGGAATGAGGGTATTGGTATGTTTTAGTTTTCACCAGTATTGTCCTTTCAAAATATCGTCCCGGCGCTAATGGCGGAGTTGTGGTGGTGTTGAACTAGCGGGGGCTGCAGATGCGTCGTAGAGTTCGTGGGTGAGTACCAGGAGTAGTTCGCCAAAAAGGACGGAGGCGCAGCGGTGTTGGGCGGGCTGCTGCTCGGAGGTAAACCCGGGGTGACACTGTTCATTCTTGGAGTCTGTGGAAAGTCCCACGCGGTGGTTGGGGGAGAGGAGCAGGGGGGAGACTCACTTGAAGCAACATGTTGCTCTGGGGGGATTTCTCCACTTTTCCACAACTTCTTGAACTTGGAGCGACGGTTTTGGAACCATATTTTAACCTAAGAAAATTACTTTATTAGTGCATTATGATATTGCATTATGCTTTTCATTATTGGTACAAAAATAGAATGGTGCGCGCAGAGTAGTGATTTTAAAAAAAAATAAAAAACACTCACCTGTGTTTGTGTCAGGCCCAAAGAGGCTGCCAGCTCGGCCCGCTCTGGTAAAGCCAAATATTGTGTTTTCTGAAACCTTCGCTGCAGTGCGGCCAGCTGGAAACTGGAATAAATGGTCCGAGGTTTTCTGACCTTCTTTGGCTTTCCATTCACCATTCGGATTTCTGGCTCACTCTCTTCCTTTTCTAAGGGGGAAAAACACAAATGTATATTTTCAATTGACAATTATTTATATATTGTCATTTATATAGGCCTGCTGTCTTACATTTCTAAATAATATTACTCATTATAATTGCACATCAGGTCAGCGTCACGTCTGCAGGCTGCACAAGTTCATTGTTCTTTAAATAATAGGCTAATGATATTTAAAACATCTAACCCTTACAGTCTTACCTGTGTCTGCTGGAGTGGGGGACGAGTTGGAGCCATACGTGCTGTACGCGCCATAAGAGGAGTTAAAACTAAGGTCGTACGACTTTGGGTTGTATGGCACGGCTCCCGCGGTGCTGCCGTGGTACTGGTAGCCGAGCTGACCGAACGGCTGGCTGTTGTAGTAGCTGCTGTCCGTGGCCGTGGACACCGGCAGTGTAGGAGACTCTTGCGACTTGTGCAGACTGTGGTAGTTGCTTGAGGTAATCTGGTTGGAATGCATATCTGTGTTTAAATTCTCAAAAACCCCAGTCATTCTGAAACGGCAGCCTTGCGCAAAATGGTCTCAGCGCTACTTGGAAAAGAAATAGAAAACACTTAAATCTCGCAGTAACGACGCATCCCCGAGCAAACCGTAAGAACAAGAGCGAAAGGTTTGTGTCTCCACTGTGGCCTGCGATTAACTGCTACGGTCGCTGGTGGAGGCGCATTTATGGGAGAGCGAGAGGGAGAGCTTCTGTTTCTCAGGCAGCCAATGGCTACGAGCTGCACTCCCCACCTTGTCCATCCCCCAGTGTAGGTCCAGGTTGTCTCAGTGTCCTACTTGTCTTCACCGTTTTCTATCAAAGCACCTATGAAGAATTAGGCATGGACCATAACCAGGCCTGTTAAGAGTGAACATGAACATAATCATGCTTATTCAAGCGCCGAAACGCCATATTGTTCGATCCACTGTGGAAGAGCCTTGGAACATTAAACTTATCTGGTTCAGCATCTGGATAAAATAAACACTGATGAAAAAAAAAAAAAAAAAAAAAAAAATCCATCAATTTCACGCTCTAAATTACGTTTTAACACCGGCGTGGTTATCAATCATCCAAGGTTTACGTTTGGGTAATAATATAATAATTATTATCCACAATCTTCACACAGAATTTTCGTAAAAAAAAAAAAAAAAAAAAAAAAAAAAAAAAAAAAGAGTAAAGTCAGGTAAGGCAACATTTTCACATTTCATGTAACATTTTACGAATTTTCTGGACTATGGCGTACAGTACCAGAACGAGCCTATGTGGGGGAAAAAAACATACTAACAGTGCCCTCAAGTGGTGTAAATGAGAATTGTAGCTCAACCTCAGAACGGCTCTGTTAACCCCACGTGACATTAGTCTGTTGCATCACCACCTGAAAGCTGAAAATTCATGCATCTACAAAAAAACGCAGAAATGGAAATTCATTTAAACTTTACAAAATGATTTAACGCTACAGTATTCACAAATGGTGGTGTTCATTGCCACTAGATGGTACTATTGTTTCTTTGAAAACTGTGTAAAAAATAGCAGGTGTTTCTAAATGACGTGTCTCCTATTCCACTATTCCAATTCTACCCAACGCGAGTAAACAACAAGGCACGTACAATATAATGTACAACTAGTTTATTACACGATTTCCTCTTTTTTTTTATAGCTTAGGGTATGGTGTCATTTTTTTCCCAGATGAGAGGAAAAAAACACAACAACTACCAAATGACAGTACAGTAATGCATTCTGTTTATATTTGTTGATTTTTTTTAGGCATTAAAGGTGGACTATGTCATTCTTTCTGGTGAAGGTTCTGTCTCCATTTTAGTGCTTTGTCTAGAATGTTTTCACGGTTCCATGGAAACAAGTAATGCGAAAACTGTATATAGCTAGTATTGTACATCTTATTTGATATTGTATTTTATAGGCCTATTTGACGACTACTTTTCTATTTAAATCTGATTTGTACATATAGCCTATATTTACTATCATTATTTTTTATGTATATAATTATGTCTCATCTGACACTGGTATATTGCTATTTGGTTGCTATTCCATCTTTTTTTTTTTCATTTTCAACAACTTTTTTTTCTTTTTCCTTTCTACATTCTGTTATATATTAGGCTATATATTATATTTGATGAGTGAGCTACCATACCCAAAACAATTTCCCTCAATAAAGTTTGTCTAAGTCTAAGATGCTACCAGGTCAATCTATGAATCAGATCTATGGAGAGGTGACACACAGTATCCCACAGTAAGAATGCAAGTTTTCAAGAGAATGTTGAGCAATAAAAATAGTTATAATTGGGGGAAAAAATGCATGATATAAAATGTACACTACACCAGAAAAGTTACATAGTGCATCTTAAAAATAACTGCATCTTTTGTTTTTTGCAGTGTGGTCAGAGATATAGGACATGGTTAGCTGCTCTTTCTCTTGGCTTCGAGTCACGACCTGTGTTTGAAAAGCAGGCAGAGCTCCATCGCTCTCCTCTTTGTTGTGCTCAAAGGGACACGGCCCTCTTCAGCTCTGGGCCAAGTGGGCTGCATGTCACCCTCATTAACTACTCTGGTCTGCCTCAGCTGCGTGGGATTACTGCCAAAACACAGAAGGCACGTTCACCTAAAATGGTACTTGAAGATAATGTTATAGTGCACATGTATGTTTGATGTTTGTTCACTTACAAAAAGAGGCTATATTGTTGCTTCCATATAGGCCAAATTAGGCTTTTCTGTAATTATATTAGGTTTTGATAGACATATAGGCTATAGTTTCCATTCCTACTGCATCTGTGGAGCTCGAATCAGCAAACAGATAATAATATTACAGATTTACTATCCTTGGGAAAATTTAGTGCCATCCATTTTTGATAATTATAAACATATATGTGTGAGTAATATGCATGCAAGTAAAACATAATGACAAATCATTGTGGAAAACATTTAAATGCCCCATATTACACTATTTACTGTATGTTAATTTACTGTATGTTAAAATGTTGTTTCTTCATCCTCCTGGAGTTTCATTCACCCAAGTTTAACACAGAAATCCTACATGGTTAGGCTATATTGTTCTCTCAAACAAAAAAAAACACTGTGCTCCACCTTGTGATGTCATATACAGGAAATGCTCCAATGTGTTTTCAATCAATCAAACATTATTTATAAAGTGCTTTTCATACAAAAAAAATGTACCACAAAGCGTTTTTAAACTCCATGCACATTCACTAGAATCATTTGGATGATCTCAGCACTGGAATTGCCAGTCTACTGAACTAAAGGTAACGGTATCTGTTAACTTGAAAACTACAGCTTCATGACATCACGAGGTGAAACAGGTTTTTGAGCTTTGGATGTAAACAGACTAACAATGTAGGATTACTCAAACATGTGTGAATGAAACAAAACACAACTCTGAGTATGTTTTTGATGAGGTATAACATGGGTTAAAGCTCACAAGAATCAATTTTGCATAATATAGGATGCTTAAGCCAAAATAACACACAGACAGATCAAATACAAGGATTTCCCATAGGATATTATTGTGCATTAATTTCACTCATATGTTATTTTGACATATGGATCATAATTGAAAAAAAAAATCTTTAACAAACACATAAACAGACAATATTTCATCTGTGGGGTGGGTTTCAAAAAAAAATAAAAAATGTAGCATTTGCAGAGTGACTAGACGATAAATTAATTTGTATAGCTCGGAGAAATTTCACAAACAAAATTATTGACAGACTCATAACATAAACAGGAAAGAACTGTGAAAAGACATAGCTCATATTGATTACGGTACATAGACAGTTTTTGAATGTTTTTGGGGTAATGAAAAGAAGATAGCATTTACATTGTGGTAAAGGGCATAAACACAGCAATACCCAGAGCAGGCATAGGAGCAGGAAATGTCATGAGACGGATGTGGAACAATGTGTCTTTATGGAAACAACTGCAGTGCTTTGCTCAGAAGATACAAACAGTTAGCATCGCAATCAAGGCCAGGAAATGTAAGCCAGAGCACTCAGTCCACACACTGTTTTATCATTAAATCAAGGCACAATATGACAGAAAATTGTTCAGAGATTAAACATACTGTATAAGGGTGGGTTATCACCCAAAAATGTATACAAAATGTATTAAAAAATAAAGTCACAAATTTCTCAAAGCCAGTAAGAGCTATCTCAAGTCATCTTCTGCTTTTAAGAGACAGAAGCTCTAAGGTTTGACAAATAGGAGAAGCCGGTGAATCTATATCAGATTCACCTATTTTATGCCATATAAAGTGGGGTCCGTGGGCCAAACGTGGTCCTCCGGCGTCTAATTTAATCTAAGAGGAGACTCTTGGAAGTGGAGATTGGAGATTTTGAGATTATTTTGATTAAATTTTGTACTAAAAACTGTCAGGAGATGGGAAGGAGGATAATCTTGTCCAGTTTCCCAATATTTAAAATCAATTTAATCATACATTTCTTTGCAGAAAAGCATTTTTATGTGCATTACATTTGGCCCTTGACCAGCTAATGCGCATTTGTTTTGGCCTGCCGAGGAAAAAACTTTGGGCACTCTTGGTCTATATAGAAAATTACTGAATCATGATATCACTAAAACAGCAGATCATCAAATGGATGCGGTCATGATTTGATTCCTGTCACCCAGACCTACTGTATGATGCCAGTGATGGTCTATGAGCATTGACCAAGCAAAATATAGAGTCTACATAACTAACATAAGACACTAAACAGAAATACTACATAGCATTATTCTGACCTGTTCTAGTTTGTTAGTAAATTAATATTTTGGGCCAATCTAACTTCTTTAACGTCTTCTTCTTTGGATAGCATGGAATACAAAAGAGGAGCTCTGTTTAAATCATCAAAAGCCAGGAGTGTCACCACAAGAGGTCAGCAGAGTAACCAATCAGTGATAATGAATTGTGTACCATCAGATGATTCCCTTGGGGCTTTGTGTCTCAGTGGATGAGGACTAATGGAGTGAGTGTTAACATTAGCACTGTCTTTACCAATGCGAGATAGGTCCAGTTAGATTACATCTTATTTGAAAGTGTAAAATTCAATAAAATTATTATTTTTTTCCAACTTTGAAATTATACATAATAAAAATAGAGGAAAATAATAATAATAATACAAAACCCACCCATAACCCACCTCTCTCTCCACACTCATCACACACAAAACAACACAAAAACTGCTGGGCAAATAAACAAACACACCTTACTTAAGAATTGATCTACAATCATGCATTAAAGCAGTTATAAATATGTAATACCGTTATCTTTTACAGGTTTCAGTGCAACTAACAAGAGAAAAAAAATAGTGGCATTTTCCAGTGGATAATTTAAGGCTTATAAAAATGACATTTAAAAAGACCCAACCCACAGTCATAAAAGTTGTAAACCACAGCTACAATTAAGAACAATTCTTCATCCACTCAGGAAAGATCAGCTCTTTGCGTGACCCTCTTGGCTCCATGCCTCTCAAAGTGATTTGTCTTGTTGTGGATTTTGTTGGCCTGGATCCCTGCTGAGGAGTATAAGAGCATTCATCACCGTAGCAACTCCTCTCTTCAGCTAAATCACATTATCACAGCTTCTTCAGTTTAGCTGCATTTACCCTTAAAACAATATCTACCTATAAGTACTGCATTTGTGTTCCATTGTCACTAAAGCCTTGGATTCTGCGTTGGATTCTTGGTCAGATGGAAGTGATAGACCTTGTGTTAGCTGACCTTTGAGCTTAAGGGAGCTTGGTAAGATGGGAGCTTGTGTTTCCTCAGCATTAGTCATGGCGGTCCGTCCCCACACAACACTTATTTTTAACACAAAAGGTTTAATGACCAGCGCTGGTGGACTGAAACAATTGAGAGGAAGTGCCGGGCTTTGGACTCTTAAAACGGATGCACTCTGCAGTCTGCAAGTGTGTGAGATTCATTATAATGGGGCTTTTAAAACAGTGCATGGTTTTCGTTTACTTTATACATTTGGAAGGAATTGCAGTGTAGTAGTCTTCCAGTAATTCTTGTGAAAGGTGGCATTTACCCATGATTCATAGCTATCCTGGTTACTATTTGTGTTGCAGGCCCATATGTCAGTAAGAGTTAAAGGTCCTATATTGCACAAAATTGATTCTTATGAGCTTTAAGTCATGTTATAATGTTATTTCCTCCTCAAAAACATACCTGGAGTTGTGTTTTGCTTCATTGACACATTGACATGCTAAAAACAAAGGTACAAAACATTCCATTCCTAATAAAAAATAATTTGAGACATTTTATTGGGGTTTATTGTCAAGGGACCAACTACCATGCAATTGAACTGACCTGTTGGTAAAAGCAATTACTCTGAGCCATAAAGACTACTCCAAATATAACCCAAAACACATGACTCTGACTCATTTCTGGTGCCTGTATACTTTATCATTGCCAAATCACCTCAGAGGTACTTCCTAGAGTGCATCCTGTTATCAAAAGTGATCGTGCACTTTGCCACAAAACAAAGGAACGGTCCCTAACGCTGAAGCTTCTGTCATGAAGAAGAATACGCAGAGGTCTATGAGGTCCTGCTCCTATTATCACTGCTTTAGACACCCCCACACCACCGTCTCACCCCCCCGCACCACCAGAACCACTCCACCAGGCCCCACCACCGCTCCCACAGCCATAAATGGGCAGCCCTTTGTCTCAGGGGAGGGGATGCTTCTATACCACAGAGGACAGTCCCATTATCAGCTGCTGACAATATTACACATAAACAGTGATGGGATAGTATACTGTGGAAATAGTAATAAGTTATAGAATACTGAATACCTGCATTAAAACGTGTTTTGTAATGTGTTCTGATACATGGGCCAAACAGAGTACTGTATGTGTCAATACTTAGAATACTTAAACACAGAGTTGCATTTAAACTATAGTATAAAGACACAACATAGAATTAAAAACAGCTCTGTTATTTGTTTAACCTTTTGTTATGCATTTATTTATGACTGATCAAAGAAGGAGTATTTTCTATTTTTCTCTCTAGTTATTTGCAGATTGAAGCCTAAATTGTGTGATCAATTACTGCCAGGTATTCCTTTGATTTTAGAAAAGTAACCTTATTCTGAATCACTGGTCTACAAGCAAAATGCTTCCGGAACAAAAGTAGTGAAATTTTTCTTGGTTTAGGTCACTAATAAAGAAAAAGTAAGTCAGAAGTGCTAATTGGCTATAGTTTCCAAGATATAGTATTGGGTCAAAATAGGAAATTTATGTAAAATAAGGCAAAAATGGTAGTTTATCAGAAGGTACAGTGTGTCTACAAGTAACCAGATCTATCTGAAAGTCTGTCTGCACATTCCAATACATTCATTTTAATACATGTATGTCTAGAGTTTTAACAAAATATTTTTTTGATTTCACATAAGAGAGATGCCTCGAAATTGTGTGCACCTGATGTCTTAAGATATTTCTTGTTTATTTCTTGATGGATAAAGAAGTGCAAGTTAAATATTTTCAATATCTGATTATATTATTTTTAAGCAAAAATGCCTAAATCTGTTGTATAAACAGCTGCGAGTTTGATGTAAAAAAAAAAGCACAGTTATCAATTGATTTTTAGTTCATCTTATCAATATAAATGAGCTTTAGCAACTTTTATCTCAGAAGCAGATTGAGTCCAAAAATTTGTAGACCAGTGAAAATGAAAGTGTAACTGTACCAGAATACAAAAATTTGTATTCAGAATTCATATTCTCAGTAGAGTTACTTCACAACACTGCACATAAGCATGTGTGACTCCATAACTATTTTTCTCAATTGACAGTTTATTAGAGGCTAATGCTGTGTGCGTTTCACTTGAAGATCAGATTCTGTTATCATTCACAGGCAGGACTCGTATTCCCTTCTACATCTGCTACATCTGCCCTAGGGCTAACTGGTAGGAATGTAACTGCCAATCTGTGCCAATGACCTCTCTGACTGCTACCAATCACATACACACAAACCACAACCCCACAGGCAAGGCGATGGGCACAATAGCACAGACTGGAGCTAGCACTGAACTACCAACCTTCTACCATGTCTATCACCTGAGCCAAACCCCCATGTGTCAGATTCACATTTGAAAATAGAATAAGAATGTACAGCTCTGGGGGGGAAAAAAAAGAGAGCACTGCATTTTTTTCTGAAATCAGCATCTCTACATTACAGCCATTCCATTACAGCGTCTGTTGAATTCCAACACAAACACAAAGCTGAGCTACTTCAGTTCTTGCACCAGGAGTGGAATAAAGTCACCCAAGAACAATGTGAAAGACTTGTGGAGAGCATGCCAAGACGCATGAAAGCTGTGATTAAAAATAAGGGATATTGCACCAAATATTGATTCCTGAACTCTTTTTAAGTGTAAACATTAGTATTATGTTGTTTTAAAATGAATTTGATCTTGTTTCTTTGCATTGTTTGAGGTCTGAAAACGTGTATCTTTTTGTTATTTTGACCATTTGTCATTTTCTGCAAATAAATGCTCTAAACAATAATATTTTATTTGGAACTTGGGGTAAATGTTGTCAGTTGTTTATAGACTCAAACAAAAATGTTCCTTTTGCCCAAACACATACCTATAAGTAGTAAAACCAGAAAAACTGATAATTTTGCAGTGGTCTCTTATTTTTTTCCAGCGCTGTATTTCACTGGCTTGTAACAGTGTGCTTTATCCTCACAACAACTCTTCTTTTTTTATAGACAGTGCTTCAGATAAATAAAACTAGACTATATAGTGACATACACCCAATCCACACCCAGCAAATCATGATGTAAGAGAGGAAAGACAGATGTAATTTTGGACCAGTCAAGTCTCATAAATGTGAATAGGGTGTGGTGGGTGGGATAGTACAGAAAAAAAAAATACATATACTGTTGGTTGTGTCGGTCTTTTTACAGAGTTTCTACAATTACATCTTGCTGATTCTAGTTATTATAAAGTCTGCAAATCGATAAACTCACATAAAGACTTGTATTAGGCTATTTTCTGATCTGTTATAATGTTGTTTCCTCTTCGCAAACAAACCTGGAGTTTTATTTTGTTTCATTCACACATGTTTAACACATAAATCCTGCATATTTAGGCTGAGTTCTTCTCTCAAACAGGTTCCACCTCGTGATGCCATGTGGTAATACAAGAAGTGCTCCACTGTGTTTTTAAACTCCATACACCGTCACTCAAATCATTTGGATAATTTCAGCCCTGGAATTGCCAGTCTTTACTAAACAAAAGGTAAAAGGAGCTGTTAACTTGAAAACTACCACTACATCACATCACAAGGTGGAACAGAGCATTTTGAGCTTTAGGAATGCAGATGGCCTAATAATCCAGAATTGCTCAAAGATGTGTGAATGAAACAAAACTCAACTCCATGTTTTTGATGAGGTAACAACATTATAACGTGTTTTAAGTAAATTGTCTTGAGTAAATTTTGCATCATATAGGACTTTTAAATACCAATGTCTCAACTGGGGAGCCACAAGCAACTTTTCCGATTGTAGAGTAGCAGAAATAGTACTGAAATAGATGGTTTACACTATAAACTGAACAACTTAGACTCATTCCTACTTCCATAATGGCAAGGTGGATTAGGTGTCTTGCTCATAGCTGGAATGCAACCACCAACCTTTAGATCTTGACTTTAGGAGAGGCAACCCCGTTCACAGTCACAGGCCTTTATATATTTTTGAGCTATAAAACCACCTGTAACTGAATAAATGTAAGGTAAAACTGTTTAATGTCATACTGGGGAACATTCCAGGCAGAGCAATGACATATTTTATATTTTATAGTCACTATCGGTGTTAATGTATTGTATGAAAATGGAATGTATTGATGAAATGTTTTATAGTCACTATCGGTGTTAATGTCTGGATAACATAAGATTACTCTTCTTTCTGCTACCTTTCATTCAATATTTTGTATTGCTATCACACTGATGATGTCTTTTTATACTTTATGAATGAAATAAACAAACAACAAAAATAAAAAATTTAAAATATCCACAGAAACAATCAGGTGATGGACCCCCAACCAAAACATTACATAGTGTACCTTTAGAGCACAAAACAAGAATACAAATTAATCAACAAAAATGTCCAATCCCGCCAGTATGCCCAAGAAGGGGGTCCATATTTGTTCAATATCCCCTTGCTTTCCCCTCGCAGAATGCCAGATCTTCTCAGTATAACAATTCATTAATCCAGGGGGAGCTTTCCAATTCCACTTTGAGCCACTCTTGCTCATGAACTTTATGTTTCATGAAGTCACAAGAACCATCTGTTTGAACATTGTGGGCAGAGGTTTGGCTTTAGTTCTTAGTATGACAGCTGGTCATTACCAACTGTGCATATTGGCCCATGTTTCTGCGCTTCTCTGTTTCACCAATCATGGCTTTGTTGACGCAGTTACAGTGACACTTAAGAACACTGGCCTTCTGTCTCTTTGGGCTCTTTCTTCTGCATAGATATAAGAACTATAATACAAAATGTTAATCAAATAACAATTCTAATATCACAGTTTGCTATGATAAGTACTTTTCGAGGCATACAAATTGTGGCTTATTTCAAGTGAAACTCAATCTCCACTCCAGTCTCCTTAAGAGGCCCGCAGAGACGATTTCTGCTCTCATTGTTCTGCTTGTTCCCACACAGAGCTAATCTTTGGAGCATGGCGGCGTCACCTGGAGGCCTTCACCTGTCGCTCCTGCCGGCTGACCGGAGATAATACCAAGGTAACCAGACTTCACCTCCTCATGGATCAAGTTACACACAAGCAAAGCTCAACACATGAAAGAAGGCTGCACAGGGTTAGCTCACCTCGATGAACCCAGATAATACTTTGGCTTTTAAGGTAAGTTTGGGGCTGTATAGGTTAGCATTTTGTGTTATAGTGTCTTTATAGTATGTAAACTAATAGGACAGAAAGTATCTACATAGGCCTACTCAAACTTAAGACCCACAAAAACTAATCTATTTTGCTTGTATTAAATTGCAAAACAAAACAAAACAAAACAAAAAACACTCACCATAAGCAGCCGTCCACAAGAAAAGTTACACAGAGCAACTTAAATTAAATACAGCATCCCAGTGTCCCATGTTGCCTTGTCTTCTCTCTTTAATGTTGTGTCTACTCTGTCATTGGATTAGTTTATGGGGTCAGGAGGAAGCAAAGCCAAATGCTGCAGGTGATCTAACATCAATCAGCAGGTGCTCTGATCAAAAAGCACTAGAAGTTCTAAAACTACAATTATACACAAGTGTTATTAAGAAAAAGGAAATGAAACAATGTGTAACTTAGTCTGTTTGTACACTTCACAGACTCCAATACGATTACTTCATCTATACCAAAACAAATGGGCATAACCATTTGTCCCATGACAGGAAATGTTTGTGTTGCAATGCAGAGTACAAGAAAAACAGAAGAAAAAAATGGTTTAACTATAATAAAGTAATCAAATATAAACCAACATTATTGCTTGTCTTCATAGTAATTGCATAGTTTTGCTTTTGAATGTTCCACAGTATCTCGTTAAACTTATCCATCATACAGTTATTAAATTACAATTACAGTTATTTCTCCAAAATACTTTGAAAATACTTTGAAAAACTTGAAAAGCCTCCTCAGATTTGATCTATAAATTGGCTTGTTGGCATCACATGTTTGTCTTCATGGAGATATACAGCTCTGGAAGAAAAAAATAAGAGACCACTGTATTTTTTTCTGAAATCAGCATCTCTACATGTATTACAGCCATTCCATACCAGCGTCTGTTGAATTCACAACACAAACACAAAGCTGAGCTACTTCAGTTCTTGCACCAGGAGTGGAATAAAGTCACCCAAGAACAATGTGGAGAGCACGCCAAGACGCATGAAAGCTGTGATTAAAAATAAGGGTTATTGCACCAAATATTGATTTCTGAACTCTTCTTAAGTGTAAATATTAGTATTATGTTGTTTTAAAATGAATTTGATCTTGTTTCTTTGCATTGTTTGAGGTCTGAAAACATGTATCTTTTTTGTTATTTTGACCATTTGTCATTTTCTGCAAATAAATGCTCTAAACGATAATATTTTTATTTGGAATTTGGGGGAAATGTTGTCAGTAGTTTATAGACTCAAACAAAAATGTTCCTTTTGCCCAAACACATACCTATAAGTAGTAAAATCAGAAAAACTGATCATTTTGGAGTGGTCTCTTATTTTTTTTCAAGAGCTGTATACGCTTAATGCCATGCTGTGGAACATTCCAGGCAAATAATAACATTCCATGGAGGCAAGCAAGTGTCAGGCCCTCCACCAGCAAAGTTACACAGTGCACCTTTAAATTTCATGCAGTAAAAATTGTATTCGACTAGGCTTGGCGATTGAAAATCAAAAACTAAAACTGTGCATTTTTTGCATTTTTAAAGATTCAGCAGAAAACCGATTCCTCTCAAGCGATTTGTCTGTATTTGGAATGCGGTTCAGACCTTATCACAGCAGACCAGACACACAAGTATATGGACACGCCACAAACAAAGAATGCATTGTGCTCCTTATTCTGCGCTTATGTCCTCGGCAGGTTCAAACTTCACACTGCCATCTCGCCCCAGCAGACACAAGAGCGGTATGAGACAAGTACAATGGAGGATTCTGTGTTTTCAGACATAACTCTGTTCAGCAGGCTCCACTCATTACCTCTCATGGGTCAGGACTAACTGTACAATCACAGCTTTCTATAGAAATTCAAAGAATCCTGGGTCAAATCAAATCCACAGTCCTTTGAAACTGAATAAGTATGGCTGCTCATTGCACTTTATTACATTACAATATTAAATTAGAGATCTGTGTGGGGTTGTCATGCCGGCTTGTATCCCAGCTTTTCCTAAAGCATCGTAAGAAGAAACTTGCTCAGTCAGTTGACAATAAAAGACAAAACACAAAGACATCTCTAAGACAAAAACAGCTTCCTGTTATATTTTAAGGACCTCTCCTCATTCGGAAGATAGCCTTTTTTGTTAATCACTATGGGTATGGTCCTAATTTTTCATCTTTCTGAAATCGATTCACTGGCCTACAAATTTTTGGTCTCGATCTGCTTCCGAAATAAAAGTCGCTAAATCTCATTTATATTGATAAGATGAACTGAAAATCAATTGATAACTGTGCTTGTTAGTCAATGTATTCAAGATATTTAATTCTATTGTATATTTATTGTTTTACATCAAAATCTCATCTGTTTATACAATAGATTTAGGCATTTTTGCTTAAAAATAATATTTATATTTTGAAAATATTTAACTTGCACTTCTTTATCCATCAAGAAATAAACAACAAATATCTTAAAGATCCAATGACATGGTACTTCTTGATACTTTTATATGGTGCCTTAAAGGGATATGCCACCCCCAGGTCAAATTTGGGCATCTCCCCACAGTCCAGAGACTAAAATAAGTGGTGGAAAGCGTTTTCCTGCTCACCCAGCCATTGTCCGAGTCTGTCGCCACTGACCGCCGCGGTATCTGCTGCTCCTTCGCCTTAGACTGGAGTCTAACGTCGCCAGAGAAAGATTTAGGCCAAAAGGAATTAATTTGCTCGATGCGTTTCCCAATTACTGTCTGTGTAGTGCGCATTCATATCGAGTGCAAATAAATGTGCAAATCAACACGGAGAACTTGCCTTGGTCATTTTGGGTGGGAACTATTTTCCAGTGCGGAAGAATAAAGCCGAATCACGCACCACGCTGTGCAACAGGGGAACTCCCTTCCTGGTGCGTAACTGGGATTCCCCTGGCAGCGTGCTGCGTGATTCGGCTTTATTCTTCCGCACTGGAAAATAGTTCCCACCCAAAATGACCAAGGCAAGCTCTCCGTGTTGATTTGCACATTTATTTGCACTCGATATGAATGTGCACTACACATAAAGTAATTGGGAAACGCATCGAGCAAATTAATTCCTTTTGGCCTAAATCTTTCTCTGGCGACGTTAGACTCCAGTCTAAGGCGGAGGAGCAGCAGATACCGCGGCGGTCAGTGGCGACAGACTCGGACAATGGCTGGGTGAGCAGGAAAACGCTTATTTTAGTCTCTGGACTGTGGGGAGATGCCCAAATTTGACCTGGGGGTGGCATATCCCTTTAATGGTTCCCTAATACTGTAAATGAATCCTTCTTCAAAATCAAGACTCAGTGCATGAGAAAGACCCATGTACACAGACATGGTCAAAAAAATATCTCTCTGAACACCTCATTCTGGGCGTTGTTGCTTGAATGCAAATGAGAAGGACAGAGATAGGTCAGAGCTGCTGGTGGGTTGTGGCCAAAAGCGCCGCTGGTTCCTTGTTTTAGCGGTGCGCTGTGTGCTGGCCCCACTTCCGTGTTGTAAGAGCGGAGGAAGAAAGGAGAGCCGTTTCAATGAAAAAAACACATTTTCACAGAAAATAAAATTAAACCACTGCTGTTTTAGAGGTTAGGATGGTCCGATAAAGGACTTCTGAGCCTGGAAACACTCACACGTGCCTCCAGGCAAATAAAAAAACGCATTTAGCATTGCGTAGCTCATTCGCGGTCCAAACTCTCTGGGCGTGATTTACAGAGAGTGTGGGTAGAGACACAGACGGGGGGTGGAACTGCATTTTCCGTGTGACGTCAGAAAGTTTCCTTGTTCAGAATCGCCCGTTTGAGCTGAGTTTTTTTCAAATGCAGAAAAGGACCGCAAATGCTCAGCTTACACATTTCGCAACTTTTAGCCATGTTAACGTTCAAAAACCTCAGAAAGTGAAAATTGCCATGGGACCTTTAAGACATCAGGTGCACACAATTTTGAGGCATCTCTCTCATGTGAAATAAAAAAAATATTTGATGTTAAAACTCTAGACATATTAAAATGAATGTATTGGAATGTGCAGACAGGCTTTCAGATAGAACTGGTTACTTGTAGACACACTGTACCTTCTGATAAACTACCGTTTTTCATTATTTTGCATAAAGTTCCTATTTTGACCCAATACTATATCTTGGAAACTATAGCCAATCAGCACTTCTGACTTACTGTTTCTTTATTAGTGACCTAAACCAAGAAAAATTTCACTACATTTGTTCTGGAAGCTTTTTGCTTATAGACACTTTAAAGGACCCATAATACACTATTTTCTGATCTAAATTATAATGTTTCCTCATCGCAAATATTTCTGAAATTGTGTTTTGTTTCATTCAGTTTTAACACACACACACGCACGCACACACACACACACACACACACACACACAGTGCATATTTAGGCTTTGTTACACCTTGTGATGTCATGCGCTAATACTGTGTTTTACCGCTGTGTTTTTAAACTCCATACACCATCCCTTAAATAATTTGGATAATTTCAGCCACAGAAAAGCCAATCTCTATTGAACTAAAGGTAAAAGGAAGCTGTTAACTTGAAAACTACAGCTTAATGACATCACAAGGTGGAACATAGCATTTTAAGCTTTGGAGCCTAATAATTAAGACGTAAACAAAATTAGAACGAAACAAAACACAACTTCGGGCATGTTTGTGATGAGGTTCTAACATGGCTTAAGATCACAAGAGTCAATTTTACGTAATATAGGACCTTTAATGTAACTATATATCTCTGATCCTCCAATGAACTCTTACAATTTGCATACAGCCTATAGAGCAGTTATATTATTTAAAAAGCATCATATCAAACTACTGTTCCAACACATTATTCCCCTACTGAACACACTTAAGATATGTACTGCCCTTCAAATGAAGAGTCGGTCAATTACACCTTTCATTACTTACAGAGTCACACATTGTTATAAAGAAGCCACTTGAAATCTTTACCACTCTGGCCTGTTTTGTAATAAATTTTGCCTGGTTACGATGGGTGTCATAGTAGACTGATTGATAGGGAGGATATGGGAGTAATCTGATAATCAAAGGCACGACCTACCCCCATCTTTTGTTCAATAAATCTGAGATGGTCTGTCCCTCCTGAAATGTAATTCAGCTGAGTGAAAATAATGGAATCCTGATTTATGAACTCTGCCTTTTGTCTCAACACTTTAATTATTTACAATCCCATATACAGCAGGTGCTATTAATGGGCGCTTACATGAATATTTAATTGGGTAGTTTTAAACCTTGGCTTGAAGCAGGCAGCGTCAGTGTGGTTACTGGTATTTTCCGACAAAATATGTACATAATTGCTATGCAATGATCTTAATTTTTCATCATTCTGAAACCTATGGTTTGCAGAAAAGTTACATAGTGGACTTTAATGTAACTATATACAGCTCTGGAAAAAAAGAGACCACTGCTAAATTACCAGTTTTTCTGATTTTACTACTTATACGTATGTATTTCGGCAAAAGGAACATTTTTGTTTGAGTCTATAAACTACTGACAACATTTCCCCCAAATTCCAAATAAAAATATTATCGTTTAGAGCATTTATTTGCACAAAATGACAAAATCAGAAAAAAGATACATGTTTTCAGACCTCAAACAATGCAAAGAGACAAGATCAAACTCATTTCAAAACAACATAATACTAATGTTTACACTTAAGAAGAGTTCAGAAATCAATATTTGGTGCAATAACCCTTATTTTTAATCACAGCTTTCATGCGTCTTGGCATGTTCTCCACAAGTCTTTCACATTGTTCTTGGGTGACTTTATTCCACTCCTGGTGCAAGAACTGAAGTAGCTCAGCTTTGTGTTTGTGTTGGAATTCAACAGATGCTGGAATGGAATGGCTGTAATACATGTAGAGATGCTGATTTCAGAAAAAAAATGCAGTGGTCTCTTTTCCAGAGCTGTATATGTCTGATCCTCAGATGAACTCTTACAGTTTGCAGACAGCGTAGAGAACAGCTATATTAATAAAAAGACATCATATATCAAGCTAAACACTTTTTGTTTTTAAATTGTTAATTGCTATGGCAATGGTCCACATTTTTTAATCATTCTGAAGTCTACAGATAACATAAGTTACATAGTACACTTAAAAGTATATAACTGTATAGGCTGGTATTTCCTCCAAAATCTGTAAAAAAAACAAAAACAACCTACCTACATTTCTCATTTCCTTTAAAAACCATTTCAATCACTGGAAGACTATGTATTCTCCAAAGTAAAAAGGAATTTGTGTTTGAGTGTAAAATAAGTATCTGTTAGGTTGTATTTGTGCAGCTGACCTCCACACTTGACTTGTTATTGCTCTGTTTATCTTTGACTCAGATAGCAAATACGCGTCTGATAAAAGTTTGCGTCCAAATTCGCTCTTGAACAGTCTACAAGCCAAAAATCCATAACAAAGTCAGCAAAAAAGTGTAAAAAAAATAACGACACAACTCCTTATCATCACCAAGTTCTGCAAAACTAACATAGAGGCCAGTTTTTATTTGCAGTGTCAGCTGGTTGTGGCGCTGGACAGTGGTGGCGCAGTGGAGCAGGCGCGCTTTGGAGGCGCGCAAAGAAACCCGAGCGCATTGAGTCAAAACGGCACTGTCCGAGCAGAGAGCAGCAGGTCAGCCTCTCACACCGGACAATACATCTCAGGACAGTCCAGGATCGCCATGTTACTGCTAGCCATACGCTGGATTTTTAGCTCTTCCGTTTGTTTTCTTCTTCTCCAAAGTTGCGTTATCGGCTTCAACCTGGACACTAGCCATGTTGTGAGGAAAGACGGTGAACCGGGGAGTTTGTTTGGTTTTTCTATGACCATGCACCGGCAGCTCAACCCGGATAAAAGAATGTAAGTGATTGAATGATCTTGTGGCTTTTGTTGTAGAAAACCTTATATGTTTCCCTGTCAGTGAACGCATGGTTTTGGTTGAATAAGTGCATCTCAGTTTCAGTGCAACACCTGAAGAGACAGGTTCCCATTGAACAGTCGTAGTAACCAACTTTCAGGGCAAACGGATCGCTACATCCTTTGTCACGTTTAGAACAATGAAAAAACTTTCCCTTGGACGGGGATTAAGAAGTTAAACAATGTCACACGCCTTTTACGCAGTAGTTACAGTGTTGGAGGATAAGAACCCGTGGTTTGAGTCTCTTGTGATGGTTTAGAATTCGACGCTGCCGCAGGACAAGTGGACCACAATGGATGGAGTTGTCATGCAAATGAATCTAGGGTCAAACACAGGCAGAAAGAATGAATTGCGGGCCGTATTGCGTAGGATAATGTCAGGACACTTACGTATTTTAAGAATGGGTTTAGCTGTTAAAACCCTGCACGTGTTAAAGTGGAGTTGAAATGCCAATCAATAACGCAAATGATCACAGACCATATGTTTACCGTTTTTATAGGCTTTTGTTGCAGATTAGTTTTATTTTAAGGGACATTTTAAATAACTTTGTATGTGCGTAAATTTCTTGCGCCATCTTTGGGTTTGGATGTTAAATAATAGCGTATATAACATGTATGCATTTGTTTTAGTTACCCGAATCATCATTGTAAGGATTTAATAGACTACAATAATGTTCAAACTTATACATGTTGGGTTTCCATGCTTCTTTGGGACATTACATTAACTTGTATTCATTTCCTGGGCTGATTCTAACCCTGTCCATAGTCACTATTTGCCTAAACTCAAACTTAACCAATTTAAACACATATCTGAACTTTAAATCATGTTGTTGATCTAATGTTAAAGGATTCACGACATGGGGACTTGATTTTTTTTGTCCACATAAGCCATATAAGTGATTGTTTATTCAGATTTTGGTCCCCACAATGTGATAAATGCCACCCACATACGCACATGTTGAGATGCCTTCATTGGGTTTGCACTGAACTCTGAATTGCTTACACATTGTAATACTATTCCCAGAGGTGGAACGTAACACAGTAAAAGTTGAAAAGTACTGTACTTAACTATACATTTTAGGTATCTGTACGTTTAGTTCACTACCTTTAGGGTATCTGTACTTTCTACTCCACTACATTTTTGAAGGCAAGTTTATTTGTATAGCACAATTTGCACACAAAGTAATTCAAAGTGCTTTACAGAATTAGAAATGCATTACAATAAAATCACAATACAAACAAGTCAAAACATAAATAATCATCATAAATTAAAAAGAGAGAGAGAAGAGTGCAGAATGAAAACATATGTAGTCATATGCACAACAGAAGTGTTTTGAGCCTGGATTTAAACAAGTCAAAGTCAAGTCAAAGTAGAGGCCTGTCTCACATCTTCAAGAAGACTGTTCCAGGTTTTAGCTGCATGAATCTGAAACGCTGACTCCCTGTGTTTAGTCCTGACTCTGGGCACCAGCAGGAGGCCGGTCTCTGATGTCCTCAGAGTGCAGATGGTTCATGTGGCACTAACATGTCAGAGATGTACTTTGGTGCTAGGCCATGGAGAGACTTGTGCACAAGAAGACCCGCTTTAAAGTCAATTCTCTGAGCCACAGGAGCCAGTGCAGAGACCTGAGCACAGGACGCATGTGCTTGTACTTCCTGGTTCGAATCGTTCTGGATATACTGCAGCTGTCACAGCTCGTTTGGAAAAGCCAGTGAGCAGGATGTTACAGTAGTCTAACCTACTGGAGACAAACACACGGATAGGTCTCTCCAAGTCTGCTTTAGACAGTATACCTTTGATTTTTTAGACGGTAAAAGGGTGCTGATGTTATTGATTTGATGTTGCTGTTAAAGTTCAAGTCTGAGTCCATTATTGATTGATTTGAAGGTTTTAGAGAGGGAAAGTAGGTGACTGCTGACACTGCCTATTTGTTTCTGTGGGCCTTGTGTCTTATCTGAGTTTATCTGGACAAAGTTGTTTTGCATCCACACACTGATCTGTTGGATGCAGTGGCAGAGTGAATCCACTGGTCCATAGTCACCTGCTGCCAGTGAGACGTAGATCTGAGTGTCGTCTGCATAGTTTTGGTAGGACACACTATTGCTGCGTATTAACTGGTCTAACGGCAGCATGTAGAGATTGAACAGGATCAACCCCTGGGGCACCCCACAGGTCAGGGCCATGTGATCTGAGAACAGGACTGAAAAGTTAGAGTATTTTTATGATAGTTTGAGACCTACAGAAAAGCCTGGGGGTTTATTTTTTTTTAACACATTTGTAGTTTGAGCAAACAAAAATATACAAATACAAACAGCTAGAAAACAGCATTGATTCAGTTATTTCTGTTGAAGAAAATTCAGCACCAATCTGCATCAAAATCACTACATTTGAAGACTTATAAAACCTCAAAATCTGTAAAAGTAAATGTTTAAACGGACACTTTTACTCAAGTAGATTTTGAAATGACACTTTTACTTGAATATTTCTTTGCTCTTTCTTGTATCTGTACTTTTACTTAACATAATTGAGTACTTCTTCCACCACTGACTATTCCATGAATCTAATTTCATACTGACCACTGTGACAGATGTCTGATAGCCTGTCTCTCTGCTGAGTCTGACCATCCCTCCATTCAGAATTTAACAGCCGTGAAGTGAGGAGTGGTCCACTGCAGCCGGGGCCCTGTGCCAGCCTGTTGACAAATGTAAATCGAGAATGAGAGATTTTCCCAAGATCACCCAGATTAGGCACAGGTTGTGGAATGTTATCTGCATGCTGTTTTGGCTATAGTGCGTACAGCGAGTGCATGAAATTGTGTCTGGAATGTACAGCGAAGAGGCTTATTTTGTACAAGAACTGCACTGTAGGATCTTAAAGGGAATGAATGTAGTGTGTGTAGGGCAAACACCGTCTTGAAATGTGACACTGGGCCGACTGTTAGCTTTCTGACAGTAAAAGTAGGAAGAAAGTGAAGATTTTGTCCACCGCAGCAGTGCATGAAAAAATAGGTGACTTTGAGTTACATGTAACTCATAATTTTTTCACCCAGGTCTTTATTGATTTCATAATGAATATTGTAATACATTGTTTTTTATTTTGTTGTAATTGAGTAGTTCTTATTTTCTCCAAACACTTTTACATTAGCTTATTTAAAGGTCCTATATTGTGTGAAATTGATTATTGTGAGCTTTAATTATGTCTCATCTAACTCTGGTATATTGCTCTTTGGTTACTATTCCATCTCTTTCTTCATTTCCATGTTCTTTTTTTCTTTTTCTTTTTTTCCCCTTTACCCTCTGTTATATATTATATATTATATTTGTTGAGTGAGCTACCGTACCCAAAACAATTTCCCTTGTGGGTCAATAAAGGTTGTCTAAGTCTAATTTAAGATATGTTACAAAGCTGTTACCTTTCATGTTTCATTCACAAACCCTTTATTATTAGTCTGGCTACATCTTCTAAGCTTAAAATGCTCTGTTCCACTTTGTGATGTCATAAAGCAGTATTTAACAGCTACTTTTTACCCTTTGTTTAGTAGAGATTGGCAATTCCTGGACTGAAATTATCCAAATGATTCTAGTGAAGGTGTATGGAGTTTAAAAACACAGTGGACCACTTCCTGTATTACCACATGACATCACAAGCTGGAACAGTTTTCTGTTTGAGAAGAACTCAACCTAAATATGCAGCGTTTGTGTGTTAAACATTTGGGAATGAAGCAAACACAACTCCAGGTATGTTTTTGATGAGGAAACAACATTATAACATAGATCAGAAAAAAGCGTCATATAGGCCCTTTAACAAAATCAGCCAACCTATAAGAAATCATTGCCGTTATGGGAAAAAGGACCACCCCAATGTAGTAAAAATATGTTTATACAATTGTTTTTTCCACCCTTTCCTGACTTCTCAAAGCAGGCAGGGATTTGCCTTTTTGAAAAGCTTAAGATCCCAGACAATACATATGAGGTCAGCATTCATACATTAGTGCTGGGCCGATATTTCGCATTTTTAGTGTGTCTGCTTACCGGTTTTAAAACTCCAGCACAGACCAATATTTTGTTTTGGGTGACTTGCTGCCTAAAAATACCCATAGAGCTTTATGTGGATACTTTAGTGCAAAAAGATAACTGCTGAAAATGTAACAAAGCTGCTCGCTTATGGGTTTGTGATGAAAAAAATGGCTGTGGGTTTTTAGTAAATTTAAATGACAGAATTTGGTGAAAATAATCAAAATCGGTTTTGGCAGAGCTTATTGGCCATGGGTTTGTCTGGATTTTAAACAATCAATAGCACACATTGGTCAATCTCTATCACAAAGACAGAGTAGCACTTATTTTTGTTACAGAGTTTGGTGTGAAATGAAACTTTTCACAGATACAGTGACTGAAGCGTCATGTGACCTTCAGACGTTCAGATGACCAAGTCAAGTGTGAGCTCAGATTAGACATGATCAGATAATCCAAAACCATTCATTTTGTCTTCTTTTGTATATTAACTTCATCAACTTCCAAATCATTATCTGTACTCCACAAATGAAATGTGCTGAGAAAAGGAGGTTTTATGATTCAGATAAAGCAAGAGTTTACAGTCAAAATAACACAGGAAACGGAAACAAGATTTTGATTTTGATATCTGTAAATACTGTATACTCCATCAAGATGTGCTCAAACAGAATCACTTAAGATTCATCTGGGTCAAACTGAGTAAAAGTCTCATATTTGCATGTTTTTTGCAATAATCAATAAAAGATTATTTAAAAGAATAATTTGATTCCCTTGAAACGATCAATGTAGTTTTTTTTTTTTTAATTCTTGTGATTATATCGGAACCTTTTTAGTCATGATTATCAATTACACTTACACAAGCAAAATGCTTCCGGAACAAAAGTAGTGATATTTTTCTTGGTTTAGGTCACTAATAAAGAAAAAGTAAGTCAGAATTGCTGATTGGCTATAGTTTCCAAGATATAGTATTGGGTCAAAATAGGAAATCTATGCAAAATAAAGCAAAAACGGTAGTTTATCAGAAGATACAGTGTGTCTACAAGCAACCAGTTCTATCTGAAAGCCTGTCTGCACATTCCAATACATTCATTTTAATATGTCTGAAGCTTTAACATACATCTATATATCTATATATCTATATCTATATCTATATCTATAGCTATCTATCTATCTATCTATCTATCTATCTATCTATCTATCTATATATATATATATTAGGGCTGTCAAACGATTAATTTTCTTGATCGCAACTAATCTCAGAAATTTCATAGTTAATCGCGATTAATCGTGATTTATTTTGCATGTTTAAAATTGATATCTTGCAGTAAGACCGTTCGAATCTAAAGTTAAACTCACAATGCAAAGTATTTCTCACCATTTTTTTTATTTCAAAAAGTGCAGAGAAAGGAAAAAGTAACAATGAACCAGTAATAGTGCTTACTTTGAAAAATTGTAAATAAATGATTGAAGCCCGCTCGAGCTGCCTAGGGATGCGTAGAAGGAACAAAATACTAGCAAACTCAAAATAGCGCGTTTAACCAACAATGAGTTTAATTAATACAACCAAATGAGCTGCATATGGATGGTAGAATTGCGGAAAATGCTGGCAAACTCTGATCGCGATTTAAAAAATTGTTTGCGATTAAAACTCTATTGCGATTAATCGCGATTAACGCGTTAATATTCCCAGCCCTAATATATATATATATATATATATATATATATATATATATATATATAAGATAAGATAAGATAAGATAAGACTTTATTGATCTCACACAGGAGAAATTTACTCGCCACAGTAGCTCGTCTGGCCTATATGTTAGAATTATACAGTTAGAATATACAATTATACAATTGTATAGAATATAGAATTATACAATTATACAGTATATATATATATATATATATATATATATATATATATATATATCATATACATATCTTGAATACATTAGCTAACCAGCACAGTTATCAATTGATTTTCAGTTCGTCTTACCAATATAAATGAGATTTAGCCACTTTTATCTCGGAAGCAGATCGAGTCCAAAAATTGGTAGACCAGTGTTATCTGATTCATCTTGACATCCCCGGCAGAGGGTGGAGAGGAAACCTAAACACAGGACAAATATGCAAACTCATTACAGAAATATTTGGTAATCAAACCTGGCATGTTCTTGCTGTCAGGTATCAGGGCTAACTGGATATTAAGATTGCTGTAATAACTTAAAAAAAAAAAAATGTAGTGTGCCTTCTTCTTTCTTTTTTATTTACAATAAAACTTCACTTTTTTATTCAGAATATTAGATTTCCTGAAGCTAGTCAATGTGAATGAAAGTGTTTCTTCTTGCCTGCTAACCTAATATGGCTCTATATCTTTATCTATATTCACTATATTAAAATATTGAAGGACTACCTGTTATCTCCTTATCATCCCCAGTTTTCTTGCTTCTTACAAAGACCTATGTGTTTTAGTTATAACACTAGTATGTGCGTCTTTAAACCCAGCTAGCAGGATGTCTGTGGGTTGAATAATGTCATGTCAACATCCCCCCATTGAAACAGGAGCGAGAGTCCATTTGACTGCACATGTACAGCCATCTGTGCCCTGGTAACCTGAGAGAAAGAAACGCAATAATGAATCACCAGCAGCCTGACCAACTTAATCAGCTCTTTTAATGCATTAGAATGTGTGTCTCCTCACTAACATCTATGCTATTTGTAAGCCTGTCATGAGAATGACGATATATTGTGTTATTTTTGTAGTACCATAAGATTTGACCTGTAGAAGGTGGGATATGTAACATGTAATAGTGACTGATTGATTGGAGATGCACCGATCTGATACTGTTATTGGATATTGGCGCCATTACTGAAAAATATGCTGAATCAGATATTGGCTTCCAAATAACGGTTCAGCTGATATCCTGGAAAATAAGTCCTGTTTTCAGTCTCGGCACTAGTATCAGTTGATATCAGGCATTGGCAGATACCTAAAGCCATAGTACAGCTCTGGAAGTGAATGAATAATTGTCATTGATTGTACTGCACATTTCGCGCCGAGTTGACGGCGCGTGCATGTGCGCCCCCTCACCTAGTTGCTCTATCACTATCCTGCCTGGTTAGCGGAGAAACGAAATTTCAAATTCACTCTATGTACATGTACATATGGTTTTTCAGCAATAAAGCAAACTATGACTAAGACTATGACTATGACTATGGAAAAAATAAGAGACCACTGCATTTTTTTCTGAAATCAGCATCTCTACATGTATTACAGCCATTCCATTCCAGCGTCTGTTGAATTCCAACACAAAAAAAAAGCTGAGCTACTTGAGTTCTTGCACCAGGAGTGGAATAAAGTCACCCAAGAACAATGTGAAAGACTTGTGAAGAGCGTACCAAGATGCATGAAAGCTGTGATTAAAAATAAGGGTTATTAAGCAGATGTTTACGGCGGATGCGGTACGGCGACCTCCGCCATAAGCGGATGTTTACAAATGAACAGGCTAATAGAGCTAAACTGGGCGCAGTGATACGAATCGAGAGAAAATATGTGAATACGAATTACGCTGCTGAATTTTTAGCGGACAACTGTTTGTGAGGCAAATATATCACTTTTTGGACAAATGTTGTTTTGAGAAGAAAAACAAGCTTTATTAAATGTCCCAGTGAACTTACCGGACCTACGATCCCGAGCTCCAGAACCGGAGCAGAACCCGGCTCAGACGACACGGTGAGCAGTAAGCCAGTGTTAATGCACAACGCTATTAGATCAAAGATCAAAGTCAGCTTTATTGTCAATTCTGCCATATGTGTTCAACATACAGTGAATCAAAATTTTCTCTCTGGCCAAGTAGTGCAAAAAGACAGTGTACAAAATACAATATAAAGACAAAACACAACAAAAACTATTCAAGACAGACATCTAAAGTTAAATTAAAGTCTAAGATCTAAAATCTTAAAGCAGTGCAACATAATAAATAAATCCCTACATACAGATGTCCAAAAGTGTGCAGTGTGCATCAAAATGTGCAATGGAAGATACAGCAGTGAAACGGTAATGTGCAATAGAATGTGCATTGAACTTAAGATAAAAATAAATGTGCAACAGTAGTAATTCTAGTGCAATAACAGGAGTAAACAACAGGAGTAAAAATTCCAGTAGTAATAATGTGCAATAACAGTAGTAAACAACAGTACAACAGTAGTAAAATTCCAGTAGTAAATGTAAATGTGCAACAGTGCAACAGTAGTCCTTAGCAGCAGTTTTTTTTTTTTAAGTGTCTAGAGTGATATGTCTTTTTATTGAATACAGGTTATGCCAATATGGGGGGTGGGAGACGGGTAAGGTGAGAGTTCAGGTGAGAGTTCAGCCTCCTGACAGCCTGGTGGATGAAGCTGTTTGACAATCTGGTGGAGTGGGCCCGGAGACTCCGGTACCTTCTCCCCGAGGGCAGGAGGCTGAACAGGCTGTGTGAGGGGTGGCTCGGGTCACCCGCAATGCTGGACGCTCTGCGGGTGAGGCGTGTGTTAAAAATGTCTAGGAGGGAGGGGAGAGAGACACCAGTGATCCTCCCAGCTGCATTCACTATGCGCTGCAGGGCTTTCCTGTTCTGTTCAGTGCAGCTCCCGTACCACACAGTGATGCAGCTGGTCAGGACGCTCTCAATGGTGCCTTGCTAGAAGGTGGTCATGATGGGTGGGGGGGCTCCAGCTCTTCTCAGTTTGCGTTGGAAATAGAGGCGCTTCTGAGCCCTCTTTGCCAGTGATGTAGTATTCACTGTCCAGGAGAGGTCCTCACTGATGTGCACCCCCAGGAATTTGGTGCTGCTCACTCTCTCTACAGCAGCACCATTGATGGACAGTGGGGGGTGCTGGGTGGGGCCTCTCCGGAAGTCAATAGCAATCTCCTTGGTCTTTTCAACATTCAGAAGGAGATTGTTATTGCTGCAGCACTGGGTCAGAAGGCTCACCTCACTCCTGTAGTTTGTCTCATTGTTATTAGAGATGAGACCCACCACAGTCGTATCGTCCGCAAACTTCACTATGTGATTGGTGCTGAACGCTGGTGAGCAGTCGTGGGTCAGCAGAGTGAAGAGCATCGGACTGAGCACACAGCCCTGGGGGGCTCCTGTACTCAGTCTAATGCAGCTTGAGGTTTTTCTGCCGACCCGCACTGCCTGTGGCCTCTCACTGAGGAAGTCCAGCAGCCAATTACAGAGTGAGGTCTGAAGCCCCAGGTGGTCCAGTTTGGTGATGAGCTGCTGTGGGATTATGGTGTTGAATGCTGAACTGAAATCTATGAACAGCATTCTCACATACGAGTCCTTATTGTCCAGGTGGGTGAGAGCTGGGTGAAGAGGGGAACCCATACAGATTAACATAAAAAAAATCCGCACTAGCCCTTTAAGGCTGAACAATTTGGGAAAAATATCAAATTGCCATTTTTATGACAAGCATTTCGATCAGATTTGCGTTTTTGGTCTAATAATAGGATTCTGTTCAAAGTTCACATTTTACACATGCAGGAGAACTGACAAAAGACAAGACTGATCTAAACTATAGGATTAGTTTTTATGCAGAATAAGGATATCTTGCAGATCTTACAGCCCTAAGTATTATTACAGTTAATGCTTTTCATGATATTATACATTTAAAAGGGTATTAATCCGGCTTTAGAGTTATTGTGCCACCAATATCATTATTGGTATTGAACATTGGCGCTGATTCATGAAAATTTGCTAGATGGATATTAGCTCTGAATTACTGGTTCTGCTGACGTCCTTGTTGGACAAATAAACTGATGCAAGACTATTTATTGGTAGTCAATTAAGAAAGTCTCAGAATGTTTGAGCTTTTAATGCAAAGTTGTTCTGTAGTTACTTCAGAAATGAATAAAAGCTACATAATACATTCTGTCATACTATATTTTTTGCGCTTAAAGGGATATGCCACCCCCAGGTCAAATTTGGGCATCTCCCCACAGTCCAGAGACTAAAATAAGTGGTGGAAAGCGTTTTCCTGCTCACCCAGCCATTGTCCGAGTCTGTCGCCACTGACCGCCGCGGTATCTGCAGCTCCTCCGCCTTAGACTGGAGTCTAACGTCGCCAGAGAAAGATTTCGGCCAAAAGGAATTAATTTGCTCGATGCGTTTCCCAATTACTTTGTGTGTAGTGCGCATTCATATCGAGTGCAAATAAATGTGCAAATCAACACGGAGAGCTTGACTTGGTCATTTTGGGTGGGAACTATTTTCCAGTGCGTAAGAATACAGCCGTATCACGCACCACGTTGTGCAACAGGGGAACTCCCTTTCCGGTGCGTAACTGGGATTCCCCTGGCAGCGTGCTGCGTGATACGGCTGTATTCTTACGCACTGGAAAATAGTTCCCACCCAAAATGACCAAGGCAAGCTCTCCGTGTTGATTTGCACATTTATTTGCACTCGATATGAATGCGCACTACACATAAAGTAATTGGGAAACGCATCGAGCAAATTAATTCCTTTTGGCCGAAATCTTTCTCTGGCTACGTTAGACTCCATTCTAAGGCGGAGGAGCACCAGATACCGCGGCGGTCAGTGGCGACAGACTCGGACAATGGCTGGGTGAGCAGGAAAACGCTTTCCACTACTTATTTTAGTCTCTGGACTGTGGGGAGATGCCCAAATTTGACCTGGGGGTGGCATATCCCTTTAAGGAAATAAATGTATTTTTAGTTTCTGCCCTGGCATTGGTTGAAATATTGGCCGATACTTAAAACAATAGTGTCAAAAAATAAATAAAGAAATGCCCTGCAAAAAAAAAAAAAAAAAAAAAAATATATATATATATATATATATATATATATATATATATATATATATATATATATATATATATATATATATATATATATATATATATATATTTTTTTTTTTTTTTTTTTAATTCAATTTGATTTCTGTCGTTTCTGTCCTATTAAAACAAATTAAAATGGCTTTCAAAACATCAATATAATACAGCTTTTTAATCATTGCTATTTCCAATTGTAGCCAGTCAGTTTACATCTTGTTTATGGTTATAAAGCTCTTGAAAAAAATAAGAGACCACTGCAAAATTATCAGTTTTTCTGATTTTACTGCTTATAGGTATGCGTTTGGGCAAACAGAACATTTGTGTTTGAGTCTATAAACTACTGACAACATTTCCCAAAAATTTCAAATAAAATATTATTGTTTAGAGCATTTATTTGCAGAACATGCCAAAGGTCAAAATAACAAAAAAGATACATGTTTTCAGACCTCAAACAATGCAAAGAAACAAGATCAAATTCATTTTAAAACAACATAATACTAATGTTTACACTTAAGAAGAGTTCAGAAATCAATATTTGGTGCAATAACCCTTATTTTTCATGTGTCTTGGCATGCTCTCCACAAGTCTTTGGTCACATCTTTATATAGCGCTTTTCCACCTTCAAGGCACCCAAAGTGCTTTACAACAAGGAACCACTCACCCATTCACACACGCATTCACACACCAGTGTACGCAGACACTGGGGGCGAGGAGGGTTAAGTGTCTTGCCCAAGGACACAACGGCAGCATTCATCTGTGGGAGCTGGAATCGTACCAACCAACCTGTGGGCCAGTGGATCTGACCGCTCAACCACTGATGTTTCTTATGTTAAGAGCGGGATTTGAACCGCCAACCTTTGAATCAGTGGACAAACGCTCTACCAACTGAGCTACTGCCGCCCACCTTTCTCAAGTCTTTCACATTGTTCTTGGGTGACTTTATTCCACTCCTGGTGCAAGAACTGAAGCAGCTCAGCTTTGTGTTTGTGTTGGAATTCAACAGACGCTGGAATGGAATGGCTGTAATACATGTAGAGATGCTGATTTCAGAAAAAAATACAGTGGTTTCTCATTTTTTTCCAGAGCTGTATATTGTATTATATTGCATATGTTAACTAAAGAAATGCCCTGCAAAAAAAAAGTATCAAAATTAATATCAGAACTGAAATAGCTGGATTGGTGCATCTGTAGTCAGTAATACAGAAAAGTTTTAATATATAAGGTTTACCATGATATTTTATGCAGCAAAATATCAGTTCAAAATCTTTAATAGTGACAGCTAGGCCTTGATATTTGAATATTCAGCTGCTTTAAAAGACTTGTAATTACCAATCGGGAGCTGACACTAATCATTTGTAGAAAGAGAACGAATAAGATGCTGTCTAATGAGTTGTGTTGTAGTGAAAGTAAACTGGAGCCGTTGGAACAGCTGTGGGGGTTCTTGTTGGTGAGTGCACAGCTGTAAGACCCAGGACCACATCTGTTGATAAAGAGCTCCCAGGTCTGTGTAATGTAAACCACACCAGCCCCTGTGCATCCTACCAGCTCCACTGAAAGACTGGCATGTACTTAGTGTCATTTAGGAAGCAGTAAGTGATTGTAGGGACAGATCGGGGTCAGATCTGTGGAGAGGCGACTCCACTCACAGTCAGAATGTCTCTTTTTCTAGGTATTTTTGAGCTGTAAAACCACCTGTAATTTAATAAATGTAAGGTAGATCTGTTTAATGTCATACTGTGGAGAAAAAAAAAGCTCAGAATGCTCTGGTCCACTTTGTGATGTCACATAATGGTAGATTTCAAGCTACTTTTCACCTTTTCTCATAGAGATTTTTAATTCTAGCGCTGAATCTATCCAAATGATTCTAGTGAAGCTGTTTGGAGTTTAAAAGCACAATGGAGCACTTCCTGTATTCCCACATGACATCACAAGGTGGAACGGAGAGTTTGTTTTGTTTTCTGTCTGTGAGAAGAACTCAGCCTAAATATGCAGGATTTGTGTGTGAATGTGAATGAAATTACACGCAACTCCGGGTATGATTGTGATGAGGAAACATTATGACATAGATCAGAAAATAGCGTGTCTATGGGCCCTTTAAACAGTAACTCAGTATAGTAATTATCTTGACAGGTCTACGCCATGTCGTTTAAAATTTTGAAATCTTTTAATATCTCTAACATGAACTCATCTGTGTGGCAGTTAAGTCAGTCTGTTGCGTGCAAATGTGAATGTTGTCTCTCAGTGCAGCGCTACATTCTTCCTCCGTCAGGGTGCAGAAGGAGGCTGATTTTGGGGCAGGTGTCAGGCTGATGTTTTAGATTGTCGTGTTTTGAGGTAAAATGAGAAGAGATGTTCTGTTGAGTATTGATCTAAGTGTGACAAAGAGAATGAGTCATATCTTTGGTTACTTACCAAGTCAAGCTACTATTTCCTGAATGTAGGTGTTAGCCAGTAGTGTGTAAATGGCTGTTCTAACTTTCCGTGGTCAAACTAAGAGGACGTTTTTTGGTGCATACATACTACATGTATTTTTGCTGCTCCGTGTAATAATTTGTGTTTCCCATTAATACAGGAGATTTTATATATATATATAAGCAGAACATCATTGTTGACTCTTTGGTTCAAGTCCTCAATATTTTTTTAACAGCTTTAACCTTATAAACTCCTGCTCTTGTTTACAGTGTCTAGATTAGGTGACCTCTCCGACACTCAGCTGTGGCCTTCTCAGTAAACTGTACTCTTGGTTTAGAGCACAACATGTCAAATTGGAGTAACAGTTCTTATTTGTATTTGCATTTCACTGGGCTTTGTGTGAATAGAGTTAGAAGTTTGGTCCAGACCTCCTCAGGAGAGCTTCTTGTTTAACAAATGAAGAGGTGTGTGGGCCAGCAGCACATCAATGGGAGGGTCAGAGGAGCTCCAGCCCCAGCAGAAGAATGGAAGAAGAGGATTTCCCCTCCACCCTTTCACTCTGTTCCTCCACTGTATGCAGGCTCACATTACAATACAGCTTCCTCTGGGCACTGTGAACTCTCTGTCTGTGCTTAAGCATCTGTAGAATCTAAAATCAGGTGTAAACCCACAGTAGAGTGTGCTAGTCCTGCTCATGTATTTTTTAAGATGGAATTGTTTTTCATTGTTATTTTATTCTCAGTTTAACATGAATGGCATTGTTTAAGTGTGTGCTTCTTCTTATGGGAGGGTGCCAACACTGAGTTCACGTGCATCAGGAAGGGAAACAGTATTTTGGTTTTGTTGCAAGACAGAGCTACTTGGGCAGGCTGACATCTAGCATAAAAATGTTGACAGGCAAATAAGCTTGTGTATTTGCCTGGTGGATTTCTGCAAGGTCATTTCGGCAGAAACATTCAAGACATGCATATTTTGTACCTTTACAGAGGTACAGAAGGCTACATTTTAACAGGAAGTTAACAGGAAGTTACTGTCTAGTATTCTGTCTGTCAAAACCACCATGATCTTGTGGTTTCTATAGAATGTCTGACATTCTTGTTGCCTCATTGAACTCCTCTGGTTTTGTTTGGGGACTGTGATAAAAGTAATTAATCTTTTTAATAACAAGCAGTTGTATTTCTTGAGTTACACATGTGACGTTTGTAAAGGTCCTTTTATGTAATACAAAATGGACTCTTGTGAGCTTAAAGCCATGTTGGAATGCTGTTACCTCCTGAAAAACGTACCCCAAGTTGTGTTATATTTCATTCATACATGTTTGAGTAATCCTTTATTATTGGTTTGTCTGCATCTCCAAATCTCAGAATGCTCTGTTCAACCCTGTGATGTCAAGCTGTATATTTTCATGTTAACAGCTACCTTTTACCTTTAGTTCACTAGAGATTTGCAATACCAGGGCTGAAATCATCCAAATGATTTTAGTGAAGGTGTATGGAGTTTAAAAACGCAGTGGAGCACCTGTATTCCTGCATTACCACATGGCATCACAAGGTGGAATAGTGTTTTCTGTTTGAGGGAAGAACTCAGTCTAAATATGCAGGATTTGTGTGTTAAACATGTGTGAATGAAACAAAACACAACTCCAGGTATGCTTCTGAGTTGGAAACAACATTATAACATAGATCAGAAAAGAGTAATAGAGTAATACTGGCTCTTTAACAAATCCTTGGAATTCTGTGACCTTTTGAGCCTTGAGTCATTAGGGGAATGAGCAGTGGCAAAGCTGATAAACCCTTTCATCAAATCAGTGCCACTGTTGATGCCAAAGCAGTGACTACAGAAATGAGTCAGCCCCAAAACACAAGTCTCTCTCTTCACACCCCACTTTAGCGCTGTGAGAACGTGGCTCTTGGGCAGAAGCTCCACAGCCCACCAGAACAATCGGGTTATTGAACGTGCCTCAGTCAAACAGGCCCCTGCACTGCTCCTTTGGCCTCTGCAGAATGTCACACAGCAGTTTATAGTCTCATACGGAAATGTCTGTTTAGTTTCATATCAATAATACGCATGCAGTTTTATACAGGTCAAAATTGCACTCATGAGCACACCAAAAAAAAGCTGGTATAATGGTTTTGACATAGGGCCGCAGCTGGGGAGTGGTGGGTCAGGTGCAGAAAAACAGTTTTTGGCTATTGAAAAGGCCCATATTACACTATTTTCTGATCTATGTTATAATGTTGTTCCCTCAGAAACGTACCCGCATTTGTGTTTTGTTTAATTCACATGTTTAACACACATTTCATGACATCACAAGGTGGAACAGAGCATTGTGAGTTTTAATCCTCTAATAATATAGGGTTACTCAAACATGTGTGAATAAAACAAAACACAATTCCAGGGAGTTTTTTGATGAGATCACATTATAACATAGCTTAAAGAGTTAATGTGTAGTGTGTGTAATGTCTAGTAATATGGGACCTTTAATGAATAAATGCTCATTGCCCACAAGCCCATTTTGCAAAGTTCAGTTTTTCATAATAACTCCTAAATGGTCAGGGCAAACGCGGGGAGTGGGAAGCTTTTTTTTTTGTCTAATACATGGTCATAGTGATGTAGAGCAGTGTTTCCCAACCAGGGGTAAAAGCACTCCTAGGGGTACGCGAGCACACTGCAGGGGGTACTCGGCAGTGTCGCTGCCAGGCGCAGGGGGAGATTTTTTAGATTTAAAAAAATTCTAATTTGAGTACATTTGAGTTAAATAAAAGAGAGAAAATGTCTGAGAATTAAATTTTCAAATTAAGGAGATGAAATAAAATGATTTTCGTTTAATAATCTCTACTTTTGGAGAATTATCAACACGTATGAGTGAGGGGGTACTCGAGGTCTGACAAAAAGGCTCGGGGGTACACAAGACAAAAAAGGTTTGGAAACACTGATGTAGAGGTAAAAAGGTTAATTTGGTAAAACTGAACTTCCACAAAAAAGTTTAATAATACCTAATACCTAATAATCTTTTAGGCTACATAAATTACATTTTGTTTCTTGTTTTCTTCACAGGTTATTGATTGGAGCCCCAAAAGCCAAATCTTTAGGAGTCCAAAAGGCAAATATCACTGGAGGCCTTTACAGATGTGAGCTCACCCAGTCCAGTGACTGTGAACGCGTTCAGTTTGACAGTGAAGGTAATAACTCTATTCTGTCATTAATCTACTTTCAGTCTTTATATTGTAAAGAAAATAAGTCATGACTGCTGTGTGTGTTCAGAGGACATCCGTGTGGAGAATAAGGAGGACCAGTGGATGGGGGTAACAGTGCAGAGCCAGGGACCAGGAGGGAAGATTGTGGTAGGTCAGACTCCATCTTAAGGACTATGTCTCACACTGCAGCCATGAGCACAGCCTGTGTTCCATTGCAGACGTGTGCCCATCGTTACCAGAGGCGTCTGTTTGTGAACAGCCCTCAGGAGTCCCTGGACATCACAGGACGCTGCTACGTCCTGAGCCAGAACCTGGCCATCGACACCTCGTCTGATGAAGACGGAGGAAACTGGAACTTCTGCCAGGGCCGGTCCCGAGGGCATGAAATGTTTGGCTCCTGTCAGCAGGGTCTCGCTGCTGCTTTCACCAAAGACTATCGCTATGTGATGTTTGGAGCGCCTGGAGCATACAACTGGAAAGGTTCATTGTCTTTTACTTGCTGTCTGTCTTCAAGAATTTTAACATATATATTAAAATAACTCTCATAGGACTGCATTGAGTTCAGGGGAAACTAGTCATTTTTAACAATAAATTTTCATCATTCTATCAATTTATGCCATAAGAGAAACCAAATCACCCCATACTTACAAAGTGTAAAATGAATGAGCTGGTACTGTACATCTTATTTGATATTGTATTTTATATTTGACTACTAATTTTCTATTTAAATCTGATTTGTACATATATATTTTATTATCATTATTTTTATGTATATAATTATTAGGGGTGTAAATCAGACACTTCATGCCGATTCGATACGATATCGATTTCTTAAGCCAACGATTTGATTATTTTCGATACTTGAGAATTCCCCACGACTCGATACGATTCGATTCAATGGTGCATAGTTTTCACTTTATGTAGTAATGATGTTTTGAATAAATTTTATTACAGAAAAATTCGATTAGATTAGATTCTCTTGTGGACGCATCGATGCATTTGGATCGTCGGCTGTAGGATCGATGCATCGATACGAATCGATTATTATTTACACGACTAATAATTATGTCTCATCTGACACAGGTCCGTTGCTCCTTGGTGGCTATTCCATCTATTGTTTTTTCTTTTTACCCTCTGTTATATATTATATATTATATTTGATGAGTGAGCTACCGTACCCAAAACAATTTCCCTTGTGGATCAATAAAGTTTGTCTAAGTCTAAGAATTGCAACAGACCAAATGTTTAAAATTATGAAACACTGATGAAATGAGTGGAAGATTATAAAAATTTGTAGTTTGGAGTAGTACTTTGTTTAATTTATACATGTTTAAAAAGAGGAAAACAGCTTTTGCCTGCATTACCAGGCCATTTGACAATGTGAAAAATTGCAATTTAGAGCATCCATTACATAAAATTCAAACTTCATTTATAAAGTTTGTAAGCAAATAGTTACATTTGCTTACAAACAAATGTTACTATTTGCTTGCAAAAAGCTGTGGCTGCAATAGTAGCTTACCACCAAGTGTGGAGTGAACGAACAATTAACTGTAAAGTGCTTTGGGTGTCTTGAAAGGCGCTATATACGGTAAATGCAATGATTAATGATTAATTATTCATTAATTAAATAAACTCAACTCTATATAATCTTCAACTATATAACTTTGAATTTGTGTGTGTTTGTTTGCATGTATCAGGTATTGTGCGAGTGGAGCAGAAGAACAACACTTTACTGGAGATGGGCATATACGACGATGGGCCGTATGAGGTTGGAGTTGAGAGCCTGCTGAACCCAGACCTGGTGCCTGTTCCTGCCAACAGCTACCTTGGTGAGCCCTGAGCACACCATTACCATTTTTAACATGGATGAATGGGGTAATTTGTTGTTTTTGTCCATAGGCTTCTCTCTGGATTCGGGCCACAGTATCATGGCAGATGGTGGTCTAACGGTGGTTGCTGGAGCCCCCAGAGCCAACCACAGTGGAGCAGTGGCTTTGCTGGAGAAGGGACCTCAAGGCTCTACCAGACTGTCCCTGGTGCACACTCTGCAGGGGCCTGGCCTGGGCTCCTCCTTTGGATACGACCTTGCTGTAGTTGACCTCAATCATGATAAGTAAGAAGTAACTTACATACAGCCCTTTGCTCTGGCACTCATTTGTAATTAATACAAGCTACCAAATGATTATATGTCCCTGTATATAGGACATTTAAGCATAACCGGCTGGTTAGCTCAACTGGTAAGTCATGGACTTTCCCCCTGGGGTTGTGGGTTCAAATCCCCCCTGGGCAATGAGCTAACCAGTGTGGGTCCTTGGGCAAGACCCTTCACGGTACTGCCCCCCGGGTGCCGAAAAAGACGGCTGCTCACTGCTCCTGAAAAAGGATGGGTCAAATGCAGAAGTCAAATTTCTCCCGTGTGTCACTGTGTGTCATTGTGTGTGAGACCAATAAAGGCTTAAGCCTAATCCCTGTCTTATAAAGTATTAAAAACTGACAATATATATTTTGAGTTTAGCCACTCACACAAAATGACACCACAATCTTCTTACAATGCTCAAAATACTTATATTGCATTATTCAATTACTCCCCACACTTATTGGCGATGAGCTACCATAGCCACAACTGCCCTGGGACTGACAGAAAAGTGGCTGAAAAATCTGAAAAATTCACACACTCACATACAGCAGTCTTAGGCCACGTCCCATTTCTCTGTCTTACCCCTTCGTCTTACCCCTACCCCTTGGTTTTGCGCGTTCATGTGAGGGCAAGGGGTGTCCCGATTCTAATTTTGATCAAGGGCTAGGGCCACGACCTCGGGCTACATACCCCTTGAAACGAAGTAAGCTCTCGACCAGACTTGAAATGAAGGGGTACGCCTATAAGCTCAGGCAGGTTTTGGGATCAGGATGGCAGCGTCACATCGACCAGCCAAGGAGTCTCATAAATGTATTTTCAGCAGTTGTAATTATCGATTAACAGTTTGGCATGGTTTACAATTATGACGCTTATGTTCTACGTTACTTTTGTTGTTACTGTTGTTGCGGTTTTAATTGTAGCGATATCTGTTTAGCCGACGTTATTGTTTTCATCGAACTTTCGTGTATAAACAAGCTAGTTTTTTTGTCGAGCTGAGCCAGGTAGAGGCAAGGGATGATGACGCAAACGGTAATCGAGTGGTGTCCCATTTCTTAGGGGAACATTCGTACCCCTGGCCCTCTCAGCTCGGTATCAAGGGGCAGGACAAAGACTTAGATAAATGGGTAGGGGAAGGGGTAAGACAGAGTAATGTGACGCAGTCTTACTTTGGCAGTGGATTTTATTTGCATATTCAGTCTTTAATTTTCTTTTATAACCCAAAGACAGTTTACTAATAAGGGGAAAAAAATGCAATTACAATGTCCAACCGATGTAACACTTCATCTACTCTTTAAAGATGGCAGGACATAGTGGTGGGTGCACCTCAGTTCTACCTGAAAGATTCCGATGTGGGAGGAGCAGTTTTCGTCTACATCAATAAGGAAGGGCACTGGGACCAGGTCGCTCCTATTCGCCTCAACGGGACCAAAGACTCCATGTTTGGACTGGCCGTCAAAAACATTGGTGACATCAACCAAGACCATTATGAAGGTAAGTGCATATTGAATGTCGTTATTCATTGTAATACTATAGTGTATGTGCATCAACGGTATATTTGTCTTTTAGATATTGCTGTAGGTGCTCCTTTTGATGACAACGGAGCAGGAAAGGTTTATATTTATCACGGTTCAGCTCAAGGCATCAACACCACTCCTGCACAGGTAAAGAAATAGACAGTTCGTTTAGCTTTATGTTTTAACAGTCTATTATTAAAGGTGCACTGTGTAACTTTCAGGGAGGAGGGCCTGCCATCTGCTTGTCCCTATAATGATGTTATTGCTTTGTCTGAAATATTCCACGGTAGTCCTTCAAACGTATACATCTTGGATTCATTCACTTAACTTTCTTTTTATTCCTCAAAAATACCTTGAAATACATGCATTCTAACTGTGAGTGGGGTCACCTTTCCATAGATCTGGTCTGTAATTTGGTGGCTTGGTGGCTTTACATGCTTGTTTTCATGGAAATAGCCAAGTCTAATATCATATTTGTGGCACATTCTAGGCAAAGCAATAACATCTCCATGGAGACAAATAGTGAGTGGACCCTCCACCAAAAAAGTTACAGAGTGTACCTTTAAGTTGTATGATGTGTTCAGGTTCTCTCTGGAAAAGAACACAATATTAAATTCTTTGGATATTCACTTGCTGGAAACATGGATTTGGATAGCAACTCGTACCCAGATCTGGCTGTGGGATCGCTGTCAGACGCTGCATTGATTTACAGGTAATAAGTCATATATTGATACTTCACGCTGGGGGTGTCCTACATGGATGTGCACTGGCGGAATGGTCACCAGTTAAAAAAAACTCAAGAAAAAATGAATGTATATTTAAACAGCACATTTTCAGGAGTTTGATTTTCAACAAAAAAGGTGAGAGTGACTAACTGTAGCTTATGAACGTAATGTTATTTGAGAGAGACCATACGAAATCAGTTCACCTGTTGTAGTTCTAACTCTTTCTGATCAAATTGAATCAGATTAAAGTCTAACAAAGCCTCAGGACAGAGCAGAGACTGCAGTTAGCATCCCACCCCCAGGGAATGTTGATGATATTGATAGAAAATGACATTAGCCCAGACATCATGCCTGACCCTCTGAGGTACGGCGCCTGGTGACATGTAAAGTTTGAATTTAAAGTATTTTATTTGCTTGTCTCATTCCGTTCATTTCTTGTGCTGTTTACATTGTTCTCGGCATATTGACATTTATTACAAATATGTACTTGTATAGCCCAGAGAGCCAATTATGTTAATTATTAATTCAAAATATATGTTTATTTAAGGGCCACTATGTAACAGAATGGCATTAAAGGGCCCATATTACACTATTTTCTGATCTGTTATAATGTTGTTTCCTCATCACAAACAGACCTGGAGTTGTGTTTTGTTTCATTCACACATTTAACACACAAACCCACCTTGCCATTTCATGTGGTAATATAGGAAGTCCTCCACTGTGTTTTTAAACTCCATACACCTTCACTAGAATAATCTGGATAATTTCAGCCCTGGAATTGCCAGCCTCTAATGACTTAAAGGTAAAACGTAGCTGTTAACATGAAGACACGTGTGAACGAAACAAAACACAACTCCAGGTCTGTTTTTGATGAAGTAACAACATTATAATGTGTCGTAAAGCTCATAAGAATCAATTTTGCATAATATAGGACCTTTAAACTACATGCATATGTTACATTACATTGTACAGAGGTTTGCATGGCTTTTAATAACACTGGTGTACAAGCAAAATGCTTCCGGAACAAAAGTAGTGACATTTTTCTTGGTTTAGGTCACTAATAAAGAAAAAGTCAGAAGTGCTGATTGGTTATAGTTTCCAAGATATAGTATTGGGTCAAAATAGGAAATTTATCCAAAATAAGGCAAAACGGTTGCCTGGAAGAATCCATGACTCATCGCTGTACCAGCGGCGAGTCTGGTACAGCGAGGGGAGTCGTCTGTCCCACAGCTTTATTGTATTTCGTCCATACAACATATTACTTCTTATAATACTCATTCATTAAGCCCCTGTGTTATTAATCCACTATTTGTGTGAAAACTGCATATTCTTTCTTACACTTACAATGAACATATTTCTTTTATTTCTCTCAGGGCACGACCAGTCATTAGCATTTGGAAAGACGTCAAAATAACTCCACAGGACATTGACCTCACAATTAAAACCTGTGGCAACAGTATTTGGTGCGTATTATGAACATCTCTGTATGCACTCATTTGACATAACTCACGCTGGTTTCATTGAAGGAAATCTTTCACTTTTCCCCCAGCTTCTCAGTGGATGTGTGCTTCAGTTACAGATCAAACCATGCCTCATACAGCCCAAGATTAAGTGAGTTAAAAAACCTTTTATTAGGTTTTTATTAGTCTATATTTGTTTTCCATGTACTGATTCATGTGCTCTGGTATTGATGCAGCTGTCAACTACTCTGTGGAGGCTGACACAGTTCGCTGGAAACAGGGCCTCCCCTCTAGAGTCGTGTTTTTGAACAAATCCAGCTCAGAAAATGACTTCATCCATAATGGCACTTTGGAGCTACGTGGACAAAACCAGGAAACATGCATTAAGCTAAAAGCCAAGTTGAAGGTAACATTATTGATCTCACTGGGATAAAAGGGACTGCAGCTTTTAGTCATACACTTTTATATCAAATTCATGTTACTTTGGGGAATAATTTTGTTGTATTGTACTTATATTATGAATGTGTTTTGCTGTTTTGAAGGAAAATATTAAAGACAAGATGCACAGTGTTCCCATTGAAGTGTCTGCGGACATTATGGGTCTGAAACGGCAGAGGTCAAGGAGCGGCATCCCACAGCTCATGCCCATATTGGATCCATCCATGTCCAGCAAAGAAATCAGTCAAGTAAGAGTTCAATAATAATAATATACATCACTATATTAGGTACAGTAGGCAATTAGGATCAGGTTTTTTGGGTTTACAACGTTTTGAAAAAGGAAAAAATAAGAAAAAGGGGCAGGATTGCTACTTGGATGTGTAGTATAAGGACCAGTCTCTAATTCAAAGTTGAAAAAAGTCAAAAAGTACATTTACTTTGTGGACACTAAAGGAAAGGTCAGATTTTGTAATAATTAAATATACAGACGCTCCTCCACATACGAACATTCGATTTGCGCACATTCGGAGTTACAAACAAAACTGTCCATAGGTCAAAAAAAAAAAGAAAAAAAAAGTTAAATGTTTGGGCAAAAGTGCTGTACATGTACGTAAGTGAGTTTTTGTATTTTGCGCCTATTCCGACTTCCGAGTAGTGCGTATTTCCGTCGCTGATGCACAGGCAGGGCGCTGCGATCGTGTGCCCAGCATCCCCCAAGCATCACACTCTCTCCTCTGCCCACTCAGTTGAAACTACCCAAGTGTTCAGACGTATCTCTTGCGGTGTTACGAACTTTGTTGTTTTATCGGTAAATAATTCTTGCATCCGTAATCCAATATGGTTGGTGAAAAGCGAAAAGCTTCTAGTGAAAGTGGAACACACACACACACGCTCTCTCTCACTCACTGGCTGGCTGGCTCTCTCTCTCTCTCAGCTGTGTCTACTGCGTCTGCCTCTGTGTCTCTCTCTTCTTTTTATCTCATCAGTTTTCCATATTTTTAAAAAGCATATTGTTTTGTTACTATTTACTGTTATTTAAATGCAGTACAAATCCATATAGATTACTTATACAAGCCTTAAAGGGATAGTGCGGTTTAAAAAAAAAAGTTAATCTGTAGTGTTTTCCTTCTAAAAGTTACGTGTGCTGACACCGGCTTACCTCTGACACTCTCAGCTGATCCCGGTTCGGCTCGCTTTCTGGAGCCCACGTAAGTAGGTCCGGTAACTTTCCTGAAACATTAAATTAAGCTTGTTTTTCTTCTGAAAACAAAACATTTGTTAGAAAGGTGATATATTTGCGTCTGAAACAGTTGTCCATGAAACATCCAGCAGCGTATTTCGCATTCGCGTATTGTCTCTCTCCACTCGTATCACTACGCCCATGTTAACTCTATCAGCCTGTTCACTTGTAAACTTCGGCACAGACATCCGCTGAAGGTGAACAGGCTGATAGAGTTAACATGGGCGTAGTGATACGAGTGGAGAGAGACAATACACGAATGCGAAATACACTGCTGGATGTTTCATGGACAACTGTTTCAGACGCAAATATATCACCTTTCTAACAAATGTTTTGTTTTGAGAAGAAAAACAAGCTTTATTTCATGTTCCAGGAAAGTTACCGGACCTACTTATGTGGGCTCCAGAAAGCGAGCCGAACCAGGATCAGCTGAGACTGTCAGAGGTAAGCCGGTGTCAACACACGGAACTTTTAGAAGGAAACACATGCAAATTAACATTTAAAAAAAAAACGCTATCCCTTTAAACATACATTCCCTTCTAAAGAATGCCCTATAACGACTTACGAACAAATTCAGCAAACGAACGGCCGTTCAGAACGTAACTCGTTCGTAAGTTGAGCAGTGTCTGTATACAGCTCTGGAAAAAAATAAGAGACCACTGCAAAATTATCAGTTTTTCTGATTTTACTACTTATAGGTATGTGTTTGGGCAAAAGGAACATTTTTGTTTGAGTCTATAAACTACTGACAACATTTCCCCCAAATTCCAAATAAAAATATTATCGTTTAGAGCATTTATTTGCAGAAAATGACAAATGGTCAAAATAAACAAAAAGATACATGTTTTCAGACCTCAAACAATGCAAAGAAACAAGATCAAATTCATTTTAAAACAACATAATACTAATGTTTACACTTAAGAAGAGTTCAGAAATCAATATTTGGTGCAATAACCCTTATTTTTAATCACAGCTTTCATGCGTCTTGGCATGCTCTCCACAAGTCTTTCACATTCTTGGGTGACTTTATTCCACTTCTGGAACTGAAGTAGCTCAGATTTGTGTTTGTGTTGGAATTCAACAGACGCTGGAATCAAATGGCTGTAATACATGTAGAGATGCTGATTACAGAAAAAAAATGCAGTGGTCTCTTATGTTTTTTCCAGAGCTGTATATTAGATTTTATAAGTGTATTTCTTGCCTGCTAGTAACAAATTGCTTAGACTTTGTTGGGATTGTGTGGAGATTGAATGTTTATTTATTGCAGGTAAACTTTTTAAAAGAAGGCTGTGGTCGGGATCAGATTTGCCAGAGTAATCTGAAGATGAATTATGAATTATACTACAAGCAAAACAACCAAGGAACATTTTCACCAATACCTGTGTGAGTAATAACATATTATTCTAAATCCACTTGTTTTTTTTTTACAATTTTATTATGGGCTTCGGTTATGGGCTTTCACTCATGGTTGTCTTTTTCACACTGTGTTGAAAAATCCACAGCGTTTTTTCTTAAGTGCGATGATGAAGAAGTGAGGTCAGTTCTGTGGTTTTGAAAAGGAAACCAGTGGAACAGTTTCCAATATTTTGTTGTTGTAGATTAATATTTTGATTTTGACTGAACAAATATAAAATCAGGATCTATGTGATAGTTTATATCTATTTTTCTTTTATAAAGAAGCATTTTATGGAGCTAAATTATTCCCTGATTGTGGGAAAGATGGACTGGAGTGGGTAGTGTGGTGTTTTAGATTTGTTTTTTCTCGAGTGATGCAGAAAAGAGGGAGCCACTGTCTGTGTGAATGTTCATATATGGTAGATATTGTGTATACCAGAGGTCTTCAACAGGGGGGTCGCGGAGGTACTGCAGGGGGGTCCCGAAATCTTTTGATTTCACTTTAAAATAATATAATTTTATATTTTATAGTGTAAAATACAGTATTAACCTGTGTATTATTTCCTTGTATTGGATGTACCATAACAGAGTAGCAATGTTTATACATGACACTAAGCTCAATTTAATATAAAACACAATTCTATGCCGTATATATAGTAGGGGGTCCCTGGCCCAGTTCGCCATCTGTTTGGGGGTCCCTGGCCTGAAAAAGGTTGAAGACCCCTGGTGAATACTGTATATATTGCACTTGTATAACTGTATTTATCGCACTTGCTGCTCCTTGCACTTCTGATTAGATGCTAAACCACATTCCGATACCTGTATTTATACATGTGTAATCAAAGTTCAAAGTGTACTTTATTGTCAATTCACTATGTAGCAGACATTACACAGAGGACTGAAATTGCGTTTCACCGGACTCAAATGTGCAATTTAAAGGAGAATTAACATTTTTTACAATCTGATTAGATTAGCGATATCCGTAACGTGAGTGGTTGGGGCACGACGCTGCAGTCACCAAAATAACACAAACTTTAGCACTTTTCAAATCATAGAAGCTCAATGTCTTAGTCTACACTTTCGTTTGAGTCAAAAGTGGCCTCTAATCCGAGATTTATCCATAGTTTCGAGTAGATGAGGAGGCCAGTGCACATGTGCGGAGTCACATCTTATTTCGCTCTCAGCTCTCGGGACCCAAACATGAAACGCAAAGCTGTAAATTATGGATAAATCTCGGATTACAGGCCACTTTTGACTCAATCGAAAGTGTAGACTAAGACATTGAGCTTCTATGATTTGAAAAGTGCTAAAGTTTGTGTTATGTTGGTGACTGCAGCGTCGTGCCCTGACCACTCACGTTACAGAGATCGCTAATCCAAAACATCTCCGGAAATGCTCCATATGACACCAAAGTGCTATGGGTGAGTAAAACAACTTGTTTTATTACCGAAATAAGGCTCAGATTGTAAAAAACGTTAATTCTCCTTTAAACTAAAAACACGCACACACACATGCACACACACGCACACACACCACACACACACAGCTACTCATGACATAAAGTGTACACATGCATCAACAATAAAGACATAAAACATACATAATGACAATAAAGTTGAATCTAATCTAATATCAAAGAGAAACACAAGATGTCTGCTTGAAGAACATTTTATCCCAAGCATTATGGCGTTAAATTCCCACAAGTATTATAGTGAAGTAATGTAACGTCTGCATGCAGCAAAAATGGCATCCCAGTATTTTACCTGAACTATGAGAAGAAGGACTTGGCTCTGAAAGTGACAGTGAACAACAAGAATGGAGATGATGCGTATGAGGCAAAGCTGACTGGGCTGTTCCCAGATAATCTCACCTATTCTGGAGTTCGCTCACAGGTACAGTGAAGACAGTCAAAGCCCACCTAGTTAGAAGCCAGTTTTGATCAGTAGAACCTAAAGTTTATGATGTTTTCTACAGGTCGACAAACAGATTCTGTGTAATGCGAATCAGAATGGGTCTCAGGCCGAGTGTGAGCTGGGAAATCCTTTTAAAAGAGACTCAGAGGTACACCAGATTTCTAACTTCTAGTTTTAAATGTTATTTTTATTCTCCATTTTTTATATTTTATTGTTTATTTTTAAGACTGTGCTGTACATCCTCCTGAGTACGGCAAGTCTCACTTCAGACACAGAAGAGATGAACATAGACCTGGAGCTCCAAACGTAAGACACAAGACACCACACATACAGTAATGTTCTGTTATGGTGTAGACTCATGTGTTTATAGTGACATCTGCTGGGGGAAATTCTTCTCTCCAGTTTAGAAACCTCACATCAAAATGTATGTTTACTATGCCATTTCATAGGCATACTTTCTTTTAGTTTCAGTTTTCTTAACTTCATATTAATAAGTGATAATCTCAATCTAATAATGTGAACATCTATTCTGTTTTTGCACCATTTTTCGCCGTGGTAACTGCCTTAGCTCTATAGCAGGCTGAAATATTATGCAGTCTTACTCTTTTGTACTTTTGAAATTGTAATACCAATATTTTGTGTACCTTTTAGGACCAGTGTACAAGAAAACATCGCTTTTTCTGTGAAGGTTCAAGTGATTGTTGAGGTTCCATTAACAGTGACTGGGTGAATATATACTAGTATTGAACTATTGTACTTTTATAGTGTCCTCTGTGCATTAAACATCAGCTTGTTCCATTCAGGCTGGTTAATACAAATACAGTGCATTTCGGTGGTACTGTCATAGGAGAAAGTGCCATGAAAACAGAAGAAGACATTGGGAGTTTGATAAGCTACAAGTTTACAGTAAGTTACCACATTTTTATTGTGATTATTATGAATTTATATTATCTTTTTTGTAGATAAATAATTTGTGGAAGACGTCTACGCCTGCCTCACTACACATCCACTGGCCAAAGTCGGCAAAAAATGGAAAATGGCTTCTGTATTTGGTGAAAATTACAGCTAAGGAAGGAACAAAGGGCATTATCTGCACTCCAGAGTCTGAAATAAATCCTCTTAAACTTATTAAGGTCAACTTTTGTGCTTTTGTGATCTGTTTGAATAGTTTGAATGATTTGACATAAACTTAATTTACACATTTTGCTTGTAGGAGTCTTCTTTGTCCAGGACAAAGCGAGAGATTGGAGAACAAAAAATAGCTGAGAGATCAGCGGACCAGAGAAATGTTTTGGTGAGATCAAGTTTTTAAATAATGTTTTAAGTAATGTGTTTTTGTCAATTTCTTTACGATACAATGAAGTGATAATGTTGCCCAATGGCAACTACCGCTGTGGCAGCTGTGCTCAGTGTAATAATAGAGCAAAAACTGACGACTTTTTACACCCCAACACTGGGATATATATCCCATCAAAAGTGTCATCACATGTGCATCCACACGTTGTCTACATGCTGAGATGTCCATGTGGCCTGGCTTATATAGTTAAGACCACGAGGAAACTCAAACTAAGAAATGATCATAAGAGCTCCATCAGGAGGAATGACATGGTACATTTTAATGACCATAGACATGACATTTGTTCACTCCGTTTCTGTGGCATTGAGTATGTCCCTCCTCCTCTCAGAGGAGGGGACCACGACCGCCTTCTCAAACAAAGAGAGGTATCCTGGATTCATACGATCCCAAAGGTCTTAACGATGACTTTAAGCATTTTTTTGTGAGTATTGTATTGTAAATGATCATTATTATGTTCTTGCCTCTGTTGGGTTGGACATGGGCTGGATTATAAGATCTGTTGAGTATATGTAGATATGTATATAGCACGCCAGTCTTACTCTATAGTTGGGGGCATACTTGCAAGATCTACATGTATTCAGATACAGATTATTATTATTATTATTATTTGTTTACTTTACACTCTATATGTGTTGATTGCCTTTGGGTTTGGAATTACGTTGTTTTGGGTACACTGTTCCTTCATGTCCTGTCACCCTTGGGTGTTTGCCACACTTAAGATGGCCACCTGAGCTCTCTCTCTCATTTGCCTGATGAAGGCCTAGTGTTGAAACGTTCTATGTCCTAATAAATCTTACATTTTGGAAGTAAGACGGAATGCGGGATTATTTTCTTCTCATGGTTCTGGGGCTGCTCCCTCTCCTCCAACACACTCGTTTGAAGAAATTGAAATGCGAAGTTCTCATTTTTTAAATATAAAGCAACGGTAAAATTGCCTTATATTTATATTATTTTAATGTGTAATTAACATTGTTTTTCTCTCTATAGTCCTGTGAGAATGGTCTGCAGTGCGTGTTACTCAAGTGCCCCTTGGAGGGATTGGACGGAACTACAGTTGAGCTCAAATCGCGCTTGTGGAACTCAACTTTTCTTGAGGTAATTTGACAAGTTTGGTTTATGCAGTAATAACGTGGATAAAGGAAACATTAGGGGTAAGTTTAGATGACAACTTAATTAGTCTTGTAAAATTGTAGTTATAGTATTGAAATGTGGATAAATCAATTACTCCCCCCCTCCCATGCACCATGAATTTTAATTAGTTGCCACTGTATAACATAAAATGTTATCTCACTCACATGCATTCTTATAGATTGTAATTTGGTTAAAACAAATGCCCATTTCACCAGTTTAATTTGGTTATTTGGGGTATTTTTTTTAGGATTACATTTCTTCTACACCTCTGGACATCATTGTGAAGGCCTCCCTTGTACTTCACACCTCTGCGAAAAATACAGTCCTCAGAACACCAGACTTCAATGTAAGAGAGTAGAATTTAAAATGTTTTAAATGTTTATGTCTATATAAAGAGAGTGATGTAACAGTGATGTGCTGTAGGTGACGGTGACCGTGTATCCAGAGACCACCATCACGCCGTACGGAGGAGTGCCCTGGTGGATCATACTGGTCTCTGTCCTCGCTGGCATCTTGATTTTAGCTTTACTTGTGTTTCTGCTTTGGAAGGTGAGTGGACAAACACTGGAAACATAAATTAAACACTAAATGTTTCTCCGACTCTTAGTTTGACTTCTCATTTCCAGTATTGCCAATTTTATTTATTTTTCTGCAAGTTAAGACTTCTAATCCTAAAAGTTATTTGTATACAATTGCATAGAACAGATACGTTTACTTTAGATAGAACTTCTTTCATATTTAGACATCTGTTTTTCTAAACCAACATCACCTTGCTCCCATCAGTGTGGCTTCTTCAAGAGGGCAACTAAAGACCAATATGACGCTGCGTATCACAAGGCAGAGATCCATGTTCAGCCCTCTGACAAAGACAAACTGTCTGCGGAGGCCTGATCACAACTCTCTGAACAGGGGTAAAACAGCTGGAGCATGCGGCATGGCGTGTTACCGCAGCAACTAATCAGCTCTTTGGAAAAGGCCTAACCAAATGTGCTTAAATTCACACACATATTGTACTTAACTAATATAATTCTGGGCACACTGAGAAACACTCACCACATTTCTCTCTGTGTAATTTGTACAATATGTCTCTGGATTTTCACTTGCATTTTTAGAACAATGCAAATGACCTGTGCTGGAGCTTGTGCTTAAGTCTTGCTTCCCTTGGCTGCTTTAAGTCTATTCAAAATCAATGCATGCTTTTAAAATGACTGTTAAATTGTAGTAAATGAATTGGAACTACTCTATTTATTCTTTTATAGTGTGGATTCTTCAGTCGCTCCAAGCAGGAGGACACGGTGTCTGTCCCTCGGTACAACGCTGTGCGGATACGGAAGGAGTCTCTGGAATATAAAGACGGGAAAGTGAAACTTGATGTGTTGTACAGAAAGCAGTGGATGACCACTTGGATCAACAATGAAAGTTACTCATGATTTGAGTTAACCTCAGGTCCCTGGACTTTCTACACTGAACTATTTGACTTGTAAACTTTGGCTCACTGTGGACGATATGTAGATGTATTTTGAAGATCAAAGGAGAAGTTCAATTTGTCAACTGGACAAAGTTTGTTTGGTTGAAAACGTTTCGCCGCTCATCCGAGAGGCTTCGTCAGTATGTATTTGTATGTATGTATTTTGAAGACACTGTTAACATTTTGTACATTATGTAAATAATGAAATACTTGCGCTAGCACTGTATATTTATTTTTTGATATTTGAAATGCAATTTTGCAGCCAAAAATGTTTTGGCCTTGAATCTGCATAGAACAAATGGCTGAGCTTTTATACTGAGGAGCACAAGGTACACTGTAAAATTATGTGAATGTATGTGACATGTACATTTTGAGTCCACGTTTTTTTACTATGCAAAAACAATTTATTTTATAAGGCTGAATTCAGGTACATCGAGGTGTCATAAAATAAACTGGACAAAGTTCCTGTAAGGACCATTGAAACAGGTAGCATCCACTGTACTGTAGCTCTGCACTGTAGAAAAGCTGGTTCTACATTCAAAAGGGAAAATGTGATCTGTCTCAATTGTTTTGTTGAATAATAAAAATGTTTACAATGTCCATTTGCTTCAATAAATTTATTTTAACCTATCTGAGAAGTCAAATCAATTTTTTTATTTTTTTATTTTAGAACGAATGCCACAACTTCAACATCTTATCTGTATACATCTGTGCAAAATAGATTACCTTGAAAATGGCTCCTAAAAAGGGTATTTATACTATATCACAACGATTATTGTAACAATAAAGCAAGGTTTGATTGGCAAATTCAGTCAAATGTTAATCTGAAGGTTTTCTCCTGCTCCTTGCGCTGGTTGTCACACATTTTGGACACTTCCTCCACTCTTCTCTGCAGCAGAACTGAATTTTGGTCAATCCACTGAAGCGAATCCATGTGTGCGTTGAGAATTTTGCAAATCTGTTGAAGCTAAAGGAGAAATTAAAATAATTACAAACCAGAACAGGTTCACATTCACACTTCACAGGCAGACGTTTTAAAACTCTTACCGGATCACTGGTGTCAGCTGGGCCGCTGGATGTGTTCAAGTGCTCTATGATCTCCTTCAGATCCTGGGACATCCTCTTGAGCTGTGCGTCCACATTCTCTGCAAGCTTGTACGTTCTCTCACGCTCCTCGTCAGCATTCTGCATGTAGATGGTTCCACTCTGCTCTTTCACCGACTCCTCCAGGGGACACAGCAGGTCCTCCAGCTCCTTCTGCTGAGACAGGATGAAATCCAGCTCTTGGTTTAACCGCCTCTGGTCCAGCTTTACTTTCTCCATTTCTTTGTGCAGTGATGTGATCTTCTCGCCATTCTCCACCAGCATGCGGTCCCAGGCATTCACTTGAGTGGCCTGCTGCAAGAAGTGCCTCTCCTGGTCCTCCAACTCCAGACTCCACTTGTTGATGAGGCCCTCCAGTTGGGCATAAGTCATCACTGGAGGAGCAGTGGTGGTGGTAGTGGTGGCAGCAGCAGTTGTAGTTATAGCTGTGCTAGTACTAGGTGCGGTAGGTTTGAGCCCCAAGGTGAAGCCAGGAGTGGCCCCGACTGTGGTTGCTGCTGCTGTAGTAGCAGTAGTCAAAGCAGAGGCGGTAGTAGCAGCTCCCAGAGGTTTCAGCGTCAAAGATAATGCTGCTGTTGTAGCTGCTGGAGCGGTGCTGGCTGCTACTGAAGTTGGAGCAATGGGCAGAGCAAAGCCTGTGCCCAAAGCAGGACCAGCGCTAGAGGCAGGTGCTGAGAGAGAGAACAGGGATGGGACTGTGGACTGAGTGGGCTGGGTGGTAGAGGGAGGAGCGGGTGTAGAGGAGGGCTTGATGCCCAGAGAGAAGCCTGCAGGCTGAGTGGTGGTGGCTACTGCTGGGGCAGCTGGCTGGCTCCCCAGGGTTAGTGTAGAAGGTGCTGCAGATCCAAATGTAAATCCACCTAATATCCATGGGGTGAAAGTACAGTTTAAATGTAGCTACTGTTTGTCATGTGGAATAAAAAATCCACATGACAAACAGTAGCTACATCTTACATTTAACATAATAGCAACAAAGATGGATGTAATGTACCTGTCGCAGTAGTAGGGGCTACTGTAGTGGCAGCGGGCTGCACCTTGGTGCCAAAGCTGAAGCCGCTGAAGCCCGATGATGCGGATGTCGCTGCGGGAGCTGCCGCTGGTTGGGCCTGGGTGGCAGCTCCAAAACTAAACCCTCCTCCAGTGGGTGCAGCGGTGCTCTGCGTGGACAGAGGGCCGCCCAGGGTGAACCCTGCGCCCGCAGCCGGGGCCGCTGTAGAGCCGAGAGTTAACCCTGTAGCTGTGGTCGTCTGAGGAGCTGATCCCAGGCCGAAAGATGTAGTGGGAGTCCCAAACGAGAAACCACTTCCAGAAGCGGTGCTCTTAGCCGGGGTTCCGAAACTAAAGCCGCCGGTGGAGTTGGTGCTGGGCTGAGCAGCATTACCAAACGTGAAACCGCCTCCCGAAGGTGCCGTGGTGGATGTCGGCATCCCAAATCCTGTCGCTGGAGCGGCTGTAGTTGTCTGGCCAAAATTAAACCCCCCTGATCCTTGTCCGAATGAAAATCCGCCACTCATTCTGTTTACTATGTACGCGTGTTAGCGCTAGCAAACACTTCCTTACTGTTTTGGCGGGTCTCAAAATTCTTCTTTCAGGGTCACTTCAGTTGTCTGGTATTACCACGGTAACCTTAACTTCAATAACCCGCTATATTTAAAAGTTATTTCTAACATGAATTTAGACCGCAAGCAAATTAAAACTCAATAAACATAAAACGTGGCCTGCTTCAACAGTCCACACGTTCACGGCGCACGTACGGAAATGACGACAAAGCGTACGAAGGATTTATGTTATCAAGAGAGTTGTGTCCCAGTTGTACCCTGGTTGTACCCGGTGGGTCTTTGGGAATAGCTATAGAAATATCCCGCCTTTCTGCTTTAATTGACAGCTAGTTGACAAATGCGTTTCGTAGCAGCAAATAAGAGGTTAATGCGATTTACCTCTTATTTGCAGTAGCGATGGGCAAAGTGAGGCTTCATGAACCACCGAAGCAGTTGAAGCAATTGTGCGGAGCGCTGAAACACAGTTTGAAACTTTCTCCACAGTGAGATCTCGTGGCCATATGTTAAAACTACAACATCCAGAATGTTTCAACGCCCATCCCAGGTTAACCTGTTTCAAAGATCAAAGATCATAGATCAAAGTCAGCTTTATTGTCAGTTCTGCCATATGTGTTCAACATACAGTGAATCGAAATTTCATTTCTCTCTGGCCAAGTAGTGCAAAAAGACAGTGTAGACCTATAAAATACAATATATAGACGAAACAAAACAAAAAACTATCCAAGACAAAAATCTAAAATCTAATCATTGAATGACTTTAAACTGTTTAAACTGTTTTACATGATTTGTACATCATTTTAAAGGATGATTGTATGTGTAAATGTAACTTTGGCTACGTTCACACTGCAAGGCTTAATGCTCAATTCCGATTTTTTTGTGAAATCCGATTTTTTTTTGCAAGGCCGTTCACATTTCCAGTTAAATGCGAATTGTATGTGATCTCCAGTGTGAACGCTAAACTCCCCAAAAGTGTCCCGCATGCGCCTTGGAGGACACGATGACGTCACACGCAGCGAATACGTTCAATGTTTACGGAAGTAGCCTAAAGTTGCTTTCGTACCGGAGCCAAAACATGTACAGCTTATTTGTTTTAAGGAGGAGATGGAGGACAAGGTTTTTGGCCACCGCGTTTTGCGGGGCAGTGGCAGCAACGTCTGCAGAAAGGAACATGTGGGTGCGGAGTCACAGGCAGGAGGGGTGGGATTGCTACGTGCTTCACCGCTTCACTGATACGAGTTTATATACTATTTTCGCATGACGAGAAGAACGTTTGTGCACATTTGTGAACGCCTACTTGTACCACTCTCATTGGAGGAAACACACTCAGGTCGGATGAATGCGACCGTTCAGACTGAAGTCGCATGCCAAAAGATCGGATATGTATCGGATTTAGGACCACATATCCAAGTGGCCTGGATCGCATTCGAAAAAATCGGATCTGTGTCATTCAGACTGTCATTAGAAGATCAGATACAGGTCGCATAGAGGCGAAAAAATCGGATTTGTGTCACTTCAGGCTGCAGTGTGAACGTAGCCTTTGTATTTATGTGCAATGTCTCTAAACAACAGCCATGAATTGTATTGCAACCTTTTTGTAAAAAAAACCAAAAAACTTTTTGTTGCCTCTTAGCTCGGACTCCCTTGGAAAAAGAAGTTTTTAATCTCATTGGACTTTCCTGGTTAAATAAAGGTTAAATAAAAATGTGTATGTGTGTTATTGTTGTAATTAGTTTTTAATTAAATAAAACAATAAAGACTCTTTTGTATTCAAGATTTTTATTCAAAAATATATTTTTCTCAGCTGGGGATGGATTTAGCCTATTTCTTTTCTTATCACTTCTACTCTATGTCTACTCTTTCACATGTATCCTACCTTAGATTTAGATTTTTTGTCTTAGGTAGTTTTTGTTTTGTTTCGTCTTTATATTGTATTTTGTACACTGTCTTTTTTTGCACTACCTGGCCAGAGAGAAACGAAATTTCGATTCACTGTATGTTGAACACATATGGCAGAATTGACAATAAAGCTGACTTTGATTTTTCAACCTACCTAGATGTGTGAGTGTATTTTTGAACAGGGCTCTCAAGTCTCACGCTTTGAGAGTGTGACACACGCAATTCAACGTGTTCACACGCTCACACGCCACACATGGTATTTCTCACGCACAGCGCTTCTGTGCCCAGAAAATCAGTTAGATAATGCAGGCACCGTGCGTTTTCAGCGGAAAATTGTTCGGGAAAAATCCCTCCTCGGGAAAAATTGTTCACTCGCAGTCTCACGCACGACCCCGCTCAAAACTTGAGAGCCCTGTTTTTGAATGTGTCACTACGCTAACTATGTGTCAATGTAATGTCTATAATCTAGCTAAGCTGAAGATTCTGTCTGTCACCTAAATAACTCACCTGTCTCAAAATACATCAATATGTCACAAAAGTTGTCTCTCTCCTCTCACAAAACCCACAAAGGACAGAAGCACATCTTTTAAACTTCAATTCAGTGGTTCGTTGAAACCTCTGTCGCCCACTGGTGAAGCACGTGCGAAACGACGATTCATGAAACGAATCATGGTTTGAAACAGTGTTTTGAAGCGCATGCGCTTTGGGGCTTCGACGCAGTGCCGAATCGTCTGGTTCAAGACAGCCATCCCTAGCCATAGGGCAGTGTACACAAGACAACCTTTTTTGTCTTGTGTACCCCCTGAGTGTTTTTTGTCATATCTCGAGTACCCCCTCACTCATACGTGTTGATAATTCTCCAAAAGTAGAATGTGACACAACAGATTATTAAATGAAAATCATTTTATTTCATCTCCTTAATTTGAAAATTTAATTCTCAGGCATTTTCTCTCTTTTATTTAACTCAAATTTACTCAAATTAGAATTCAAAAATTCAAAAAAAAATCTCCCCATGCGCCTGGCAGTGACACTACCAAGTACCCCCTGCAGTGTGCTTACGTACCCCTAGGGGTACTTGTACCACTGGTTGGGAAAAACTGCCATAGGGCACCGTCACTAAAGTTGCTGACAGTCTTAAGGAAAGGCTTTTAATATTATTTTCAACTTAAAATGACCAAGTTTTTCTTTAGTTGTTTGTATTTCTTTGTGTTTTACACCTTTCGTTTCAGCCTTCTGTGTTGGTTTTAGCGAGCACGGAGCGGAGGCGTTGACGGCAAAGCTTTAAAAGCATTTCTCTTGGCCTCGCTGTTACTCTTTGAAGAAAGTAGCCGCTGCGAGCTGGACACCTGCTACATCCATGACATTGGGACAGTTTGACCAACCTGCCCTCAAACTGAAGATATAAAATATATTTAAGTACGACAGCGATTATGGAACCCTCACGCATCTTTATCAATGAACGATAACCTAATGACTGCCACTACGCAGTTCTCATGTATTCAAACTAGCCATCAAGCTAATGTCAACTTGGCTAACTAAACGCACGGAGTGTTGTTGTTGTTGACGTTTTATCATTATCAGTATTTAAATCTTCCTAGATATCGTTTTTATCCTAACAGAGCAAACAGCATGAGGATCCTTAGTTTTCTGAGGAGTAGTGTGGCACTAACAAAGGATATAGACTTTTATTCCAGATTCTCACCTTCTCCTCTGTCAATGAAGCAGTTTCTGGACTTTGGTAAGACAAGCTTGCGTTTTCCTTTTATCTTTTTGTTCATATTTTAATTTTTGCTCTGTAGTACTTGGTAATATTTTCCACATTGTGAGCGTTGTATTGTCTTAATATTATGAAACACCTCATAATCAGTTGTTACTTGATGTAATAATAATCTAATGTTCAAATAATGTAAGTCTCAAAGATGTAAATCTTACAGTGTTGGTGTATGCGTAACTTAAACATCTAATCATTTTCTATTTACACTTTTCAGGGTCAGAAAATGCTTGTGAGAAAACCTCCTTCGCCTTCCTCAGACAGGAGCTGCCAGTGAGGTTGGCCAACATAATGAAAGAAATCAATTTACTGCCTGATCACTTACTCCGCACACCCTCGGTTCGACTGGTCCAAAGCTGGTATGGACACTGCTTTAAGATGTTTGTCTGTTGAGAAGTTTTTTGTCTGTTTTTATTACTAATTTACCCATTACACTAACTGATGATTTATTGACTATTGCGCAGGTATATGCAGAGTTTTCAGGACATTCTTGAGTTCAAAGAAAGAAATGCAGATGATGAAAAGACAATCTATGAGTAAGTTTCTGTCTATAAATGAAAAACAACAGAGTGCCTTATTGATACTTTGCAGCTGATGTCATCATCATTCCCTGGGGGTGTAAGTGAAAACAGTACACTCTGTTAGAAGCTCTGTTACTCAAGTTAGACTTTAATCTGAGCTTTATTTTAACACAATCTGCCCAGAGATTGTGGTTTAGTTGGAACTACAACAAGTGAGCTGATTTGTGCTTTTACAAAAGCCTCTTACATATAAAATTACAGTCACAAGCTACAATTGGCCAACACTCACCTAAACAGGACCATGAATGCTCATATTGATTACATTTTTCTGACAATCTTAAAACTTTTTTGTCAGTGTTTGCTAATGTGTGCATTATGTCACCGTGGTAACTGCTGCATATATCTCTAATGGTGGAATAATTTTATTGTGTAATAATTGGTAATTTGTAGTGTGTGAGTGTGTATTGATTATATTGTTTACGTTTTATATTGTATTTCTCACCTGCTCAGGGACTACAGATGGAAACTAGCTTCAGCTATAATCTGGTCTAAAGCATCTTTAATGTTTTTGCACATTGTCCCTGTCAAATAAACTAATAAAGAAAGAAGAAGGAAAGAATGTTTATAACACCCCAGCACCATGTCACTGCAATATGTCAATACTTTGATGTTCCTGCAGTTTTACAGATGCCGTTATAAAGATTCGAAATCGACACAATGACGTCATTCCCACCATGGCTCAGGGAGTGGTAGAATACAAGGACACCTATGGCATGGATCCAGTAGTTAGCCAAAATGTTCAGTATTTCCTTGATCGTTTCTATATGAGTAGAATATCCATCAGAATGCTCCTAAACCAACACAGTGAGTTCATAGCCACATTTAATTTTCTTTTTACCACTTCTACTTTGCCCATATAAAGTATGTTATATTTCAGCACTGCTCTTTGGTGGCAAGGTGAAGGTGAACCCAGCCCATCCTAAACAGATTGGGGGTATTGACCCACACTGCCGCCTCAGTGAGGTCATCAGGGGTGAGAATGGAGCTCTCCTGTTTCTACAAAATATCAACAAATTATTTCAATGTTCTGAAGTGGAATTTTAACCACACATCTCTCATTGTCACAGATGCCTTTGAAAATGCCAGAAATCTCTGTGACCGCTACTACATGAACTCTCCTGACCTCGTACTAGAGGAATTTAATGGTGAATAGGTTTAGTTATGATCCATTATAATCTAATGTTATGGTATATTTGTTTTTATACATAATGTGTATTATAACTCTACAGCAAAAGAAAAAGATAAACCTATTACAGTGGTTTATGTTCCCTCCCATTTGTACCACATGGTCTTTGAGCTTTTCAAGGTATTTGTTCTTTTATTTAAAAAATACTTGTAGTGTAATCTGTATTGCTCTGTCAAAATAACCAAACCTTTCCATCGGCAGAATGCCATGCGCGCCACCATGGAGTTACATGGGGATTCTATGGAGTATCCCCCAATCCAGGCACACATTGCTCTGGGCACAGAAGATCTAACAGTAAAGGTAAAAAACCCAACTCTGCTCTATAGTTAAATTATTTTTTCAAAAGAACACAACAGATTGGGTATTTTGCATTTAACAGGTCAGCGATCGTGGTGGAGGTGTCCCACTGAGAAAGATTGACAGACTCTTCACCTACACTTACTCCACTGCCCCCAAACCTGATACAGAGCGATCTCACGCCGCCCCTCTGGTCAGAGCTGATTATTGTTGAAAGAATGTACATATTATTTAAAAAAAAAAAAAAAGACTCATTAGGGTTAGTTCATGTTTTTTTCTCAGGCTGGTTATGGCTATGGTCTGCCCATTTCTCGTCTTTATGCTCGGTACTTCCAAGGAGACCTGAAGCTGTACTCTCTGGAGGGATTTGGGACAGATGCAATAATCTACATACGGGTATGAAAATCAGTCTTCCTTTTGAGGTTTGATCATTCATATTAATGAGTACATTGTTACTAAGGAGCTTATTGTTGCCATATGTTTTTGTTTAGTTTATTAATTTAATGAGAAAGGGACAGTGCACAATATGCATTAACTTTAACAGGAGACATGCACTGTACCAGGTTCTTAAGATGCGTGAAGAATCCCTCAGTCGTCCAGGTAGAATCCATGATAAAACCAGGTTGTACCAGGTTGTAGCAGTAGTGCTAATTTCCACCTGTAGTCTCTGTAGTCAAACATACAAAGAAAATGTCTTTACATTGACTGGAGGGTCATAAAAATTCACATCATTCATTTAGTTTATTATGCCGTACACCTATAAATTAAAGATTTGTTATTCCTAAAGCATCATTTATCACCCATCAATGGGCTGCTCAAAATATCCATTGATAAGACTTTTTCCTACAGACAATTTTAGTCTTTTAATGCAATGAATAATTTTGTTTTCTAAGAGTTAAATTGATTTAGTTTCTTTCTCTTTCACGTATATAAACATGCATACACATTTAACCATCCGTTTCGCCATTGTTCTTTTAGGCATTGTCCACAGAGTCAATAGAGAGACTTCCAGTGTACAACAAGTCTGCCTGGAAACACTACAAAACCATCCACGAAGCTGATGACTGGTGTGTCCCCAGCAAAGAGCCCAAGGACATGACCACCTACCGGAGTTTCTAAGCCCAATCCAGAGTGTTGAGTGAAAAATTGGTTAGTTCAGGACCAGGCGGCTGTGAGGCTGATAATGAACAAAGACGAGTAAGCTATATCTGACAGTGTAGAGTAGTAAAATATATATTTAATGGAGTGAGGTGTCTTCCAGCTTTGCTGTTTTACATCTAATGCACACCTGTCATGTTTAGAGCTTTACTAAATATGGATTTTAAATTAATTTTCACCGTTTCTTGTTACTTTAATAAGGCATTCTATTTTTGTGGGAATATGTTGGATTTGTCATTTTAATTTATCTTGTGCTGTTACAAAATAGTCAAAAACACAGTCAAAGTATAGGGAAGGCTTATTTATTTCCAGTATTCATGTCCTGTCTGTCGCAACCACCATCAGCATGAACCTGAGCTATATTCTGCTATTACAGTATTATGTCTTCTGTCTGTAGTATGGTTAGTTTAAAATAAACACTTCCAAGTTCATGAAATACATTATTTGTACTACATTTTCAAATGTCCAAAAAGTGCTATATAAATGCAATGCATTATTAACTTTACAGAGCTGTAAATCACTCTTTTCACACTAAGAATGTTCACATTGTGTCCTTGGGCAATACACTAAACTCCCCGAATACCACCAGATCTAAACCAAGTTTACACTGGGGTATGGCCTGAGTAGTTCTTTACTGGGCAAGAACTGTTAAGGTGTTTGTATCACCAATGGGATACATACCTAAGCCTTGCTACTTCGACTGCTTAGAAATGTCAAAGCTGCTAATTTGTTTTATATGGTCATATAGTATGTATGTCATTTGTAGTTTTGAATGCAAGCCTTAACTGTCTGTAGGCCTCAATCAAAATCAGCGTTGAAAATCATTACCAAAATATTTGAATCATTTATCAAAATGAGACAAAACGGGAGGAAATTTGTTCAAAATAGTTTATTGATGGTATATGTACCAAGAAATGTTCGTGAAGACCTGACAACGGCCTTCCCTTCCTGTAGCTCTTTGTACAGAAAAACATTTCATAGTTTGGCCTCACACTGTGCAGTCAGGTCAGTGTCCAGGGCACTAGCACATGGCACCAGTTAATACACAACCCAGGGACCAAAGACAGTCACTTCACTTGCCAGTTTGTCATCTTAAGATTGGACAAAAGATGACCACTCTATTCTACTTAGTAGAAAATCTCTGATACAATAAAACAATGGCCTTTAGGTAAAAAACAATGCAGTTATAGGCACATGTATAAAACGTATTTATACATTCCAACTTTGTCGTCCCCCGCAGCTTAAAGACAAATATAGTGCTTTATCTGTACAATAAAATAGTTGTAAAAGATGCAAGTTAAACTATGACAAAATATAAAAAGCAGTATACATTAGACTGCCACAACTACATTTCCACTGTAGACATGTAGATTGGAAGCTTGTAGCTTTATAGTGGGAAAAACCTTTTGGTCTCATACACATTTCTGATTTTGTTAAAAATATAGTCCTTTCAATTTTCTAAAAGATTTAGTGGAAAAGAGCGTGAAGGGACCAGTGCAGTTAGCAGTGGTGTGGCGGTGTGGACGTAAACACGGACATAAACAGCCCTGTGTGTGTGTGGACTTTATGGGGTGAGAGCAGCTGTGGCCTCAGCACACAGAATCTGTGCCGATGGGCACTCTCCCACTGCGCCGGCCCTCCTTTTCTTTCTCCTTGTCCCTCTTCTCCCTCTCCTTCTCCCTTTGCTTCTCCAGCTTCTCCTGAGCCTTACGCATTTCCTTCAGCTTCTTTTTGATCGTCGACCGGTCATTCTGACTCGACACACCAAGGGCCTGAAACACAAGATTTAAAATACATTGTAGTTTACACTGAGTACCGAATGCACTGGAGATTTAGCTGCCACAAGAGGGCAATAGAAAAAGACAAGTCCAATACAGCGTCTCAAGTAAGTGATCATTTGAGAACTTTTTATTTAAACATAAGTACAGAAGACCAAGTACCTTTAACTTGTCACTGTCTAAGTGCAGCAGCTGCTGGCCGTCCACTCCTTTGGCAGTAAACTCGGGCGTGTACTGGTCCATGTTGAGTCCCATTAACCAGTGGCACACCTGCTGACAGGTCCACTCGGGCACAGGGCGGGTCTGCCATTGGTACTCTTTCCCCGTGGGCACAGGCTCATCGTCCAGTGTCTGCAAAGGCAACACGCACAGCATGAGAATCAAGAAGCAGCCATTAGACACTTTACACAGGAGGTGCCTGTGATATGAATCAGCCTGTTTGCAAACCAAATACTTTTGCCTAAACAAAAACATATCTATAAAGTTGGTTGGTTGCAGTGTAAATTCAGTTTATAGATGTGCGTGCGAGCTGAGTAACAAGTCACGCTCTGTCTACATTCAATGCCACATCAGATGCAAAACAGCACTGAACAGACCCTTGTTTTGGTCTGCTAAAAGATAAAAGAAAGTACCAGCTGTCCATTCTCACAATGCCTAAAGCCTCACAGCTGAGAGAGAAACAGAGGAGACACACACATGCACTTGTTTTGAACGCCTCCCATTCAGAAGCACAGTGAAAAGAGAAACTCAGAGCATGCCTCAGATCGTCCCTTTGAGTCTGGGCAGAACCACTCACCTCACTGGAGGAGAAGACTAGAGTGTGAGAGCGCCCAGTCAGATTGGGTTCAGCCACTAACCCAGAGATGTCTGAACTGGGGCTGCCTGGGTTACAGTCATCTATGACTGACAAACTCTGAAACAAGTGAGACAAGGAACGCATTTACTCAAACATACAGCACATCAGTACTTCTCTAGGGAAGGCAAAGGCAGCACTATAGGGAAAAACTCATATTAGAATGTGTTACTAAAATGTATTCTGGCACATGTGGTGCCAACAGGAATGACCTACCCAAACACACGTGAACATGCAGCAGCTCTACCACCCACCCTATGAGCTCTAAACTACAGTACTACTGGTACTAGTGAAAAAGACAGAGGTATGGGGTAATGTTTAAATTATTAACAATGCATCTTCTAGGAGGGCTGTTAATTTATGATTAAACATGGATCTTATTCTTTGTTGCACCAGCTAATGTCCAAAGATTTCAATTTCCACACTCCAAATCAAGTGTTTTTTTTTAAATGAAAAACTTTAGCGATAATGGCAGTTTACATTTTACACGTTGGTGGATACCACTATTCTCTGGTTTTAATTATTTGATAAAATCAAAAAATTGATTTGACTTCAGAGTGACTCTTTGTCTACATAGCTCGTGCAGCAGTACAGGGAGGATTACAGTTGTTTTAAGTTTAGTTTATTGTTAACAACACAACCACATACCCAAGAAACGACTGATTCAAAGAGTGCACAGTGGTGAGAATTATACTCCACATTCTACAACTGTTAGAGAGGAGTAAAGCTCTACGGTGACGTTGGTGAGAAATACAAAAGTTGATACTGTACCACATCTAACGAGCGACTGAATATAGAGGACCAGGAGAGATTTGTCTGTTTGAGGGAAACAGGATTCAGTCACATTGTTAGACAGCTCCAGGAGCAGGACCACTTACTAATCTTACTTGAGTCATTAGGCCAAAGTGGTGGAAATACCAGGACCACCGCCTGTGTGACACCCAGCCAGGCGTGTCACCGGCTGCTTTTCATGTGCTACTATTTGCAATGGCAATAAAGCCTGCTGTAGGCTGACTGTAGCGTATGGGTCCAGTTACTGTCTTTGTGTCTGTGTTATTTGGCAAACTGGTCACGTGTTGCAAACAGGAAACAGACATTTGTTTGGACTGTGCTGGGCTGTTTTTCCCTTCAATTAAAAGGTATAATGTAGAGCAGCTCAAAAGCAGCATTATTACTGCATGTCTGTAATTGGACTTGATAAATAATGGTGATTTGGAGCTGCCTGGATAGGTGTCCCTTCTAAAGTGTGTCTAATGGGAGCTATGGTTACCTTGGGCTTGCGCTCTTGGCTCTGCTCACTGCTGGTCTCTGTGGCCACATAGGGCAGGCTGTTACTGGAGCAGGTTGGATCTCTCTCTCTGTCACGGTCTTTGTCTCCAAACCAGGAAAAGGGCATGCAGGTCGGGACGGACGTCATAGACTCTGCTGGGGACAGGTTTCCTCCAGACTCCTCTAACAGCTCAGCTGAGCCCCTGTAAAACAATAGAAGAGTTAACATGAAAGCCCACTATAAACCAAATAGTGTACAATGTTTTTTATGTACCTGCTGTCCAGGGATGCTCTCATGGATTCTTTGTCTTGCTGCTTTTTCCCTTTGCCCCCTGACTTTCGTAAGCCTCTGTTTCATAACATGAAAGTTATAAAATGTGTAGCATATTGTTCAGAACAAGATGTAGAGTAATAATATTCGTATTATTAGTCAACATTAAATATTTGAATTAATTTTAAAGTTTAGATAAACAAAGGTAGATAAACAAAGAGTAATAGCTTAAACTAAGGTTTAACTCACCCAAAATCAGGAAAGCGCCTTTTGTGTTTTCCTGCTGCTACCGGCTCATTCAACTCCTCTGTTGGCAAAACCCCCAAAACAAAACACTTGAAAAACAATCCAAGTGAATGTTCACTGTTCTTTTGACATGTGTATTTTTACCTTTGGAGCCCTTGGTCTTTCCCTTTGACTCTTTCTTCTTGGGGTTTCTCATGAAACCTGGAGAAGTGTCCTTGATGGGAGAGGGGCTCCCACAGCTCTCGATGCTGTCCCCTTGTGAAGGTGACAGGGACGGGCTGCTGGACATCTGGATGTCTTTGGAGCGCTCTGGGTCTTCTCTCTGTGCATTTGTGTAACACACAGGCACCGGCAGGGACAGGCTCTCCTGCCATGACCTCCTCCGCCTTGGGCTCTCCTGCTCCTCCTCATCGGCATCTTCAGTTTCCTGTAAGAAATACAAAAACATTGGCCAACCCTAATCTAGTAGAGATAAACCACAAGCTAAATAATGTAAAAAGAGTGCATGTTTTTGTGCCATAGCATGTACAGTGTATGGTACTTCAGATAGAATTTTAAGGGATAGAAAAGGGAATCAAACACATGACAGATTTGATGTCTTACTTCTAGTACTGTGGCTACCTTTTGTCAAGTGTCCTAAAGGATTTATTGTTCACAATCAGATTCTTTGTATGTGCTCAATAACTAAAAGATCCCACTGTTATCAGAGAGATTACTTGGTGAATAGATTCCACAGTTTACATGTACATATCTGACCTGAGGCTCCGGTGAGGCAGCAGTCAGGCTCTCCTTCAGTTTGCTGCGTGATGGAGGTTGGCGTTTGGCTTTGAGGGCAAGCAGGCCTTTAGCTCTGTGTGCACTTGTGTCCAAACGCTCAGTCTCAGGCACAAGCTCCACCCAGTCCCGCTCTGAACAAAACAACAGTACGGATAAGAATGCAGCTCTGATTGAATCATTCACCAGCTTTACGGTCCCTGTTAGAGGCTCCAGACTTGTACTTTGCTCTAATTAAATGTACCTGTATATGGCAGTGAGTCATCAGTCTGTGGGCTGTTGTCAACGGTCTCTAGTCTCTCCTCTCCCGGTGATTGTGAGCTTCCCCTGGACTCCAGAGACGCTATCTGTACCAAACAGGAGAAGTCCAAATGTAGACTTTCCAAAGATTTGCTGTGAATAAGCATTTGTTTAAGTGGGTTGCGTACCCTTCTCTGCAAACTGTCTAACTGCTCCTTGTACCACTTGTCTTTCTCTTCAAGACTTTTTTTCAGCTCCTCTTCTTTCTTCACAAAGTCAATTTCTCTGTGAAGGCAGAAGTGATTTGAATTGCAAACAGCTTCATGAGGATTGGACACTGTGCAGGCAAACGTAGCAGTGACATCCAATAGTGAGTACAGTGCTGTCGTAGTGCTGTCGTAATAGACTTACTTCTGCTGGTAATCCTTCAGTAGTTTCTTGGCCTTGTTGTACTTCTTATCCAGCGCCTCGTACTGGGCCTGCGTTTCGGATAATTGTTCGTTGACAGTTTTACACAGACCCTGCGCTTCCAACCAGAAACTCTCCAGCTTTAAAATCTTTTCATTGTTCTCTTCCAGCTTTTGCTCCAGCGCCGTCTCCCTGGCTTCAAACAGGGATTTATCCTCTTCTGAAATCCTTAGCTACAGAAAAAAATATATTTTTAATTTAAAGGGCCTATATCGCACTATTTTCTGATCTACAGCTCTGGAAAAAAATAAGAGACCACTGCATTTTTTTCTGAACTCAGCATCTCTACATGTATTACAGCCATTCCATTCCAGCGTCTGTTGAATTCCAACACAAACACAAAGCTGAGCTACTTCAGTTCGTGCACCAGGAGTGGAATAAAGTCACCAAGAACAATGTGAAAGACTTGTGGAGAGCATGCCAAGACGCATGAAAGCTGTGATTAAAAATAAGGGTTATTGCACCAAATATTGATATATGAACTCTCCTTAAAGGAAAAGTAACGTTATTTTACAATCTGAGCCTTCTTTCGGTAATAAAACAAGTCGTTTGACTCACCCATATCACGTTCGTGTCATTTGGAGCTGTTTGAAGAAAGTTCTGTTGTAGCGTATCCGTTAGCATGAGTATTCGGGGCATTACTTTGCAGTGTCCAAATAACACAAACTTTAGCACTTTTCAAATCATAGAAGCCCGATGTCTTAATGTAAGATTTCGTTTGAAGCAAAAGTGGCCTGTAATCCGAGATTTATCCGTAGTTTTCAGCTTTGCGTTTCATGTTTGGGTCCCGGGAGCTGATAGCACATTCCGCGCATGCGCACTGGTGTCCTCATCTACTCGAAACTATGGCTAAATCTCGGATTACAGGCCACTTTTGCTTCAAATGAAATCTTACATTAAGACATCGGGGATCATTAGTAGAACAGAACGGCTCAACATAAGTTCTGCGATACTGCTCCAATTGACAGAAAAATGCTATGGGTGAGTAAAACTACTTGTTTTATTGCCGAAAGAAGGCTCAGATTGTAAAAAAACGTTAATTTGCCTTTAAGTGTAAACATTAGTATTATGTTGTTTTAAAATGTTGTTTCGTTGCATTGTTTGAGGTCTGAAAACGTGTATCTTTTTTGTTATTTTGACCATTTGTCATTTTCTGCAAATAAATGCTCTAAACGATAATATTTTTATTTGGAATTTGGGGGAAAAGTTGTCAGTAGTTTATAGACTCAATCAAAAATGTTCCTTTTGCCCAAACACATACCTATAAGTAGTAAAATCAGAAAAACTCATAATTTTGCAGTGGTCTCTTATTTTTTCCAGAGCTGTATGTTCTAATGTTGCTTCTTCATCATAAACATACCAGGAGTTGTGTTTTGTTTCATTCACACATGTTTAACACACAACCCCTGCATATTTAGGCTGAGTTCTTCTCTCAAACTGAAAAACATGTGTGAATGAAACAAAACACAACTCCAGGTATATTTTTAATGAATTAACAACATTCTAACATGGCTTAAAGCTCACAGGAGTCAATTTTGCATAATACAGGACCTTTAAAGTTCAAAAGTAAAAAAAGTATTACAAAAAATACTTAAAGCCAAAGGTTAATAATTATATTTCACAGTTAACATACCTTTTCAGTAAGTTGATTTATTTCCTCAACTGCAATGCTGTGTTTGAGTTGAAGCTAAGTGAAACAAGATATTTTAACGGACATTTTAGATGAATTTACAAAATTGTATTATAATTCCACTCGCTGTGCTACCTCTTTGAATTTGAAGGCCATCTGGGAGCTGTCCATGTTGGCTGGCATGAACAGGGCTTCTGAATGGGGCAACTCATACACTTCTACGTTGCGTCCAGGGGAGAAGTTGGAGCCCAAAATCCTGTCATCCATGGCCTCGTCCTCGTAGCGCTCCTCCTGAAATATGAGCAGACTTTAGCATCCCATCCCGAGCAACGCAGCCTACAGTCCCAGGAATGTGTCACGCCCAGTGGCACTATTCACAGCTCCACAGCACAGCAATCAATATGTTACATCAAACTTGGGGAAGAAGAAGGGTCTGTAGAAAATGTACAAAACAACAACAAAAATATTTACTACAAAGTTATTTTGGGACTAGTAACATTTGTACAGAGGTCTAATGTTGAAATACCAAAGACGGATATCAGAGCAAGATCAGAAAATAAGCATTAGGAATTTGTCAATAAGTAATTTCTAATGAGAGGATTAAATCAGGTCAAACACCCAGTTAATATGTACAGATTTCCATAGCCGTGCCTGTGCTCCTGACCCACCTCCTCTGTGGAATGGTCATAGGCGTCATCCAGGTGCTGCTGCTGGTTCTTCTCCTGCTCCAGTGTCTCGCTGATAAGACGGGCCACTTCACTCTGGGTCCCCGGCTTCTCTCGACCAATCAGAAACCTGTGCGTTCAAGTGAAAATAAGATAAGATAAGATAAGATAAGACTTTATTGATCTCACACAGGAGAAATTTACTCGCCACAGTAGCTCCAGGACAATTGGACAGGAGGGAAAAAGTGCATGCAGGCAGGGAGGGGATAAAGTAAGTAATAAATAGTGCAAATAGTAATATGTAATAATAATAATAATAATGGAAAATAGTAATAATGATAATAGTAACAACAAGCATCAACATGAAAAGGAGGATATTGCATGTCTGGCCTATATGTTAGAATTATACAGTCTGATGGCGGTGGGGATGAAGGATCTGCGGTAGCGCTCCTTCTTGCACTGGGGGTGCCTCAGTCGGCTGCTAAAGGAGCTGCTCAGCTCCTCAATAGTCCGGTGCAGAGGGTGAGAGGTGTCGTCCTTAATGGACATGAATTTGGCCAGTACCCTCCTCTCAGCCACCTCCTCTACACGGTCCAGAGGACAGCCCAGGACAGAGCTGGCCCTCTTAACCAGCTTATTCAGTCTTTTTCTGTCCCGTTCTGTGCTGCTCGGGGCCCAGCAGACGACAGCATAGAGGAGAGCAGAGGCCACCACAGAGTCATAAAAAGTCTTGAGCAGAGGCCTGCTCACTCCAAAGGAACTCAGTCTCCTCAGGAGGTGGAGGCGACTTTGGCCCTTCTTGTACAGGGCGTCGGTGTTGTGGGACCAGTCCAGTTTATTGTTGAGGTGGACACCCAGGTACTTGAAACTGTCCACAGTCTCTATGTCCTGCCCCTGGATGTTCACCGGTGAGTGAGGTAGTGGTCTCCTCCTGAAGTCGATCACCAGCTCCTTTGTCTTACTAGTGTTAAGGCACAGGTGGTTGCGCCCACACCAGTCTACAAAGTCACTGATGACCGAGCGGTACTCCAGCTCGTTCCCCTCTGACACACAGCCCACAATGGCCGAGTCGTCGGAGAACTTCTGGAGATGGCAGCTGTCCGTGTTGTATGTGAAGTCCGAGGTGTATATGGTGAAGAGGAAGGGTGAGAGGACAGTACCCTGGGGGGCCCCGTGCTGCATACTACCACCTCTGACTCACAGCTGCGCAGCCGCACGTACTGTGGACGGTCAGTGAGGTAGTCGATGGTCCAGGCAGCGAGATGTCCATCCACTCCCGCGTCCTCCAGCTTCCCCCGCAGCAGCGCCGGCCTGATGGTGTTGAAGGCGCTGGAGAAGTCAAAGAACATGACTCTCACAGCACTCCCGGCGGTCTCAAGGTGGGTGAGCGCCCGCTGCAGAAAGTAGATGACGGCGTCCTCTACTCCTACGTTTGGCTTGTAGGCAAACTGCAGCGGGTCCAGGGTGGGGCTCACCACAGAGCGGAGCTGGCTGAGGATCACCCTCTCCATGGTCTTCATGAGGTGGGAGGTCAAGGCGACTGGTCTGTAGTGGGCCGGTTCCCTGGCGGTTGCTGTTTTGGGAACCGGGACCACGCAGGAGGTCTTCCACAGGACGGGGACCTTCTCCAGGCTGAGGCTCAGATTGAACATGTAGCAGAGAACCTCACAGAGCTGGTCTGCACAGGTTCTCAGCAGCCTGGGGCAGATACCATCGGGTCCTGCGGCTTTCCTCTGCCTCAGTCGTCTGAGCCCCCTCCTCACCTCGTCCGGTGTGATGGAGAGGGGGAGAGGGGGGGGCTGGGGTGGACTGCGGGGGGTGGTGGTGGTGGGGGGTGGAGGGGGCTGGTGCTGGGTTGAGTCCGTGTGAGGGGGAAGGGGGGTATGCCTACTGGCCCGGGGAGGTGTGAAGAGGAGGAGGGGGGAGTCAGCAGAGGGGCAGAGGGGGTGGGGGGCGCATTAAACCTGTTAAAGTAACAGTTTAATTCGTCCGCCCAGCGCTGATCACCATCAGCTGTCCCTCTGCCACTCTGTCCAAAACCAGACATGCTCCTCAGTCCTCTCCACACGCCCCGTGCATTGTTTTGGGCCAGCTGCTCCTCCATCCTCCTCCCATAGTCCTTCTTGGCCCGTCGGATCCTCCACTGAAGCTCTCTCTGGACCCTTTTCTGCTCCTCTCTGTCCCCTGAGCTGAAAGCCCTTTTCTTCTGGTTCAGGAGGGCTTTAAGCTCAGGGGTGACCCAGGGGTGGTTGTTGGGGAAACACCGTACCCTCCTGGTTGGCACAGTGTTCTCCACGCAGAAGTTGATGTAGTCTGTGATGCAATGGGTCAGGCCGTTGATGTCGTCCCCATGAGAGTCAGTGAAAATGTCCCAGTCAGTGTTCTGGAAACAGTCTCTCAGACTCTCACAGGCCTCCTGAGTCCAAAGCTTCACAGACCGCTTCCGCACAGGTTCTTTCCGCACCCTGGGTGTGTATTGCGGGAGCAGGTAGACCAGACAGTGATCCGAGCGGCCGAGCGGGGGGAGGGGGGCGGAGGTGTAAGCGTCTTTGATATTGGCGTAAAACAAGTCAAGAGTCTTATTGTCTCTCGTGGGGAAAGTGACGTATTGGGTGAATGTGGGGAGAGTAGTGGAGAGAGATGTATGATTAAAATCCCCAGTGATCAGAAATGAGGCGCGCGGGTGACGTATCATCATGTCATTAACGACGCTGTGGAGCTGTTCGCATGCTGCCGCACCATCCGCCGATGGAGGAATGTACACACAGAACACAATAATGTGTGCAATTTCTCTGGGCAGATAATACGGCCGCATACCCACAGCGAGCAGTTCAATGTCCCGGGTGCACAGCTGATGTTTCACGTGTACATTCCCGGGGTGGCACCAGCGTTCGTTAACGAAGAAGATAAGTCCTCCTCCTCGTGTCTTCCCGCTCCCCGACACGGTCCGGTCCGCGCGCCTCAAAGTAAATCCGTCCAGCGAGATTACATTGTCCGGTATATTCCCATTTAGCCATGTTTCGGAAAAACACATCAGACTGCAGTCCCGGAATTGTCTCTGATGTCGGGCCAGCGCGACAAGCTCCTCCACCTTGTTGTTAAGCGAACGCAGGTTCCCCGTTATCACCTTGGGTAGTCCGTTCGGTGAATACGGCCTCCGGTTCCGGCGTCCGCCCCTGCAGCCTCTCCTCTTTCTCCGTATCTCCGCTGGGACCTCCGGTTTCCCCGCGTGGAGTAGAGAAGGGCCCCGTAGATCCAGGAGCTTGTCACGCGTGTATGTAATCCTGTGCATGGCTTCAGGTAAATCCCGTATCTCCTGGCGCAGATCCATTAAAAGTCCAAAAACACTACAGCTAACAGTATAGCTGTAGTGAGAGTAGGCTTCCCAGGTGCGCGACTGCGCCCTGTTTCACCTACTCTAAAGAAAACGCAAGAAAAACGACTATATACAAGTAAAAAGAGGAAAAAAAGAAAAGTAGGGACGGAGCTACACCTGCACGCAGCTGGCCTCACCAGCGCCATCTTTGATGTTAATATACTGTGTGTAGAATGCTATTACTAAAATTAAAACACACTATAAAATGTTTAACTCCCTGTGAAATGGTGTGCCAACAAACTCAGGCAAGGAGGAAATGCAAATATGCACACTGCTGTTTGCTACATCTATCATTTGACTATGACTAATAATTAACCGAGATTTCTATTTGAGACATGTCAACAATACTTACAACAGAAGTGAATTTTATGAACTTTTGGATAAACCTCAAAGTAGGCTTGTGAATTTAATTAGAATTTGGAAAGAAAAAATATATTACCTCAACCAACAACTATAAAATTATATAACTGAGGAAAAAAAGCATGATATACACCTCTAAAGTGCAGTCTACACAGTATTCGATGTTTGTGAGTTGCCTGTGTTGGAGCTTTCTACGTAGAGTTCATAACAGGCCATTTCATGCTATATATTTCTACTTTAATTTAATCAGTTTGTTCTTTTATTTTTCCATAACTGAGCTGCCCTACCTCACAGTGCCTTTGGTGTTCTTCAGGACAGTGGCAGCAAACAGTTGGGTCACTCCCACCAGACTGATCCCATCCACTTCCACAATTTGGTCATTCACCTGTATCCTGCACAGTCAAAGAAAAAACAGTTAATAAATGAATAAAACAAAATATCCAACCAGTAAAATGAAACATATGGAAAATGTTTCATGTTTTTTCTGTAACCATTTCAGCTCACCGTCCATCTTTCTCCGCGGCCCCTTCCTCTGTTATCGTTTTGACAAAGATGCCGAGCTTCTCTAGACCCTGGTCGGCTCCCACTCCCATCCCAATGATGCTGATGCCCAGACCGTTGTCTCCTGTAGGTAGGAAACAGAGCAGTTTAAGACACCAGTCACAGGAAACATCTAGATACAGGATACACTTCCACTTGCCCTTTTCAATCTCCACAGGAAAAACATCCATCTTCTCCACTCTCTTCTCGAGCTCGTACTCTGCAGAAGCCGCCACTGGGTCCACGTCGTCATTGCGCCGGTCGTACTCTTCATTGGAGAAGGTGCTGAAGACCTACGTGTTCAAGTTTGGTGAATTAGCAATAGAGATGCTCAATGTTTTGAAATGATCATGACAATATCAACAAAAGTTAAAGGGACAGTGTGTAAGATTTTTACCCGTTAATTACAGAAATTGAAGATACCCATTCAAAAATACAGTGTTTTCCAAGCCTTTTCACTTCCATCATGAAATCAAAGTATTCTTTTGGACTTAGATATACCTGCATAAAAGGGGGATCGTCCCCATATAGAGGCAGCCATTTTGAATACGAGAGCCGCAGAAGGACATTTGGGCTCCGCCTTCGTCTTCGGCAAGGCTCGTGGTTTTGGGTAAACAACGACAAGCATGTTGCCGGATCACACGTCGTAATGGATCTAACACGTGTTTTGGACTAAACTGTTTTACTGGATTTTATTCGCTGGATCCTTACGGACAGATTGAGACCAAGTTTATGGTGAAATACTGAGTTTGACCTGTCCAGAGCCTTCAAAGGTAAGCTAAGTAACAAACCATGTTTTGTGCCTTTCCGTAAAAAAGCCCCATGTGCTCGGGGAGTGATTGTTGTGCCGGAAAATGAATTGCATAGTCAAAAAGAGGAGACTATAAGGTTTCATTTGATGTGTAGATTGTCATGATACACGATCGGGAATGTGTGCTTTCACGCGAAAAGAAAAAATAAACCGTGAACGGGACCGCGTTTTATTTATACTGTAGTTGTTGGCGAGGGCTCGCACAGTGCTGGGTGCGCTTCATGCGTTCGTGCGCTGGTACGCGAGCTGTCCGCGTTACGGCGTGCCCGGGTGACCCTCGAGGTCTGCCGTAGCTAAAACAGGAAGTGCAATAGCCACCATCCACCTATGCGCCACGAATCCTACACACTGTACCTTTAAGTATATTGCAATAATGATCACCACTTACAATATAAAAAAAATGTATTTGTGTAAAATATTTACTTTTTAATCAAGTGTTTGTACAGTACTAAGGAATAGACTCTATACTCAAAACCAATTCTGATACCACAATGATAATAAAAAACTTAATTTCTTTAGACAATAGAATGTGATTTTGAACAATAAAAAAATGTACTTTTCATTGATATTACCATGTGATGTTACGTCTATGTAATCCCTCAGTGGTCCAGGTAGGTTCCATAGTGTCCATGTGCGTGTACTAGTCTATGTGCTCTTATACCTGTTCTGATACAGCTCAAATTCATTCTAAAACTATTTAGGAAAGGTTCATTTCTGTCCTGTGAATTCTGACTTTAGTATCGATACCTGTTCAAAGGAGTATCAAGTTTTGATACTAGTTTTCACATCAATTACTATCAGATTTTCAATACATTTGACTACCCTATTCCGAATTGCAAAATAAATATTTTCTGTAAATAAAACGTCTTCAAATGTCTGTATGGGGCTTAATATGTAACAAATGTGTGTTGCAATAAAAAAAAAACTGAACAAAATAAGTGAAAGAATTTATGAGCAACTGTTGATAGACTGCACACACATTTTATGACGACGTTTATGAGCTGGCCAATACGCAGAGCAGTGCTTGAGTGCGATAGGCTAGGATGTGCGCGAATTATGAAGTGCAGAGTCATAATGTGGGGTAGTGTGAACAGGCCAAAAACTAGGACACAGCTGCAGTGAATGGAGCACAGACCATAGTTAAAAAAAAAAAAAGAAGTCAGAAGTCCAACCGAGGGGAACCGGCTCGGGAGAAGGAGAAAAGCGTATTGTCTGGGATGAAGGTGTCGCAAAACTCTGTCTCTCTTGCGTCGTGGAGATGGCGGACGGGGGCGCGAAGGAGCGCTGTGAAGAGGGGCCAGTGCTCCGCTGCGCGGCCGTCGTGGAGGCGGCGGTTCCGTGCCACAGATCGAATATCTGGCCACAGACAGGACAAGGCGGGCGGCATCCCAGTTGACCATGGGAGCATCCGGCCCCCGAGGTCGCTGCTGGACAGGGCCGAAGAGGCAGAACCAGAGCCCGGGGTCATCGAGTCCATGGGCCGCCGGTGGTGGGAGTCTCAACGCCAGCCTCCAAGCGAGAAGGTCCAGTAGCCGGGTCCAGAACCGCTGCACGACAGGACACCGAGCGGCCAGATGGAGGAGGTCTTCAGGCGCCTCACCGCATAGCGGACAGTCACAGCCGTACCTGTCAGGGTGTATTGCGTGCAACCTGGTGCAGGTGTAAATAATCCTGTGTCTCAACTTAAAGTCAAAATTACTGACTTGGGGCGGGGTGTACCAATTATATATGTGAGCCCAGATGGAGGTAGTGTCATGTGTGGGAAAAGTCTGCGACCATCTGTGTTCTGCAGAAGGGCGCCGAGCGACCCCGGCCACCAACAGCCTGTAGAAGGTGTGCACCTTCGTCTCTGTCAGCCTCAACACCCTCTCTCCCCATACAATATCAAAATCCAAAGAACACTCGCCTACTTCCTCCCCATGTACCTGTCCAGGGGGCCCGTCTCAAGCAGGTCCCCCCACTTCGTCAGGACAGAGGACCGGATCACACTTGTCTTCCTGAGGATTTCGGCTCTCCGAAACCCGGCCCCAGCCCTCATAAACCTGCCCCTGATTTCCTCCACGTCAAACCTGCTTGAGGCATCTATAAGCTGTCCTACCTGTTTAATCCCCACTCCCTCCAGAACCCCACTGAACATGCTCTCCCTCCTCCCTGGAGGGTCAGAGAGCATGTCAGGGTTGAAACGCAGAGGCATCTGCCCCAGTTGCCACAGGGAACGCGGTGCCGCCACAGTGCACGGCCTCAGCGCAGCCCAGGCCTCAAACACCTCCCTCTCGAAAGGGAGAAAGCGCTCAAGGGTGACTTGGCGGGGGAGCATGCACAGGTTAAATAAACCGTGCTCACCCAGCCGATCTACCTGAACCGCGAAGAAGTCCTTCCACGCGGCTGTGAAGTCGGTGTCAAGGAACTTCTTAATTACCTTGAGACGCAACGCGCGCTTCTTAACAACCAAATCAAGGAGTTTAAGTCCCCCTTGGTCGTGCCCGCCTATCATAACATTGTGTGCAATCAGCCCACGTTCTCTTCTCCAAATAAACCTATTCATCGCAATGCTAATTCTGTGTGCCTCTGCGTCCGGCAAGTCGTACACGGTGAGGGCATGCACGAGCTTGGACAGGCACAAGGCATTGACGACTAAAACCTTGCCCTTGATTTTTAAATCGCGAATCCGCCATAAATTCATGCAAGCGTTAACACTATTGTACAAACCTGTCCACAAATTGTCTCTACAGGCCGCCTCATCCCTCCCCATTGGGACGCCGAGGACCCTGTAAAGGTCTGCTGCGTTCCTGAGGCCCCAGGTGTTCTGGGAGGTTGCGAGGCTTCCGCAGAAAGCCACGGAGGACTTCTCGAGATTGACTTTGGCGCCCGAAGCCAGACAGTAGACATTGAGCACGTGGAGAGCCGCGTCGAGGCTCTGCACGTCTCGAAGGACAAGATTTGTGTCGTCCGCGAATTGAAAAATCTTATATTCCCTACCCGCGGGGCTTGTGAGTCCGCGCACGGCCCTGTCCTTCTTCAGCACAGCAGCGAGGGGTTCAGCCACTATGCTGTAGAGAAGCGCGCTTAGCGGGCACCCCTGTCTGACCGACCTCCGCAAAGGGAAGGGGTCAGAGAGGAGGCCGTTACATTTCACGCGGCTGACCGCTTTCGAATATAAAGCGGATCCAATTGATGAACCTATCCTTGAAGCCAAACCTCCCCAGAACGCGATGGAGGAAGCTGTGGTCCACCCTATCGAATGCCTTATTGAAGTCAACAAAGACGTGGACGCCACCCGTGGTGTGCATCTCCCTCAACAGGTACTTCAAAGAAAGAATTGTGTCCGAGATGTCACGCCCAGGGATGCCGTACGCCTGCGTGTCCGCGACTATCGTGTCTATGATGCGCTTTAACCTACCCGTCAGAATGCGGGACAGGATTTTGTAGTCAGTGTTGAGGAGACTCATAGGCCTGTAGTTGGCCAGGCTCTCTCGGGCACCTTTTTTGAAGACCAGGGTCACGATACCAAGAGTGAAGGAGTGCGAGCACCTCCCCTCCCTCTCGATGTCATGAAACAGCGTGTGGAGAATGGGTGCCAGGAGGTGGGCAAACGCCCCGGTGGAACTCAGCGGTCAGACCGTCCTCTCCGGGACTCTTACACTTATTGAGCCCCTTGATGGCCGCAGAAACCTCATTTAGCGAGACGGGCTCATCACACAAGTCTGCGTCACTAGTGCTAAGCCTCGCATCCAGCGCATCCAGTACCTGACCGCAACTCACCTCACTTATCCCCTCACTGTCAAATAAATCTGAATAAAACTTGCCCGCAACCTCTAAAATCCCACCGGTGTCATTTACTAGCCTACCCGCATCATCCACCAGGCCGTCTATATACAACTTGCTTTGCCTGGCCTTCTCCAGACCATAGAAATAAGCGGTCGAGCACTCCCCCTCCACCGCGTACTGAGCCTTGGCCCGGAGGATGGCACCCTTAGCTCGATTTTCTTGCAAAACGTGGAGCTCAGCCTGTAGCTCCAGATACTCTGGGTCCACGGGGCCCGCCAGAGACGCCACAGCTAGCACTTGGAGGCGGTCACATGCCGCGCGCTACCGCGCAGCCTGCTCCCACCTCCTCCGCTTGCTGTGACCAATGGCCAGTCTCTTTATCCGGGCCTTCGCCCCATCCCACCAATCTATTAGAGAATCATACACTTCAATTTCAGTATCGAAACAGTCGCATAACCTCTCCATTCTCCGAATGAAGCTGGGATCGTCCCGGAGAGAGCTATTGAACACCCAGCCCCCTCCGTTCCTTTTCCCACCTAAGAAGTCGAGGCCGACCGAAAGAAGGGAGTGATCGCTCCAGCCCAAGCAGGTATACGTGGCCCCGCTGATAAACCTCCATATCATAGACGAAACAAAGCACATGTCCAAACGCGACTGGCGAAGAACCCCCCTCACCACCTGGCGCCGAGAAAACCCCCTGGCTCTGTGGTGAAGGCCCTTCCAGACCTCAGACAGGTCATGATTACCGGCCAAATCAAAAAGTGCGGTTCTGCTCGCATCGCATTTAAAAACATTATTTGGTCCAAGGTCATTCTTTGAGAGGACCACGTTGAAATCCCCTATTATAATTGTGGATTCGTTTACGAAGGAGAAAATGCTGGCGAAGAACCTCTTCCTCTCCATCTCATCATTCGGCGCGTGGATATTTATGAGGCGGATCTTAAGAGGGCCGCGTACAAAATCAATCACTAAAAAGCGACCGAACGGGTCCGCGTAAACCAGCGCGGACTCCCCCAGCATCCCCGGCTTGACCAGAACAGCCACACCCCGGGAGTGCACGGAGCCCAGAGCGCAGTACACCTCGCCGACGCGCATCGCCTCCACTCTGCGCGCGTGCTCGACTCCCCACCCAGTTTCCTGAATGCACAGTACGTCCCAGGTAGAGTCGTGGATCGCACTCTGCATCCGGACCCTGCTCCTCAGACCACACGCGTTAAGTGAGACCAGGGAGAGCGCCATAAAGAAGAGAGGAGGGGAAGGGACTTATCAAAAGCGCCTCGGAGTCTCGGAGCACTCAGAGCACCCTCGGAGCCTCTTAACGCGTCTTGTAACATCAAGTTAACATCAAGTTGTATCATCAAGTTCCACTTCAACATCGCCACTGTTGAAGTCCATCCGCTCTCCCACTGCGCCTGCACACGTGGTAGCGGGCCCAGAGGGGCTCGCGGAGACCGGACCACACGGGTCCGGAGCGGAGACCGGCCCACACGGGTCCAGAGCAAAGACCGGACCACACGGGGCCGGAGCGAACGAGGGCTGGGCGGGCCCAGCGGCCCGCTCGTCCCGAGGGGACTCGTCCCCCATGGTCCGAGAGCTGAGCTTCGCCCTGTCCGTCTTCCGGGTGCGGCCAGGCTTGGGGGCCCGGACCTTAGGCGGCGCCGCTCCCCCCGCTCCGGGGGCGAGACGCTGGACCGCAGCAGCGTCTGTAGCGGCATTCGATTCAGCCCCCGCCGCCACGGCCACAGGGCGGAGGCCCCTCTCAGCCTCACCACCCCGCGAGGAGGCGCGAGGAGGCAGCCCCTCGCCCTCCGCCGTCACGAGTGCCTGGACAGGCTCACTGTCCCGACTCGAGGCAACGGAGGAGGGGGCGGGTCCAGCCCCAGCCGCAGGGCTGCCACCATCACCTCCCGCGCTCCGCTCCCCTTGGCCAGAGTCACGGCGGCCCGAGCAATCGGCCCTGGGCTCCGCGCACTCCCGGGCGTAATGCTCCTGACCCCCACACTACCTACACAGGAAGCCAGGGCACTCACGCAACACATGGCCCGGCTGGAGACACCCTCTGCACACCTTCACCTGCCTGTCGTGTATGACCCTAAAGTACGCAGGCCCCTCCTCAGTGTCGAGCCTGACAGAATACGGCAGAGACTTGACAGCGGCAGTGAAACGCACCCTAACAAACCTGGTGCCGTCCGCGATGCCAGTCCCCGGCCACACTCTCCTCCGTATCCCGGAAACAGCGGAGACTCCCCAGGAGTGGAGCTTCTGCACGATTTCCTCATCCTGGACGTACAGCGGCAGGGCCAAGAAGGAGACCACCACCTCGTTCCTGCCGATGGCTCGCCCATGGACCCTGGTGTCGCCGATCCGGAACCCATCCAGCAGCTTTTCCTTGGCTGCCTGGGACGCCACCGTTATCTCGTACTTGTCCTTGGTCACCATGCGGCAGCCAAGTACAGTCCCACACATTTCCTGTGCGGTCCTCATCAAGGCCATAGGGGACAGGCCCACTCCACCCTCCAGCTCCAAAAGGACCGTCAGATCTTTACGGTATTCTACACCCTCATTCTCCCTGGCATCGCCACCATTTTTCCTGGTATGATCTTCCTTCCTACCACCCGTCTCCTCAGGCGGCTTCCCCGCCGGGGCCTGGGGCCCCGTGGAGGTTGACATTGCGCTGCCCGGGGGCAGCAAAGCTCGCGGGGCACAGTGAAACAGTCACCCCCCCAGCCGGGGTGCTGGGAGGAGGTGAGCCAACAACCGAAAGGAGGTGAGAAGCCAAAATTATCCAAAAAGTTCAAAGAAGGAAACAGAAAAAAACACCAAACAAGGACTGCTCCAGCGGAGCGCAGCACATGCACATCCACTGTTCATCTTCATGGAGTCCAAACTAGACCAAGTTACAGGTCAGATCTAAGGAAAGGCACAGTCAGAATGTCTGTATTTCAAGGTATTTTTTTTTGTTATTAAACCACCTGTAATTGAATAACTGTAAAGTAGAGCTATTTAGGCTACGTCCACACGACAAGGCTCCTGGATTTTTTTTTATGTGGGTTGAAAAATATTCGCATCCGCACGGATCAGTAAATATTCGCCTCCAGACGAAAACAGGGAGCTGAGTGAAAACGATGTAATACATATGCCACACCGATATGTGGCGCTGTAAACAGGAAACAGCCAGAGCCACCGGAAACGCAATACTACAAAGAGCGCATGCGCATACTGGCAAAATGCGCGGGGTTCTCTTCTGGTCACATGATGATGACAGCATCGTGACGTCATTATTTTCCAAAAGCTGCGTTTTGCTCGTCCACACGACAACGCGATCCCCGGCATTCTCAGATTTCTCCACTCTGGAACCCGTTTTCAAAAAACGCTGGCACCGTGTGGACGAAAGGCCAAAACGAATAAAAACTTCAGTTTCCACCAAAAAACACTGTCATATGGACGGGCCCTTAATGTCATACTGTGGAATATTCCAGGCAGAGCAATGACATATCCATAGAAACAAGCAGGTGACAGACCCAGAACCAAAACGTTACAAAGTGCAGTCTAACCTGTTATTAGGGGTGTGCAAAATAATCGTCCTGACAATGCATCGCGATACTAACTTTCACAATATACTGCATCGATTCTTGATGCCAAAAATTGATTACTATTAATTAATAATTTAATAGTTAATAATGTAATATTTAATAAATAAATAAATAAATTATTAGTTTAGTTTTTTTTATAAATCCTATGCACTTTTTTCTTTGTGAAAGGGTATTGTTTGTTATGATGGTAGCTACCTCCAAAATGGCAAATGTTTGAACATCATTTTTTGTTTTAGAAAAAATCCTATGCACTTTTGTTATTGGTTTGGTTTATTTTAGGGCTGTCAAACGATTAATTTTCTTGATGGCAACTAATCTCAGAAATTTCATAGTTAATCGCGATTAATCGTGATTTATTTTGCATGTTTAAAATTGATATCTTGCAGTAAGACCGTTCGAATCTAAAGTTAAACTCACAATGCAAAGTATTTCTCACCATTTTTTTTATTTCAAAAAAGTGCAGAGAAAGGAAAAAGTAACAATGAACCAGTAATAGTGCTTACTTTGAGAAATTGTAAATAAATGATCGAAGCCCGCTCGAGCTGCCTAGGGATGCGTAGAAGGAACAAAATACTAGCAAACTCAAAATAGCGCGTTTAACCGACAATGAGTTTAATTAATACAACCAAATGAGCTGCATATGGATGGTAGAATTGCGGAAAATGCTGGCAAACTCTGATCGCGATTTAAAAAATTGTTCGCGATTAAAACTCTATCGCGATTAATCGCGATTAACGCGTTAATATTCCCAGCCCTAGTTTATTTGTTTTTGTTATTCAATAAATTCAAGTATCGTGATGCATCGTGATAGTATGGCATCGTGGCATATGAATCGTGATTCGAACTGAATCATGACTTCTTTGCCAATACCCACCCCTACCTGTTATATGCACTTTAAATATAAAGTATATTAAAACCTAATCTTATTATCTCACCAACTTACAGAGGCAGGAGCTTTACAGGTATTTACCTAATAGCTCTGATAGCAAGAGGTGGAACGGTTCACATAATCCACATAAAAACACTCCCAGAAACGAGCCACAATATTGTGCAGCTAAAGGATTGGAGACAGCCATCTGCTGAGGCTCACTTGTGAAAATGAACTAACAGTTTGCAGTTTGTGCTGTGTTTAGTCTAGATTAGCAGCAGCAGCTCTGTGTGAATCAACGAAAAATATAAATATGCAGGGAGGTCTTAACCAGCCATTTCCTGTTAAGTGATTTTAAATTAACAATCGTAAAGTATTAATCGTAAATTATATTATAGCAAAATTCAGCAAAAATCAGCTGAGCCAGAACAACTATTATTCCACATAAAATAATAATAAAGGTGCACTGTGTAATTTTTCGATTGGGAGTCCGTCACCTGCTTGTTTCTCTGTAGATGTCATTGCTCTGCCTGGAATGTTCCACAGTAAGAGATCCACCTTGCATTTATTAAATTATAGGTGGTTTTCTAGCTCAAAAATACCTACAAAAACAGCCATTCTGAACTATATTGCCTCCCTACAGATCTGACCTGTAACTTGGTCTGGTTTGGTCTCCATGAAGATCGAACGGTTTAATACCACACTGTGAATCATCCCAGACAAAGAAATAACATCAGAAAAGCAACTGACGCGCCCTCCGCCAGAAAAGTTACACAATGCACCTTTAAGTTACCATGAATAACTCTTAGGGAAAGCTAAAAAGGTTATGAAATTCTATGAGATTGTGAAATGATAACACTGGTCTACAAGTAAAATGCTTCCGGAACAAAAGTACAGTGAACCCTCGTTTATCGCGGGGGTTAGGTTCCAGAAATAGCCCGCAATCAGTGAAATCCGCGAAGTAGGACAATTTTATATTTTACAATTATTCTACATGTTTTAAGGCTGAAAACGCTTCACCAGACACATTATACACCTTTCTGAGACTGGTATTAACATTTCCTCACATTTTTCTCTTGTTTAAACACTCAAACTTTTGTAGATTTTCATTAAAATATATTAATGGGGGGGGGGGGGACACGTGCGCGCGGACACGTGTGTTTGTTTTGGTACCACATATCCATGCCATGTGCGAAAGTCGAGTGGAAAGCGACCTGGATATCATTTTGGGCAAGACTCAAGCCAATGCTAACAGTGCCGAACCGCTAACAGACGCCTCTGAGCATCAGTCCTCACCACAAGACCAGGTAAGACCAACCTGCGCTCACAAGAGTTGGTTGCATTTCACCCCGGCTCCAAAATCAGACCGCTATCAATGCGTCGCCAATACTCCACAGCTCTCTAGGACGGGGTCGGGTTCGTCCTCTCGGCGTGACTCTCGTGAAGGAAATCAGAGACTCTGTCCCTGGTCTAGACCTGGTTTAGTCCTGGTTTAGACCTGGTTTAGTCCTGGTTTAGACCTGCTTTAGACCTGGTTTAGTCCTGGTCTAGTCTCTTAGCTAATCAGGGCGCAGGACAGAATGTTACACTGTAAAAAAAAGTTACACTATAAAAAAAATTGGAAAAAAAAAAAAAAAAAAAATTGGAAAAAAAAATCCGCGAAACAGCGAGGCCGCGAACAGTGAACCGCGATACAGCGAGGGTTCACTGTAGTGAAATTTTTCTTGGTTTAGGTCACTAATAAAGAAAAAGTAAGTCAGAAGTGCTGATTGGCTATAGTTTCCAAGATTTAGTATTGGGTCAAAATAGGAAATTTATGCTAAATAAGGCAAAAGCAGTAGTTTATCAGAAGGTACAGTGTGTCTACAAGCAACCAGTTCTATCTGAAAGCCTGTCTGCACATTCCAATACATTCATTTTAATATGTCTAGTGTTTTAACATATATCAATATATAATATATTATTATGATTATGATTATTATTATTATATCATTACATATCTTGAATACATTAGCTAACCAGCACAGTTATCAATTGATTTTCAGTTCATCTTATCAATATAAATGAGATTTGACCACTTTTATCTCCAAAAATTTGTAAATTTGCAGTGTAATGTAATGTAAAAAAATGCACTGTATACATTTAACACCACAGGTTACCAATATATAACAGAAATCACCAGCTAAAGGAAGATAAAACAAAAATATAATCAGCCATACGTTTAAATACATTCTTAGAGTCAAGTTATTGTAGAATGTTCAACAGAAAGGCAATTAACTTGTATATATCTTTAGCAACAAAAACATGTCAGTGAATGAATGCAAAATAGATACAAGTTTGTTTTCTTGCTGTGGAACATTCCAGGCAAAGCAATAACATCTCCATGGAGAGAAACACCACGAAAAAAAAGCTGCCTATGGAGACATGTTGGATTTGATATTAGCTCCCTCTCTGGATTAAAACCTAATTACAGAGATGATCCTGAGAATGGTCTGTCCATGCCCCCCTGCTTGGACATGACTGACTTAATCTAAGAAAATCATTAACCCTGCAACAACATCACAGGAGAGGAGAGAGGATATTGGTCCCACATTATTGCCATAAAGCATGAGGAAGCGCTGTGATGTTGCCAAGTAAACTTTTCCACACCCCAGTCTCAGGTCTGCCATGTTAAGACTTGCGGTATCACCAACAACAATGTCCTTTTGAACTCCATCTTTGTGCCAGCTGAATAGCCTTAAATAAACAGCATCTTTCATATTTATTTACTTATTTTCTCACTATTTTGCTCACTCTGTGCCGGTTATTTTAACGGGCCCATATTACAACATTTTCTAATCTGTTATAATGTTCTTTCCTCATCGCAAACAGACCTGGAGTGTTTTGCTTCATTCAGACATGTTCAACACACAATCTCTGCATATTTAGACTGCGTTCTTCTCTCAAACAGAATACACTCTGCTCCACCTTGATGCCATGTGGTAATACAGGACATTTTTTAAACTCCATACACCTTCACTAGAATTATTTGGATTGCCAACCTCTACTGAACTAAAGGTAAACGGTAGCTCTTAACATGGAAACAAAGTAGAACAGAGCATTTTAAACTCTGAAGACTAACAGATTACTACTCAAACATAATATATCACAATATATCACAATAATCCATTTTGTGTAATATAGAACCCCATAATTCGATCAATATCTAATTTTTTGTGAAGACGGATGAAAGAAGATTAAATGCTGTGGATTACGCACACGACTGCAGCTCTGTGGTGAAGAGAGGAATGCTTTTCAAGGGGCCTCCAGCCTCCCTCTGCCCACAGCTCTCCTCCCTTTTTATGTTCTACTACAACTTCTGGTACTGTACCCAAGCCCTGTGCCATATATAATGCATAGAGAAATATTATACCCTGTCATCACCAACCCTCAGGCAGATCCCACCCTTAGTCAACAAAGAGAAGTCAAGTCAAAGTGCACCATTAGTAAATACTCAGACACTCAATGATTTTAGAGACTTATTGTTAAGAACCCGTTAGGATTAGATGAGCAATTTCCGTATTAAGATTTGGAGTCAGTTCACATTTAAGACTGAAATATGAAAAGATACCTATGTAACTTTCTGGAGGTGGATTCCGCTGAAATAAAATGTAATGTAAACATTCTCCAAGGACGTTTTATGCCATACTGTGGAAGATTATAGCCAAAGGAACAGCATTTCCATGGAAACAAGCAAGTGATGGCCCTCCTCCAGGTCAAATAAGGCTACGTTTATACGGCGACGATCAAAACAGAATAAGCAAAAGTGGCGTCTCGTCTTCAATTTTTTATCCGCGTTTAGACGAGCGTTCAACAGGAAATGTTTGTTTATATGAAGACACGGGGGGGGGGTGGGGGGGGTGCGAGTGAACAATTTTGGGCGCTTGAATTGCGTGAGAAATGCCGTGTGAGCGTGTGAACACGCCGTATTGCGTGTTGAGAGCCCTGTTTGTCTAAAGAGCAAACTTAAACTACAAAGCAACTAATGAGATTACCTGATGGTTCTCAGTTTGTTTTATCATCACCGCACTTTGTCAGTGCGCGCTGAGAGGGGCGGGGGGAAGCGGGGCGGGGGGGAGCGGGACATTTTTAACGGATTCATGTAAGAATCTGGTTAATGCACCGGGCCCGCGTCTCACCACGGGCAGTTCGGCTCTAGGCCGCGTGTATTCCGCGCGTAAGCCGTCGGGGGGGACACGTTACGCACAGACGGAGACACCGGGACCGGAGACGGTGCGTCTCAGGCCCTGTCCCCACGACAACGTTCCTGTTTTTTTTTTTACCCGGGGTGAAAAAAAGTCTCGTCCACACACGTGTTGGATCAGAAAACCTTTGCGTCAAGATGAGCACGGAGCGCTGAGTGAAAACGATGTAGTACATATGTCACACCGATAAGTGGCGCTGTAAACCGGAAAGAGCCAGAGCCACCGGTAACGTAAGACTACAAAGAGCACATGCGCAGAAAGTCCTTTCTCTTTCATAAACAAGCAAACACGTGTACTTTAGGGGCCGTCAACACAAGCGAATATATTTTGTCCCCCTGCTCCACCAATGTAGCAGCGACTCACTCCGGTAATGTGAAAATGCTGACCGTCCCTAACATAGACAGACGCCACAGAACAAAGATTTGCGCTGCGTGAGCAGAGTTTTTGCCTATAAATCGATAGTTAGCATTACTTGCTATCGTTTTATTAGATAGACATTAACAAGTAGAACTCTCGTTAACCTTGGTCGTGTTATTTAGGCAAAATGCTTGTTTGGATCTTACTACGGGAATGTTAAACATACTCGGACATTATGTTGGCTTTTCGGCGAGAATATACAACCGGGGACCATCACCAACGGGCAGCTATATATTTTTGTGTGTGATACTGCATGTGCCTGTTTGTAAAAGGTAAATTTTCATTTAATAAAAAAAGACAAGAAATGGTTGCTCTTTTTCTTTATTTACAGCACACAACACACTCAAATTGGTATGTGCTCCTCATTGTCCACTATCTGCCTTTTCAGCGATGGGATCTTTCCAGTTTTAAAATACGTGTTTAGCTTTGAATTGGCAAACACCCGTGCGTCGTGCGTACTGCCAGGCCACTTCACAGTAACGTCCATAAACCGGTACCTGTAGTCACACACCGCTTGTATGTTGAGGGAATGTTTGCCCTTTCTGTTGATGAAGGCCATGGCGTTGGTAGATGGCTGCTTGATTTCAACATGTGTCCCATCGATCGCTCCCAAACATTGTGGCATGTCATGCACACGGAGGAAACCCGAAACAAGCTCCTCTGCCTCCGGTTCCGTGAAAGGCGTAATTGTGCATGGTCCTCTGCTGTTGTCGCAATGCATTGCATATGAACAGAGTTTGATGCAGCAGTGCCAATAAACTGCGGAAGGCGCAGGGTTACACCCTCTGGTCACCGGTCACGTGATGATTACGGCAGCGCGACGTCATCATTTTCTCACCTGCCGCGCTTTTTTGCCGCCCACATGCCAACGCAACGGGGGGCGTTCTCCGACTTCTCCACTCTGGAACCCGTTTTTGAAAAACTCCGTTCTCGCCCCCAAAAACGCCGGCGCCGTCTCGACGGCAGGCCCAAACGCACACAAACTTCTCCGTTTCCTCCAAAAAACGTTGTCGTGGGGACAGGGCCTCAGAGGAGACGTGGCACCGGGACTGAGGCTCAGGACGTGCCCGGGGGACAGCGTGTCTGCTCCCCCTGCTCCCCCTGCTCCGGGGAAGCAGGGGGAGGGGGCGGCGCTGAAAACGCGCGGAGCCTGCATAAACTAAGCCACACAGACCGATTTTCTGGGCACAAAAAAATAAAAAATAAAAAAAATAACACAAATCAGCGTGAGAAATGCCATGTGTGGCATGTGCGCGTGTGAATACGTCGAATTGCGTGTGTCACACTCTCAATGCGTGAGCCTTGAGAGCCCTGTATGTACTGAAATAGTTACATTACAGAAGGATTACAGTGAATTAGAAAATATAAAATCACATCGGGTTTTACATTTGAAGTGCCTCATGCGGAAGTCGCTTGTCTTGGCCATCTGTGTGGCTGTGAGAGTGTGAGAAAGACTTGTACGGGATGAAGAGAAAAGCCCGTAGACGTGTGTGGGTGCGATTTATACAATTGTTGAAATGACTCTTGTATTGCCGCATCTATGTGACGTAAACGCGTACGCGACGTGAGCAGATCTGACCAGTTTTGCATCTTGGGCAGTTTACACGGAAACGCTACAGCGGAGCGTATTTAACTTTTCCACTCTGGAGGGTGGTTTCAGATTTTTGCGTTTTTAGGCCCCAAAAACGCCGTCACCGTGTAAACGAAAGGCACTTCCAATAAAATATTTTGTCATTTTTTCCCGTAAGCGTTCTCGTGTAAACAGGCTATAAGAGTCAGGTTTGTGAAGATGCAAGCCCGCTCACAGTAAGAATGAATATTTTTCAAAATCGCAACGCAACCAAAATGTTTTACTAAAAAGTTAAGTACTTAAGAAAATGTAAATGATTTCTGCAACTGGCCCAATCTTAAAAAAAAAAATCACAATTTCCATTTGACTAGATGAATCATCCTGTATAAAGCTGCTCATTTTGAAATTGTGGAGAGAGCTCGATAGTGGAAGGAAAAAAAAGGAAAATCTTATAAAAATGTATTTAAAAAAATAGAAATTGAATAAACTTTAAAGATGCACTGTGTGACTTTTCAGGTGGAGGGTCTGTCATATGCTTTTCTCCATGGAGATGTTATTGCTTTGTCTGGAATGTTTCACAGTATTAAACATTTCTATCATCATGGAGACCAAACCAAACCTCAGACATTCTGCTCAGTCAGAATGTCTTGTTTTTCTAGGTATTTTGAGCTATGAAACCACCTGTAATTGAATAAATGTAAAGCTGTTTAATGTCATACTGTGGAACATTCCAGGCAGAGCAAAGGCACCATATCCACAGAAACCAGCAGAAAAGTTACACAGTGCACCTTTAATGTTAACTTTGAACATGTATTCCCTAAAATATTTCCAATGCACTCCAACCACCACTGGCTAAAGTGTAAGTCTTGCACATGAAAGCACAACTAATTAAAAGAGTTAAAACTAGATTTGCAGAACTAGAGCAAATATTCCATTAAACAAGCTTTTCTAGCACAGACTTTAGAGACTGGAGTAATTAAGTGCTGAAATATAGGCTAATAGAAAAATGGAGCTGCAGTGCATTATCAGAGCAGCAGCAGTTCGCTCAATTAGTTCGCACTGACTTCTCCCGTTCCCATGGAAGCGTAGGCCCTTTTCAAACAATGTCCCGTTCTCAACCAAAACCCAATCACTCAACTAGTATCCTCCAGAGAACACACACACAGAGCTGGCTCTTTATGAGGTTTTTACTCCGCAGGGCCCTGTACACAGCTCACCCTGTTACCCCCAACGCAGACTATCACAGCAAATCCTCCTCTGGCCTCACTGTTCACACAAAGATGCACAGCTGCAGGTCAGACACTGCTTCAGCTCCAACCTTTCATAGAGAAGGAAGAGGCTATTTTATGTACTTTCCATTCGCAAATGTTTCCATAAACGCTGAGCCCACAGTATGAACTTATAATATCGTTAGCTTATATCAACCTGAAACCAAAAAGTGTCCAAAAGCTGTATAATCATAATATATATATACTGTATGTACAATATATTATGCCTTGACCCTTGTGAGCTTTCAGTCATGTTAGAATGTTGTTAACTCATCAGAAACATACCTGGAGTTCTTTTGTTTCATTCACACATGTTTAAGTAATGCTGCATTATTAGTCTGTCTACATTTCTCAAGCTCAAAAGTATTTGTTCCACCTTGTGATGTCACGAAGCGTCAGTTTTCAAATGAACAGCACCTTTTACCTTTTGTTAAGTAGAGATCGGAAATTCCAGGGCTGAAATGATCCAAATGATTCTAGTGAAGGCGTATGGTCTACACAGTGGAGCACTCAGCCTAAATATGGAGGGTTTGTGTGTTAAACATGTGTGAATGAAACAAAACGCAAATCCGGGTATGTTTTTGACGTGAAAGTAGCATAATATAGGCCTTTTAAAACAATTTTAATTTCTCTTCTGCTCCTGCTCCAGACACTGGGGCCATCACCTGCAGAAGGCCGGTAACATCCCATACACCCAGACCCTCTCCTCACAGCACTCAAGGAAAAAAAACAAAAAAAAACTTGTGGGAACTGAGTCAGCAGCATGGAGGAGCCAACCAGAGGAACGCCTGTGAGGCCTGACCACTGGTTTAAGGGGAGCTACAAAAGTCAAACTCAGAGTGTGCTCTAGGTGCACCTACACACACAGATCAGAGATTATAATAATTATACTAATAATAATAATACATCAGACTTGTATAGCGCTTTCTGGACACTCAAAGCCGCTTTACAAACAGGAGATAATAGAAAACAGTGGAAATCATAGGGGAATGACAGCTGAAGAAGACATAGCTCTAAATATTCTGGCCAGCATAACTGTGTTTACTGCCACACAATGCTATTTTCCCCATTTTCCTTTGTAGCCTGAAGTATTTAACTATGAACTGGAGCAGGAAGAGGTGGAGTGTGGCCGCCTGCCACAGTGGAGTCATGTTTCCAAAGGAGTGCTAAGATAAACAGGTAGAACAGGTTTGTTTATAAATGGCCCACATATCCCACTTTTGTCCTGAAACACTGGCTTTAAGTTTAGATTAAAAACACAGCTAGTATAAGTGTGCTGTGCTGTAATCACTAGAGATGAGACGAGACACAATTTCTAAAAGATTACATCTCACTTCCAACTTTTAACGAGATTTTAATACAACTGTGAAATTGTGCCATTCAGTTCAAAATTTTGGCATAACAATTTTTTATTTATTTCATTTAATTTAATAATTTTACTGTCATTGTAGCACTGCTTTTTGCTATTGCAGCTTCTGAAGAGAAACTCCCAAAGCCCCTTTTATATCCAAGGCAAATGTAAAAATATAAGGAAACAAAATCTCACAAGATCATTTTTCTCCTGTGTGCACAATCTCGGGGCAGTTTTGTCTCGCGAGGTCTTGCAGTACGAGATTTTGTCCCTTCCCTCGTAATCACATAATGAAGCGTTTGAGGCTCTAATCATTAGCACTTGCACGATGCCAAGTTCCTTAAGCGCACAGAGCAGAGCATTAGCATTCCGGCCTGTGCCCAGTGCCCACACGCCCAGGTGTCTGCGCCCACACTTGGGGTCTTTGTGTCGGGGGGAGAAGGGCGGAGCGCTGTGGCACACATTCCTGAGGCCAGCAGAAGACCCACTGCAGATAGGAAATAGAAAGCATAGCACCATGACATGGGCTGGCTGCAAGTTTGAGTTTAAAGTTACACTGCTCCAAGGGACACAGCAGCATGTATACTGTGTATGACCTGTCAGTGAAGAAAAGCTACTGGGTCTGAAGTATCAACAGATATCAGCATTTACTTACTTTAAACTAAAATAAAATAAGAAAACACAGATCAAAATGTGTTGTGAAGCTGTTATTTATCCCACAAGTAACTACAGAACAGCTTTGAAAAATGTAAACATGAGACATTCTGGGCCAACTATCACCAGTAAACAATGTCCTAATTACATCAATTTACAGGTCCAACCAGTATATCAGCTGAGCCGTTATTTGGAGGCCATTATCCAGTCCAGCTCATTTTCAGTATCGGCGCGAATATCTGATAGCAGTATTGGATTCTTAGTCTGAAGCAGCTAAACGACTAACCCACAGATGCCAACTGTGGCTATATGGAAAGGCAAACACTGAGACTGACTAAAAAGGATTCTGGGCTTACCTCTGCTGCAGACTGTAAGTTACGAAATTTTGAGTCCTTACAATTATTACAACATGAAGAACCACAAATCCCAGACACTGTCCAGACAGTTGACCAAAAGCCATGTCTGCTGAGTGTCTGCAGTGGTTAGAATGTTCAGGATACACAAAAGAAATCATATGTTGAAACTTTCTCCAGTAAGAACTTGTCCAAACAAATTAAGGCAACAGGTGATTAGCAGCAATAGAGAAACCATTTCCTCACTCCACAAGAACAGGGGATCAGAAATGGTGCAATGTGAATGACTTTTGGCCAAGGAAGGACACTGAGCTGGCTGCAGAATGCACAGTAAAGGTCCTATATTACACAAAATGTCTCTTATGAGCTTTAGGCCATGTTAGAATGCTGTTCCTTATCAAAAACATGCCTGAAGCTGTGTTTTGTTTCATTGACACGTTAACAGCTACCTTTCAGTGGAAATGTGCAATCACAGAGCTGAAATCATCCAAATGATTCTAGTGAAGGCATATGGAGTTCACTTCCTGTATTACCACATCAAAAGGTGGAACAGAGTTTTCAGTTTGAGAGAAGACCTCATCCTAAATATGCAGGGTTAGTGTGTTAAACGTGTGAATGAAACAAAACAAAACTCCATGTCTGTTTCTGATGAGGAATCAACATTATAACATATACGCAGATTATGTAATATATAGTATAAGTACATTTGACTGCACAAATCCACTGTTGAATCCTGCAGTGGATGTGGGCCTCTGCTTAGATCATTCAGGTATGACTCTGTTCCTCTAGTCCACTTTCAGACACAAAGAGATGCTTTCTTCTCCTCCTCACCGCAGCTCCTCTATCAAAAACACTCAGGTTACGTAGAGACCTGAATCCTGTTGTAAGGTAGAAGCATAAATCACTTCCTCCATTAGTCACAAGGGCGAAGACTGAAAAGTGAAACTACGGCGCAGGAAAGACCTTTAACTTGAAATGAACAGGACTTTCAAACTACCAGTGACTGACCCTGTGGTATGACACACATCCACAGCTGTCACATATTTCCATCTGCTGCATACATTCACCATAATGCAAACACAAAATGTAGCACAGTTATCCTTTACATATACTGCATTTGTCCCAGTTTTGGATGTACTAAAAATAAAAGCGCTTCACCAGCATACAGAGAATCTAGTGGAAAATAGTTCTTTGGTGTAAAACAGAGGTTGTACGTCAGATTATGGATTGTTATTGGATTTTATGTTTGAAATAACGACTGACTCTGGACAGTAGTACGTATAGTGTCATTTTCTGTCATACTTTGCGTCAGACATCACTCTTGTGTCATTATTTACATTGTGCATATCCATGTTGAGGTAATGTTTACTTTACTTTATTGTGAAATCACCACAGACAGTCCACACTAAGCCTACCTCCTTTGGTCAACAGCCGTAACAAAACTAATGCGGAGACTCTAACTCATTGTTAGTAAAAATACTATTTCTATCTGTCACTACTAGGAAATACTAAGTCTTATCGTTCAATATATGAATGCTAGAACAATATTTTTTAATTCTTTGTACTTGTGAGAAATCTTTGGTTAATTTTCTGTACCATGACAAGATTTAAGATGCAGAAAGTCAAATTATGAAGTTACAAACTAACTACTAAGTGTTGCAATCTGTTATTCATTTACTGCAGTTTATATTTTTTAACAATATTATAATACACATTTAGATTTGTTTTGTGGAATCATTCTGCTTTATAGTTTGGTTTCAATATTACTTTTTATATTTACTAGCAATATATTGAGCTTCAAAATTAGTTATCATGACAGGTCTATCTTGTCACCGCAGTTTGGGTGACAGACTACTGTTATTTGTGTGGATTCCAGGTCAGCTTCTGGTCCCCTCTCCCAGGACCCCCTGCCATGACGGTCAGGACAGACAGAACAAGCCAGAGATAACAGCAGTTTGAAGCCTGGATAAACACGAGGACTGGGTGGAATGGACGGGAGTGATTTGTTCTAGTCATGTTTGTCAAATGAGGATTAGATATGGCCACTGTAATATGAGTGATGGAACATATTGTCTTTGGGACTATCACAGTGGAACATGCAGTAGCAAAAGGTAATGTGATAAAACAGGGCTATCAAACAGAAATAAACAATAAAAAACTCAAGTCATGTCATGTACTTTTTCTGCTTGTCCTAAACCTGGGTAAACAGACCTATGAGTTCATCCTATGCCAAATAAAAATAACTAATGATTTTTTTATACTGTCCCCAAACCAAAAAGAGCAGAAAGGAAATAAGTACAACCTCAATGAAAGGTGCACTCTGTAACTTTTCTGGTGGAAGTTAGCAACCTATTTGTCTCCAAGGAGAAGTTTTTGCTTTGCTTGGAACGTTCGGCAGTATCCAGCTTACATTTATTCAGTTACACCTCTTTATATCGCTAAAAAATGGCCTGACACGATAGTATTCTTACTGTGAAGTGGGTCACCTCTCCATAGACCTGACCTGTAACTTACCCTTGTGGCATGACTTGCTTGTCTGCATGAAAATAGCGAAGTTTAACGCTATAGTGTGAAACATTCAAGGCAAGGCAAAAACATCTCTGTGGAGACAAGCAGCTAGCACTCTCTCCACTTGAAAAGTTACATAGTGCACCTTTAAATGATTTTTTATAGTGATAGAATTGAGGAATATTATTTATCTTTATTTATTTTTAAGTACTTGTGGCATAAAAGGAAAGAAGGCATTAAACTGACTGATCAGCGAGGATTAAACCACATGGCTAAACAACTCCTTAAATTCCTCATCTGAGTAAAAAGTCCCTTATGAATCACATGTAAGTCTTAAGCTGCTAAAATACCCACTGACTCAGTTATTTCCCTTCAGTACAGTACTGAATATCTTGCCCTTTCATTCACACTTGTGCCAAAGCTCCAGCACGGACCAGTAGCCAGCCCTTATGTCAACAAAACCTCCCAAAATACCCCCAACAACAGTTTTGTCCCCCGTGGGCTCCTTCCTCCTCCTCCCTCTGTCTCTGAGACAAGCCTAGCATCAGATTGGACAAGTTCTTCTGCTTCTTGTAACCCGAAGGCCCCAATTCTCAGCTTATGACTGTGCAGGAAAACACCTCTGCTTATTCACACTGTGGTTTATAATGATGTGCTCCCCGCCTGTCCAGTCTGAACCAAGCACTAATTACTGAGATGTAAACAAGACTGAACACATACCAGGATGGGGTCCGTGGAGAACTTAATCTTCCTCTTCGGGGGTGGGTCTTCCTCCTCAGATAGTCCAACTGTTTCATAACAATCGTCATAGTCCTCCTCGTATAGGGGTTCTTCCTCATCCTCATCTTGTTCTTCATCCTCATCCTCTTCTCTCAAGACCTGGTCAACGTCCCGATCATCCACAAAAGCTGCATTCTCGATACCGTACACAGGAGACGCTCTGTCCACACTCACTTGCTCCTCTAGCTCGCTCTCCTCCTCCACACCTTCGTCTTCCTCCCAATTGTCATTATGCTTCACACTTTCATCTATACTACGCGTCTCTTTTGCGATCGGCCTCTCCGTAACGTGACGTCCGGGGCTGTGAGCCTGTTTTTCTGGTGTAAATGTTTGATTCAAAACTTGCGGCGACGCTTTAGGGCTTTCGATTTTCTCCTCGTGAAATACATTGTCCGTTTCATCCTCGTCGTCGTTCTCCTCGCTCTCGGAAGATTCGTTTTGTACTACCACCAGTTCGGCCCGGACCATGCTCACGCCCTTGGACTCCAAAGGCACAATGTCATTCGTTTTGTTGCTTTCAAAATATCTGTTCCTGTCATTGCTCTGAATTACTCCGCCAACAGATGTCCTGGTTGGACCTTCTCCAGATGATGAAGAATGCTTGTACCCAGGGCTTTTGGGGCTAGTGGGCTCCGGTGAAGTTGGTTTGTGACTTGAACTAGAGGAAACTGTCACCTGGATTGAACTTTTGCTAGTGGCATATGTTGTGGGTGAAGCAGGCTCTTTACATTGTGAGATTCGTTGTAAGCTTTCCCTTGTGGGAGAGGTAGGCACCAAGTACTCACTAGTGCTGTGTTTAGGAGGTGATATTCCTGCCTTTGTGATCTCTTTAGTGTTTTCTTCCACATAATTTTCAGTCATATAATTTTCCAATCTTTTCGACATAGGCCCTGCGTTGAGAGACACTCTGGCTGTGTGCTTCTTTTCCGCATCAGTGTTCTCATCTTGTCTAGACTTTGCTGTAGTGGTTGGTTCTGATTTAGCAGTAGTCTCAAAAGATCCCGATGCTCTTCTTGTGCTTTTTGATTCTTCTGAAGAACTGCCGAGAGACAAGCGGCTCACAACTCTGGTCGGGGACTGTTTCTCTGACACAGGCGGTTCTTTGAGGCCTCTTTCAAAGAGTTTTCTGGTGACTGAAAACTTCTCTGCCAGTGCCACTTTATCAATCTCAACATCCTCCCCCTTGGGCGTTTTATCTGAGTTCAGTGGTTCGGGGCTTGTGGTGTTGTTATATCTATGTGCGTTGGTTGGAAAAGGCAGTTTTGGTGGGGACACGTCTGACTTTAAAGGAGCTTTTGCGTCTTGGGTCTCCTGCTGCTGCCCATCCATCTGCAGGAATATGTTTTTTATCTTGTTCACCCGAGTCCCAAAAGGCCTCCCCCTGGAGTCCTCGCGGGTGTCACTGGACCCATTTGCATATGATTTGGAGGTGGCTTCAGATTTGGGTCCATCAAAGGAACATTTAATGGCGTGGAAGTCGGACTTGTATGCATTTCTGTGAGGAGAAGCGCTCCTCAGAGATCTGTCGCTTCCTTTGCTTTCAGCTTTAATCATTTTGCCCCGGATAGAAAAAACCGGAGGTGGACGGGCTGGTGGCTGTTGTTGGACTTTATCCTCTTGTTACTTTATGCAAACGGCGCCGTGGGTTCAGTGGAGCTTCTTTGAAGCAATGTGGGTCGATAACACACAAACGGCGAGGCCATCTGAAGAAAGAAAAACATTAATATTTAGGTAAAATGGGCCTATGTATCACAGTAAACTTTACAAAAGACGCGATGTTTGACACGCGCACACTCAACCATATGATTAATGTGAAATAGTTAATGCTTCGCTTTTATTAGCCCAATGTCCACTGCTTAAGGCCGAATAGACCTAAAGTTTGCTAGCAGTTACTTTAGTCCTTAGCAAAGAGTAACAAACTTTTAGTAAATAACTTTGATGATCTAATGCAGAGGGTCTTTCACTAAAACACAGACAAAGTGTTTGTAAAGCGAGTGGATACAGTCCACACAGGTCTGTAGTAAACTAACTTGAGCTGATCTTTCCTTGAACAATTCATTGTGGCACTTTGACGCGTGAGCCACTGGAAATGCGCCGTGTACGATCACCTTCTTTCTGTTCAAACACAACTTTGCAGATCTCTCACCTCGTGCTCGCTTTATTTAAATCCGCCTCGTCGAAATACGGTCTTCAATAGTCCGTTTCGCGATATCAAACTTGTCCCTTCTTCTCGTTCACCGCCATCATCATTCTCCTGCTCCTCCTCCTCCTCCTCGCGCTCCAGACCTGACCGGGCTGCGCGCGCACCAGCAGAAACAGAGGGAGCCGGGAGCGCGCGCACATTCCAGGATCCATTCCCCCCCAACCCCCTCCAGCCCCCTCCAACCACCCCGGGCCGTGTTTCCTGCACCAGCCCGGGCACCAGGGCACTGTGAGCCCTCAGCCCGGAGACTGTGAGCCCTCAGCCCGGAGACTGTGAACCCTCAGCCCGGAGACTGTGAGCCCTCAGCCCAGGGACTCTGAACCCCTAAGCTCGGGCACTAGGTCCTGTCTCTGTGTCTCTGTGTCTCTTTCTCTGATTCTGTCTCTGTCTCTTTCTCTGATTATGTCTCTGTGTCTCTGTCTCTGTGTGTCTGACTCTGTGTCTCTGTCTCTGTGTCTCTGTGTGTCTGACTCTGTGTCTCTGTGTCTCTTTCTCTCTCTGTGTCTTTGTGTCTCTTTCTCTGTGTCTGTGTCTCTGTGTCTCTTTCGGTGTCTCTGTGTCTCTATCTCTGTGTCTCTGACTCTGTCTCAGTCTCTTTCTCTGTGTGTCTGTCTCTGTGTGTCTGTGTGCAAGGAGACACACGAGGGTCAGAGGAGAGCGGCGTGGGAAAGACTTACAGGAGACGAGACTCACAGTGCACCTCGAGCGCACCACTGCCAAAAGGCTTCTCAGGCTGTGAAAACAACAGGTCCTCAACTGTTTTATAGCTTACAGGGTAACAAAAAACTCCCAATGTGCTCACAGAAATGAGTGTAAGAGTATCATACATTATGCCACCAGTATCCGTATCTAGTAAACAGTATCTAGTTTTCAAATGATGTAATTTTCTATGCAGTATAAGCAGTAGCCAAAGGGGTCCAGAAAACTGCAGTGTACATAGTTCACCCAGGCACCCCAAAGCCCCAGGCCCCGGAAATGTAGGTTGTAACACAGCATAACACAGAACCATTTAGTTGTTCTGGTTTGTCTTAAATAGTTAATCAAATTATGTAATTTGTATTACTGATTAATATATGAACCATCTTGCTTGCAGATGGTGAACTATTTACAAATGTGACACTTTGCCAATTTCCACTGCCGGCAGTATTTTTATCTATAGAAAACAAATAGATATATTGTTTCTGGATTGTTCTTTTTGACATATTCACTGATTAAATGAGCACCGTACATTTCATAGTTTAAATCTGTCTGGAAAAGGTCCAGGCATTTCCTAGGGAGTTATCTGCTCTGCATTCCCCAGTGGAACATCTGACAAGTAATGTGAAGATTTAGGCAAAAAGGATTCATGTGGTCTAGATTGTTTTGGCCTATTTTCACAATGACAGACTTACGTTTCCTTAATATACAATTATAAATAGGTCTACAGATTTAGGCATATGAGGAACTGTGCCACTAGCAACAGAAACAGAATTTATCCACCTAAAAAATTAAGTGTGTATATATTACAATTGTAAATATGTGTTTTAGCATCCAGGATCAACTCTTGGCAACTGTGTGACAAACCATATAGACACAGTCAGAGGGGCTGTCTTCAGGGGCAACAGGCACGCCACAGCCAGGCCTGTGGTTGCTATAGTAATGGTGTTTATTAGTCTTTAAAGACCCTATATTACACAAAATTGACTCTTGAGAGGTTTAAACCGTGTTATAGTGTTGTTACCTCCTCAAAAACATACCTGGAATTGTGTTTTGTTTCATTCACTGCTTGAGTAATCTTGTGCTATTGGGCTATATACTCCTTCAAAGCTCAAAATGCTCTGTTCCACCTTGTGATGTCATTACGCAGTAGTTTTCAAGTTAACAGCTACATTTTACCTTTAGTTCAATAGAGATTGGCAATTCCAAGGCTGAAATAATCAAAAATTATTCTAGTGAAGGTGTATGGAGTTTAAAAAACGCAATGGAGCACTTGTATGACCACATGACATCACAAGGTGGAACAGTGAAAAGTGTTTTCTGTTTGAACTTAGCCTAACTATGCAGGGTTTTGTGTTTAACATAGTTTAAACACAACTCCGGGCATGTTTTTGATGAGTAAACAACATTATACAATGTTAATGTTATTCAAGTCAGTTCATTTTAAATAGTCAAGGATCAGGTCTACAGAAGAAAAACAAAATCAGACCATTTAATTATACATCATCATCATACTTGACTGCCAAGAAAAAAGCAGATAGATGGAGTAGCAGCAGGGGTTGTAAGTTATATGTGTAAGAGATATGGTGGGAGTAGAATTCCTATAGACGCAGGTGTAGCTCTAAGCCAGTGACTGAGTAGGTGAAGTATTAGACAAGTGGAGGCTCTCACTTTGTTTTGCGTTGCTTTGTTACCGTTGTGAGCGGGTGGTATGCAGCTTTGCAGGAATTTGGGCTTTGTATTGTGCATGCCTCGGCCTGAGCTCAACTTTGTATCACACTTGGAGAAAGACATTAATGTACAGGCAGAAGTTTGTTCCATAGAACCTCCATAGTGTACAACAGTTTGTTCTGATTTCCCTCCATCTCCAGCTTTAAATAAAAAAAAATAATAACATGAAATGCTTTCAAGTAGTAATCCTGCTAAATAATCCCCATTTTCACTAAATGTACCTGTAATCTGAGTTCATCTTCTTTCCTTGTAACTGTAGGGGAATACAGTTAACTTTTTATTGTATCCTTTTACTTAACGCCGTTCCATGTATTCCGTTACTCCCTAAGCCTGGAAGAGAAGGGACAACAAACAAACAAATTACAGAAAAGCACAGAGCTCTCAAACTATATTAATACTTTAGTAAGAATAATATCTATTATAATATTTAACCTCTGTGAAATTATCTGCTTATAAATACTTACTGTTGCTGCCATCCTGTGGCCAGACACTGCAATAGTCTCAGTCTTAAAAAAAAAAAAAACGTAAAATAAATTATATTGTGAAAAAATTGTCATACAATTCACAAATTAAAACAATATTTATTACAGCACTTTTAATGTAGCCTATATTTTATTTTTTATTAGGCTAAATCTTAACTTCAGGTAATAGGCTATAGATAATACTTTTATTCAAATTATTGTTTAGCCAATAGTTTGCACATAAAACCAATGCAGTTCTTTTTGATTGATTGAAGACCTAATTATAAGAAGACATAATAAAAAAGACAAAGGCTGCGCAGAGGTACTATTGACAAGAGGCATTCTGTAACTGCACCGCTAAGATTACATCTCCCAGGCAGTTCGTTGCCAAGGTAACAGAGACCAATGGCCCTGTTCTTATAAGACTGTTTTTCAGGGCCATAACACAAACATTGTACAACATCTTAACAGTGGCATAGTGTGACTCTGAAATGAAAGATAATATTTAATCAAAGCCATCTTCAGTCTGCCACAGCACTGAGCAGTGAGCCCCTGGAGAACTTTAAACCCCCCCCACACACACAGCCTAACGATTGTGCTCCTCCAACAAGCATCATTCAGAATTAAGAACAGCTAATAGGAAGGCTTCTCCTAAACTGATTCACAGAGAATGGAAACATCTGAACTGTAGATTACATGATGAAAACATGATCGTAGAAACTGGACAGCTTTATTTTGTTTTATTCCTTCATTCATTCATTTACTACTGCATTTCTGTGTTTTAATGATTTTGTGATCGTGGATCCAAAAAAAAAAAAAATGCAGACAATGCAAACTTTAGTGAAAAATAATCAAAGTCTGGGTGCTGGGCAGGAGGCTGAGGTGGTCCGGTAGTGTGGGTCTGGTCCAAAAACAGCGTCTAAAGAAAACAGAAAAAGCAGACTAAGTATAGAAAAATGCAAAGAAACAAACTAGGCCAAGCAGTGACTAAACCACGATGGATTAATAATAATATCAGCATCAGCACTGAGACAAATATCCAAAAGAGAAACACATGAGGCATGGGACCATGGTGAAATTAAGTGCCACTATAATCATGGCTAAAATCATTGTGATTAATGATTATATCAAAATAATAATTAAAATTGCAGACAGAATGATTATAAACATAAACATTATAAAGAACTGTTATAGAATTGTACTTTGCTATAACTGAAAACAACAAAGCTCTAGAATGTGTGAAAAATCCCTCAGTCGTCCAGGTAGAATCCATGGTAAAAGGAGAAATTCAATTTGTCAACTGGACAAAGTTTATTTGGTCGAAAACGTTTCGCAGCTCATCCGAGTTACTTCGTCAGTTCTGGTTAGAGTGCTGATAGACACTGCTTATATCTAGCTGCAGGGAGGAGCTAACTACATTGAAATTATTCTGAAACTATCCCACCTCTTTGTTTTAAGGGGAGTTAAAGAGGCTATTTTTGTCAAAAAAGAGAATCCTTCTTTAAACAGGAATGGGGGAGTCAGACACAATTTGTCTCCCATATATAATTCCATTCTCAAACCTAAATTAAAACAAACAAAGGAAACAAGGGGACTAGCCAGGTCAGGTCCAGAGGTATGAAAACAGCCATTAGGGTATGAATGGGTATGCTAAACTAGACGCCAGAGAGAAACTGGAAAAAACAAAAGACAGAAACTTAAAACAAAAAGGTGGGATAGTTTCAGAATAATTTTTATGTAGTTAGATATAAGCAGTGTCCTTCAGCACTCTAACCAGAACTGACGAAGCAACTTGGATGAGCTGCGAAACGTTTTCGACCAAATAAAGTTTGTCCAGTTGACAAATTGAATTTCTCCTTTTACCAAAGCTCTAGAAGAAATAATCTTATTTCTTATTTATTTGTAAAAGGACAGCACATATTAATGTTATTAGTTGTGTAAATGTAAATATCTAAAGATTATAGCAAACGTGACTAATTTCCGTCTTCAGTCCCTCAGCAGGTTGGTCACAGTCTAGAGAACAGGGAAAAGAACAGCAACAATCACACAAAAGCAAACGTAAAACCAGCACATACACTATACATTCAATTCATCTGGCGATTATCTTTGTTGCCGATTATCATGATTATATAAAATGTCCCACCAACCCTTTTTATCACATCCCTGGAGGTCAAAAGTCACCCTGCAATATTTAGGCTAATCAACTGCACAACTAAATCAGTCTATGCCTCACCATAGAATGCCACCTGAACTCCAACTAACACTGGTGTGAAGGTTGATTTGTGAAGGACTGTTAACATGTGTCACCAGTAACGCTCTGTGCTCCATCCACATCAGCAGCACATAAATCTTGCATGGAGCTGACTTGACACTAATGTCTTTTACAAGCACAAAACAGGCAGGAGCCTCCCATCATTAGTCTCTGTGTTGAAAAGGCCAGTGCATCTACAGCAGGATGTGCTCCAAGCATTATCTGTGCAATTTATATATAGGATTTTGCCTTTGTTAAAATAACTAGATTTAAAATAGCCTAGTTGTATGATCATTAAAACACTGGCTACACCTTTTAGGGGTAGGCCATTGTCAAGTCAAATACTCAAGGGACTCAGTAGGTTAGGTTAGATTAGGTTTCTTTATTAGTGTCCAGGTAAGGGAGGGTTGCTGTACAGACAGAAAAACATACAAGACATCAGATAAAAAGATAGAGGTTTTGGCACAGACACAGACATATTGGGTGTTCGGCAAGAAGGACCACTGCTGGGTGTTTTTTGTTTTGTTTTTGTTTTTTGCTATGCCACTGGATTTTGCGCATTTGTGTAATGTCATACTGTGAAACATTCCAGGCAACATCTCCATGGAGAGAAGCAGGTGACAGGCCCTCAACCAGAAAAGTTACAACAAGCTCCACGTGAGGAACATGTAACATGTTTTAGGCTAATTAATAATGTCTCCAGTGTTTTTGTGAAAGTTCTCAAATTCCCAAGGGTTGCTGAGGACCACAGCAGGTGGCGGCTTTATGGAATCACGTGTCCACCTTTTTTGTTATCTAAACCCTGATCAAACCCACGCGTTTATGATTCCTCCGCCACACCTCCACTAAAACTGTTGCTATGTGCTTCTTATTTTACTTGCAGAGCGGTCCGAGGTGGCTCTGTCACCTGGTTGGAAGACGCCGTGCATCTTGGTTTGTCTGAAAGCAGTAGCGCGCGGTATAATGCGGTGAGCGTGATTTCTGTGCGCTGTGCTGGTTCAGGTGACCGTGCGCCGTGACGGAGTGCGGATAAAGTGGCCCCAGAGCAGTCCATCCTCCGCCGCAGCATCACAGCAGCAGCAGCAGCAGCGCAGACATGGTGGCCGCGCACTCCTCTTCACGATCGTCGGAATCTGCAGAGTGGATTATTTGTCTGGATAAAAGGTAAAAGTGCACATACAAGAATTTACTTTGGAGAATCTTTGTTTTGAGCCATGCAAGAAGCGCACAGGGTTTGGAGGTGGGCTAGAATCGGGTCCATTACGCGTGTGAACTCTGGAGTCTGGACGCTGATTTCAATTAAGAGCACCTCGAGGCTAATTGAAGACACAAATGAAGTAAGCTATCTAGTCTACTACGTAATTTATTTAACGTTACAGCCACTTGTTTATGCTTCCCATTGGATTTCATTAAAAGCCACTGACAATTTTGTAGGGACAGTGACTTTTTGCGCATGCAGGCAGTGATGGATAGATGTCATTCCACTCCATAACCATAACAGTTTATAGGCTACTTTTTTTTTTTTTAAATGACAGAGCAAGTAGTTGTAAGCTATATTTAGGGACTTTGCCATAAAGATGGATTAAAGCTGATTTGTGATACTGAAATGTCAAGTGCACCTTTACTTTTAAATAGACCTGTTTGTGTGATTTGTTGACCTGCTTGTCATGATAATTATCAATATATGAAAGCTGAAATAATATATTTTGGAGGTCAATATTTATCACAGGTATTTTTGTCTTTGCAATAGTGCAGAGATTCATTTTTATGTAATAAGGTAAATATTGAGCTGGAGAGAGTCGAATAAAAAGCTGTTATGGCTAATTATTGATTCATTATACCTTTTAATGGTTGCGGCTCAGACCTTTTAATGACATATATGACAATATATTGAAGTATATCTCAATATATTGCGCTTCAAAACTTGTTATCATGACAGGCCTATAGTGATTTGTCATACAGCATTTTTAGCTGAAATAGGCTAAAAGGAAAGACTTAGACTTTATTGTCCCCAAAGGTAAATTCATTTTCACGCACACAGAGCCTGTTTGATACACACAGCAACAACACAACAAACACAAACACATACACATACAGTAAGCGTTACAGCACACTCAGCTGGGCCTGTTGTTCAGAAATGTGATGGCTGAGGGGATCGGGCTTCTGCCAAAGCGGGCCCTCCTGCACCTGAGCGCCCTGTACCTCCGTCCTGAGGGCAGAGGGGTGAGGTGCTCCTGTAGTGGGTGAGGGGTCCTGTTCTATGGAAAGTGCAATGTGTCCAATGGGCCTGTCGTTAAGATGTGCAAGGTTACTTTTGTGAGTTTAGTCTGTTTTTTTACAGTGAGCATATTGAAAAAGCAGGCAGAACAATCCATCATCCAGAATAACTGGATGATGGATTGACACAACAGTAATAACAGATGTGGAGAAACAGTCCTTTAAGTTTTCTGATTATTGACAATCGTTGATGGATTTTTTTGTAAATGTCCGTGATATGTTGATCAAATGTAAGTGCATTGTCTATTGTGACTCTGAGATATTTGAAAGTGTTCACTGTCTCTACTGTCTGGCTGCAAATGATGATGGGTGGCTGTGGTGGTGGTGTGTGTGTGTGTGTGTGTGTGTGGGGGGGGGGATACATGAAAAACATACTATAGTACTTTGGTGATAAACAAATTGCATACATGCTAAAATTTGATGTCATAAAGTGTTGCTGGGCATGTTCAGATATTAGCCTCTATATATTCTCTGCTCAGGGGTGGGAGAGATGCATAGACAGGTCCAAAGTGCAGGAGCCATTAAGAGCAGGTGACTCAGTGTGCCAAATGTGTTTACCCAGTAACATCCCCTGCTTTGCTGCTGAACCAAGGCACCTGTGCATTAGACCAAATGCTTTTAAATGACTCAACTTTTCCAATCCATTCTTCTACAGCTGCACTTTTATCTCCATGGAAACTTCAATAAAACCAATTACACTAAATCTACTGACAAGTTAATCCCCCCTGCAGGTTTCCCAATCCTTATCTCTTGTATCTTGATTGAATTACTGATTAAAAGCTTTTAATCCAGGAATCACAAGTGGCTGTCAGTGTGACTACAGAAAAGTAATATCATTTGAAAGCTTTCCAAGGAACAACAAAGCATCATTAGCATCAAGCTGTTGCTCTGTATGTGAACACAACACGAGGAGGTTTTTGGTATCTTAAATGTCACTTCCCTGCATTTAGTATAGCATTATTTTAAATCTTGCCATAATCTGTTTTCCAGGAGATGGAAAATATGAACACAATTACATGGCCTATGAATGAATATGATTACTCATATAAAAGAAGAAAAAGAAAATAGACCGGAAATGTTATTAAAGAGGACCTGTTATGCAAAATGTACTTTCATGAGCTTTTAATCTTCATCAGGATTAGGTAACTCGAGGACTGTATTTCGATTTGTTCATGCACGTTTGTTGCCTGACCAATACCTTCTACATTATAATCAAATCCAGACGTGACTGGGATTGAACAATAGAGGGTGAAAATTTTTTGTCCAAATATGAGACAATCCAACCACAGCCGCTAATTTGTGGTTGTTTTTTCCCCTTTTTGATGTGTTACAAATAAACTGCCATGTTTGTTTTTCACACAAACAGACAATGTCGCTCTAATTGGTTAATCCACATGTCAGTCACGCCCTCTTTGTAAAGTTTTATCAAAGCGTACAGTTCTGCCTGGTCAGGTAAGCGTATTTGAGTATTCCTGTATTGTCTGCATTTGGGGCTCCACCCACTGCTATGTATTTGTAATTATTATGTTCCAAGTCCAGATCATACAGCTCTGGAAAAAAATAAGAGACCACTGCAAAATTATCAGTTTTTCTGATTTTACTACTTATAGGTATGTGTTTGGGCAAAAGGAACATTCTTGTTTGAGTCTATAAACTACTGACAACATTTACCCCAAATTCCAAATAAAAATATTATCATTATACATGTGCAGGAAGCCCTCTCGGTTTGTGGATATCCTAAATGGACTGTCAACAAAACCAAGAGAGACAAGGGCAAGAAACAAGACAACAGAGAATCCGGACCCAGGAGGAAAGGGGTAGCGATTCCGTACCTGGCCGGCGTTTTGGAAAAACTACAGAGGATTTTCAGACAATATGAAATCCCAGTTTATTTCAAACCCACAAGCACTTTAAGACAAAAACTCGTCCACCCAAAGGACAAAACACCGAGCCACAAACAAAGCAATGTGGTCTACGCCATTTAATGTAGTGAAGACTGCAATGAGCGCTACATTGGAGAAACCAGGCAGCCTCTCCACAAAAGGATGTACCAACACAGACGGGCGTGCCAAAGTGGACCGTCATCTGCCGTACATCTTCACCTAGAACATGGGCCATTCGTTTGAGGACAGTGAAGTTCAGATCTTAGCCAGGGAAAAGAACTGATTTGAGAGGGGAGTGAAGGAGGCAATTTTTGTCAAAAAAGAGAATCCGACGTTAAACAGAAATGGGGGAGTTAGACATAACTTGTCTCCCATTTATAATTTGATTCTTAAACCAAGTCATAACAGACGGAAAAAAACATTAGGGCAGACGAGTCAGGGACAGAAGGGTCTTTTTCTGAATAGAGATGACAAATATTCGAATAACAAAAGGAACAAATGAGGGGATAGTTTCAGAGCTATTTCAGAACAGTGAGCTCCTCATAGGGCTAAATAGAGATGCTAAACGAGACGCCAGGGAAACAAAAGATACAAAGTAGTTGAGATAGTTTCAGAATGATTCCAGGGTAAGTAAGCTCCTCCCTGCAGCTAGATATAAACAGGGACTAACCAGCACTACAACCAGAACTGAAGAAGTCTCTCGGATGAGCGACGAAACGTCTTCAACCAAACAAACTTTGTCCAGTTGACAAATTGAACTTCTCCTTTTATCATTATCGTTTAGAGGATTTATTTCCAGAAAATGACAAATGGTCAAAATAACAAAAAAGACACATGTGTTCAGACCTCAAACAATGCAAAGAGACAAGATCAAATTCATTTTAAAGCAACATAATACTAATGTTTACACTTAAGAAGAGTTCAGAAATCAATATTTGGTGCATTAACCCTTATTTTTAATCACAGCTTTCATGCGTCTTGGCCTGCTGTCCACAAGTCTTTCACATTGTTCTTGGGTGACTTTATTCCACTTCTGGTGCAAGAACTGAAGTAGCTCAGCTTTGTGTTTGTGTTGGAATTCAACAGACGCTGGAATGGAATGGCTGTAATACATGAAGAGATGCTGATTTCAGAAAAAAATGCAGTGGTCTGTAAGTCATGGAGGATTCAAAAAGGGTACTAAGTCTTTTTTCAGAATTAAATTGGACCACTATGGAACCTACCTGGATGACTGAAGGATTATACAGCTATAAGGCCACATGGTCATATAAAAGAAAGCACTACAGTGCTACAAAGTGTTTTTTATTATCATTGTAATATTGGAATAGGCATTGAGTCTATTCCATTTTAACATCGTAACACTATTTCAATCAATACATTCATTCATACTATTAAGTTGTGCTTAGTCGTGTTTATAGTTCAGGTCTGAAATAGTCTGTTTGTGTGAAATTCAAGAGAAAAGCTAAGCAGTGTTACCCCCCTACCAGTTAGTTACCCAAAACTAATGTCTGGCAAGTGCAGCTATAATGTGCCAATATAGATAAAGTGGATAAGATTGGCAAACTATCAAAGGAAGAAGCTGCTCCATTTTTGATAGAGAATGCTGATGAACTTCATGGAAGGAGGAAGTATTGCTGCTGTGGGACTAATTAGTGTCACAAGGGTTTCTCAATCCAGGTCAGTGTGTTCCTGTTCTGCCTCTCTACTTAGACTCTTAGTGGAGTTTAGTGTCGATATTCATCTTATTTTGGAAGTTGCCTTGGGCGCCGTCATTGTCAGTCTGGATTATTTTGCATGGGACTGTCAATCTTAACAGCAAAAAAGTTAAATTGTTGGTTTTCCGATTCTACAATGTGATGATGTTTTACACTCAAATGGTGCAAGAGCTATTTTTAATATTAATTACATTGTACTTTGCCATGAAATATCAAATTAACTTTACTGATCCACAAGGGAAATTATTTGGACACAGAAGCTCACACATCACAATACAGTTTATATACAAATATAAATCGTAATAATAAATTCAAATATGTAGCGAAAATAACAAGAGACTGGTGCAAATAAAGCATAGTTATATAAATATATAAATATAGTAATACTACGGAAGTCGACAGAGGCTATATTTGTAAGCAAAAATTTTTTCTTCCTTGTTATCCCGAGATAACGAGATAATAAATTTGAGATCTTGAGAAAACAAAACAATTAATTCGTGATCTCGAGAAAACAACTGAAATGTCTTCCGCCACGTTGTAACAGAATGTTCTCCTCTGGGACCCCACTCTCTCTCAAGGTATCATAAAAAGCCATTTCTGTCTCTTACATTGTCCGTATCTACGTCTTTGTGTTGTCTCCTGCCTTCGTTGTCTGGCCTACAAGGGGGCGTAGCAGTAGCTAGGCCTACATCTCAGCTGTTTTCTCGAGATAACAGTTTTGTTTTCTTGAAATCACAAATTAATTGTGTCGTTTTCTTGAGATCTCAAGTTAATTTTCTCGTTATTAAGGTGGAAAATAATCATTACGAACATGGCCTCTGTCGGCTTCCGTATAATACAAACATATCTCCACTATATGCAAGAGGTCGTAAGGAGAAACAGTGCAAAGATGAAACAGTGATTGACGTGACATAAGGTTTTCTATTACGTAAAGGTGAGTTGTTGTATATTTGTGTGGAGTATGGTATGAATGTAGTTCTGTATCTCTCACTGTTCGAGTGGAGCTGTAGGAGCCTGTTGGAGAATGAGCTCCTCTGTCCCTCAAAACTAGGCGGGGTGGAATAAGGTGAACATACTAAAAGATATCTGAACAGTGTCTTACCTTTTCCTGCAGGCCCGCAGAGCGCTCCGGTGAGGATGTTGACATAATCTTGGCTCGTCTCAAAAGTGTGAAGGCCTTCGAGAGATTCCACCCCACTTTGTTACAGCAGATATGTCTATGTGGATTCTATGAATGCTTAGAGAAAGGCATCACCTGTAAGTCAAATCACACAAACGATGACATGTCAAAGTGAAGTGGCTTTAAATTGATTTTTCACTTTTGTCAGTGTATCGACAGGGGGACATTGGCACCAGTTGGTATGCAGTTCTCTCTGGCTCATTAGACGTTAAAGTTTCAGAGACATCAAGATATCAGGTATGTGGGGTCTGGTCAAGTTGGTGAAATATTTTAAACTCATCTCACAATTGAACAAAATCATAGACTGTATATATAAATGGACATAGCTAACCCGCTAGCCGCTGTGTTCCCAATAGGAAGTGTTCATGGGGGCGGTTCCGGCTAAACTGAAACCAAAGCCAATAAATTTACATTGAAAAATTGTCACCCCTCTCTCCTTAACTGTTGCAGTGAGCCTCGTCATTTTTGTTTTAAATTGTTTAAATTAACCCGCTCTACATGATCCTGGTATTTTTATTTATTTATTTATTTATTTATTTATTTATTTATTTATTTATTTATTTATTTATTTATTTATTTTTTATATTTTTGGTCCTTAAATATATTCAAATTCCTAATATGGAACATGGCTCCAGATTCAAGCATCTTGAGCTTCATTTGACCTGAGCTGGACGCTATGGGTGACGTCACACCCCCTTAGTCCACTTCTTAATACAGTCTGTGGTTTGTGCTAAACAAGACCATATTCTATATCATTTGTTTTAGGTTTATATATGGTAAAGATGATATGGAGCTCATGGTTTGAATTATAAAAGGAATAAAGCACTCATTTTAAAGGCTTAATCCCATCCATCCAACCATTTTCTTCCGCTTATCCGGGGCCGGGTCGCGGGGGCAACAGTCTAAGCAGGGACGCCCAGACCTCCTTCACCCCGGACACTTCCTCCAGCTCCTCCGGGGAAACCCCAAGGCGTTCCCAGGCCAGCCGGGAGACATAGTCCCGCCAGCGCGTCCTGGGTCTTCCCCGGGACCTCCTCCCGGTGGGACACGCCCGGAACACCTCCCAAGGGAGGCGTCCAGGAGGCATCCAAAACAGATGCCCGAGCCACCTCAGCTGGCTCCTCTCGACATGGAGAAGCAGCGGCTCTACTCCGAGCTCCTCCCGCGTGACTGAGCTCCTCACCCTATCTCTAAGGGTGCGCCCAGCCACTGTACGGAGGAAATTCATTTCGGCCGCTTGTATCCGCGATCTCGTCCTTTCGGTCATTACCCAAAGCTCATGACCATAGGTGAGAGTAGGAACGTAGATTGACCGGTAAATTTAGAGCTTCGCCTTTCGGCTCAGCTCTCTCTTCACCACAACGGTCCGGTACAACGACCGCATCACTGCCGACGCTGCACCGATCCGCCTGTCAATCTCACGCTCCATCCTCCCCTCACTCGTGAACAAGACCCCGAGATACTTGAACTCCTCCACTTGAGGCAAGGACTCTCCACCCACCCGGAGAGGGCAAGCCACCTTTTTCCGGTCGAGAACCATGGCCTCGGATTTGGAGGAGCTGATCCTCATCCCAGCCGCTTCACACTCGGCTGCAAACCGCCCCAGTGCACATTGGAGGTCCCGGTTCGATGAAGCCATCAGGACAACATCATCTGCAAACAGCAGAGATGAGATCCTGTGGTTCCCAAACCGGATCCCCTCCGGCCCCTGACTGCGCCTAGAAATTCTGTCCATAAATATAATGAACAGAACCGGTGACAAAGGGCAGCCCTGGCGGAGTCCAACATGCACCGGGAACAGGTCCGACTTACTACCGGCGATGCGAACACAGCTTCTGCTCCGGTCATACAGGGACCGAACAGCCCTTAGCAAAGGCCCCCGAACCCCGTACTCCCAGAGCACTCTCCACAGGACCCCACGAGGGACACGGTCGAATGCCTTCTCCAGATCCACAAAGCACATGTGGACTGGTTGGGCAAACTCCCATGCACCCTCGAGCACCCGATGGAGAGTATAGAGCTGGTCCAGTGTTCCCCGGCCGGGACGAAAACCAGACTGCTCCTCCTGAATCCGAGGTTCGACTATCGGTCGAATTCTCCTCTCCAGCACCCTGGAATAGACCATACCGGGAAGGCTGAGGAGTGTGATTCCCCGATAGTTGGAACACACCCTCCGGTCCCCCTTCTTAAACAGAGGGACCACCACCCCGGTCTGCCAGTCCAGAGGTACTGTCCCCGACCGCCACGCGATGTTGCAGAGACGTGTCAGCCAAGACAGCCCTACAACATTCAGCATCTTGAGATACTCAGGACGGATCTCATCCACCCCCGGGGCCTTGCCACCGAGGAGCTTTCCAACCACCTCAGTGACTTCGGCCAGGGTGATGGACGAGTCCGCCTCCAAGTCTCCAGCCTCTGCTTCCTCCTCGGAAGACGTGACGGCGGGATTGAGGAGATCCTCAAAGTATTCCTTCCACCGTCCGATAACATCCCCAGTCGAGGTCAACAGCTCCCCACAGCCACCGTAAACAGTGTTGGTGAAGCACTGCTTCTCCCTCCTGAGGCGACGAACGGTTTGCCAGAATTTCTTTGAGGCCGTCCGATAGTCCTCCTCCATGGCCTCTCCGAACTCCTCCCAAACCCGAGTTTTTGCCTCTGCGACCACCCGGGCTGCAGCACGCTTGGCCCTCCGGTACCCGTCAGCTGCTTCAGGAGTCCCATGAGCCAACAAGGCCCGATAGGACTCCTTCTTCAGCCTGACGGCATCCCTTACTTCCGGTGTCCACCACCGGGTTCGGGGATTGCCGCCGCGACAGGCACCACAGACCTTACGACCACAGCTACGGGCGGCCGCATCGACAATAGAGGCCGAGAAAAGAGCCCATTCGGACTCTATGTCCCCAGCCTCCCCCGGAAGGTGTGAGTTGAAGGTGCTCCTGACAGAGGGCTCTGCCAGACGTTCCCAACAGACCTTCATGATACGCTTGGGCCTGCCAGGTCTCTCCGGCTTCCTCCCCTGCCAACTCATAACCAGGTGGTGATCGGTTGACAGCTCTGCCCCTCTCTTCACCCGAGTGTCCAAGACACGCGGCCGGAGGTCAGATGACACGACAACAAAGTCGATCATTGACCTCCGTCTTAGGGTGTCCTGGTGCCACGTGCACTGATGGACACCCTTGTGCTCGAGCATGGTGTTCGTTATAGGCAAACTGTGGCTAGCACAGAAGTCCAAGAACACCGCTCGGGTTCAGATCAGGGAGGCCGGCTTAATCCCTTGAAGCTCATTCATTTTCTGACACCTATCTGAGTTTGAAAATCATTTAAAGGTGCACGATGTAACTTTTCTGATAGAGGGTCCGTTACCTACTTGTCCACTTGTCGCCTGCAATGTTCCACTGTATGGCATTACATTTATCTCTTCCGAGTCAGCAGGTGATGCCACGGGGCCAAGTTACATGTCAGATCTATGGAGAGATGAGCCCACTCACAGTAAGACTGCAAGTTTTTAGGTCAATAAAAACCTATGTTATTGTGTAAATGCAAGATAGGCGTGTTTAATGCCAAACTGAGACATTCCAGATAAAGCAATAACATCTCTATGGAGACAAGTAGAGAAATTACACAGTGCACCTTTAAAATTCCTAAAAAAAATATATATACTTTTCTAACCTTCGATATAATTCTGTAATATAATTTATTTAATTTATATATTATTTATGGGTTAGCTTTTATTTAACTGATTTTAGTATTTTAGGATTGGCCAGATTTAATTGAGCATTTATACCTTATATTGTGTACCTTTTGTTGTTTTTAATGTTATCTTTATATTTGGAGCACTTTGGAAACTGTTTTGTTTATTAAAAAAAAAAGTTTTGTTTCTAAAATGTGCTATATAAATGAAGTGGATTTGGATTTTATTCTTACTGGTGTATTAACTCTCTTCCATTTGGGTTATTATGGTGTTTTTACTGTAGGATGCTGTTACAATATGTACCCTGGGGACTGGCACAGCGTTCGGAGAATCCATCCTGGATAACACTCCTCGACACGCCACTATTGTTACCAGGGAATCAAGCGAGCTCCTACGCGTCGAGCAGAGGGAGTTCAGGTCCATGTGGGAGGTGAGCACACCGTCTGTGCGAATTTCAGACCTCGACCAAACTGCCTGCACTGTTTAGAATACTGACAGAATACACATATAAACTCTACTACTAAAATCTATTAATGTATGAAATCTACTAATTAAAAGTAAATATCATGTTGCATTGTTATTGCAGATGACCAAAATGTTAATTTTAAAATAATAATGGTGTAACACAAAATTTATTAAACAATACTAGACTTATTAGTTGAAATGTTCGAACATTTGCTCTTTGATTTGTTCTTTACCCATTTCACGCTGGTAGTTTGACGGTTTGTGGTATTTCTTCTGTGTCACCACTAGGTGGGGATAGAGTGCTACAAGTTCTTTCTGTTTATTCCTATTGGAGCCACTGGTCCTAATATTTTCATTAATTTACCCAACATTGTGTGACACACAAGCCTCTGTTGACTCGCAGTAGCCTTACATTCCATACATCCTGTTGTGTCATGACTCATGACAAACATGGGAAGTGAATTGTAAATAGCTGTAGCAAATGATTCTGAAGAGAAAAATGCCTGTCACAAGATGCTGAAGAGAAACAGTATTGTTAGAGGATGAACAAAAGTAGGATGGTCTGGCTGGTGCTCAATGCTCCAGTCATATCTTCATTTTCCCTGGTTATATGCTTATGGTTATATGTTTGTAAGGTGCTACTGGCCCCTCCACTCCTCCCTGTCTCTGCTGGAGCCACTGCTCTGGGCTGGTTTCCTGAGAGAGACAGCCCATTTCCTCTGGGACCGAAGGGCATAGGACTGTTAGATTATGGCTGTGTGTCACTCCACTGGTCAGTGCTGGGACTGAGCTCTTAACCTTGTTTGGATGTGGTTGGATCATGTGGCAACTCTCTTAGACAACACCTTACTATATCACGGCTCGGGGATGTCATTTCTCTGCAAGGTTTGTTTAAAGACTCTCTTTAACATGCTCTTTCTGAACTTTGAAAAAAGATAACATTATGGCTTTAAAATATTAAGTGACTATAGCTGCAGCTGCTTTTTCTGTTCTTGTACATATGCACACAATTTGCTAAAATAAAGGGAAATTTGAATTTTGGATACAAATTTGATTTAGTTATTTTGGAATGTTATTAATACATTTACATGTGGGTAATTTATCTATGCTTAGTTCACAGTTCACAATTAATGTGAATCGTGATACTGATACATATTACATCACTGCTAAGCTCACACATCACTTTGAATTAGTCTCAAGTAACATTATTGCTGGTGTGTAGTTATTCAGTATTACCTTTATTTTAAAATAATTGTTGCAATATATTCTGTGATAGTCTGTCACTCCTCTGCACTAGTCATCATTATACAGCAAATGACCAGTGACAGCTCCTGCACTGGTTTAAGAGAAAACATCTTTCATTCCGCCCACAGACATGTGCCCCTGTTCAAGGCACCTGTGGCACTTCAGATACAGTTTACAGCATTTAAACATTTACACTGAGATGACATTTGATCTTTCTTTCTGCATTGACTACTATAACCGTTATGATCACTTTAAGTTAGAACTTGTGACAATAGGGTTTGTGGTGAATATATTTGCGGTGGTCTTGTTTGTTTAACAGAGCAGACATGAGCCCTGTTCAGCACTGGGCATGACGTCCAGAGATGGCTTCATCATCAATTTGCTCTGTACTTTGTGTCCCGCTTCCGATAGGGACCAAGACTACAATAACAAGATCGTAATTTGTGTGTTTAGAGACTTGAGGCAGCTCTTTCAGGGTCACATCAGCGTAAATTTGCAGGCTTGACAGGAAATTCATTTGGAGTGATCCATCAGGGCCATATACGTCTTAGTAACTGCACTAGTTTGTGGATGTGCTTGATGCCAGCTTGTTGTAGACCAGTGTTTCCCAACCAGGGTATGTGAGCACACTGCAAGGGGTACTTGGCAGTGTCGCTGCCAGGCACAGGGGGAGATTTTTGGGAATTTTTAAATTCTAATTTGAGTAAATTTGAGTTAAAGAAAAGAGAAAAAAATGCCTGAGAATTAAATTTTCAAATTAAGGAGATGAAATAAAATGATTTTCATTTAATAAAGTGTAACGTCACGTTCTACTTTTGGAGAATTATCAACACATATGAGTGAGGGGGTACTCGAGGTATGACAAAAAGGCTCAGGGGGTACACAAGACAAAAAAGGTTGGGAAACACTGTTGTAGACGATGGAGCAGTGAGTGGTTGTGTCCAGCCTGGCAGGCAGAGAAGAACAGAACAGAGCAGGAGGCTGATGAACAGAAAGTGACAGGGGCTCTGCGTGGCCTGTGGTGTTGGAGGAGGAGGATGTGTGGATCTTATGTCAGGTGTAAGGAAGAGAGAGAAGAAAGTCCCATATAAAGCTTTCTCAAAAAACAAATATTAATTTACTATAAAAATGTCACATTGTCAAATTCTTCTGGATCTTGAATTGTCTCAATCCTTTTAGTACATTTGTATTGTGTAGTACATGTGCATTTAAATAGCACATCTGCTTCTTTTAGCTCAGATTGTAGGGGAGGAGGGATGAGGAGAGGGATGGAGGGAGCGAGAATGATGGAGTGATCACTTAGCAACCACTGCTGCTTAGACGCAGCTTATAGCGGCTCTGCTCCGTCACAGACTCCTGGCCTCTCTTCTGCAGCACCATGGACCAGCACCAAGGAAGTTTTGTACTCGACTCAAAACCTGTGCAGTGATTTTCTTCAATGCGACCTTAGAGTGAAGTTATACAGAGTGCATGGGACACTGCGAGCATCTTTAGGTAATTTGAGAACACTTTTGTTTTTTAGTATAGGCCTACTGTAATTTTGTGTAATTTCCACAAATTTTGTTGGTTCTTAGAATTATTATAAATTAGGCATTGAAGAGTTCTAAGTTATATAATGCAGTGCAGCTGTTTTGTCGGAAATGTGCCAATGTTGAGTGAAACTTTGAGGAGTGTCTTCCCTCTATTGTTCCCCTGAGTGTCCTGAAGTGTGCTGGATGTCAAGAGCTCAGAGTGTAGTAACAAACTGCTTTTTAGTTTATGTAATCAGGAGAGAATATTGAAAATGCATGGGTGCATTCATGCAAACTGATGCTCACAAAGCAATAACCTTCTGAAGCATGAAGGGCCATGTGGAGTTTGAACTGAGACAGTAACAGCTGAAGATCATGTCAGATGCTTTTGTATGTAACAGTACTCTGTAATCACCCATTATGCTGTTTGTAGTTATCCACAACTATTAGTCTAGTGTAAGAAATGTTAAAGCAGCATATCTCCTGTAGCAGACACTTTGTAAGCATAGTGTAATCTCCAGATCATATGGTGGATAAAGGAAGCCATAAAGTGAGTCTTCTGAATGTGGAAGTACACATCATAATGCTTTTATATAGATAGCAATCTCCATTGAATCCCTGTGAAGCATAGGTGTACATTATGACATTTACAGTCCATTCACCAGGGAAAGGCATCTGTGAGATATAAAAACAATAATAAATCAGGCTGACATCTCTACTACAGATCATTAAAGTGACACACCTGCTTTTTACAAGATGCTAACTTTTTATGTGCATTTATTTGGATATTAACTTTGGATTATTTGAATATACAACTTCCCCATCTCTATGTTGGCAATGCTAATGTATCAAGAAGATTTTTTTGTATATACATTGTAAATAGGGAAAATACATTTGGCTATGACAAACTAATACACCACTTTAAAACAGACTGAACAAACCACCAGTTTACACTATAGATTTCATTAACAATTGTAAGAAAAAAGTTTAACATTGGAACTGACCACATGATGGGTCAGGTGACTAGACCTGGGCCTATATATAAACCAGGTGTGAAATTTAACCTCTGATGTCTGAAGGAGGGTTGACCCCGAGGTGTCACATTGTGGTCTCATTAAAATTAAAATCTGGGAGCCCCAAAGAACAATTTTATTGGATGTACATATCTCTATCTGCTAGTAATGAATCTAATGAACCCAATGAAATATCAGTTATGATTTTTCTTTGATGGAACAATTAAATCATGACACTCCCTTGCAACTTGAAAACACTGAAAAAAGACCGTTTTTATCAGCTTATTATTGGTCTCTTTTAAATAAAATCTTACACTGTATGATCCACCTATTGGCAAGTAATGTAACCTACTTACACATAAAGTAACAGCCAAACAAACTGGGCTCCCTAAACCTAAACACGTTTTAATCCTTTTTCTAAATAAAACCCCACCCACATTTCCCATAGGACTCAACCCTTTTTCTCTAAGTGGTCTTCTCTATTCCCTTAAGTGTGAAAAATGTCTAAGAAGTGACCTGTTTATTTATGTAGTGTGGCACTGTATTGATCAACTGAATCATTAAAAGGTAAATTTTACGCAAAATTGACTCTTCTGAGCTTTAAACCACGTTAAAATGTTGTTCCCTCATCAAAAACATACATGGAATTCTGTTTTGTTTCATTCACACATTGAATAACCCTTTTTAGTCTGTCCACATCTCCAAACCTCAAAATGCTGCCCCACCTCGTGATGTCATGAAACGATAGTTTTCAAGTTAACAGCTTCCTTTTACCTTTTGTTTAGTAGAGATGGACAGTTCCAGGTCTGAAATGATCCAAATGATTCTAGTGAAGGTAATATGGAGTTAAAAAACACAGTGGAGCATTTCCTGTATTACTACATGACATCACAAGGTGGAACAAAGAGTTTTCAGTTTGAGAGAAGAAATATGCAGGGTTTGAGTGTTAAACATGTGTGAATGAAACAAAACACATCTCCTGATATATTTGTGATGAGGAAACAGCATATACGTACATCAGAAAATAATGTAATATGGATCCTTTAATTTGCAATTCTACACACAATTTTTACCCTAGCAACCACTTTTGTTTTGAAATGGTCGTAAATAGCTTCCTAATGGAGCCGCATGTCCCTAAAGGTTTGCTAAAGTGATTAAGTGACTTCAGAGGAGCACAATTGAATAAAAAAAAGACATGGGAGAATATATGACATCATGGAGGCGTGTCTTATTCAGTCCCCTCTGAGTTACAATTATTTGTCACTACATGATCTTTAATCTGCTTTTCATTGACCTAAAACTACATGGGTGTGTAATCACCTTTTACTTTTCTATACATTAAGATGGCCACATTACAATTTGTTTAAAAATTTACAATAAAAAACTGTAATGATAAAGTAATATTTAGAATTGTATTTATGATCAGGACTCCATATAGTTCTTGAGAAACATATCACTATATTAAAGGGCCCATATTACACTGTTTTCGTCATCACAAACATAGATGGCATTTGATGAATTCACACATGTTTAACACACAAACCCTGCATATTTAGGCTGAGGTCTTGTGATGTCATGTGGTAATACAGGAAGTGCTCTACTGTGTTTTTTAACTCCATATACCAACTAACATGAAAACTACCACTACATGATGGTAGTGGAACAAAAAATTATGGCCTTTGGATATGTAAAAAGACTAATAATAAAGGTTTACCTTAATTTTATGTGAATGAAACAAAACACAGCTATGGTAGGTATGATTTTGAGGAGGTAACAGCATATGGCTTAAAGTTCACAACTGTCAGTTTTGTATAATATAGGATATTAATGGAGCAATACTGAAAATAAATCCCAAAAAATTTAAAAGAATATGCTGATTATTACAGCTCACAATCAATAGTGAATGTCACCTATTGTATCAATTTGTCTTACAAAATTACATATTGCATGCTTTATCTTGGATCTTTTAATATGTTGGTTTAGTATTTTTTTATCCGTAGCCTTTTAGCAGAGCTGTTTTTGTATATAAAATAATTTGTGGTATAATTCCCAGTAATGTCAAACTATGTAAGGCAATATTTCTTTATGGCTTATTGACTGTGATTAAATTGCCCTCTTTTTCCCAGAACTGTAAACAAAACTGTGGCATTTAGAAGTGCAGTGGCAATGTCTGTTATATAACACTGATGCTACTGCCTTCATACAGTGAGCTACATGTCCCCAGGCTCTGATTCCTCCATGACTTCCTCTCATATAACATTAAGGACACCATATGGTTTTGGACAATTAAAGACGACATAGACGGTCCTTATTACCCACTGAATGTAGCTGTCATGGCATCATTGGAACAACACTAGATCTGCACATTTTAAATAGACATTTAAAAATTCATAAAAAAGATAAAAGACAGTTATTCTACTTTCCATAAATCTGCAAATGTCGTAGTTTTTAATTTGTCACATAAACAAAGTTGCATCTAAATATCTGGCCATATTTATTGTCTGTTGATTTTGATATCCTTTATTCATCCCCATAGGGAAATTATTTCTCTGCATTTGACCCATCCTTCAGGGACTCTAGTACAGTTGTTCTTCATATCTGGAAAACCTAAGACGACTCCTACCAGGGTCATCTTGCAATTAATCAAATTTTTACAAAATTGAAATCTAATTGTTTCAAATGGTCAAAAATCATTGGTGTGCTTTTTAATCGAAAGGCATACCACTACACCGATAGGTAAAACTGATATCACTGGTCTACAAGCAAAATGCTTCCGGAACAAAAGTAATGAAATATAAATAAAGAAAAAGTAAGTCAGAAGTGCTGATTGGCTATAGTTTCCAAGATATATTGGGTCAAAATAGGAAATTTATGCAAAATAAGGCAAAAACGGTAGTTTATCAGAAGGTACAGTGTGTTTACAAGCAACCAGTTCTATCTACCTATGATAATTCAGTAGAGTAATTATTATGACAGGCCGATCTTACCCTAATTCAGAGTTTCTACAGTTTGCAAAGAATCTTGAACCTTGGTCTTGAAATGTTAAAATGAAGATCAAAATTATGCTTAACAGTGAAACTAGTTGATTGTCTAATGCAAGCACTCTGGAATCCAAGACATAGACCATAAGACCAAGCGGAATTTGAACTGGGCCAAATCAGTCAGTAATGTCACTAATTAACATTATATCTTATGTAAACATGTTACCAGTATAGACAATAGTATGTATATTATGCAATTATGTATTCTGTGTATTCTTAAGTAAGTAGAAATGTGGATATCCTAATTGATTTTATTGTAAAAGTAAGATGCTGTCACAAAATGACTTAACTGTTTTAAAATGTTAATCTGTTATATTTGTACTGTTTCTTTTATAGAAGTATCATCAGTGTATGGCTGGACTGCTGGCCCCTCCGTACGGTGTGATGGAAAGCGGCTGCAGCGCTGATAGTAAGTCTTCACATGTGTGCATGAAAACTCTGCTCCTCTGTAGTGTTTTTATTGCCCTTGTTGTTGTAACCTGAGGCGCCGCAAACTTCCTGTTGACTTTAACACATGACACACAGAGCAGACTCTCACTCAAAGTACTCTTTCAAATTCTGAGGGTCTTTGAGGTTGTTCAGAAAAAAAATATTAGAAAGCATACAAGCCACAGTATGAACAATTATCAGTCATTTACATTAGGCCATTTTGTACATCTTTATTCAGGTGATAATTCCAAAGTCTGCAACATACAGTGACCAGATATTAAGGATGTGCAAAAATACTAAAATGTCGAAATATCATGATACTAATGATACTAAATTTGGTAGTATCAGTATCACTATCATGGGCTGCTGTATCGATATATCGCCAATAGTATTTTTTGTATCTTTGTGCAAGATAATTTTGTTGCTTATTTAGTGGAAGGAAACTTGTTTATGTGATACACTTGACATATTCACTGTTTTGATGATTAAAATGGATGTATTTCTTATTAACTTTGCACAAATAGTGATTTAACAAAGAAATATTGTTGCTGAAATGTATTTGGTTATTAAAAAATAACAACATATCAGATCAGATCATATGCAATACACAGCTCTGCATGGAAAAAAATAAGAGACCACTGCATTTTTTTCTGAAATCAGCATCTTTACATGTATTACAGCCATTCTATTCCGGCGTCTGCTGAATTCCAACACAAACACAAAGCTGAGCTACTTCAGTTCTTGCACCAGGAGTGGAATAAAGTCACCCAAGAACAATGTGAAAGACTTGTGGAGAGCATGCCAAGACGCATGAAAGCTGTGATTAAATATAAGAATTATTGCACCAAATATTGATTTCTGAACTCTTCTTAAGTGTAAACATTAGTATTATGTTGTTTTAAAATGAATTTGATCTTGTTTCTTTGCATTGTTTGAGGTCTGAAAACATGTATCTTTTTTGTTATTTTGACCATTTGTCATTTTCTGCAAATAAATGCTCTAAATGATAATATTTTTCTTTGGAATTTGGGGGAAATATTGTCAGTAGTTTATAGACTCAAACAAAAATGTTCCTTTTATCCAAACACATACCTATAAGTAGTAAAATCAGAAAAACTGATCATTTTGCAGAGCTGTATATCGAGTATCACGTTTCGCAATTTTGTGATAATATCGTATTGTGAGCCACGCATCATATTGAATCATGAATACCTTACGTCTTCAGCATAACTTGTCTCCTTTGTGTCTGTGCAGTATGTTTTGGACTCTTATCTACCTCCTCTATTGTAGACAGGTGTGTATTTTTTCTGTTGCAAGTTAACTCAATATTGACTTAAATACTGGGGACACTTAAATGGCTGCAAAGGCATGTACCATAAACATGATGTACTGTACAGCAGTTCTGTGAATTTACAAGGACAGATTTATTATAAGTCACATGATTCCCAGTGACACATTCCCTTGGACCTGCTGATATTTTCAAGAAATTCCCTTGGAGTTATACAATCTCATACAATCTCATTTCGTCACATACAATCTTACTGGTAGGCCTATATAAATAAGACTGTCATAGTGTGTTCCTTCCACTGACTGTTGGAATCATTATGACTGTAGTTAATCACACTTAAGTATTAAGCATAGACTGTATAAATAAAAGAGCTCTAGTGAAATGAAGCTTGCAATACTAGCGGTTACAGGGGTGAATTTGGAGCCATCGGGAATAGGAATTTATCTACAGACAAAATAGTGAAATAAATACCAGGATCACGTAGAGGGGGTAAATACAAAAAATTTTAGACCAAAATGATGAGGCTCACTGCAACAGTTACAGAGAGAGAGGCGACTATTTTTAGATGTAAAGTCAATTGGAGCCAAAAGTAGATGGAGCAGAAAGCGTCCCCATAAACCCATCTTATTTGTAACATGGCGGGTTAGCTATGTTTATTTATATATATAGTCTATGGTGTTAAGCCAATTAGAATATTAGCTATTATTATTATTTTATATATATATATTTAGAGATAAAACCAGGGCTCGACTAGGACAAAAAAAACGGCCCTGGCATTTTTGGCTTAGACCGCCCCCCTCATAATTAGCGGAGCACAACGGACTAATTTATGTATGTGTTCCCCGAAGCAAATTATATTGTTACGTCTTGGCCAAGGGGAAACCAGGGCCCAACATTTATAGGAAAAATCCCAGCTCCCAAACACCACCAGCAAACTCGCAGTAACTGCACATTCAGTGGTTTATTTAAAATGCATCTTGCACACTTTTCTCATCGAATCTACACAATTCACGTAGGTCACCTGTTTTGACTTCAAAACAGTGAATTTTGCCAAAAGGTGAGCGATTTTCATGCCTGTCCATCACCTAAAAGTCCCGGTATTATCCCAACATTACTACCTGCTTACCTGCTGTGCCTGTGCTACACTTCCCTGGTCACTCTGTCCGCCGGGTTCCCTCGGGTTCCCTCAGGTTCTCTCGGATTCCCTGTCCACAGTCTCTGGCTGCTCCTCACCCTGTCCACCTTCAACCTGGGCTGCAGAGGATGTGGAGGCTCCAGCCCCTCCAGAGAATATGTCTGTTATTTTAAAACATTTTGCAGCGTCTATAGCGAGATTTTTAAATCTTTTAGCCCGTAACTTCTCCACACCCCCTTTCTGCCACTTCTCCATGTTTCCACACTCAACACTGAAACTGGCGGGGATCAGTGCAGAGAAAGCTGCTATATCCTGATTGGTTTAGTCCACTGTCTATATTGAAGATGGACCAATGGGCCGCCTCCTCTAAATTGTGGGCTGGTCCCTAACTAAAACAAAAACAAAACAACAGCATCGTCCCCTAGGACTGTCGGCCCACTGGGAAAATGCCCGGTATGCCCGATTACCAGTCCAGGCCTGAGTAGAACTGACAAACTAATACAACAGCAACACTTAATGTTTTCACAGGTCAAAATTACAGGGTTAGCTGTTTATGCAGAATAAGACAGAATATTAGTTTTCCATGAAGGAAATTGTTATACTCCATAGCTTTTACTAATTGTGTAAATTTAAATAATGAAGTTTATCAAACTTTGTTGCAAGTTTTGTTGGTTAGTGGTTTTACAACAGTTTTCACCTGAGACAATTACAAGTAGTTTTTGCAGTTATTATGCCTAGAATATATTTTTATGCAAATTCCAGTGATGTTTTAAAAGCACATTTTGCAGTTGCCACATTTTATATTTTCCCATTAAGTCAGCAGTCTGAGTGGATGTCTGCTGCTTGAGCACATTCTCCTGTTAGTATTCCTGTCTCTGAATGATGAATATGTAAGAGTGACTCAGTAATGTACAGTGGTGCTCTTGAGGGATTTACAGTGCTCTGCTCTCACCCACAATCACACACATTGAGCAGCTGTACAGACATGAATGAATCATGGTTTAAAATGCTTTTTTATTTACAGTAACACTGCTCTTTGACAGGGCATCAGTGTTAACAGCAAAAGCTTTTTATTTTATTTTATTTTTTTACATTAGTCGGAAATGTAGTACTACTATGATCTATTTAAAAGCAAAGTAACCTAATAATTCAGTCCTGTAAGATGTGATTGGATGTGACATGTCATCACAGAGGCCACCTAAACAGCGTCAGATACACATCAAGTACTAGGGATGCATGATCCAGCTTTTTCAGTTCCGATATCCATCTCGATGCTATAGTATAAGTCTCTGCTGATGCCCGATATCAACTGATACAAGTGCAGCATTTATTTCCTTCGAACAAAAATAAAATAAGACAGAACTAATCCAAATGTGTTATTTATCCCTCTAGTAATTGGAGATGTACTCTTACATATTAAATAAAAGTTCAAACATGAGACCTTTTGGACCAACTACGACCAGTAAATAGTCTTATTACATCTGTGCATATGCCGAACCAGGATATTGGCTGAACCGATATTTAGAAGCTGATATCCGATCCAGAAAATTCAGTATTGGCGCTGATATCAGATACAGATACAGGTATTGGATTGATGCATCCCAAGTACAGCAGTAAACAAGCTCAGATTCCCACACAGCATTTAAAGTGATTTAGTCTTTTATCTTATGCAGCCAAATATTTCATAAACTGGCCAAATGCTTCCAGACTAAACTTTGTTATGGATGGAGAGTTGCTCATTAGTGCTTTCTATAAACACTTGAAAATGCTGACTGATATGAAGCTCTTATCGGCAGGAGGTCTCGGACATTTTCAGCATCATTGCAGGAAATAAGTTGATGACTGTGTTTTAGTAGTTGACTTCTGCATTCTCAGACACCTATCTCTGTGTCTTTCCCTGTATTTGTGTCGGCAGATATGCTTTAGTAGAAAGGCATCTGTTTGGATTGTGTACACCATGACTATGAATATCCCTGAAATGTTATTTGAGGAGACTCTGCGTTAGGGCGGGGAATCACAGGTTCTTTACAATACACGATACATGGCTCACGATATGATATAATCACAATATGGAGATACATGCGAGAATCGATATATAGCACAAGATAGTCCGTGATATGTTGCGTTTTTTTAAGTACCAAATAAATTTTAGCAACAATATTTCTTTGTTAAATCACTACCTGTGCAGCTGTAGCGGTCGAAGCAGCGAGAAGGAGTTTACTACAGGATTCCAAGCTAGAAGAGAGAACCAAACTTTCATCTGACCAAATCTGCCAACTGCTGGAAATTTGTCTGAATACCACCTATTTCCAGTTCAGAGGGAACTTCTACAGGCAAATCCATGGCTGTGCAATGGGCTCACCGGTCTCCCCAATCATGGCTAATTTATACATGGAACAATTTGAACAGAGTGCCTTAGCTTCATATCCAGGCACTCCGCCCACACACTGGTATCGGTATGATGATGATAATTTTTCAAAAAACAAAATTCAAGATTTGGAACCTTTTACTGCACATATCAATTCTGTAGATCCGAATATCAAATTCACCCGTGAAGATGCCAAGGATAACACATTGGCGTTCTTAGATTGTGCAGTAACGATAGGAGGAGACGGGGACTCCAAGTAGAAGTCTTCAGGAAGCCCACACACACAGACCAATACCTGCTTTTTGATTCACACCACCCACTGCAGCACAAACTGGGTGTTATTCGGACATTACAACACAGGGCCCAAGTGGTTCCCACAAGCACAGAGGGTAAGGAGAAAGAAGAACAACATGTGCAGGAAGCTCTCTGTTTGTGGATATCCTAAATGGGCTGTCAACAAAACCAAGAGAGACGAGGGCAAGAAACAAGATAACAGAGAATCCGAACCCAGGAGGAAAGGGGTAGCGATTCCGTACCTGGCCGGCGTTTCGGAAAAACTACAGAGGGTTTTCAGACAATATGAAATCCCAGTTTATTTCAAACCCACAAACACTAAGACAAAAACTCGTCCACCCAAAGGACAAAACACCGAGCCACAAACAAAGCAATGTGGTCTACTCCATTCAGTGTAGTGAAGACTGCAGTGAGCGCTATATTGGGGAAACCAAACAGCCACTTCACAAGAGGATGTGCCAACACAGACGGGCGTGCCAGAGTGGACCGTCATTTGCCGTACATCTTCACCTAGAAGACATGGGCCATTCATTTGAGGACAGTGAGGTTCATATCTTGGCCAGGGAAAAGAATTGGTTTGAGGGGGGAGTTAAAGAGGCTATTTTTGTCAAAAAAGAGAATCCTTCTTTAAACAGAAATGGTGGAGTCAGACACAATTTGTCTCCCATCTATAATTCCATTCTTAAACCTAAATCAAAACAAACATAAGAAACAATAGGGCTAGCCAGGTCAGGGCCAGAGGTGTGAAAAACAGTCGTGTAGGGATGAATAGGTATGCTAAACTAGATGCTAGAGAAACAAAAGACAGAAACAAATAGGCGAGATAGTTTCGGAAAAATTGCAGTATAGTTAGCTCCTCCCTGCAGCGAGATATAAGCAGTGTCTTACCAACACTCTAACCAGAACTGACGAAGCCTCTCGGATGAGCGACGAAACGTTTTTGACCAAAAAACTTTGTCCAGTTGACAAATTGAATTTCTTCTTTTATCATGGATTCTACCTGGACGACTGAGGGACTCTTCACGTACCTGTGCAAAGTTAATATGAAATACATCTATTTTAATCATCAAAACAGTGAATTTGTACAAGTTTCTTTCCATTAAATAAACAACAAAATAGTGCAGTCACATAAAAAATACTCTTGACACTATATATCGATACAGTAGCTCATGATATTAATACTATATCACCAAATTTAGTATCACAATATATTGATATTTCAGTATTTTTGCACACCCCTACTCTGCTTTATTACAAATAGGATCGGTTATATAATTTGTTGGTAATATATGTAACATTTCAATCATAAAGACATTGCTTCACATCACTGTATTGAGAAGAGCGTGTAAGAGAAACCTATATGCTGTATTCTTTTTCTCATGTTGGGTTTGAATTCAGTGTCTGTATCTAAGAATAGCTCCAGAGTTTCTGGCCTGCAGCTCTAACACTGACTGAGCTGCATTGACACTTTATGTGGTGTGACCAGGAGGGAACTGTACAAATATTTATTTTTCTGAGAATTAACCTCAACTATTCTATCAGAAAGAATAGTGAAGCAAGATTTAAGACATTTGGTCTTATTCCACTATCAATGGAGGAGTTGGAACATTATTTACTTTTATGATGGCTTTTTTGTGAATTTTAAAGGTGCACTGCGTAATATTTGTAGTGGAAGGTCCACCACCTGCTTGTCTCCATGGAAATGTTATTTCTTTGTCTACATGCGTGAAGAATCCCTCAGTCGTCCAGGTAGAATCCATGATAACAGGAGAAATTCAATTTGTCAACTAGACAAAGTTTATTTGGTCGAAAACGTTTCGCCGCTCATCCGAGAGGCTTCGTCAGTTCTGGTTAGAGTGCTGGTTAGACACTGCTTTTATCTCGCTGCAGGGAGGAGCTAACTATACTGCAATTTTTTCGAAACTATCTCGCCTATTTGTTTCTGTCTTTTGTTTCTCTGGCGTCTAGTTTAGCATACCTATTCACCCCTACACGACTGTTTTTCACACCTTTGTCTACAGTGTTCCACAATATAGATTAAATCTATCTATCATGAGAGACACAAGCAGGTTATAGCACATTACATTACAGTTCAGATCTGTGGAGAGTCGCACCATTCACAAAAGGAATTTTTGTATTTTTGAGCAATAGAAACACCCGTAATGTATTAAGATGAATGCAAGATGGAAATGTTTAATGTCATACTGGGGAACATTCTAGGGAAAGTGCTAACATCTCCATGGAGACAAGTAGGTAGTGGATCCTCCACCAGAAAAGGCAAAAGGAAAAACTGAATTTGTAAACTGGACAAAAGTTTATTTGGTCGAATACGTTTCGCAACTCATCCAAGCTGCTTCTTCAGTTTTGATTAGACGCTGGTGGACACTGCCTTTATATCCGCCTGAAGGGAGGAGCTAAATACAATGAAATTACTATGAAACTACCACACTTATTTGTTTACATGTGTGAAGAATCCCTCAGTCGTCCAGGTAGAATCCATGATAAAAGGAGAAATTCAATTTGTCAACGTCAACAAGTTTATTTGGTCGAAAACGTTTCGCAGCTCATCTGCGCTTCTTCGTCAGTTCTGGTTAGAGTGCTGATGGACATTTGGATATTTGTTTACAGTTTCTGTTGGTTAGGTGGGCCTATTAAATATGCAGTGGGAGTGGAGTGTGGGGTCTGGTTAGCAGAACCATTCAGGGCCATAATGGGTGTTTTCACACCTCTGGACCTGACCTGCTGCCCTATTGTTTTCTTTGTTTTGATTTAGGTTTTAGGATAGATGGGAGACAAATGATGTCTGAGACCTCCATTTCTGTTCAAGGAAGGGTTCTCTTTCTTGACAAAAATAGTCTCTTTAACTCTCCTCTCAAACCAGTTATTTTCTCTGGCCAGGATCTGTACCTCACTGTCCTCAAAGGAGTGGCCTGTGGCTGTACGGCAGACTGAGGTCCACTATGGCTCTCTCGTCTGTGTTGATACATTCTCTTGTGAAGTGGCTGTTTTGTTTCTCCAATGTAGCCCTCACCGCAGTCTTCACTACACTGAATGGAGTAGACCACATTGCTTTGTTTTGTCCTTTGGGTGGACCAGTTTCTGTCTTAAAGTGTTTGTGGGTTTGAAATAGACTGGGATTTCATGTTGTCTGAAAATCTGAAAGGTAAGGAATAGTTACACCCTTGATTCCCTGATTCTCTGTTGTCTTGTTTCTTGGCTCTCTTAGTTTTATTGAAAGCCCATTTAGGATATCCACAAGAACTGAAGAAGCAGCTTCGATGAGCTGCGAAACGTATTTGACAAAAAACTTTTGTCCAGTTGACAAATTAAATTTCTCCTTTTGTCATGTATTCTACCTGGACGACTGAGGGATTCTATACACTCTATCAGAAAAGTTGCGTAATGCACCTTTAAACAATAACAAGCAGAGAGAAATAGACTTAGACATTATTGAGTCACAAGGGAAGCTCACACATGCCAATATATTATAATAACAAAGAGGAACAATAAAAATGGTAATAAGAAATTCTAAATAAGTAGAAAAAGTAGCAAGAGACTGGTGTCAAATAAGGCATAATTATATAAATGTATATGTACATGCAAAAATAATAAAATATAGAAATATAGTAATACAAACACTATATCTCAGCTATATTATTATTATTATTATTATTATTATTATTATTATTATTATTATTATTATTATTATTATTATTATTATTATTATTATTATTATTATTATTATTATTATTATTATTTAAAGGAGAAACAGAAAAAATATGAAATAGTGATTGGGTTATCTAACTTTTGTTTTGGATGTGAAGGCATGGTTCAGTTTGAATTGTGATGGACTCTGTTTACCTCCTTTTTGCTGTTTTAATCATAAAATAATGTCACATTCTGAAACATTTTTTCCTCTCATAGGGATGCCTGACAAAGAAAACATTAGCAACAACTCATGTGTTTGCGTCCCCAATCACCAGAACAAGGTAAGTACATGATGTTCACTACATTATTTTGCTACACTCAATGTATTTTCATGCTAAAGTACAAACACTGCATTTTATACTTCTATTATTATTGCATGTTTTTATCAACACAAGACTTTGTATTGTTAAAGAAATACCTCACATAAATGTCATGATATGGTTTAGATTCCAATCTTACAAAGCGTTAAAAAGCCCATATTACGCTATTTTCTGATCCGTGTTATAATGTTGTTTCCTCCTCAAAAACATACCTGGAGTTTTGTTTTGTTTCATTCACACATGTTTAACACACAAACCCTGCATATTTAGGATAAGTTATTCTCTCAAATGGAAAACACTCTGTTCCACCTTATGATGTCATGTGGGAAAGCAGGAAGGGCTTCACTTTGTTTTTAAATTCCACACACCTTCACTAGAATCATTTGGAAATTTTCAGCCCTGGAAATGCCACTCTCTACTGAACAAAAGGTAAAAGGTATCAGTTATCTTGGAAGCTGCCACTACATGACATCACAAGGTGGAACAGAGCATTTTGAGCTTTGAAGACAGTAGACAGACTAAGAATGCAGGATTAGTCAAACGTGTGAATGAAACAAAACACAACTCTAGGTATGTTTTTAATGACATGGCTTGAAGCTCACAAGGGACCTGGCACCTGAAGAAAAACAAGTGTATTTAAATTAACACCTTAGCATTTACATTTTGTTAATTTTATTTTTATTCATAATGTTGTAACATGTCCTCTGTAATGGACTGTAATAGTGTTAAATCCATGTGAAGCTAACAACCAAAACATTTTTTTTTTTTGATGACCAACATCTCTGACAAGCTTCTACAGTCGCCTCAAAACGTTTTTAGACTCCCTCTTAATTTCTTATTTATTTATTTTTAATTATAGTGCAGCCACAAATTAGAGTATATCTCAAAACAAAAGATAGACTGGTTAACTCAATGTCCACTATAAAGGACACAAAAGAATGGGCCAGGTCTCAGGAGGATATAGGACCTTTGGAAATGTGTCTCTACTTGTACGAAATGCTATTACCTTCACTCTCAATATTATTTGTGGTTCAAAATGTCAAGTTTGTCAAAAGTACATCTAAATTTAACTATGTGACCTATGTCCATGGAAAAGCCTTCCTGCTCCACCTTCTCTCCTCTTGTTGCTTCCTGTGTACTTGGTTAGAACATGTCTTTGCTACTGATTTATTTCATCCTGGACCTTAGCTCATGTGGTGGCACTAGGAGGGCTTCTGACATGGCTGCCCAATTATGTAAAGAGAAGAAAACATGCAGCTACCTTTGTAGTTACATAAGAGAAAAACATGCATACATATATAAATCATTACAATGAAAGCCAAGCATCTTGACTACAGACTGGTCTAATTTTCCAGTAAATAAGTAATGAGGCTTTAAAGCTTTCACATGAATGCATGAGTTACACTGGTACATGAAAATCTGCTGAATGCATTTAAATGTCACAGCCCTGTAGCTTAGCCAATGGAAATCAGCAACATTATAACATGCACTTTTCATTACATCCATAAATCACCACTCAAAATGCCAATAAAAAAAATACAACTGAGTAAACAGTTTATGGAATAGGTTTTACCCTTTTGTTTGTGCCTGTTCATTTAAATGTATATTATGTACAGTGCTGGGAAGAATACTTTGAAATGTATTTAGTTACAGAATACTGAATACCTGCATTAAAAGTGGATATGTCATTGCTCTACCTGGAATATTCCACAGTATGACATTAAACAGCTCTACCTTAAATTTATTCAATTACAGGTGGTATTATAGCTGAACAATGCTTATAAAACATGCATTCTGACTGATTCTCCACAGATCTGACCTGTTACTTGGCCTCGTTTGGTCTCCCCCTGTTTCTCTTAGCCCTTGTGCCCAGTGGTGTTTATTCCCATGTCCACATCCCCCGATGTGTCTTCTGAGTGCTTTGCGAATGTTATTGTGGTGTTGAAATATGTACCTTGTAATAATAAAAGATTAAAAAAAGATAGAAAAGTTTAATACCATACTGTGAAACATTCCAGGCAAAGCAACGTCTCCATGGAGAAAAGCATTTGATGGACCCTCCGCTAGAAATGTTACACCGTTTTTTTCTGTTGTTTTTTTTTTTTAATAAATCACTGATTGGAGATGGAAAAACGCACTCACCACAAGAGCAGCGTAATCTGTTTTCCTCACTGATTATGTGCAGTTTGAAGCCTAAGTTACATGATCAAATATCGTTATGTATTCCTTTGATTTTAGAAAAGTTACTGTATATTCTGAATACCACCAAGTGAAAAAGAAACTGCACTAGAATGCAGTTACTCAAAATTAGTTTTCATAATATGTATTCCCAGTAGATGTATTCAGTTACTTCCCAACACTGATTATTCTCCTCTTCTTATTTTTTTCTTTTAATCCCTTTTATTTTGCAGAAGTCATTCATTGAAAACCCAACAAAACCTCTTCCTAAATGCCTTTCTCAGGTAGTAAACATTTTCACTAGGCCTGTCACAGTAACACATTTTGAAGCATGATATATACTGCGATAAAAGATAATATTGAAACTACTTTATACCACTGATATAATAACAATGAATCATTCTTATAAACCATTTTTAAATATACAGCATCATTAAAAATCCTGAGCTGCAACAAATATAGCAGAATGAACCAATAATCTAAAAGAGAGAGAGAGAGATATTTTATATTACTTTCACTAGCTAGGACCACGCCATCAACATAATGCAGTGAAGATATTTATTATTGAATGATAGTGGATGTCTGAGTGAATAGGCAGTAATGGCTGGGTTGAGACGATGGGTGGGGGCTCCGTCTCAATCTTCTATTGGCCCAGCGGAACGGGACCCCCCCTTTAGGAGATGTCTTGTGGCTGAAAGACAAAAGAGATAGAGGTGAGAGGGAGGGGTCGAATTAACCGAGATGAACTGGAATGAAGGGATGAGTGGCTATAAATAGCTCCGGGAAATTAGAGGTGTGGTTATGGTGAACTGTGATTCGCTGGTAAGGAGGAGAAGGTGGTTGAGGCGTAGTCCTGCTCCTGAATTTCAGTTAATCACATTAACTCCATTTCACTTGCTAGGACCACGCCATCAACATAATGCAGTGAAGATATTTATTATTGAATGATAGTGGATGTCTGAGTGAATAGGCAGTAATGGCTGGGTTGAGACAGTGGGTGGGGGCTCCGTCTCAATCTTCGATTGGCCCAGCGGAACGGGACCCCCAAAAGTTTTGGAAAGAGCATAAAGTGGAATGGGTCTAGAGGAGATCGTAGAGGTCGTGACGAACGTACACGAGGTAGGTGCTGGAGACCCGACGACCAAGGGTTCGAATTTTCCGGTTGGGTACATCTGCCCTGGCCGTGGACGTAGTGGTGCCAATGCGAAATAAATGAATGGAGAATGGATGGGGTGTTATGCCAGAAGAGGTCCGTGAAAGGCGAGAGGTCGCCGGAGCGCAGAGTGAGAGTGCAACGGTAGAGAAGGTCCGACGTAAGTGGTAGGCGTTTAGGAGGAAGGCGAGGTTCAGTTTTTTGCAGTCCTTTAATCAGCACGAGAACATGAAGAGGAGACTGACAGTCTTCGCCAGAAGTCAGCTTGTATATGAGATTTATCCCTGAGAGGTAAGCCTGGACCTACCCCCGCGGGAGGATTAATGGGGGCCGGTGCATAGTGTTCTGGGCAGCAGATTTGCTGCCCCCCGTGACCCAGAAATGGAAAAGCAGAAGATGGATGGATGGATGGTAAGCCTGGACGGTGGAGACGCAGACATTCCTGGAGTGGTGTGAGAGGGTGATGAAATTGCAGATGATGGTGACGTCAGATGAGCAGAGGGGAAGCTGATGAAGGTGGTGTTGACTGATCTATTATTGTTGGAATGAATGGGAATGCCTGGATTAATCAGACCCCCAAAGAATGGTGGAAAAGTAGGACGAAGTTCCGATGAAGCTGAAGGCTAATTGTGCGATTCGAGGGCTCTGGAAGCAATGCAGAATCCAACTACTGCCGAAGATTCGAATTGAACACTGGAGAAACTGGAGCTGCGTCGTTAAGGTGCCGTATGGCGAATGAGTCAGGAGTGATGTAGAGAAACCGTGACGTGGAGGGTCTTCTCCCCTGACAGAGGAGCTGGACCTTTGCTGGAGTGGGGTCACACGCACTAGTGCAGATGGTTGACGGACGTGACCATGATAATGCTGATGTGCGTCCTTCAGCGTGGAACCTGTAGGGTCGGAGGGATGAGGGTCGGAGGAATGAGGGTCGGGGGGGGCCTGTTGGGAGGGAGACCTGACGGGAGGAAGATCTCCCGTCGTGGGTCGGGAGAGAGGCAGAGAAAGACCCGTCGTGGGTCAGGAGGGAGGGAGACCCGTCATGGGTCAGGAGAGAGGGAGACCCGTCGTGGGTCATGAAAGAGAGAGGCGGAGAAAGACCCGTCATGGGTCGAAACACCCGTCGTGGGTCAAGAGAGAGACCCATTGTGGGTCAAGAGACCCGACGTGAGAGCTGGGCGAGCCGTCGAGAGCCAGGCGAGCCGTCGTGAGAGCCACGCGAGCCGCCGTGAGAGCCAGGCGAGCTGTCATGCAGTCGTGAGAGCCGGGTGAGCCGTCGTGAGACCCAGGCATGTTGTCGTGCCGTCGTGAGAGCCAGGCGAGCTGTCGTGCCGTCGTCCTGACGGAAGGAAGACCTGTTGTGGGTCAGGAGAGAGGTGGAGAGAAGAAGACCCGTCGTGGGTCGGGAGAGAGGCAGAGAAAGACCCGTCGTGGGTTGGGAGGGAGGGAGACCCGTCATGGGTCAGGAGAGAGCGAGGCAGACAAAGGCCCGTCGTGGGTTGGAAGGGAGTGAGACCCACCGTGGGTCCGGAGAGAGGGAGACCCGTCGTGTGTCAGGAGAGAGGCAGAGAAAGACCCGTTGTGGGTCGGAAGGGAGTGAGACCCGTCGTGGGTCAGGAGAGAGGGAGACCCGTCGTGGGTCATGAGAGAGAGGCGGAGAAAGACCCGTTGTGGGTCGGGAGGGAGGGAGACCTGACGGGAGGAAGATCTGATGGGAGGAAGACCTGAAGACCTGTTGTGGGTCAGGACAAAGGTGGAGGAGAAGAAGACCCGTTGTGGGTTGGAAGACTTGACGTGAGAGCCGGGCGAGCCGTCGTGAAAGCCGTCATGAGAGCCGTCGTGAGAGCCAAGCGAGCAGTCATGAGAGCCGTCGTGAGAGCCAGGCGAGCCGTCGTGAGAGCCGTCAAGAGAGCCAGGCGACCCATTGTGAGAGCCATCGAGAGAGCCAAGTGAGCCGTCGTGAGAGCCAGGCGAGCAGTCATGAGAGCCGTCGTGAGAGCCAAGCGAGCAGTCATGAGAGCCATCATGAGAGCCAGGCGAGCCGTCGTGAGAGCCGTCAAGAGAGCCAGGCGAGCCATTGTGAGAGCCATCGAGAGAGCCAAGTGAGCCGTCGTGAGAGCCAGGCGAGTTGTCGAGCCGTCGTGAGAGCCAGGCGAGTTGTCGAGCCGTCGTGGGAGCCAGGCGAGCCGTCGTGAGACCCAGGCAAGCTGTCATGTGGTCGTGAGAGCTGGGTGAGCTGGCGGTCATCATGCTGTCATGAGAGCCGGTGAAACGTCGTGAGAATCGGCCAGTCGTCAGTCAGCTTGGAACCTGTGGAACAGCTAAGGACCTGAGGGTGGAGGTGCATATTGGGGATGTTCACAGGGCAGGTACGGGTTGAATGCTGGACAGATGAGAGCGGTCGAATTTGGAGACCGTAATAGTAGTCGCGACATGAGAGCAGAGAATGATGAAGGAATGCAATGATGTAGCATGAGCTGGAGAAGATGAGGATTAGATGGCGAGAGCATCGCTGAGGACGCGTATAAGATAGAATGGTGAAGTCATGAGCTGACGTTGATGGTAGGATCCTCGATCGGGAAAGAGGTGGTGAGCCGAGATGGTGTAGCTCAGGTGAGGGCGGAGCAGGGAGGGGCTGAATAGTGTGACACGTGGTTATGATGGCTTAAGCTCGCTTGTAATGGATGACGTGAGCAGCCCGAGCTATAATAGTGTGAAACAGCAAGGGCCGGAATATGAATTGATGGCGAGCAGGTGTAAAGACAGCTAGCGTACATCAAAATTGCGTGAGCAGCACGAGCTGAAATTGAGTGAGTGTCGTGAGTTGATGGGTGCTGAATGTCGGAATAGCAGAGAGAGGATGTAGAGACTGCTTAGCTAGCATGTGATGGAATGGTGTGAGCTAGCATGAGTTGCATGAGTTAGAATGGTCGGATGCGAGTCGGTAGGAGAGGTTGAATACGAGATGACAGTGTGCCACTGCAGAGAGGAGTTAAGCAAACAAAAACATTGGTATGACGTTTCGGAGTGCGAAGGAAAATAGTGTGAGTGGGCGTGGTGACTTGTGTAGGCTGCAACAACAGAAAAAACATTTGGGTATTTGGGAACGTGGTGGGGGTATGGTGGGGGGAAGGGATAGAGCAGAAGACGGGTAATGGATTAGAGGCCCTGCCTAATGTGGGTAGGGCACGAGAAGCCATCTAGCTCATGATGACTGAAAAGAGAAATGAGAGATGGGGAGTTAACCGAGACGAACTGGAATGTAGGGATGAGTGGTGAGGGATGAGCTCCGGGAAATTAGAGGTGTGGTTATGGTGAACTGTGATTCGCTGGTGAGGAGGAGAAGGTGGTTGAGGCGTGGTCCTGCTCCTGAATTTCAGTTAATCACATTAACTCCATATATTAGAAACATGTACAGTGGTACCTCACCTTACGAAAGACCCAACAAACAAAAATTCCAAGTTACGAAACGCCTTCACGTAAAATTTAGGTCTCTAGATACGAAAGAAAATTCAAGTTACGAAACGCGAAATCTCAAAAATTCAAATTATGCGCACTCAGCCACACACATTATACGTTTTTCTCAGACTGAATTTAAACTTTTCTCACATTTGTCTCTCGTTTAAACACTCAAACTTTCCTAGATTTTCAACAAAATGTATTAATAGTGAAGTGTGGGGGGAAGGGGGAGGGCGGAGAAGTGTGCGCGCGGACACGTGTGTGATAGCGCAGCATGACCCGGCGTGGGGCTGCGAGCACGAGACCCATGCTCAAACCGTGCCTCCTCTAAACCTGGTTTAGAGGAGGTATGGTTTGAGCTGCGAGCACGAGATCCGTGCTCAAACCATCCCTCCTCTAAACCAGGTTTAGAGGAGGCTCAAACCGTGCCTCCTCTAAACCAGGTTTAGAAGAGGCACGGTTTGAGCACGGGTCTCGTGCTCGCAGCCCCGCGCCGGGTCATGCATCACACGTGTCTGCGCGCACACTCCGCCCTCCGCCCTCCCCCTTCCCCCCACGCAGCAGTCACTGCTCGCCTCAGCCGTGACTCGTGAGGTACACCGGTGCTGCTGCTAATAGCAGAGCTAGCACGAAACCAGGAAATAGACCCGCACGCGGCGCTTTAATCCACCTGGTCTAGTCCTGGTTTAGTCCAGGTCTAGTCCTGGTTTAGTCTAGTCCTGGTTTAGTCCAGGTTTAGTCCAGGTCTAGACCTGGTTTAGTCCAGGTCTAGACCTGGTCCAGTCCTGGTTTAGTCCAGGTTTAGTCCTTGGTCTAGACCTGGTATAGTCCACGTTTAGTCCTGGGTCTACAGTCTCAGGACGCAGAACACAATGTTATACTATAAAAAAAAAGTTACACTATAATAAAAAAAAACTTGGAACGGGGCCTTGGAACGAATCAGGCTTTTGCCATTGAAATAGCTACTCAACTTACGAAACGTTACGAAACCACTTCTGGAACGAATTAATTTCGTAAGGTGAGGTACCACTGTATATAATTATACCTTATTTGACACTAGTCTCTTGGTATTTTTGTTACTTATTTGGAATTTATTATTAGCATTTACATTTTTGCTCTTTGTTATTATATTATATTGTCATCTGTGAGCTGCTGTACCCAAATAATTTCCCTTGTGGATCAGTAAAGTTTGTCTAAGCTTACTTCAACCATGTACAGCTCAAACATTTGCATGTTACAACAAAAATACCCTAAATCTCCCCATTTTTACAAAGAAATTGTATACACAATAAATATTGACCCAAAAATATATGGTTCCAACTTCATATTAAACTTCGATATAGTAATTATTGTGACAGGCCTAATTTTCAGCTCCTTGTGAAGCTTTGTACTCACGACTCAGCAGGACTGTCCTGTTGACGATAGTTACTCAGACCCTCTTCCCCCCGGCTGCCAGGTCCCCTCCGAGAAGATCCTGAGAGCAGGAAAAATCATAAGAAATGCCATCTTGTCCAGAGCTCCACACATGATCCGAGACAGGAAGTATCACCTAAACACATACAGGTTTGTCAAAGTACTGGACTATGACATGCAGAGATGGGACAAAATCTCAAGCCACAAGATCTCGAGAGACAAAATGACCACACATGCTGAAAATTATCATTTTTTTCTTACATATGGATTGGATTAAAGTTAAGTCCTGTTGAGTGAATTTTTTTGAGAAGCTGTGGCCCCAAGCAGTGCTACAATGACAAATGAAGTATTAAGTAAAGTACATCAAAAATGGTGAGGCTAAAATTGGAAACTGGATTTATTTATTATAAATAATGTCAGAATCTCATTTTGTCTCGTGTTTCATATAGTGGTCTTGTGGGAATTGTATCTCGTCCCACCTCTAATGATTTGTGATTGTGAATTTGACATTATGTGGCCATTTTGTGAAGGTCAGACTATGTTTGGAATAAAAATAAACTTTTGTCCAGTTTTGTCCAAATTTAATTTCTCCTTGTGCCTCGGATTCTACCTGGACGACTAAGGGACTTTACATATGAATGCTACTCATGCTGGAATAGGGCCGGGCAACATAAAAAAAAAAGCTTTTTAGCTTTTTATTATAATATACTTTTTATTATAATATGTTATTAATATCATATATTATATTATGAATGTATTACTAATTTATTGAACCGTAAAAAATACAGTTTTTACACAAAATAGTAAAATTTCTTCCTCCAAAGTCTGAACTCTGCTCCAAACAACGGGCTTTTACTGAGAAATGGCTGTAGGCTTCTTGGTGGAAAACACCCAAGGATATCACTGACATACTGTACAGAAATGACTGAATCTCAGACTCGATTAAAGTACATACATACATACATACATACATACATACATACATACATACATACATACATACATAAATACACATACTGTACTTACATTTTGTATTGTACTGTCAAATGCAGTGATTTTGTTATCCATTTCTACCAGAGAGAGGTTTATGGAGCTTTAATTCCTGAGACACACCCTTCTACATTTCTACCAAAAATATGTAATAATTTAATGGAGAGTTTTGTGTGTTAAGTTATAATTGTGATAATGTTTTTGCAGGCAGTGTTGTGTGGGAACTGAGTTGGTGGACTGGCAAATGCAGCAGAGCTCGTGCATCCACTCACGCGCTCAGGCTGTGGGCATGTGGCAGGTGCTGCTGGAGGAGGGGGTCCTGAACCACGGTCAGTCTCTGTTTGATTTTTCATCTGCTCCAAAGAGGCCACATATTGACTCTTGCTTCCTTTAATTTACTATCTTGTTTTAATGTGGTGCAGTGGAGCAGGAGCTGAACTTCCAGGACAAGTATCTCTTCTACAGATTTCTAGAGGATGAACACGAAGACGCTCCATTACCTAGTGAGGAGGAGAAGAAGGAGAGCCAAGAGGAGCTCCAAGACACACTACTGCTCCTGTCACAGCTTGGACCTGACGCGCACATGAGGATGATTCTCAGGAAACCGTACGTTTTGTCTTAATAAAACAGTATTACTTCTACAATATTTGCTACTGTCCCTATTCCAAGAACCATTTTAAAGGTCCTATATTACACAAACTGTAGCATTTAAGCCACGTTAGAATATTGTTACCTCCTTATGTTTTGTTTCATTCACACATGTTTGAGTAACCCTTTATTATTAGTCTGTCTACATTTCCAAAGCTCAAAATGCTTTGTTCCACCTTGTGATGTCATGTAGTAGTAGTTTTCAAGTTAAGAGCTACAGTATGTTTTAATTTTAGTTCAGTAGAGACTGACAATTCCAGGGCTGAAATAATCCAAATGATTCTAGTGAAGGTGCATGGATTTTAAAAACACAGTGGAGCACTTCCTATATTACTACATGACATCACAAGGTGGACAAGAGTGTTTTCAGTTTGAGAGAAGAACACAAACCCTAAATATGCAGGGTTTGTGTGTTAAACATGTGTGTTTGAATGAAATAAAACACAACTCCAGGTATGTTTTTGATGAGGAAACAACATTATAACACATATCAGAAAATAGCGTAATATGGGCCCTTTAAACAGAAATGATGACTTTATAGTTGAATGAGGTCTCCATGCATCATGGGATTTCATTTTGTCATTCCTATAACATGGTATTCATTGTTTATATTTGTTTCAGTCCCTCAGAACGGTCGGCAGATGACTTGGAGATTATTTATGAAGAGCTGCTTCATATTAAAGCCTTATCTCATCTGTCCACCACAGTAAGTGCGTGTTATTGGTCTTTTACATGTGAGTCTGTGTGAGGTTACTGCTGCCTTATATAAACATCCTTTTGAGGAAGATGATGCAAATGGAGTAAGTTAAATTCTCTGTAAAGAAATGCCATTTTCTGATCTATGTTATAATGTTGTGTCCTCATTACAAACAGACCTGGAGTTGTGTTTTGTTTCATTCACGCATGTTTAACACACAAGCCCTGCATATTTAGGCTGTGTTCTTCTCTCAAACCGAAAACACTTCATGATGTCATATGGTAATATAGGAAGTGCTCCACTGTGTTTTTAAACCCTATACACCTTCACTAGAATAATTTGGATAATTTGGATTTGCCAGTCTCTACTGAACTAAAAGTCAAAAGTACCTGTTGACTTGAAAACTACTGCTTCATGACATACTAGGTGCAACAGAATATTTTGATCTTTGGAAATGCAAACAGCCTAATAATCCAGGACTACTCAAACATGTCACTAAACTAAACTCCAGGTATGTTTTGATGGGCTGACAGCATTTTAACCTGGCATAAAGCTCAGGAGTTAATTTTGCATAATATAGGACTTTAATAATCTGACAGTACTACAGGGCTATAATACCAGTGCATGCACCTAATGAAATTTTTTTTTCTCTCAAACTCACACAGGTAAAGAGGGAACTCGCTGGGGTCCTGATATTTGAGTCCCATGCCAATGCTGGGACCGTATGTAAGTAGACAACTATATCGCATGTATCATAATTTAAATATTAATAGGGTAGAGTCTACTTCCTGTATTAAGCTATGCTTTGCCATAGTATTTCCCTATTCGAAATGAAAATGTTAACTGAAGCTGCAAAAATGTACTTGCATTTGATGATTCTCAATCACTTTAACTATTGCCTAACCAGCTGGTCCCAGGCTGGTTGGAATGCAAAAAAACATCGGAAGGCAATTAAATTTATGAATTAAAAAACCTCGGCACTATCATTACTGCGCAATAAAAAACAAACAAACAGCATTTTAAACTGGGACAGTCTTCACACATTTGCAGACTTAAAATTGATTTATAAAGTTCTGCATAATTTGGCTCCAGATCCTCTGGCAGCCAAAGCAAAAGCTCTGAGCGTGTCACTCGAGGCTCTGTCAGAGGTGACCGTTACATTCCTCTGCAGGAGCACTTTAAGTACTTCGTTCTGGTCAGTGAGGAGCACTTTGAGTAAGTCGGCCTGGTCAGTGAGGAGCACGAGTGCCTGAGGAGGTTAAACTGCTCACAACATACAAGGCCTTCACAAAAAAAATTGAAAATGTTGCTTATCAACACCTACAGCTGCAACACTAAAGATAAGCCTGCTGAGATGTTTTGAGGTTATGATCAAATGTTGTGATATGTTGTGATGTCGTATTCTTTCTTAATTATATAGTGTGTGTATATGTATTTTGTATTATATTGTATATGTATTGTGTGCTCTTTGCCTTCTTACATCATGGCCAGGGGAGTACAGATGAAAACTCGCCTTCTGGCTAATTCTGGCTTTTTTTTTAACCATGTGTAATCATGTGTTTTATGAAATTGCACTCTCCCCTTTTAAATAAACTAAACCTAAACCCTTCTATTTCCTGGAAGTAAATTATAACACAATTGTCACATATTAAATATTGTATCAAAAGCTTCACACTGAGCTCTGAAAAAACAACTCGAGTCACTAGGCGACCTCTAGAGGAGAGTGCAGCGCTCCAAAATGTAGGACCTCTTTCAGTAAAACTGCCTTCTCTTTTATTGCCATGAGTCAGTGGAATAGTTTGCCAAATGAGATTATAACATGTACAAGTTTTCAAATGTTTGCACATCAAACAAAGAAATGGCTAATATCAAATTTGCACTCATTAGTGATGAATGTGTGAGTGAAACTAGGACTGGTGAGTGTGTGTATGGATGTATAAAGATGAATTTTTTTGAATGTTTTTTTTTAGAAATGGCATAGTGAGGGTCTTTATCTGATATGTATGCACATGTGATTATTCTTATGCGCTGGTCTATTACCCATTTACAATCTCTGTCATAATATATTTAAATAACATCAACCTGTCCCGGGACTACAGGTGGAAATTAGCATTTTTTCTATAACCTGGCATCATGCATCTTTTGTTTATTTCAAAGGTCAATGAAATGTTGTGCACTGTCCCTGTGCAAATAAATAAACCATACCATACCAATAGAATCATATACATACCATTTTTATTCTTGTCTTGGCTCAGCGAAGTCCTTAAAGGTGCACTGTGTAACATTTTGGTTGGGGGTCCGTCACCTGCTTGTTTCTATGGAAATGTCACTGCTGTCTGGAATGTTCTGCAGTATGACATTAAACAGCTCTAACTTATATTTGATGAACCCACCACCAGAAAAGTTACACAATGTGCCTTTAACAAAACATGAAAGAGTTTTAACTTTTCTTTTGTTTTCTGTATAGTGTTCACACAAGGAGAGGAAGGCACGTCCTGGTATATCATTCTGAAGGGCTCTGTTAATGTAGTGATTTATGGAAAAGTGAGTATTTCTTGTATTGCATGAATGTATAGTTTTAGTTCACTGTAACCACTCTAACTGTTAACAGGGTGTGGTGTGCACGCTTCACGAGGGAGACGATTTTGGAAAACTCGCTCTGGTAAATGACGCTCCCCGGGCTGCCTCCATCGTCCTGAGAGAAGACAACTGCCACTTTCTCCGAGTGGACAAAGAGGATTTCAACAGGATTCTAAGGGTGAGCGGCTACCCTAACAATACTGCTGCCCTCTGCTGGCAAAAATGAAATAATACTCCACTGACTGAAATTATTAATAAATTGTGAATAAACAGTAGGGCTGCTCATTGTAAACAACTACAGGGGTAATATTTAAGAGAAGGCTGAAATATGAAAGGATGAACTAAGGCAAGTATCCCATGCAATTCATCCATGTTTGTAAGGAGCAACAAGATGTGTTTTGTTGTAGCTTTTGTGATTTCATAATTGTACCATCTCAGATATATTGTGCAGCCTTGAGAAACAGTGAGCATTTTGTTCAAGTTCGAGTTCAAAGTTCAAAGTCAGCTTTATTGTCAATTCTGCCATATGTGTTCGACATACCGGGCCTTTCTGTGTGTGTTCTCATGCATGTTCCGGGTTCAATCCCTGGGTCACCTGCGGCTTTCTGTGTGGAGTTTGCATGTTCTCACCGTGTCTGGTTGTTTTTCCGCCCGGCACTCCGGTTTCCCCCCATCAACCCAAAACATACACCATAGGTAAAAATCCTCCAGCTTAGGTCCTGACCAAGCCTAAGCAATAAGATCATGGAGATGGTCCCCGGGCGCAGTCATGTGCTGTCCACTGCTCCTAATAATAAAGATGGATCAAATGCAGAGGACAATTCTCCTGTGTGAGATCAATAAAGTCAATAAATTATATTAAAAAATAAAATTAAATACAGTGAGTTAAAAATGTGTTTCTCTCTGGCCAAGCAGTGCAAAAAGAGTGTACAAAATGCAATATAAAGACAAAACAAAACCTTCTAAAACCAAACCTATTTACAGATGTCGAAAATGTGCAGTGTGCATCAAAATGTGCAATGGAAGATGCAGCAGTGAAATGTGCAGTAATGTGCAATAGAATGTGCATTGAAAATAAGGATAAAAATAAATGTGCAGCAGTGCAACAGTAGTCCTTAGCAGCAGTTTTTTGTTACTTAATTAAGAAAGTTAACAACGTCAAGCAATTTCATTCAAAAATTCTCAATATTGATAGAAAAAAAAAAATCATCAGCAGCAAGATCCAGCAAAAGAACTACCATACATGAGTTATTAGCAGAGCCATCCCTCCTTTTTAATGTCACTGGAACCAAGTAGCTTGATTGTGCAGTTCTTTTATATAGATAGACCTCATTATGAAGTACACAGCTTTAATGAATAAACTGAGTGTGTTTTGTCTGCATAAAAGAATTAAAGAAGCATAACTATATAATGTAAACTGACTAACAGTGCTTTTGTCTGCAGGATGTGGAGGCAAACACAGTGCGTCTGAAGGAGCACGGCCAAGACGTCCTGGTGCTGGAGAAGAGCCTCGGCCGGAGCAGCATCCATGGACCCACACCCTCCCATTACAAGTGAGGAACTACAGACAGATATTGCCTGGTTCATTCACAAAAGACCTGTGAAAGAACTGTGAAAGAACTGTGATTTTACTTCAAAAGTGGTAAGAAAGCTTAACATTCTGTTTGGATGTACTGGACCGGAAAACAACTTGAGTAAAAAGATGCTACATAGAAAATTCCATCACCGATCCGACATCAATCACAAAAGAGTTGCCAAAAAAACTTGATAAAAAAAGTCACTGTGTATTATTTAGTGTCAGAAAAATGACCTTCTCTGAAAACACACGAACTCAGTAAAGAACCACAGCAAAACGTATTTAAATTTTACTTGAAAGTGGAGACAGACACCAAACAGAGTGGTCAGTCACCTTCTCCGCTGGGCTGTTCCTTCTTGCACCTTTTAGTGATTCACAGATGAGTGTACACAGATATGCAAATTTCACATGATAAAACAACATGACATCTTTCCCAGAAACTCAACTTTCCCAGAAACTCAACGACCTTGACATTTAATGATGCAGGCTACATTGCTTCTTTGTAACTAACTCTCTTCCCGAATCTTCTGACTCCCTTGAGATACAATATTCCAATTTAATTTGATCAAAATACATGAAGCAATGATAACACATTTATAATTATTGTAACATTTTGTTATTCATTGTAACCTTTTAGTTAAGTCACAGTCGATAAAGGTGAAAACTAGACATTATATCAGTCAAACAATCAAACAATATTTATAAAGTGCTTTTCATACAAAATTGTAGCACAAAGTTGCAAGCGATGTTCAAAGTAAACCACATAGAAAATCCTGCTCATATATTATTATAACAGTGGATCTCATAGGCATAGCTTTTGAAAATGCTGCAGAAAAGCTGTTTGAACTGTTGAGGTGGCATTAAAATAATAGGGTTGGTATAAAAACTGAAGAGTGACTAAATGAATGATTGCTTAGGACATATATCCCATTCATATAATATGGCCTCTATAGTAACTGCTCACATTAGGCACTTCAGACAATAAAATAAGTCTCTTGTCTGAAGGGGGTGCATATACCTGCTGATTACTGTCTGCTCCTGACCCACAAATAAAAACAGTAAACAGAGGCACATCTGAGTGCACTGCAGCCTATGAGTGTTACTTAATAGAGGCATCTGTCATTGCACTATGGCTGCTGTAATATAGAGAGACACATTAATGGTAATAATGGCTTGCCTCCTAGAGGAATAAAAGGCCTGGCAAGTCACAATTACTTCTTCAGGGTCGCCCTCTAATCAAGTCCTCTCCCCACTCCCAACACTGTCAAGACTGTGGTGTCCCCCGGGCGTGAAAAAACACACCACTGTACAGCTCCCACTCGTCTGAAGCTCAAGTATTAAAAAGTGAGTGTTGATTCTCCGAGAGGATGCCCCTACTTTTTTGGCTTCTCTCCAGCCACTTACCCCCAGACGGCCCTTAATCTTCAGCTGTCCAAGAACTGTGTGATTGTAAATGGGATTGTTATCAAATAGAGCAATCAAAGACACATGTTCGAGTAACACAAATCAGTCAAGGGCCGTAGCCTCGTCACTCCGAGCATTAAGAGCCAGTGTTTGTTGATTAGTTAAGAGTGTGTCTTTTTTTTATTCCTGTTGTTGCCGCAGATACAATGTGATGTCAGGGACGCCGGAGAAGATTTTGGAGCACCTCCTCGAAACGATGCGCCTGGACTCTCAGTTCTCAGAGTCAGGTACTACCCGTGAAGACCACCTTGCCTAGATGGCATTAGTGGCCTCTTACATAGTCTTTGGAAGGGGTGGTCATTCACTGTGAAGGGCTTTTCCACAATGACAGATATTTATTGTCTCCACTGACCCGTTTATTCTGTCTATAATTAGCCACACATCACAGGGCGGATCGCATTATCTCTCACAGATGAAGTCCATTTGCATTGTGCAGCACACACAGGTGGCAGGGCCATGTGGTGTATGACCTCTCTTTGATATTATTCTCTTCTTGTGTTTTTGGTTCCACAGACATGGCCTTAGACGACTTTGTCCTCATGCATTGTGTCTTCATGCCAAATACACAACTGTGTCCAGTACTACTAGCTCAATATCCTTTGATTGCACTGCGTATTGTGTTCTATTTATCAAAGAATACAGTACAACAAGATTCAATAGGTATACTGTGTATTAGGTTATATTTGATATTATATCTGTGATCCATCCTTAACATCAGTGTACTTACCATGCTCAAGCCTCTCAGGGCTCTGAGCAGGAGAAGCTGGATTACACTCTGAACAATAAGCGCCGGGTGATACGGCTGGTGATGCAGTGGACCTCTTTATATGGGGATTATCTGCTGGAGGACCATGTGTCTGTCATGTTTATGGAGGTAGGTGGTGGTACACAGTGGAGATTTTGTATTTAAGAAACATTTCTGTTTTAGTTTCATTGTGAATTCATTTTTTTCAGGAGTTTCTTTTGGCAGTTTCAGAGGACACAAAAGCCATTCCTGCTCTCAGAGATCAGCTAACTGAGTTAGAACGATTTGTCAAACAAACGTAAGTATTTCTATCAAATTATTTTCATCATTATCGTCATCATGTGTTATATAATGTAATAATGGGCTATTGTACATTGCAGTGACAGTGTCAGATTAACACCCAAAAAGGTAAGGAGCATTTTAAATAGTTAACTGTAGATATTATGTGTTTTTATTCATATATTTTATATCTGTACACCTCAGCACAAAGTTTTATTGAGGCAGTTCAGTACAGGAGAAGACAAGCCTCAAAAGAGAGAGCCCATCAGGAGCACAGATGAACGTAAGTATTTATGGGGGAAATTGCTTTAACAATGAGCTCATTCTTGTTCCATGTGTCCAAAACTAAAAGTTAGCAATCACTGCAGTCTGAATGTCTCTTCTGTCACTCTGGATTCTATTGGGAAAATTCAGCTTCCTCCAATAATAAAAAGACATTTCATGTTTTACTAATGACACAAATAATGAAAGATGGTGAATAAAATATCTGTCATCTTAAATATTTCTTTGAGAAGTTTTATCTGGACTCATATCCCCTCTTTGTTGATGTCCTTCCCTTATTGTCCTGTAAAGTCCTGTTCAAAGTGTACTGCTGTGACCACACCTACACCACCATCCGTGTGCCTGTGGGGGCCTCGGTCAGAGAAGTCCTGGGGGCAGTGTCTGATAAACTGGGGTCAGCAGAGGACCTGCTCCTGGTCGGCCTCAGCTCAGCAGGAGGTCAGAACAAAAGGCACATTGTCCCTTAAAATTATAGGCTTATAGTTCACATATTTACAGTATATATTTAGAGATAGCCTACATTTTATCTTTTGACTCCTAACAAAATGAAACAAGGAGATGTGGTTTTGCAATAAAAAAACATCTGTGATAAATAAATTATTCATGGAGATAAACAGGTTGTATCTTCCACCAGAAAAATACAATTGTGCACCGTAAATTAAACTCCATTGCGTGATGGTTATTTTTATTGTCAGTGTTGGTGGCAAGTGTTATTTTTACATTAGAGAAATACAAAAACAGTATCTGTTTTCATATATTCTATATGTAGCACAAATTGTTGTGGAAAATAATTTAATATATATATATATTTTTTTTATTTGACAGAAAAAGTGATCTTCAAGCCCAATGATGTGTCAGTATTTTCCTCTCTTGGCATAAATGGTCGACTGTTCGCCTGCTGCAGAGATCAGCTCGAGTCTTTGGTTGGTTTTACAAAGACTTTTACATGTTTATCTTGATCTTTATACGCTGCACATTACATTTTTTTTATTTTATTTCTGTCACTTCTCAAATTTTACCACCTATAAAAATATTTTGCCTTCCAAGTACTAAACCAGGTCTAAAAAGGATTATTTGAGGACTAACTTAAAATTTAACCAAACAAACCTGTACACATTAAGCTGCCTTGTCTGAATGCAGCAGCATGAACTGTAATTATGCAAATAGTGTATAGATGTGGTTACCGAGATCGAAGGGGACGGACTCTAGTTTTACATGGATGAATATACATTGTATTTTATTGGCATGTACGCCATTTATGACATCAACCTGTCCAGGGACTGAAGGTGGAAAGTGGCAGTTTTGCTATAACCTTGCACAAACATACTACCTCTTTGTGTAGGTCAATGTTTATGTGCATTGTCCCTGATAAACAAATAAAATAAACTAATGAAACTTAGGTCTACACATTACGCACACTGAATTATGCGCTGATGTGTTTCCACTTTGCTAGACCCCTCTACCTGAGCAGGAGGGCCCGAACACCGGGTCTCTGGCCAGTTTTGAGTTGATGAGTTCGAAGGATGTGGCATACCACATGACTTCCTACGACTGGGAGCTGTTCCACTGCGTACATGAAGTATGACTTTAGTGCAGCTGACTTCTCACAGCAGCCCACTTTGTTTTCACTGTGCCCATTTCTCCGGCAGCTCGAGCTCATCTACCACACATTTGGGAAGCAAAATATGAAGAAAACCACTGTCAACCTGGACCTGTTTTTGCGACGCTTTAATGAAATCCAATTCTGGGTCATCACGGAGGTCTGTCTGTGCAGTCAGCTCAGTAAAAGAGTGCAGCTTCTCAAGAAGTTTATCAAGATTGCAGCACAGTACGTCAGCTATTTTCACTGTTGCACCTGTTTTTTCTGTGTGGTTTTCTTGTGGCTTATGTTTGGATATTCTGTCACAGTTGTAAGGAGTACAGCAATCTCAATGCCTTTTTTGCCATCATCATGGGACTGAGTAATCCCGCTGTAAGCAGACTGAGTCAGACTTGGGAAGTAAGTGTCTTCACTGCAAACTTCATTCAGTAATATAACTATCCAATATTATGTAATAAAAACTAAAACGTACTGTTCCAAATTATCTTTGCAGAAGCTCCCCAGCAAGTTTAAGAAGTTTTATTCTGAATTTGAAAACTTTATGGTAAGCGTTTTGAGTAAAAACATGAATTGCATAACATAACATGCTCAAATAAATTAATAATACTTTGCTAATAATACAATTAATGGATTTGGCCTTTCCTTGACTGCTTACTACCACAGTGAACTTCCAGTGGCAGAAACTGTTGTTGTGTTCTTAGGTACATTGCCTAGTAAGAAAGTGATGTGTGTGTGAGGTGGTGGTGGTGGTTGAATAGCCGATTGCACAGATTGGGTACAGTAGTAGATTACCACTGCAAAGTGTATAAATGCACTGATTAATGCACAATTTAATCAGTAATTTTTTTTTTTCTTTTTTTTTTCATTTGGGAGTTGTTTTAGAATGCACGCCAATATTTAAAACATTTAACATACAATTATAAAACGCAATCATGTCTCTCATTAAGCACAATCTCCTCTACAAGAAGATGAATATTTGTAGTATCATGTGGTATTTATAAGTACAGTGCCTTTGTTTACACAGGACCCCTCCAGAAACCACCGGGCGTACAGACTGACTGTGGCCAAGCTGGAGCCTCCCATCATCCCCTTCATGCCTCTGCTCATCAAAGGTTCTCATCATTTTCACTGGTTTTATTGGGGTGGAATGGCTTCTTTAACAGCTCCCATCCAAACAATTGACCCGCGTTTTTGTCACATTTCACTGTATTTTCTGCCCCTTTTCCAGACATGACGTTCACTCATGAGGGCAACAAAACATTTATTGACAATTTGGTCAATTTTGAGAAAATGGTGAGGCTCTAAAGGTACATTGATTTGTTAGATGGTATGTGCACTGATTTTTTTTTTCTTCTCCAATATCTTCCAGAGAATGATCGCCAATACAGTCAAGATAGTGAGATACTGTAGGAGCCAGCCATTCAGTAAGTGCCCTGAGAATGATGGTTTTATTGAAGCTATAATGTACTACGGGATGTTTTTAAAAAGGTTAACAACAAAATAACCTTCCTATTGTGTCTTTTTGTTGCTTAGATACCGTATTTTTCAATGCACTAGACATAAAAAAAATTGACTTATTTGATCATGTTATATTTTATCTGTCCATTTGGTCTGAAACACTTAACATTTCTCTCTCCATAATTTCCAGGTCCAGATTCTCCTGTAGCAGGCAAGAATCATCCTGAAGTGCGTAACTACATCCGTCACCTCAATGTGATGGATAACCAAAGGACTCTGACACAGTTATCTCACAAACTGGAGCCACGCAGATCTTAAACTCACAGGGAGAAATCACACACACACAGTCTTCTTCTTTGCTTTATGTTTTTTCCATTAAGTATTGTTTTGAATGCCAATGCCAGTGAATTTTATTACTGTGATCTCTGCAGTTGTTTTAGATACCTCTAGTGTTCTGATCCAGAGAAAACAAAATAAAAAGTGGATGTTTTTGTAATGTTGTACCAAACTCAAGGAGGATGCATTTGTCAAAACTGGGCCTGTCCAATCTTGAGGTTTACAAGACAACTCAAAAAAAATCCTCCAATTAACATTTCTGTTGTAAACACAAAATGTTTTATCTTAATATTAATTGGTTTTATGTGTCTTTGTATATAATTCTATTATATTTATACTATTTAATGTTTGTTTATTTTGCTTTGTAAATTGCACACAGATATTTATTTTCACACCAGCATGCAAAAACATCTTTTTTGGAAAAGCACACCCAGGGACGTTGGATGAGTACTTTACCCATGGCCCAGTGCAACTAGGGGCCCTCACAAAGTCTATATATATTTATATGTATTATACTACATGTAGACAACATGAAGCATGGGCCAACAATGTGGTTTCACTCTAGGACTCTGAGCACACCTCTTCATTGTTTCTCAAGAAGCCTGTATAAGCTCTGTATATAATGTTTTGTACATACTATCTACATGTGCCATACAGTCTGTTTGTTATGCTACTTATTTTATACTGTATATTGGTGTCATTTACGGCATGTTAAAAGCAGACATTACTACAACGAGGTTCTGTTTTAAGTACCAATAAAGTGTTACATAAACATTCTTGATGTCTTCATGTATGGTTGGTTGTAAGCTACATGTATCTTATATATAAGCCGGTATTCCTTTTTACATTTGGAATGACGTGTAATGTTCTGAGCCTTCAAGGAATCAGGAAACACTATGTTGATGCTATGCGTCATCTATCCACTAAGAGGCGCTGTTGTAGTGCATATGGCATGTTTTGTATCTGTAACCTTTCCCATCCATACTAGTGAAAACAAGGCTGCTACGGGAGAAGTTGTGCAACCAGTAAAACCTCTGACTGGAAGAAATCATGACAGATTTCCGGAACTCGGATCGCGCCGTGGCCGTGCCCTGCCCCAGAACCCCGGTGTAACCTGGGTATAAGACGCGCTGAAGAGCCGCTCCCTCCGGCCACACTTCTCTGCACATGTCGGTACGTACATCACCTATATGAGGTACATTTATATAATACCCGCCAGATGTGAACAAGTCACATCTGTACTTCCGTGGCACGTGCATTAGGTGACTACTACTACTACTGCTACTACTACTACTACTACTGCTACTACTACTACTACTACTACTACTACTATTACTACTACTACTACTACTGCTACTACTACTACTACTACTACTACTACAACTACTACTACTGCTACTATTGCTACTACTACTACTGCTGCTACTGCTACTACTACTGCTACTACTACTACTAATACTACTACTACAACTACTACTACTGCTGCTGCTGCTATTACTGCTGCTGCTGCTGCTGCTGCTGCTGCTACAACTACTGCTACTACTACAACAACTACTACTACTACTACTACTACTGCTACTACTACTACTACTATTACTAGTACTACTACTACTACTACTACAACTACTACTGCTGCTGCTACTACTACTACAACTACTACTACTGCTGCTACTACTACTACTACTACTGCTACAAGTACTACTACTACTACTACTGCTACTATTGCTACTACTACTACTACTACTACTGCTACGACTACTACTACTGCTCCTACTACTACTACTACTTCTACTATTACTACTACTACTACTACTGCTACTGCTACTACTGCTACTACTGCTACAACTACTACTACTGCTGCTACTACTACTACTTCTAGTACTACTACTGCTGCAACTGATTCCTATACTGTTACTATTGGCATTCTAACTGCTGCTATTGATGTTACACCATGTTATTACAATGGTTATAGCTAATAATATTGCAGCTGCGTCAACTTTTCTTCTATATACTGTACATTTTCAGAGTTTAAAACATGTGATAAGTGGGACGTATCTGACCTCTTGGCCTTTATCCTTCCATTGAGAAAAGATTAAAAGATTCAAGATTCAAAGCTTTTATTGTCATATGCACATGTAAAAAATCTAATCTATAGAAACAATCTTACAGAATATACACCATGAAAAATATGGGCTAGGTGTTCTGTACATATTTACAGATAATGTGCAGTATTAGTTTTATGTGCAACTGTTGGTGGTAAAACGTTGTGCAAACATGGTTGATATAGTGCAAACAGGAAGTGTAAACATTTGAGCAGTTACAATCTGAAAATCCATCATTTCCACTGAAGTTTTGTTATAACGTGAACTGTTGCTGCTCCTTGTATGGCGTAGCTTTGGATTTTTTTTCTCTCCACTTTATCAGAAAAATAACATCAAAGAGCCCATATTACACTATTTTCTGATCTATGTTATAATGTTTCATCATCGAAAACACACCTGGAGTTGGGTTTTGTTTCATTCACAAATGTTTATTACACAAACCCTGCATATTTAGGCTGAGTTCTTATCTCTGTTCCACAATCTGTTCCACCTTGTGATGTCATATGGTAATACAGGAAGTGCTCCACTGTGTTTTTAAACTGCCTACACCTTCACTAGAATCATTTGGATCATTTCAGCCCTGGAATTGTTGATCTTTACTGACCTAATTGACTGGCACTAAGTGCACTTTACTGCAACACCCACTTTACATTGCAGACACCTTACACTACTGGAACTGTATTTATGATGCTTTTTTATCTATTTATTATTTTTATCTTTATGCTTGTGGTGTTGTATTTTTATATTTCTGTAGCCGGGAGTCCATCAAAATTTCGTTATGCTTGCATAATGACAATAAAGAATCTTGAATCTTGAATCTAAAGGTCAAAGGTTATTGTTAACTTGAAAACTACCGCTTCATGACATCACAAGGTGAAACAGAGCATTTTGCGCTTTTGGAGATGTAGACAAACTAATAAAGGATTAATCAAACATGTGAATGAAACAAAACACAACTCCAGTTATACGTTTGAGGAGGTAACAGCATTATAACATGGTTTAAAGCTCACAAGCATCAATTTTGCTTAATACAGGACCATTAATTACAAATTAATTTCACGAGGCTTGTACCTTTATGACCATTTCCTGCAGTTGTCCAGGGCCTAATAGAAGCATTTGGCCCTGATAAATGCACATATAAGTGGCTCGCAGCCCTGCTTAATAGCCTTCATGTATGCTTAGACTTAGACTTAGACTTAGACAAACTTTATTGATCCATAAGGGAAATTGCTTGGGTCACAGGGCAATTTTCCTCCGGGCTAGTGTGTTTTCTGTCATTTATTTCTCACTTAGTTGTGATTACCTGCAGCTTGACATATGGCTATCAGGCTGCTTGAGTGAGAACTAACAGGAAACCAGCCTGAAGTGCTCTATACACCAGTAACCCAGACTCTGGAGTGGACATACAATGCTCGGGGGCCGGGCCACTGAGCAGATTGCCACAAGGCTAAATATAGCACAAATACAAGTAAATCAGCAGAAAGCCGTGGCTCCCCTCTGTGACAATGGAGGCACACCCCGCTGGCATGGATAGCTATTCTGATGGAGGCCCAGGTAACAGGCTTTTAAAAGGAGTAATTGCTCAGCTGTAATGGGGAATACTACTGAGCAACAATTTACAGAATTATTTCTTTACCACACGCTTTTTGCCGGTACAGTCAAAGAGGAGGATGTACCAAATTCCAACCACCATATGAATTTTAATTGCAATCTAGGACATGCATTGTTTTATGTATTAATAAAAAACATGTCTACATTAACCCCAGACAGTGTTGTCCACTTTAATTTGCCATTAAGTCACATATCAGTACAAGATTATAGTATTTTTAAAAGTCCTTTGTGACGCACAGTTTGTGGTTCTTGATATTGGGATAATGACTTGAGTTTGAGGTTAACCGCAAAATGTGTCAGGACCATTAGAAAAAATAAATACTAGAATGAGTTAAAAGTATCATATAATCAAACTAGTTTATGGTTTAATTGTGTATGGCATTAAAGCTTTATTCACAGGATCTACTGACAATGCTTATACTTCCTACAGTGTTAACAAACTACCAGTAAACTCCATAAACACCTTTCAAGGTAACAATTAGCGGTATCTTTCATTATTGGCTGTACTTTAATTTCTCTTTTATTTTGTACTATTAATTAATTACTACTACCACCTATCGCCTGTTTAGTTTTTATTTGAAGGGAAAATGTACAGAAATATATTAAATACATGAAAACATAACTCTGAAACACTGTATTATCTATCCCTTGTATTGATTTTTATGCTGTTTACAACCTCTACTGCTTATTGTATGTGATCTTAATTAACATTTACTTACTTCAGGTTATATTTTAATCAAATCGAGATCTTATTGTTTGCCGATAGCAATTATTGGCTTGGTAATTTTTTAAATCAGTCCTTATGTAAATATGTGGTTAGGAGCAAAGCAGACTTTGGAGGAAAGTAAGAACATTTTGTGCTTTAAGTCACGCTACAGGTAGAAGTATGCATTGTCTTTGTTCATGAGCCTTATTGGAGGCATATTTAGACTTAGACAAACATTATTGATCCACAAAGGAAATTATTTGGACGCAGTAGCTCACACATCGCAGAATATTATAATAACAAAGAGCAACAATATAAATGGTAATAATAATTTCAAAATAAGTAGCAAAAATAGCAAGAGACTGGTTTCAATTAAAGCATAATTATACAGATATTATACAGCTCTGGAAAAAAATAAGAGACCACTGCAAAATTATCAGTTTTTCTGATTTTACTACTTATAGGTATGTGTTTGGGCAAAAGGAACGTTTTTGTTTGAGTCTATAAACCAGTGTTTCCCAACCAGAGGTACAAGTACCCCTAGGGGTACGCAAGCACATTGCAGGGGGTACTCGGCAGTCTCGCTGCCAGGCGCAGGGGGAGATTTTTTGGAATTTTTAAATTCTAATTTGAGTAAATTTGAGTTAAAGAAAAGAGAGAAAATGCCAGAGAATTACATTTTCAAATTAAGGAGATTAAATAAAATGATTTTCATTTAATAATCCGTTGTGTCACGTTCTACTTTTGGAGAATTATCAACACGTATGAGTGAGGGGGTACTCGAGGTATGACAAAAAGGCTCAGGGGGTACACAAGACAAAAAAGGTTATGAAACATTGCTATAAACTACTGACAACATTTCCCACAAATTCCAAATAAAAATATTATTGTTTTAGAGCATTTATTTGCAGAAAATGACAAATGGTCAAAATAACAAAAACGATACATGTTTTCAGACCTCAAACAATGCAAAGAAACAAGATCAAATTCATTTTAAAACAACATAATACTAATGTTTAATCAATATTTGGTGTAATATCCCTTATTTTTAATCACAGCTTTCATGCGTCCTGGGATGCTCTCCACAAGTCTTTCACATTGTTCTTGGGTGACTTTATTCCACTCCTGGTGCAAGTAGCTCAACTTTGTGTTTGTGTTGGAATTCAACAGACGCTGGAATCTAAATATCTCAGCTACATAGGGTCGAAGAGGTGCAAAATATATATAGTATATATTAGCCTTAAATAAAAACACCTGAAAATTGAGATTGATCTATGTTGAAGTGAATGAATGAAAAATAACTGTGATGCATTTTTTGTTATTTTGGCCTTCCCAATGTTGACACTCTACAGTCAATGGGCTTCTCTGGAAAAGTCTGTCGCTACAGCAGCATACCAGTCATCCTGGCTCCAGTGGCTATTCTCATCATTCTATAAAAGTCCCAGCCAACAGACAGTACAATATTACTGCTTTAACACAACAATAACTGCGCGTGCATGTTTGTTTTGAAGACTGTTGATCATCTCTTACTTTAATCTCCTCACCCCCTCAAAGCTGACCCTGTGCTGACCTTCAGTATGCGATGGCCGGCCCAAACGCCTCATTTGTCCAGATCCAGTTTGATGACATCCTCTTCTACGAGAACTGTGGTGGGGGCAGCTTCGGGAGCGTGTACCGTGCCTGGTGGATATCCCAGGACAAAGAGGTGGCCGTGAAAAAACTGCTCAAGATCGAGAATGAGGTAGTAGGAGTCATAATTACCCCAAGCTTTTCATATACTTTTAATTGTCAGTGTTGTAATCATTTTAATTGCTGGCTCATTTAGGGGGATGTGGTGACTTGTGTAGCTGTCACTCATGGCCATTATACTCCCCCTCTCTGAGAACAAAAATGGCGTTAAAGCAACATCGCTGAAAAATGTAGGAATCTGTTCGCCACAATTAGTGCGAGGACTTTGATTTCTTTTCAACAGGCCCATTGTGCGAAAGACAAAAAATAAATTATCTTTGAACTCTTTGTCTGGGTATAAAGTCTTGGCCTGTGATGACATACTCAAAAATGATTCAGCATGGCTTTTATGGAATTCAGAAAAATCACATATAGCCATTCAACTTCGCTCAAATGTTGGAGAGACGAAAGAGCTGAGAAATAATACCATAATTGTTTCATATTGAACCATTGTAGTCTTAATTACAGTGTTTAGGTATAATTAAATGAACTGGTTTTGTCAGGTCTCGTCTGTGCAAAACTCCACACTTGTGTTATATTAAATTGTGTTACAGTGCATTTTATATTCAACTTCTGGACTTTTTTGTGTGTGTGTGCTTTTTAGGCTGAAATCCTGAGCGTCCTAAGTCACAGAAACATCATCCAGTTTTATGGGGCTATCCTGGAGTGTCCCAACTATGGCATCGTTACTGGTATTTTCACGATTATTGTCATAAATATCCTTGTTAGAACACCAAAAATAAAGGGCAACAGAATAAGCAGCTATTAGACTTGTCATATTAATTACTACATTGACTCGCAGTGCCTTAAATGAGATATTATTCTCATTCTATTATTCTACTAGTTTTCTCACGTAGACGGTATAAAGAAGTGGACTAAGGGCGTGTGACGTCATCCATAGCGTTCGGCTCCAGTCAAATGAAGCTCATGAGGTTAGCATTTATAGGGGTGAATTTGGAGCAGTTTCTTATTCAGAATAGGGATTTATTTAGGGATAAAAATAAAAATACCAGAGTGGGTTAATAAGAACATTTTAAGACCAAAATGACGAGGCTCACTGCAGCAGTTACTTATCGGGTTAGTTATGTCCATTTATATAGAGTCTATTTTTTTCATTGTGTTTATTAACTGCAGCGTTAATTATTTATGACTGTTCTTTTGTACGTGTTTCACTGGTGGTACATCAGCTCTTCAGTTTGTGGGGTTTAACTAATTGATCAATTTTTTTGTTCTCCTTTGGATCATTTCTTGTTTAGAAGTACAGTGACAGTTTTAGACCTGGTTTAGCCTACAGCTCTGGAAAAAAATAAGAGACCACTGCAAAATTATCAGTTTTTCTGATTTTACTACTTATAGGTATGTGTTTTGGAAAAAGGAACATTTTTGTTTGAGTCTATAAACTACTGACAACATTTCCCCCAAATTCCAAATAAAAATATTATCGTTTAAAGCATTTATTTGCAGAAAATGACAAATGGTCAAAATAACAAAAAAGATACATGTTTTCAGACCACAAACAATGCAAAGAAACAAGATGAAATTCATTTTAAAACAACATAATACTAATGTTTACACTTAAGAAGAGTTCAGAAATCAATATTTGGTGCAGTAACCCTTATTTTTAATCACAGCTTTCATGCGTCTTGGCATGCTCTCCACAAGTCTTTCACATTGTTCTTGGGTGACTTTATTCCACTCCTGGTGCAAGAACTGAAGTAGCTCAGCTTTGTGTTTGTGTTGGAATTCAACAGACGCTGGAATAGAATGACTGTAATACATGTAGAGATGCTGATTTCAGAACAAAATGCAGTGGTCTCTTATGTTTTTTCCAGAGCTGTAGATTAGACCTGGAATAGTCCTGTTTTATTGTTTATTTATTGTGAAAAGTTTGAGAGTCACTGATATAGTTAATTAATACACGGTTTTCAGAATGTTGAAGATAAGCGTAGAGATTAGTGATGGCCTCATTTCCAATAGTTTATTTCGTACTGATCCTAAGATACATGAATTTCTGTGACACAACACCCCTATGTGTGTTTTAAAGATGTGCTAAAGATGTAACATTTTGGTTGGGGGTTTGTCACCTGCATGTTTCTATGAATATGTCACTGCTCTGCCTGAAATGTGCTGCAGTATGATATTACCTTAGATTTTATTCAATTACAAGAGGTTTTACAGGTCAAAATACCTAGACAAACAGGCATTCTGACTGTAAACGGCAATGCCTCTCCACAGATCTGACCTGTAACTTGGTTTGGTGTGGTCTCCATGAAAATAGAAAAGTTTAATGGAGCCTCCACCAGAAATAAATGTTACACAATGCACCTTTACACACACAAAATAATAACTTTTCAGCACCTCTGGCTCATTTTGATGCTGCAGATGTTCATGTAATATCCACATAACCCCTAGAATACTGGCTCCTTCAAACTCATTATGACTTTTTCATGTATAAACATTTTTTCATTATATTAATAAAACTACTAAAGGTCCCATGGCATGAAATTTTCACTTTCTGAGGTTTTTGAACGTTAATGTGAGCTCCCCTACCCTGTTTAGGCCCCCCCCAATGGCTAAAAGCTGCAAAATGTCTAAACTGAGCATTTGCGATCCTCTTCTGTGTTTGAAAAAAACACAGCTCAAAAGGGCGATTCTGGACAAGGCACCTTATTGACGTCAGATCGAAAAAAGAAATGCAAATGCAGTTCCACCATCGTCTGGATCTCCACCCCGTCTCTGGAAATCACGCCCAGAGAGTTTGGACTGCGGAGGAGCTACGCAATGCGAAATGTGTTTTTTTATTTGCCTGGAGGCGCATGCGAGTGTTTCTAGACTCGGAAGTCCTTTACCCAACCCTCTGGACATCTGAAACAGCAGTGGTTTAATTTTATTTTCTGTGGAAATGTGTTTTTTTCACTGAAATGGCTCTCCTTTCTGTCTTCGTGCTTCAAACGCGGAAGTTGGGAGACAGCCACAGCGCAGCGCTCCAGCGGCTTAGAGGAGCGGGTGGGGGGGACACTCGCTCCTCTAAGCCAATCTGTGTCCTTCTCATTTGCATTCAAGCAAGAAGGCCCAGAATGAGTTGTTCAGAGAGTGAATTTGTGACCATGTCTGTGTAAATGGGTCTTTCTCATGCACTGAGTGTTGATTTTGAAGAAGGATTCATTTACAGTATTAGGGAACCATTAAGGCACCATATAAAAGCATCAAGAAGTACCATGTCATGGGACCTTTAATGGTGCATTGTGTAATTTTCCTGCTGGAGGGTCTGTGAAATGCTTTTCTTCGTGCAGATATTATTGATGTGTCTGGAATGTTCACCATGTGGTATTATATTATATTTATTATATTATATTATATTATATTATATTATATTTATTATATTATATTATATTATTTGAGCTATAAAACCACTTGTAATTGAATACTGTAAATACAGTTTAACCTCTTACGCTGCGGACGGCCCGTGCATATTGTGGAACATTATGAACATTATTGTGGAACATTCCAAGCAGAGCAAGGACATAGAGGACTTAGACTTAGACAAACTTTATTGATCCACAAGGGATATTGTTTTGGGTACAGTAGCTCACTCATCAAATATAATATATAACAGAGGGTAACAAAAATAGATGGAATAGCAAAAAAAGAGCAATAGACCGGTGTCAAATGAGACATAATTATAAAAATTAAAAATAATAATAAATGTATATGTAGAAATCAGAATAAAGTAGAAAATAAGTAATAAAATATAAAATACAATATCAAATAAAATATCCAATCACAGCTGTATATAGTTGTAGGGAGTATTATCTGTTACAGTACATAAAGGTGAGTTGTTGTACAGTTGTAGGGAGTATGATTGTAGTCCTGTGTCTCTCACTGTTTGAGCGGAGCTGTGGGAGCCTGATGGAGAATGAGCTCCTCTGTCCCTCTATGGTCTGGTGCAGTGGGTGAGCAGGAGTGTCCATGATGGAGAGCAGTTTGTCCAGTGTCCTCCTGTCCCTCACTGGTGCTGCTATGTCCCTTTTACTGGTGCTGGTCCTCCAGCAGACCACAGCGAAGTCCAGGGCGCTGGCCACCACAGACTGGTAGAAGAAATACATATCCATAGAAACAAGCAGATGACAGACCCACAACCAAAAAGTTGCACATTGCACCTTTAATAAAAAATATTTAGTGTCTTTTAAATGTATGTTAAAACTATAAATTTAACAGTGTATCTAAGGACACAGCTCATTGTTTACATTATTTAAACAGACAATGACTGCATTTGTTTAAATAGTGTGATCATTATAGATTTATTACAAAGATAAAAATCTGTTTTGCACATGTTAGCCCTCTAAATTAACTCTGTTATACTATAATATTGAAAAGTTCCATGCACCAGAGGGAGTATTTCTGGAGTATTTTTCCAAGATCCATGTATTCCTTAGAAGTGAGTCAGGGAGAAAACTATTCAGCTTTGTTTGTTTGTCTTTCACTTTCCCCTCCTCCTCCTGCTGAATTCTGAGGTGTACAAGTTTAACTGACTTCTTCTCAAACCTGCTTAAACAAGAGTCCACTAGTACATTAGGTTTAGTTTATTTGTCATTTTTAGTTAAAGGAGCATTGTGCAACTTTTCTGGTGGATGGTCCATCATCTGCTTGTCTTCATGGAGATGTTATTGCTTTGTATAGAATGTTCCACGGTAGAGATTAGACCTATCATTCTCAAGGGTGACAACTATAGGCTGCATTACAGATCTGTGGAGAGGCAACTCTATTCACGTTCACAGAGAGAATGATTTTATTTTTGAACAATAGAAACACCTGTAATTAATAAATGCTGGATAGACGTGTTTAATGTCATACCATGGAACATTCCAGGCAAAGCAACAACGTGTTCACCAGAAATGTTGTGCAATGCACATTTAAAAACCACATTGGAGAAGCTCAAAGTCCACTGTGAAACAGTAAAAACAACCACATTAACAAACAATACACATCATCATTACAGGTGACATACTGACATTGTGAAATTAACAAATTACTTAGATCAATTAGCTAAAATATTCAGGTGCTACATAAGTTCAAAGTGCATTGTTCAAACTTGTAACAGCTTGTGAGAAGAAGCTGTTAGCGTGCTCAGATGTTGCAATTATATATTTCCCATTTTACTCAATCTTTTTGGAAAGGGACAGAAAGAAAAATGACCATCACAGCTTCCATGCCCTTATTCACCTCCAACTTCCCTGTTTACAACTTTACTGCAATAACCACTGTCACTCATAAGAGCCTTACCCCAAAGAGATAAGAGATTTACCTACTGCCCACACAATAATTAAAGTCTAATAAAGCCTTCATGAAAAGAGGAAATGTGGCCAAGCCAAGTCCACGGTCAAACATGGACCTGACCTCAAGAAACAGTTTTATCTGTAGAATGTAGGTGACGGATTTAAATCTAAAGTACAACTGGTGTGTTGCCCCTTGTAAACAATACCGACAATGTAAATGTAAAGCAAGTATGTTTAATTCAGTAATACAATACAAATAACTACATGAGTTCATCTATTAATTCAGTTGTATTTCCATTTTGTTAAATCTATTCCAATTGTATGTATGGACAAGAAAGTTACATAACATTCATTATTTTATATTCTCTTTTCGGCCATTCCCCTATCGACACGAAGATCACACAGAGCCCCTCGATTAATATTTTACACAGTATGTAATGTAGTGTAAAATGTTTTCTCTTTAGATTTCTATGTAAAAACAATACAGTCCTGTGGGCTTAGTATTAATTTAAAGAAATATTACCAAAATCTTATGTAAAGTTGATTCAAAACTCAAGTTTCTTTTTTGCTGGATGTGGGGGGCTTCTGAGACCCCACGTTGGGAGATACTGTTCTGTTCTAACCAGCAATGTGCTTGTACCACTCTAAACTAATGCTATACTGTACAGCCAAAATGAAAAAAAAATAAATAAAATAAAATCTTAATTTGTGCTTCTAATTCATAAATAAAGGCTGAATTTATGGCTAATGCTTTTTCTGGTTCATCCCTTCTTTACCTCGTGCAGGTATTCATCCTGTTGTGTCTTTAGCTTGTGACGAGTTTTGAAAAGAGCTGTCAAAAATCCATAGCTCCCGGTAAATGCTCTCAGATGTCACAAACTTTTAGTGGCGACGCAGTTTCCTTTGAAGCCCCAGGATTTGACAAGGCGTCTGGCAGACAGGAGCCTCTTTGTGTTCACTTACACTATGATAAATTGAACTCATCCTCGGAGACAGGTCAGTGACAATCTGTAAACAAGACGCTGTCAGCTGCCTGTGTCTGCCTCAATTTCAATTTCCACTTGTTTTTACAATACGCTCGCTCACACATTGGTCAGATTTATGTTTAATGCAGGGCTTTAAGGTAACAGGTTGTGGCGGCAAAAATAACATGAGCAGTCTTTGATTTAAGTGTCTAAATGTGATTACATTTCCATATGTGCTCTAGAGTATGCCCCCGGTGGTTCATTGTATGATTACCTGTCCAGTAAAGAGTGCGAGAAGATGGACATGGGCCAGATCATGACATGGGCTGCAGAAATCGCTAGAGGTACATTTCAAAATGAAATAGCTGACAATTACATATATTTTATTTATATAATATTATTTTATTTTGCTGTTTAGGAATGCACTACTTACACTCAGAAGCTCCGGTTAAAGTTATCCACAGAGACCTCAAATCAAGAAATGGTATTTATTGTTGATTAAGAAATTAGTATATATAAGTGATTGTTAGGTCAGGAATAGCTGGATGAAAAGGTTTGAATTTGGGATGTGCCAGTTTTTTCAGATACCGATGCTTTAACTTTAAATATCTGCCAATAGCCAATATCTGCCATTTCCATTGCGAAGACTGAAAACATAATTTATCTTAAACAAAAATAAAATATTACAAAACTGATCCAAATGTGTTCTGTAGCTGTTATTTATCCTTAAAGTAACTACAGAACAACTCTGTCAAGTATTAGTATCAGATTGGTGCATCCTTAGTGTGAATGAGGTTTGATTCTGTACAAAGTTGATGCTCTGTTAAAAAAGCTAACCTTGGCTATCTTTATCTATTTACTTGTCCTTTACTCTTCTCTTGTAGTTGTGCTGTCTGCAGACAGAGCGCTGAAAGTAAGTAATCCATTTTTCAAATAGGGATCACTTGTACCTCATTCTGTTATAAGCATCTCAGAACATGTGTATTGGCAGTTAGTAAATAAGGTCACAAACTGCAATGTACAGTCACAAGAGGGCAGTGGCTGACTTACACAGGAAGACTTCATTGTATAGATCAAATGCACATTGTTTGAGTTTGAGATTGATTTGACTTGTATCTCCTACAGATCTGTGATTTTGGTGCCTCTAAGTTCCTGACCCACACCACACACATGTCTCTGGTGGGTACATTTCCTTGGATGGCCCCAGAGGTGATCCAAAGTCTACCGGTGTCAGAGACTTGTGATGCTTTCTCCTATGGAGTGGTACGTTTTAACTATGTGACATCATACATTTCATGTTCTTTACATAAGCCTCATGTTGATGTCCTTTATTAGAGTTAAACACATGTTAAACTCACTCACTGATGATTGAAGTGAGACGCCTGCTTCTCTCAGTCTAAATATTTGGTAGTGTGGTGGAGTAGAGGAGCCAAACAGACAATGTTTCTGATTGCAGTGGCCTGTCTGCATCAGGTGTGCAGTAGAATGATTGCAAATGTATGCATATACTTTTGCCACTTGCATTTCTCAAGAGCTGATTTCTATAATAGGACAGCCTTCATATATGTAATGAGCCGCAGCTGGCTATAGCTGGATGTGAGATGTGGTTCACATGCAGTTGGGAAAACTGCAGTTTCTCTGGTTTTGAGGACGTCAGCTCATCTTGAGAATATTAAGCAGCATTATAATGACTTGTATTTGGCCAAGGTTATAGTTTATTGTGGTAAGCCCCGATTAATGTTAATATTATATTTAAAAACAGTTAATTACGTTTATCTATCATTATCTATTCTTCTTGACATAAGAAAACATTGGTCAACAGTGGTTGAGCGGTCAGATCCACTGACCCACAGGTTGGCTGGTACGATTCCAGCTCCCACAGATGAATGCTGCCGTTGTGTCCTTGGGCAAGACACTTAACCCACCTCGCCCCCAGTGTCTGCGTACACTGGTGTGTGAATGGGTGAGTGGTTCCTTGTTGTAAAGCGCTTTGGGTGCCTTGAAGGTGGAAAAGCGCTATATAAAGATTTGACCATGATTTCTTTCACTATTTTCATGTCTGACAGGTGCTCTGGGAAATGCTGACGGGGGAAATACCCTTTAATGGTTTGGAAGGTTTGCAGGTGGCCTGGCTGGTGGTGGAGAAGAATGAGGTGAGTCGGTGTTTTACTGAAGGTTTTTCGACTCCTTACGACCATGATGCTGACTGTTTGTTATGGTCAGATGCATTTGCATAATTTTCAATCAGGGGTTTTATTCTAAGTAAATCCATCTTTATAGCCTTTTACTGTACATTGAAAGATTAGGGGTTTCTTGGAAAGCCTAATATTTAATTAAACGCCCTTTACCCAATTTTGAGTCATGAGTGAGAAACATGGCTAACTGTTAGCACTGCCCACTGTGCCTATTCACTTGCTCTAATGTAGCACCATGCCAAAGACAACTGTTACCTGTTTGCTACTTGCTTCCACATGGTTCTTATCTAACAAATCAAAGACCTATCTAATTGGACAAAATGGGGCATCACACTTGATAGTTACTTTCAATTCTCATTCAATTCCTAAAATATATAAGCGTAGGTAATATGGCTCTCTATCAAAATAAGTAAATACTGAAAAAATGGGGGCAGTAGTTTAGAGCGTTTGTCCACTGATCCGAAGGTTGGTGATTCAAATCCCGCTCACTGCATAAAACATCATTGGCTGAGTGGTCAAATCCACTGACCCACAGGTTGGCAGTGCGATTCTAGCTCCAACAGATAAATGCTGTCATTGTGTCCTTGGGCAAGACATTTAACCCACCTGAATCCTAGTGTCTGCATATATTGGTGTATGAATGTGTGAGTAGTTCTTTTTTGTAAAGCGCTTTGAGTACCTTGAAGGTAGAAAAGTGCGATGTAAAAATGTGACCATTTACCAAAAGCAGGGCTTTTACTACATTTCTCTTCTCTTTCTGACTTCTTTCACTGATGGACACTTTTCTAGAGGTTAACCATCCCCAGTGGTTGTCCAAGCAGCTTCGCCGAGCTGATGAGAAACTGTTGGAAAACTGATCCAAAGGTAACTTCACTACTTTTACAGCAAAACACCACATCTGATCAGACAAGACACAATCACATAAATTCATTTTTATTTATAGAAGCGGCCAATATTCAAGAGCATCCTCAGTACATTGGAGTCCATGTCCCACGATAGCCAACTCCCCCAACAGTGCAACTCTTTCCTGCACAACAAGGCTGAATGGCGGTAACGCAACCAGTTAATGTATTTTTGACAGCTATTTACTGCTCTAGCCTAAGGAAATTGGTTTCAAAGAATGCCATGGAAATGCAGCTAATGGAAGCTCCAAAAGAGAGAAAGGAGATTGGAGATTGTGCATATAGATCTTTAATAATTACACTGATAGCTCCATAAAGGCATGAAAAACCTCCAAAGAATCCTCCATCTGGATATACTTCCTCTCTTTACCCATAAGGCCCTAAAATAATCACCATCTTTTTCAAGTCGAAGTGTTTAATTGGCCTGTAGAGCAGCTGGAGGTTTGCTGGTAGAGTCTCAGCTGTGACTTTATTCTGTGTCTGCCTCTCTCAGAGCCTTGTTTGTGCGCCCAGGCTTTTCCCTCATAACTTTGATGCTAACTGGCAGCATGTCCAGGCGGCAGCAGCAGCAGCAGTGAGCTGTGTGCAGGTGGATCAGGGATGGAGAGGAAATCAAACCACAAAAGTGTGAGAGAGACAGAGCTTTTGCTTGAGTTAAGGACAAGCCAAGGTGAAAGTGGAAGGAGGTGCTTTTATGTGGGGAGGGAAATAGAAACAGGCACAACTCTTTCTTATTCATAAAGAGGAGCGGGTTGTGAGTGATAGTGTGTAGGTTAGACTAACTAGTGCTGTATAGAGAGATTACTGTTCTGACGACAATGTTGAGCACTTTTGGCATATTCTATTTCCAAAGCTTTTTATATACAGACGCTCCTCAACCTACGAACGAGTTACGTTCCGGACACCCGTTCATTAGTTGAATTTGTTCGTAAGTTGTTATTACATGTTTGAGGCTTGTATAAGTTATCTATATGGATTTGTACTGCATTTAAATAACACTAATATCACTAATAACACAAATAAATAACACTAAATCATACTAATATGCTTTTTAAAAATATGGAAAACTGATGAAATAAAAAGAAGAGAGGGACACAGAGGCAAACGCAGTCAGCTGAGAGAGAGAGAGCGCGAGTGAGCCAGCCAGCGAGAGCGCGCGTGTGTGTCTCTGTGTGTGTAGCCTATTTACCTCCTATTTTCCTTGAGCTCTTGGGGAAAGCCAAATACCAAGAAGTTTCTCCATCTCTTCCATGAGTTTCACTCTCTTCTTGCTTATGATGGTGGATTGCATACCCGCTGCACTTTTCACATGCTCCATAATGCAGTCCTTTTGTTTATATATCGTACCAATTGTCGAACAGTTCACGTTGTACGCCTGTGCCACATTCACCATCTTCTCACCAGCATCAAGTTTCTTTATTATCGACACCTTCTTTTCAAATGAGATGGCTTGCCGCTTTTTCACAGAAGCTTCACTAGAAGCTTTTCGCTTTTCAGCAACCATATTGGATTACTGTATGCATGCAAGAAAAACAACAAAGTTCATAACACCGCACCGTAGTAACACCGTAGTACGCCCACTCAGTTGAAGTTCTGAACACTTCTACTGAGTGGGCGTGACGCTTGGGGGATGCTGCGCAGCGCCCTGCCTGTGCGTCAGAGGCGGAAATACGCACTACGTACTGTACCCGGAAGTCGGAATAGGCGCTAAATACAAAAACTCAAACATTTAACTTTTTTTTTTTAAATTTTCAACCCTGTTCGTAACTCCGAATGTTCGTAAATCGAATGTTTGTACGTCGAGGAGCGTCTGTAATTTGTAGATGTCTGTACTTTTGATATTGAGGAGATAAGATTATACAATGCTGCTCCCTAGAAAACAACACAAAAACGTATTGATGCTTTTATTACGGAATAATTGTTTAACAAGAAATGTGTTCTTGACATAAAAGTATCTAAGCATTTGTTCAAAAGTTTAGCAAATTTTTCTTGGGAAGTTGGGTTTGAGCTGAAATAGTTGGATGTGGAAGCGTAGAGGCAGGGCCTTCCTGCCCTATGTTTGAGTCTAAGTTTGTTCAGGCTCAGCGTGGATTTCCCAGACTCAGTGTGGGGCCTCAGTGTGAGGCAAACATAACAGAGCTCTGTCCTTGGCCTTGAACGCATCACCCTCTGTTGTTGGGCCTCACTGAGCTGTTTACATGGCACTATGGTTTGGTGCTAAAATAATCTTTCTTTCTGTAATGAGATGACAAAAACATTTACAAATTGATGTAGAATCACTGGTTAAACTGTCTCTCCATCCCAGTGAATCCAAAGCTCAAACACACCATAGAGTAAGATCAGAACAAGAGCTGCTCCATGATCTTCTGGTTGTGTGGGTCAATGTTGTTCAAATATAGCCTCTTTCTATTAGCGTCATGAAAACTTGTCAGTGGTAAAATAATAAATGTGTAGCCAATGGTGTTAGACTTATGTATTATTTTCATTGACATTTAAGAAAGGGTTAAAGGGTTTTAGATAATGGTGCTCGACCACTTTTAAGCTTGAACCATATGCATCTAATAACAACATTCCAAATGTAAAAGGTTGTATGCGTGTTGTAGGTGTGAGATAGAAGCGACTCTGGAGAGGCTGAAGAAGCTGGAGAGGGATCTGAGCACTAAAGAACAGGAGCTGAAGGAGAGAGAGAGGAGGCTAAAGATGTGGGAGAGGAAACTCATCGAGCAGTCCAACAGTCCGGTACATAACACACACATCCTCATGACCTGTTCTAGATTTACATACATTTGACTATCTGGTATGTGCAAACATCACACATGTATGTATGAAAAATTATACAAAAAATTAGCAACTTTTCTTTAGAATGGATTTTGGTGGAGCTGGTAAGCGCACACCCTTAAACCAGAAGGTAGCCAGTTTTAATAAAGAAGCATGTGCTGAAGTGGGTCCCTAGATAAGACACTTGACGTTGCCCACTATTTGCCTAGGCAATGTCTGAAAGCAGTGCATGAAAATAAACTGTATTTGTCTTAGTACAAAAACATTTAATAAAACAATGTAGGAATTATAACTCACTCAATAAAGTTTCATTATAAAAAGATGTGCACAAGTAAGACATTGTGTGAACAGAAATCTGTTTACAGTCACTTCACAGCGATGACCTACTGTCTTATTATGTAAATAGGTAAATATTTAGGTTGAGGTTCAAGTCAATGTAATGATAAAAGGAGAAGTTCAATTTGTCAACTGGACAAAGTATGTTTGGTTGAAAACGTTTCGCCGCTCATCCGAGAGGCTTCGTCAGCTCTAATTGGAATGCTGGTAAGACACTTGCTTATATCTTGCTGCAGGGAGGAGCTAACTAGCTAACTACTTTCCGAAACTATCCCATTGGTTTCCGTCTTTTGTTTTAAGTCAATGTAATGTTCTCACCAAAGCCTGGAGTGTATGTTTATAGTGGTAAGTAAATAGCACAACTTTAATAACAATACCAGACAAAAAAATTATTCAGGTGGTCCACACATGACCTTGACTGGTCTCATTTGTATTTACTACACAGAGTAGGGGACAGCACCCAGAGATCACAAGGCTTTAAGTAGTTATGTTGATTAATCGTTATTGGCCTTAGTATTAGTCGACTTGCAATTTTTATTTATATTATGAGAATTTAAATGGGACAGAAAGTTTTTTTTTTTTTTTTGGTATCCATAAGTAAATGGCAGATTAAACTCATGATATACAAGTTTAATCTATACTTATACATTGTATTGTTATATTCTCCTGTGTAAATGTTTTTGCATAAACATGAGAGATTTGTTTAAGGCCGCCACACACTACAGGATTTTTCGGTCTTGTTAAATGTGCGCACACCACAGACATAAGGAGAATTGTTTGAGATTTTAAATCTCTGATAGCAAAGATTGCAGCGGGATATGGCTGTGGACCACGGGCTATAAAGTTGTGAGTGCACCTCGCGTCGCCTGTCTAGCATAAAACCACTTGCTTTGAGACTCTTAAGTGTTCAAAAGATCAGAGCACTGCACTTCTAGTTTAGATGCAAGTGAAAACTGTGTTATTATTTGTGAAACGTGGTGCAATACTTCAGATTAGGGATGTCAACAATTAATCGAGAGAAGGACCATAGCGTTACATCCGCGGCTGGATCTAAAAGCAGTGCAAAATGTTCTCCTGCGAACCCAATTTTTGCAGCTTTGTTTGCTCCGCGTCCCGCTGTCTGCGTGAACACGTGCGCAACGCGCTGCACGTGCTCCTCTGCTCCGGGCTGCGTAACAGGCTCCACGTGAAAGCGCAGTGGAAGCAGCCCGCTGTCCGGCCCGTGTGCCGGTGTGTGCGACTGTGCGTGTGTGTGAAATGTTTTCCCTGATCAATTCATTTTTTAATCATTTCATATCACGGAGGTTTTACAAAAAACGTCCTCAATTTATTTTCAATAAAGAATGTATTTTGTTATTCAGCATCAATACATTTGTCTGCTTTTTACTAAGGAACAATTAATTGAGGAATATACAATATAATAATACTATGATATATTTTTGACTCAGTGTTATGTATACTATAGCTTATATTCTTAAAGACCCTATTGAAACACTAAAATTCAGGTGAAAAACTCCGCTTATCAGTTAATCGTTAATCGATCAATAAGGTCAATCAACTATCAATTAATTAATTAATCGATAATTTGCATCCCTACTTCAGATAAATGATTTTTAATGCACAGAAGGTTGGCGATAAAATACACAGGAAGTAGAATCACTATCGCTAATCTGCAGCTTCACCCCGATCCGCCCTGTTGTTTTGGATTGTCTGTTTTGTGGACTGGGTGCCATTATTTGAGGAGGACAAATTCTTTAGATTATATGGATGAGATGCTGCAGTTTAAATTTACAACTTTAAAAGAAGTGAGTAATAATTATTTTTGTTATTTCCCGAGTTTGTATCTTGCGCCTCTGTGTCCATCACTCCTCTGCCCCTGACGCTCTGTTTTATTGGCTGTTACCGTAGCGTTGCTGATTACGATCAGATCGTGGTTACGATCTGACAGAGCAGCTCAGAGTCACACTGGCACCACACACGAGGAGTGCTGCGGTGTCAAAATCGCACACAAGGACACAAAGTCGAGTCACGCCTACCCGAACTCAGGACGAAATAAAACGCAGCCTAAATCGGGCAAATTCTTGTGTAGTGTGTGGTGGCCTTTAGTCAACCAAGAATTTCTTTAGTCGACTACAGGCCTAGAGATCACTCATGCACTTTTGTAAAGGGCTTTAGTGTCATTTTATCACCTTCTTTCTGCACTCTCCCACTGTCTCCTTCTTATGTCCATTTTCTGTTTCTCAGCTGCCTTCCTATTTGTAGTGTTTTGGTCAATTTAAACTGGAGAAACCCTACAGTTCAGCAACATAGAAGATGACTTACTATCAGCAGTTACACTGGTGTTTTCTCTGGACTTAGTTACCCATAGTGCACCTTGGCATGAGGGTCAGTAATTCCCTGTTAGTGTGAGAAGGGCAAAAAATCTGAACTCGGTCTAAGAAGCTTCAAATCTTCTCCACCTCTGATATTTCCTCAAATGCCTCCTCTGAGCACTTCTTATCAGTTTTTTTTTTGTCATTTTCTGTGTGATATTTGTTCCCATCATATTTCTTTTTGCACCTTTATTCAAGTTTATTTTGTGCAGCACAGACAAAGTAGCTGCTGTTATTGAAAAGCCTGCACCTTATGGATGTCATTTACGGTACTGTATGCCTAATGTGCTGGATGTATAGTGGCATGCTGTGAAGAAAGACCCATGTGAGCCAGTTGCTTAGAGAAGGCCAGGCTTTTATGATGAAGTGACATTTTGCTGACATTAAGATTGGCCAATTTGTTCTGGATGTGGTGGAGTGCAGTTGTCGAGATGCAGTCTCTTACCAGGATGAGAAAGTACATGTTTTTCCCACTGACTGACCTGGTGCTGAGCAGCAGGAGAGGGACTTTTCCGAGCAACTACAAACTTAATTTTAATATTTTTTTTAATTAATTTTTTTACTTTTAAATTTGAATCTTAGTAATATTTACTTTTAAATGCTGTATTTTTGTGTGTATTTGTCCTGTGCTGTACAGTGGTACCTCACCTTACGAAAGACCCTACAAACGAAAAATCCAAGTTACGAAACGCCTTCACGTTAAATTTTGGTCTCTAAATACGAAAGAAAATTCAAGTTAAGAAACGTCAAATCTCAAAAATTCAAATAATGCGCTCAGATGCGCGCTCAGATGCGTGCCCTGAAACGTAAATACACTTTATCAACACACACGGGGTTAGGTTCCAGAAATAACCCGCAATCAGAGAAATTTGGGAAGTTAGGACAACTTTATATTTTACAATTATTCTACATGTTTTAAGGCTGTAAATGCCTCACCACACACATTATACGCTTTTCAAAGACTGGAATTAAACTTTTCTCACATTTTTCTCTCGTTTAAACACACACTTTCATAGATTTTCAACAAAATGTATTAAATAGTGAAGCGCGGGGGGAGACACGACATCGCACCGTGCAAGGAGCATGCACCGCACGAGGAGCACGCACCGCGACACGTGCACCCCTAGTCCTGGTCTGTGAGCACGAGATAGAACCGCGGCGCCCGGACCGCGTCCTCTGGAGCCCGAGCCACAAACCAGCCGCACGAAACCAGCACGTGGTGGTTTAATCCTGGTTTAGTCTAGGTCTAGACCTAGTCCAGTCCTGATTTAGTCCACGTCCAGTCCAGGTTTAGACCTGGTTTAGACCTGGTTTAGTTCTGGTCTAGACCTGGTTTAGTCCTGGTCTAGACCTGGTTTAGTCCTGGTCTAGACCTGGTTTAGTCCTGGTCTAGTCTCTTAGCCAATCAGGACGCAGAACTCAATGTTACACTATAAAAAAATGTTACACTATAAAAAAAAGAACTTGGAACGGAAAGAACGGGGCCTTGGAACGAATCAGGCCTTTTCCATTGAAATAGCTACTCAACTTACGAAAAATTCACGTTACGAAACCACTTCTGGAACGAATTAATTTCGTAAGGTGAGGTACCACTGTACTTTGGTCCCAGGTGCTGGACTTTCATCAGAGAAAACCAGATTAGCATTAGTGGTACATCTGGGGAAGGACATGCTTCCTGGAGCAGAGCCCATTAAATATCCCTGGTGTTATCACCAAAGTCTCATGAGGAGCTAATCCCCTGTTTTTACTGTGCTACTCATTTACTTGTTGCTTTGAACTAAGTTCTTTTCACTGTTGATGCAGTATGGTTCTCTTTCTCAGTTTCTCATCTCTTCATACAAACCTTATCCATGTTAATGTGTTTTTTTATGTACCATGTAGGCTCTGCATGCCCTCCTTTTGTTCTCTTTTCCCAGGGGATGTATATGTATATATATTTTGTTACACAGAATCAAAAAGTAAAGATATCTAGTTGGGTTTCTGCCTTAGCAGGGTTTGGGGTGTCTAAATGGCCTGCCATAGGCTCAAGGAATAAATGATCAGATATTGTACCAAACTAAAACACACGTGCCAGTTAATTCTGGATTTTCTGGAATTTTGTTAATGAGTAATATGCAGCAGTTTTATCGTCAACTATTAAATAGGGGATTATGTCTCTTATGCCAAAATGTATGAATAAAGGATTGATTCTAATAATCCATGAATCCCTCCTCATGGTGATTGACCTAATATCCTGTAATTCAGAGTCCCTCTCAGGCCACATGGGGGCAGGGTTGTCTAAACGCTTCTATAACATCTTGCATTTGATCATAACACAATTTAAACATTTGCTGCAGCTAACTTTATGAACCATGTGCTATAATGTCTGGAGTGAAAGTTAATTTGTGCACATAATAGTGAAACATGTAGAGTGGGTCCAATGGCAGTTTGGCAGTGGAGATGTGTGTCTCCGTGTGTTTACTTCCTCGGTGCGACGCTGGAGGAGGCGGAAAGCGTTGAGGGCTGAGTGGCTTTATGAGGCAGAGCGGGCTGCACCCACATGTATGGCAGAGACTTTTCTATTGAGAGCGCTATTCACGCCGTAATCTAGGCTGTTATCAGATGTTGTGGCAAGAAGACAGTGAATGAAGATTACTCATTCATTTAGTCATCTTTTCCTCCAATTTTCCATTGCATTATTTCTTTCATTATGCACCAGCCGCACGATCACAATGATGAAATCTTTATTTTGGCTGGCAAGTTTCTGCCTGATTACATTTAATGAGCGGCAAATGATTTATCATTCAAATAGATTGCATTAGATCAGTCAGATGGACATGTCTGTTGGAAATAGACCATTAGAGCCACAGCGTCTTTACTACACGCCACAATAACTGCACTGACTTTGGATGCACAAAACATGGCTATTTGCCATTTTAATCATGTTTCTACAAGTTTTTGGATTTTAGTTTTGGTTTTGCTCAGTCACACATAGTGCATATGTGTGCATATTTTTTTTTTATACATCTTGATAATTTCAGTGCAAAATTTTGCTTCACACATTTAAAGAAGATAAGCTTTAATATAACTACAACTCAACTGATTTATATTGACTTGTATCTAATATACAGACTGAAAAACTAAAAAAAACTTAAAATGAAAACTCTTTCTCTCCTCTCTTTGCAGTTACTGCCAACCCTTGATATCTACACCTGGACAGAGGAGCATGTGGTCAGTATTGCTCTAGTCCTCTTTTTATTTCTTTTTATTTTAGTCACATATAGTCACTGGGGATACTTCACTGTCTCATTATTCATGTGGTACATGCTCTGCTTTGTGAGTCATGAGGCAACCCTGTATGGGAATAAAAATACAGAAAAGCTTACTGTCACAAACCTAATTTGTGGCCATTACAGTACATGTAATTGGCACAATTTGTAGAGTGAGACTTGGAATTTATTTGCTTAAAAATATTACTTGAGTAAACATACAGGCATGAGAAGGTTACAATCAAAGCTGCAACACAATAAAGCCATAACCTACAGTATGTTCTTTTTCAGTATTTCTGGATGCAGCAGTTATTTGGTGGAGGTTTGTGCATTCTTCATAAGATTTCCCATTATATTTGGCTGCTGTTTAATGATGTAATAATTTTTTAGACGAGAATTCCTGTGGCATGCAGGACTACGCTGACCTATTCAAACAGAACCACATCACGGGGCAGAGACTGCTGCTGCTCACAGAGAACGACATGCGGGACATGGGGGTCAAGTCTAAGGGCCATGTGATCCACCTCAAGGTAAGCCCTGGTTAATCATTAAACTGCAGATTAAAATACCATTCTGTGTGTGCCGTCTCATTTACAGGAGCAGGCATGAGCTCATTACCTTACAGCCAATATTACCTTCATTTCATTTTCAGGGTGAAATTGAAAAGCTGGCTAATGATTACCTTGGCCTTGTTCACTTCCCGCCACTGTTCAAGGTAGACTGAACTGGATTACTCCTCTCATTTGCCCAGAGTGTTTTTGTTATGTGCATCTGTGTTTGCTTATTGTAAATCTTTTGGCAAAGGCTTTAAAGGCAATTTGTATGAGCTCATTCTGACAATAGGTAACATGTGAGTTATTGTACTAACAGTTTCTCCATTATAATATTTTTTTTCTCTAGAGACATTTACAAATGCTGTTCTTTCAGACAATGCTCGAAAAGCATACTAAGACTAAAACAACATTAGTAGTTGTAAATCAATTGTATAAACTCATTGACTAATCAATCGTCTTTTGTCATAGGAAGAGCTGGAGAAGCAGGTGGAGTTGAGTAAAACAGTCAAACTCGAGCTGGTGTTTGGATACCACTGGAAACCTGGGAAAGGGAGCTCTGTATGTTGAACATTGCACCTACACACACACACATATATATATATATATATTTAAACATTGTATTTTGACCATAACTTTTATTATTAATAATACATTTCAAATGGAAATATTCCTAAATTGGGTTCAGCCTGGTGCCCTTGTGCTGCTGTAGAGATGCTGAATTAATGGCGATGGCTGTGTTAGTGACCATTGCAGGCTTGAGTAGACATGTGTAAAAGCAGACAAATAAACATTTCATTCTGAGCCTTGTACAACATCCACCTCAGCGTGCTCACAACCCTTTGTTAGGGTCTCAAACTGTGGAGAAAGGGTGGCTCTTCACTGGCTGTTTGAATTTAATCAAAAATAGCCCATTTAGCCAGAAGTCATTTTCTTTTTAAAAGGCAAACGTTATTTAATCTTTCAGCTGTTCATTGTCCCATCATAAATAGTCCTCTTTCAGTGTGTTCGGCAGGGCTGAAACGAGCCTGCTAATTGCCTCCCATTTCTTCTGACATGTGGTGGTTTAGTGGGTAGAAAACACAGCGGGGAGAAGGAAACAGGAGGCTGAGAAAATGAGAGCTAATTATTTTCCCCTGCCTGGTGTCAGGTTCCGTGTCAGCCTTGTTTTTACAAACTGGAAGGTTTTTTGCACTAAATAAAACAAACCCGGACTGCATTTTTTCTTCGACCCTCTTTGCTGGCGATGTCATGGAAGCAGCTGCACTTCTCAAAGACAAAATGAGGGCCTGCAATTGTGCGGCCACCATCTGACAGCCACTGAGGGTCCCCTACTAATGAGGATATCACCGTGCAGCCAAGTGAAAGGTGCTGAATTATGTATGAGTTGTCATTAGATGCACTTGGGTCCTAGGCATCATTACCAGACATTGTTTCTGTTGGAGTGATTAGAGTGGCGCAGACCTGGGAGCCCGGTGTGAGCGTCCAGGGCCAGTGCAGGGCCAGTGTGGGGCTTACGTGGGGCCCGGCTGTGTTTCGAAGCCAGAGATTTGCTGAAGCTTCCCCTTTGAGCTGCCTCCAGTCCCCGGGGAGCATGAGGAGAGCACCAAAGCTCCTCAGATGAGTGTGCTGGTGCCATTCCTCTGATGTCTTTCTTTGTGATCGCCACACAATGGACTGGCCTGTGCCATGAACCCTGTGTGGTTAAGCACTGACCTGTGGCTCCCGTTTGGGCTTTTGGGGATTGGCACCATCATTACAGCTTCGTCAGCATTCAGTCTGCAGCAGAAGAGGCCAGTGTCAGGGTCCTGGCTCATAATGATCACTAGAGCGCTACTCCATTTAAAAATAATAAACAGCCATGTTACTGATCACAGAAAATGACATGATGCTGACAAATAGAAAATAAATATTGCAAAATGTTAGCAACATTTTAAATACATGGGTCCATGTCTATTCCAGACTTAATACATTTTTTTTATTCAAGTTGTTTTTTTTTCTTATTATTTTTTTTGTTTGCATTATTTGGTTTGACCACTTACAAATACTGTTTTTGGTATTCAATTAGTTTCAAATTGATCTGTGGTCAGTGGCATTTGTTCACCTCTAGGGTGTGCTGTTGGTTTAGGAGAAACTCTTGAGGTCTTTTTAACTTTTCACATCACTCAAGTGTAGAGTAACTCTCCTTTAACTGTTTATTTAAGGACTGCAAATGGAAAATGTACATGGAATTTGATGGTGACGATGTTGCAGTGACTTACATCAAAGATGTTGTGTTCAATGCCAATCGGCAAGATGTTGAAACCCTGCGGATGTCAAAGGTACAGCAATAGGTTCTTATAGCTCTGTTATTGTATCATCTATTTGGATGTAATACTGAAGAATTATAAAACTGTGTGACCTTTTATCATGTTGAAATTGCAGCCCCCTTTTGTTATGGATAAATGGATAGTTGGAATCGAGCCAAACCAAAGAGTGGACTATGTGGTGACTTATGAGGTGAGTTGCTTACATTCCAAAAGATAATTCTTTACTTTTGTAGACATTTTATCTTAATAAAAACTTATTTTCAACAGAATGATGTCCAGTCTCCAAAGTCTACCAGACACAGCCGTTCACTGAGCTGGAGCCTGATTGGTGGACAGGATGAGATCAAGGCAGTTGAACTGGTCATTGAAACGGCATCAGTGAATTTAGTCTTAGACCTCAGTGGAACTAACTCAGGTAAGAGTTTCATGCACTTCTTTCATTCATTTTTTTCTGCACACATAAATGCATCCTATGGGGGAAACAACAGGACTTCAAGCTGATGTGGTTGGACTTTCTTGGACATATTGGCGAGACTGGACTTGACTTGACGTGAGTGACTGTTAAAATATTGTGTTGCAGATAGGAGTGAGGAGGGTTTGTTTTTGTTTTATCTATTTTTGTTTTTGTTAAAATTAATTTTAAAAAATGCAGCCGGTAACATTTGAGTTGTAATCCTGGACACTTTTAAGTATAGGCCTAAACATGAAAAGTCATTAGTACATTTAATAATAATAATAATAATAATAATAATAATAATAATTCATAGCATTTATATAGCGCCTTTCATGACACCCAAAGCGCTTTACAGTTCATTGCTCATTCACTCCATACTTGGTGGTGGTAAGCTACTTTCTGTAGCCACAGCTGCCCTGGGACAGACTGACGGAAGCGAGGCTGCCAATCTGCGCCATCGGCCCCTCCGAGCACCTCCAACACTCACGCACACACCACTTTCTTACTTTAGATAATATTATTTTGTCAGCCATTACGTAGTTACTTCCCAAGTGACTCATACAAGCCTTGTTCTACTTAATCTTGTCACGATAACAAATTTTGAAGAGTGATATAAAGTTGAAGTAAATACAGACAGTAATACTGAAACTAAACCATAAAGCAGAATTATCCCTGAAAAACTATTCTAAATGTACAATATTGTTAAAAAAAAGTGAACTGAAACTCCTATTTCAACCTTCTACAGCTCAAATCTCATATTACAGGAAAAATAACCAAACTTTTCCCACTAGTACAAAGAAAAAACACCCACGATAAATCCCATCCCATCTGTCATGTATTGAATTCGATATAGTATTTATCGTCACATGCCTAGTTCTATAATTAATAATAATAATAATAATAATAATACATTTTATTTGTAATGCACTTTACATTTGACCTCAAATCTCAAAGTGCTCATTATAGACCCCTCCACTACAGTGGAGGAAATAAGTATTTGATCCCTTGCTGATTTTGTAGGTTTGCCCACTGACAAAAGAAATGAACAGTCTATAATTTTAATGGTAGGTTTATTTTAATATTAAGAAACAGAATATCAAAAAGAAATTCCAGAAAATAACTTAAAGAAAATATATAAAGTGATTTGCATTTCATTGAGTGAAACAAGTATTTGAACCCTCTAGCCAAAAAGACTTAAAGACTTGTTTGAAAACACAGAGGTCAAACGTTTCTTGTAGTTGATGACCAGGTTTGTGCACATATCAGAAGGAATTTTGGTCCTCTCGTCTTTGCAGATCATCTCTAGATCATTAAGGTTTTGTGGCTGTCGCTTGGTGACTCGGAGCTTCAGCTCCCTCCATAGGTTTTCTATAGGGTTATGGTCCGGAGACTGGCTGGGCCACTCGATGACCTTAATGTGCTTCTTCTTGAGCCACTCCTTTGTTGTCATGGCTGTATGTTTTGGGTCATTGTCGTGTTGGACAATGACCCATGTTCAGTTTCCTGGTGGATAAAAGGAGGTTTTCACTCAGGATTTTAATGGTAAATGGCTCTGTTCATCCTCCTGTTGACACGGTGAAGTTGTCCTGTGCTCTTGGTAGCTAAGCATAATGTTTCCACCTCCATGCATGGGGATGGTGTTCTTGGGGTCATAGGCAGCATTTCTCTGCCTCCAAACATGGCGAGTTGAGTTAATGCCAAAGAGCTCGATTTTGGTCTCATCTGACCACAGCACCTTCTCCCAATCACTCTAAATCATTCAGGTGTTCATTGGCAAACTTCAGACGGGCCTGCACATGTGTCTTCTTAAGCAGGGGAACCTTGCAAGCACTGCGGTATTTTAATCCATTGCAACCTAAAGTGTTACCAATGGTTTTCTTAGTGACTGTGGTCCCAGCTGCCTTGAGATCATTGACTAGCTCCTCCCATGTAGTTCTAGGCTGATTTCTCACTGTTTCATGATCATTGAAACCCCACTAGGTGAGTTCTTTTGTAGAGCCCCAGACTGAGGTCAATTGATGGTCAGTGTGTATTTCTTAAATTTTTGAACAATTGCACCAACAATTTTCTCCTTAACACCAGCTTCTTGCTTATGGTTTTGTAGCCCATTCCAGCCTTGTGCAGGTCTACAATCTTGTCCCTGACATCCTTTGACAGCTCTTTGGTCTTTCCCACGGTGGAGAGTTTGGAGTCTAATTGACTGACTGATTCGGTGGACAGGGGTCTTTTTTATACAGGTGACTAGATAAAACAGGTGTCAGGTGGGAGCCAGAACTCTTAATGGTTGGTAGGAGATCAAATATTTATTTCACACAATGAAATGCAAATCAATTAATATATTTTTTATAATGTGATTTTTCTTTTTGATATTCTAACTCGCAATGTTAAAATAAACCTGTCATTAAAATTATAGACTGTTGACTTTTTTGTCAGCAGGCAAACCTACAAAATCAGGGATTATACTTATTTCCTCCACTGTATGTTTATTTCAGATATTGACCCAATATGGATGCACGCTGTGAAGAAGAGACAGATGATGAGGGAGAAATCTCAACCTCCAAAAGCTGCACTCAAATCCATAAGCAGCTCTGAAGCCCTCACCTTGCCTCAGTTCCTGTCTGCACACGAGAGCCAGGGGTGCTCCTATGCTGCCGCTTTGCGTCGCTCTCCCAAACAAGCCCGTGTGACTCCCTGGATGGACCAGCGCAGCGTCTCTCCCACAGCAAACCTCACACCTAAACTTTCCCAACTTCATCTGGGGTCAAAGGGCAGCAGTTCATCCAGTTCCACATCAGAGAGTGCTTCAGAGAGAGACCGGGAGAGGCCACTTAGCGCTGGACCGCTCCACAAACACCACAGCTACGGAAACACTTTGACTGTGGGAGGGGAGCAGAACAGGGGGCAACCATGGACTCATAGTAGGGGAAACTATAGTCATAATAAAACCAACAAAAGCTCTCGGCAACCAGGAAGGCCACGCTCCAGCAGTTACAGTGTCACTTCAGCTATCCGCCCACCCACGATTCCAGGTATATTGTCTGTGACTGGCAACCCCGGTCAGGAAAAAGAGGAGGCTAAAGCCAGCGAGGACGGCTGGATCAAAGTCGAGCGTCAGAAGCGATTACCACGTCAGGACAATAAACAAGTCAGAGGTCGAGGGAGGAGAGGGAGCCGGGGAGGGCGGGGAGCTGGAACAAGGACTTAATATGGCCTCTATGTGTTCACCCTGTCATGCACTGAAGCTTGTAATCATGTCCAAAGGCATTAAATTAGAGCTATGTATTCTGAAGATACTACATTTTTATGTTTTATAAACCTGCCAAATATATTTAACATGTATTTATTAAAATTTTAACTCATTTTAGTCCGTCTTTTTACATGCATATAACTGTTTCTCAAACTGTGGTACTTGGTGGTAGACAGGTTTTATTTAGGTTTTATTTAGAGACACCACTATTAATTCCTTTAGGTTAATTATTAAAATTACCACATAGTCTGCATTTAAACTTGGTGGTACTCATAAAGGCAAATATTTTCTTAGTTGGCACTATACAGTGTATGGTTGATACTTGATGTGAAAGGTTATACAGTATGTATGTGTGTGTGTGTGTGTATATATATATATGTGTGTGTGTGTGTGTATATATATATATATATATATATATATATATATATATATATATATATATATATATATATATATATATATATATATATATATATATAAAATAATTTAATTTCTTAAGTAAAATATAATACATTTTCAGCACATTTCAGGTATTTTACTCCTCCAGTATTAAAGAACAGAATGCATACCTATGCTCAAAGTGCAGAGGCCACTTCTACTTTTTTAAATGTTTTCGGCCAAGGTGGTCCCCATAAATAGTTCTCAGGTTTGGTAGTTTTGTTTTTAAGTTAGCGATTCAAAATCGTTTATTGTCATCATAACAGGCACCCTCGTACATAAACCCTAGTTAGTATAAAGGTCCCACATCACTACTTCCTCCTTTTACCCGCCGAGTATGCAAATTGAGCAGGGTTGGTTCGCGCGGTTTGCAGTAGTCCCGGAAGATCCACCGCTTTATCTCATAAACCTTATCAAAAACGTGCATATCAACACTGATTAAAAAAATACAAAATACGACAAAATCATGTTTATGACGTTCTGTATTTAAACCTTTTCGAACATCGCTGCTTTAGTGTAAAACCAGTATTTATGTAATTTGTTTTTCGTTGCCCTACTTTATGTTGTACTTCTAGGACCCGTCAGGGGCGCGCGAAATGAACGGAGGTAGTTGTGCGCGAAGTTGCAGCTTTGTTCACTTCACTGTGCCCTCCGCGCGCTGCTTTGGACACTTCGCTCCACCGTGTGAACATAAAATGCCTACTACTCGCTCCATGGTAAGGTTTCAACTCTTGTATCATATACTTTATACTGATGCAGAAATGATGTTGACTGTAAATATACTTGTAAATGCACGTGGAATTTGACTCAAAACCAAATTTCACGTTGCATTGTATTGTTACTGTTCTGAACTTATTTTTGCATAAATTAATTAAAAACAATGTTGTGCAAATTAGCTGATTTGGCTTTTCAATGTCAAATTACAATACCATCAAATACGTGCAAATGTAAAAGATGAACAATTTGCAGGTTGTACCGTCAGTTAAATCTCACTTTTTCAAAATGTGAGCAATACAATGTTCGTAAAATTCTGCCAGAAACAAATCCTTTGGTCATTTTTATGACAGGGTGTGTCTCATGGTAATCATGAGCAAACAGAAGCAAACATCATGGTGTTGTTCTAAATTAATAACATGGCTATTTTAATTATTACACCAATATACCTCAAGCACTAAAATACCCACAAAATGAGACTTCATTTTACAAATATTGTAACCATGTTTTTGAATCAATGCCTTTTGCTCTCGTCCAGAGAGTAGCCGCACAGTCGGCCTCCCCCAGAAGAAGTCTGAGGAACTTTCACAGTGTTCCTATGGAAACCACCTCCTCATCGGATGACAGCTGTGACAGCTTTGGCTCAGATGGAGGCTTTGCAAACACTGTAAGCATGAGACTGTTAATGTAGAGGCTCGGTCTTGTCCACTTATGTGCAGCTTTTTCAACTGTGTTTGGTTGTAGCAGCGCCGTCTGCGGCAGAAGAGGCCAGCAGAGAAGCCAAAGCCAGTGGAGAGTGCATCAGATGAGGACACCTGCAGTGGGTTTGAGGCCCATGTGATCAGCAGCCGCATTAAGGCCATGGTAAATGTCAATGGTGTGGACAAGTATTTTATATATAATAAAGAGCTAATAAGGAAGTTTATGTTGTTGTAGAAAGTGGATTCTCCCAAACGCGCGCGCAGATCCAGTGGACTTAAGGTGGCTTTGAGTTTTCCATCCAAAAAAAACACGGCCAAAAGGAGGCCTGCCTCCGAACCACTGCCTCAGCCCAAAGCTGCTGACTCTGACGAGGAGGACGACTTCATCAGAAAGAGGGCGCTGAATATTAAAGAGAACAAAGCTATGGTATGAGGGTGAAAGTGATTTATTATACAACTATTACCGGTGTATAACTACTGCTTTATTGAAATCTCTGAAATGTTCCATAGCTTGCAAAACTGATGTCTGAATTGAGCAAAGTGCCTGGCCTTTTCCCTGGGAGCATGGCAAAGTCCTCTATCACAGTAAGTTGCATTCTGTGTATATTTATGAAGATTTGCGCGTTTTTTGAGTGGGTGATGTTAATCTGTTTGAATTATTATTCCAGCCAAGGAAACTTCCTCAAAAAGTTGGAACTCCAAGAGCTCTTAGGAAGAACCCAGAGCGTTTGACCCGTCCTCACACTCGCTCCCGCTCTCTGGTGGACGGGCCCCCCAGCCCCACCCCTGAGGAGGAGGACCCAGAGGACAAGTTCAGCTTGGTGCGCAAGAGCCGCTACTATGAGGAAGTGGATGAGCCAGTAGGTTCTCTCTGTATACTGTACTGTATTAAATAAGGAATAAATTATTAAAAAAACATTGTCTTGTGCCCACAGCCTCGTCGGCGCACCTACAGTGGCATGAAGGCCTTTCCTCATGTGGTGAGGCCGGTGGAGGAGATAACAGAACTAGAGCTGGAATGCATCTGCAACAATGTTCGGGAGAAAGTCTACAGCCAATCCACAGTATGCACAGGGTTGCGATGCACTCTCAACACTGCACTTGAACAGCTGATCATTTGATTTATTTTTCCTCCTCAGGGCTCAACCTGCCATCAATGTAGACAGAAGACCACTGACACCAAAACCTGCTGCCGCAACCCTGACTGTGCTGGGGTGAGAGGGCAGTTTTGTGGACCATGTCTCCGTAACCGTTACGGAGAGGAAGTGAGGGACGCTCTGTTGAATCCGGTCAGTCTCTGAACCTCACATTGTATCTGTTAAAACTGTCTTTGGTGTTAAGTCTGACCCATTGTCTGCTCTCAGGAGTGGCAGTGCCCGCCATGCAGAGGGATCTGTAACTGCAGCTTCTGCCGGGCGCGAGAGGGCCGCTGTGCCACTGGAGTCCTGGTTTATCTGGCTAAATATCAGGGCTTTGACAATGTGCATGCCTACCTCAAAAGGTTTGTATAGAAACTCATTTACTCTGGTCTTGTTTAAGTTTGTGTTTTAACACTGACTTTGTCTACAGTTTGAAGAAGGAGCTGGAGGAGAGCGGCAAGTGAAGAGCACATCAAAGATGTTTTGCTGTTGCACCTTCACCACATTTTTAAGACCTAAACTTGAACGTAGTGACATTGTTTAAAAGGCTTTACTGTCCATAGGCATGCATTTTTTTTTTTTTTAAACCAGTTTGATGGACAAAGCTAAAAACTTGAATCTTATTTTTCTTGTGATTCCAGTTCACGCTAGTAATTTTAGGTCACATTTTTGTGACCAATGACAATTTCCACATGACTGGTAATTGTACATAGTTTATATTTTTAAAGTTGTCTCGTGTTCGACGCAACCCACAGAAAGCTTGTCTGAGCTTGACTTAACCTTTTTTGTATGTAGTTGTACATATTTCTTAACACATGTCATCCTTGTCCTATCCAGGAGAAGGATTCCCTTTTTAGACTTGTTCAAAAGTGTTTACATTGTTTTAAATGTAACTTGTTTTGTACAGACCTTTTTATATCAACTAATCAGTAAGATTTCACTTGGTGCCTTTTTATACAGTCTGTTGTCAGACGTTATGTGGTCAGCTGAAATGGTTGAATAGTCCTGGTGCTATCACATTGTACAGGTTTAAAAAAAGGTACTGTTCCCATTTTGTACCAAGAGGAATAGTGTGATGTAGTGGAGCGGCTGCTTAAATCCCCTTCATTAGATAACCATCGCTAATGGAGTGGAAACAATTAGTACACTCTAATGGGGAGCTCATACCTGTAAATCACTGGATCCTGTTAAAAGCACATTGCTGCTCTGCTCCAGTCTCTGCCTTATTTCTGCCCTGTACTGTTAAATAGGACTGGCTCAAGTGGTAGCAGGAATTATGAGCTTCGTTTTCCCGTCACAAGTGTGAAACTCCACTGGAAATGACCTGATATTATACTTGAGCCTTTCAAATGTACTTGATGTGACCTACCCAAAGATATACTGTTCTATTATCTTGTTTTGTATGAAAGTTGATCTGGATTTTTTTTTTTTTTTTTCTGTCTGAGATAAACTGTAATGTGTAATTGTTCTGTTCATATTTGAGTTTTAACTCATTTTCATTAAAGTCTTAAATGCAGAATATTGTGGGTTTTTCTTCTAATATGACAGTCTTGACAGTGGCATAATTACTATTATTTGATCAGTCTAATAAACAGTAATGGGACTGTTACAAATGTATGAACAATGACAAAATACTCCTTTAATCAGAGTCCAAGTGTACGCATGTGTGTAAATGTAGACCCTGTAACCAATTTTAGAATTCAGCTTGGCCAGTATGATTTAAGTAGCATTAGATTTACTATGATGTAATATGATGATGAAAACTATATACTTATTAATATGGATTCATTTATACAGGGACAATGCAATCAAACATGGTTACTAAAATCTAAATTACTAAACAGGACTTGCAGCTGATGTGTGTACAGCTTCAACTATTAGAATATGTGTCAAATGACTAGCCCATTGTATTTAATTCCTTAACCATTTGCAGAGATGTACTTACACTGAGATATTGATAAACAAATAAAGACTATTGACATTGTAATCATATAGTAATAGATACTAATTACATTTTCAACAAAGAATTAACTGCACAACAAAATTATTTCAAAATCAATCAAATGTTTTAGTTAAATTCCCTCTTTTTCCTCCTCAAATATGAAATGTTGGAGAAACTATTATTAGGGTAATAAAGATGCACTTGAGAATACTAGTCCTGTATTAAACACCAATGATCATCCACTTTGGGATGATGAATATTTAGGGAAGTAATTGTTTACAACGCTTGAGCATTGAGCTGATCTGGTAATCAGGCTATGAAATACAATATTTATTCATTAGAGCAGATTTAATGAGGCCTTGCAGCGCTAATTATGAAAACCAGTGTAGCAGTAAATGAGTAGAGTTGGGCGGCGGGCTGTGGGGTACCTGTCGGGAGGGACGGTTCAAGTGCCCTCGGAGCCGCTCCACAGGCCTGACTCAGGACATAGATCACACCCCTGTACCTCCCTCCACACACACACTTTTCCACTTCCGCATATAAGACATAGCAACAACACTGGACTGCTATAAACTAATTAGAATACCAGTCCAGTACACTCTATTGTCTTTAAAAAGGTTTAGTCCTTAATTATCTTTACTTGTGGGACCACCTAAAACCAAATGGTAACTAGCCAGCATGTCACACAATACACAACCAATTTAAAATACATTAATTTGTTCATTATGACAATCAAAAAACAAACATATTTTACCTTTTTTCCTTGTATTTGATTGGAGAAACTCAGCAGCTTCACGGACACCTGAACGACACAAAAATAATTTTAACTATATTTACTCAGCAGCATCACTCTTGTTTTGGGTTACTATGAATCTTGTTGGCGGACAATAATGAATAACATCATTACTATAATATATAAACATGGTGCTAAAATTGGATCAGTAATACCGTATAAAGCCACTACGCCATGTGAACTTTGTTGAGGACATGCTAAAGCACAGTTTGTCACTCATGTACTCGCTGTAGTGTGGACGGAGGTGGTGTCTGCTCACTTACAGCGGGCGTATGTAAAATGAAATGTATAATTTATAAGCCCGCCTATATACCATTCACTTAAAATGTGGAGCAGCCCTGGCGCTTATTCTGCACTTTGTATTTGTATGCGGGACTGGAAAGATGTGGTTGGATTTCTCAGCATAATATGGCTTTTGATTGACTGATATTTTCATTTATGGCGGCAGGGTAGCGTGAAGACTGTTAATTTGCCAGAGAGTCCTGCAGGTCGACTGTGATTGTACTCGAGCCAGAAGAAAAGCTCCATAAATGAAAAGTCGCAGGGCACAATCACAATCTGTGACTCCGAATCAACTGATTAATTATAATTTAGCAGCAGTCTGTCAGGCCACAGCCATAAACACTCTTTAGAATCCGTGCTTAACCAGTGCTCCGTGCGGGACACCCGGAGACATGAGCCACCAGCCTCAATGTGTATGGGTATGTGTGTTACTAAACTGTCAAAGGGTCAGTATTTCTTTTTAATTATGGACTGAATAATATTTGTGTCTTAAATAAATAAATAATGAATACTTCTCTCAGTAGTTTTCAAGTATTGTATTTAAAAGGGGCATATATTTGCACGTAAACCATTTGGAAGTTTTGTTATGTCTAAGTCAAGTAGTGCTGCGTTGTGTTGAGCTCTCTATTTACACCTTATTTAATCCTACCTGTAACTTTATTTTATTACATTTTATTACATATTTTTTATTATATTGTTTACTTTTTTCCCTTGTATTTTGACTGCATGCTATTAGTACTTCTCGACTATCTTAGCGAGTCAACGGGTTCTTCTGATCCTAAGTATTTCATTGCATTGTTGACCTTGTGTTGATCCTGCATATGACAAATAAACAATCTTGAATTCTGAGCTTCTTTAAGCTTAAGATGATCCAATAGGGTTTAAGTAACTCTAGACTTACTATGATGTGGTACAAAAATAATGTATTTAATATGGATTCATTGATTGGGATGAGGCAATCAAACATAGTTACTGGACTTGCAGCTGATGTGGTGTATACAGCTTCAACAGTTAAAATATGTGTCAAATGACTGGAAGTTTTTATGCTTTCATTTTATGTATTTCAAAGTTTTTAATGCATTTTTAATTTTAAGTAAATTGTGCTGTATGATGGATTTACAGTGGCTAGAGGGAGACCACATTTGACCATTCTTTTTTTGCTGTGAGAGGTATCATGTAGTGAAGCTATCTCTGTGCTAACAAATGTAAAGTGAGCAGAGTAAAGACTTGTTCAATTCACTTTCATGCTTTCTGTCCACAAGGGTTAAAAGGAGCTGATGAATGTAAGGCCATGAGCTACCCGGGGAGACGCTATAGGATTAGATATGTTAATGAATGATCTATTTGCATAACTAAACAAGCTCGTATACTTCCATATGATCAACCTTCTCTTGAGTTTGTGTGAAAAGGATTCATATTAAAATGCAAAGTCAAAGTTAAAAGGTCACACAGTCACGTATTTTAAAACAGCAAAAATTAAATAAATTAGTCAATTTTGCTGTCAGAACTTTCCCTCAGTTTTAGGTTTTGTCATCCAATCTTTAACCCAGTTCATTTCACCACTGAGCACATTATCAATGTAAAAATAGCCTAATAAAGGCTATTAATCTGGTCATATAGTGACAAAAGTGTTGTAGAAATTGGATTGGTTTTGTATTTTATTATATTTTATTACATATTTTTATGATATTGTTTACTGAACTGAAGAAGCAGCTTGGATGAGCTCCAAAACGTATCTGACCAAATAAACTTTGTCCAGTTGACAAATTGAATTTCTCCTTTTGCCATTATATTGTTTACTTTTTTCACTTGTATTTGTATTGCATGCTATTAGTACTTCTTGATTATCTTAGTGAGTCAATGGTTCTTCTGATCCTAAGAATTTCATTGCATTGTTCACCTTGTGTTGATTCTGCATATGACAAATAAACAATATTGAAGGGATTCACAAGTCTATATAGCCTACAACCATTCTCTTGAATTTGTGTAGAAAACATTCATATGTAAATATAAAGTCAATGTTAAAAAGTTACACAGTCTCATATTGTAAAACAACAAAAATAAACTAGTCTATTTTGCTGTCAGAACTTTCCCTCTTGAAGAATGCCTGCCCTCCCTGTGCTTCCGGTGGGCAGAGTGCCGTTTGTAAATGCACACCGTGAGTGACTCTGGGTGGCAGGAGCCGGACTGATGGAAACAGCGGTTTGGTCCAGGTGTCAGGGACATTATCAGAGAAAAGGGGCTGCCTGCAGTTGCTCCATCTCCCAGGAAATTGCCAACTCACCCTAACAAAGGAAGCCATAAGTGCACTAGCGCTGCCTTGGAGGGGAGCGTGATAAGATGACATTATAAATAGTGAATTGTTCCCTGAAGCTACAGGGACAGACACATCGGGGGACTTTGACAATTCCACTTCTCCTAGTGCGACTTCGAAGCTAGTGTAGTTTATATAAAAACAAAATAAACTGCTTATCTTTTTGGATACTTTTTGAATGTGTTAAGCCAAATGGTACATAGTCAAAGTACACCAGAGGGTAGTTTTTCACACTAGAATGAAGCAAAACCAAATAAAGAATATTTATTTACTTTTTGATTAAATGGCATCTGACAACAATGCAAATTTACTTAAGGTTTGATTTTTTCTTGAGGGCTAAGACAATGATAAGAATAATTGTTATAGATACATTATAATTTTAACTAATTTCATATTTTTAGAGAGAACCTGGAACTTGCAGGTTTGCTATGTTTATTTTTGAAAATCTTAGATTTTTACTTTCATATTACTCATCATAAATTAATTTGTATGGTGTTTCTGTTGACAAGCGGGATAATATTATTTTTGCTTATATTCTCTGCGTACAAGTTGTTTAATCTTTACGCAAAGCATTGAAGAACAGGATTGCAGTTTTGTTCTGTCGAATATGCTTACTTCTGTTGCACCTGAAGGGGGAGCTCTAATACAGGCGACTCACTGTACTTTAGGCATTTGCGTCCAACTTTCAACAAGTCCTGAACGAGACACAATAAGAAAAGTGAAAGGGTTATTAGAGCTTCACCTTAAAAGTCCCAAAAAACGACTCAATGCAAATCAGAAAGTATTATAAGGTCTGCTGTGTTTTAAAAAGGATTTAAAAGCACTGGCTGCAGACTAATATTCCAATACAAAAACGAAAGAGAATGACATTGAGTGCTCTATGTTGTGAAGTTCGCACACTTAGTCAGGGACGGGAGGGGTGGACATGGGGGGTAATTATGACCAAGGGAACACAGGGCTGTTATCGGCAAATCTATTCTAAGTAAGTACTGGTACAATGGATTGATTTTTATTGAGATCATACATTATAAATGGGCCATGGCAGCGCTTACAGCCTCGAGACGGTGGCTGCTCACGTGCTTCATTAATTTTTACTTCATTAACTCTCTCCTTCAGAGCCACACAGTATTCATTGCCCGGCCGTAGCACTCCTTTACGCACAGGACGCGCCGGACCGGGCCAGATCCCGGGACCAGCACTCGCCAGCCAAGTGGATACAACGCTGTCAAAACAAATCAGTAACACCTGACGTACACATATAACCCGAGGACAGGCTGCCTAACTGCGTTCATGCGTCAGGTCACTCGTGTCCGTCGCTGGTGGCGCTTTACATGTTGGAGAATAGCTATAAAAGTGTTCCGCGCGCAATGGAACAGAGCAAAGATGGAACAATTTAGCTGTCAAAGTCCTTAGACAGAGGCAACAATGAAACAAAAGTCTTTTCTGGGAGCAGAACAAACAGCACTGATAGCTTTTTATATGATTAAAATGAGGCACTTCCAAACACTTCTAAGATTGTGCGCAGTGGTTTAGGCTACAAGTGTACTCATGCAAATGTATATTCAAAGTGTGTCTAATGACACTGGTCATTATATATATATATATATATATATATATATATATATATATATATATATATATATATATATATATACATACATATATACACACACACCTCAAAGTAGAAAAAACAAATATGTAAATGTAAGTGTTATTAATAAATATGCAGTTTTAATGGACTTAGGGTGCGTACAAAAATGCTTCATCATGAAAATGTAAAATTAGACTAATTGATGACCAGCTTCCAGTTTGAGGTTTTGTCATCATCTTTTGCCCAGTTTATTCTGTCATTGAGCACATATTATCAACATAAAAATAGTCTAATAAATACTATTAATCTTGGCATATAGTGACAAAAGTGTTAATTGTTGTAGAACTTGGGGCCAGGATTTTTTTTGTTTTTAACTTTTTAATGTGAACTTAGGTCCCCCATGTAGTGACCTTGAGAGACTGCATCGTTCCTGAATGGAGCATTTGTCTAATAAGCTCAAAGCTAACAATATAAAAGTGTCATGAGGGCAGCTGTGCATGTAGCTCTCCAGTGTCACTATAGCTCTAGACAAGTGAAGCAGGTAAAAGGAGATTTTCCAGTGAGTCTGCAAATATAGAAAGAAAAGCTCAATTGGAACACAATGCAACATTTCTCTAGTTTAAAAAACATAATAGTGTTCAGCCACATTGTCCATACTGTACCGGTTTGTATGTGTTTCAGCTATTAGCTACTTTTTAGCCTTGGGTTCTACATTAGCCTCTTATGTCGAGGTGCATATTGCCCATTTATCTGACAAAAAAGTTTTCCATACATCATTTTAATGTACAAATTTGTAGATGTTACTTTATAGAAAGGCAGCTGAGCAGTAATACACACACATTTGTTTACAAGATGAGAGAGAATAAAAACCTCATAAAGAGTAAATCAGTTTTCAGACATTTGGATGTAATTTGATGTAGTAAATCTCTTCTGGGAGCTGTGAAGTTGTTGAAGCTCTAAGCCTATTGTCAAACTGAGCATGAGAACAACACGCATCAGTGGCCAGACGCTAAGTGCCTTTCTTTGCTTTTCCCTTTTTTCACAAACTCACTAACAGTGGAAATCTGCGCCGACAGCTGTCTCCAGCAACATTTGTGAGTTGTTACACACCACACATGTTGAAATGATGAATCCTTCATTACATTTGCCATCAAACAATAACACCAAAGCTAACAGTTGACAAAACCCAGTTAAAACATTTGGGGCAAGCTCTTAAAGGAAGAATTAATGGGAGCTACAGAAAAACAGCTCTTAGACAATTAGCACCAGAGACCACTCTATAATCTTAAGATTATTTTCACCACTTAAAAGCAGCACACATGGTTTGTGTTGTGGAGCAGCCCAATGAGCAACACTTGAGTGGGTTTGATTTGGTCTCTCTAATCTGCATTTCCTTTAACATGGCTTTCTTCTGCAGCGAAATGTCAGCACTGATCAACTCCAGCTGGAACTCACCATTGTGTCAGCCCAGTTACAGAATCTCCCAGAGCTTTTTCCCAAGAGGAGGGAACGAAGCACTCGGCTACCACTAATGCCTGACATATTATTTAGATGCCACGTTCAAATGCTTTTGTTAAGTGGCTCATTGTTTTTAGGAGAGAGGTGGTCTTTAGAAATATGTGAACTAGGCTCTATAAGTGATGTCCCTGGTGTGTGGACCATACACAAGTACAGATCACCGTGAAGCAGGACATGACTCATCTTTGACTCTTGGGGCTTGTTTACTTACAACAATGTGACGAAAAACCCAAATCATTTTCACATATAAATACTTGAATGTGAGCAAAACTGTAATAGGGGTGTGTTACAAATCCTATTTAAGAATAAAAGTCTATTTGTTTTGGGAAAATAATCTTTGGGATCCTACATGGCCCTGTAATGGGACCACTGAGGTTTCTGAGTATTGCTTTGAGAACCACTGAGTTGGATCAGCTTAACAGCAACCTCCCAAAGCTATGATCATTTACATAAAACATTGGATTTTGTGGATTCAAAAAGTGTAATTGCTAAATGTTCAGATGTAACCCTGGGGCCTGACTGCTAACACAACACACACTCGGGCTGGTTAGTCACAGAGGAGCAGTCTGCAGCACAGATTGGATTGGCCCTTTCAGAAGTCAAAAGCGGAAAACAATGAAACGCCTGTGTCTGTGTACCACTTGACACACTTTTCACATGGCTGGGGCAATTGTCTGCAGAGAAAGCCATTACTTCCAGTGTCTCAGAATGAAGACGCCATTGTTATTTCTGATTCTGAAACATTTCAATTAAAGGAGCTAATAATTGTGATGGTGTCCTTTTTTTTTCTCTTTTGGTCTTTGGCATCCATTTCCTGTTAGGTGGATCAGAGAAGGCTTTGGTCTTTAGAGCTAGATGTATGTGTGTGTGTCTGTGTGTGTGACACTATACCTTGTGTGTCTTCACCTTCTTCTCCATCTTTTCTGTCATCACTGAGCCCCTTTCAAAACAAGGTGAAGTTCAACAAAGTTTCCATGCACGGAGATGATCAAACAGTCACATCTGTAATGGCGACGGACGATGGGGCCAGTGAATACAGATCAGCTTTAATTGTGGTGGGTCTTACTGCCACTGTCTGTCAATCGGAGTCTTTGAATTGGCCGAAAATTTGCTCTGTTCATTCCGCTTAAACGATGTATCCAATTAAACGCTTTAGAATTCATGATCTTCAGTCAAGGTTAAATGAAAGCAGTTAGTCCTGTCAGTATAAGGTGATTAAAAGCGTGGCCACGTTTTCAGCAAGAAAATTTAAATTTGGGACATGAATCTTTATTCATTAAGAGCCAGGCTTGGTATATAATGTCCGTGCTCATAATCATCTTGTTCCTTGAAAGTCTCACTTATGTTCATTTTATTAAAAGCCTTTTCAACAAATGGCAGTGTTTTACATATTCACATTCAAAGCAGAGGATGGTTTCTTTTTGTCATTTTTAAAAACTAAAATTATACCTTTGGTACAGACTAAACAAAATGGGTTATGAAGCTGTTTTTAATATAAGCTTTGTACTAAAGCAGAGTAAGCTTCCCCTAAAAAGTTAAAGATTTATGAAGATTAAAGGAAAAGTAACTTTTTTTACAATCTGAGCCTTATTTCGGTAATAAAACAAGTTGTTTTACTCACCCATAGCAATTTGGTGTCATATGGAGCACTTCCGCAGATGTTTTAGATTTGCGATCTCCATCATGTGAGTTCTCGGGGCACTTATTTGCGGTCTCCAAATAACACAAACTTTAGCACTTTTCAAATCATAGAAGCCCGATGTCTTATCCTACGATTTCGTGTGGTCAAAAGTGGCCTGTAATCCGAGATTTAGCCATAGTTTCGAGTAGATGAGGACGCCAATGCGCATGTGCGGACTGTGCTCTCAGCTCCCGGGACCCAAACATGAAACGCAAAGCTGTAAACTCTGCCTAAATCTCGGATTACAGGCCACTTTTGCTTCAAACGAAATCGTAGACTAAGACATCGGGCTTCTATGATTTGAAAAGTGCTAAAGTTTGTGTTATTTGGAGCCCGCACGGGCTTGGGGAATATATTATATGCCCTGAGCTATGGCTAGAAGTCGCGCTAGGCTAACCGCAAATCTAAAACATCTCTGGAAGTACTCCATATGACACCAAAGTACTATGGGTGAGTAAGAGAGTAAAACAACTTGTTTTATTACCGAAATAAGGCTCAAATTGTAAAAAAAACCCACACGTTACTTTTCCTTTAAGGTACAGTGAGCATCTAGGCCTGTCAAGATACATTTTCTTTGCACTACTGGAAATTTGTGTTTATTTTTTGGCTATGTGATAAGAGTTAACCTGTAAAAGCCTGAAAAAAATCACTTCTGTGACTCATTACAGAGGCAAACCAAGTACTAGAATTGTTTTTGGGGGGGCAATCCTGCTTTAAGGCTATTGTATCAGTGGCATAAGTTAGTTTCATTATTATCGTTTATCATCTATATTTCTTCAGCAATATATCACACATTCCATTTTTCTGTCATGACAGGCCTATGTGCATCTACGTATACATTTCATATCAGGTGTAGAAAAAGACACATTTACATAAATTAAACACAAATTCCACAATGAGATCTATTAGTTGAGAAATATCACCTGTAGTCTGGCCTAACTATGATGGAAGGATGTACTGCGTGCAGATCTGAAAAACAAAGATTTGTTGCAGTGTCTTTAAATGAACACAAGTGTGACATTAATTTTGTCAGCACAAGATGAATGAAATAGCACGTTATTAATGAGCAGATAATGTGCTTATGCAGTAGGCCTGAGCAGAGGGCTGATGGATGCAGGCTCAGAGGTGAAGAGCGCGATGACTAATGACTATTGTCCAGGGAAGTGATGCGTCTGCCCTCTGGGGAAAACACACAGCTGGTCTCACACCTCACATGATCTTAACAGCACAGACACCAGGCAAACTGCTTCTTGTTATAGACACATTGACACAGGGATGGAGAGGTACAAGATCAGGATCAGTTTCAGACAGGTAATTGATGGAAATGCAGCAATCTGGCCAAAAAATGCAGGTACACCGTATATTGATTTGAGTACATTTCACAAGTAAAATGATCCGCCAACAAGTATTTTTGTAGTTGAAATAGGAAAATACACCTAGTTACACTGAATATAAGAAAAACAACATCTATTTGTATTTAAAATAGAAACTAAATCATATGTTGTTCGAATTAAGAAAAGAAGGCTTATTCCAGTGGTAGATAATTTTACTTGTAAAGTGAAGTCTACTCAAATTATGTTAAAGCTTCTTAATTTGAGTAATTTGAACTTAGATATTATATTTTGCAGTGTATTTGTAGAACTCATGACATGATCAAAATAAAACAAGTGAAAAACAGCAATGTTGTTTTATATGGTCCTATCGTGCAATATCGTTTTTCCAACGTGCAATATTGTTTTTTCAATACTCTCCCTGTCTCACTGTTTTATTATTATTATTACTTATTCGAATTATTACTTATTTTATTATTATTACTTATCTTTATGCCATTCTTGCCTGCATGCACTTTTCTTTCTTGTTCAAACTGTCCCTACCTGGGGCTACTGTGACAAGTCAATTTCTCCTGCGTGAGATCAATAAAGTCTCATCTTATCTTACACATTGTCAAAGTTCAAAAAAGACAGTACTTTCATGGAGTTGTATGAAATAAAATATAATAGTTTAATGTTTTTTTGCATTGTAAAATTTCAAACTCAATTTTGATACTAAGGAAGAGGCGTAGTGCCAATTTTAAACCACAATTATTTAATTAAACAAAAATATTTAGTATAACATTTAGTAATAGGCTGCATTTTCACAAAATAATCTTACTTTTTATGTTAACATTTGGCCTTATACTAGTTCTTATAATAGATCATTCTAAAACTGTTAAGTTCAAATTTTCGTCCTGTGATATTTTTTGTATTGATACTTGCTCAAATGAGTATCTAGTTTTGGTACTGGTTTAAAAAATAGATTAATATCTTCTTTTCTACATTTTTGACAGCCATAAGTACAGGACAGTACTGAAGACAGTAAGTTGCAGTCCTAAGATTCAAAAACATATCCATGGACCACGGTGACGGAAAGAATCTTCAGGACACAAGTGGGGAAGTGGGAGACAGCTTTATAAACCACTCATGGACCAGACTTTGGCCCAGTAGAAGGCAAAATTCTGAAGTGGCCCTCAATACTCTGTTCAAGTGTGAAAAACGTTGTTACAAACTTTGCAGTGTCCATGATTCATTTGAGCAGTAAACTTATGAAATGAGGAAATAAAAAGGAAACAACTTGAGGAGAAGCTTGTTAAACGTCCATAGGTCTGTGCATCATGTCCTATAGAATCCTAATGGGACACAGGATGCACATTTCAAAATGAGCCAAAGGCATAAACCAGGCTCACTGAGGGCTTTATGGTGAATAAATAAGGCTGAGGATTACATCAAATCTCTTCTCAAAGCACTACTCGTCCCAGTCTAGAGACCATTTACAGTCTGGAAGGGGCCAAACATCAGCAGTGGGTCTCTTTAAACAAGTCTGGGTAAAAGTCGAAAAATAAATAAAGCCGGCGGCGCTCCACTTTAATGTATTCAATTAACTGGGGTCCCTCTGGAGGAGCGCACACACTCGCATAAAGAGAAGCATATCGCCTGGAGATGAATGAGCTCAATGCTCTCATTCTCAACACCGTGATTGGAAATCTTCCTCAACAGGTTCTTACTTAATTAAACTTCCCTTCATCCGACTTTACCATCGCTTTCCAAGGAAAAGTGGGAGAGGGGCCTGTTTGAAAGCAGCCCAAACTTTGCTCACTGTGGCGTGTTGTTGACAGGGCAATCGGAGGGGACTTGTGCGGCCCATGATAACCTCCGGAACAAGTCGGCTCTAAGAACAGAGAAAGAACATCTCCAATTCAATCACAGACAATTATGTTGTGAAATGAGAGAAATTCAGCTGCCGTCAAGTCTGAGTGGGAGGGATAATTATCTGCAGTCATTACGGCTCCCATAATAGCATTTAACGACATTCATATACTGTGTGCACATATTGAACTGGCTAGAAACATGTAAGTCAAAAATAATCTCCTCCAATGCTCCTCGGAAATGTATGTGTTGAAAAATGCAACGTGCTCATCTTGTCCTGGGCTGTTATATTTCTATGATGAAGACATACACTGTTTTCACAAAAATGCTTTTTGAGACACATTGTTGCTAAGACCCTCCAGCAGTGAGAGATGTAACATGATGAGGAGCAGGTGAATGTGAAGGTAATAGGCAGATGGGGTTATTATATCATGACAATGTCTGTTGGTGTTTTGGATCTTTCAAAAAGTTAGAGGCGTAGACGTTACAGTTAGACAAAGTCAAAAATAACGTTACCAGACACTCCTCAGAAATGTATTGAAATATAACATGTTCATCTTGTCCTTGGCTGAATAAGTATGTTAGAGAGAAATTGATCTAATTATCTCCAGTTTGTCTCAGGGGAACCTGCTCAGGTCCTTTTCCCCTTTGTGCGGCTGTGGCCCCAACTGAATTTCACATCTATTAACACTCATCTCTCATCTAAGCGTGCACCACACTTCTTCCATAACAAATCAACTCAATCAAGCTCATTAAGGGCCATTATTAGGTTTTCATTGTTAGCAGGGTGAGTGTGGAGCTGAGAAGTCCCCCTCCTGCCTGCGACAGTCCCCCTCAACCCGGGACCTTACACCCTTCTTTAATTGTCCATCATTGTATCACTTTTGTATTTGGCAGATGCAAATCTTTATCTGTTTTACCAGTTTCATTCATCTTTCTAGAGTTAAATTCAATCCTTTTCACTGAATATTTTAACCTTTCACGGTACTTCACAGTGGTCAATTAAAGAGCAGACAAATGTACAGCAATTATTCTGGTACAGAAGAAATCAACTATTAGGAATTACAGTGAATGCAAACTCATCGCCCAGGCACTGTAGGCATACGAGAAGGGTGTGCTTTGACTGCCATATGGCACATAATGAGAAATGTAAATGTAAATCATTAAGGACACAAAGGTTTGAATTGAATTTTGATATTTTACTCTTTAAGATGAACTATTTTAAAACAAAGTAAACCAAACAATCTTCCACTAGTTTTAGCATTAAATATTTTCTTTAGCCTGTGCCATGATGAGGTGGCAGGCTCACAGACAGTGACTTTTACCAGTATGTCTAAGGATTGAAAATTTTGGCTCAAAAAAGGTTTTATGTGTAGAAGAGGAGAAGTATTCAATACTGTGTGTTATATAGCTGGTGGGCGTAGAGGTCACCATCTGACATCTAGCCTAGGTCCTGAGTGCAAACAAAACAAGGCCCCATCTAAATTCAGGAATTAATTACTTCCTGTCTATCTGCAGCTCTGTGCCAAGGCTAATATGTCTGAGAACTAAGGTGAACCCATACAAATCTGAAAGTATCTTTAAACATCAGCATCACTGTCCATTACTATACACAAAGCCCATAGCGTCACAGGACACTGCAGAATGCTGTTGAACATATCCATGTTTGTGGGTGGCAGAGCAGGGCTCTGAAGCTAGTCCTGTGGCAGCACTTATTAAGTTTGTTTGCGGGACACACTCGGCTGCACCAGGGCGCTCATACAGATGCTAATCTGTGGAGGGCTGACTGATGCCCTTCACACAACCAGGCCGAGCTTTATCAAAAGACACAAACTGCCTGCTAATTACACAACATGAATTATTTATTTCCATTGGAACTGATCAGCTCTGATTGGAAAGCAACATTTCACTCACACACAAGTTCATAGTAACAAACCTGTTCAGCTGTTTAGCACTTTTCATTGAATGTTTGAAATAATATTTACTAACAGTAATACAGAGTGGGCATCTTGGTATTTAAATTGCAACACGTTAAATGTTAAATTATCATTACTACCTTTGAACTTTAAGTAGTAACATACAAGCCACTGTACCAAACATGTTATGATGTAAATTTAAAAACAAACAAAAAAAACACCATAAAATATTGAAATAATATAACTGCATTATTGTGGCAAAAGTAAAGCCCTATGGATATATGTTCCATAAGTTCCTTGTCTTCATCACAACATTCTCTTGCTAATTACATCTACTTAAGCAATTTTGTGGAGAGAAAAAAGTGTTGTGCTTAATTGCATTACTATCTGGAAGGCAGAAATATGCCAAGCGAAAAAATGTATAGCGACGTGAGGGAACTGCTAATTAGTCCTATATTTGGTTTGCATTCGTAAATAAGATACAGCGCCCATGCTCTAATCAAACAGAATGAGAAAGAAAAGTTGTATCACTTATACTGCATAAATGTCCATGCCTTGCCCCTGTCCCTAGCATAGATTCAGGTAAATGCTTCATACATGTAAGACTGCAGCATTCCCAGTACAATAGGTGCTGATAAGGTTAACCCAAACAGGCCACACAACACAATGGCCCCAAATCTCTAATGCTTCAAATATTCATGATAGCGTATTGTGTGGCATTTCAAAAGCTCATATTTACAAATCAGGCCATTACAATGTTCTTCCAAAGCCTGCCATTTTCTTTCCCTGCCAGGGTCAATGCACAATACTATGTCTCAGTATCACAATCTTAAACTTTATTCAGACTTGAAGAAAAATATATATCAAAGATAGCCTTCCCTGCACAATAACACTCAAAACGCTCTTTCGCTTGCCAATTTCACACGAACAATAGGAAATTATGTCGAGGCAAAGGGGAAAAAACTTTTATAATGAACACATTTAGTGATTGCAAATAATTGCGTTAAGTGGCTTATTTGCCTGAGGTCGGGGAGGGTGAAACCTGTGTAACTAATATAAGGATTTGAACCCTCACCTTCACTGATGAGGCCTATTCACGGAGCGCCCGGCCCGTGCCCCCTCCTCGCTCTTTATGTGATGAGGAGTGTGTTTTAAAAGTTTCAATCATTTTCTCAAAATGAAATTTAAACCAATGTTAAGCAGAGCAGCACTATGTGGGCTCGGCGTGAAGCCCATATACAAAATCTGCAGGTGGCCATTTTTAAATATGAAATGTAATGGGTAACATGGTAATAAGATACAGGTAACTCCAGAAATGACATCAAATCAGTCGAACCCAGGTCATGCCAGGGGAACGTACTGTACTAAGGGAATACTTTTTGGACTATCTATAAATATTTTCTATTCAGTTAAAACATAAATCATATATATTTTGGAGAAGGTTGAGATGTTCATTATTTAAATACATGTACGATTATGGTTGGTTGGCCTAATGGGAGAGGCTGGCATCTATAAAGAAATATGACGATTTGATGCTAATGGTGCTCATGTACCTTGGGTATTCTAGGTCAAATATTCTAGGTAAATGCTGTTGATGTTTTTGTATCATAATTTCCTCCACAAACAACTAAACATACGGTCTTATTCTGCAGAAAACGGCTAACCCTGTAGTTTAGATCTGTGCAAACATGTTCTGAAATGTGATTCTTGCATTAGTTATTTCACTGGTCTACAAATTTTTGGACTCGATCTGCTTCAGAGATAAAACTGGCTAGATGATAAGATGAACTGAAAATCAATTGATAACTGTGCTGGTTAGCTAATGTATTCAAGATATTTAATGATATTGTTTTACATCAAAACATCATGCATCTGTTTATACAATAGATTTAGGCATTTTTGCTTAAAAATAATATTTATATTTAGAAAATATTTAATTTGCACTTCTTTATCCATCAAGAAATAAACAAGAATATCTTATGACATCGGGTGCACACAATTTCGAGGCATCTTTATGTGAAATAAAAAAATATTTGATGTTAAAACTCTAGACATATTAAAATGAATGTACTGGAATGTGCAGACAGGCTTTTCAGATAACTGCTTGCTTGTAGACACACTGTACCTTCTGATAAACTACCGTTTTTTGCCTTAGTTTGCATAAATTTCCTATTTTGACCCAATACTATATCTTGGAAACTATAGCCAATCTGCACTTCTGACTTACTTTTTCTTTATTAGTGACCTAAACCAAGAAAAACTTCACTACTTTTGTTCTGGAAGCATTTTGCTTGTAGACCAGTGTTTCAGTTCATGTTTAATTTTTTTTTTTTAATCAGTTCTTCTGGATGTATTTAAAATGTGAACTCCTATTATTAAAACATAAATTACAAATCAAATCACAATGATTGCAAGAAAAATATCTATCAATAAACTGTATATACTTAACTGTAAATACATAATTTTTTTTAATTGTTTGTTATCACAGTATTGAATAGTGCAGTCTCAAAATATTGGATGTATTTAAGCAAAGTCAAGTGCGTGCATCTGACAGTCCTCAAAAAACAGTACATAGCTCTGGAAAAAAAATAAGAGACCATTGCAAAATTACCAGTTTTTCTGATTTTACTACTATAGGTTATGTGTTTGGACAAAAGGAACATTTTTGTTTGAGTCTATAAACTACTGAACACATTTACCCCGAATTCCAAATAAAAATATGATCATTTAGAGCATTTATTTACAGAAAATGACAAATGGTCAAAATAACAAAAAAGATACATGTTTTCAGACCTCAAACAATGCAAAGAAACAACATAATACTAATGTTTACACTTAAGAAGAGTTCAGAAATCAATATTTGGTGCAATAACCCTTATTTTTAATCACAGCTTGGCATGCTCTCCACAAGTCTTTCACATTGTTCTTGGGTGACTTTATTCCACTCCTGATGCAAGAACTGAAGTAGCTCAGCTTTGTGTTTGTGTTGGAATTCAACAGATGCTGGAATGGAATGGCTGTAATACATGTAGAAATGCTGATTTCAGAAAAAATGCAGTGGTCTTTTTTCCAGAGCTGTATAGCTGTTCATTGGTGTGTGTGTGTGCCTCATGCAGAGCCAATGGTGAAATCTAAACTCTCAAACTCAAACATATAGTAGTAGAAAGGAGTTTTCCAGTCTACACACTTGTTTATGTTCTGAGTCATTTCTCCTAATCTGTGGAACACACTACACTGTCTGTTCGGCACAATGCTCCATGCAATATGAAGCCTGCTCCAAACAAAACAACTTGATCCACTTTGTTTGTGGCCTGATCTCGTCCCATTTGCATCCTTAGTCTTGGTGGATTATTAGCAGCATTTTAGGCCCACGGTGGAAAATGAAAATATAGAAAAGATTGCACGCATTGTTCTGCTATTGTAAAGAGATACCCAGGGAAATTATGAAGAGACAAAACCCGAAGAAAACAGGATGCAGGAGTAATTACGTGAGGGTCCAGACTGCTCTCTCATGTAATGTATCAGCACTCGGCACGTCTGAGGTCGGACCCTGTGCTGCTGGGACCACCTCACAAATACACTACCCCATAATTGACCACTATGAAGCCAATAAAAGAATGACCATCTGCACACTGACCACTGGTAAAAAGAGGCTGCAATAATATTCTGTGAGTCAAAATATATCAAGCATGTATTATTCCAGTTTAAAAATAGGTGTGGTGTAGTCTAATAATGAACCAGGTTGGAAATGCTCAGATGTTTTTCCCACAAACTACAAGGAACAACAAAGAACTTTTTAGAAACTCCTCGAAAGTGGGATAAGCACAGGTAAATTGTAGATAAATATTCTATTGATCCAATTTTCTGCAGCAGCAACAACGAAACAAACAAAAAATAATGTAGTAGTGTAACAGTGCAAATTTGTTTCATTAAAGGTGCACTATGTAACTTTTCTGGTGGGGATATCTGCCACCTGCTTGTCACCATGGAGATGTTATTGCATTGTCTGGAATGTTCCACAATATGGCATTTAATCTATCTTTAGTCTATCTGCACTTGATAAATTGCATGTGTAGTTATTGCTCAAAAATACAATGAAAAAAACAAAACAAAACAAAACATGCATGTGTCACCTCTCCATAGATCTGGCCTGTAAATTGGCATCTCTTGCTGGTCTCCACGGAGATAGGCAAGTTTAATGGCATGCTGCAGAACATTCCAGGTAAAACAATTTCCAATGACACGCGCAGTCGGTGAACCCTCCATATAGCGCATCATTAATGTACAAGCTTCAAATATTGAAGGTGCACTATGTAATTTTTCTGAGTCAAAGTTATTGCTTTGTTTGGATTATTCCACAGTATGGCATTAAAGGGACAGTGTGTAAGATTTTTACCCGTTAATTACTGAAATTGAAGATAACCATTCAAAAATACATTGTTTTCCAAGCCTTTTCACTTCCATCATGAAATCAAAGTATTCTTTTGGACTTAGATATAGTCACAAAAAAAACGGGACCGTGTTTTATTTATACAGTAGCGGCGCGCGACTCGTGCGCGGGTACGAGAGCTGTCCGCGTTACGGCACGCCCGGGTGACCCTCGAGGTCTGCCGTAGCTAAAACAGAAAGTGCAATAGCACCATCCACCTATGCGCCATGAAACCTACACACTGGGGCTTTAAAGTTCAAAGTCAGCTTTATTGTCAAAAAACATATGTACAGGTTGCACATACAGGATTTGAAATTGCAGTGCCCCCTAGGCCCACAGTGAACATAAAACATCTGATAAACAAGACAATAAACACCATGACTAAAACATCACATATACCCGTAGTTATTCATCAAGTTATTGATCTTCCATGTATTAGATTACTAGTGTTTTTATTGACCAAAATGCCTTGGAAAATCATGCATTATTATATTATATTGTCAGCGGGGTCATGAGAATGTAATGATTTTTTTTTTTTTCTGTTTATGGTCATACAGACTAATAATGATAACAAAGGCACAAATGTTTATCGTTTATGATTGTACAAAATAAACAGTCGTGAGAATGAAAAATGTAAGGATTATTTCATTTTTGTTTATGGTCGTACAAACTAATAATAATGATAAAGAAGGCACAAAATGGCTATAGGCGGCACGGTGGCTGAGTGGCTAGCACTCATGTGCTGCCCACTGCTCCAGAAAAATGGGTGAAATGCAGAGGATAAATTTCCCTACAGGGATAAATAAAGGATAAATAAATAAAATGTACTGATTATGATTGTATCAAAATAAAAGGTAATGATAAAGAAAAGCATGTGTTTAATTAATAGTCGTGGTTTGCTTGTGAAGACAATATCTAGTCTTGTAGGTATTTCAGTAAGATTTGATTTTTATATCGTCTTTTGAAATGCACTAAGATAGTACAAGCTTTGATATGGTCATCTACGCTATTCCATAAGTCTACTCCACGTTTGGTAACACACATACATATGAGAGTGGTTTGAGAGAAATTGATAAATTTTTAAATAAGATTTGGCATGTTTTAAATTTTACCAGGTCCCCAAATTTCAGTATCTTTGATTGACAAAAAAGTGCATTCGTAAGTTCTCTATAGCCGACTAAGTGAGCTATTGGTATTGCCCTTTTTTTTGTAATTTAAGTAATAAGTCTGTGTTACTTACTGTGTTAAGAATTTCCCCAGACCTCTACACAGTAACTTAAATGGGGTAAGATAAGAGTACAGTAGATTGTATACAGATGCTCCTCGACATACGAACATTCGATTTACGAACATTCGGAGTTACGAACAGGGTCGAAATTTTTTTTAAAAAAGTTAAATGTTTGAGTTTTTGTATTTAGCGCCTATTCCGACTTCCGGGTATAGTACGTACTGCGTATTTCCGACGCTGACGCACAGGCAGGGCGCTGCGCAGCATCCCCCAAGCGTCACGCCCACTCAGTAGAAGTGTTCAGAACTTCAACTGAGTGGGCGTACTACGGTGCGGTGTTATGAACTTTGTTGTTTTTCTTGCATGCATACAGTAATCCAATATGGTTGGTGAAAAGCGAAAAGCTTCTAGTGAAGCTTCTGTGAAAAAGCGGCAAGCCATCTCATTTGAAAAGAAGGTGGCGATAATAAAGAAACTTGATGCTGGTGAGAAGACGGTGAATGTGGCACACGCGTACAACGTGAACCGTTTGACAATTGGTACGATATATAAACAAAAGGACTGCATTATGGAGCATGTGAAAAGTGCAGCGGGTATGCAATCCACCATCATAAGCAAGAAGAGAGGGAAACTCATGGAAGAGATGGAGAAACTTTTTGATATTTGGCTCGAAAATCAGTGGCAGCGGCGTGTTGCTTTGAGCCTTATGCTGATCAGTGAGAAGGCCATATCGCTTTTTAATGACCTTAAGGCTAAGGCAGGAGAAAGTGCTGCGGAAGAAACCTTTTCTTTAAGAAGATGGCAAATCTTTCCCCAAGAGCTCAAGGAAAATAGGAGGTAAATACACACACAGTCTCACACATACATTCACACACACACGCGCGCTCGCTCTCTCTCTCTCTCTCGCTCTCTCTCTCTCTCTCTCTGCGTTTGCCTCTGTGTCGCTCTCTTCTTTTTATCTCATCAGTTTTCCATATTTTTAAAAAGCATATTAGTATTATTTATTAGTGTTATTGTGTTATTAGTGATATTAGTGTTATTTAAATGCAGTACAAATCCATATAGATAACTTATACAAGCCTTAAACATATAATAACGACTTACAAACAAATTCAACTAACAAATGGGTGTCCGGAACGTAACTCGTTCATAAGTTGAGGAGCGTCTGTATAGGGCTTTCTTATCTAGATTTGTTTATCAATGTGGGGTTTCCAACAAAGTTTGTGATCAAGAATTACACCAACAAAAGTGTGGTTAAGTACTCTTTCTATGGTTACATTATCAATTTTAATTTGTGTTTGTGGATTTATTTCACATTTTCCAAAGAACAATGCTTTTGCTTTCATATTTCGTTTATGTAACTTAACCTGTTAGCATCACCTACTTCCTTTATCATCCTCTACAGAGACAGTTAAAAAAAAAAAGTTACACAGTGCACTTTTAAGTAGAAACAACTGTCATCTTGGTAGAGTTTGTATGCATTTTTACTCTTGTACTTTTTAATGTACCTGCAAACCCATAACCTGTTTTCTTTGTCCTCAGTTTGTGCCTAATAGCCTAATTATTTGAGGGTGATTACTGTGAAGTGTTCTTGTATTTGCTAATGCTCTCATAACAATATGGTGTAAATATATCTCTGTGTGATTAATGATACAACACTCAGAGTGATTACAGAACATTACGGTCAATCTAATAGCTGCACTAAATGAATAGAGCCGTGCTGGTTAGTTAGCCGTGTTAGTACTCAGTGCAAACAATTGAAAAGTTTAGAGAAACTTTTCAATTGTTTGGACTTAGTACTAACAGATTTTCAGCGTTGAACAATTGGAGTACATTATTTGACTGTTGTAAATAAAATAATTAATATCAACCAAAAGGCTGTACACATCCACGTAGCTTGCCAATTAAATTCATCATTCCAAGTCCAATGTTTTTCCCATTATTTTTCCTATTGATTTGTGTTTAATTATAATGTGTGATGATACATTTTCAAGATGGCAGATGGACAAAGGAGAAAGTTTCACAGTTCACGTCCAGTTCATGCGGTCATCCTTGGAGCCAGCACTTAGCCTATTAGAGCCAAGGCTGCAGCAGCGTGCAATTAACTGTCTCCATGCAAAATGAGCACTCAGGTCATGTTTAATGGGTAGAGAACTAATAAAGGCTGTGGCGAGCAGGAGGAGAGGTGACTCACCCTACTGCACTGGAGGAAAGGTGTCGTGAAGAGTGGAGCTGAGAGGGAGGCTGCAGGGTGGACCTATGGGTGGACCTATGGGTGGACCTATGGGTGGGCTTTGGGTGGGTTCAGGTGCCACTGTGAGCACTCAGTCAGGTACAGTGCCTCTTCAGCCAGTTACTATCGTCTGTACAAATGACATCAGGAACTAGATATGGAAATGGCTTTGGTATAAGTGTACTTGAATGCTGAAAAGGTGGTTTTAAATGTGTCAACAGATCATTTGTATCTTTATTTTATATTCAGTGCATAGTTGTTAATTTTTTTGGAATGCTTATTTATTTTTTATGTTGTTATACTAAAAATAGCAGGAAATAAAACATGAACTAGATTAGTAGTTTCAAGAACTAGCTACAGTAATAGCAATGCAATAGATTTTTCCCATAAAAGTAAATGCAATAAAACAGACAATTCATTTCGATTAGATACAACATACAATTTTGTAAACAACAGCGTCTTTTTTAGTCAGAAATTTAAAAATCTACATATCTAAGTATTGTGTTTTGTGACTGGTTGATAGCTCCACTTGGAATAGCTATAATAATGACATACAGTGGGGCATATTCATTTCTACACGGATCATGAGTACGTTAAAGTTTATAATAATCATGAATGAACAAGATGATACAGCCCAGCACTTGTTTAGAGATCACAGTCACACTCTTGGGCCTGAATGCTCCATCTTGCCACAGTTAATAGCCCCACAGACAGGAGATATGACATATAACATAAACCTTCGAGTGGATGCTGTGGTTTTAATGGAGAAAGATGAAAATATCAATAGCAGCTCATTTACAAAGGTGTTTTGTTGCCCACTTACTTATAGTTAATTGATTTTAACAACCGCACAGGAGACGCAGCACAGAAATCAATCGGAGAGCAAATTAAGTAAATGCATGACAGCTCATATTGTGGCCAATTCCACACAATCTCTGGTATGAAAAAGCAACAATAACACCAAGACTATATAACATATGGAATAGGGGGAAGGGACACATAATAACATTGAAATACTATTTCATTTAAATTTTACTTAAAGACGCACTGTGTAACTTTCCAGGTGGTCCGACTTCTGCTTGTCTCCATGGTGGTGTTATTGCTTTGCCTGGGATGTTCCGCAGTATGGTATTAAGCAAATACATATCTTGTATTTATTCAATTACAGGTGTTTTAATTTTTCATAACTCACACAAAAACACGCATTATCACTATGAGCAGGTTCACTTCTCCACACATCTGTAATTTAGCCTGGTGATGTGAGCTGCTTGTCTTCATGGAGACACGGTGCACCTTTAAATAAACTCAGACTGTGCCTCTTACAAAATGTATAGAGTAATTTCCGTAAGTATTAGTATCAGCTATTAGTACTCATACAGTTAAGGTGATAGTATTAATAATAGCAGTAGTATAAGTTCCAATATTGTGATAGTAGCAGTGGAATATGTGGTGACATTTTGCTGATTTCCTTTTAAAAGAAGTATATGTTATTAGTAGTTTTGTGTCTTTTGTTTATAAATTGACCTACTAGATCTATACAGACTTGAGTTCTAGTATATCTGAAGGCCCCCCCATCAAGAGCAAGCAAAAGTGACATAAATTCTCATGGTATAAATGTTATTCCAAACAGCGGAAATATCCCACACAAAGGTCATTTCATGCATTACCACTCCACAAACTGCATTCTGCCCCCCACCACATAAGTCCCTCCTATTTACGATACCTGGTCAGCCCTGTGGCTTCCGACATAGACCTGTCAGCCTAATGGGATCAAGGTTGGAGCTGAGAAGCTAAATTGTGTCTTGCAGAGGGATGACATTCTTTGATTTTTAACCATTACGGAGTTTTCACAGAACCGCAGTCAATTTATTTTATTTATTCTAATGAAGAGCATTAGGAGTGCCATAGTGTGCCTCGGCGCGCACTGATCGCCTCGTTAATCACACTTTCCAGACACTCGCAAATCAAGTTCCAACAGCAAGCACTGAATCACCGCCAATGAAGCGTGAGCCCCTTCACAATTTATGATCTTTCAAATTGCATCTTTTCAACCATTAAATTGCAAGATACCATAAATTTTTATCCCCTTCTCTTCCCTTCAGTCGCGGTATCGATTCTGTCGTGTGAAAAATAGAAGAGTAGTAAATTTGGAGGCAGTTAAGGGCCAAATTTAAGTCTTGTCTTCAAGAGAGGAAACTGAATGGCAGAGGAGAAAGGTTGTTAATTTGCCATTGAGAACAAATATAGAAAGAGATAAAATTTAAAAGTCCAAGAGGGGCTGGAGATGGTTTCCTGTCCTAACTTGACAACCTTGAGGATGTCGCTGTCTGCCAAATGCCAGTGCTTCTTCAGGGTCTTTTAGTGAACCATTTGTAAAGATTAGGTACCTGATGTGCTGCGGAATGAGAATTAAGTCCTCACCTTAAGAAAATAGCCACCTCGACTGGTCTTTGCACAGGTAGACAGGCCAGGCAATTTTTAAGGGAGCCTGTTATGGGAGCAGAGGAAGGAAAAGAGACAAAATAGTGAGTAGTGAGCACATTTGGAGGAGCCATGTATTTTGCAAGAGTTGGATGGATGGACTCATAACTCTTAGACCTCTATGTGATTGACTGTTTGTATTGACAACATTCAGTTAGAAACTATGTGGATTCCAATATTCTATTTTTACATTCAATTTATGGAAATTATGGAATTCTAAAAAGTACATCCTTACTCATTATCTAGTGCAATCTATGAAGGGAAACCCAGACTTTTTTTTAACAGGTTGTACAATTATACCACTGACTAAAACAAACAAATGTTCTCCTTTACTACAATTCTCACTTGTTCCATCTTTCAAACTGGACAAACACTGACCAGCTAGCAAGAAATAAAGTAAACTAAAGTAAAGAAAACTTGAAAATGCATTGGAAGTTCTAAGTTCTAACAGAGAGAAACAGATCAGGGGAAATAAAATGTGAGTTTAAAACACAGCACAGCACAAGGCATTGTGGCCATTATATCTAACTTACCTGCCCCATACTGTTAGCTGAAAATGACATAATTGTTCTCAGATTGCATCTCAGTTACACCGAGCTGTGAGAGACACTTGTCAAACAATGCAGTCAAATTAGTTTGTGTGATTGAGCTGGTCGAGCATCTATCCAGTGCATTATATTTCTGAGAAAGGAAACCAAAGTGCTGCCAGAGGGTCTCAATTACTGTGATAAAGCAAAGAGAACCAGGTCCCAGCTTCCAAAAGGGAAGGGTTAACCTCTCCAGATCTGTACAGGCACCAGCTCTTAAGTTATGATTGCAAAGTGTACCCGCTGTTGCAATAGCGGGAAAATAACAATACCTACCATGTAAGAGACCATTTCCTTACGTGTCTTTTCAAATTATGTTAACCACAAATGGCCCGCAATATGAAAAAACTCTGGGGTGTACAACTCCACTTGAAAAAAGTTAGGAAAATGCTAAATGTAACCAAAAATACTGATATGTACAATATTTGACAACAGACAACATCAGACAGCTGGCAAATTTGATTGGTTAAGTAAGTTATTAATATGGCAGATGCAACACAAAAAAAAGGCCGGGAGACAGTGTGCCTACTTCTAAATATTTATTATTAAGTTTTCAGCCTTTTTGTGTGTCTACCATTAAATAATTAAAAATGCATTAATATATTTCTATTTTAATATGGGACGTATTATTTACACAACATAATCCATTACCAATTCAAAAGTATGTCAATGGCACAGCAACACTTCATCAATATTTCGGAAAGAGATGACAAATTAGAGGTCCACCGAAAAGTATTATCAACACTGTGACCAAAATAATAAAATGAACATGTATTTGGATTGTACTTTAAACAGCTAAAACTATTCAGCCAAACAAATAAGTGAATTCCCCTGCAACATAAGTGTGGACATCTCCATTGTCCATCTGTGCACAGTAACAGAGAAAAGCCCCAGCCTCCTCACAGCGCAGAGGGGCAGTACGCCTCCTCACAGTGACCAGTCACTTTCATGCACCCACCACCACCACCTCTCTATCCCATCCACACACGCCCCAAAAGAGACAGCAGTACACAAGTGTGTGTCCTCCCCAGGGGAAGCAGGATCAGCAGAGGAAATCACACGTAAGCAAAACAAATCGTAATAAAAGGCATAAAATCTCACAAACATTGGATTGATCAGACAATTACAACCCATCTGGCTTGTTAAACTCAATCTGCTCACACTCAGGCTGCCACTGCAGGATGTGCTATTGGACCGCTCCCAGGTCTCTGCTGAATGTGTAATAATAAAGAAACTGGGTTCAGGATTCCTTGGATCGACTATACTGCATAGACTCTGGTAGAAACGGTACAGACAAGCAGCTTGACTTTTATGAAACTAGTTACTGCCTCAAAACATTCTCACTGTGCACATATGCAGTGTACCATTCACTTCCACCATGTAAAAGGGAAACGCCCATTATTCCAAACTGGTCAACAACATTAGACAAATGTTCTAAATCCTCTTTCTTTATCTTATGTATAAGAATATCTTCAGCATAATCAATTAACAAATGATTCTAAGCCATGCCACTACAGCTTAAATAATAATAATTTCTGTCAGACCGTTAACTGTTTCATTGTTAGGAACATAGTCAACATTTCACTTTGTCAACATCAAATTGCATACAGTTCACATAAGTCAACATATTACTTTTTTTTTTTTTTTACAGTCCATCTTCTAATGCTTATAGTGTTAATACTTGGGGTTTGGCTTGCCGCCCGGCAAGTCTGGGAGAGTTGCCGGGGAGACTCGACAGGAGCGTGTGACATGTGTATGGTTGTGTCTGTTCCTCAGCGTGTTGCACAGGTCTTTTAGAGTGCTGTTGGGGACAGGCAGTTAATGGCTGGACCACAGGAGAGTGGTCGTGAGAATCTCTGTATTCTGGTGGTGGGTCAGAGACCGGGAGAACATGTCTGTCTGTTTCGTCTGTACTTACCTCCTTCTGATTAGACAATGTATGATCTGGGTTCCTTAGAAACTTCCTTAATAGTCCTTAAGCGGTCATGTTCATGACGTGTTTGCATCCTCACAACCTCACCTGGCAGTAAGGGACAGAGGGCTCTGCTGGACTTGTCAAAGAATTCCTTTTGTGCTTAGTGTTTACGCACTAGGCTTGCCTTGACAACAGTATTGCTTTTGAGCCATGGGGCTAACAGTTTGCACACAGGTAGGGTAGTGCGTGTCTGCCTTGACATTAGCCTTTCAGCTGGAGAACCTAGTGTGTGATCATGCGGCACATTGCGGAGATTGAGAAAGTTGAGGAAGACATCTGTTCCATCTCTCTTTGACTTTTACATTAACTGCTTTGCACTACGAATGGCACGTTCAGCCAGTCCATTGGCATGTGGGTATTTTGGGCTACTTGTTACATGAACAAAGTCCCAGGCCAGAGCAAAGTCTGTGAAGCTGGTGAACTGGGCATCATTGTCTGATAGTACTTTGTGCAGGCAGCCATGAACAGAAAAGTGTCTTTTGAGCTTGGTAATGACAGTGTTGGCAGTTAGGCCACAAAGCAAGTCTACTTCAAACCAACCTGAGTAGGAGTCTACTACAACCAAATAATGTTGGCCATTCCACACAAAGATGTCAGTGGCAATGGTTGACAAAAGTAAGTCCGGCAATGGATGTGGCTTGAATGGCTCTTTGGGTTGGTGTGGCCTAGTACTGTTGCACACCAGACAAGCAGTTGTCTCCTGCTCTATATCTTCAGTTATTGAGGGCCAGAACTCAATGCCACCAGCCCTGCGCTTAGTAGATTCTGTACCCGGGTGCACGGGACAAAGTGTCAGCGAGGTACATCAGTGAGCTTTTTAGTACACTATTTGAAAGTTATACTTTTGCAGTTTCAGCATGATGCGTTGCAATCAGGCTGGAGCTGCGACTAATGGCTGATGATCAGTTTCGATTTGGATTTGTTTTCCATAGTTATAATCAGTGAATTAGGAACATGCAAAGACGACGGCAAGCAGCTCCTTCTCGATCTGCACACAGCGCATTTCTGTCTGTGTCAAAGTATGAGAGGAGTAGGTGATCGGGGCACCTTCCTGAAGGCATCCTGCTCCAAGTTCGTACTGTGAAGCATCACAGGTAAATCCCAAAACAATTATATAGCATATTTTACAAACAGTTTCCAAAGTGCTGCACAGAGATCATATAATGAAGACAACAAAACGGTAAATTGGTAAAATTTTATCACACCAGTCCTAAAACAACAGAACCAGTAAAACCAAATAAAAGCACAACCATAAAATCTTAACAAAGCAGTAAAATAAATAAATAAATAAATAAGTAAAATAAATAAAAGACACAGATGACCACAGAGATTAAAAGTGGGTTTTAAGATGAGCCTTAAACACTCCACTGTGGGGGCTGTTCAGACGTGGAGGGGCAGAGCATTTCAGAGCTTGGGGCTGGCCATAGAGAAGGTTCTGTTCCCCTGGTTTCAAGTCTCGTCTTAGGCACTACGAGCTGGAGCTGGCCCTCAGACCTCAGAGCGTGTGCGGTGGTGTAAATATGGATGAGGTCTGAGATGTACTGTGGGGCCAGTCCATTCAAAGCTTTAAAAATAAATAAAATCTTAAAATCAACTCTAAAACAAACTGGAAGCCAGTGCAGCGACACTAAAATCGGGGTAATGTGCTCACGTTTTTTGGTTCCAGTAAAAGGCGCGCAGCAGAATTTTGGACCAACTGTAAGCGAGAAAGTGCATGGTGGCTAATGCCAGAGAAAGGTGCATTACAGTAGTCTAAATGAGATGCGATAAAAGCGTGCGTGACTTGTTCAAATTATTTAGGTAAAAAGGTTTAACTTTAGATAAAAAACGTGTGTCAAATTTGAAATCATTGTCAATAGTGACGCAAAGTTTGGTGACAGACTGTTTCACATGCTGTTTCAGTGAGCCCAAGTCAGTGAGGTAAGTGTGACAGGTTTCTGGACATAGTAGTAGCTGAAAGTGGGTGGACTGGTTAGGCTTTTTGTCAAAGCATCAAATGCATCTTGATGTTGTTTTAGCCAGCACCACTGGATGTCTTTGCATGTTAGCTTGCGAAGTGGGGCTGAGAGCTCACTGAAATTGGGAAAGAACTTTCTTAAGTAATTAATCATCCCTAAGAAGCGTTGGACGACTGATGTTTTCTGGTATGGGCATCTCATTGATTGCTTTAGTCTTAGTCGCATCAGGCTTCAGTCCCTTACTTGTGAACACATGTCCAACATAGCAGACTTCTTTAAAGGGATATGCCACCCCCAGGTCAAACTTGGGCATCTCCCCACAGTCCAGAGACTAAAATAAGTGGTGGAAAGCGTTTTTCTGGTCACCCAGCCATTGTCAGAGTCTGTCAGCACTGACCGCCGCGGTATCTGCAGCTACTCCACGTTAGACTGGAGTCGAACGTCGCCAGAGAAAGATTTCGGCCAAAAGGAATTAATTTGCTCGATGCGTTTCCCAATTACTTTCTGTGTAGTGCGCATTCATATCGAGTGCAAATAAATGTGCAAATCAACACGGAGAACTGGGTGGGAACTATTTTTCAGTGCGGAAAAAGAAAGCCGTAGCACGCACCACACTGCGCAACAGGGGAACTCCCTTCCTGGTGCGTAACAGGGATTCCCCTGGCAGCGTGCTGTGTGCTTCGGCTTTCTTTTTCCCGCACTGAAAAATAGTTCCCACCCAAAATGACCAAGTCAAGCTCTCCGTGTTGATTTGTACATTTATTTGCACTCGATATGAATGCGCACTACACAGAAAGTAATTGGGAAACGCATAGAGCAAATTAATTCCTTTTGGCCGAAATCTTTCTCTGGCGCCGTTAGACTCCAGTCTAACGCGGAGTAGCTGCAGATACCGCGGCGGTCAGTGCTGACAGACTCGGACAATGGCTGGGTGACCAGGAAAACGCTTTCCACCACTTATTTTAGTCTCTGGACTGTGGGGAGATGCCCAAGTTTGACCTGGGGGTGGCATATCCCTTTAAGTCAGAATTTGCACTTTAAGGGGTTTGGTCTCAATTTATGCTTCCTCTATGCGCGTTTCAAAGCTTTATTTAGATCCTTTGGATCAATGCAGAGTCTGATATCATCTGAATTTTTATTGTGGGCTGCCACCATAGACTACACCCATTCTGTTGGCTCAGTAACAGGAGTGATCACACCTAAATCAAAAGGGTTAATTCTGCTTTAACCTTGTCTTGCATTGGTACCGGGATTTTGTGTGCAGGCTTTACTATTGGCTGGATCTCTGGGTCTATTTTCATGGAGTAGGTGACCGGGAGCTTACCAAGTTTGTTTTCAAAGAGGTCAGAATACTTTGAGAAAATCTGTTTTGAGAATTTTTTTCTCTCATTGATGGCTACATAATGGACTTCTTTGTTCAATGTGATTAAGTCTAAGCGGAGACAGTCTATTAGGCCCAGTAGAGGTTATACATCTTGTTTCACTACATAGAACTATAGGGGGTATTCCTTGCCTGCAGTGTGGCACAGCTGAATCAGCTGTCTGAATTTCCTCACCTCCATATGCCACCAGTTTGGTTCCCTGTGATGGCTGGAGTCTTCCATTTTGATTCCGTTTATGTTGTTTCTAAAATGTAAGCAACAAATGACTCATGCAGTTCTTAAAGAAGTCTACTATCTGTATAGTAAGAAAGGCTATATATACACTAGTATATATTTTTGCATAGAAAGAAAAATCACAACAGCATAACAAATAATTAGCCTGCTCACTACTATACATATAAATGCAAGTCTATACATGCACTAAAATGAAAACATTAAGATTAAAAAAAAAAAAAAAAAACACAGCACAGACTGATGTTAATACACAGCTCTGTCACTAAGTGGCCTCAGCTAAATGCTTTATTTTCTCTCCAACATGTGCCATGATGATTCAAACAAATAAACCCAAACCCAAACACAGTCCCTCTCTATAGGCGAGCCCATATCAGCCAGTGCACAATAGTGCACTCAAAGAAAAAACTGTGCGACACTTTGGCTGGGCCAACAAAGGGAGATGCTAAGGGCTATGACAACTTCTCACCACCACAAAATGCCAGTTGACAAGCTTTCAGGGCGCGCCAGCTCTGGCAGATTACACAGATCTTTATCTTTTCATAAAAACGAGTGCAGCATTTAAGTGCCAATGACTGAGAATACAATCTGAATTGTAAAGTGTGTCAGTGCCATTACATAGATGTAGGGCCAGTAATGGTGAGAGTAATTGTGTGATGACAGTTTCAGTGCACAGTGACATTCTCCTGGGCATTGTCATGATGGCTGACAGGTAATATGGCTCCTCTGGGGTTTGGGCACACCTTCCAACACCAGTTTTTTTCTTGATAAACACTTGAGCACATCTTTACTTACAGTCACCCACAAGCTGAGCGCTCGGGCCTTCCGCAGGTCTCAGGTAATTAGATGTTAATGTGAAATAATGGAATCATGTCGGGGTTGTTACATAGGCAGAATAGCAGACCTCGCTGTGATCTCAGAGTGAAAAGCACAATTGCTTAAAAATCAAAACATGCTGTCAGCGGCTCACCTAAGCAGCAGAAAATGCCCTGCCTTTGGAATGCATTACAATGGTAATTGCTCTGACTAAATTACCTTGTCTAAGATGAGCTTGACTAGACATGGGAGACATGCGTGTCGATTGGCTCAATTTCATGATCATTGGGCAGCTGAAATCAGGGTCTTTATGTGCAAGGAAATCAACGGGAAATTGACATAAACATCTCATCTGAGGCATTACCCTGAATACAGAGCAGTTGATTTCAGCACAAAGAGCCCCTATAGGTGCTGTATAGAAAAAAGAACATGAGGAAATGGGAAGGCCAAAGCCACCTGCCAACACAGCGTACATGAAACAGTGAAATTTTCATGTATGCTCTTCTGCTTAGATAACACTCTATTGAGCTGGCCCATGTTGTAAGGTGAATTTGTGTTGCATGTTTAACATAAACAGAAGGCTTTGGTCTGTACCCGGGGAGAGCTAAAACAACTCAATGTCACATACTGACTCCACCTCTGATTGTAGCAGAGCCTCTGTCCCATGTATGCTTCTTTGAATCCGGAGGACAGCCTGTTAAAATGCCTCTCATCTCTGTGATCTGATGAGGATCACCTTCATGCGTTTGAAAGGTGATTTCCGAACAAAATTGTTTCTCTGAACACATGCTGCTTGAGCCAAGAGCACATTTTTCCAGCATGTTAACAAACATGTAATTTCCATAAACACGTCCAGTAATTGACAGCTTGATTTGGGCTCTGCCAGAGGCTGACAGACACTTGTATGCTGCTCTAATGCAGGCACCGGCTTAAGGCCTCAGCGAGCTATAATGAGCTTCTCAAGGCTTTGTCTGGATTAGAGCTACAACACTGACAAATCCAGCCTACTGTCTTTATCTTGTTAGATTACAATAAGCACTGGAATTCTAAATTACCTCAAAATTAATACAGACCAGAAGTCAAACATTAGTAGGAGCTTCTATTTCTAGCTTCTTGCCCCTGTTGTTGTTCATTTATATATGTACAGTGTGTATTAATCAACCAATAATCAATAGTCAATTTAATGATTTTGTTGATTGCTGATTATATAGTTGTGCCAATTGTAATTTATATAGAAATATCAGAGGCTAGCAAATATATGGTAAAATGTGTAAGAGAGAGAGAGAGAGAGAGAGAGAGAGAGAGAGAGAGAGAGAGAGAGAGAGAGAGAGAGAGAGAGAGAGAGAGAGAGAGAGAGAGAGAGAGAGAGAGAGAGAGAGAGAGAGAGAGAGAGAGAGAGAGAGAGAGAGAGAGAGAGAGAGAGAGAGAGAGAGAGAGAGAGAGAGAGAGAGAGAGAGAGAGAGAGAGAGAGAGAGAGAGAGAGAGAGAGAGAGAGAGAGAGAGAGAGATATTTTAGCCTCTAACAGTCTTTTCCATGGTGGGTATTGTCCCTCATGGCTCCCATGGTTGCTCTTATAGCCCAGCACCTCTAGGATCACTGCTGCTGAAGTATATATCAGCTCATTGGTTTCAGTGATGGTTGTGGTAGGGATCGCTCTCAGTGCTGCATTCATCAAACACCTTTCCTGTCTGCGCGGGGGTGCCCCAGGGCTCTGTCCTGGGGCCCCTCCTCTTTATCATCTACATACTCCCTCTTGGCCATATCTTCCGTAAGCATAACATTCATTTTCATTGCTATGCGGATGACACCCAGCTCTACCTTTCCTCCAAACCCTCCTCATCACTCCCACCATTCTCCCTTACCCTCTGCCTACAGGAAATCAACTCTTGGTTCTCCTCCAACTTCCTAATGCTCAATAGTTCCAAAACAGAAGTCCTCTTAGTAGGCACTCCATCCACACTCTCCAAATCTAACAGCTTCTCCATTAACATTAATAACTCAACTGTCCATCCCTCTCCTCAGGTCAAGAGTCTGAGTGTCATCCTCGACAGCACACTTTCATTTCATTCACACGTCAATAATGTCACCCGGTCTGCATACTTCCACTTGCGCAACATCTCTCGTCTCCGCCCCTCCCTCACTCCTCACACCACTGCCGTCCTAGTCCACAGCCTTGTCACCTCCCGCATCGATTACTGTAACTCTCTTCTTTTCGGTCTCCCCAACAAATCCCTTCAGAAACTTCAGCTCCTGCAGAACTCTGCAGCCCGGATCATCACTCGGACCCCCACTATCCATCACATCACCCCCGTACTACAACAACTCCACTGGCTCCCCATAAAACAGCGAATTCACTTCAAAATACTCATTACCACATTCAAAGCATTACACAACCTAGCCCCACCATACATATCTGACCTCATCCACATCGCCACTCCATCCCGTACCCTCCGCTCTTCCTCCTCTCTTCAGCGCTCTGTCCCCTCTGCCCGTCTCATCACCATGGGGAGCAGAGCCTTCAGCCGCACTGCTCCTCAGCTCTGGAACTCTCTCCCTCCTGACCTCCGGAATATAGACTCTCTCCCACTCTTTAAATCCAGACTCAAAACCCACCTGTTCAGACTGTCCTACCTCTCATAGCCAATCACTCCACTCTGATGTTGTTTTTATCTTGTTTTATATGTTTTATTGTATTGTTTGTTTGTGCCTTTTATTCATTTTAACCTTGTACAGTGTCCTTGGGTGTTCTGAAAGGCGCTTTTAAATAAAATGCATTATTATTATCATTATTATTCACATGTTCTAGGAGACTTTCAGATGGTACTTCACTTAGCCTCGGGGTTGCCTTGTGTTCATTCGGGCCATGATCTTATAAATGGTCACATCTTTATATAGCGCTTTTCCACCTTCAAGGCACCCAAAGCGCTTTACAACAAGGAACCAATCACCCATTCACACACGCATTCACACACCAGTGTACGCAGACACTGGGGGCAAGGAGGGTTAAGTGTCTTGCCCAACGGCACAACGGCAGCATTCATCTGTGGGAGCTGGAATCGTACCAACCAACCTGTGGGTCAGTGGATCTGACCGCTCAACCACTGATGTTTCTTATGTCAAGAGCGGGATTTGAACCGCCAACCTTTGGATCAGTGGACAAACGCTCTACCAACTGAGCTACTGCCGCCCATTATCTTTCAGGTCAGACGCTGCCTCGCTCAGCGTGATACTTATTGGGGCTACGTACCCAATCTCTGGTTGGGGAGTTGGTGTTAGCTCCTCTCTGACCTGGCGTCCTGGCTCCCCCTTGCCATAGCATTTGTGTTGTACCTCGTCAATCTCTAGTTGTGATAGCAGTTGCCGTTTGTGGATGTTGGAACACTACTAGTTGTTTGGTCGTTAGCTTGGACTGTGGGTATCGTATTAACCATTCATCCCACATCCTGTTCATGTAACCCCTCTGCCTAGGGTTACTGGAGTAGTAGCATTCCAACAGAGCCTTGTTCTCGCATCTCAGCCATTTCCGCCTTGTTCCAGTAGCCCATTTTTCATCAAGGTGCTCTGGTTCCCCAGCACCTGACCCAGACCTTGTTTGGCCGGGCGACGTCTGAGCCGGCATCTCGTAAGTTTCATTGTCTCTCATCATTGTATGAGGTGGGCTATACCGTGAAGGGTCTTGCCCAAGGACCCACACTGGCTTGCTCGTTGCCCCTTGGGGGGGGATTTGAACCCGGGTCCCCCGTGACAAAGTCCAGTGACTTGAGCTATCCAGCCGGTGCGGAGAGAAGTGAGCGGAGAGAAGTGAGCCAATTGTCAGAGGCCCAGAAAGGTGCAATGAAAAAGCAAGTACCCAAGAGGTACAGCCAGATGCCCATACCTGAAGCACTCGAAACTGCCAAGCAAAGGCTACAAGCCTTGGCCAGCCGCCTAAAGAGATACACTCGAGATAACGAGGCCAGACGAATAAACCGGTTGTTCGCAACACAACCTGCGAAAGTGTGCGCTCAATGGCAGGGGGATAACACCAGAGCAGACCCACCAAGGCTGCAGACTGAAAGGTACTGGAAAGGCATGGGAAAGGGAGGCATCGCATCACTAACACCGATGCACAGTGGCTGGTGGCTCTGAGGAAAGACCAGAGCAACCTCCCTGAACAAGATCCAGTCACCATCACAGTGGCAGACATTCAGGAATGAAAAGTGGACAGCACCAGGCCCTGACATGATCCACGCATACTGGCTAAAGAAGCTCACTGCTCTCCATGAGGCAGCACAAATGAACCAGCTGCTAAGGGATGGGACTCACCCTGAATGGCTAACCCAAGGGCGTACGATCCTGAAGGATCCCTCGAAGGGTACAGTCCCATCCAACTATCGGCCAATAACCTGTCTCTCCACAACATGGAAGCTCATGTCAGGCATCATGGCGGCTAAGATAAGTGGGCACATGGATCAATACATGAGCGCAGCACAGAAGGGCATCGGCAAAAAACTCCAGGGGAGCCAAACGCCAACTCCTGGTTGACCGAACAGTCGCCCGTGATTGCAGAACCCGTCAGACCAACCTGTGCACTGCCTGGATTGATTACAAGAAAGCCTATGACTCAATGCCACACACATGGATCACTGAGTGCTTGGAGCTGTACAATATCAATAAGACTCTAAGGGCATTCATTGCAAACTCAATACGGTTGTGGAAAACCACCCTTGAAGCCAATGGCAAGCCACTTGCGCAAGTGTCCATCAAATTTGGCATATACCAAGGAGACGCACTGCTGTTCTGCCTAGGTCTGAGCCCCCTCAGCCAAATCATAGAAAGCACTGGCTACGGATACCGACTCAGAAATGGGGCCACCATCAGTGACCTCCTCTACATGGATGACATCAAGCTGTACGCCAAGAGTGAGCGAGACATCGACTCACTGATCCACACCACCAGGATCTACAGCACAGACGTTGGAATGTCATTCCGGCTTGAGAAATGTAGTAGGATGGTGACCAAGCGAGGGAAGGTAGTCCACACAGAGGGGGTCTCACTCCCCGAGGGAACAATAACAGACATTGAGGACAGTTACAAGTACCTTATAACTATGTTCTGACCGTGAGAGCGAGCAGACGTGTCTCTTTCCTCTCCTTATCTATTGCTCCTGTTGTCTGCGTGCCTCTCTTGTTTTTCGTCATTTTCTCACTTTTGGAGCAGATTTTCCAAATTCCTAAAATATGGATGTGATCAGCTGGACCCTCAGCACGATTGATACTCTTTTTTCACGGAGGAGTGCCGCTCTGGGAGAAGCGGTGTGTCCGGATGGTACTTTTGCTGCTGGATATGCGAGGGACTTGCCACGCACGATACAAGTCGTATGTTTGGCACCAATGTACCTGGAGGATGCAGCAATTTCGAGCCATTGTGAAGCCGTAAGGGATCTCGTGAAAGGATTACATCAGAAAGCGGGACAGGTTGAGGACCTTTTGGAAGGGTTTCAACCGAAGGAAACATCTCGACGTTTGGATATCATCACGGGCATGGTGACAGAACTGTGTAAAGCCAACGCAGCGCATTCTGTGCGCCAAGAGGGACTAATGAGATCTCTCATGAATCTTCATGGCGATATGAAGATGGGGGTCTGGCAAAAACCCAAGCTCAATCTAAATTGTTCACCTGGGTCTCTAAAAATGTATTTCATCATGCTAAATTAATCCCTTTATGTCTAATAATTATGTCTCCCTTTGAAAATCTGTGTGGCTCCATTGGTTATCTGTGTTTTGACTTCGCCTCCCTGCATGAACACTTCCAAGGCCACAGAATGTGGTTTGTTATCTGGACTCTACATAAACATGGCACACACTCACTGACACTGGCACTAGAAATGAATGAGTAGAAGACGTTCCCTGTCTTTAGTTAAGGTCTGATCTCTGCTCTCGGTTCAATCAATTTCATTGATTTCCAATCTGATCCCCCACACCCTTCCTCCTGTTACCAACGAAAAAGATGACCGTATGTTATATCTCCAATTGTTTTTCTGTCATTACATGTTGTTAAATTGCATCTATTCTACTCTGCATCTCCCAGTCGGCGGCGCGCGCATGCGCAGCGGCCCCTCCCCTAGCCACTCTATCACTGTCCTGCCTAGTCAGTGGGGAAACGAAATTTCGAATTCACTCCATGTACATGTACATGATTGTTTTCGACAATAAAGCAAACTATGATGATGAACTATGACCTTGGTATCCCACAACAAGCAAATGGCAACCTTGAAGAGGCAACAAGGAAAGCGGCTACAGCCAAATACCTGCAACGAGTAAGGCAAGTCCTAAGAAGTCAGCTCAATGGCAAGAACAAGGCCCAGGCAATAAACAGCTATGCCCTGCCAGTGATCAGATACCCAGCAGGAATCATAAGCTGGCCAAAGGAGGAGATACAGACCACTTACGTTAAGACACGAAAGCTCCTGACCATGCATGGAGGGTTCCATCCCAAATCCAGCACCCTGAGACTGTACACGAGCCGGAAGGAAGGAGGCCGAGGACTAGTGAGTGTGGGAACCACTGTCCAGGATGAAACATCCAAAATCCATAAGTACATCAGGGACAAGGCCCTGACAGATGATGTGCTCAAGGAATGCCTCAGACAGTGTGCAGAGGAAGAGGTGCTGGAGGGACCATCATGGCAGGACAAACCCCTACATGGGGCGTACCACCGAAACATAACTGAAGTGGCTGATATCAAGAAATCCTACCAATGGCTGGAGAGGGCTGGTCTGAAGGACAGCACAGAGGCCCTCATCCTGGCTGCACAGGAGCAGGCCTTGAGCACCCGAGCAATGGAGGCCCAGATCTACCACACCAGACAAGACCCAAGGTGTAGGCTGTGCAAAGAGGCTCCTGAGACAGTCCAGCACATAACTGCAGGGTGTAAGATGCTGGCAGGGAAAGCATACATGGAGCGACATAACCAAGTGGCGGGCATAGTGTACAGAAACATCTGTGCAGAGTACGGGCTGGAGACCCCAAGGTCAAGGTGGGAAACACCTCCGAAGGTTGCGGAGAATGACCGAGCCAAGATCCTGTGGGACTTCCAGATACAGACTGACAGAATGGTGATGGCGAACCAACCAGACATAGTGGCGGTGGATAAGCAACAAAACAGAGCCGTGGTAGTGGACATTACAATACCAAGCGATGGTAACATCAGGAAAAAGGAACACGAGAAACTAGAGAAATACCAGGGGCTCAAGGAAGAGCTGGAGAAGGCCTGGAAGGTGAAGGCATCAGTGGTGCCCGTGGTGATCGGAGCACTCGGGGCTGTAACCCCCAAACTGGAGGAGTGGCTACAACAGATCCCAGGAAAAACATCAGACATCTCAGTCCAGAAAAGTGCAGTACTAGGAACAGCAAAGATACTGCGCAGAACTCTCAAGCTCCCAGGCCTCTGGTAGAGGACCCGAGCTGGATGAGAGTGAGAGACCAACCACCGTGGAAGGTGAGGAGCACTTTTTTTTTTTTTTTTTTGAAAATCAAGTATGTTTGTTACTTTGACTGTAATCTTATTTATCAGCAGAAGGCAAATTGTCAGATTCATTGTTCAGACCTAACCTGAACCTTAAGAAAAAAAAAAAATCAGTTCAAGTGTAAAATGTAAAGTGAATTGGTTTGGCCAAATTCTCTCTTGGATAAAGAAAATGCTAAGGCCCCTTTGCTTTTGTGCGTGAAGTTTTCTCCTCACTTACCTTTAGACTTTGCTCTGGTTTGGAGCCCACACAGGGTCAGTAGTATTTCAGGTCAAAGGCTGCTTCTCCTTCACACTGGGGTCTGTTCTCTTGGTGAAAAGCTGTGCAGAGGGAGATGTGTGCGAGCACAAGAGGCCACAGAAAGGACGCTGATAAATCTGTATTGAACAGTGTGTGCGGAGCTGTTAATACATATTAATAGTGACAGGGGTATTTGCAAGTGAATACGCTGGCAAGGGGGATTAAACATACCTCTGTAAAGAAGGGGAGGTATCATCACTCCCATTGCTATCAGATCCGTCCGCGTGCACACTGGCACCAAACACTGAGCCCTTATCTGTGGACTGGGCCTCTCCGGAGAGTTGACAATTTCTCGCTTCGCTGGAGCCTGAGCAGAGCCTGTTAGCGGCACAAAGGCAAGAGGTGGCCCGCATGAGAGCACAAAGCTGGCCTTACCTCTGGACAGACACATTTCCTTCAGATAACACAAGACTTGTTGGACAGCGCCGCTCCACTGTCCCCTGTGTGGTGTAAGGCCACATACACAAGCTGCAGGGAGGGAGAGTGTCATCAGAATACAACCCCAAATAGGCGTAGATTACAAGGGGCACAAGTGGCTTGACCCTCCCCTATTCTGAGCAGTAGCCCTTCATCTCCTTATAATTCTGATAGTAGTGCCTATAATCTAAAAAAGTACAAAATATCATAAAAAGGATACTGACCAAATAAATTTGTTATTATAACGTAAGCAGATCTATACACTTTCAAAACACTTTTAAAATTAAGCATTCCAAAAAAGTGAGTCATATATTCTGAGTCTAGTTAGAGATACTGGTTAGAGATTAAATATAGGCAGTGAGTGACATTTATAGTCCACAAATTGAATGGCATTAAATAATTCCAATAAAGAAGTTTCTGCCACCATAATATTAACAAAATGTATGGGAAACACTGTATATTTATGTACAATTTTTGTAATACTCAGTTGTCCATAACAACTGTCTTGGCGTGAATAGCCACATATAGGCCATCTCCCTAGGAATTCAGAATGGTATGAGATTAAATGCTGGAATAACATATGGATTATTTGAAGTTAGCTAGTGCATTCTTTCATAGTCAGTCTGTTGCTAATTGCCATCAAATTGAATGGAGAAAGGGCAAAAGTATTTAGGCCCCAATATAAATCAAAATGAAGCATCCTCCCTCCCTTTTACAGAATCCTTAACAAAGAGTGGTATTAGAGGAATAAGAGGACATGAACCCAGCAGATGTGCTCCAGTCCCTCTGTGACACTTGAGGGCCCCACTGCTGTGGGTGCTATTCTCCAGAAGCCTAGCAGAAAATGTCCCATTTGCCACACTGCTGCTCATGTTAAGACCAGACAGGATTAATGATGGGAACATAGACATGACTCAGGCTAAATGTGCTCTGTAACCACTCCAAATGAATGCCCCTCTACAAATGAGCCCATTTGCATCCCTATGTGTAGCCAGTGGAAAAACATACGCAGTTCAAAACAGCTGTAAGAATGAGGAACATGTAGTATTTACTGTTTTAAACAAGTATCTGGACTTGATCTTGAAAAAAGGTCTCTCCACTAAAGAAAATGCAGAGCAAAAGTAATGATACACAGATGACACAGAGGGGGGACACTTCTGGCTCTTCCTCTCCTCAAACTGCTCTGAGACAGATCTGCTGACCCGACCTGACCAGTCCTTCTGTTAAACTGCACTGAGACCTTCGGCTGAGAAATGCAATGTAAATGTTGCTGCAGCAAAACTTGAATGTCCTTCATCATCACCAAAGTATCTCTCACTAATGTTTTTACAGAGAGCTGTGTTGTAGGCAAGTAGAGTACCCACTAATGCCAGTGCATACATACTGCTGTTGTGTCCTTGGGCAAGGCTTCAATGTCTTGTGTGTAGTGTGTACACTAGTTTACGAATGTTACGAATGTGTGTAAATGAGAACAATGTCTATGTAGCTGTGCCTCACCTGGTAAACTACATACTTGAGTTAAGGGTTGATTCTTTCTTGGGTGGATTGGTTCAATTTTAAATATCTCCTGTGGAAAAAGCACAATGCACAAAATTAGCAATAAATTGGGAAAAGCAGCAGTGTAATGCTATGGTGTATTTTAAACAAAAACTTTAATTTACATTTCTATTTACACAATTAATTTGCATTAATTAAAGAGCCCAGACAGCATGTAGAGGACTTGTAGAGTCTTCCTGAAGTGTCAGAGAATTATAAAACCTTTGAAAATCAGTTCCAGAGAATACTACTCTTCCAGGTACAGTATGCGTTTCATAAGGGAACGTTATAGCAACATCAAAAACATAAAATATTAAATTAACCTCTTAGTTATCTCACCAACATGTACGCTGTTTTTGCATGTTGTATACACGGAAGTAAGAGCTAAGTGTATGAGTGAGTAAACTATATAAGAAATCCTCAAACTTAAACGTTTTGTGCCATTTGAAACTGATTGCAGTTCCCGTACTCTTTTGTTGTTGCTGTATCTATAAAACTTCTCTTTTTATTAATACCTTTGAAAAGAAGAACTATCAGTACAGCCTGAGTCCGTTTGTAGTTGACAAGTGATATTGGATTGCTCATTTTACAGTAGGTCTTGCAGTGGTGGTAATTTGGGTAGACATGTTGCTGAGACAGCTCCACCATTGTTTCCCGGGACACAGTGAAATTCTATTTTCAGTTTTTACTTGGTGCAGTAATTATCTGCATTGTTGGTGAGAATAAAGAAAATAAAGTGCATGAATATGTGCCGGTCAATTGGATTCTGTCAGTTCAAGCAGAATTGGGTACACAAGCACGCATCTTGCCAGCTTGTAATAACCGTGGTGTTTGCGTGGAACAATTTCCCCTGTAAAACAGCTCATCAGCAGCAGGGAGAGTCTGTCACCCGGGGTACGGAGTGACAAGTCGTCCGCATCTCCGTCTGTTATTAACATGTCTCTCGCGACAAGCTCAATTATCTGACACTGCCCGTAATTTCCATTCCTTTTTCTGGCACAATGTAAAGTTCCTCTCCTTCATTTTCAAAGCTGCTCGTTTTGGATGCGGCAAATACTGATATAAGACATGTGTGGGAGGAGGAAGTGAAGACGGAGCGAAGAACATCTGTGAGTCGGGAGAAGTTGCAGCAGGCCCAGCTTCACACAGACCTTGATCTTCTCTACATTAGTTATGTAAAGAGCAAGCAATACAGAAATAATGAGTGGATGTATGTCTGTTCCTAGAATAACTAGACAGGAAATTGTTTGTTGCAGCAGACAAACTGTATCCTCATATGTCCCTTTGTGTAGGAACATGTGAATGTCCTGTCCTCAAGGTTGGTGCCATAAAATGACTGCATATTGCCTTAGTATGTATGCATGTATGTATGCATGCATTTTTCAGTCCTTTTATGAGTGTAACTCAGGTTTACATATGACTATTTATTTAATAACAGTGATACATATGCTGAAATATTTAATGGAGGACTAAATATGATAAATCATATTTATCTCTATATCTATGGTGTAAACTTTCTATTTCCATGAAATCACACAGGTGACAATCCAACAGAAAGTTACATACTGTATCATTAAAGCAATAGTGATATCAGTTGTTAATATTATTATTATTACTATTATTATTACTATTATTATTACTATTATTATTACTATTACTATTACTATTACTATTACTATTACCATTACTACTACTACTACTAATTAAAGATACAGTATGTAACTTTCTGTAACTTTCAAGTCAGGTTTGTGGAGATGACAAACCAGCTCAGAGTAAGGATTTTTTTTTTTTTTTCATGTTTTTCAGTGCAATAAACACAACTATAGGAAAAATATGCTTTTGTTTAGGCTAAAAAGTTACATGCTGTGGCTTTAAGATTTTTCTCATCATCCTGTCATGACATTGGGAAAAAATCTTGCCTGAATATTTCCAAGCTTTTTGCACATATCAGTGTTAGTAGCAAAAGCTTAAATTACTTTTTATGCAGTTTTCAATGTGAAAAGTTCAAATGGTGTGTTTTGTGAATGTTATGCTTAAGCACCCACCTTAGAGGCCTGCTGGAGGTTACCTTACAGCCTCCAAATGCTACGGTGGACCTCCCTCACCCGTGTACAGAGCGACACCTGATAAAAAGTGAAAATGTTCCTCTGAAGTGAAATATGGCAGAGAGTGGGAGTGTCAGGCTTGCTGTGGGGGAACGTTAGAGGAAGTGGTAATGATGACAGCTCGAACTCAGTGCAGGTGCAGTAAAGCATGGCAGCTTGGTCAATTGCCCAGAACCCATTACTTCTCCCCCGAGACCAACCTTGTAATGTGCAAGGTACTTTCAGTAAAAGATTGACCTATTGTCAACAGCCAAATTTCACAGGTTTTACATAAAGACGCTGAGGTGAGCTCTGAGGTTTCAAAGGTAGCATGAGTGTGTCTGGTGCTGTTTGCAAACATTCAAGAACTCATAACGTTTGATCAGTGCAGCATGGATGTGCAAAAGTGGAAATGCATATGATTAGAAAGAGGTGATCTGTGAATATGGGTTTGAACTGACTGAGAAGGAAGAGCTGTAAAAGGACGGTACATGGAACTTCTAATATAAAAAATACTTCACTTGCACATTATTAGTGAATGCATTTAAAAAATATATATATATATTTATTTTTTTATTTATTTTCCTTTAGGAAGTCAACACATGTTCAGTTTTGTGGTTTTACCATCATCTATGTAAATAGATGATGGTTTCATCCAGTCCATAATATGTCAGAATGAACTTTATATTGCTATTGGCCTAATACAAGCGCATAGGCTTGTGTGTCTAGAAGTAATTATAAAGAAGTTTCTGCCACCATAATATTAACCAAATCTATGGGAAACATTGTATGTTTATGTACATTTTTGTAATAGGGCAAAAGGAGAAATTAAATTACTTAATTGTCCATTACAACTGGCTTGGGGTGAACAGACCAATTTAAAAATAGACTGTTGCAACATATAAGCCATCCCCCTCAGAATTCCGAATTTATCTAGTGCATACTATTATAGACAGAGTATTGTTATTTGTGGGCCCCATAAAATGTGCTCTATATGTATTTAAGCAATACATGTTTCATATTATAGTTTTTGATTGCTTCCTCTTGCACAGGTAACAGAGAGGGCCACAGCAGTTTTCCTGGGCGAGTCATGTGTATCAGTATGACTGAAAATGTCTGACCTATATATATTCATATGGGAGCAATTTATAGTTTATGATTTATTCTGTAGCCGCAATTAGACTAAATTATTTGTAATGTAGTGAACATAAATGCCTGATTGTGGAGCAGGGTGCTTGAATGAGCCCTACTGCAGTGGGAATAGGATGACCTTGGGAGCGGACTACATCTCTGTCCTGTCTCATCTTCAGACAGCTGCTGTTTGACCACTATCTGGCAGATGCATTCTATCCGACACTTGTAACAATAGTGTAAATGGGAGGAAAATTGAGCTCACCTTAAAGGCAGTCTGCACTCCCTCTTGAAGCGCTGAAAGCCCTGGATGAGCCCAGTGCCCAGTGGTGGCTCCTAGTCCTTGTTTTGCTCCCTGAGATGTGTGTAATCAGAGAGAAAGTCCGGCACAGATTACAGTCTTCAATCAGTCAGTGAGGAAAATGATATGTACATCATTGTCTGTGGCGCACATCCCCAGCTCTGTCAGTGTGCATGCATATTACCTGTGTCAAAGCTGCCAGCCACATGACGAGAGACACTGAGAACCATCACCAATCCGCCACTCAGGGGGTCGCCCGAGTCCCAGAGAGCCACCACAGCCACCACACTCGCCGGGGAGACTCCACTCTGACCTCCACGATGTTGTTGACACCATTTAATGTACATTTTCAGATCCAAAACGTCTCTGAAATAGCTTTTGAATGGGCTCGGATAACAGCAAGGGCCAGGCTCTTGTCACTGACTGAAAATACTCACCCTCTTCTGACTATGAGTAAGTTGAAATCATTGTCGTGTCTGACCTTCAAATGTTACCAGAAAGAGACAAAGAGTTATTTTGTGCATTTAGAGCTGAAACTATATCACCGCTGGGAGACTATCTTACAAATTATGACAACTAATCTCCTCGCAATTGTCTTTTGGCAAAAAAAAAACAGGCGCACACTGGGATTGAGCACAAAGAAAAGCATAATGTGGGAAATTTGACAGAGGTGTCTCATTGTGGACGATTCAATTTTCACAGCAGGATCAAAGTGAAACATACATATAGTAAATGCAAAACAGCAGGATGGAAATTTCACAATAAAGACTTTAGATTTTAGCTTCCTGATTTGGAGCGGTGTCAAACTGTAATTTGCCTTTGAAACAAGTCAGTTTAATTTAAAATGGCGCATATAAAAGGGATGATGAATTTGCGAGCGCACTATACTTTCCACTTTAAATATCCATCTCAGCTTCAAATGATGACCTTAAATGTATAAAATAAGCACTGGCAGGTTTGCATAATAGTCGCCACACCAGGTATCTATTCACCTTGACTAGTCCAGGGCTGCACTACAATGTCAACACACGCACTTTGCTGTTTGCCTCCACTCTGTCCTGCTGGGGACTTCAGAGGGAGGTCACCAATTTGTCTCCGAACTACAAAAAATGAAAAAAGAAATAGGCAATGACCTTCTCCTAAATGGGCCACATTGAGTTGAATATCAGGTTATTGAGTTGGTCCATGCTGCGTTTCCTCGCCTGGGGGAAAAAAAAAAAAAAAGAGATATCTGCCATTGTCTGTTTGATCAAGGGCAAGAATGCGTAAGGAATGCAGAAATCTGAAGCCCTTTTTGGAGGGTCATTTTCAAATGGTTTTGAGAGGAAAAACACGATTAGACAGCGGCTATAAACAAAATGTTGAGTAAGACGGATAAGTGGTTTTCGCTTACAGTCTCAAAGCGATTAAATAAAAGCCAGACCAAACATATTGTAAATGAATGGAAAATGCCAACAATTCATTCATTGCACTGTACTTTCAAAATTGTTGATTCCCTGAGAAAGGCAAATAATAGTCATTTTCCAAAATTGCAGTCCTATCCTCCTCCAAAACGAAAACAGTTAAAATTGGGCAGAAGACTAAGAAGCAGCAGTATTTTGTATATCCGGGACAGTGTAATGTAATAAGTAATTTCCACCAACAGTTCACATTACCTCCCAATGCTTAAGAACCATAATCCCTATTGCATTTGAATGCCACCACACATACGCTCGGAACGTTATTGCATGATTATAGTGTAGCTCTGCCTCCATGTAGTTATTGTATTTATGCATTTTGCACATGAATTGGAAAAAGAAGTTTGAAGAAGAAGCCAGTACAATTACACCATTCAGCTGGAGTGGGATAAGCCAAAGCTGTGTGCTGTAATGAAAAGATCCAAACAAGTTGGTATAAATAAGAAAGATTTTGAATAATACCTGTCTGTCAGCAAATGCAATTGTGTGCCACAAAAAGTGTAGTGATCAGAAAACCTTCAAAATAATAATTTTAGATAATTACAGTAAACTACAAATTTATGAACACTACCTTTTCAATTCTTCACAATAGCAATGTTCCTGTTTTTATTTTAATATTTCCAATATGAGTGAAACTAGACAACCACTGTCAAATACTAGTACATGCATAACTTCAGTGCTCAAAGTTCAGTGTCAATGAGTATTAAGTTGAAAAACAAAGAACACTAGAGAGCACATTGTTTTTTTAACATGCAGATGTGTCAATCAAGTCAAACTCTGAGGTCCTTAATTCAGAATATACCCCCTCCCAAAGTCCCCAAAGACCTTTTTGAGACCTGGTTGGGTTCAAGTGTCCAAATTCTTGTTCTGGGGTAATTCTGGTATCAGGCCATATTCCAGTTGGCAGAATTTAGGTTTGCACTGGTAGTGGGCTTGATGGGTGGGCAAGAAATAAATATGACTATAGCTTAAGCTGGCCCTGCTTTGAACAGTGCTCAAATCAGTCTGAAAGAATCTCATTAAATCATTGTCTTGCTTAAATTCTCATCAGATATTCCAAGCATTTCGATGCCCTGTTTGATTTATTTTACTGCCACACAAACCATGAAATGAGTCCACTAATATTTCCCAGTGAAGAAAACATTTTTTTTTTTTTATAAGATTAGGCTTAAGCCTTTATTGGTCTCACACACAATGACACACAGTGACACACGGGAGAAATTTGACTTCTGCATTTGACCCATCCTTTTCAGGAGCAGTGAGCAGCCATCTTTTTCGGCGCCCGGGGGGCAGTACCGTGAAGGGTCTTGCCCAAGGACCCACACTGGTTAGCTCATTGCCCGGGGGGGGGTTTGTGTGGTTTCAGTGAAGAAAACATTTGCACAGATTACTTCATTATTTCTACTACTAGTGCTAACCCTTCATTCAGGACTTAAATTTACCTGAGGTACAAGGAAAGGCCTGTTTGTGACGGAGTTTGCATCAGCTGATGAAGTAAAAGAAGTGCCCATGGTCACGCTTGCCTGCCTCCTGATGTGTCTCCTCCTTGAAGGTACCTGGAGCACATCCACTTATGGAGCTTTTATCTGCGCCGACCGGGGCAGCACACATCGTCCTGGGGAGAGAGCATGGCACTTCCTCAGGCAGGTCAGAGGTCAGGTAACCGTGACGACAGACAATTATCCTTCTTTCTCTGCACTCTTCCTACAGGACAAAGTGTTTACATTAAAATTCACTATTTATTTATACATTTTTAAAAAATCATTCATACTCATGAAAAATGTCCCAATGGTCCCAGAGGTTTGTGTCTTGTGGATTTCATTCCTGGAGGGAAGCAAAGATTATTACAATATTCAGATTACCGAGCAGGAGAAATTAATTGCGCTAATTAACATACAAGTAAATGATGATACCGTTAACACATTTCATTAACTCAAACTGTCATTCTATGTTCCTGCTGCACTTGGTACTGCATTACAATGAACAGGACTCATTAAATTATGCAAATGAAAAGGAAACCGCAAAACGGACTGGATCTTTTTTGAATGGTTTTCTGCAAATTGACAAAGAGTTTAAAAGCATGTGCTCTCAGGCCAGATTTACGAGATAAAGCTTTTCATAGGCCGGAGTTTTAATTATGTTCACAGGCTCTAAAACCAGCTAGCCTTTAATACGACCACCATTTTTATAACACTAAAAAATAGAAGTACTTAACTTGGCTAATTAGGGAAATGTCCTAGTAAATCAAAAACAGATTGTACTGTAGCAAACATGACTAAAACAAATGCTTTTTTTTTTCGCTAACTGCTAATGATAAGTTAACGTTCATTTAATATTTGTTAGCAATACTTCCTGCACTTGAAAAGCGTTCCGTGACTGTATTTTAACATCTTTCCACATGAAAACAGATAAAGAAGCTTACATTACACTGTAAGATCAAAGTTCATTTGCCGTTGCCACAAACTATTGATTTAGCCCATTTATGTTTTTTCTGCGCTGTCACCTGTTATTGCTAAGCTAAACTGATGCTAATTGAAAGAGGCGGGACTCACAGCTGTCACTCAGAAAATAAGGTGCCGGATTGGCTGCTCTAATTTGGCTGTAGCAGAGGGGGTCATAAAAACCATATAATTAAGTAAATACATAATAAAGTATTTTACTATAAAATATTTTGACTTCTTTGCTAACTGCTAAGAAACCTGTACAAAATTAAGGACTTGACCCATTACCAACCCCCTCTTGACTAAGCTTGTTTTTGTCTACCATGCAATACTGTATCCCATTCTTTAAAATATACGAGCGGTAAATGTAGAGAGCTGGTACCTTGAAAATGTTATGTTGCAGTCACTGTAAAAATGCCTCTGATAATCGTCTTTATGCCAGCAGTACGTTAGGCAAAAGGTCAAAGGGTCATATCCGAGTCTGTGAAACCTGCTGCCTTGGCTGTAGTGACATCTACTGGACTAAGGACACAAGGGGTGTTTAGAGGCTACACACAATAATTAGTGTTAAAAAAAAAAAAAGACCAGTGTAAGAGGCGGACATTGACATTATGTTTGACATTTATGCAAAAAAGTGAGAAAAACCTTCGGTGTTCAATACATTTATGCAATGAGTGATTTAGAATAACCTCATAACATCCCAGTGAAGAAAAAAAGTCAAAATTGTTAAGGTCGTGCCTATATCACCTGTAAACCCATAACTGAAGGGGATTTGCCTTTAACGGTTTCAAGTTAAAATCAAATACAAATGGAGAATGCATAATTAAACAAGACTCATCTTGTATGTATAATTGGTATAAAGAAAAATCAACACAAATATGAATCATATATGAAGAGTATACTGCAGAGTACAGTGGCCTGTCTACGAAAGAGAACTAAATACAGAACAAAAGATGAGACTGAAAGAGCACAGGTAACATGGTGACAACTTAATACACCTGAACTTTTTGGTCCATTAACTCTTTCCTGTCACCCACCAGGCTCTCAGACAGGTGTGTCTATGATCACAAGTTAACCTGAGTTTTAAATCCAATTTGGCAAAAACCTTCATTACATGGCTTTTTATATTAAAATGCATGGTTTAATTTGAATACCCCAAAAGTTTCTTATAAAAACATCTGGTAACATACAATGAGTAAGTAAGGCTTACTGTATTACAAATCAATTATGAAAAGCCTTGTATAAATAGTAGAGATAAGGACTAATGCTTATAAGCTAACAATGTAAATTATAACAGTATCCCATAGACAGCTTACAAATTGTTGATTGTTTGATTTGTATCTGCAAAATAAAAAAATTAAAAGGACATACAAAATTGAAAGCACAGGGAGTGCATTGAATGCAAAAAAAAAAATGCATAAAGTAATAAAAGTGTAGAGTTGTGTGGACGTAAAACAAATACATTATTAACAGGATAAAATAAGCGTCAAAAAAAGCCTCAGGAGGAACATGGAACAAGCTTGGCAACCAAGGACATTGTGAGAATATATCAAGCAAAAGTCAACAGAAAGTTGCTCAACTTACAAATAATTTGTGAAAACACTCATCAGACAGATACAAAACAAAATGGCTTCCTACATTTTATACTACATAGTATTATACAAAATAAGGCATTTCCTTGTGTTACTGCAATGTATATCCCCCTCAAGTCTCCACTGCATGTTTCCTCTCAGTGAGCACTGAGGATAGACACTGATCCACTACTTTGTGTTAAAATATATATTTATATATGTAGAATTTGAGTTTTTCTTCAAAACATGAATAAAAATGTTTGGAGTAAGTCTGTGGGCAGAGTGTAAATCACTCCATGACCTCCGCGGCTGCCACAGTGGTGACGAGCTGGAGTGGGATCTCTGCGTTGGCCAGGATGTCCTGGGCGGCGCTGGAGCCCTGCTGGATGTTGGTGAGGATGAGGGTGGTGCCGCCTGCTGTGGTGATGATACTGTCTGAGGAGCCGGCAGACTCCATCGAGGCCACTACGGCGCTGCCAGAGTTCATGCCTTTTTTGTTTGAGTGAGTTTTAATGTGCTTCGCCAGGTGGTCGCTCCGCATGAAGCGTTTGGAACATTCAGGGCAGACAAACTTCTTCTCTCCTGTTACGCAGAAAATACAGAGTGAAAGTTAAGGCCAGATGTTCAATAGATTTTATGGGTTAAAATATCAGACACTCAAGTGCAAACATTTTGTCAATGCATGTATAGTTAAAGAATGAATATTTCCCCAAATTTAAATGAAAGAACCTATACTACACTAGTACTAGGGGTGTGCAAAATAATCGTCATGACAATGCATCGCGATACTAACTTTCACAATATACTGCATCGATTCTTGATGCCAAAAATCGATTATTATTAATTAATCATTTGATATTTAATATATAAATAAATAAATGATTAGTTAATTTTTTTTATAAATCCTATGCACTTTTTTCTTTGTGAAAGGGTATTGTTTGTTATGATGGTAGCTACCTCCAAAATGGCAAATGTTTGAACTAGGGATGTCAACAATTAATCGATTAACGATTAATTGTCGATTAAGACGTTGGTCGAACAAAATGCATTAATTGTAATTAATCGCTAATCGCGGACACGCGCACCCGCGTGGTCATGAAACAAGGCAACCGCGCTGCGCCAAGCTCGACTCACAGCCGGCCGCAGGCGCCAACGGCACTGCTCAGCAGCTCCGGGTGTACGCGCGAGGCGAGATCGAACCGCGGCGCCCGGAATGCGTGCCGCTGCTGGTTTCGTGCGGCTGGTTAGTGGCTTTACTTGAAATATTGATTTTTGTATTCATGTGCCCCTTGGGGTATTTTCCCTTCTCTCTAACAGCTCCGAGCCACAAACCAGCCGCACGAAACCAGCAGCGGCACGTGGTGGTTTAATCCTGGTTTGGTCCAGTCCTGGTTTAGTCCAGGTCCAGTCCAGGTTTAGACCTGGTTCAGTTCTGGTCTAGACCTAGTTCAGTTCTGGTCTAGACCTGGTTTAGTCCACATTTAGTCCTGGTCTAGTTTCTTAGCCAATCAGGACAGAACACAGTGTTACACTATTAAAAAAAAATTTGAAAAAAAAAAAAATCTGCAAACCGCGATAGAGCGAGGGATTACTGTATTTTGTTATTCAGCATCAATACATTTGTCTGCTTTTTACTAAGGAATAATTAATTGAGGAATATACAATATAATAATACTATGATATATTTTTGACTCAGTGTTATGTATACTATAGCTTATATTCTTAATATGTCTAGAGTTTTAACATCAAATATTTTTTTATTTCACATAAGAGAGATGCCTCGAAATTGTGTGCACCTGATGTCTTAAGATATTTCTTGTTTATTTCTTGATGGATAAAGAAGTGCAAGTGAAATATTTTCAAAATATAATTATATAAATATTATTTTTAAGTAAAAATGACTAAATCCAATGTATAAACATGCAATTTTTATGTAAAACAATATCATTATATATCTTGAATACATTAGCTAACCAGCACAGTTATCAATTGATTTTCAGTTAATCTTATCAATATAAATGAGATTAAGCCACTTGGAAGCAGATCGAGTCCAAAAATTTGTAGACCAGTGAAATCAAGACAGTGCGTAAAGAAAAAGGTAGAAAATAAAATTATACATTTTTAACCCATTGGCCATTTATGAATTATATAAAACAAACTACTGCATTAAACATGCAGCCCCAACATTTAATTTGACGTCAATGATTTGAAAGCATCAGCACTGCGTGGCCCTGTGCTAAACTTTGGTCCCTGTGACTGCAGGGAGCTGCCTTTCGTGCATTTTCAGTGCAATTTCCAATGTAAGAAAGTGGAGAAAATAAAAATAGATTTTCTTCCAGACAGAACAATTTGAACTTAAAATTCAAATAATTTAAAAGGATTCATAAGGAAACAAATTAATCAAATAGTACTTCAACTCATACATTGCTTATAAAATGAACAGACCTCAGTGTATTAGGCTGCCGTGTACTGGTGCTTAAGGCTGAACAATTCTGAAAGATGTTTAGCAGAAGGTGTGAGACATTTGGTCCTAGTGTGATGGTCCTTTGGTGTGTTACAAAAGCAGTTCAAAGGTTCATACAAGTACAACACACGTGCCCCACTAGGCTTCAACCAAAGCAAGGAGTGGTAAAAGGAGAAATTCAATTTGTCAACTAGACAATTTGGTCGAAAACGTTTCGCAGGTCATCCGAGTTGCTTCATCAGTTCTGTTGACAAATTGAATTTCTCCTTTTACCATGGATTCTACCTGAACGACTGAGGGATTCTTCACACAAAGCAAGGAGTCTCTACCCTTTGAAGAAAGCTGCTTAATTATTGCCCTGTCATATTTGTTAAATTTGATGCCTTTGACAGCTTTTGTCTTGGACTACTAAAATTACATACATCTTTCCAAACTAATTTAATTTAATCTAGTGTTTTTTGTGTTCTATGTTTGTAGGTTAATATTTTATATGGGAATCCATTGAACTCTTGTTTCTAACATGCGTAAAGACTTTACAGGGCCCAAATTAACACATTTGCTGCTGTTTTTGCAAAGTGCAAACACTGAGGGTAAAAGGGGCACCTGTGTGTGTCCTCCTGTGTCTCTGGAGCTCGTCGCTGCGTGTGAACCTCTTCCCACAGAACATCCAGCTGCACACAAAAGGTCGCTCTCCTGAATGCCAGCGCAGGTGTGCACGCAGGTGGGACGTCTTCCCATACACTTTACCACAGCCTGCAATGTGGCAGATGTGCGTCTTCTTTTTACCCATACCCGATCCCCTGCCAAACACATGGACATGGATAGAGAACGTGTGAATTACTTCCACACACACCGTGACAATGTATACATTTTTTATAACCATGACAACAATTATCAATAATATCAATAATAATAGGACAAAATTGGCACACTGGTTTAACAGATCCACTCCAAATACACATATGATTAGCTGTGACAGAAAGGTAACCTTCCAAATCAATCAAAATAGGAATGTTTTGCAGTGGGGTCACCAAGTAAATAAAAAAAAAAAAAAAAAATCATGTTATAACTAGGGGTGGCATGGTTCATGAAAAACCGACGAACCGTTCGGTTCGCTTGTCACAGTTCGGTACCTGTGCGCACCTGACGGTTCCGGGCATGCGCAATGTATACTTGCCTCTGGCATGCCCGTGTTTCCAGCTCGTCTTTCCCTTTCGCGAGAAAGATGAATGAGTGCGGTAAATAAAGTTAGAAATGGCAAGTGAGAGTGGAGATAGCGGCAAGGACACAGAGCATGCACCAGTGTCATTTAAGTCCGGTGTCTGGGGAAATGCGGAAAGTCACGGACACCCCCCCCTCCCACGCCGCCGCCGAAATGCGCTCTAATCAGAGGCATTGAGGACGGAGCTTATGCGCTAAGCTAACAGGAGGAGAGAGCGCGTGAAAAGTCGGTAAGTGAGGCATGGACAGATAGGGTGTTTTATAAAGTTTAACCTGCCCTGTGATACACGTTACACATGCGAGAGAGCTGCCGCTCGCGCGCTCACTCGCTGACATGCGGTAGAAGTTTAATACGAGACACGTACTTTTGTTTCTGTTTCTTCAATATCTAGTGAAAGGGTTTTTTCAACAGCAGGTGACATAGTTACTGCCACCGGGGTGGCACGGTTCGTATAATGGGCTTAAAGTCTTGTCAAATTCAGATTGTGTGATTATTACATTGTATTAAGATTTTATATTACATTAGATTATTATATAATCTTATAGCCTTTTTAATGTTATATCCTGTTATTGTGGATTATTAGGATAAATGGATATAAGGTGTATTTTGAAAGTAACCAATAAGAACCGTACAGAACCAAAAACCGTGACCCTTAAACCGTGATACGAACCGAACAGTGAATTTTGTGAACCGTGCCACCCCTAGTTACAACACACTCCACATAGACAGTGCTGTTTAAGACAGGGTTGACTCACCTTCCCACAGAGTCTTTACAGTTGGGGCAGGTGCACGCTACTCTGCGTAACCTCTTGCCCTCCTGTCCGAGCTGATCGTCGTCCTCAGCCATCCTGACGTGTAAATGAGACAGGTCGCTTGTGTTCAGGGTGGAGTCAGTGCTCAACTGCCAGTCTGTGTCTGGCTCTTCTTTTATCCTGATGCCTGCACAGTAAATGTGTCAATAACTCAGCCATTAACCAAAGGAAGCGCGTTTGTATATTGAATAAATCACATTAACACAACAATAATAATAATAATAATAATAATAATAATAATAATAATAATAATAATAATAATAAAAGGGATAACAGATGGTCATATTGCAACACATTTCCTATCATTTAGTTATTTCCATGGCAATACAATCACATTAATGTAGAGGGTTTGTTTTAGTTCCTGATATAAAGTTAAGTATTGTCAATATTGCATACCTGTCAGACAAAAAAATATAGTTTTTTCAAAACAGTATGCTGTTATTATGTGTCTAAATCCTTAAAAATATGGCTATAGTGTTAATGCATCTTAGTTTAATGTACTGCACCTCCAGGAATGTCTGTCTGTGCCTCCTGTGTCACTGAGTTAACAGTGACTGTCTGCAGATTGGGGATAGTCACTTGATTGGAACCCAGTGAGAGCGTCTGGACTGGGGCCAGTGTTATCTGCTGGGGTGGTGTTGTAGGCAGCTGGAGGTTTTGAAGGTTCTGCACTCCTTGCACCTGAAAGGTCTGCCACTGGATCTGGCCTGATGGTGTGACTGTTTGGGCCTGAATGATGAAGGTGCCCGGGTTGAGTAGCTGCACATTCTGTAGACCCGGGGCTCCGCCAACAGACTGCACCGCCTGCCCGTTAGTGCTCTGCACAGGCAGTTGCTGCAGCTGGAGAATGGGCTGAGTAGAGGACACCTGGGCGCTCTGCTCAGAATGTGGTTGGATGAAGCCTCCCTGCAGAGTGCTGTTGGTATCTGAAACTGCAGATGACAAGGCCTCGTCAGACAGCAGATCTGACTGACTGGATTGATTGGGTAACGTTGCGGAAGACGTTGGCACAAAAATCTCTGCATTTGTTGTGGTGTCGTTTCCTGGTAGTGTCTGTGTCAGCTGGTCTCCGGACTTTGACTGATCCTCTGAAGTCTCCAATGGCTGACCGGCCATTATTAACTGGCCATCAGCTGTGACCCCTGTAGCAATAGTCTGTGCGCCAGACAGACCAAGGGAGTCCAAGTCCAGACTGTTAATAGGAACAAAAGTAATGTTCCCTGGTAGTCCCATAGGCACATTAGTAACAACCTGACCATGGCTGTTGAACGTGGAGCTGCCAAGTGAAACCCCCTGGATCTGCTGCACATTTCCACTCTGTGATATGAGAGTCTGATTGTTGAGGATGTTTGCTGATGTCACACTGCCATCAGGTAAGATCTGGATCTGACCCGAAGCTGCCCCCTCCACACCAGTGGCAGAGAAGCTCAACTGTCCGTCTGCAGTCTGTATCTGAGGAATAACTTGGTACTGAATATTAGGCACTGAGTTGGCAGAAGAGGTGTCAGTTCCCGACGTCACAAAGATTGGCTGTGTCTGAAGGTTTTGCAGAGGAAGAACAAACTGTCCATTGGATGTTAATATCCCTTGATTTTGGATCTGCATCATTGTAGATTCATCAGTCCCAGTCAGTTGTGAAGAAGTCGCATCTGTTGTCTGCAAGCACAATCATCACTGTGAGTCCACATATTTTACTATATTTCCTCCCCCAAAAAAACCTATTTTACAACAGTAGTAGGTGATATAACTTCATCGTGTTAAAGGATAAGACGCATGTTTTGGTTCGAGCTCCAGTCTACGATCACATGAAATGTGTGACTATATAAAAACAAAGTTTGGGAGGAGCAACCACTGTTGAACTGAGTCAAGCGGCAACATAACGAGTAACGAGTGCCTGTAGACGCCAGGATGCCTGTAGAGGACAGGATGGAGAGCTTTCAAACAGCAATAAATCTTTCCAAATTTCAAGAGTGCACTGCAAACCTCTCTGCAGCCCTTGGTCAATGCTAGCATTTTCACGACACGTAGAAGCTACACCGATGAGCGGGAAGCCTTACCTGAGAGCTCCTGCTATCGTCCTGTTGTAGAAAGTCGCTTTGACTGCTCTCCACGTCCATATCCGCCGGTTTTAAAGGCTGCTCTGGGGCTATAATGCAGAAAATTAATATAAGGACGAAGTCGATCTGAGCCAAGATTAGCTAAACAACCTACACGTTTGAGTTGACGAGAACCAAACATAGCAGCAGCTCAAAAAGCTAACAACTTATAGCTAACAATACAATTATATCTTATTCAACAAAGAGTTCGTTCTACTCATAACATTCGCTGGTATAAGCTACAGACACCAAAAACTACCCATAATCATTCCAAGGGCCTATCCATCTCATAAAACTTACGAGCGCAAGTAATTTGCTGCAGCTAGCAATGCTAGGGATGATTAGCAGTATCAACAAGAGACAGCACTGTGGCTCATAGCGGTAGCCTGCTAGCGAGCTAATTTAGCCATAGGATGCCAGAGATCGCTTAGCGGAATAAGAGGACACATTTTACATACCAGTCATTGCGTGATCTGTCGTAAAACAAACAGTCCTAATAGTCACACGTCGCCGTGCATGATCAGATTATATTGATTGTACAACAGTAGTGACTAAGTGTCAGATTTTTTTATTTTTGATTGACGGGCAGTAGGTAACACAAAGGGTGGGGCCTGCTCTGTTGACTGGGACGCTTGCGTCACACGCGGAAATCCCGCCCTCCTCAGCAAATGTGATTGGCTGCAAGAATTGCGGTCCATTGTCTCATTTGCTCACGGGCCTGTTAATCACCCTTTGTTGAAACAGTTTCTTCTGTTTAATACATATTTCAGAATTATACCACCGGCTGTATCTGTGTGTGCTCGTCATATTGTCTGAGTCAGACATGTGTAAAGAATAAACTCTTTACGGATTAAATTTAATAGGCAACAAAACTATCTTTATTACATGGTAAGTAAGTCAAGTGAATCTTGAATCTTGAATCTTGAAGTACAGTGCACAATAAAGTTCAAACTGTTTTCTCTGATTGTTTAAATATGCATACGTAGCCTAAGAATATTCAATATTCAACCCAAACAATGTGTTTTATAGGACAAGTGTTCTAAAGAAGAAGTGAAGAAGAAGTGAACTTTATTGATCTCACACTGGAGAAATTCTTCTCTGCATTTTAACCCATCCTATATATATACAGTATATATATATATATTAGGAGCAGTGGGCAGCACACACATTAGGGCGCCCGGGGACCATCTCCATGGTCTTCTTGCTTCGGCTTGGTCAGGACCTAAGCTGGAGGTACCTATGGTGCATGTTTTGGGTTGGTGGGGGAAACCGGAGTGCCCGGAGGAAACCCACCCAGACACGGGGAGAACATGCAAACTCCACACAGAAAGGCTCGGGCGACCCGGGGATCGAACCCAGACCATGCAGGCAAACTCCACACAGAACACACAAAGATAAACATTGAGTGCTGTTTATGATGCAGAAAAAAGAATTTCTAGTGCAGGTCAAACGTGTATTTTAGATCTTGCTTCATGGTCTACTGGCTGCTCTTTGTCTGGCTCAAGTTTGTCCCTGTGTATGTGATTGTGTACATTACAACATGTGAAGCTGCATTGAAATGAGCAACTGCAGGCCATTGTGCCATACTCTGTGCTGGTGATGCTATCAAGACTCCACTTCTGAGTATTATTTGTGGTGTGTCAGTTCCTCACAGTGCGCGACCGCAGTGAGGCTATTTCTCTCAACCTTCAATTCAAACTTGGCCCATTACAGGCAGACTACAAAAGCACTTTCCGGGCACTCAGGAGCTCACGGCGCTGAATGGTGGATATTTCCAATCACTCTGCTGTCAATCCAAGTGTCAGGTAAACACAGGCCAATGGAAACAGCTTTAGAAAAACCATTGCTCCTGTGTCTGTCTTATACTGCAGGAGTCCTTGGAAACGTATCAACCATTTCTGCAAAGACCTCCAAGTTAAAGGGAAAAGTCAAATATTCTAAATGGGACACTTGTTTTGTGAGGGTACCTACAGGCTACAGAAAATGCATAACCTCAGACTTAATGGGTCCTATATGGCTGGGCCCACAACCAAGGCATCTTCAGGTCATATTGACATGTCCTGCATTCACTTCATGAGGATCTGTGAAGTCTGTAGGGCAATTACCCAGTGGGGGATTCAGAGCATCTATAAGGGTATGATGTGATAGGTGTACTTGGAAGTAGAAGCATATGATCTGTTCTCTGCATGTGTCAGTATATGCTGTTAGGAGAATGCAAACACAGTAGAAGCAGGACATTATTGCATCAGATATATTTACAATTTATCATATTAAATGATTCGTTTTATAGTATATAAGTGGATGTATAGCTGACCTGCTAGCCGCTGCATTCCAAATAGGAAGTGAGCATGGGCGTGCTTCTGCTTCATCAACTCTGGCTTCAATTAACTTTACATTGAAAAATCATCACCTCTCCTGTTGCAGTGAGTCTCATCATTTTGGTCTTAAAATGTTTGTATTAACCTACACTACATGATCCTGGGGTTTTTATTTTGCTATATTATCTGTAAATAAATTCCTATGCCAAATATGGAACTCGGCTCCAAATTTGCTCGTATAACTGCTGGCCTTGGTGAGCTTCATTTGACTAAAGCCCAACGCCATGGGTGACGTCACACTCCCTTAGTCCACTTCTTTATACATCTATGTTGATTATCAAGGTGAGCAATTTATAAATAATCAAATTCTCACTTCTTACTTTTTTGTAATCACAGACATAGGACTTGTCAATAGTTGAAAAAAATGACAAAATTATGTATGAAATGAGAAAACCACTGCCACTAGTTCTTGTAGTTGTGGACCAAGCAGACAAAGAACAGAATGGGCAGTTGATCTACATGGCCTATGGTGTTTAGCATTAACATATTGACAGTTGTTTCATGGCAGCCTGTCCAGAGCGAGTGACCCCACAGGGAGACAGTGCCCCGCTGAAGGCCCCATGTGGTACACTCAAATAGGAGCTGAGATCAAACTGTAAGTGCTGTAGAGAGATCAGAATGTGGATGGAATAACAAACGTCAGCAGGGATAAACCTCAAAAGGCAACATGCTCTTTGTCTGAAAGAAAAGAGACATCTGTGGAGTGCACGCTTAAAGATCCTATATTATGCAAAACTGACTCTTGTGAGCTTTTTAAACCGTGTTAGAATGTTGTTACCCCATCAAAAACATACCATGTGTTGTTGTTTTATTTCATTCACACATGTTTCAGTAACTCTTTATCTGTCTACATCTTCAAAGGTCAAAATGTTCTATTTTACTTTGTGATGTCATGAAATGGTAGTTTTCAAGTTAACATACCTTTTACCACGTGTTTAGTACAGATTGGAAATTCCATGGCTGAAATGATCCAAATGATTCTGGCGAAGGTGTATGGAGATAAAAACACAGTGGAGCACTTCCTGTATTACCACGTGACATCACAAGGTGGAACAGTCTGTGTCTGAGAGAAAAACACAGCCTAAATATACAGGGTTTGTGTGTTAAACGTGTGTGAATGAAACAAAACACAAATCCAGGCATGTTTTTTGATGAAACAACATTATAACAGATCAGAAAATAATGTAATGTGTGGAATATTATTTTATCAGCTTGATAAAACAATGAAAGACTGTTTGTAGTTGTGAACTAAATGTCCCAATGCTATCTTTAGATATACTGACACATTTCAAATAACAACTTTCTGATAAAAGATCTGATCAGGTTTAGCCCTGACATTGACTTGGTTTGGTTCTGTCCTGGCTTTGTCTTTGTCGAATCCATATAATTCTGGGTTTTCTCTTTATTTATTCCCAATTTTGATGTTAGAGCAAATGTGAAAGTGAAGAAGACTAAAGGTTTAAAGAAGTGAAAGACTGAACAATACGTTATCTTTAATGTGTTGTTCAGTCTTTCACTTCCTTCCTTAAACTTACATACAAACCGATGCTACATATGTATAATCAACTTTTATGAGCTTTTGGCCATTTTGTTATTGTGTTTGGAGTTAGATTGTGATAAAAAATAATGATCTACCAATGTTATAGCTTATAAAAAATACCCCAGCAAATATTTGTAAACATTCCCCTTATGTGTACTGGCTGATACATTGGCAATACTTATAACTGCCCATCTTAATAAATAAATACATAGGGGTTATGTTTTATTATTATTATTATTATTATTATTATTATTATTATTATTATTATTATTATTATTATTATTATTATTATTATTATTATTATTATTATTATTATTATTATTATTATTATTATTATTAAAAAGGATGGTCAGAATGGACGGTCCAGGAGAATTTAGCCTTCCAGACCAAAGATACCAACTCCATCCACAAGTGACAGAAATCATTCAAGTTTTAGTTATTCTAAACGTATTAATAATTAAAATAGTTTTCATGCACATTATATTAAAAAATGATTGTCCAAACCACACAGAGCTTAAAGGTCCCATGGCATGAAATTTTCACTTTCTGAGGTTTTTGAACGTTAATGTGAGCTCCCCTACCCTGTTTAGGGCCCCCCAATGGCTAAAAGTTGTGAAATGTCTAAACTGAGCATTTGCGATCCTTTTCTGCGTTTGAAAAAAACACAGCTCAAATGGGCGATTCTGGACAAGGCACCTTATTGACGTCAGATCGAAAAAAGAAATGCAAATTCAGTTCCACCACCGTCTGGATCTCCACCTCCTCTCTCTGGAAATCACGCCCAGAGAATTTGGATTGCGGAGGAGCTACGCAATGCGAAATGCGTTTTTTTAATTTGCCTGGAGGCACATGCGAGTGTTTCTAGACTCGGAAGTCCTTTACCCAACCCTCTGGACCTCTGAAACAGCAGTGGTTTAATTTTATTTTCTGTGAAAATTTGTTTTTTTCATTGAAAAGGCTCTCCTTTCCTCCTTCGCGCTTACACATGCGGAAGTGGGGCCAGGCACAGCGCACCGCTAAAACAAGGAACCAGCGGCGCATTTGACCCCCCCACCCCCCACCCCACCCGCTCCTCTAACCAATCTGTGTCCTTCTCATTTGCATTCAAGCAACAAGGCCCAGAATGAGTCGTTCAGAGAGTTATTTTTTGACTCTGACTCTGTACATGTGTCTTTCTCATGCACTAAGTGTTGATTTTGGAGAAGGATTCATTTACAGTATTAGGGAACCATTAAGGCACCATATAAAAGCATCAAGAAGTACCATGTCATGGGATCTTTAAAGTTTCAAACCTCATATTTGCACACAATGTACAACAGTAGTTTTACAGTTTGTACTGCATATAAACATGTGTTGTGGTCCAGTTAGCAGAAAAGTGCAAGTTTTAAGTTGTAAGTTGTAAGTTGTAAATGTATTTCAAGTGTTTACTCATTCAGCTGTAGTGATGATGGCTTGATGTTTTTACATGAGCAACATCCCAACCCCAGAGCTGTAAAATTTTGCACATGCACTTTATAAGGCATAAACTGTACTGTAAAAGCTTTGACGAGTTAACACTCCAGATTCCTCTTTAATGAGAAATGCCCTTGTGAAGTATATGGCTGTATATTTTGCGCTGTCACCTTTTGTGATTGAGAGATATTCCATTTGTCATGTCTTTATGAGATGCTCCAAGCTGTTTATGACGCTCACCACAGATACAGCTCAATACTGCTTATTAACTTTACTAAGGATGCCATAAATCAAAGTACTAATTCTGTCATTATACAAGATACAAGGAAATCACTGCATACCAATGAACATCTAAATGGTCAAATCTCCGTTCTATATTCAGTTCAGGTCTATTGTATTCAGTGTGAAGCTATGTGGCCCCACAATAGCAATAATTACAACATGGCAACGTTTTATTGACTTCCAAAATAAGACATAATTTATTTCACCAGTGCAATGCTTTCATAATAACCAAAGCATTTCTCCATAGTCCCTAGTGCATACTAGCTGAAGCTGGTTTTCTATGTTTATTCATTCGTTGTAGCATTCTTGGTCCCCAGTTCATTGGTGTAGGGAGATTTATGGCAACAGTGGGTGACCATGGAGTTGATCAAAATAGGATGTAGAATCACATGGCAGTAACTTGGCAATAATGTTGCTTTTGAGAATACTTTGATGCTGAGCAATTTCTCACATTTACATTTTATTAGATCGAAAGGTGCACTATGTAACCTTCCTGTTGGAGGGTATACACCACCTGTTTGTCTCCATAGAGGTGTTATTACTTTGCTAGAATATTCTAGAATAAGGTACTAGGTGATGCTTTTATTGCACCAGAAATTAACCAAAGTTGTACCCACCTGTAAATATTGTATTGTATTGTGTGTGTGTGTGTGTGTGTTTAAACGTGGAAATATCTGAAATGTGAGAGTGCACTGCACTTGTAAAAAAAAATGCATTTAAAAATTATATTTTTAAACTGTTTTGAACAGTAAAAAGTATAAGGAAAAGCCCAGCCAGGGACACACTATATGCTCTGCCCTTGAATATGTATGACTGCATTGTCCCTGTCAAATAAATAAATAAAATAAGGTAAGAGAGTGGACCTAAAAAGCAGTAGGTTTATAACACACATGCATACATCTTCAAATAGTCCATCTGTGTCTTGCTAAATGTAAGATGCAATTGACTGTGAAGATTTTATTACTCAATAATAAAGTAAATTCAGTTCAGCCCTCTCTGAACTCATGACCATAAATAGCTTTCTTATTCTCTACAAGATTTACTGTCACTTTATGAAAAACAAAATGCCCCACAGCCGGACCATTGGGAATGAATCTTCAGTGGCCTCCACTGTGGTATATAAACAATCTTGGCTGTGGGTTTAGGTCGACCAGTGGCACCAAAACTATCATGGGAAGAATGCTGAAACTGTTAGCTCAGCAGCTGCCTTCACTTTGTTTTTGACGCTACACAGAGCAGTCAATTTCCTCTATACTTCTTACCTCTTCAGACTCCTTAGGCAGATGAACTTCAACTAACACTCACACCAATTTCATACTAGGCAATGTGGGTGAAGTGTCTTGCCTAAGTACACAACAACAGTTTTTTTTGCAACTGGCGCCCCCCTGTGGCACCTGGAATTCCCAGTGGTCTACCATCCAAGTACTAACCAGGCCCTGCCTTGCTTAGCTTCTGAGATCTGACGGGATCAGGCTTTGACAAGTCGGTATGGCCACATTACTAGAGGTATTAATGGTCCTATATTACACAAAACTGACTCTTGTGAGCTTTAAGCCATGTTATAATCTTGTTACATCATCAAAAACATACCTGGAGTTGTGTTTTGTTTCATTCACACATGTTTGAGTAATCCTTTATTATTAGTCTGTCTATATCTCCAAAGCTCAAAATGCTCTGTTCCACCTTCTGATGTCACAAAGCTGTAGTTTTCAAGTTAACAGCTGAGTTTGTGTTAAACATGTATAAATAAAACAAAACATAACTCAATATTTTAACAGAAGAGACATCAGAAAATAGTGTAATACGGGCCCTTTAATAGTTTAATGTCAAAAGCCCATGGGAGCCAAGTAAGAACATGCAGTTTATATATGAACCACACACATATACAAACCTTCAAAATGTCATTTTACTCCACCACATAGTTTTACACACACAGTCCTGCTGCACTACAAGCTGTTACAGAACTTAGGATGTAGAGCATTTCTCAGCTCTGGTGGGAGTAGTTACAATCAGTGGTTATTGCACAAAGCATTTCCAAATGTTACTCATGTTGTCATTTGTTTTTCTTTCCATCGCACCACAGTAAGTACACTCCTATACTTTGCCACTGATCTCAAACCTTAAAAACTATAATCCATCTTATTTCCATCGCAAACACTATCCTCTATGATGCTAGAACAGGCTCCGACTCCATCAACTACCCCCATCCCAAACTTGGATATGCAATACTATCGTCTGGAAAAAAAGAAAAAAAGAATCACCATTTTTATTCAATCTTTTTTGTTCCCATCAAAAGGCCATTTTGTTCTCGGCGGTCTTAATGGTTACAAGATATTCAGCAAAGCACCGCTGATCCGCGCCTCTTTGTTCGGACTCCCGCCGAGAATACAATCTTACTTTTGGAGCAGCCATACAATTCCATCAGCATAAACGCTTCACAAACACTCACGCTCAAAGTATAGGGCTGGAAAAACACTACTTCAGACAACAGGAATCCTTTTCTGTGACAGAACCACCATGGATTGGACCAACTTCTATTTTCATACCTTTAAAATTTCATAAAATTGAGTTGAGTTTTTGGTGGAAGAAATTGGTTTGAATGGATATCCTGGTTTATTCATCTTGTATTTGCATTGTCCAGGGATGGGAGCAAGAAAATCTAAATCTAACAAGGGCGGTCCCAATGAAAATGTAGTCGTAAAGTAAAACTGAGCTGGGCTATGTTCAAGTCTCTTGGTAATATTGAAATTCAGAAACAACGTGGACAGCAATATATGGTAGGAGACAATGTGGGATAAAGAATTTCTTTTTTTATGATTTTATTTTTGGGTGTAATTGAGTCTAGTCCCTAGCTATTTTTGCTACTTATTTTGAATTTATTATTATCATTTATATTTTTGCTTTTTGTTATGATAGTATATTGTGATGTGTGAGCTACTGTGTCCAAGCTACAGCATTTCCCTTGTGGATCAATAAAGTTTGTGTAAGTCTAAGTCTAACTTATGTGATAAAAGTGTTCTTAACCCTATCTTAGTCTCTTATATAATGATTTTGAACTTTTAACTTTGGTGAGCAGATCTGTGCATCTACAGCTCTGGAAAAAAAATAAGAGACCACTGCATTTTTTTCTGAAATCAGCATCTCTACATGTATTACAGCCGTTCCAACACAAACACAAAGCTGAGCTACTTCAGTTCTTGCACCAGGAGTGGAATAAAGTCACCCAAGAACAATGTGAAAGACTTGTGGAGAGCATGCCAAGATGCATGAAAGCTGTGATTAAAAATAAGGGTTATTGCACCAAATATTAATTTCTGAACTCTTCTTAAGTGTACTGTAAACATTAGTATTATGTTGTTTTAAAATGAATTTGATCTTGTTTCTTTGCATTGTTTGAGGTATAAAAACATATGTCTTTTTTGATATTTTGACCATTTCTCATTTTCTGCACATAAATGCTCTAAGCCAGTGTTTCCCAACCTTTTTTGTCTTGTGTACCCCCTGAGCCTTTTTGTCATACCTTGAGTACCCCCTCACTCATATGTGTTGATAATTCTCCAAAAGTAGAACGTGTCACAACGGATTATTAAATGAACATTTTGTTTCATCTCCTTAATTTAAAAATGTAATTCTCTGGCATTTCCTCTCTTTTCTTTAACTCAAATTTACTCAAATTAGAATTTAAAAAGTCAAAAAAAATCTCCCCCTGCGCCTGGCAGCGACACTGCCGAGTACCCCCTGCAGTGTGTTCGCGTACCCCTAAGGGTACTTGTACCCCTGGTTGGGAAACACTGCTCTAAATGATAATATTTTTATTTGGAATTTGGGGGAAGTGTTGTCAGTAGTTTATAGACTGAAACAAAAATGTTCCTTTTGCCCAAACACATACCTATAAGTAGTAAAATGAGAAAAACTGATCATTTTGCAATGGTCTCTTATTTTTTTCCAGAGCTGTATGTATGGAAATAAGATAAAAGAAAAAAAAAAAATCCATAATTCATACACCAGCTAATTTATAAATACAGATGTTATAACTAGAAAATGTCAATTCAGTTCTGTGTTTTTCTTTTTCTTTAGTTACAACTTGTAGCTCCACATGTAACCAAGCCTCTGCACATATCAGCACACAGCTCGGCCCTCAGCCCCTCACACCTGCTCTGTGCATATGCCCTTCTAAAATCAGCCTTCACTTAACATGTAACACTGTGATTGTGTCCCCTCTGTCTCTGCCTTCGCCACAGTCAATGTCAGCTGTGTCTTTTTAATTTTCTAATCAGCGCTGGGCAGAGGCGCTATCTCCGTCCCCCACTCGATACAGACATCCCACAACACAACCAAATCGCCTTTTTTGTCAAATGTTTTATTGAGTACCAACGTCTGGGCTACTGTAAAACACGTATTATCTGGCGGTGCGGGCTGGAGGAGCAGGTGCTTTTGTCCCCCCCTGTCAGCTGTGTCACCCGCTGGCAACTGTGATGGAGATTAATGAAGTATCTGGAGAGTAATACGCTGCTTCAAATACTGGAGTGGGGACTGGGAGTAAGGGATGGGGGGGGTCCTGTCAGATGTTATATGATATGTACACGGGTGGGTGCGAAAAGTAGTCATGGTGGACAAATACAGAAATACAGAGGAGTACAGAAGAGGTGTGATGTGTAGGAAGAATAAAAAGGTAGAATGGGCCTGTCTCTGTCACTTCTTCTTGGGAGCGTTAGGTGCGTTGAATTTGAAAAAGATGATGTCGCCATCTTCCACGATGTAGTTACGGCCCTGTTGTCTGTACTTGCCAGCTGCCTGCAAAAAACACAGAGAAATATGATTAGAAATTATACACCTTTGCCATTCACATTGTCTAAATCATATGCATTTAGTGTTGATAGGAATTTACGTAGTAGTAGTACAACTTCCATGTGTATACAGCTCTGGAAAAAAATAAGAGACCACCACATTTTTTTTCTGAAATCAGCATCTCTACATGTATTACAGCCATTTCATTCCAGCGTCTGTTGAATTCCAACACAAAAACAAAGCTGAGCTACTTCAGTTCTTGCACCAGGAATGGAATAAAGTCACCCAAGAACAATGTGAAAGACTTGTGGAGAGCATGTCAAGACGCATGAAAGCTGTGATTAAAAATAAGGGTTATTGCACCAAATATTAATTTCTGAACTCTTCTTAAGTGTAAACATTAGTATTATGTTGTTTTAAAATGAATTTGATCTTGTTTCTTTGCATTGTTTGAGGTCTGAAAACATGTATCTTTTTTGTTATTTTGACCATTTGTCATTTTCTGCAAATAAATGCTCTAAACAATAATATTTTTATTTGGAATATGGGAGAAATGTTGTCAGTAGTTTATAGACTCAAACAAAAATGTTCCTTTTGCCCAAACACATACCTATAAGTATTAAAATTAGAAAAACTGATAATTTTGCAGTGGTCTCTTTTTTTTTCCAGAGCTGTATAGTAGCTTGTATATCTGGCTGCATTCAGTACTTTTCATTACTGTTCTTTCATCTTAAAGCAGTCAAACAGGCAATTCTTCTGTTGAAAATGGCTGTCTCAAGAGTCCATAATAGTTCTATAAAAGTGGCTTTTGCCAGTGTATAAAATATACCATGGAGTTTAAATGCTGAATTCACATAAAAAAAAATTAAAAAAAAAAAAACACTAAAATAAAATAGTCCAAAAACTATGATTTGTTTGTTTGTAAAGTCCAGAATTATATCTCTCTTTTTGCTCTTTGTTATTATAATATATTGTGATGTGTGAACTACTGTGTCCAGATAATTTCCCTTGTGGATCAATTAAAGTTTAAGTCTAAACTGTTGAATCTAAACTTTGCATACAAAATGAAAAGGAGAAATATAGAAGAAGAAGAAGAAGTGAACTTTATTGATCTCACACTGGAGAAATTCTTCTCTGCATTTTAACCCATCCTATATATATATATATATATATATATATATATATATATATATATATATATATATATATATATATATATATATATATATATATATATATATATATATATATATATATATATTAGGAGCAGTGGGCAACACATTCCCACCCAGACACGGGGAGAACATGCAAACTCCACACAGAAAGGCCCAGGCGACCCGGGGATCGAACCCAGACCATGCATGCAAACTCCACACAGAACACACACAGAAAGGCCTGGACGACCCGAGGATCGAACCCGGAACCTTCTTGCTGTGAAGCAAGAGCGCTAACCACTCAGCTACCGTGCTGCCAATATGTGTGTATTTAAAAGTGCGCAGCATCTTTTTAACCAAATCTGGAAAAACATGTACATACACCCCCTTTAATCCCCCTTACATTCTTATATTTGCTTAGGCGCTCTTTAACCAACCAAGAGCAAATGTCATGCAGTATGTGGTCCCACTGAACACTTGTATCCATGTTTCACTGAGGAGGGGGGCTCTGATCTTCCCACAGAGCCCATAATCCCGCCCCCTGCCCAGTTTGTGCCCAATCTTACAGTTTCACCACGCCTTTGATTAAATACCCCATCCAACTTCTCCAGGAAATGTGCGTAACTTCTCTGATTCTCTTTGTGTATGCTAAGTGTTTGTTCTCCTTGCCTTGTCAACTTGCTATAATTGACTTGAAGTGCTACCACGGACAGGTTTATGCATTCTGGTTCTGCACGGCGCACAATTAATTAGAAGAATCAATGTGGCTTTAAATGCTCAGGAGACCATTTAATCCAGGCTCGATACTCAGAAACAGTGGAGAGGGAGAGGGAGAGAGAGAAAGAGGGAGAGAGGGAAAGAGGGAGAGAGGGAGGGGGAATCAATGGCTATTTGTGATCCGCTAGTATGTATTAAAGCAGAAATGGCTAACTGGTTCATTTGCACTTGAAAGCAGCCATCTGGAGCAGTGAGCTTGGCTTAAGCAGATATGATTACTAATAATGTGATATCCCCCATACACTGGCCCCCTCATTCAGACCGAGCCTATATTCCCACAACTGGCGTTAAATAGCATAGGGCCTTAATGCTATAGGCTGCATGTTCTTGTAAGGGATTAGGCAAGAGAGCACTACACGGAGATGGTCTCATATGATTACAATGGTCAGACAGCCCCAAGAGACCGGAGCATTTCACCCACTGTTTGGAGCTTATAGGGGGAGTGGACAATACATGGGCACTGCATTAAATATCAAATACCCATTAAAAAAGCTTGAATAGTAAATAGATTTTCATGTTTTCATAGGTTTAAACTGGCTGTCTGAGGTTTGAATGTGGCATCATTACATTAGCAATAGTACTAGATAACGTAGGTGTCCATATAGGACTAAGAAGGACTACACAATAGAATAAAAACTCATTTTTATCAAATGGCTCCCTACAGTGTTGATTATACACTTTGTACACTCTGATGATGAAATTACAGACTCCTAATGTTAAAACTATAGTATCAAATGTATGTTTTTGTCACTTTTATAGGATAGAGTGGGCTTGTTGTCCAAAGGTCACACCCACGTATTGTCAGTACAAATTCACCATGAAATCAGTTAGCACACTCAGGGGACTACAGCTGACACTGCTAAAGGGTTTACACAGTTTCATGTCATTAACTGACCCTCGCTTGACTTTATTGCTTACAAACGTTCGCTTAATTGAAACAAGGTCACAGTTAATATGAGCATTTCAGAGGGGAAAGGCATATTTGTAAAATTGTAGTGACAAGTGACAAATAAAAAAAAACATTTGTAAGCTCTATTTAAGTCTCGGCCTCCTAGGGAATGTAACTAAGTAACATTAGTTTTTTCACACAATCCTAGAATATTCAAGAATGGAGATTTTAATACATAGAAACTTGCACTGGAGCTATTTCAACCATTTAACTACATACTTCAGTAGTAATACATACTTCAACAGCAGCAGATGTCGCCAAAAACTGAACTAAACTTGATGTGAAACTCAACATACTAATGTGTCTAATGTGGCAAAGTACATGTATAAACTCTCCAGACTTTCTACAATTGAAACTAGTGAGTGTCCATGATGAAAGTGAGCCATACAAGCCCATTCCTGTGGTCCTGAACCATGGCGCACTTTTCATTTGGAGCATTTCACACTTTGTTTAACTCGCCTCTTTACATCACTGTCACAGAACTGTGCCTGTGTAACTCTGTGCTCTGAGCCGGCAGTGTCTCTATAGATGTGCTAAACACATGGAGAGGTGAACAAGTGCTTCCAGCCGCCAGTTAAGACACATTGTGATAAGATATGCACAGCTGGAGCGCCCTGCCACTATTTAGGCCCAGCTTGTCAGAAGTGGTACGCGGTAATTCCTTCCCTCGAGTAAAGGTGAACTGTCTTCTTCACTGATCACTGGAGACTACTGCTCGTCTGGGCACGGGCTCACCTTGACAGCATTCTCACTTCCTTCCTCTTTAAAATCTTGGAATTTCATTACTTCGGCCATAATGAAGCCCTTCTCAAAGTCGGTGTGGATCTTCCCCGCAGCCTGTGGAGCCTTGGTTCCTTTCTGTCACAAAGAAGAGAAGAAGAAGAGAGAGAGGACAATGAATTGTTTTGCTGGAAGATGGATTACGCCGCGTGCCGGACATGCTGTTTGATAGGCTGATAGTGGACGGAGCTGTGCAGGGAGGTGGGTTTGGTTCGAGGGTTACTGATTTGAGGATAGCTTTCCAGTTGGTTGTACCCCACGCTAGGCCAGCCTGGACACAGATAAGACTGCGGCACTGCTATCAATGCATGTGTGATTCCCATCCCCTGAAGGTATTGATTTCTGTCCAAGCAATCTGTGCTCATTGTAGGTCAGTGCCCTGCTCTGTGGTCAGAACAGTGAGACCCGGTAAGCAGACAGGAGTCAGGGCACAGGACCCTACACCACTATGGACAACACCTATAGTGGCCACTCTGAGATATAAGTTTTATACAGTCAACACAACAAGTGGAATAAAATACAATTTACATACATGGCATCAGCCCAGGTAGTGCAGTGTTTGGGGATTGGTTTGGTGATGCAAATCCCACTCCCACTGTTATTGTATCCTTGAGCAAGACACTTCACCTCAAATTCCTTAATGTAAAGTGCATTGAGTGTCCAAATGTAATGTAAGAATATACAGCTCTGGAAAAAAAATAAGAGACCACTGCAAAATTATCATTTTTTTTTTCTGATTTTACTACTTATAGGTATGTGTTTGGGCAAAAGGAACATTTTTGTTTGAGTCTATAAACTATTGATGACATTTCCCCCCAAATTCTAAATAAAATATTATCGTTTAGAGCATTTATTTGCAGAAAGTTACAAATGGTTAAAGTAACAAAAAGGATACATGTTTTCAGACCTCAAAGAATGCAAAGAAACGAGATCAAATTCATTTTAAAACAACATAATACTAATGTTTACACTTAAGAAGAGTTCAGAAATCAATATTTGGTGCAATAACCCTTATTTTTAATCACAGCTTTCATGCGTCATGGCATACTCTCCACAAGTCTTTCACATTTTCTTGTTGTTCACATTCACATGTTCTTGGGTGACTTTATTCCACTCCTGGTGCAAGAACCGAAGTAGCTCAGCTTTGTGTTTGTGTTGGAATTCAACAGACGCTGGAATGGAATGGCCGTAATACATGTAGAGATGCTGATTTCAGAAAAAAATAAATGCAGTGGTCTCTTATTTTTTCCAGAGCTGTAAAGCAAAATACTGAATAGCCTGTAAAATGCCATAAAAAATACTGTACATGTAAAATATTGTTAAAGGTGCATTGTGTAACTTTTCTGGTAGAGAGTCCATCAGATGCTTTTCTCAGTGGAGCTGTTATTGCTTTATCTGGAATGTTCCACGGTGTGGTATTAAACCTTATTATTTTCATGGAGACCAAACCAGACCAAGTTATAGGTCACAATTCAACAGACGCTGGAATGGAATGGCTGTAATACATGTAGAGATGCAGATTTCAGATATATTTGACAATTCTCCCTTAAATATAATTGTCTAGCTTGATTTATGTTTGGATTTTTTATTTTATTTTATTTTTTTATAGGAGTTATATCAACAGAAAACAAATGTCAGCAAGTCAGCAAGAATACCTGACTGAAGCACACTGAGAGTAGGAGATCTGATCCAGCAAATATGAGTTTAATGCAGGGCACAACTTGGCCTTGTAAGTAAAACGGGAAGTCTGTTTCTAATGAGCTACCACTGCTTTCACTTGAATGCAGAATCATATTTTTTTTTATTAGAATACAGATAATCTTGGTGCATTACGACACAAGTTAATACATTTGACATTACCAATAAATTCCAAAAAGTAAAATTTTATTGGATAGCAATAGCATAATTAACCATATTAAATCTTACACCTACAGACAGAATGCAGGCCTGAGTCCCAACTGGAGTGTGGCCTGATAAAAGTGCGTGATTTATATGCGTCTGAAAGAACGCTGGGCGTGAATGACAAATGATGTGCGTAACTGACGTGTGTGTAGTGCATCACTCCTGTCTGCTCTCTGGCTCCTGCGTCTGTGCTCAGGAACTGGTGAGCACTTTTAATTATGTATATAATCAGGTTGGGGTCAACATATTTCATGCCAAAAGAATGATGCGTATTTAATGACTCTAATACATTACCATCTCTTTGCAATCTCATTGACAGAGTGCTCGCCAGTTTAACTACCATTAATCAGCATCAAGGTTTGTCTATGCTGAGAAAAATAGATTAAGGGTGAATTTTTTTCCATAAGGTGCACTACAAGAGAGCTACATTGTCCTAGTTAAGAGCTATGCAGAGGGAGCTGATAGATAATGGTCACCTCGAGGCTGCCTAATAAAGCATGTTAAAGGATTTGGGTACACGACATTACTGAGTGGAGTTTTTACAATGCAAGATGTATTGGCTTAATATAGTTAGTCAGTGATGCTTACCTGACTAAATGCTCTTCGCACACAATCAAGGCCTGGTGTAATCGCTTATGTGTAAGAGGAGAGGCTTTGAAGTGTGAGGGACTTGGGGAGTAAACAGCCACAGCTACAATCACTCAAAAACACTGTTGATGTCACTACACTAGAATGTAATGTGTCCCATAAAAAATAGTACACAAATGTGGTGAGCTCATGTCCTGCTCTGGCCTGTAAACAGTGAGCTGTAAACAGCTTTACAGGTCCAGTGCTAAAATCTAATGAGCTGAAGAGAAAAGGCGGAGGGGGTTAAGGAAATGAGAAATTCAAAATATGAACCTATAATATGGAGAGCTATATGTATTGGCCCTACAAATTCACTATGAAATCAGCACACTCAGGGGACTTTAGGGTTTAAACAGTCTCATGATTGACTCTTGCTTACAAACTTTTATCTTAATTGAAAAAAGGTCCTAGTTAATATGAGCATTTCAAAATACATACACCTCTGGAAAAAAAAATAAGAGACCACTGCATTTTTTTCTGAAATCAGCATCTCTACATGTATTACAGCCATTCCATTCCAGCGTCTGTTGAATTCCAACACAGACACAAAGCTGAGCTACTTCAGTTCTTGCACCAGGAGTAGAATAAAGTCACCCAAGAACAGGGCTCTCAAGTCTCACGCATTGAGAGTGTGACACACGCAATTTGACGTGTTCACACGCTCACACGCCACACATGGCATTTCTCACGCTGATTTCTTTTTTCTTTTTTTTGTGCCCAGAAAATCGGTCTGTGTGGCTTAGTTTATGCAGGCTCCGTGTGTTTTCAGCGAAAAAAACTCCCCCTGCTCCGGGCGCACGGTCCGAGCGGAGGCCGGAGCAGACGCGCCGTCCCCCGGGCACGTCCTGAGCAACGTTCCCTCTAAGCTGCGCGCCTGTGCAATTGCGCACTGCTCGCACATTCTCAGCGCACAAGAAAACCTATGCAGCGCAGGGATTAAAGAGGGGGAATCGTCCCGTATTCAGAAACAAAAGTATGTGTCTCGTATTAAACTTCTACCGGTGTGCGAGGACCACGTGCAGCTCTTTCGCAACAGCGTGTACCGGGGGTGCATGTCGGATGTCGCGCACAGGGGTCCAAGGAGCGCTCGGGGAGTTAGTGTGTTTGCTCAGACACATAAAACATTAGGGGGAACATTGGTCCTGAGCCTCAGTCCCGGTGCCACGTCTCCTCTGAGACGCACCGACTCCAGTCCCGGTGTCTCCGTCTGTGCGTAATGTGTCCCCCCCGACGGCTTACGCACGGAATACGCGCGGCGCAGAGCCGAACTGCCCGCGGTGAGACGCGGGCCCGGTGCATTAACCAGACTCTTACATGAATCCGTTAAAAATGTCCCGCTCCCCCCCGCCCCGGTCCCTCCTCCCCGCCCCTCTCAGCGCGGTGATGATAAAACAAACTGAGAACCATCAGGTAATAACTTCATTTATATAACTGTCATTAGTTGCTTTGTAGTTTAAGTTTGCTCTTTAGACAAACAGGGCTCTCAACACGCAATTCGACGTGTTCACACGCTCACACGGCATTTCTCACGCAATAAAAGCGCCCCCCCCCCCCTCCTCGGGAAAAATTGTTCACTCGCACCCAACCCCCCCTCCCGCGCTCCTCGGAAATTACAGTCTCACGCACGACCCCACTCAAAACTTGAGAGCCCTGCCCAAGAACAACAAGACTTGTGGAGAGCATGACGCATGAAGGCTGTTATTAAAAATAAGGGTTATTGCACCAAATATTGATTTCTGAACTCTTCTTAAGTGTAAACATTAGTATTATGTTGTTTTAAAATGAATTTGATCTTGTTTTTTGCATTGTTTGAGGTCTGAAAACATGTATCTTTTTTGTTATTTTGACCATTTGTCATTTTCTGCAAATAAATGCTCTAAACGATAATATTTTTATTTGGAATTTGGCGTAAATATTGTCAGTAGTTTATAGACTCAAACAAAAATGTTCCTTTTGCCCAAACACATATCTATAAGTAGTAAAATTAGAAAAACTGATAATTTTGCAGTGGTCTCTTATTTTTTCCCAGAGCTGTTATTTGCTTGCTTCTGAGTTTTGAGTTTAAGTAAATATTTTTGAATATTGCTTTAGTAAATATAATGTGTAAATATTTTAATTGATACAAAAAGTGACACATTAAAAAAATACAGTGGTACCTCACCTTACGAAATTAATTCGTTCAAGAAGTGGTTTCGTAACGTGAATTTTTCGTAAGTTGAGTAGCTATTTCAATGGAAAAGGCCTGATTCGTTTCAAGGTTTTTTTTTTATAGTGTAACATTTTTTTTATAGTGTAACATTGTGTTCTGCGTCCTGATTGGCTAAGAGACTCTACAGCCAGACTAAACATTACATTTTTCCTTTTTTTTCTCCTTTTTTTTCTTTTTTTTTAACCCTCTGTTATATATTATATATTATATTTGATGAGTGAGATACTGTACCCAAAACAATTTCCCTTGTGGATCAATAAAGTTTGTCTAAGTCTAAGTCTAATTGAATAAATGTAAGGTAGAGCTGTTTAATGTCATAACGTGGAACATTCCAGATAAACCAATGCCATAGTCATAGAAACAAGCAGGTGACGGACCCTCCACCAGAAATGTTTCACACTGCACCTTTAATACAATGGCATGTTAATGCAACTTTCCACAAATTTCTGAAATATCTTGTGTTTAACTATTTGACACATTTCACATAACATTTAAGCATACACAATTTTAGTTCAAACTATGATCTATCTCTCTGCAAAGTTTGAGGAAAAATCTGAGGATAGCAAAGGGAGGAGACCAGAGTGGCTTTTTTGGGGCAGTTCGGAAGCGGTAACTTTTTTTGACAGGTACAATGAAAATGTTCTTGTGAGTTTGGAATAAACCAGGTCTAGACCAGAACTAAACCAGGTCTAGACCAGGTCTAAACCAGGTCTAAACCTGGACTGGACCTGGACTAAACCAGGACTGGACCAGGTCTAGACCTTGACTAAACCGGGACTAGACCGAGATTAAATCACCCCGTGTGGCTCTTTGCTGGTTTCGTGCGGCTTTTGCGTTCATTTGTGCGTGTTCGGTTTGTGGCTCGGGCTGTGTGTTCGCCGTGGTTCTATCTCGTGCTTGCGGTGCTCCTGTCTCCGCGCTCCTTGCGTGTTCGGCGCTAGAGCTAAGAGGCCGAGAAAGGTGCTGTTTGAGCGGGCACGACCGCGGGGTTTGTAACTTGGATTTTTCGTATGTAGGGTCTTTCGTAAGGTGAGGTACCACTGTATATCCATATGCAAGTCTTGGCCCACTCTCGTGAATATAACTAAGTAACATTCAATCACAATCCTAGAATATTCAAGAAAGAATTCAAGTTTTAATACATAAAAACTTACACTGAAGCTATTTCAACCATTTAACTACAGCGAGGTGGAGCGGGATTCAAAAATGAGACATTAGAAATATGAACCTGTATATGGACACCTACACTTACTAAAATCACTTCATTTTGTAAATACTACTACATAGGCCTAGTCGTATATGACTTATATTTGATTACATTAATGCAGCTTTATTAGTACGTTTCCAAAGGTACTTCAATCCCATTATGATGCTGACAAAATAGATTGCCCATTACAACTGAAAGCATGTAATTACAAAAAAAATGTATTTATTAAATGAATAAATAACAAAACTGTATATGAATTAAAGATATTTATAATTACTTAAAAATTTTAATTGATTTACTGATTTTAATAGGATGCAGTAGTAATTCCTAAGTAGTGGATTATGGCTAAAAAGCAGGACTCTGAGAAAGTTTTAATTGATTTCCACGTCCATTAAATTTAAATGAGTCAAACAAATGTAGTATAAAGAATAGCTTATTTATACTAGAATAATTTGACTCAGATACAAAATCATGACTGACTTAAAATTCTAAATTGCACAAATCCATGAACCTAATGTGCATAATAACCTACATATAATGGCTATATAATTAGATGCTATTCATAATCATTTTTCCTTATTTACTATCAATCATATGTATTTGCAATTTAATTTATTTATTTTGAGCAGATTAATGAACACAGGAAGTAAGTATACACGTATCCAGCACACTTAACGTACATTTCACTTTTCTTATTTAAGTTCAAAAAGGAGCGGAAAGAAGAAAACGTATTAAATCACACCTCTGATAATCTAATAAATGTGGACATGAGGCTCCTCTATTGCATTCCCAGTGTTTGCGAAAATAGCACCAATGTTTGCATGTGAGCACAATACGAGCATGTAAATCCTACACCTGTATTGATGTAACCTGCGTGAAACTGCAAGGACTCAGAACAGCGTGCGGACTGGCCAAGGAGGGGAGACATGGGGAAGGGGGGGACGCAGCAAGAGGAGGAGCCCCCGTGAGCCCCACAAACTCTCCAATGAAAGAGCACATCAATTCTAGCACAGACACCCTTCGTCACACAGATTAAGCAGCCACAATGCTCCTCGCCTTATCTCCAACGGCAGGAGGAGGCCGTCCGATTGGTGCCGGATGGAAAGATTCTCACGCACGTAATGGGCAAAATCAATTGTTGCTGTTCCTCAATCAATGTGGTCCCCAGTTTCACCGTTCAGTGCCTCACCAGTAAATTGAAGTTATCCCTGGCCTGTAATGACCGGCTAAAGCAGCACCATGACAAAGTTGAGAGAGTGTGATATGGGAGCGGGTGGCAGCAGCAGCAGTAGCGTGGAACCGTGGATGCTGATTGGCTGTTGTCTCTTACCCGTATAGTCCAGGCCCGCACCTCATCCGGGCCTGCAGTGAAGAAGTATTCCAGCTGTAGAGCCGCGTAGCCGGTCTTGATGATCCTAGTCAGAGCACTGGAGGAGACAGCAACATAAAGAAACAAGAGGAGACATGTTAAAGGTGCATTGTGTAACTTTTCTAGTGTTATTGCTTTGTCTAGAATGTTTCTCAGTATGGCATTAAACCTTTCTACCTTGGAGACCAAACTAGACCAAGTTACAGATCCGATCTGTGGAGAAGCAACCCCACTCACAGTCTGAATGCATTTTTTTCTAGGTATTTTTGAGCTATAAAAAGGCCTGTAATTGACTTAGACTTTACATTTACATTAGATTTACATTACATTTACACTTTACATTAGACTTTACATTAGACATTACATTAGATTTTTCCTTTTTTTCCTCCTTTTTTTTTTTAACCCTCTGTTATATATTATATATTATATTTGATGAGTGAGATACTGTACCCAAAACAATTTCCCTTGTGGATCAATAAAGTCTGTCTAAGTATAAGTCTAATTGAATAAATGTAAGGTAGAGCCGTTTAATGTCATAACGTGGAACATTCCAGATAAACCAATGCCATAGTCATAGAAACAAGCAGGTGACGGACCCTCCACCAGAAATGTTTCACACTGCACCTTTAATACAATGGCATGTTAATGCAACTTTCCACAAATTTCTGAAATATCTTGTGTTTAACTATTTGACACATTTCACATAACATTTAAGCATACACAATTTTAGTTCAAACTATGATCTATCTCTCTGCAAAGTTTGAGGAAAAATCTGAGGATAGCAAAGGGAGGAGACCAGAGTGGCTTTTTTGGGGCAGTTCGGAAGCAGTAACTTTTTTTGACAGGTACAATGAAAATGTTCTTGTGAGTTTTTTTTTTTTTCTGAGTCAAAAAAAATACCTTACCTACTTTAACAAATCCTACAAAAGCCATAATCTATCAACTCTACTTCCAGTCTCCAGAACCATAAGACTTTATTTTTGATCTTTGTCATAATGTTGTTAGCTCATCAAAAACCTACCCGGAGTTGTGTTTAGGTTGGGTTCTCAAACAGAAAATACAGAAAATGACTCAAACATGCATGGCAGAAACAAAACACAACTCCGGCTATGTTTTTGATGAGGTAACAACATTTTAACATGGCTTAAAGCTCACAAGAGTCCATTTTGCGTCATATAGGCTCTTTAAAATACAAAATGTCACTATGGCAATGTCCCAAAAGGAAAAAAAATTACATTATAACAAAACACTTTGCACTGACTTCACAACTGGTAACTCAGTGACACAGTGGTACCTTCAAACTGCATACTGCCCTTTTGAGCACTCCATTTATTAAGATAATTCCCATTCATTCCTGTACAAACTCATTAATTGACGAAGATAGGTCACTTCATTTCAAACCTCACATTCAACTCTCCATTGGTCCCTTTGATTAATGACAAAGCTGCACAGTCATTTAGCGTTTTTAAGAATTCACCACGACTCCTCTCCTTCTCCTCGCGATTTCTCTCTCCATAGACATTTTCAGACCAGAACAATACAGCAGAATGCCCAAGTTATAATTATACCTACAGATGACAGATGACAGTTAAAAACTTCATTTAGAGGAAAACCCTTTTGACTGAGTTGTTCGGTAAGAAGAGGGATCCTTGGCTTTATGATGGTAATTAGCCTGCCATTTATTATTCTATCAGCACATGCAATTAAAGGAGTGCATGGAGGACACGCGTGATAGTGCGGTGCTGGGGGGACTGCATGCTAATTAACCTCTGAGTCTTGTGCTCTGAGCAGTAGGCCTGGATCTCCTCCTCCGTCATGTCCTGGAGCCGATTCTCCAAACCTCCGCTAAAAGGGATGACCAGGGCACCAGGGTCGTGACTGTCCACCCACTCCTTGATCTTCACCAACCTGAAGAACACACAGCGAGAGGGATTACAGCGTGGGTAGGTTTCAGATGACACCACAATATTCTATAGGCTTATAATATTTAATGCAGTTGGGGGACAGCTAAAAAGGTGCACTGCATAACATTTCTAGTGGAGGGTCCGCCACCTGCTTGTCTCCATGGAAATGGAGTTAGATCTGTGGAGAGATGTCCTCTATTCACTTTAAGGAATGATTGTATTTTTGAGCAATAGAAATAAATACCTGTAATGAATAATGCTACATGTTTAAAATCATACCATGGAACATTCCAGGCAAAGCAATGACATCTCCATGGAGACAAGATCCCTCCACCAGAAAAGTTGTGCAGAGTACCTTTAAAATACAGATATTTGTTGTAGTACGGTCGGTTCATGTCTCTAATAGAAGTTATCAAATTAAAGATTTGAATTTGATTTTTTTGAATTTACCTTTTGGTTATTTCATGGCAACGTACAGTGTAGTAAATATGGAAAACTGGCTCTTGACCACCAATAGTGAGAACGGACACAACGCAAATTACACTGGTCTACAAGCAAAATGCTTCTGGAACAAAAGTAGTGAAATTTTTCTTGGTTTAGGTCACTAATAAAGAAAAAGTAAGTCAGAAGTGCTGATTGGCTATAGTTTCCAAGATATAGTATTGGGTCAAAATAGGAAATTTTGTAAAAATTATTATTATATCATTACATATCTTGAATACATTAGCTAACCAGCATTGATTTTCAGTTCATCTTATCAATATAAATGAGATTTAGCCACTTTTATCTCGGAAGCAGATCGAGTCCAAAAATTTGTAGATCAGTGGAAAGTGGTGTGGACTAGGCCTGTCACAATAACAAATTTTGAAGCACAATATATTCCAACAGTGAAATATAACGATCATTGATAATACTGAAATTATTACATTAACAAATTTAAAAAAAATTGTGATTGAGCTGCAACAAATAAATAGCAATTGAAGCAATCATTAGCCGTAAAAGTGACTTATTCAACCCTCTACAGCTCAAATCTTATCATGTAACAAAAAATAAAAATAAAAAAATACATAAATGAATAAAATAAAGAATATAGCAAAGAAACTGTACATACGATAAATATTGAGCCCAAAATATATATTGTTCCAGCTTTCATACACTAAACGATAAGGCGATATAGTAATTATCGTGACAGGCCTAGTGTGGGCAATAAGAGATGGTTATAGATCATTTAAAAGAATTATACAAAAATCATAACAGGTTAAGTGCTATCTGAGAAAGGATAACATGACAGTTTGAGTACTTGACTAGTGACAGGTGCCTGGATAATTTTGGAAATGAATTTGTGAATGGACACTGTTGTGTGTGAGAAAATTGGGGAGGGTAAATGTAAATGAAATAGTGACTGAGAAATGGGACACTTTTTATTAGTGTATGTCTACAGCTGTCAGAATGTCTAGTGTTTTATGCTAAATCTGATAATGTCATTTTGTTTGTTTGTTTGTTTTTTAAGAAAACGTAATCAATGTTTAACTTTTAAAAAGATGAGCATGAAACTATTTAGAATCTAAATTATATGAAATACACAGTCTGAGAAAGTATTTATTTAAATTTGTTTTAAAGTTGAAAGTTGTTTATTGGGCATAAACAACTGTACTTTAAATACAGTATTATAGTATTATAGTTTAAATATATTTGTCATTAGATGAGTGAACATAGAAAAGAAAAAGAAAAGAACTCAACACATTACTTAGATTTGGTATGGCATCTCGTTATATTACATGGGTTATTTCCTCCAAAGGGTAGGAATGTTAGAGTAAGAAATATGCAAACTCCAATTTGATTTGGTGCTGAAATTAAGTGTTTTGACTGTATCTAAGCAGTTCACATTGGCATGATTAGCACATCATTTATAAAGATTGATTTAATTTCTACCACATTTTAGGCCAGTGTGAGCGTAACCAAAAGCAATAAGACTAACTGCTAAATTTCTAACTTTAATTTTGTTGGAAAGGGTTTATTTCGTCTCTTCTCTGTTCGTTCCCAGCTCTGAAGTCTGAACCTCCCCTCACTTTAAACACTTTTGTCGTTTTCCTCTGGTTTTTCTGTTCCCGTGCAGCAGGACGCCTGACATTGTGGACAAAGATATCCTTGCACCTAATGGTAACCCTTGGCCAGAACAATACGAGGGAGTTAGGGCAATTATGAGATTAGCTGAACGGGAATCCCAGGCCTGTGATTGGTCAAGTTTCTCCAAACAACATCACATAGATCTATTCTCTCATATGGGGCTCCAGGGCTGGATTGATTTAGAGGGCCCCCATCATTATGTGTAATCCGAGTTTCCTGTTTAAAGCCTTTAAGAATCAAAGAGTAGGAGGGACAGGACACCTCAATACTATGGCTATTCCAATAACAATGTCACCATTTTATCACCTACAGCACCATATCACACATCCAATCTGATCAATACAGTTACATGAGCAGAAAGAGGTCAGGCAGGGCAACAGGTTTATGTACTGGAAAGGTACACATTAAATGAAATAACAAGAACCTGGAGTGAATGACATAATATTATGTTGTAGACATTATATGAAACATCCTTATAAAGTGTATTATTACGTTTATATGTGTATATGTCATTTAAAAAAAATATCAACAAATAGAAAAAGTAAAGACCACTGTATGCATAATAAAAACTATATTTTATTGTTATTTAAAAATAAACAATAGATTAAGAGTAAAGAATAGAGTGCTTTAGACCTCTGCAGTCTCAGTCTCTGAAAAGAGAAGAAAAATGGTCACTAAATCATCAATGAGCTCAATGGTTTTATTAATTGCAAACATTTGAATACTGTGAGTGAAGGAGCTTATAGTCCTTCTATAGCTTGAATCCTGACACTGGAGACATGCTCTCCTTTGATCTGCAGCTTGGTGTCAGAGCTGTCCAACTTGGTCTACACGCCATTAAACTATAAGGTATTACTGTTAAAAAATAAATAAATTCTTTTCTTTTCAAATACTTAAGAATTCAGAAATAATGAAAGTGTACATTGCACAACAGACTATCAAAAAAGATCTACTAAACTACTAAAATGTGTAATGTCAGAATAAGATATTGACTTACATGTGTCTCTTCATGTGTCCATATTAAATGGAGAAAATGTTGCCAGTTTCAATGAGGTATTTCTCGTCTTTTACTGACTGAGCAGTGTTTGAGTCAAGCTTTTACATTGTGAGATGTGGTATTTGAATACTGAACTTGGACTCGTAACTCATAGGACCTTATTTTAATTACCTAAAATTGGTCTGGGCCTTGAACAATGACAACTTGGACTGTGACCTGGCTTGGCAACAAGGACTAGGACTTGTGACACTACATCGACCCTGATGACGAACATTATACAATTGTTATTTTTATACTTGTTAAAGCTTGGGCAGTTTTTGCTTAATCTCGCATTATGCACTGCAGGAAATATTCAAAATAAACAAATATAATAGATATAATTGACATACTTAAACATACATGTAGTGTATTTGGTTATGATTTCAGTAATAGTATAATAGTAGTGAGACATTTATTCAAGAGCACATACCATTTCAAGAGCACAATTGCACAGAAGAAGTTTGGTTTAGCAAATGACTGACTCTGTAAACTGTGACATGGTCTAGACTCACATAGATAAGTTTAAACATCTTTGTTGGTGTGTGTCTTGTGTTGGTGCGTGTCTTGTGTTGGTGTGTGTCTTGTGCTGGTGTGTGTCTTGTGTTGGTGCGTGTCTTGTGCTGGTGCGTGTCTTGTGTTGGTGCGTGTCTTGTGCTGATGTGTGTCTTGTGCTGGTGCGTGTCTTGTGTTGGTGTGTGTCTTGTGTTGGTGTGTGTCTTGTGCTGGTGCGTGTCTTGTGTTGGTGTGTATCGTGTGTTGGTGTGTGTCTTGTGTTGGTGTATGTCTTGTGCTGGTGTGTGTCTTGTGCTGGTGTATGTCTTGTGCTGGTGTGTGTCTTGTGTTAGTGTGTATCGTGTGTTGGTGTGTGTCTTGTGTTGGTGTGTGTCTTGTGCTGGTGTGTGTCTTGTGTTGGTGTGTGTCTTGTGTTGGTGTGTGTCTTGTGCTGGTGTGTGTCTTGTGTTGGTGTGTGTCCTGTGCTGGTGTGTGTCTTGTGTTGGTGTGTGTTGTGCTGGTGTGTGTCTTGTGTTGGTGTGTGTTGTGCTGGTGTGTGTCTTGTGCTGGTGTGTGCCTTGTGTTGGTGTGTCTTGTGCTGTTGTGTGTCTTGTGTTGGTGCGTGTCTTGTGCTGATGTGTGTCTTGTGCTGGTGTGTGTCTTGTGCTGATGTGTGTCTTGTGCTGATGTGTGTCTTGTGTTGGTGTGTGTTGTGCTGGTGTGTGTCTTGTGCTGATGTGTGTCTTGTGCTGATGTGTGTCTTGTGTTGGTGTGTGTTGTGCTGGTGTGTGTCTTGTGCTGATGTGTGTCTTGTGCTGGTGTGTGTCTTGTGTTGGTGTGTGTCTTGTGTTGGTGCGTATCTTGTGCTGGTGTGTCTTGTGTTGGTGTGTGTCTTGTGCTGATGTGTGTCTTGTGCTGATGTGTGTCTTGTGCTGGTGTGCGTCTTGTGCTGGTGTGTGTCTCGTGTTGGTGCGTGTCTTGTGCTGGTGTGTCTTGTGTTGGTGCGTGTCTTGTGCTGATGTGTGTCTTGTGTTGGTGCGTGTCTTGTGCTGGTGTGTGTCTTGTGTTGGTGCGTGTCTTGTGCTGGTGCGTGTGTTGTGTTGGTGTGTATCTTGTGCTGGTGTGTGTCTTGTGTTGGTGTGTGTTGTGCTGGTGTGTGTCTTGTGTTGGTGTGTGTCTTGTGATGGTGTGTGTCTTGTGCTGGTGTGTGTCTTGTGTTGGTGTGTATCTTGTGTTGGTGTATGTCTTGTGCTGGTGTGTGTCTTGTGCTGATGTGTGTCTTGTGCTGATGTGTGTCTTGTGTTGGTGTATGTCTTGTGTTGGTGTGTGTCTTGTGCTGGTGTGTGTCTTGTGCTGATGTGTGTCTTGTGCTGATGTGTGTCTTGTGTTGGTGTGTGTCTTGTGCTGATCAGTTGATTACATTTTAGTAATGTACAGACTGGCATAACTTAGTCACAGTCACATTTTTATAAAGCGCTTTTCCACCTTCAAGGTACTCAAAGCACTTTACATCAAGGAACGACACTCACACAACAGTGTACACAGACACTGGGGGAGAGTCTTGCTCAAGGACACAGCGACACCACAGACACATAACAAGTTTTTGAACTGCCAACCTTTGAATTCAGAGGATGAACATTCTACCAACTGGGCTACTGTCACTTCCGTAAATAGTCCATCAAACATCTGGACATTAAAGGCGAAGTGTTTGGTACTTACAATGGGTCAGAAGAGAGTCTTTATTGAACCTTTATTCCTGACAATGCCTCATATATTCACATGTGCTCTGTTCGGATCTATTAGCCCAGAGAGGAAGCGTACCCTAATATTTCCCTCTCCGCTCTTATTGTGTGTGCTTGGCTGACGTTTGACTGCCACCGCAATAAGGAGCCGGCTAATGTCTCTGTAATAACGTGCAAAATAAAACACATTTAGTCAGATCCCAAAACGTGAAACACAGGAGACCGCGGTGGGCTCTGAGCGGGGAAAAATCCAATCTGAGATAATAACAGCTGTAGTTTGTCACTTTGGGTGCACAGCTGTCTATTTGGTGGCACGTTATTTGCATTCCTCAGGTACGGCGTTGTTCTCTCTGGGTGCTTGAATAATGATCACAAATCACTCTCTCCGAACCAGTCAAGGGCTGTGATCTCGTGAATAGACCATTGTACCTGAGACTGTAATTGGTGAAGACTTGACAGAGCCGCAGCCAAGGCAGCCGAGTAACAAAGAGACTCTTGGTGCAGGGTTGAGGGATGATTTTAATAATGTGAAGGCGAGATGGAGAACAAATGAGCGCGGGGGTCTAGGGGGTCTAGGGGGTCCGGGTCCTGACTGACTAGCACCAGGATACACCCCCTTCAAGCTAACTTCCCCAAACAAAGCACTGTCAATTAAGAGCTGCTGTCTTCCGTCAACACAAGGCCCAAATACCGCTCTGACAACTTCTGATTTGGTTCTTTGTCCGTTCCAATTATTTGAACCAAAACTCAACATGCAAAGGTAAATTGCGGAAAGATTATGTAAAATGTGTCTTTTCTGATTTGAAAACAATGAGAGCATCTATGTCATTCGCAATACTATTATTCTAGCTTTTCTAATAATCAAATTTGACAGTGGAATTTCTTTACTATACCTAGTTGGTTTCAGCGTTTTTTTCCATACCATAAACATCAACAGTACAAAGTATACTGTGCATACAGCATACATATAAGAATTGGAAATCAAAGGGTCTCTGACGATTTTAATATGATACACGATACATGGCTTGCAATAGGATAATAACACTGTTTCTAATACATGTGTACAATATATAGAATCAGAATCAGAAAGACTTGACATTGTCAAGTGAACACAATTCACAGACTAGGAACTTGTCTCGGTGATAAGGTGCGAACATAAAACACTAAATATTAATAATATTAATAATATTAATAATATTAATAATAATAATAATAATAATAATAATAATAATAATAATAATAATAATAATACTGTAATAATAATAATAATAACTAGAATATAACTATCATATAGTAAAAAAAACAAGGTTCAGAGGAGCAGTATCAGAACAGTAGTGCAAACATGACTTAATTAAAGTGACGAGTGATATAAAGTGTCCAACTTTGTGCAGATGTTATGAATTGTTCATGAGTCCAACAGGAATATTCAATAGCAAATAGCAAATATTCAGCTATATACAGCACATACAGCTCTGGAAAAAATAAGATACCATTGCAAAATTATCATTTTTTTCTGATTTTACTACTTATAGGTATGTGTTTGGGCAAAAGGAACATTTTTGTTTGAGTCTATAAACTACTGACAACATTTCCTCCCAACAAAAAAGATACATGTTTTCAGACCTCAAACAATGCAAAGAAACAAGATCAAATTCATTTTAAAACAACATAATACTAATGTTTGCACTTAAGAAGAGTTCAGAAATCAATATTTGGAGCAATAACCCTTATTTTTAATCACAGCTTTCATGCGTCTTGGCATGCTCTCCACAAGTCTTTCACATTGTTCTTGGGTGACTTTATTCCACTCCTGGTGCAAGAACTGAAGTAGCTCAGCTTTGTGTTTGTGCTAGAATTCAACAGACGCTGGAATAGAATGACTGTAATACATGTAGAGATGCTGATTTCAGAAAAAAAATGCAGTGGTCTCTTATTTTTTTCCAGAGCTGTATATCACTATTTTGTTAAAAAAAAAAATAAAATAAAAAAAATAAAAAATAACAATAGTATTTCTTTATTAAACTACTTCTTGCACAATAATACATGCACATTTACTTTGTTTATTTTTGTAAAAGAGAAAGGGGAGTGTAGATGACGTGCTGTCTAAGTGTACAGTATATTATGTTCCTTTGTTTCCAATAAAACTTCAATGGAAAAAGAAAAATGACTTCCTGCACAAACTAATTAATCAAAACAGTGAATATGTCAAGTTTAATTTATCTAGTCAAGCAACAAAATTTGAGCGCTCTCATAATAATAATATCATATAATAAGGATAATAATTTTGCAGAATATACAATAAAATACTCACTGGTGATAGATGTGGCTGCCCAATATATTAATATAGTATCACAAACTGTATTAAATTATTGTTTTTTTGTTTTTGTTTTTCCTCACCTCCAATACACATTTTCACACAGCCGTCAGGAGAAGTTTTGAATCACTTTCTTTGTATATAATTGAAAATAGATCAAATCAAATACACAGCAATTTTACAGCACAACTTTGGATTGCCATCAACAGAGACTACAATCTTTAGTTTAACAGCGTGTACATTTACATAATTATTTAAATTAAAAATAACAGTGTTTGGGCATGTTTTTCACTTCTATTTCACTCCAGCTCTGAGTGCTACTCTCAGCTCTGCGTTAACACAAAGATTCAGCACTTTCTACTCCTATATCCTACTCCCTCTGAACAAATGATGCCTGAAATTTTTATTCTTTTTATAATGGAATTCCAATGGCCTTCGCTGCAAATCAAGTGGAAATTTTTGCATATCAAGTGGGAAAAATTAAATGTTAACCATGTTTTAATGTGATTAAAGGTGACAGGGATATTATTTCTGCTAATCACTCACCGACTTGAAGGTTCGAGCTGTATTTGTGCGTTTTCTGCTCCTGTCCATTCACAATACACTTTTAGCTTCTTTACATTAGCTTGTACTTGTCATATGTGAACAGGCCATGAATTATTGAGGAAGTGATTAGAGCTGGTAAATCTGAAAGTGATACTAAACAAACAGCTTGTTTGTAAATCTGCTTATCCTCCATCTGAACCAGCATCGGGGCGTAATGTTAGCTTTAGGCACTCTGCGTCTAATCTAAAGAACAATATATGATGGAACGACAAAATGGAAAAACAATTGTCGCTTCCACAACAGGCAGGCGTCTGAATGGGGATGTCCCGCAGGGGGCCACCCTCTGGGGCCAGTCTATTTGTCTTTTTGTGTGGGAATCTTGACGGGGGATAATTCCTGTGTTTCCACATGCCTGGGGCTTCTCTGGGCTCTGCTGCTGCTTTGATCTGCTTAAAGGAGGAGACAATGGGAGCCGCTCAAGTACAGGGCCAGCAGCTACCTGAGACAATGACCCACGCTGCTCTGAGGCCCATTCATACAGGTGGGCCTTATTAGAAGTGCTTAGGCCTGTTAAGTTGTAAAGGGTGGGATAACACCTCCACTTTAAGAGCTCCTTTCACATGCGTTTGGGCTAATCTGTTATACCTGCATCCTCCACTGGCACGCCCACAGGTACAGTATAAGTCCACACATGGCACTAGGCCTGCCAAAATTAAGAATTTTATTTAAATGTAATGTATAGCTGATGTAAATATAGATTTTAAACAATAATATTGAAAGCCAACCATACAGCTCTAGAAAAAAGATAAGAGACCACTGCAAAATTATCAATTTTTCTGATTTTACTACTTATAGGTATGTGTTTGGGCAAAAGGAATATTTTTGTTTGAGTCTATAAACTACTGACAACATTTACCCCAAATTCCAAATAAAAATACTATCGTTTAGAGCATTTATTTGCAGAAAATGACAAATGGTCAAAATAACAAAAAAACAATATTTGGTGCAATAACCCTTATTTTTAATCACAGCTTTCATGTGTCTTGGCATGCTCTCCACAAGTCTTTCACATTGTTCTTGGGTGACTTTATTCCACTCCTGGTTGCTGGAATGGAACGGCTGTAATACATGTAGAGATGCTGATTTCAGGAAAAAAAAGCAGTGGTCTCTTATTTTTTTCCAGAGCTGTAAAGCAGAATACTGAATACCCTAAAATACCCTAAAATACTGTAAATGTACAATACTGTTAAAGGTACATTCTGTAACTTTTCTGGTAGACAGTCCATCAGATGCTTTTCTCAGTGGAGATGTTATTGCTTTATCTGGAATGTTCCACTGTGTAGTATTAAACCTTATTATTTTCATGGAGACCAAACAGACCAAGTTATAGGTCACAGGCAACCACTCACAGTCACAATAGCAGTTTTTCTAGGTATTTTGAGCTGTAAAACCACCACTAATTGAATAAATGGAAGGTAGAGCTGTTTAATGTTATACTGTGGAACATTCCAGACAGAGCAATGACATATCCATAGAAACAAGCAGGTGACAGGCCCTCCACCAGAAAAGTCACACAATGCACCTTCAATATAGACGATAGAAAGTAATATTAGAACCAAACCATAAAGCAGAATTATCCCACAAAAGTACTTTAAATGTACAATATTATTAAATATAAATAAACAGCAGATTGCAACACTTAAGTAATTAGTTTATCATTTTAGTTCATAACTCAACCTCCATCAGCTCAAATCTTATACTGCAGAAAAAAAGAAAGTGTACAAATGATAAATATTGACCCCCAAAAATGATTGTTCCATCTGTCATATATTGAAGGATAAGTCAATATAGTAATTATTGTGATAGACCTACATGGTCAACAGTAAATTACAGTAAAAGAGGGCGGGAAGAGCCTCCAGTGTCACAAACTATACTTTTAACAGGTCAGATTTTGTGTTGTTTTTTATCTTATTCAATACTTGGGTGCTTAAAATATGAATACTGTGCCAGAGGTAAATTATATTGCAGAAAAAATAACTAGTGCAAATGCACACCATTTCAGATTCTACTAAATGATTTCACCAATGCATAATTTACTTATTTGCAATAGCTACCTCATTTTGAAGGAGTGTAAAGTAGACTTAGACAGACTTTATAGATTCCCAAGAGAAACTATAAACAATTTGTAGAAGTACATACAGCTCTGGTAAAAAATAAGAGACCACTACATTTTTTTTCTTAAATCAGCATCTCTACATGTATTACAGCCATTCCATTCCAGTGTCTGTTGAATACCAACACAAACACAAAGCTGAGCTACTTCAGTTCTTGCACCAGGAGTGGAATAAAGTCACCCAAGAACAATGTGAAAGACTTGTGGAGAGCATGCCAAGACGCATGAAAGCTGTGATTAAAAATAAGGGTTATTGCACCAAATATTGATTCTTCTTAAGTGTAAACATTAGTATTATGTTGTTTTAAAATGAATTTGATCTTGTTTCTTTGCATTGTTTGAGGTCTGAAAACATGCATCTTTTTTTATTTTGACCATTTGTCATTTTCTGCAAATAAATGCTCTAAACGATAATATTTTTATTTGGAATTTGGGGAAATGTTGTCAGTAGTCAAACAAAAATGTTCCTTTTGCCCAAACACATACCTGTAAGTAGTAAAATCAGAAAAACTGATAATTTTGCAGTGGTCTCTTATTTTTTTCGAGAGCTGTATTAGGGCATGTCCCCACGACAACGTTTTTTGGAGGAAACTGGGAAGTTTGTGTGCGTTTGGGCCTGTCGTCCAGACGGCGCCGGCGTTTTTGGGGGTGAGAACGGTGTTTTTCAAAAACGGGTTCCAGAGTGGAGAAGTCGGAGAATGCCCCCTGTCGCGTTGTTGTGTGGGCGGCAAAAAACGCGACTGTTGGGAAAATGATGACGTCGCGCTGCCGTAATCAGTGACCAGAAGGTGCGCAGTATGCACAACACACGAGTGTTTGCCAATTCAAAGCTAAACACGTATTTTAAAACTGGAAAAATCCCGTCAATGAAAAGGCAGATAGTGGACAATGAGGAGCCCATACCAATTTGAGTGTGTTGTGCGCTGTAAATAAAGAAAAAGAGCAACCATTTCTTGTCTTTTTTTTATTGAATGAAAATGTATCTTTTACAAACAGTGCGACGCCCAGAGTCAAAGGCATGTTTGTATTTGTTCCTTACTGCCTAAAGTTTTGTTGTTAGCTGCACTTTGGTGATGGTATGGGGATCGTGAGACTGTGTAATTTCCGAGGAGCGGGGGACAACAACAACAACAGAACAATCTATTTTCTGATTGGCTGATTTTTTTCTGGGGAGCGGGACGGGGAGGAGGGGGAGAGGTTTTTTTCGCTGAAAACGCGCGGTGCCTGCATAAACTGAGCCACACAGACTGATTTTCTGGGCACAAAAAAACAAAAAACAAACGTCGAATTGCGTGTGTCACACTCTCAATGCGTGAGACTTGAGAGCCCTGTTTGTGTTTTGTAATCCAGCGTAACGAGCAAGGTTAACGAGAGTTCTACTTGTTAATGTCTATCTAATAAAACGATAGCAAGTAATACAAACTATCGATTTATAGGCAAAAACTCTGCTCACTCAGCGCAAACCTTCGTTCTGTGGCGTCTGTCTATGTTAGGGACTGTCAACATTTTCACATTACCGGAGTGAGTCCCTGCTACATTGGTGGAGCAGGGGGACAAAATAAATTTGCATTTGTTGACGGTCCCTAAAGTACATGCGTTTGCTTGTTTGTGAAAGAGAAGGACTTTATGCGCATGTGCTCTTTGTAGTATTGCGTGTCTGGGGGCTCTGGCTCTTTCTGGTTTACAGCGCCACTTATCGGTGTGACATATGTATTACATCGTTTTCACTCAGCGCTCCATGCTCATCTTGACACGAATGTTTTCTGATCCAACACGTGTGTGGACGAGACTTTTTTTCACCCCGGGTAAAAAAAAAAAACAGGAACGTTGTCGTGGGGACTAGGGCTTAGAGGCTATCCATGGGTTGTGGAGTGATGAAAATCTAGTACCGTTGCCAGAGTAATTAACAATTCAAAACAAAATGTATATCTTTTGGTCTTGACGATATCACCTATGAACAGGAAGTTGAAATCTGGCTGTATTAGTTTAAGCAAAAGTTTATTGACAAACGATGCAGTTTGATTGATTAAGATAACTATTAACAATTAGCAAACAAATATGCAATGGACTATCTGAACTCGCACAACATAAATAAATAGAAATGTTAATAGCATGCTTTTTCCTCATCCTGTGTTTTATTTTAACAAGTCTGTGTGAGCTTTGGGAGACAGACATGAGAGGCATGAGCTCATGGTGTCTTTTGAGGCTGGGACATCAGGGGGCCTCAGTGGGAAGCTTTTCATCCTCCCAGTTAGTGGTGAGCTCCTGAGCACGCAAGGAAGAGAGGGAGAAGAAGAGAGGAGAGGGGAAAGATGAGAGAGAGGAGAGGGGAAAGAGGAGTGAGAGAGAGAGGAAAGAGGACAGGAGAGAGGAGAGATGAGAGAGAGGGAAGAGGACAGGAGAGAGGGGGATGAGAGAGAGGAGCGAGAGAGAGAGGAAAGAGGACAGGAGAGAGTGGAGATGAGAGAGGAAAGACAGGGCTCTCAAGTTTTGAGCGGGGTCATGCATGAGACTGTAATTTCCGAGGAGGGGGGGGGGGGGGTGAACAATTTTTCCCGAATGAAATGCCGTGTGAGCGTGTCACGTCGAATTGCGTGTTGAGAGCCCTGTTTGTCTAAAGAGCAAACTTAAACTACAAAGCAACTAATGAGAGTTATATAAATGAAGTTATTACCTGATGGTTCTCAGTTTGTTTTATCATCACCGCACTTTGTCAGTGCGCACTGAGAGGGGCGGGGAGGAGGGACCGGGGCGGGGGGGAGCGGGACATTTTTAATGGATTCATGTAAGAGTCTGGTTAATGCACCGGGCCCGCGTCTCACCGCGTCTCATCATGGGCAGTTCGGCTCTGGGGCGCGCGTATTCCGCGCGTAAGCCGTCGGGGGGGACACGTTACGGACAGACGGAGACACCGGGACCGGAGTCGGTGCGTCTCAGAGGAGACGTGGCACCGGGACTGAGGCTCAGGACCGTGCGCCCGGAGCAGGGGGAGTTTTTTTTTGCTGAAAACGCGCGGAGCCTGCATAAACTAAGCCACACAGACCGATTTTCTGGGCACAAAAAAAAAAAAAAAAGAAATCAGCGTGAGAAATGCCATGTGTGGCGTGTGAGCGTGTGAACACGTCACACTCTCAATGCGTGAGACTTGAGAGCCCTGAAAAGAGGACAGGAGAGAGGGAAGATGAGAGAGAGGAGAGGGGAAAGAGGAGCGAGAGAGAGAGGAAAGAGGACAGGAGAGATGAGAGAGGAAAGAGGACAGGAGAGAGGGAAGATGAGAGAGGAGATGGGAAAGAGGAGAGAGAGAGAGAGAGAGAGGAAAGAGGACAGGAGAGAGGAGAGATGAGAGTGAGGGAAGAGGACTGGAGAGAGGGGGATGAGAGAGAGGAGCGAGAGGAAAGAGGACAGGAGAGAGGGGAGATGAGAGAGAGGAGCGAGAGAGAGGAAAGAGGACAGGGGAGAGGGAAGAGGAGAGAGAGGAGAGGGGAAAGAGGAGAGAGGGAGAGAGAGGAAAGAGGAGAGGAGAGAGGAGAGAGAGGAAAGAGGACAGGAGAGAGGGGAGATGAGAGAGAGGAGCAAGAGAGAGGAAAGAGGACAGGAGAGAGGGAAGATTAGAGAGAGGAGAGGGGAAAGAGGAGCAAGAGAGAGGAGAGGAAAGAGGACAGGAGAGAGGGGAGAAGAAAGAGAGGACCAAGAGAGAGGAGCTAGACAGAGGAAAGAGGACAGGAGAGAGGGAAGATGAGAGAGAGGAGAGGAGAAAGAGGAGCGTGAGAGGGAGGAAAGAGGACAGGAGAGAGGAGAGATGAGAGAGAGGAGTGAAAGAGAGGAGAGGGGAAAGAGGAGCGAGAGAGGAAAGAGGACAGGAGAGAGGGGAGATGAGAGAGAGGAAAGAGGACAGGAGAATGGGGAGATGAGAGAGAGGAGAGGGGGAAGAGGAGCGAGAGAGAAGAAAGAGGACAGTAGAGAGGGGAGATGAGAGAGAGGAGCGAGAGAGAAGAAAGAGGACAGCAGAGAGGGGAGATGAGAGAGGAGCGAGAGAGAGGAAAGAGGACAGGAGAGAGGAGGGATAAGAAAGGAAAGAGGACAGGAGAGAGGGGAGATGAGAGAGAGAGAGAGAGAGAGAGAGAGAGGAGGGGGCAGACAAGAAGAAAGGAGAAAGGTAGGCTTGTCATGATAACAAACTTTGAAGCACAATATATCGATCGCTACAGAGAAATACTGTGATTAACCATAAAGTTAAAGCTACTTTATGCCACTGATAAATCAGAAGAGAGAAAGAGGAGAGAGGAGCTCGGCGAAAGAACAGAAGGGAGAGAGAGGAGAGAGGAATGGGGAAAAAGGACAGAAGAGAGAGAGAGAGAGAGAGAGAGAGGAGCTGAGAGAGGAAAGAAGAGAGTCAGAGAAGAGAGGGGAGCAAAGACTGGAGAGAGAGGAGCTGGGAGAAAGGACAGAAGGGAGAGAGAGTGGAGAGGGGAGAGAGGGCAGAAGAGAGAGAGGACAGAGGACAGAAGAGAGAGAGGAGCGGCATAGACAGAGCTCAGGTCACATCTCACCCACACCTCACTGCATAAACAGCCACAGCATCAAAGAGAGAGAGAAGAGAGAGAATCAGAGAGAGAGGACAGAAGAGAGAGAGGAGAGAGGACAGAAGAGAGAGAGAAGGGAGGAGAGAGGAGAGAGAAAATAGAGAAGAGAGGAGAGAGGACAGATGAGAGAGAGAGTAGAGGATCTGGGAGAGAGGAGAGAGAGGACATAAGAGAGAGAGAGAGAGAGAGAGAGAGAGAGTAGAGGGGAGAGAGGACAGAAGAGAGAGAGGACAGAAGAGAGAGAGAGAAGAGAGAGAGGAGTGGGGAGAGAGGAGAGGAGAAGAGAGAGAGAGTAGAGGAGTGGAGTGAGGACAGAAGAGAAAGAAAGGAGAGGAGCAAGAAGAGAGGACAGAAAAGAGAGAGGAGTGGGGACAGAGGACAGAAGAGCGTGAGAGAGGAGAGAGAACAGAAGCGAGAGAGAGGAAAGAGGATAAAAGAGAGAGAGGACAGAAGAGAGAGAAAGAGAGAGACAAGAGTGGGGGAGAGACAACAGACAACAGAAGAGAGAGAATAAGAGAGCAAGAGAGAGAAAGAAAAGAGGAGGCAAGAGGAAGGGAGAACAGGGGGAGAACAGGAGGAGAGGAGAGAGGAGGAAGAAAACACAACTTGTATCAGAGAGAGGAGAAAAGAGGAGAGAGTGAGGAAAGAGGACAGCATAGAAACAGAGAGAGAGAGAGAGAGAGAGAGAGAGAAGAGAGAGAAGAGAAGGTAAGAGGAGTGGAGAGTGGGCAGGGGAGGAAAGAGAGAAGAGAGCAGGGGGCAGGAGGAGAGAGGATAAAGAAGAGAGAGGACAAAAGAGGAGAGTGGAGAGACAGAGGAGGGAGAGAAGAGGCACTGACAGACACACAGGGCCCATCAGGTCACATTGCGCGCGCACACACGCACACACACACACACACGCACGCACACACACACACACACGCACACGCACACACACACACACACGCACGCACACACACACGCACACACACAGTATCACCAATATTGTCCTGCCCTTTTACAGTTCAAAGAGGAGTTCTGCCGGAAACACAACACAGCACGGGCACAATGGGAGCAGCTTTAATTAAGAGCATCATTTCACATCCAGCTCAAACAAAGCTGGAGGGTGTGCAGATAACAACCTTTCTGAACAACTTTACCTGCTTTGAAACCTGCACCCGCTCGGCGCACTGAGGGCTGCTGAGGTTAGGGCTGCTGCTCACAGAAAAGGAGATGACAGTTCACATTTGAATCTGTGAAAAGTAGCTCAGTCTACATGTTTGTAAGATATAAGCTTTCTCAAATAAGGATTGCTCTAGGATTTTTAAGAAAGACATTCATCACCGGTCATAGTGTAGTAGTGTATGACTATTATAAAGTTTGAACCACTAATAATTTTTGAACTACTGGAACCTGCACTAGCCTTGATTAATGATAACAATCTATAGGTGCACTGCAAATTTCTCAGGTCTGGCCAAGATTTTAAAACTTGCATCAGGTTATTCATCTTGTTTTCAGATTTATCATCTACTTAATAGTTTAGAGACTGCTTCGTTCTAGTCTAGAGGGAGTTTATTTTAAAGGAAAATTAAGGTTTTTTTTTAACAATCTGAGCCTTCTTTCGGCAATAAAACAAGTAGTTTTACTCACCCATAGCAGTTTGGTGTCAACTGGAGCAGTATCGCAGAACTTATGTTGAGCCATTCTGTTCTACTAATGATCCCGTATCCGTTAGCGTGAGTGCTCGGAGCATTACTTTGCGGTGTCCAAATAACACAAACTTTAGCACTTTTCAAATCACAGAAGATCACTGTGTCAGGGTAGACTTTTAGTGGATTCCAAAACGGCCTGAAACCCGATATCCAGCTATAGTTTCATTTGATGACGTCATCAGAGAGGACAGTGCGCATGTGTGAACTCAGCTCTTTTGTAAACACCGCTAGTCCGAAAGAAGCTAACACCGCTCTGAACTTTACTTTTCTGTTGCGATATCGGGTTTCAGGCCGTTTTGGAATCTACTAAAAGTCTACCCTGGCACAGCGATCTTCTGTGATTTGAAAAGTGCTAAAGTTTGTGTTATTTGGACACCGCAAAGTAATGCCCCGAGCACTCACGCTAACGGATACGGGATCATGAGTAGAACAGAACGGCTCAACATAAGTTCTGCGATACTGCTCCAATTGACACCAAACTGCTATGGGTGAGTAAAACTACTTGTTTTATTGCCGAAAGAAGGCTCAGATTGTAAAAAAAAAAAACGTTACTTTTCCTTTAAGATAACTTGTCAAGTAAAATTATCTTGCTGCATGGACAGATAATTTCACTACTTTTAAGTAAATTTCTGATAGATTTAAGTGTTTGTATCTTAAATTTTGGACAAGCTTTTTGCAGTGTGCTGAGGTTTAGGTGAGAGTTCAGGTCACTTTTTAAGGTTTATTTCCAACTGGTTTTAGTCTAGGCTGACAACCCAATGTGAGTAACTCATCTTTCTTATTGGAGAATCAGCTTGGCCATTATGTTAAAATTAAACAACGCTGACACTCAGTAAAATCAGTATTTGATGTTAAGGTTAAGGTCACAAACAGGTAATGTTCATGTAGTATGAAATAAATGTTTACAGAAGCCTTCAGATTAGAATTCTGTCTTTATTTCTTATGTTTAGTAAGTGTTTTTAGTGTACTGATTAGCTTAATAATATTATCTTACATTATACATTACATTTATTTGGAAAATATACATTTCAAAACTATAAAAAAAATCCACTTCTTGCAGGTTCAGGAAAAATAATTCTAAATTATTTTACTGCAGTTTTTATGATAAACAATATGTCCAGTTCCACTGTTTCATAGACAACTGCAATTACAAAGTCAAATTCAATGTAGTCTTTATGGGCCTGTGAACATCCAGTTGTGATTCACTAAAGGCAAAACACAAAGGGCTAAAATTACCATCATATCAACAAAATGTACAATATTGCTTCAGAGAGAAAACATGATTAAAAATCTTGTTTAAAGTCACACAGCCAAACAGCACATGATGAGAAGATGAAAATAAATAAATAAATAAATCAAACCACAACCGGGAGCACATCCTACATCACCCAATATAATTTTCTATATGGGGTACCCGTGCTGTCATTCAGAGCAGTTGACTGGGCCAGAGAAAATAAGGGCTGAGGGGGAGGAAAAGAGGGGGAGAGGGGGATTCATCAAGATGTGACAATTGTGACAAGAGCAGGCAAAGTGTAGTGGTGCCGCACAGCACACGGATTCCTCCATCTCGTCTTTTCTCCGCCATGACAGCTTAATGTCTACCACATGCAATATTTATTCTCGTCGCGTGTCAGACTGTCGGCCTGTCCTACCCGCCACAATGAACGCCACTTATTTGAATAAAGCACGAGCAAGGTAATCAAGGACATATGTAACAGCAGACAATCATGGGCCCTTCCAATTCTGTCTGTGTCCCCATTCATAACAGTTCAACAATAATCCTGCTAATAGGTGTTGGAGAGAGGGATGTGGCAACACTAAACTAATTTTATTTGTCTCATTAGAGGTGAAAGGGGCTGACTGGGGCTTCCCTTCCAGCCAAGTACACCGGTCATAATCCCAACACGCACAGCAAACAAAGAACGAGGAACGTATAGGTCTGTGTAGGACTGTGAGCTGTGTTTAGAGTAATCAGTTTGCAATAAATGATAACATCCCTTTACCATATGTAGATAAAGTTAAATTTCATCTAAATATCTTAATGGATCAAATGATACAATTCAATTAATGAGCTGCAAAACACATTGTTGACATAGAAGATATATGAGAAGAAGAAAATTTCTTCCATGAGTCAGAGGGCATTTTTGTAGTTGTTCAAAGTTGATGTTATATGTTCTTATAGATCCAATAAATAATACAAATCAAAACTGTAAATTAAGACAAGGCATAAATTAGGCAAGCTTTGTCCTGCCTTTGTGTACTGAAATCAGTAGTCTAACCTGTAATATGCACTTGAAGCTATAGGGGGAACAGATTTTGGGAAAAATAATGTGAACTCTGTAAACGCTCCATAAGAGACTCTTAACCCCAGGTTCATATTATTGGCCAAAAAAAGGAAAAGAATAAATAAAAATAAACTTACAGCTTACACTGGAGACCTGGCAAGTTTAAAATACCCATATTAAAGCTATTTTCTGATATGGAGTCGTGTTTTGTTTCATTCACACAAACTGCATATTTAGAGTTTTTTCTCTCAAACGAAAAACACTGTGGTAAAATTGGAAATGGTCCACTGTGTTTTTAAACGCCATACACCTCCACTAGAATCATCTGGAGGATTTCAGCCCTGGGATGAAATTGCCAGTCTATACAGAAAAAAAGGAAAAAGGTATCTGCTAACTTGAAAACTACAGCTTCATGACATCACAAGGAACAAAGCATTTTGGAGATTTGGTAAACAGACTAATAATAAAGGATTACTCAAAGATGTGTGAATGATACAAAACACAACCTAGGTATGTTCTGGATGAGGTAACATCATTATAACATGATTAAAGCTCACAAGAGTAAATTTTGTGTAAAATAGGACCTTTAAATCCCAGTCAATTAGCTACAGATAAAACAAATCATTATATCATTGCATGACAGGCCACTGAAAATAGTGTAAACACAAAACTAAAATCAAAAGTTTTGCAGCAATTACTAGTCAAGCTGTAGTCCCAAGGGAAAAAAACAAGTCTGATTGAGGTTGATGTCATTAGTCGGTGTAACAGGATTGTGTCTGTTCTTCTATACAACAAAGACACAGAAGGCTGACACAGGACAACAGGCCTGTCATTACCTGGACCAGGGACAGTCTACAGCTATATAACTCACACAGCAACTTCATTAGCACCATCTGGTCCAGCTTTACTGCACTGCCTCTTTTCTTCTGTTGTTGCCTACCACCTACAGTCCACCATTACAACTCACTGTGCACACATTGTTGTATGGGAAGTGATCTTTTGCTGAAAAAGGCCATAGTGGACGAGCTAGATGTTGGCTTTGAATGCAGCCCTGGAACTGAGTGGATAGTAGTTCCTAAAAAAAAAAAAAAACTTGGATGGAGACAGTGGTTTTCTACTCAATGAACTGGAGTTGTGTTTATGGGAGAGTTGGTCTGGAGGAGCAGAGTGCAGAGAAGAGAGGGGTTTTCAGGGAGTCATTACAGGCCACCTCATCATGTCTAAGTCCCAAAGGGAAAATGACAAAAGCATAAAACATGAATACAAATAAAACATGCTGAATTCATACTTAAATCAGGCAATGAATGCAAAAATATACAACATGTCATTGGAGTAACAATGTGTTTGTAACGGAATTGTATTTAGTGTGTATTTAGTGTGAAAGATGCATCCCCCACTGTAGTTGCTAAAGCTCCCCCTACAGGCCAAAACGAGTACTCCATGCATTTGACGCTTTCACAAATGACTTCAGTATTGTAATTGCTACTCAAGACGCAAATATATTACACGGAATTATTAACGACTATTAGATTAATAAACATGTATTAGTTATACAATATACAATTATTCATAATAGGACTACACCAGCATTTGTTGATTACATTAAAATAAACTCTTATTATAATAATCTGTTATTGTAAGCATTATGCATAAAATAAAATAATAATGAAAAAAATTGACTGCAAACAAAACAAATATGGGAACTAATGTTTTTCAGCCCTTTCTAGTTAATGTGGAGTAGCAGACTTCTGTTTTTCATAGACACTGCAAAAATGTATTGTTTTTCTTTAATTAAAATAAAGTTGTCTATAATATAGTTTGATACTTGTACATATGTGGGACTGGAAAGTGAAAAGTAACAGGAGAGCAATGTTTCAGAACATTTGTGGATCCAGAGCTGCCTTAAAATATCAAAGGATGATGTATGATTTAGATGATGAATGCCACAGCTCAGCGTTGTATTAATTACAATTATGTATGCCTTAATGTTGACAGGCGACCATTACAGCACATTGCCAGGCTTTAGCTGTTTGCCAAATTAAACCTTTCTGACACCACAAGCAAAACGTGTAATAATCATAATCTTATCATACTGTATTTAAGGGACATTATATTCACTTTATGGAGACATTTGATGACTTTGACGATAACCTTTAGGGACCTGTGCTTTGTTCCTATAGGAGAATTCTGACAAGAGAAAAAGCCTTGACGTCCCCATAACATAGTAAAAAGGAGAGCACTCACACTTACATACACACACCATGCACAGCGTTAATAGCAGCTCCGTGAGCCAGGAGCTCGTGGTTCGCTCACACTCCAAGAGCAGAGCACTCAGAGGCAGGCCACACTTGCCAGCTTCCTTAAAGGTCAACTCATCTACTTAAGAGGCGCCAATTTACTTTAATGTACATTGTCCAAAAGAACAAGAGGAATGGGAAGGAAAATGCCATCAAAAACATCACAGCACATCTGGACTTTTTAGGGTTTTTTTTAACCACATTTTTTCTTGGCAAAGTCTGGCCAATCTAAAAATGGAATAAGAATTAATGTATGAATCAATACCAGAACTAGTAAAATAAACATTGTTAACAGGTGTAAACATGCTGGCCGGAGCAGACGTCACCAGTCGTCCTGTAATGAACCTTTATGTGTTGCGTTCTACCATCAGGCGGCTTCCAGACCAGAGCACAAGAGAAAGCCTCTTGATAGACTCCTGTAGATGCCATTCCCTATCACGCAATGCCTCTCAGTCATAAACACAGGACAAATGCAGCCTTAATCATTTTTTACGAGCGGGGATGTGCAGGGGGCAGTGATGGCTGGAGGCAGAGGCAGGCAGAGGGGAGCAGCGGGCGGCCCTCTGCTCAGAGGAGCGCGGTCTCCTCTGGAACATCACAGGCCTTTGATGTGCACACCGCAATTACAGCAGCATCCAAATGAGCGGCGAGTCGCCTCGGAGACAGACTTCAAACATGCACACGGGCACATTCTCATACACATGTACACACTGGAGACGCTGGAGACACTGCACACCAGAGCCATGTGCTGCTCTCCACACTAAATGATGTTCTATCTCCAGCAGAGCAGCTGGGATGAAAGCAGCCATGCTCCTTGTCTGATCCACATTAATGATGGTTAGCTAAAGCTAATATGCTATATTCTTGTCTAAACAAGAGCAGCCTGGTATGTGGCTCCCATACTCCAAACAAGATGATAGCAGTTAACAACAGGCTGGGCAGTTTCAGGGCTAAACTCTGGTAACATTATTACATTATAGATGTTTGACAAATGTCACATAAAAGTTACAACACACACAACCTGTTCTGACACCATGGTACAAACATCACAACTAAAAATAGGCTTCAGATGCATTTTGCTAAACAGTGACTGGCAACATGCCATCAACAAAAGAGCAGAAATGAAAAGGTGCTTGTAGAGCAGTGTAAACTAAACCTGTGATATGGCCTAAATGAATGTCCTAAGAGACACAGATAAAATTGGCTTATTTGCCTCATTCGAGGATTCGCCTCCTTTTTCTGAGCACATTAAAGATGAGATTGCAATTTGTCTTGCTGTTTGCTTTGAATAGTCCTAAAGCGTATCATCATCTCAACTGTGCCGGTGGAAAAACACGAGAGCATGGCGACAGCCAAATGGCAGTCTGGCGTCTCCGCTGCAGACTAGCTGCCATTAGGGCTGAGAGCGGCATTTATTGTACAATTAGGGCCAGCTCGATCTACCTGTAATCATCTCCATACAGGTGTGAGCTGCTCTCTGGACAGGGGAAGTGACTCATCACTTGTCAAACATCAACACTTTGATGTCAGTATTGTTCAGTGGGGAGCCCCCAGGACACCTGAGCACTACTGTTTAAGAGTGCACAGGATTTATTGCATTTCTCACAGTAAAAATCCCCACACACGCAAGTTAAAAAAGCTCTTTCTGCTGATGACGGATGTTCCACATGCCATGAATCATTTGATTTATGAGCTCACTCCCTCCTCTCTCTGTCTGACACTCATACTTTCGTGTCAAGAACATTTTAACAAACACTCATAGGTAAACAACTTCTCTTGTAATACAATGCTGCCAAGTAAAGCACAGAAAACAAATTGTGCAAGAAGTGACACCACAAAGCCTAGAGGGCAATTGGAAAAGTGTGGTAACAATCCACAAGTTGGTGTTATTGACAAACTGCTGGAGTGAGGAAAAGTAGCCCTTTCACATGTAATGGATGTGTCCGCGGCCTCTCTGGAGATGACATTACTATAAACCCACTTGGAACAAAACACACAACACACAACGACAGCCCTGTTTACATTGGTGCTTGGAAATTTTGTCTTAATGCAAACATCATTCCTATTGTTATTAACATCCAATGAAAGACTAATTTTGAAGCAACTGTTTTCAGTGAACACTGTCATATATTCATAATTTTTCTTTTTCTTACTCTATTTTCAATGCAGTTTTTTTTCAGATTGCGGTTGGAAAGATTTTTTCAATGAAAGCTCACATTGTGCAAGTCAAAGAAAGTCTTGTAAAGTATGCCACTTATTCCTCATCTTGAGCAACAACATGTGTAAACAAAACCAAATATTTGACACAAAACTTCTAAATGGCCATATAATATTAATAGCGGTGTTTATGCCTTGAATTTATTGTCCCCCTCTCCACACTATATTAATCACTTGCTCATGTTTGTTTTGTTGTCATTCACAGCCTTTGATATCATATGGAAATTCTGCAGTGAAATGGAGTCCGTATGTGTCTTAATGAAGAGCAGAGAGGGCAAAGCTGGCTGTGGTGCTGTACTTAGTGCCACCTCCAGGCAGATCCTCTCACAAAGATATGACTGCTAAACCCAGCGGGGGACACCTTCAGTCCGTCTCTGCGTCTACACTTCTCACACTCCACTGTACCGTATTAATGCAGTCGGAATGCAAGATCCAATCAAAGTTAGCAAAAAGCCGCTTCATAAGTAGGAGAAAAAAAGCCCTTTGCTGGTGATTAATGAGTGCAATGAGACATGGCGGCCTCTCCTACCTCCCTGCACTTACCATTTGTTCTTCCTCCTGATGTAGTCTTTCTCCGAGAGGTTAACAAGGTAAATCATGGGTTTGGATGTCAAAAACAAGTATTTGTTCAGCACTTCGATCTGCAAAGACAGTGACACTGTGAAAAAAGGCTCAAACTTTTAACAACAGCAAACAAAGTTGAGTGAGCAGTCTGTTGTGTATATAGAAGCTGCGGGGGGCCTCTATAAAGCTCAAGATCAGCATGGCCAGATGTCATTAGCTCGTACAAACGTGATGCCAAAATAAAGCAATACAAGACAGATCTTAATATTCATTTGTACAAAAGAAGACTAAAAAAGCAGTTGGAGTTTTTCATAAATCTTGCTGACTTCAAAGACGTACCTCCTTGTCGTTCCAGTCGTGATTGTAGCGGACATGTTTCTTTTCATCCATTACCCAGCTCTTGATTTTGCACATAATGTCCTGTTCGGGGTTGAAAGAGAATAAACAAGAAGTCATTAAAGGAGATGAAAAAGAGTATAAACGCGGCGGGGTATGGGGTAATTATTTCCTAAATTCACTGCATCCTGATGCCCAAATGAACAATGGCTGTGCAGGGATTGAAGCAGGAGAGCAGCTTTGACATAGATGGCACGCACAGGACCCCCTCTCGCATTACAAAGCATGAGAAAGACCTTCAGGCCTATCTGCATACTTTATATTGTTTAATGAAAAGGATGGATGACAGCATAGACAAGAGGGGAACTAATCAGAGTTAGTTACTTAAGTGTAAAAGATCAGCTCCCTCAGATTCTGACTCAGAATGCAGTCATTTGGAATGCACTCCAGAGAGCTACACAAGTATTTATTCAGTGATTCTTGTGGAGAAAACATGGAGCATCAGCCCTGATGTAAGCCACATTAATTACTGAGGCACTTGGGGGCTGGGACCACAGGCAGGACTGGGTCTTGACAGGATCTGGAAGCGGAAAAGGGTGGGAAAATGGGAGGGAGGTAGTTATAAAATTTGTAATAAAGAAATTGAGCCTATTATTGTTGATCCAGCCCCACAGAAATTAGCGGAACACATTCTTTTTGTTCCTGTCAACTTGACCTCCCCCTTCATATAAAAGTCCCCCACCCCCTGCAACACTCCCTCAGCCTGCTCTTCCCTCCCCAAAGCCTCACAGCACTTCACAATCACACTGGCTTTTCAAAGAAGTGAGGAAAAAATCCTGCCAGAGCCTCAATTACACAATGGCAGAGAGAACGGCACACACTGACCCCCGGCCAGCTGCATTCGCTCTGGGCACATCTCTCTCCACAGGAATTCTAAAGGCCTTTTAGTGGAGCGGCCAGAGAGCAGCAGCGGGAGAGAGTGCAGGAAGAGACACGGACGCAGGGCCAGCGCTCCGCGGCCTTCACACAAAGATTAATCATGTGTGAAATGGAAACAGCAAACGGCCAGTGACACGGGCTGAACCCGCTCCAGGTTTCCCTCATCAGCTCTAACAGGCAGGTGTTAATAAAAGGCAGATAGGTCCCACTGGGGTCAGCACCAATGACTGCCACCATCACACGCCGCTGGTGGGCCCGGCACCACCGCATTGTTTTCTGAGGACAGGGATTTAGACGATTCACAGCAACAAAAGCATGAAATATTCTTCTTGTAAACACAGCACAAGCAAATGGATTTAAATCTTTATAACAATGCATAAAAATGAGCCCGTGCTGCTGCAATCATTTAAATACACCTCAGGGGAATATTAAGTGGCCTGTCCTCCAGAAAACATATATATATATATATATATATATATATATATATATATATATATATATATATATATATATATATATATATATATATATATAAAAATCATTTTAGTCAACAACCCCTTCCAATGGGACTACGGATGGAAATTAGCTCCTAGCTAAATCCGGTGTATTTACGGCACTAGTCGTTCATTAATACATGCTGTCCCATTCAAATAAATAAATAAATAAATAAATAAATAAATAAACAAGTCAAAAGTTTTCCTGTTTTATTATACAGGCTTAATTTACATGTGTGTCCTTACATCCTGTCACAACAGGAAGCTGCTGATTAAAAGCAGATCTGCTCATTATTAAAAGCCTGTGCATTAAACTCTTCTGAATGCGTCCAGCATGAGGCCATACAATTATGCAATAAGTACATGCTTAATAGGACAAAGTGAAATCTGACATACAGTACATGGTAACATAACATACATATGTCAAATGTATTTCTCTTTAGAGTTTTAATAATTATGATATATTATCATATTTATTAATTATCACATCCTTTATGTTTCTGATCAAACTTTGAGTCTTGTTTGTCTCTTTGGATTAAATTGAAAACTCCATGAAAAAGGATGTCTTTGGAACTAGGTGACAGAAAAAAAGACGTTTGATGACATGATAATAGGTGTAGACAGTATTTTTGCTCCGTCCCTTCACCTGCTTCACATATTGTTTCTGATTTAATAGCCCCCTGTCATTGCTCAGACACTGCGTCCTATTGTCACAATGTACATCTCTGGGTAGACTGCAGCGCTGCTCTGATGCTGACATAAACATGTTTGGAGGTGACAACACACAGCTGAGGCACTGGGAGACAATCCCAGCGTCTCCGAGCTGCACCCGCCTTTGATAAGCCCCATTCTTCTCCATCTAAAGAGGTCTTCTATAGATTTCACTTCGCCGACGTGTGCACAACCTTTGACAAGTAATGTAGATCATTTTTATTCATTGCCTAAAATTGTTAGCAATTATGTGCGTAAGCGGCCACCTGCCTGGGCTGAATGGCTCCTGTCTGCGGGCTACAGGGGTGTGGGGAAGTGCTGTTGGCAGGGAGGAGGAGGAGGAGGGCTGGGGGTGTGGTGGGGCGTTTGCAGGGGTGGGGGTAGGTGGGGGTGGTTGTCGGGCTTGGGGGGCGGCTGAAGCAGGTGAAATAGCCCCTCTAGTTAGCATAATGACTGGTCAGAGACTCAAATTGGGCATGCAGCTTATAGCAAAAAGCCAGGTTTGCTCATGCTCGTGCCATGATAGGGCAGTGAGAGCCGTTCACCACCAAATTGATGCTAAAGTTAGCGGCTAACCCTCATTAGCCTAACAATATGAGCAGCACCTCCACACACTTCCTCTAATCTCCTTATATGAGTAACCCCAAGCGCTCTGTCAAAGTATATGCCAAACATTTATGCTATTCATAACGACATATAGGCTTCCCTTTCACCCAGTGCTTGGCCTTGCACAATTTCCCCCCGGAGCTGCTGCTGTAGGTGTCTGATTTGAGTATTACTTTAGATGAAAAGAGCTGTGCAGATACACTTTCATTAGCCTGGTAGCGCGACCCAGGGTCAGCAGCTGAATAAGTAACTCTCTATTAATGATTTCTACAGCAGAAACCATGACCCCCCGATCACTTCCCATCTCAGGCAAGGAAAAAAATGGAAAAGGAAGGAGGGGAGGGTTTTTTATCGGAGGGAGATTATAAAAAAAACATAATTTTTTTCTCTCCCTGGGCATATGTGTGGGAGGGTTAGACTTTTGTAGCGTGCTGTGAGGGGAAGCAAAGGCCCGCTGCGGACACAAACTCACGTATTCTGGTTTGAGCTTCTTGTCTCCTCCTCTGATGGCTGTCTTCTCCAGTTTGTCAATAATGGGGCCGATCAGCTCCTCGTCCTTTAGCCTTAACTCTTCGTGGATGATCTCCATGTCCCTCACCGGGTCCACCGTCCCCTCCACGTGAATGATATCCTCATCTTCAAATGCACCTGCGGAGATGGAAGAGAAAACCTACTGTAAACCCCTATGTAGAAACACGACATGGCACCATTTGGAAGCACCAGTGAGAAAGATCAATGGCATCGACTGTGAGATGAGATTAGATTTAGTTGCAAAAGAAATCATTATGTGCTGCAGAGAATATGGGAAAAATAAGTATTTACATGAGAATTCACAGTAGGAAGTTATACTGTGAAAAAAACAAAATTCTGTTTTGGTAATGAGCAGCCGATATCTAACAGCATTTGCTAAACTCTGCATCACATCAGCCGCAAGCTCTGTTCTGTAACTATGTCCGATTGCATTGTCCCTGTCAAATAAATAAATTAAAAAAATAAAATAAAACAGATTCACGGCACACAAAAATGGGATTTTTTTTTATTAATCTGATTTTTATGCTATTTTCGGATCTATTTTATAATTTTCATCAAAAACATACCTTGAGATTTTATTATTATTTTTTTTTTAGGAGTTCTTCTCTCAAACAGAAAACACTCTGTTCCACCTTGTGATGTCATGGGGTAATACAGAAAGTGCTCCACTGTGTTTTAAAACTACATTCACCTTACCTAGAATCATTTGGATAATTTCAGCCCTGGAGCTGCCTATATTCAGCAAAAAGTAAAAGGTAGCTGTTAACTTGAAAGCTGCCACTGTATGACATCACAAGGTGGAACAGAGCATTTTGAGCTCTGGAGATGTAGACAGACATAATAAAGGGATACTCAAACATGTGTGAATGAAACAAAACATAGCCCTGGGTATATTTTTGATGACATTCTAACATGGATTAAAATTCACAAGAATCCATTTTGAGTAATATAGGATCTTTAAAAATTACTCAACAATATACTGTTTTACTCTGCTTTAAAGTTTCAACTAAAAGCATTTTCCTTATCTTAGCTGTTAGTCTAGCCTAAACAACACTAATGCTATTGCTGATATTTGCTGGCGCTAAACAATGAACGATTTCACCAGAAAAGTTACACAGTGCATCTTTAAATATCAATGCAAAACATTACTGAGTGCATTTGCATTCAAACGAAAGCTGTGTTTTACTTTTCAAAAGCCCAGCCTACCTTAATATTCGTCTAAAAAGAGCATGGTTAGGAGCAAAATGTCATAAGAAAATGGTGGCAGCCATGCTCTTTAGTGCTTAAGCTGGAGCTGTGCTGGTGATTAGGTAATGAGGCAGGAGAAGGCCATTTAGCACCAGTGGCTCTAAGGACTCCTCCAGCAGAGCTCCTCAGGGTGGGGGTAGAGGTGGGGTGTGTCACACAAGAAAGGCTGCAATATCACTAAGACCAAATGTAGCCTAGTTAGTTGATTTTATTCTATTTATTCGTCTCACAATAAAGTATAATATCTAATATTTAGGTGGAAAAATGTCATGCGATGTACCCTGAGAAATCAGAGTACAATTACACTATACGGACAGATTCAAGATTCAAGATTCAAGATTCAAGACTCAAGATTCAAGATTCAAGATTCAAGATTGTTTATTTGTCATGTGCAGGATCAACACAAGGTCAACAATGCAATGAAATGCTTAGGATTAGAAGAACCCTTTGACTCGCTAAGATAGTCGAGAAGTACTAATAGCATGCAATAATAGTACATGGTAAAAAGTGTTGCAAAAAAGTGCAGGGGGAAAAGTAAAAGCAATGCCTTTATTAGTCCCACAGTGGGGAAATTCCATTTCTGCATTTAACCCATCCTGTTATTAGGAGCAGTGAGCAGCACATTACTGCGCCCGGGGACCATCTCCATGATCTTCCTGCTTTGGCTTGGTCAGGACCTAAGCTGGAGGATTTACCTATGGTGCATGTTTTGGGTTGGTGGGGGAAACCGGAGTGCCCGGAGGAAACCCACCCAGACAGGGGGAGAACATGCAAACTCCACACAGAACCCAGACCATGCATGCAAACTCCACACAGAACACACACAGAAAGGTCTGGGCGACCTGGGGATCGAACCCGGAACCTTCTTGCTGTGAAGCATGAGCGCTACCCACTCAGCCACCGTGCCGCCAATATAATAATAATAATAATAATAATAATAATAATAATAATAATAATAAAAATGTGCTTTGGGTGTCATGAAAGGTGCTATATAAATGCTATGAATTATTATTATTATTATTATTATTATTATTATTATTATTATTATTATTATTATTATTATTATTATTATTATTATTAAAATACAAAGGTACAGGTAAGATTAAATAAGGGGTAAGTAGAGTATTTCACAGATTGCACATAATATAGTGTAGTATCAGTATTGCTAGTGCAAGTGCAAAAGGTGAAAAAAGTTATTTAAAATCAAATAAAAATAAGATAAAAAGAGCGAGTCGACACGGAGCGACTGATCAGTGCGGCCATCTTGCGGTGCAGAGTGATGACGCAGATTACGTATGCAGATGAGACGCAGCAGATTAGATTGGACACATTTTAAACTGAGTGGACCCTTTTTCACCAAAACATAACTGAGATAAGAGACAAGATTATGTTTTTGTATGCAAAGGCTTTTTCTTAAATCGTAAAAAAATAAAGCATGAAAATAAATGAATAAAATATGAAAACATATTTCAGTTCAGAGTGGACTATTTTGTTGTTTCCAGATGAAAGTTTATATCCTGAGAAAACACTCTGTTCCACCTTGTGATGTCATGTGGTAATACAGGAAGTGCTCCACTGTGTTTTAAAACTACAATCACCTACACTAGAATCATTTGGATAATTTGAGCCCTGGAACTACTGATCTCTATTCAGCAAAAAGTAAATTGTAGTTGTTAACTTGAAAACTACCCTATATGACATCACACAGACCATTTTGTTGTTTCCACATGAAAGCTTATTTGCTGAGAGATAAAAAAAAAAGAAAAAAAAGAAAAGAAAAAGTTTTCCCTGTATGTCTCCGTTTAAATAGCCTACTGTAATGCTTTACTATTCCAATAATACCCAACACAGCTACATTTAGCTACGTTTTGGTTTTATTGCTCATATTACAAAATAGAAGAAGTTGTTTTTATAGAACAAAATTACTTCCTCCAGGAGCCAAATGATTTCCATCTCTTGTCTTCATTCACCACCTAACTTTACATTGTGTCAATAACTTTACATTGTGTCAATAACTGGACTTTTACTCTCTCTCCACTTACTGATCAAAGTGCTCATTCCTGTGTATGAAAAACAATATGCTATAAAACAAATATATATAAAAATATATAATATAAAAATATGCTGAAACATTTTCCCCTATTTTATTATTCATATAAAAAAAACGGAAGAAGTTGTTTTCATAGTACTTCCGCCACCAGGAGCCAGACTAGGAGCCAAATGATTTCCACCTTTCTTCTCGTCATTCACCACCTAACCCTTGAGTTTACATTGTGTCAGAGTAGAAGTGGAAGTGGCTTGAGTGACGGCTGGCTCCGGTGTGGGACAGTATGTGAAGAATGCACATGTAAAATATTATCAGAGGCAGATAGCAGCGCTGACAACCCAAGATGCACTGCCACGTTGACAGGAGAAGCCCCGCAAGACACAAACATCAACGAGAAAATGCTACTACTCCTTCACAGAGCTGTCAGATCATTGGTCAACACGCCAAGACAGTGATGCATGTTCTACACACTGTTGAGTCATGTTTTTGTCACTCTGTGGTATTACCTAAAGCTCTACTCAAGTGGATCTCTTATAAAGCGGCTCATCACTAATCACATAAGCTTTGTTTCATGGGTTTTAGTGCCAAATCTTTGAGTGACAGCCTGTACTGGTTTCTTTAAGTGTGAGAGAGTGCTGAGAGAGGAAGGTCTATTTTGTTGCTTTCTTGGATGGACATGGTGTTGTTTGAACTAATAACAATGCAAAGGTACAGTACTAAATTAATGTAAGCATAATAAATAATAAATAAAGTTCCCAGGAAAATTAAAGGGCCTATATTATTCTATTTTCAGATCTGTGTCTGTGTTATAATGTTGTTTCCTCATCACAAACCTGGAGCTTTGTTTTGTTTCATTCGCAGACACAAATCCTCAAGTATAAAGTATAAAAGTATAAAGTATGAAAAGACATCTTCAGTGTGATAGCAATACAAAATATTGAATGAAAGGGAGCAGAAAGAAGAGTAATCTTATGTTATTTGCCCCTCTTCCCTTTACATTAACACCTATAGTGACTATAAAACTTTTCATCAAAACATTCCATTCCATAAACAGAAAGCTTAATTTTTAAGTGCAACAATTTAGTTTTCTTTTTCATACATACACATTACACTGGATTTTATGTATTTTTAAAATGCCATTATTGTAATTGATTCTTTGATTTCTTTGTCAAGACTATTCCATAAATGAACTCCTTTCACAGCGATGCATCGCTCCATAAAATTGGTTCTGAAACTAGGTTTTTTAAACATGTAGGTTCCTTTTAAATTTTAGTGGCTTGTTCTCATCTCAAACAGTCTGTGAATATTTATAGGTACTGCACTTTGCTTTATACATTACTTTGAGGAGACTTAATTCAACAATATCACACATTTTCAACACTTTAAGTTTAACAAATAATGGGACGGATCCTGTATATTTAGACTGAGTTATGGTTTAATGAGGTAACAACATTCTGACATGGCTTAAAGCTCATAAGAGTCAATTTTGCGCAATATAGGAACTTTAAAATATTTCATTCATATGCGTGGGTGAGCTTTCAGGTTCTCTTAATGGAAGTAGACCCGTCCTTTATGCATGGTTGGAAAATTTGGACTACATTGTATTCAATAAACTTAATATTACTAACCTGAGTTGTTGTTTGTCTCAATGATGCATGACAATTGTTTGATTTTAATTAGCCGCCGCAACACCTTTTGTAATTAGCAAAATTTATAAGATGAAAGAGCATGTCACACAAAAGTGCAAGTAATTTGATTAACCAGCAGAGCACATTTTTGTCTGTGAACAAATTTACAAAGAGGTTTAAACAATAGCTCTTCTCCCAAAACTCTGTACTCATCTGGAGTTATTTAGATCATATTTATTCAGAAATAAGCTCCAGATTTCTCAAAACCTCTGTAGTTCAACCCAGCCTTGTGACTTTTGTGCAAGCTGTCATCTTGCACGTTGTCCTCATGCTGAAATGAACTTATCCAATTACTCTTTGCTTAATCAGGCTGTTTTGGTTCCTCTCGTCTTGCAGAGGTACTTCACAGTATAAACAGTTCACTTACGCCACACAGAAAGGGGCTAATCAGTGGAATTATTGTTTTGCTGCTCCAATTTACCAGCTCCCTGTTCAGCACTGATTGGAATGAAAATTTGCCATTGTGTCTGTGTGAACTTGGAAAATATAATGCAATGTAATCATTTTGTTAGCTGAGCGAATATACATACATTACAAGCAATTATGATTTACAGTTTCTGATATGCATTTGTTGTTCAATTTAGCAAGTATTAATTATGAGGAGAGTGCTTTGAAAGAGTTTGCATGGGTAATATGACGGTATGAATCCATATAAATCGCTGCTGATTGGAGCATCTAAAATAAAATATCTCTGTCCATATGTCCCAAGGAAAAATACTAGGTCATTTTTGCAACACATTTAAAGAGGCAATCAGGGCCCCAGCTAATGTCACACCCAATAAAAGGCTTGATAAGTGAGATTTCAAAGGGGCTTTTGAAAGCAGCTGATCAGTCACTATTTAGTCATCAGCTGACACTCTGCTCTGACTGCCACATATTCCACAGTAATTTGCTTTAATTAATTTCGCCTAATTTAACATTCACATCTACTTTACCGTCACCCCATTCATAGCTTAGAGAACAAATAGACGAGGTGAAAGAGGGGAGCGCAATCCGAAGGGGCAATCTGCACATTTAGTGATTTAACAAGAAGCTGTGGACCGGGCCATGCAGTAGACCACTACCACAAAGAGACATACGCAGGGCACTAAAACACAGAAGAGGGGGCAGGAGGTGAGGGAAGGTGCTTTGTCTTACACTGTCACTATTGTGCAGAGTCAATTTAGAGGTGACGCTGGGAGGCTAATATTAACAGGTGCTTCTCCACTGATACAGCCAAAGATCCACCGCTATAATGGAGATGGATGCCCCGAATAGGGATTAAGCTAAAGACTTACAAGGCCATTTAAGCAAGCTCTTTGATATGAAGCCATACATTCAGACCACCACCTGTCAATGGAGATTTGCTACAGATGCCGTTCCACAGTTGACATTTTTTCCAAGCTTGGAGCAGCCACAAATAATAAAAAATAGTAAAAAATAAATAAAAAATAAAAAAATAAAAACACTCATAGTTGCACTGATGTTGGGAATGTCATGAAAAATAAGAAAGGATAATTGTAGTTCCCAAAGTAGATGTAACTGAAACGTAATATTAAATCTTGAATGCTGTTATCACATGACCTACTTTTGACAGAGACGGCAAAGAGACAGAAAGTCTGCCTTGGTAATTGCACAGAAATGAATCATTGCAACAGCTCTTCATAATGAACAGCTCTCATTGGTTAAATAACACTGGTCATGTCATTTAAGTTCTTATTCCAGTAAAATATAAATTATTAAAAGTATTTAAAGGGCCCATTTTCTTACCATGTACTATTATTGCATGTTATTAGTACTTCTTGACTATCTTAGCGAGTCAACGGTTCTTCTGATCCTAAGCATTTCATTGCATTGTTGACCCTGTGTTGACCCTGTGTTGATTCTGCATATGACAAATAAACAATCTTGAAATCTTGAATCATTATACACTATTTTCTGATCACTATATTGCCAAAAGTATTTGCTCACCTGTCTTGACTTGCATATGAACTTAAATGACATCCCATTCTTAATCCAAAGGGTCTAATATGACGCCAGTCCACCCTTTGCAACTATAACAGTTTCAACTCTTCTGGGAAGGCTGTCCACAAGGTTTAGGAGTTTGTTTAAGGGAAATTTTGACCACTCTTCCAGATGTGCATTGGTGAGGTCACACACTGATGTAGTGTTGTACGAGAAGGCCTGGCTCTCAATCTCTGCTCTAATTCATCTCAAAGGTGTTCTATCGGGTTGAGGTCAGGACTCTGCACAGGCCAGTCAAGTTCATCTACACCAAACTCTCTCATCCATGTCTTTATGGACCTTGCTTTGTGCACTGGTGCACAATGGTGTTGGAAGAGGTAGGGGCCACCTCCAAACTGTTCCCAAAATGTTGGGAGCATGGAATTGTCCAAAATCTCTTGGTGTGCTGAAGCATTCAGAGTTCCTTTCACTGGAACTAAGGGGCCAAGCCCAGCTCCTGAAAAACAATCCCACACCATAATCCCCCCTCCAACAAACTTTACACTTGGCACAATGCAGTCAGACAAGTACCGTTCTCCTGGCAACCACCAAAACCCAGATTGCCAGATGGAGAAGTGCGATTTGTCACTCCAGAGAATGCATCTCCACTGCTCTAGAGTCCAGCGTGCTTTACACCACTGCATCTGATGCTTTGAATTGCACTTGGTGATGTATGGCTTGGTTGGCCATGGAAACCCATTCCATGAAACTCTCTACGCACTGTGCTTGAGGTAATCTGAAGGCCACATGGAGGTCGGTACTGATTGACTTTGCAGAAAGTTGGTGACGTCTGCCTCAGCATCGTCTGACCTTCGCTTCCACTTTGTTATAATACCACTGACAGATGACTGTGGAATATTTAGTAGTGAGGAAATTTCACAACTGGACTGGTTTAACAGGTGGCATCTTATCACAGTACCAAGCTGGAACCCATTCTTTCACAGATGTTTGTAGAAACAGTCTGCAGGCCTAGGTGCTTCATTTTATACACCTGTGCCCTTGGAAGTGACTGGAACACCTGATTTCGGTTATTTGGATGGGTGAGTGAATACCTTTGGCAATATAGCGTATGCTATAATGTTTCATGCATCACAAACATATTTGGAGTTGTGTTTCATATTTCAACCCTGTTTTCTCTAAAACAGAAAGCCCCCTGTTCCACCTTGTGGTGTCATGTGGTAATACAGGAAGTGCTCCAGTGTGTTTTTAAACTCCAGACACCTTCACTAGAATCATTTGGATGATTTTAGCCCTGAAATTGCCCATCTCTACTGAACTAAAGATAAAAGATGACTTGATGAACTTGAAGTGCAACAATACAAAGTTTGCCGCCAGTCTACCTCTGTTCATAGCAGCTGTAAAGAAGAAAGTTCACTTAAATGTATGCATGTATGCGGTATCTATATGAAAGCACAGAAGTAGCTTATATCATTACTCTCCTGTCAGGCGCATAGACAAGGCAGTCATCAGAGTGTAGCTGGATCGATAATGATTGAGCCGCCTCTGTGATGATGCTACCTGGGAGGATATGTGGTCATCATAATTCAGTTAAATTACAGTATGCATTGACTTGTGACTTCCTACGCGTGTTTTCACATGTAGTTGGGCCCAGGAGCACATCTGAAGAAGCTGCATTCCTCACGTTGCCTTTAAAAATGTTCATGCAAACTCTGTGCGCTGCAATTCTCCTGGTATTCAGAGCAGTAAAAGCTATTTTACGAGTCTGTCAGGAAAGGCACATTATGGATGTCTTCTTCCTAGGATAAAAACACTAGCAACACACACAAGAGTATTTACGTTCATTCAGGAAATATCGCCTTAACATTCATTTTAAGAATCGCAGAAATTGACGGGCAATTTGTAGTGAGCTGCTTCTGTAACAGAGTTTGTGGCACATTCAGCCTTGTTTCTTGGTGTGAGTCAATTATGGCAAATACATTGGCTGCTAAAAAGGTGTTTGACACCAGTAAATGGGGGGTTTGGCGCCTTGTGAGCGACACTCGTGTTTTCTCCATGATCCCATCTCTCCAACACATCACATAGAAATGACAGTGCTGATAGTATGAATATCAAAAGCTCAAGGTGCCCTCAATACCTGTGTAATCTGCTGGCATATCGCAGAATAAAGTACAGTGCATTTCAGGAGCATTTTGCATAATATTAATATGATGGACTGAAAAGCCCAAAGTCAGCATCATTGAGCGGCAGTGGTGAGCAGAAAAAGGCCGACCTGGCTTCTGTCACAAACAACAATATTAATGATCTTATCATTAACCTCTTCATTCTTTTCTCAAAGCTCAGACTGCATTACAAGTGCAGTGTGAGTGAAACGTTCTGTGCAGAGCTCTGTTGTCCCACATCATTGTGAGAACAAACCTTTTTAGATCCTTAACTACTATAGAGCTGCTGATTGCACAGGCACCGGCAATTTCCTAACCAACCAGCACCTGAACAATGATGTGTTGAGCAGCTTCAGACCCTCAGCCTTTCAGAGGTGAATCATTTCACAGTTTGGAAGCAGATCACCATAGCAACTCCTCTTTGAAGGGTTTAGAATCACCATCCAATAATTCTATGATCATCGAGCCCTGCCATTCCCAGTGGTTCTTTTCATGGTGGACAGGCGAGGGGGGCACAGGGAGGAAGCACCCAGACTCTACAGTCTATTTCAGGCAATTCATCTGACAAGCCCATTAGAATTCAAAATATTGCGACCTTCAATCACTGAGCATGTTATCTGGAGCTGTGGCCATCTCCAGTCAAGATGGGCACACATTTTTCTCTAATCATCCACCATGAGTGGAGGCTGACAAAAACTCTTCATTCTCACTGAAGGAAAATGCTCATTTAAATGCTGTGACAGCCGCTCAAGCAGGCCACCAGCACACAAAAGAGACCAGGCCAACACGCTACAATGATCTGAACCCCCAGAGGTAAAACAAAATGTAAACAAAAAACAGCACAACAACATTCAAACCTGGTCAAGCATGAGAGGCTAAAGTAAATATAGTGTAATATCATAATAACACAGTGTAATCAAGAAGCTGTGCATTTGACAAATCAGTAACTTTGTGGTAATGGGGCAGTAATAATGGTGTTATATGCTTTAATTTCATTTATCACATTATTAGATAGTGAGACACAATGAGTTAAGTGGCGTCTCCTGGAATTTAGGGACTTTTATTCTTTTCTATAGCAGGGACTAAATTATATGTTCTTTCACTTATAAATGATACGACTCACGCTCTTACATGCATAATTATAAATCATTTTGTTGTTTGTTCAAAACAGTAACAGTTTCCATTATTTCATGTGCTGAGCTGCCGGAATAGCCTACAGCCCTCACAGCTATAAAAATAGGCAAAAACAATACTTTTATAATATCTTATTAATGGATGAATCCTTTTAATCACCCCACAGTAGATTTAGAGTGAAATAGCATGTGCTTGTCTCAGAGCAGAGAGAATGGGCGAGGTGCTGCATGTTTGCGAGCTTTGTGAGCTGCTGAGTGACAGAGAGGAGCCTGGAGAGGAGCCATGGCTGGCGTCAGTGTGGAGGCAGGTTGGTCATAAATCATTTGGCCTCGGAGCAGTGTGTTCCTCAGGCCTGTGGTGAAACAAAGGCTTTGATTTGATCAGTGTAAGTGATTAGTGCAGGGTGGGATGGACTGGCACTTCTGTATCAGCCAAACAGTTATAGAAACCACACATCTCTACAGTTGTGTCAAGTCATTAGAACTATTAGAAGTACTAAATTAAGTGTAGCTAGATAGTTTTTCTTTTTTATATTTTTTATTTTTACTTGCACATATACATTTTATAATCATGCCTTGTTTTACACCAGTCTCTTGTTATTTTTGCTACTTATTTTTAATGTGTTATTACCATGTTAATTTTTGCTCTTTGTTATTATATTATATTGTGATGTGTGAGCTACTGTGTCCAAATAATTTCCCTTGTAGATCAATAATTGTCTAAGTCTAAGTGCAAGTCTAGATTAAAAAAAATAAAAAAATAAAATCATGTAGTGCACATGCTGAATCAACATCTATTTTCTATTTAGGGACCGAGCCCGAAGGGGGACGAAGGTCCCTATTGTTGTTGCTTTGTTTCCGTATTATTATTATTCTTGTTCATACACGCTGGGGCAATTTTGAGCATGTTCCCATGCTTCAAAATGAACGAAACTTTGCACGGGCATCACAAAGTGCTGCCAGTACGACCACACAAAGTCTCGTCCCTGGGGGACCTGGGGGTCCCTGGGAGACCCCCCACTGGGGGACCCCCAGTGGGGGGTCTCCTAGACCGTACCTCAGATGGGCATAAATTTTGGTAAGCATAATCTTAAGACGTTGGAGATGTTAAATTGCGAAGGATTTTCAAATAGGCGGTAATATGACGATACGGCGGATCGATAAAGTTAGGTATGGAATTTGAAACACTTCTCCTACACCGTACCTCAGATAGGCTTAAATTTTGGTGAACATAATCTTAAGACGTTGGAGATGTTAAATTGCGAAGGATTTTCAAATAGGCGGTAATATGACAATACGGCGGATCGATAAAGTTAGGTATTTATTGAATGGGAGTGATGAGTTATGAATGGGAGGTATTTGTTGCTAGGCAACGCCCTGATCAAAGGTCTTTGATCTTTGTACCTTTGATCTGATATAGCTGCAAGCAGCAATGTGGGGACAAGCATCGAAGGTTCATGTAGGCCTCAGCATGTAGGCCACATGCAGGGTCTGACAGGGTCTAACAGAGTCTGACAGGGTCTGACAGGGTCTAACAGGGTCTGACAGGGTCTGACAGGGTCTGTTCTGACAGGGTATCTACAATGTCATGGCCACGCCCAACAGGAAGTGAGATAATTGTGCCAGACACACGAAATTTGGTATGGCTGTGCGTCTCAGTAAGACGAACAAACGCAGGTGCGAGGTCCCGACCAACGCCGCTTGCGGCTTTAATATTATTATTATTATTATTATTATTATTATTATTATTATTATTATTATTATTATTATTATTATTGGGGACAAGCACCGAAGGTGCTAGGCACCATAATGTTTCTACTGATCCTTATTATTGGGGCCAAACACCGAAGGTGCTAGGCACCATAGTGTTCCCTGGCGCCTGGACCTTCCCTGGGTGCTGGATCGCCCTTGCTCTCCCCCAGGCCCCTTTTCTTCACCTGGGGCAAGCCCCTTGGTCCTCTACACTTCCCCTGTTCCTCTTAGCCCTAATGCCCGGTGGTGTTTATTCCCGTGCCCACATCCCCCGATGTGTCTTCTGAGTGCTTTGCGAATGTTGTTGTGGTGTTGATATATGTACCTTGTAATAATAAAAGATAAAAAAAGTGTTTCTACTGATTCTTCTCTTCTCTTATTATTATTATTATACATTATTCTTCCATCTATGGGAGTCTATGGCAACCCCTAGAATCGTCTGGTAAAAAGTTGCGAAATTTTGCATGCACATTCCAGCCAGTCTCCTCATTACCCACAGCAATTTATAGGCCCCCACCCCCAACTGTCTAGTGCCACCGGCAGGTCAAAGTTGCAGGAATTTTCAGGAATTTTCAGGAATGCAACGCAGAAATGTACCTTTGATCTGGCTTTGATGTGTCTTTGATCTAGCCGAAGTGAGCTCATATCTCGAGGAACCCTTCATAAGAAGCCTGGAAGCCTGGGAAGCCTGGCTAACAGACCCTGTTAGACCCTGTTAAACCCTGTTAGACCCTGTCAGACCCTGTCAGACTCTGTTTTAATATACACGCTGAGGCCTACATGCACCTTCGGTGCTTGGCCCCACATTGCTGCTTGCAGCTATATTTATTATTGGGGCCAAGCACCGAAGGTGCTAGGCACCATAGTGTTTCTACTGATTCTTCTTATTATTATACATTATTCCTCTGGCCATGGGAGTCTATGGCAACCCCTAGAACCGTCTGGTAAAAAGTTGTGAATTTTTGCATGCACATAATAATAATAATAATAATAATACATCAGTTTTATGTAGCACTTTTCTGGACACTCAAAGACACTTTACAAAGCATTATTCATTCACTCCACACTAGGTCATGGTAAGCTACTATTGTAGCCACAGCTGCCCTGGGGCAGACTGACAGAAGTGAGGCTGCCACCATCACTCACACACACACAGCAATTTCATACTAGGCAATGTGGGTGAAGTGCCTTGCCTAAGGACACAACGACAGCTTCTGATGGGATCAGGCTGTGACAAGCCGGTATGGCCACTAAATAGTGGTGAAAAAGAACTTGATTTTGTTATTTATGAAAAGTACAGAAACCAGAGCAAAGAAATACACATAAATCAATCTACTTAAGTAAAAGTATTAAAGTAGTACAAAAATATACTAAAGTAAAAAGTAAAAGTATTTCATGTATATTCTGAGGTCTTATGAAGCTTTAAAATGTATTGATGTAAGATTTGTGGTGAATCTTATTCAACAGAAAATATAATATTATTTTTGCTTATTTGATCGTGAGAAAGTTCATAAACAAATATGACAATAATATGATATGTAAACATGATTGTAGTTTTCATCTATGGCAAACTATTCTGGGTCATGTATAAAAATGTTTGTGTGTTTGTTTTGGCTGTGAGGTGTGGTAACAATAGTCGCAAGGCTTACACTGATGTGGAAATGAGACATCTATTCACCATTCACTCACTGCAAGCTATTAATTAATATGATTAAATCTAAAATAAAAATTTTACCCACAAATAAAAAATAATAATAATAATTACATGTAATAGTCTTTAAGTAATGTGTCAAAACAAAACAGGTAAAAATGGAAATAAGCTAGTAGTAAATTCCACGCACATGGTTTAACACTGAACTATTCAAATGGCATTCAAAACATTTAAACAAAAAATCCTACACTTTAATAATATACAATTTCCATACAAAACAACACAATAGAACACTGACTCCATCAGGCAGGTAACGTAAAAACGTCACCATGAGTCTCAGTGGTGGATGAAGTACTCAGTATTTTTACTTTAAAGTACAGATACAAAGGCAAAAAGTTATTCAAGTTAAAGTATCATGTGAGAAAATCTACTTAAGTAAAAGTAAAAATGTACTTTAAGAGCAAAAAGTAAAAGTATTTTGCAGAGATTTTTGGAACAATTTAAGGTTGAAATGTAGTGATTTTTATAAAGAATTTGGCAGATTTTTAATGATTCAGTTGATTTCTTAATTTTTCTAGATATTTTTGTGTATTTGCTTAGCCAAAAATTGGGATGTTAACTCAATTTAAATGTGCTAAAAATAATCTCAGCCATTTCAGCAGGTCTCAAACCATAAAGAAAAGTACTTTTTTACTTTTCAGACCAGATCTAAAATGTAGTGGAGTAGAAAGTACAGATACTTGCTCTGATATGTAATGAAGTAAAAGTAAAAAGTATACCCTATAAAATTTAGCAATAAAGTAAGTGAAGTACAGATACCTAAAATTTGTACTTAGGTATTGTACTTTTACTTTTATATTTTGTTATCTTCCACTGCTGATGAGTCTGTATGCACAACCCCATGACTATCACAGTTTTAAAGTTACCCCAAAATAACTGCCACTTTTCATTCCACTGACCACAACAACCACAGCCTGTCCCTTTGGGTTAAACTTGTCGCTGTATCTCAAGGCTACACTGCACGACTGAGAATACATCTTTATTAGCAGCTGGTTTGAGGCTCCCTGCGGTGTGATTGGGGACCATCGGTGAGCATTCAAACATCTAATTGCTGGAAACCAAACTTCTGGGAATGGCGCCAGGTGAGTTGGCGAGCTGCTGGCGGCAAACAGGGGAGGAGATGGAGTAGAACGTGTCCGTGTCTTGTCTGAGTCCCGTTCCAGTGACTGCAGAAGTACTGGAAAAACACGCCTCCGAACTCAACCCGCTAGACCATAGAGTGAGATTTATAATGTCATTGCAGTTTTTTGGGATAGTTGAAAGTCACATGAGTATGCTAGTTTACACATGCTTTTCAAAGTCATTAAAGGTGCATTGTGTGACTTTTTTAGTGGACAGTCCGTCATCTGCTTGTCTACATGGAGATGTGCCTACAATGTTCCACAGTATGGCCATAAACGTAAAAATCTCCATGGAGGCTTGCAAACCATATTAAAGGTTAGATGTGTGGAGAGGCGAACCCACTCACAGTAAATTTTAGTTTTTTAAAGATATTTTTAAGCAATAAATAACACATGTAGTTTAATAAATGCAAGACATATTAGTTTAATGCTATACTGTGGGCAATTTACACAATTTACAACATCTCCATGGAGACAAACAGGTTACGGATCCTTTCCAGAAAAGTTACACAGTGTACCTTTTTAAAGAATGACCTACAAGTGCACAGGAGCAAAAATAGTTGAGATTAGTTTTGTGAGTAGTGCAGTGAGTTGGAAGCTCGTGTGCATGAAAGGAGTGTCTAAAAGATGACATAATTGAATTATGCGCAATTAGGAACGTAGGTGTGTCAGTGAACAGAGTTGACAGAATGGAACTGCTTATTTTGGTAAGAATAATTAAGGCCATATAATCAAGTAAATCAAGCAAACATTGGATCCACTGACAATTTTCAGTTTGCTTGTAGCATTCAAAGACAGTCCAATGCTCCACAAATCTGACCTAAGATGAGAACATGTAATCGATTAATTGATTTTACTTATGAGTTGATTTAACAGGAACAATGTGCATTAATAAACGTTTCTGAAAATATGCCAAAATTTGCCTAAATGGCTATTTTTCATCTGCTGTCTGTGGGCACATGTTAAAAAGTCACGGTAAAAAACAGAAGCAATATTACAGTACATAAGATATACAATATAAGACATTGTAAAAAAAACAACAACATTCAAATGCATATAACAAGACACACATGGCATTACAGCTCTATACTTCAGAGAGAATTAAAAAGTACATTACTAAGAATGCTGACTTGGTTATTAAAAACTATATATACTTTAAATTTGTTGTATGTGGCCATTTTCTTGATGGCCACAGGGACTGTTCCACTCCTGTGCCACTCTCACTGAGAAGGAGGTTTGCCCAAATGCACGTCTCCTCAGTGGGACAAAACAGTCTCCCTCCAGGTGTCTTCAACAGCACTAGATCTTACATTAGATCTTACATTTACATTTCGAGGGGAGGAGAGGATAATACCATACTGTATGACATTTGAGGCAATAATAGAATATCAATAATTCAATAATATCTCCATGGAGACAAGCAGGTCCACAAAAAATAAGCTATTTCGTGCACCTTTAATGTAATAGATCTAACTTTTGTGTACATTTGTTCTATTGTCTTTCTGAAAAAAATGTCTACACTGAAAATCATTCAGAATTACACAACTTTCATCCAATTTCTTTTGCCATTCACCATTACCACCACAATGAGCAAAACCACCTCCTAATAGATTTGTTTTCAAGAAATGAACGAGAACAGGCCCAACACGAGCCACACAATAGAAATCTAACAAGAACCAGCTCCACTTGGCTAATGCGACGTATCTCTCTTCTCATTCTTTCTAAACTCTTGTGCTAATTCACAGACAGAAAACACACCACTTCAGACAAGACCAAGTGAGATTCTCACCACCATATAATCAGGTTATATAAAGGCAGTGGCTGGAGCATTGCAGTGGGCCTGACATCAGATAGATATAATTACTATGGCTATGTGTAATGGTTAACTAGTGAAACATGGCACATTGTTTCCAAGGACCGGAGCAGAGAAAACAATAGCATGCCACAGCCCCAAATGTAAACAGACAGCACCAGCAGTGGGTCTGATGGGGCCATTTCTGACTGCTGTGGACTCGAGTCTTTGTGAGGGTCAGACACAAAAGAATGGGATTGGCCTCAGGGTGTGGTATGTCCATTTAACAGCCATTTTTAACACAATGAATACAAAGCAACATATAGCGAGCATTAAAGTTGCATTTTGTAACTGGTGGACAGCCCGTCAAATGCTTTTCTCCATGGAAATGTTATTGCTTTGTCTGGAATGTTTCACAGTATGTTATTAAACCTTTCTATCTCCATGGAGACTAAACCAGACTAAGTTACAGGTCAGATCTGTGGAGAGGCAACCCTGCTCATAGTCAGAATGCCTGTTTTTCTAGGCATTTTAGGGCAATGAAACCACTTGTTATTGAATAAATCTAAAAAAGAACTGTTTAATGTCATACTGTGGAACATTTCAGGCAGAGCAGTGACACATCCATAGAAACAAACAGGTGACAGACCTGCAACCAAAAAGCTACATAGTGCACCATTAAGTAATTAGAAAGTAAAAGTCTGAAGTGACATTGTACCATGCAGTTGTATTGTATGACATTTTGACAAGTGTGTAGTTAATTAAATGTTGTTTATTGTGTTATTTTTTTCACACGGAAATCAAGTGTTATTCAGACAGTAAAACTTTATTTATTAAGCCAATTTAAAAAAAAGTTGTACTGTCTGTAAAGTACAACAGTAAAGTAAACCAGCAAAACTGCACTGTAATGATTATTGTAATGTACATGCACATTAGGGTTGGTGTTAAATACGAAACTGAAACCCAAATATGTAATACGAAAACTATGTACCTGATTTTTACAGTCAGCTATGTTCATTTTAAAAAGTTACTCCTCTCTTATCTTATGCATTCCAAGAATCTTAATCATTTACTGCAATTTAAGTTTGTAAGCAATGTAACCTTCCACAACCTTTGCTCAGTTTTACTGTTACAGTAATACTAACAACATTTGGCATGCCGATTCTCTGACAAAAACAAAACAGAAACACTTTATAACGAGATGTAGACACTGACAGTAGGCCTATACAGCAGAGTTATTTTGACCCAAGAGCTGCTTAGAAATATCTATACTGGTGCAAGACTTTTTGCTCAAATACATGGAAAAAAAATCATGCACCTGCCCTTTAAAGGTGCACTGTGTATCTTCTAAGGTGGAGGGTATACAATTTGCTTGTCTCCATGTAATTTCTTTGCCTGGAATGTTCTACAGCAGGGCATTAAACATATCTCCCTTACATTTGTTCAATTACTGGTATTTTATAGCTCAGAAACATGAATTCTTACCATGTTCCCGCTTGCTTCTCCATAGATCTGACTATTAACCTGTCTCTATTATGATTACCAAGTTTATTTCCATGCTCTGGAATAATCAAGGCAAAACAGAAATATCTCCATGGAGAGAAGCAGATGGCAGAGGCTCCACTAGAAAAGATACACAGTGTACCTTTAAAATGTTTTTGATGTTTTGTCGTCAAAATTAAAGATTTCATCTCTTTGCCATCAAGCTTGGCTTTTCTTACAGAAATGGACAGTCATTGACAGTTGAACTATGTCATATAAAACATACTAGCTAGAAACAATATAGAAAATGGCCTTAATCTTAACCCTTTGTATCAGAGCTTTTTCCAGACTCTCTAATCAGCCTCTTTTCACACAGAGGGGAAGTCAATAACAGCACACAATCAGTACACAAACTCAGCTATTTTTAAAGGCCCTCTCCAGTCATTTCAATAGCTGCAATTTGAATTATTCGAGCGTGTAACACTTTAATTGTGTAAGACAAAGAAAAATGTCAGAGGCGCAGGGGAATGGCGGGCAGAGAAAGAGAAACCTGCTAAATAATCTGAAGGATGTCTTAGATTGAGCGCTGTGTGAGAGCTGTGTGCTGAGCTAATCACATGTAAGATAACTATTCTCACAAATAAACAGGACCATTCATGCCTTCATATTGTTTCTACTTTATTAGATATTTTGATATTTGGTGATGTTGTTAGATGCCAAGATTACAATTTTGAGAAAATAAGTTGTTAAAACCATCAACATTCTTAATCCAGGCAGTGTGTCACTGCTTTCTGATTGATTAAATGCTTATGTTGGCCAACGGGTTGTATCTGTGTCCATTTGTGATACTTCTTTAAAATTCAAATTGATAAATTATAAAATGAAGGCTGCTCATGAGACAAATTTTGATGTGGTCTGGTCATTTATAAACAATGTACAATGACGTTATACAATCCTTTAGCATATAAACACTATTCTTGATCTATTCTTGATCTCTTCATGATATTATTAAATGGGTAAACTCTAAAACTACCATAGGACCACTAGCTCATCTGTTTTTACCAACGAGAGACACTCCTAGTTGGAATGTGTGGTTGAGTTGACATAACCATGCTGTTGATCTTGGCAGTAGCCACACAAGATGCTGCAGCTCAACTGAAAGAAATGGAAAACTGAGCATATGGTTTGTAGGGATACAAAAAACTCTTTACCCAAATTGACTAGTATGATAGTGATGTGTGCGTGAATGTTGGTTCTTGCTTCTGTCAGTCTGCCCCAGGGCAGCTGTGGCTACTACAGTAGCTTCCCACCGCTGAGTATGAAGTGAATGAATAATACAATAAACTGTAAAGCAACTTTGAAAGTCTGGAAAAGCAGAAAATGAAAGCTTATGATTGCAAAATGTTGGTCTTCTAAGTTGTTGTGTTTGTTTCTATGCTTCTGCTGCCAAACTTTGAATTTCCTTTGGGATCAATTAAGTATCTATCTATATATCTAATACATTATTATTCTACAGTGTAAATGGACTGAACTCAAAGTGGTTTTGTGAAGTCCGTTACTCACGGGTCATGTGGAAGATGCCATCACAAGCGCTGATGTGGGACAGAAAGGCGTTGCCCAGACCTTGTCCAGCATGAGCTCCTTTCACCAGGCCAGCGATGTCAACAACGTTCAAGAAGGCTGGGATCTTACTGCACATTACAGAGAAAAGGGAAAGAACACTTTGAGGGAATGAACCATTTCATCACACAGAACACCAGAGTGGAATAAGAACGAGGCCTTTCCTGTTGTGAACGAGGCCTTTCCTGTTGTGTTCACCTGGCTCCCCCTGGACACTCCTGTGATGCTGCAGGACACTTCCTCTCCTCAAACTGCCCTGAGACAGATCTGCTGACCTTACCTGACCAGTCCTCCAGTTAAACTGCACGGAGATGTGCAGTGTAAAACAGCAACAGTTTGCTGCAACAAAACTTGAATTTCCCTCAAGATCAATAAAGTATCTCTCTCAAGCATCTAAGAATAGGGGTGGCTAGCACTAGGACAGTGGATAGCCAGTTGTAACATAGCTTAGCGGCTAGTGGCTAGTTGAGACAAGACATAAAAACCTGAACCATATCTCTAAAAACCGTTCAATGTGATCTTGATCAACTTTACAGAAGTTGCCATTTTGTTGGTTTATTTTTTTTTTTTGCCATAAACACAAATGGAAATAAAGATAAAGGCACAAACAGAACCAGTGCAATTTATATCGAGAGCAGGAACTGAGCTACTGTGACCCTTGTCATGACCAAAATTTCTTTAACTGGTTGTTAACTAATCTTCAGTCTTTGTTTTGGTTAAAAATGATGGCAGGTTTAATAAATAGCATATTGTATAGCCAAACAAGACGCAGCATAGTCTCGAGTAGCATCCACACTGGTCTTAGAAAAGTGATAAAAATGCACATAGTGATAGGTTCTTTGTAGTTGCTTGTCAAAGCCTGAGAAAGATGGTACGTGGTGTCAGTGGAGCAGAGCAAATGTGAATGGGCCCTGCTTTAACAGCTGTTGTAAACATGTATGATAACCAGGTGTGGTCCTGATGCTGCCTCTTTAACAGCAACCAGAGACCAGAGCAATCACACCTTGTATTGGCAGTCGGTGTCAACAACATGCTTATACGTCCTCAGACCTATAGCAGGCGCCGGAGCGAGCGCAGACTCAAGTGTGAATAATGTGTGCGCGATGAGACCCCATACCTGGCAGGTTTGTGGAATTGGCAGAGGAAATCATAGCGTTCATCTGGAATGGGCACTCTGCTTTCATTTGGGTCAATGGTGCAGAAGGGGAAATTTTCTGCTGCAGCCTGGCTCTTTGTCAGCACATTGAAAAAGGTTGACTTCCTGAAAATCAAAACAGCAGTAAGGTCAGTCCATGGAACAAGAGTTGCTGGAATAGAGCCTTGAGATAGTTTAGAGATACTACATCCTAACATGCGAAAAGACAACAGAAACTTATTTTCTTCATATAATTAATAATCCAATCCACGTTTATATGTATACAATTTTATAAACAAGACAGTTTCCAAAGTGCAGCACATAGCAATCAGAATTATGTTCCGGACAAAAGGAACTACTAAAAATCCAATACAAATAATAAAATAAATAAATAAAAGCAGTACTAAAAAAAAAAAAAAAAAATCCATAAAAAATGAAGAAAAGCCACTCAAACTCACGTGTCTATTGCTCAAAAATACACTAATTCCATCTGTGAATAGGGGTGCTTCTCCACAGATCTTAAGTGTAATGTAGCGTGGTGCTGTAATCTGCTTGTACAACATTAAATACCAAATAGCTTTAACTCAAAATAATGCAATCTTTATTTTGTCCTGTGACTTTTACCACGTAATCAACTCCAGAAACAGAATGAAGTAAAATAAAATAAAATAAAAAAATAAAGAAATTTGAACATGCTATAATGCAAACGTCTCATTTACCTGCTGTTTTTTCTGTTGCTATTGACTACTAGGCCTATATACTCCACTGTGAGAGATTGTGTTTTAGAAATGCCAACTAAATTGCAAGGTCAGTTAATCCTTTAATAGATCAATTGCAGGTGGACTCAAGAGGTAAATTAACATCACATACAGATCTGTGCCAAACCTGTGCCTTGTGTTGTGAAGGCAGGTCTTTTTAGTACAACGGCTCAAGCATCCTTCAGAATCTATAGACAATGCTGAGTGCCTGGGAGTAATGACAGCCAGTCCGAAGTATAATCCTGTAGGTTTTATCCTGCTCTTTATAGTGTTTCACATTCAAATGGTTGTTTGCACTGTCCTACAGAGATGAAATTACTGGAGATTGCTTAAGTGCATACATTAAACCCCTATATAAAGACACTGTTATCGTCTACATACTTAAAGGCTATCCTCAGATCCCTTGAAACACTATCAAGAAAAATAGGATATTGTTCTTTGAATTAGAAAGAGGTAAAAGAAATATTAAATGACATGACTACTTTAGATAAATCATCCACAAATATTACAACTTGTATAGAGTTTATTATATTTACTTATGTTTATTTGTTATCTTAGTTTAGTTTATTTGATTTATTTGACAGGGACAATGTACAGGAGCATTAATCACAAAAAATTGAAAAGATGCTTTGTACCAGACTTTTTTTTTTTCCATCTGCAGTCCCTGCGACATTACAAACAACATTACAAACAATGTACATAAAGCATAAAAACAATGCAATTCATAATATTTACAGTGGCGGTGATGCATTTCATCAATTAGTTAAAAAATAATTAAAACTCTTTTCCCGATACCTGTACACCCTTCTCATGTCTAGTCTAACTTTAATGCTGACACGTCTGCACTGTAGTTTAGTTTCCAGGCAATTTTTTTTTTTAAGCATTTGCATAATTTTAGCTCAGTTGGAAGTTCTGAGATTGTTTTAAATGAAAATGCAGATTGTCCTAATGATGTTTTCTGTTTTGGTATTTCACATTGGCCATTGACCGTTGACCTGGTTGTTCTGACCATCTGATCAGATGGTCAGATCTTGCTCCTACTGTTACTGTTCCAGTCTGCTATTTGCTATTACTACGACTACTGCTAAACGCTGGAATTGCAATCAGAGTTGGGAAGAATCTAAATACATGAAAATAAGTAGGCCTATTCAGAACATTAATGCTGACTCTATTAAGCTAGAGTTATACAATTACTTTCCTGCTGTACCTGATCACACTTTAGGGAATAGACAAGTTAGGCTTCAAACACCACTCCTTTAAGTACATTTTTAAACAGGTACTTTTTTCCCCCCTGTGGTATCTGCACTTAATGTAACAAAACTGAGTACCAACACTGTACCAACAACTACTACTACTTCTAAAAACAAGAACAAGCAGGTATCAATGAGAGGTGTCCAACTTAAGAAATTCAACTGACATAAAAATAATGTTGTAAAATGGCTTAAGCTAAATTAAAGAGCTAAACTAGTCACAGTCCACCTCTGCATAACTAATATAGAGTGGAGATATGTAGTAATCAAATGGATTTGTAAGTTTTCCTCCCCACTTTTTACCTTGATTAGTTAATCAGACACTAATTGGCTGCGTGACCCCTACTCACTGACACTCCTCCGTAAAACATGTATTGAATGCTTAAAAATAAAGGAGGCTTTTTGCTTTGATTAACGATTCCTCAATGCAAAACAATTCACGAGGTGTAATCAGTTATAGAATATAATTAGTAATCAAAAACCAGAAAATAATTCGGACTTTAAACTTATTACAAACTTACGGCACAACTTCAGAGTGCCTCATCCACATATTACAGTATTGTATGGTGAAATGGCGTGACTATGTTTTTGGTTATAGATAGTTTATGATTCAGCTCTATATGTAACAGATAATAAGTCCATCTTGAATCATTTGTGTGATTGTGTGTTATTGCGCTGAATGCCTTGTTAATCCTCATCATCTCAGTTCTCCTCTTGTTCGCTCCTGATTCTCTTCGATGATGCTACTGTTTCCCTGAATCTACCATCGTAAATGAGATGGATATATGAAAGCCAGCTGTAAAAGTGTGCATTGTTTTGGTAAGGTCGAGGTTTGAGGCCTTATTATTATTTGCTAGACATTGAACAAGTGAAATGAAAATTTCAGAATATACACAAAGAATTTGCTAAAATGCTTGAGAACTATGGATTAGAAAAGTGATAATTCCATTGACTGGTCTACAACTCTAAGTTACTGAGTGATAAGCCGAATGAGCAGGTACCACTGGCCTACCATAGTAAGTCAAGAGATGAGAAATTGGAATGTCCAAAGTCATTGCCAGTCGCTGCCAAAAAACTCAGTACAGTGATATTAAAAACAGGTTTAGTACAATTAGAAGGTTTAGTACAAGTTGTCTCTGAAATATAATCATTAAATGAGTGCTTAAAGGCGTATAAACAAAAGTGTGTCCTTGGCAAGCTTTAAAAGTCCTGTAGGATTCTGTTCTGTCACTAGTATTAGTATTGTCCTGAAAGAAACTACAGTGTACAATGTAAAACTTCCAGACCTGGCTCTTGATTTGATTGATTGATGATTTGCAATCATTTTTCCAGGCATTTTGTAAAGGTGTAAGGGTTAATGACTTGTTCCACTGAAACACACCCTGATCATTTGACTAAATATGTGTCCTGTTACCTTCCTTTCTATTGCCCAATACACAAGTGAAAAGGTCTCTGAGATGCCACTTTAAAATAACATTTTAAAGAAATATATTATATATAAGATAAGATAAGCATGCAGGCAAGAATAAAATAAAATAAGTAATAATAATAAAAAACATTAACTAGGAGAGTATGGAAAAAAAAAATTGCACGTTTAGACTATGTAGTAGAATTATACAGTCTGATGGCGGTGGGGATGAAGGATCTACGGTAGCGCTCTTTCTTGCACTGGGGGTGCCTCAGTCGGCTGCTGAAGTAGCTGCTCAGCTCCTCTACAGTCCGGTGCAGAGGGTGAGAGGTGTCATCCATGATGGATGTAAATTTGGCCAGCACCCTCCTCCCAGCCACCTCCTCTACAGAGTCCAGAGGACAGCCCAGGAGAGAGCTGGCCCTCCTGACCAGCTTATTAAGTCGCTTCCTGTCCCGCTCACTGCTGCTATATAAGATATTATATTTGTAATGTACCAATTCTAATTGTTTCAGCTTTGGCAAGGACAAAATTAAGTACATACATAAGGACAAAAATACTCTATTATAATTTAAATGTACTTAATATGTTTTAAAGATTATTTAAAATCCTTTTTTCATTTTTTTTTTTTTTTTTTTTTTTTTTTTTTAATAAAATGTATCTTAAAAAGGTGACATTGCCACAGCCACTGAGCTGTTATAGTGAGTCTCCAAGGTAAGGGGAACCTGAAAGAATAAAGAAGCCAAACATATCGGCATGGACTGCACTTCGCCTCAGTTGCAATTAGCTTTTTAACTACTATACAAAGTGAAAATTATTTCTGAAAAACAGAATCAGAACATTTGAATATGAAATACTGGAATCTCTTAGTTACAAATACTGTATGAAATTGTGAATCTTGTAAGAGGATTGTGTGCATCATCTGTGACTGATTCTATGTCATAATAAAGTGTAATTGAGTTGTTCAGTAGTTAATAAACCATTGTGTAATATTATAGTATTTTCTGTGAGTGCAGATAGTGCTGGATGACTGATGAGTGGAGCAGTCTCATAAAAGTGAAGTAATAGTAGTAAAGCACGTGAAAACGAGTCTATACGACAAACTGGGAGTGACTACACAGGGAGGGGCAGGTGGCTGGAGAGGAGGTCAGGTGAGGCTGATCAGTGCTGCAGAGTTAGAAAATATATGGTCTAATATGTGTGATTGGGAGTATATTATAGTTTCCAACCAGACATCTACAGACACTTCACCTTTTACATTAAATGTGAGCTCGCTGTTTGTTTATATTATAGCATCTGACCCACTAGCATTTATCGTTTCTTAATTTGACATTTTGTTTTCACCTAGATATGCAGGTCAATCACACAGAGAGCTTTATATTTTCTAGTTATGTTGGCATATACTAACACGCACGTGGTGAGGTCCTAAGTAGTGCTCCAAATGTACTCACCCAACATTAGGCAAGCCCACCACTCCGATCTTCAGAGAGGTCCCAAATCTTCCAATGATGGGTGGAGGCTTCGAAGAGTCCCCTTTTCCCTAAAAAGCAGAGAGAGATCTGCAGTCAGAGTGGGCACTGGCTGTTACATAACATACTAGTACAATGCCTTGCGGATCAGACTAACCTTCTTTGGAGCCATCTTGAACACTTCAGATTAGATTCACACAAGCTCAAGTACTCCAAAGAAATAAAAATACATGTACAGTAGAAGTCTCCACGTGTAACTACCCGAGTGCACTTTAGCAGGGTACCCTCACTGGACTCAAAAATAGAACCTGCAGCCCAGAAGTGAAAGATGACACTGTGAGCCGCCTAGTCGACCTTTGGCGCTAAATTTAGCTATCTGTTCTAAAATGCAAGTTCATAATCTGTACTACAATTAAGTAGATGGGGAGATGGTAATGAATGAATAATTTCATCAGTGGACAGCTCTGTATTTGTCCTGACTGTTATCTATCCAAGACCAACAGTGTGGATTGTTCTTTTTTTAATTCTTATTGATTAACTAGCCTGTGTCAGACATATGGAAAATGTGTGTATTATATTGTATTATTGTGTATTATATAATGTTAACTGTATATAAAATGTATGACATTTTTGGAGGTAAGTTGGCTTAATTTGAGTATTTTCAAAGTATTGCAGCAGTACCTATTGTTGATTAAAGCAAGCCTATAGAGCTTAAACCTGTTGAAATAAGTGCACTTGTCACCATTAAATAATTGAGAAACCTTGTCTATATTACGCACTTAGACAATTGAATCCTTTGAAATAGGATAAGTCATAAAATTCAGCTAGTGTTTGGGTTACACTATAGCCAGTAGTCCCAAGTCTTGATAAATAAAAAAAGTCAGACTGGGCATCTGCCATGGCATGAAAACTATTGTATGAAGTCACTACACAAATCATGCACATCATAAACAGCAGTTAAATATGGAAAATAAATTCCAGTGGTCTTTTCTTTCATATTTAACTGCTGTTTATTATGTGCATGATTTGTGTAGTGACTTCATACAATAGTTTTCATGCCATGGCAGATGCCCAGTCTGACTTTTTCATTTATCAAGACACTGGCTATAGTGTAACCCAAACACTAGCTGAATTTTAGGACTCAACCAATTTCAAAGGATTCAGTTGTCTAAGTACGTAATATAGACAAAGTTTCCCAATTATTTAATGGTGACAAGTGCACTTATTTCAACAGGTTTAAGCTCTATAGGCTTGCTTTAATCAACAATAGGCCTACTGCTGCAATACAAATACTTTGAAAATACTCAAATTAAGCCAATTTACCTCCAAAAATGTCATGCATTTTATATACAGTTAACATTATATAATAGACAAAATGCTTTGCTCTGTTAATGAGTCTGATCCAGATGAAGTGTGCCAGTTACGACAACAATGCAGCGCGCTAATAAAGTGTGCCACCCTTGCTCTCGTGATTTCTTGCATCCCACTCTGAGTGAAACAGGTGTAGCCACATGAGCACACCAAATTACAACAATTAGTTAAATGTCCTCAAATAAACTTCGCTCGGCAGAAGTACAAATTAAAGCGCGCGGGGGCACAACTAAAACCCGCAGACTGTCTGGTTTAACATGCACAAAACAGCCCCTAATAATCTGGATCTGAGACGAAGGGTGGCAGCCTTTTGTAGTGCGAATTGAAATGAATAGGTCTGGATTAATCATTTATCTTTTGTTGATGGATGCTCCCCCACTTAGACTCATCACAATAGATGCAGAGCGTTTTGTTCGACCAAATAAATCATTCCTATTGTTTAAGGTACATTGATCAATCTAATGGCTTGTAATAGGCTCCTAATTGCCACAGAGAAGTGCTCACGAATGGAGTACGGAATTACAGATTCAGCTCAGAAATGCTCCTGCAATGACAGGGCAAGAGCATGTCCCCTGCCTTTGTCCAAACTAAATAGACCACGAAACATGTGCAATTCTATGCAGTGTTTTATGTATCACAGTTTTATTTAGAAAATGAAATACTGTATTTATTAAATTACGCGCAGTTTTACATATCTTCCGGTTTAAATGCCCAGTATTACAGCTGGGCCTATAGCCTAAAGGTTCATTTATTAACACTAATTATTAGGAAGAATTTTACAGATTTGATTTAACGTAAGCGTGGATTAAAAATATATAATGTTAGCCTTTGTGATGGCATATCTAAAAGACTACCTAATACGAAAGCCATTTATTCTTAGAAAACGACATACAATTATTTCTCCATTTGTTTCCATTTTACGCGCGCGCTAATTGAGTGCCTTCAACTTTGTTTATGTATAATAGACATGTAATACTTTTAATAGCACTCTGGCAAATTGTCGTGATTGGAAGAATTATTCCATCTTCTGCTCGTGATATTTGATGTGGTTGGTTTTATTGCCCCTCCAAAAGAAGGTTTTTAAAGCACAGGGGAGATGTGAACAAATTGCGCCTGTGTTGACTGGCAGCGTTCTCCCATAATGGAACATTATCTGTCCGCTTTGAATAGGAACAGTAACGCACATCTTTCGGTCAAGCCTTTCTGTGGAAAATTGCTTTACCTTTTAAAATGATGATGATGATTCACATCAGAGCAGGTCAATTTTACATTGTGCCATTATCCTCCCGCCTTTTAACAAGTTATGGGGCGTATTAGTTTATTGGATATGCGTATTAAAAACACGCACAAGTTAGGAGAAATTGAAACATTTAATCATCTAAATTCTCACTAAAATGTATCAAAATTTGATATCTAAAACGTTTTATTGACTTTGATAGAGACAAGTGCGGCCCTTAAATCCTCTGGACTTTGAAACTTTCCAACAGTAAAATCCACGTGTTGTTAAAGCGAGCTGTCATTTTTAATTAACCCCTCACCTGCACTGCCCTAACGGTGCGGCGCGACACATCCGCGTAAACACCGTGACGCGCACCATCTGTAGCGCGCACAGGTGGTTTAGTTGATCACTTTCTGCTCTTCATATAGTTTTAGAAACAGTTTTATTCTTGTTGCTCATAACTTATCCAAGCAATGTCTTAGAAGCCCGCTGCCAGCCTTAGACGTCTTCTCCTGTTGAATAAATACAGACAGCTCCTTTCTTTCCAATAAGACATAATAATTATGACAGAGAAATGCAATCTACAGGGTATGCTCGTGCGGTTCTATGCGTCCTACACTAACTCTCGTGGTCTTATGGATAAAAACGTGGGAGAACCGTGATGCTGCTGTTCCATCGCTCCACAAACGCGTAAAAGACTGAAACGCTTACCTCTCTGTTGATATCACGTGTGCACTCAATTCAGCCCAGAAATGAGACATTGAGACTTCGTGAGAGGATACATAAAATAACTGTATGCATTAAAAATACCAAATCGTGTCTTGTATGACAGTCAGAGCAGAGGCTGTACGGCGCATGATTGACGGAGGGGTTTTGGGGTTTCTGTGTGCGGCTGCGTCTCTCATTGGCTGACTTCATCCCCGAGCACGGATGCGGCAATTAGATTGGCTGCGCGTCCTCGCCAGCTGTACTTCAAAGAACACGCACAGTACAACTAGGTAGAGACTCGAGCTGAGAGCCAAGAGAGAGAAACCGTGTGACCCGAGTCGAACACGGTGCGTCCGGATCACGTTGGAGTTGTACGGCACCGAACTGGCGAACTCTCTCCTCGCAGCGCAGACCCTGGATATGGCTACGTCTATACTTGGGGTAAGTTTGCTGCGGCTTTTGTGCACATAAGTTGGAAAAAAGTTAGAAACGCGTTTTTGGTTATTTAGTGGAGTCTGAGCACTTAATGTTTGCTTTGTGTCACATTTTGTTTGCTTTGATTGCGATTTTCAAAAAATAAATTCAACGCTGTAAAAGCTCAATTCAACAACTTTATTTTGCGTAAATGGCTCTTTGTTTACCAAAAGTTGCACTGCACGTTCTGCTTTGAACGCAGCTATTTTGTATTTATCGTGTATTTATCTAATGTAAAAGAAAACATTAAAACATTAAATTAAACATTTTATTGAGGTAAATCTGTGTTTTGTGACATACAGCTGTGTGACTCTTGCATTATTAAAATTCATGTCCCATGTTTCCAGGAAGAGCCACGGTTTGGAACTACACCTTTAGCAATGCTGGCAGCAACTTGCAACAAAATCGGTAACACCAGTCCCCTGACCACTTTGCCAGACTCCAGCGCGTTCTCCAAAGGTGGATTTCATCCCTGGAAGAGGTCCTCGTCCAGTTGTAACCTCGGCTCCAGTCTGCCAGGGTTCACAGTTGCAACAAGCCGCGCGTCCACGGGACTAACCCCGACCAGTGGGGCAGGGAACAGCGCCTTCTGCTTAGCCTCCACATCCCCCACATCCTCGGCGTTCTCCAGCGAATACAGCGGCCTGTTCTCCAACTCCGCCAGCGTCACCTCTCAGGAGTCCGGTCAGTCAGCGTTCATCTCTAAAGTGCACACGTCTGCCGAGAGCCTCTACCCACGTGTGGGCATGGCGCACCCCTATGAGTCTTGGTACAAGTCCGGCTTCCACTCCACCATCTCCGGAGACGTGGCCAACGGCGCTTCTTCGTGGTGGGACGTCCACACGAACCCCGGCTCGTGGCTGGACGTGCAGAATCCCGCGAGCTCCCTGCAGAGTTCTTTGCACTCTGGTGCGCCCCAAGCCATCCCCCAGCTCAGCGGCTACAACCCAGACTTCTCCTCCCTCACACACTCCGCCTTCAGCTCCACTGGCATCAGCCCCTCCGCCTCACACATCCTGTCCACGAGCCAGCACCTGTTGACGCAGGACGGCTTCAAGACGGTCATCCCCACGTACACAGACGCTTCTGCCAACGCCATGATTTCTGGAGGTGGCTCAGGAATAAGCAGCTCGTCTCGATCGTCCCGGCGTTACTCAGGCAGGGCCACATGTGACTGTCCCAACTGCCAGGAGGCCGAGCGGCTGGGGCCCGCGGGGGCCAGCCTAAGGAGGAAGGGACTCCACAGCTGCCACATCCCGGGCTGCGGGAAAGTGTATGGAAAAACGTCACATCTCAAGGCGCACTTGCGCTGGCACACCGGCGAGAGGCCGTTTGTGTGCAACTGGCTTTTCTGTGGGAAAAGGTTTACGCGTTCAGACGAACTGCAGAGACACCTGCGCACGCACACCGGTGAAAAACGGTTCGCGTGTCCGGTGTGTAACAAGCGCTTCATGCGCAGTGACCATTTGAGCAAGCACATCAAAACGCACACGGCAGGAGGAGGGGGCAAAAAGGGCAGCGACAGTGACACCGACACCAGTAACCTGGAGACCCCCAGGTCCGAGTCCCCAGAACTGATTTTAGAGGGGGTCAACCCTCGAATCACTGTGAAGGAGCCGTCTCCTCACGACGAGCCGTAGGCCGGACACAGCCACAGACTGCACTGGTAAACGGGTCAAGTGACAGACGGAGGACTGTCCCAGCGGTACCGGCTCACCTCAGGCCGGGACACGGATGTGGCAGAGCGCAGAGCCTGTTGAACTCGGGACATTGTGAGCTGCATTTGTAAATGACGCCTCAACTGTGTGTTTTCTGTAAATGTTCGGCTCTATTGTTTTATCGTGTTGGTATCCTGGACATCAGGGAGTTTACTTTGGACGCACTTTGTGGATATGTATGTACCAAGCTTACCCTAACCTCGGTTACCATTTTTTTCTTTGCTCAAATATCTATATATAAATGTTTACCTGTATAAAGTCACACGTATAAGACTTTCATTTTATCGTAATTAATTAAAACGTCTTAAAAGGCTTTAATTGTATCTTAGTGAATTATTTGTCTTGGCTTGAACACTTGAACATGTTGAATATTTGAGGATTAGGGGGTACAGGCCTGGTGTAAAGGTTATTTGCCTAAAACCAGGTCTGGTAAGCCGCCTGTGACGCTTTCCCTACGGAACAGATCAATGTTTAATGCCCCGGAAAAGACATTTCATGGCCAAATGAAAACCTTGTTAAATGCTATTAATTATGACTTGGAGCACATCGAAGCCCCATGTGTCTTGTCTGTGCGATTAGGGATTCGTGTCTTATCAAATATCTAATTAATCTGCGAGCGTCTTTTGTTCAGTCGCACTTTATCGGGGGCCGTCTGGGGGGGTTTGATGACAAAGGTCCCTGAATATTTATTCTAATTGTCCAAATTAACTGCTGGGATTTGCATATCCATGGAGCGAAAATTGTGCTATATGGCGGGTTTTCCTCTTTACCACAAACCACAAAGATGTTATGGGAAGGGTTTTTTTAAACTTGAGAAAAAGCCAGGGCCAAGAGTCAGATGCAAATGTTGGATTTGAAATGCAGTGCGCGCGGTGCAGTCAAATGGCCTGTGTGTTATTTGAATATCAGTGGCCCCGCGCTGAAAGGGTTCAAGGATGCTCTCTGACTTCTTTGTGCGTAGCCAGTGCAGCGTCCGACTCAAGGAAAAGCCAAGGAATAATAATTACAGCACGGTGCACGACGGGAATACGTCAGGGAGAGGCATCCTGCACACAGCCTCTTTCAGGCGCCTGTTAAATTGAGCAGAAGGCAATACAGGCAAATTATTTTCATTTCCTTTGGCGCAACAAGGCTTTTAAACGAACGATCAGACAGGATCCCATTTAGGAAAATGCTCAAATGTTATGTCTTGGAGACGATATTTTAAAATGTGTACTTTTATTTTGAATGTAATTAATTTTTTTATTGATGGAAAATAGCCTATTTTTTTGTTTAAACTGGTGTACGTTGAAGTGGCTCTAAAGAGTTGAAACGAGAAAAAAAAAAATAGACAAAAGCAAAATAAAAAAAAACTAATAATTATTACTGTCACTGGAAACGAGCGTTTATTTTTGATACATTGGTCATCCTATGCAACATTTTACTCGAGATTTAAAGAGAAAATTTCATAATTTTGATACATAAAAACATCAGACGACAAAAGCATTATTAATTTCCAAAATGCTTACATTTATTAAGCTTAAAATACATGACAGTACATACATTTTACGCAATCCTGCTCAGTAAAAAAAAAAAAAAAAAATCAACAGGATATTTTCTTCTTTTCAATCCAGACAATTATATTTTGAACTAGAATATTTATTAGGGATAAAAGCCAAGAACAGTCGTTTCAAAAAATGTTGTCTTTTTTGTTTAAATAAAATACAAAAAAAAAAAAAACAAATTCAATTCTATTTCAATCATGTCCTAAATAAAGACTAAATTTGCGCGTTAAGGCAACGAAGTGCCTCTGACGCGAATAAATAAGTGTACACAGCAGGAAAAGCCGCACTGCTACGGCCTACTGAACTACACTGTCTGTGGCCTGCTTCCCTCTGCTGGTGGACAGAGGTACGACGCTCTAGTTTTCATGCAGAGAAACTGTAGGAGGTTCGATTTCGGAGCCCATACCAGATGCAAAATAACACAATTTGTCAGCGGCAAAACTGTTAGTACTTTCTTTTGTCTCTGTCTGAACTACGCTCTCTTCTCCGTGGGCTCCTACTCCTTTCCCTGTTTTCTCTATCCCTCCTTCGCTCCTGACTCCTATTCCTTTCCCCGTTTTCTCTATCCCTCCTTCGCTCCTGGCTCCTACTTCTCCCTGCATCCTGCTTATCCCTCCGTCTTTCTCTGCTCTTACTCCTATCCTCTCTCCGTTCCTTCCTATCTCGACTCCTGCTCCTTCCTCTGTCTTTCCTCATCCCCTCTTCAGGCCTATCCCTCCTTTCATCAGTGTCTCTGTGATGCCTGTTGTCGTCTTTACTTCCGCTCCTCTTACCGCTCTGCTTGTCCTGACCTCCCTGATGCTTGTTCACTGGACTGCTTGCCCTGTCTTTGCTGTGGTGGTAATGGTCCGCGTTGTGATGGGTGCGTGGGCTTGGTGACCTGCTCCTGTGTGAAGAGGACTTCTTGTGTCCCTTGGCGTGCCTTTCGGAGCTGCTGTCTCGACGGGATGTTTTCTTCTTACTCTTCTTCTTCTTGGGGCTGGAGTCGGAGCTACTGTCACTGCTGCTGTCACTGTCGCTGCTGCTGGAGTCCGAGGAGTCGCTGTCTGCCTTTTTCTTATGTTTCTTTTTGCCCTTCTTCTTTTGTTTTTTGCTCTTTTTCTTCTTGGACTTCTGCTTCTCAAGCCGGTCGAGTTTTCTGTGTAGAGAATACATTTAGTAACTGCCCTGACGATATGTTCAAAATGTAGTTTTTAATCAGCAAATATATGAAAACACAAAGAAAGTTGTAGCGACGTATAAAAAAAAAAAAATCAAAATATTATATGCACAACTAAACACTGTCACTAAAATATAACACTTTTTTTTTTTAAATCAATAGCTCATTTGTAAATCCACAAATTTGGGCACTGTGATTTATTTTATTTTATGGTGCCTGCATAAAAGGAGTAAAACAGTAAAAAAAGAAAAAGAAAAAAAAGAACAATTATCAACATTTTTGTTCAGCGTCCTTGAATGTTTTCAAGGGCATCTACAAATACAATTTATTACCGTTCTAATTTTACCTGAGAAGCTTCTGTTTTTGCTTTGATGTTAATGACTTTAAAAATTCCACCTCTGGATCTTCCTCTTCTTCACTGGCAACAAATTCCTACAAATATAAAAAAAAATATGACGTTATCCCAAAATAAACATAGATAGTACTAAAAGTATTACTGCAATTCTGTATATATTTATTGTACTTTGTGGGGTCTTCCATCTCAGGTAAAGGTGAAGGTGTATACTGCATGTGTATGTTATAGGGAGGGGGAGACTGACAATTACCTGCGCTGGATCACAAACAGTCGCATCCCTACCAAGGACACATTTTTTCAGGGCAAACCCACTGTTTCGCATCTCCGCCATTAACTCAGAGGGGTGCATCGACGGACCTGTTAGCACAAATCACAGCCTTAGAGTCCCATTCATGTCAGAGCCATGCCAGCCACTATCTCCACAGTGGGAATTTCAGGGGCGGCTTTGTTAACAGAATGGGACATCAAATCAACTCACTCCACTTCCGGCTGAGCAAATCATACAATATCATTCTCTGCCAAAGCAGCGGTTTGGGCAGGCAGAATACACAATAATTACATTTTTTCTGCCGGCACAGGAGGGGAACCATTACGGCACTCCACCATCAAGACCATGCACTGACTGGACTCTCCCAGGGTAAACATTATTACTTTACTACTCAACTTGCTGATTGCACCACCCAGAATCAAGAGCTAGACTGGGAGCCCCGGCAGACAGGGAAAGGATACAGTGGGGGTAACAGAAAAGCTCAAAATACTCTCCACAAAGAGAGTGTTTTACTGTCTACTTTCACAGTGATAAAGAGAAAAATACCTGCTCCATCTTCTGATGCCATATGACTGGCATTGATCCCCGACAGCCCAAAGAGTGGACACTCTCTGTCTGTGTTCACATGGCCCCATTTATGGCATTTGATACACCTCACATTGCGGACCTGGAAATAAAATGAAATCTGGGATGTAGATTCTCAGTTTATCCAAGCTGCTGAAAATGAGACGTATAGTCCACTGAAAACTATTTATTCAGATGTTTCAAAATACTGGGGTAAGATTCAAATGTGTGTGTGTGGGGGGGGATTAAAATAGCTAATGCACTGATAAAATACACTATAAATACAATGAAACATAAATAAATCTGATAAATCCAATCATTAACAGAAAATTGTGCTATCATTTTGGTTTTTTGTCTCACTGAACTGCAGTGGTCAAAGCAATGCAGATAAATGGGAATGGTTTTCGTTTTTTAGTTTCTGAAAATCCGTTTGTTTGGTTCACGCACCTGGATTCCGAATGGTTGATCCCTAATATTCATGTCATCTTTTGCATACCTAAAAGAAGAATTTAAGAAAAGCAATTAGTCTGATTATAACAACAATAAATTGAAAAAAAAAAAAAAAAAAAAAAGTGTGAACAATTTACTTCTCTCGAGGAGCTCCCTTTTGCCATTCAAACTTGCATTCTTCATCGCCCTCCTGGAAGATATATAGAAACATATTATAATTCAAACTTGACTTGGGTAGAAAAAAGGGATAAGCCAAGCATGCCCTACCTCTTTCTTCTCCTCTTCAAAATGGATAGCACATCGAGAAAAATAAAAAAAATTAATTACTCGCAAAAAATTAGGTTGATTCATCAGGCATTGGGATTGTACTTACCTTTGGATGCTCCTGGTGGAGCCTCATACATGAAATTCAGTCCATTTTTAACACGATCATCTCCCATCAAGACCCTAAAGGGAAAAAACGCCAAATGTGTTTATTTATTAAAAACATCAGTTGCAAATTATTCAGATAAACAATGATGATTGCAACTGTATCAGAGAGACAAAAACTGAACCTGTTGTTGTAGGTATCCTGCTCTTTCAGATAGGCCTGCATCAGCTCCTCCTGTTTCTTCTTTTCGAAGGTGAGTTTCTGTTCTTGTATCCATACCTGTCCCACAAAAGATAATAAAGTAAGAAATTATAGAGTTTTTTCTTAATGACGACACAGCTGAATAGACACACAAAACATTCCAAACAAACTGCAGTCTGTAATGATCAGTGACAATATACAATACTGAATAATAAAACAAAATCTAAACACAACAAGACATGCCCAATGTCTCCCTCTACTGGATCATATTGGTGATTACAACATGAAGACTTTAGCATAGAGAATAGCGGAGTAGTTTTCACTTTCTTACATTTGCCCTCATATTTACCTTGAAAATGTTGAGTAATTAATAAAATAATTGATTTATTGAGCCAAGTCTCATAATTTGCTTGAAGTAGCCTACAGCTTACCCACCAAAAGTTAGTTAGCGATGGATAAAACTAAGTAACATGAAGTCTTTATAGTTACACATGAGGTGGACATTCACTGTTGTAAAAGGACATTTGTAAACACATCCTACAGCAGAATAACTCAACAAACAGTCCTGCCACAGCATTTCTTTTAGAGTAACACACGATGCTAAGTTAGCATAGCAGGCTAGGTAGCTTGCGACAGCTAAAGTGAAAAAAACATTTTTACTTTTGTACCTTCTTGATATTTGACTTCGACGCAGGATGAAAATCTTTCTTGCACATAAAATTAGCGAATGACTTCCCCATGGTTGCCCCACTGTTTTATACAAAGTGATAGCGATAGATAGTTTTATTTTGAGCTCTCGTTGCGCATGTAAACAAAATCCACAGATATTTCAGGAAATGATCACGAAAGTCATCTCCTTTGACAAAATAAAACCAGATAAAAAATAATATTATTTTCTCTATACACTATAAGTGTGAAGTCTCACTGTTATCATATTTCATTATTAGTCCCCTGAAACACAGTTGTTGTTTTTGTGTGTTGCAGCGCAACATCGGAACAACATGATCAAAGATCAGAATCAAGAATCCGAGATCAAAGATCAAAGTCAGCTGTACTGCCAATTCTGCCATATGTGTTCAACATGTGTGTACAAATACAGTATAAAGACAAAACAAAATCTATCTAAGACAAAAATCTAAAATCTAAATCTAAAATCTAGTCTAGAAATTAAAACAGAATAATAAAAAAACTACATATATCCAAAATGTGCAGTGTGCATTAAAAATGTGCAAATGAAATGGTAATGTGCAATAGAATGTGCATTGAAAGTAAAGATAAAAATAAATGTGCAACAGTAGTAATTAAGAGAAAGAAGACATCTGTAAGAGACATTTGACTGAGTAAGTTATATTTCTTATGGACTTGCCAAAACCAATGGCCAAGAAAACTAGTGCATGATGGACTACCATGCATAGCCTACTCTTTACAGTTTTATTTTCTATTTTAGACGGAATATGGTTATATTTTGGTATTGTTTACGTCACGTGGCATACTGTTTCCGTGTCAAGGGAAAGTGATCTGGTGAACAGAACAATCTGCAGAAACGAAAACAGAAACTACAAAGTGACAGACACAGGTAACACTGGAAAACAAATTGACCGTTTTAGTCCATGTAACATTGATGCTTTTAAGAGTTAGTCTATTACCTGTACATAGCACATAGCCTGTATTTTCCATAGTGTATATTCTGTAAAGATTGTTTTATTTGATTATAATTTTTAACATGCTTCTCTTTGTCTTATTTATCTATTTTAATTTTTTTGTATACTATTGTGTGGGCAGCAAAGTAAGAATTTCATTGTACAGGGAAACGTGTTTCTTTACTGTGCATATGACAGTAAAAGCTTTGAACCTTGAATCTTGAACCTGGGTGTGAATCATTGCATGTAATAACACAATTCCTCCTCAGATGATAGACATAACCTTCCATCTGCCTGCATTTTATTGATTATAATTAATAACTGTGACTACAAGTAAATGAAGTCCTAAGATGCTATCTACATTTCTACTTTTTTGATAGCGGATAAAATGGAGCCATCATCCTGCGACACGTTTGTAGCTCTGCCCCCCTCCACTGTGGGACAGCGTATCATCTTTGGGAAGAACTCGGACAGGCCCTGTGATGAGGTGCAGGAGGTGGTGTATGTTCCTGCCAGTGACCACGCAGAGGGCGAGACTGTAGAAGTGGGTAACAGTCACACACTGGTCTAAGAATGATTGGAAATGAAGTTGCAATGCCATAACCTGATGATCTTTGGTGAAGTGCACATACATGGAGATCGAGCAGGTCCCCCACACACATGCAGTGGTGTTGAGTAAACCGGCCTGGCTATGGGGAGCAGAGATGGGGGCAAATGAGTATGGAGTGTGCATTGGCAATGAAGCAGTCTGGGGCCGAGAGAGTGCTGATGATGAGGAGGCACTTCTTGGCATGGACCTAGTCAGGTATCATCCTTGTTCTGTACTTGCCACACAATGAGGTTTAGTAGTTTCTAAGTCTATGTTTATTACTACTTTATAATGTATTGAACTGCATCATCATTGTTTTCTAGACTAGGACTCGAGAGGGCAGACACAGCAGAGGGAGCAGTGGATGTGATCACTGAGCTCCTGCAGAAATATGGTCAGGGGGGATCCTGTTTGGAAGATGAGAGCGGCTTCACGTACCACAACAGTTTTCTTATCTCTGACAGGAAGGAGGCCTGGCTGCTGGAGACGTCTGCCAAGCACTGGGCAGCAGAGAGAGTGGAGAGTAAGCATAAAAAGAACAGGGATTGTTGTTTATATAATGTTGTTTCCTCATCACAAACATACCTGGAGTCGTAATTTGTTTTATTCACACATGTTTAAGTTTACTCAGATATGTATGAATGACAGAAAAACACAACCGTTTTTTGAGGAGGTTACAACATCCTATCATGGCTTAAAGCAAACAAGAGTCAATTTTGTGTAAAACAGGACCTTTAATTTTAAAAGTTTACACCTTATTTGTCAAGGCAATTCTGTCCACTAGAGCACTGTCATATTTTACATTTATACAAGTCCATGTACATGTTCCTCCAGTGCACTCTGTCCAGTCTTACATAAACCTCTGTACCTTTTTATTTATCCAAGAATATATGGGTAGATTATTTGAATTGACAAGTTTTTATTGATTTTTTTTAGGTGGATATCGCAACATTTCAAATCAGTATGGCATCACCACTAAGATTGACAAAGAGCACCCTGAGATGAGGGATTATGCTCGCAGCAAAGGCTGGTGGGATGGGAAGAAACAGTTTAACTTTGCCACAGTCTACTCCTACCTGACCACAGCCAGAATCGAGGCTTCTGGGAGTCGCTACTGTGAAGGGAAGATGCTACTGGAAAAAAGCAATGGTAAACAGTGTTGGAAGTATTTTGACTGGCTGATGGAGATTTTAAAACAAAGGCTAGACCTGTCACGATAAACAAGTTATTGTTCAATACATGACAGATGTGACAATACTTTTTGGGGGTCAGTATCTTTGTATTATTACTAGAGGGATTTTTGGTATTTTTCTGTTTTGAGCCGTAGATTGTTGAATAATGAATTTCTATGACTCATATTGTACATTCAGAATACTTTTTTGGGCTAATTCTGGTATGTGGTTTGGTTTAAGTATTATTTTTTCTCATCTACTGTATATTGACTTTGACAATATTTCACTCTTAAAAAATTGTTATCACAACAGACCTAACAGGCTCAACAATGTATTTTATTTTTATGTTTAAGGTTCTATTACTGCAGAAACAATGATGGATATCTTGAGAGATAAAGAAAGTGGCATCAACATGGAGGGAATGTTCATGTCAACAGGGAGCATGGTGTCTGTGGTCCCTACTGATCCAACTCTGCCAGCCGTGCATTACTTTACTGCAACCCCAGATCCAGACCGGTATGATGTTTTTAACACAATTATAATAGTGATACTTTGCAGCTGATATCCTCAACATTCTCTGTCCTCAACATTTTACTCAAGTTAGACCTTAATCTGAGCTTTGTTTTAACACAATCTGATGAGAAAGAATTGACTTGGCTGGAACTACAACAGTTGAAAATCAAAATCGAATGTCTAAACGGGGCCATGAATAGTAGTAGTAGAATAGTAGTACCTGTACTTTAGTATAGCATTGATCACATGTTTTTAAATCCATTTTGTGTTTTTTCTTGAGTTTTCAAACAATCTAAAGCAGTGTTTGCTAATGTGTGCATTGTGTCACCATAGTAACTTCTGAACATTCCACCATAGAGCTACATGTAGAACACCCCCAGCGTCATGTCACTTCAGAGTATCAATATATTAATACTATACCCAGTACAGAGTTTCTGTTTTGGTTATACCATCTCCAATCTTAAAATGTCAAAGCTAAAGAAATTGCAAAAGACAAAAATGTTGACTTAACAGCCTCCATTATCCACTTAAACATGTCATAATAAACAATATGTAGGATTTACTTCATCTCATAACTTTGACACAGCACAGCCTGATGTGTCTCTCCTGCCTACACACCAGTCATATACAAATTACAATCTTGGTTATGGCATCTCATCTGTTGGAAGATGAAATGTATTTGTATCTTTATTAAGTCATGTGTTTGTTTGTTTTTTAACATCTTTCAGATCTGTATTCAAACCCTTCATTTTTATGGAAGGCCTGGGGCAGATTAAAGAGACCTGTTCTCCCAACTATGGTGCAGATGATCCAGTGAAGAAGAAGCCTCGTTTTCAAAGCAAACCCGATCGCAAACACGCGTTATTTGTCAAGCATGAACTCGTATCAGCCATTATTGAGTCCTACAAGGTTGAAATTGTGCCATTTGGTTGGACTACTTGTTTTTTTTGCAACTCATAATTGTTTGAATTGCAGGATAGAGGACAGAAGATCACAGAGAAGATGAGGGGACTTGAAAAAAACAAGATTGATCAGATGGAGAAGATTGTTTCAGAGGGTATTACGGAGCCAGATTACTTGGTCAACTTGTTTTCAAACTGTGTTCAAGAGGAGATGGCCATTTATGAGAAAAGCTAAGGGGACATGTCTCTACTTGTTGAAAACACAACTATTGCATAAAATCCAGTGTTTGGTAAGAACTGAAGACAAGAATGTTGAAACATTAATCAAGCAGCAATAACATCATAGAGTTGTATAATATTGTACATGTATTACAAACAATAAGTGGCCATGATCAAATTAAGTACATTGCAATATTTAATAGACCAAGAAAATATATTAATTTAAATAATAAAATATATTGTAAATAATACTGCAATAAACAATAAAAATATGACAATCCCTCATCTTGTGCACATTTACAAACAGCCATGCAATAAAATCACAATTCACTCACATGATGAAATGTCTGTTGAAATGGGGCTGTTGTCCCCACAACCCGGAATACGGAGAAGCAGAAGAAAATGGATGGATGGATGAAATGTCACCACAGTACATGAATGCCATTAAGACTACAAACAGCATCACCCCTTCTTTGGGTCTGACAAGGTATTCAGGCAAAGTCAAAGTGAGACACTATTTGAGGCCATAATTAATGGTGAGAAAACAGCAACTATTAAATTAGAAGAAAGCTTTGAAATAACATGGGAGATTTTGTAGTGGGGTATAAAATAAATTTGTTCTTAGTAAATATGTAAATATGTCTTATGTGCTTTAGTCATATAGTTGCAGTTGTCAAAGAGGGTTAATAAGTTACTTGTTTTTCATATAAATGGAGTAGAAGCAACATTTCAATAATGTAAATAAGAGGCAAACTTTGCATTGAAACGGCATTTGATCATGAACTGGACGATTTCATTCTGTGAAACGGTAATACAGAGGACTGTCCTGGAAACCATGCAGATGGTTAACATGCCGCAGCACACCTCCCTGTTGCAGCCTCATCCCATAAAGAACAGCCTCTCCACGGTCCAGAGCTAGACCCACCTGCAACAGCCACTCCACCAGCTCACAGCCCAGAAAACAGGCCACCATAGTCCTCTTCCCACACCTTCAAGACAGAGCCAACCGCCAAGAAGAGGTAGCATGTTAGCAGAATACAGAGGATTTGTCAGAAAACAGTTCCACATTTTAAAACACTGAAAATATTTGTTATATAATGTAATGTTTGTTGTCAATAAAGCTTGTCTAAGTTATGTCAAGAACACACGTATGCAAACCCCCTCTCACCTCCTCTGTCTGACAATATCATGACTACACTGGTCTTTGTGGTATTTCATGAACTGAGTGCAGGTCATCCTGATATCCTCTGGGAGATCTGTCTGAGGCTGCTCCCGCTGTCTTCTGCTCCACAGGGAGGATAACCTTAAACATTTATCAAACATGTATTAAACACACAGATTTGCTTAGGACAAGGTTTAAAATGTCTAGAAAATGACCTTTTAAATGGCAGAATGATAAAATGTTTGTCCAGCCCGAACAGTGCAAATGAGAGAAGTCCCTGTGTGGACAAGGCCTCACAGTTAAAACAGAGATACACAAACCATTAATCCCAGTATTAAAACAGTAAGAACAGTTACCTACCTGCCCATAGTTAGCCACAGCACAGAAGAACTGCAGCTCCAAATAGAGTCTACCAGGAATAGAATTCAACAGCAGCCACAGGCAGCTGGACAAGTTCTGTCAAAACAGGAATTAAAATGGATTTAACACTTGACGTGTAAGGAAGTAAAATATAAAGTCATGTAATAGATTGTGTAAATGAATGGACCATGGCCCTGTGCTTTGAAAATAATGGATTAATATGAACTTTAAATTCAACCTTGAGGTCAGTTACTCACAGCAAACAAGCAGACAGTGAGGAGCAGACACAAGAGAACATGGCGGGCCACCTGTCTGTCTACAGCCTGCAGCCGCTCCTCCTCCTGCTGAATGAGCAGGCATTCACTCACCTCACAGTTATTCTCACACTGATCTGGAGAACAGGAGAAATGTTTCAAGGACATGCATACAAAGACAATTTATTAGGCACATCTGCAGGGTCTGTGTACAAAAGACAAACATTGCAGCGACAACTATACCTGTGAGTGAGGCCTGGTTGTTCATATTAGTGCTTATGATCATATCAGGCATGGGCTGAGGTGGAGCGCAGTCACATATGAGGCAAGCTGATAAGAAAATGACAAGTGTATGAGAGTGTATGACAGATTTAAACTAACCGCAACATTCACTCAAAGCAAAGGAAATGCACTAAATTTAACATAAATAAGAGCTTTAGAAAATACTCAGCTCCACCGTTTTCACAGGTCACAGGTTGCATGTACAATGTAAGGTTTGATTCATAACAATGTAAAAAGTGATACCTCTGTCACTATCACCTGAAAGACCATTTGCCTCAGAAAGACTTGAGCTTTCAGGTTTGACCAGAGTGTCTTCAAAAGTGTCAGAGTTTCCTTCATCCTTCTGTGCCCAGGTTCCTCTGCTGAGACATACAAGAGAGCCCCCTGCCAGCAGTATGCTCACAGCAGCCACTACTGTGGAGCAGATGATCTGGAAGAGGACAAGCCAGGACTTTAGACAAAGGCAATACTGCAGCAGGCTTTTCAACTACAGCAAAACAGTAGACAAAAGTGTTGGATGGTTTACACACCTGAGGCTTGCCATAAAAGAAAGCAACATCTATAGTGCCAGGCACAATTTCCCCAGACATGAGCAAAATGCCTGTTACAAAGGTGGGGATCCTGGTAAAAGAAAAGCAAGAAAAGCAAAATAAAAAGAACCACAAGTTGAGCATTTTGTTTTTATTGTGTGTGTTTTTTTTTTTTTTTGCAAATATTTGTGTCTACCAATGAGTCATTTCTCTTTCCTTTTCTCTTTAGTGACTCACCCCCAGCCCACAAGGGCCAACATGCCTGAAGACACTTTCACATCCTCATTCTTTTTCAGTAGAACAAGAGATAATGCTATCAAACCTAAACAAAAATAATTGTGTTCAAAATAATCAGAGGTGGTTTCTTGAATATTTTTGTACATATCATTACCTGACCACAAATAAGTGCTGTAGAGGGAGATACACAATATTGTGAAAGTAAAGATCTGTCCAATGAAATTGTCTGTGTAAACAATATAGTTCCACAGGATCATTCCAAGGCATGTCAAGAACTATAAAAGCAAAGACAAATTGTTAAAAATGCAACACAATTTCAGAATTTGAATTTGATTTGATGACTTTGTAGGTTTGTGTCAGTGTAGGGACCTGTGCAAAGAATAAATGGGCTGCAAACTTGTGAGGTAGTCTCTTGACTTTCTTACTGAGAAACATGACACTTATTGTCCAAACCTGTTAAAAAATGATGTCTATTAATGCTTTTGTATTGTATATATTACTTCCTTGGGCCAATGACAGGAGCTAGACTAGCTAAACATTCATGTGTAGCAATACGGAACAAATTGCACAACATATGATGCAAGTCTCAACTAAGTAGGTAGAAACAATACACGCGCAATACATTTGAATGAGCACAAAATATGACCAGACTAGTTTGCAGATCTACTTACCAGTACAACTAGTCCTAATATACTAATGTTGAAGCAAACATTCTGTAACGATTTCCTCAAAACATTCGGATCCATCCAACTGATCGTCAACAGCCAGGCAGAGACATACATTATAGGGGCTGACAGAAAAGTGCTAATGACCATGCCAGACGTCACCTGAAAACAAAACAAAAGATAATTACATACATATATAAAAACACTGTATATAAAATGTATACTTCAAAGTAGATATATACTTACAACTTCAACTTCTGCATTGTAGTAAACAGCATAGATGGCCACACTTGGGGCAGTTGGGAAGCCACCGTAGAGAAACGCGTAGTTGGAGAGACTGGAATGGTTTAAGCTGCTGGTGTTGCTATGGTCCAGCAGATCCACCATTTCTTTACAAACAAGGGGTAATAATAACCTATAAAATAATAATAAAAACAAGAATATGATTATTGATAATAATATACACCACAGTAAAAGACAGCATTGGAATAACATTAAATACGCAAGTCAAGGCAAACATGCGATAGCTTGTGTGAAACTTGTGGCCTCCAAAGTCTGAGTCATTCAAAACATGTTGGCTAGCCAAATCCTATAATGAAATTGCTCACTGTGGCTAGTGTTTTTCAGTACTCTCTAGTCCATTACGGTTTTATCCATGGTACAGTAGTTGTAAGGGTTTGATGTATACTTTTTGTGCTGTGCAACACTGGAATTTCCCCACTGAGGGACTAATAAAGGCATATCTTATATCTTATAATTATTTGTAATCTGATATAGAGATTGATGTGTATGACGAGTTTTGCTTCTTTTCTTCAAATTCTGTAATTTAAATTTACTTAAAACACGGCTATTGGTGAATGACCAATAGCCGTGTTTTAACCACAACCATAAAGGAGAGCTGTGCTATCATGTTTTAAGCAGTTTAAAAAGTGTTAAACTTTGTGTGTATTTTTTGGGCAGCAGCAACTAAAAAGTCCAAATATCGACCCAATATGTAGGCCTATATCTATATTATACAGCTCTGCTCCTTATAAAGTCCTGTTAAAGTCATCTAACTAGACAGGAATACAATCTAAGAATATGTGTTAAGTAAGCCATGAAGTCAGGAAGTGAAAAGTTCAACTGGTCAAAGTGGCTAGTGGTGGTTTTCACTCACAGTTTTGCAGTGATAAGCAAGATTAGAGTCACAGCAGTGGACTTGGTTAACTTCCCCAGCTGGCCCACCATGGACAGACCCAAATAGAAGAGAGCTGCTCCTCCAAAAGAGTTAGCCAAACCATCAACAAACTCTGCCATGCACACTGGGATTCTCTGATGCAGAACAAAGTGTGCAGTGATACCAATAATAACCATAAACACAATAGGATTCTTTAGGACCTGTAGAATAACATGTCCTACTATGACTAATTTGCTTTTCTGGTGGTTTCTCTGGTTTTTCCACTTTTGGATCTCGCAAAACCCAAATCCTATAGGGTTAAGGATCATTAAAGAGACAGGTGCGACCAGGTAAATGTACTGGAGGTATTCTGGGTATGTGTTCTTGTAGAGGGCTGCAACTGCAAAATATAAACAACAAAATAATCCAGTGTATTTATTATTATAAGAGAGAAAAGGTAAAATGTAAGTAAATGCAAATTAATATTTATATAAGAAAAATTGTGCAAAAATACAGTACATTTTTGTTTGAGTTGTATTAAAGGTCCATATTACACTATTACTGATCTAGATTTCCATTTAGATTTAGATTTCAGATCTGATTTCTGAATGTTTCCTCATCAAAAACATACCTGGAGTTGTATTTTGTTTCATTCACACACATATGACACACAAACTCTGCATATTTAGGCTGAGCTCTTCTCTTAAACAGAAAACACACACTGTTCCACCTTGTGATGTCATGTGGTAATACAGGAAGTGCTCCGCTGTGTTTTTATTTTATTATCCTTTATTTATACCTGTAGGGAAATTATTTCTCTGCCCATTTGACCCATCCTTTCAGCTTTGGAACTGCAGACAGATTAACAATAAAATATTACTTAAACATGTGAGAATGAAACAAAACAAAACAAAACTCCAAGGATGTTTTTTGAGGAGGTAACAGCGTTCTAGCATGGCATCTAGCATCTAAATATGAGCTAATTTTGTGTAATACAGAACCTTTAAATTGTTGTAAAGCATATGTTAAGTTTAAAAATGGTAAAAACAGCGATTAAACTAACAATGTATAATTTCTGAAGGTATGTTTAAAGCAAATGTTTTAAAGAATGACAATAACAGTTTAAGTACTCTTTGTGCAGGGTTTACAAATGTGTAACTTCATTCTGACAGTGGTAAATGTGGGAAGATTTGACAATATACTCACCTATAGGATATCCTAAAGCGAAATCATTGCTTTGGGTGGCAAATATCGAGTAGAGTCCAGCTTTACTATATCGACTCTCCGGACAGGCCACCACCAGTGTTAGAAAACATACAATTACAAACACAGAGGCTTTGGCAATGAGGATGCTCCATAAGAAAGGCCAGATGACATTGGCAAAGTCCAGTAGCACCATATTTTTAAACAACAATGCAGGAAGGGCAAACTTGGACACAAAGTTCCCCAACCCTTTAGCCTGGGTGGAGGTGATGACGTTAGTTCTTCCAGCTATGTACCCACACATAATGATGCCAAAACACTCCAGTAAAGCGGGGAACAAGTTGTCAATGGACATGGCAGAGGAGACAGAGGAGAGACCCTGGTTCTCCTCGTACAGCAAGGTGAAAGTCCCATCTGGTGCCATGATCCTGTCAGCTGTCATCTATGGGTCTGGGCCAAGTTAAAACCACCAACCACTAAAACAAAGCAGCAGCACTGGGAAAGAGTGGAGAATGGAAAGTCATTCGTCCAAAGGCAAAAAGATAACAACTTTTTATGTTTGAATGTAACAAGTCTCTTATAATAATGCAAATAAATACAATTAAAAACAGCCTAAGGTTGAAGTTAACAAACTAGAGCTTGTTTAACAGTTAAACAACTTGCATATCCCACCTGCGCACGCTGTGTCCTCCGCATGTTATCTCTCAAACAAGTGTAGAGAAGCCATAGTAGAAAGTTGTGGACAAGTTGTAGATATACGCTATTTGAAAGTATCTCAAAACGTAATTACTACAACAAATATTTTAAGCGGCGACAAAATAAAGTAACTGATTACAATAAATGTTAAATTAGCCCATAAAAACTCTTTAGGAAGCGCACAATCTACAACATGGTAACCTGCAGCACTCCCCCAACGCGTCTTACATACTGCCCGATATGTCAACAGCGATTGACCAATCACAGGCGCCGCAGCAGGGAGGGGGCAGGGTCAAGTTTAGCTATGAACAGTGACTGACCAATCACAAGCGCCGCAGCGGGTAGGGGGCGGGATCAACTTAAACTATGAACAGCGGATGACCAATCACAGGCACCGCAGCGGGGAGGGGGCGGAGTCAAGTTCAACCATCAACTGTCAGCGGTCAGAGATGATTTACTATGCAGGAAAAGGAAAATATGTTATAACAATAGTCTATTTGTTTAGTCCTAGTTAATATTTAATGTTAATATAGACTATTATATTAAAGGAAAAGTAACGTTATTTTACAATCTGAGCCTTCTTTCGGTAATAAAACAAGTCGTTTGACTCACCCATAGCACGTTGGTGTCATTTGGAGCTGTTTGGTAAAAGTTATGTTGTAGCGTATCCGTTAGCCTGAGTACTCGGGGCATTAATTTGCGGTCTCCAAATAACACAAACTTTAGCACTTTTCAAATCATAGAAGCCCAATGTCTTAATCTACGATTTCGTTTGAAGCAAAAGTGGCCTGTAATCCGAGATTTATCCATAGTTTTCATCTTTGCGTTTCATGTTTGGGTCCCGGGAGCTGAGAGCACAGTCCGCGCATGCGCACTGGCCTCCTCATTTACTCGAAACTATAGATAAATCTCGGATTACAGGCCACTTTTGCTTCAAACAAAATCGTAGATTAATACATCGGGCTTCGATGATTTGAAAAGTGCTAAAGTTTGTGTTATTTGGAGACCGCAAATTAATGCCCCGAGTACTCAGGCTAACGGATACGCTACAACATAACTTTTACCAAACAGCTCCAAATTACACCAATGTGCTATGGGTGAGTCAAACGACTTGTTTTATTACCGAAAGAAGGCTCAGATTGTAAAATAACGTTACTTTTCCTTTAACATGGCACGGTGGCTGAGTGGCTAGCACTCACCCTTCACAGCAAGAAGGTTCCGAGTTCGATCCCCAGCTAGCCCAGGCCTTTCTGTGTGTGTTCTGTGTGGAGTTTGCATGCATGGTCCGAGTTCGATACCCGGGTCGCCCAGGCCTTTCTGTGTGTGTTCTGTGTGGAGTTTGCATGCATGGTCTGGGTTCGATCCCCGGGTCGCCTGGGCCTTTCTGTGTGTGTTCTGTGTGGAGTTTGCATGCATGGTCTGGGTTCGATCCCCGGGTCGCCTGGGCCTTTCTGTGTGGAGTTTGCATGTTCTCCCCGTGTCTGGGTGGGTTTTCTCCGGGCACTCCGGTTTCCCCCATCAACCCAAAACATGCACCATAGGTACCTCCAGCTTAGGTCCTGACCAAACCGAAGCAAGAAGATGGTCCCTGGGCGCAGAAGTGTGCTGCCCACTGCTCCTAATATATGTATATATGTATATATGTATATATGTATATATATATATATATATATATATATATATATATATATATATATATATATATATATATATATATATATATATATATATATATATATATATATATATACTGTATATATATATATAGTATATATATATACTGTATATATATATAGGATGGGTTAAAATGCAGAGAAGAATTTCTCCAGTGTGAGATCAATAAAGTCACTTCTTCTTCTTCTTCTTCTTCTTCTTCTTCTTCTTCTTCTTCTTCTTCTTCTTCTTCTTCTTCTTCTTCTTCTTCTATTAAGACAGCACTTTTTCAAATGTTGCTCACGGTTGGTTGGCTGATAAATAGTGTACAAAATTAGTATGGTAAAACAGTATTAGCCAACCACCCAGCCTGTTTCACTTTAAATTAATTTGAGTAGTAATGTGATTAGTATACTGTACATTATATTTTCCGAACTGAAGTGAAGGGTGTGGTTTGGAAAAAAGCAACAAATTATGTATTTGACAGTCAAATTGAGGACTGTTCAGAGACCAGTTCGTACAAGTCATAAACCCACACTTAAAGGTGCTTTGTGTAACTTTTCAGGTAGAGGGTCTGTTAAACGCGTTTTTCCATGGAGATCTTATTGCTTGGTCTGGTTTGATCTCCATGATGATAGAAAGATTTAATGCCATACTGTGAAACATTCCAGACAAAGTTACAAGTCAGATCTGTGGAGAGGCAGCCCCACTCATAGTCAGAATGCCTGTTTTTCCAGGGAATTTTGAGCTATAAAACCACCTCTAATTGAATAAATGTAAAGTAGATTTGTTTAATGTCATACTGTGGGACATTCGAGGCAGAGCAGTGACATAAAAAAGATGATGATGGGCCCCCCCAACCAAAAAGTTATATACCTTAACAGATAGGAATGATAAAAAATGATAACAATGATAATAATATTTTTAATAGTTGTTCCCATAAATGTGTCAAGACAATAAAAGTTCAAAATAATGTAGCTTATTCTCAGATATGAAAAATCAAACAAAATAAATACAAAGTCACCAAACTAGAACAGCAGTCATAAACTCAAGAATGCAAACAGAACAATAACAGGCTGTGGTTTGGAGAGGGCCTGCACTGAGTCAGGACTTCAGAGCAGGCTTAGCTCTATGAGACGACCTGCGAACACGCCCAAAGTCCCAATGAGACACACGGCCATGAACACACAGAGCAGAATGTGGTCCAGCACCATGGCAACAAACTTCCACTCCTCCGCTGCCTGCAGGGAAATAACAAATATGCTTCTGGTTAATGAGACATAAACAACAACTAAAAATACATTATATAGACTACCAAATTCAAATGTATAGGCCAACTAATACTTGCTTGGAAATAAACTGTGGTAGTAGTTGTATGTAGAATTTGTAGGCCTATGTATAAGTAGTGCAATAAAGAAACTACACTATTGTAATTGTTAAAGATGCAGTGGATAACTTTTCTGGCATAAGGTCTGTCTGCTTGTCTCCATAGAAGTTATTGTTTTGCCTTGGATTTTCCACAGTATTCAATTACAGGTGTTTGTATTAGGGAAGAAAAAAAAAGGACCTCTTTGCAGATTTGACCTGTAACCTGCAGCCATGGAGTTAAATAGGTTTAATGTCACACTGTGGAATATTTCAGGCAAAGGAATAGCATCTCCATGGAGACAAACGGTGGCAGGCCATCTACCAGATAGGAATAACTTAGGCAATGCATCTTTAAATGTCTGATTTTGTATTAAAATATTTTAATTATATTTTAATTTTCCATTAAAATATTGATAATTTTCTGCGCCTCTTTTCTGCGCATCTTTGCATAGCAGCGCCTCCAGCGCCTTTGTGCTTGGCTACCACCAGAGCAGCACAAATGACGAATTGTCTCTTTCCAAATGCTCTTAAAGAACCATGGTTTTGACTGTTGACCGTGACACCCTCATCAGCAAAATGTCAAAAATGAGAAAAGTGGATGCCAAGTGCAGGATTTTCCAAGAAAAATTGACCATTTGGACTATGGACTATACTAATACCTATTTGTTCATGGAGGTGAATGGGAAACCTGTATGCTTGTGTTGAAATTGCATTTTTCTTAAAGTTTCAGGTTCTTCATAATATTATGATATTTTGTAAAATAAAGAGTTCATCAAATATAAAAGACTTCTGTAATAGATTTGAATTTCTCTGCACAAATATTTGGACTTATTGCTATTTTTGGGGTATATATGCCATGAGTTTTCTGATCCGACCCCTTTGGAATCAGAGTAGGTTGGATACGGCCTCCGGACCAAAATGAGTTTGACACCCCTGGTCTAACGTATAGCCTATTATTAAGTATAGGCTATTTTTACTAGTATCTTTTAGATTTTGTGTGTGTGTTTTTCATGTAGATTATCATGAACGTTTACATAGGAGACAAAATAAAATTGCTCACATTGTTAGACTCCTCATCCGATTTCATGGTCTCTGCGATATACTTGACTCCCTCTATGGCGCTGCGCACATCTGGGTTCTTGGTGATGGGTGACTGGTAGGGCACTGAGGTCGCCTGGTTACCTGAGATGTCTGAGATGTCAAAGTCCGCTCCATAGATGTTTCTAATCTGCTTTTCCTTTCCTGGACGCTTCATTGTTGAGAAGAACATAATGTTGGGGATAGTCTCAATAAAAACCTGTCATAAAACAAAGGGTGCAAACATCAGAGCAGTAAAACAGGGCACATGGGGTAAGAATAACGCACAAGGAGAAGCAATACCACAGTTTTAGCACTAGAGAGCGATAGTTTCCATGTAATAAATGTGATAGGCGTACCTTGCGGACCCATTCAGGCATGGTGTGTGTGCTGGGGGAGCGGTGGTGAGTGTTGATCACAATGACGGTGATAATGATAGAAGCGATGACGAAAACCATGGTGAAAAGCATGTATTTCCCGATGAGGGGTACCGCACTGGATGTGGAGGGGATGAGCTCCACGATGACCAGAAGGAAAACAGTGAGGGACAGGAGCACAGAGATGGATAGGGTCATCTTCTCACCTGCATCATACAATTAACACAACATTGAAAGAGATATAAATACGTATGGTGCAATCATGTTATGCGATTTGGTATAGGTGGAACGGGGCTCAATTGTTCTACTAAACCTTGGCCAGAGACATCCAATTTAAAGAGGTACAATTTGGGTATATTTGATGAATATAAATTGTCCAGAGTAAATCAATACAGGTAAATTGAGGTGTCAGCTATTACAGTCTGAACCACTATCACAGTGCCTTACATGTTGCCTGGTTTACACCTGACCATATCACAAGTGATATATGGTCTGGAAGCCACCTTCGAAATATCTCGTACCGGAGGTGTGGTTTACGATCGCCAACGGCCGTTTATTGGGCGTTACGATTTTCTATCATTTGGCGTATACGTAGCCCATAGCCAATCATGTCAGTTGTCAGTTCAAACTACAAGCTTCCGTTTGTCACGTAGTACACGTCACCGTCTTGCCATCCCTCCCCGCTCTCTGATTGGCTCCCAGAATCGGGAGAGCTCGCTTGCCATAGTCGCCCGGCTGTCTTTGAGATCGGAACAAACGAAAGACCCCCTGGGATTTCCCAGGTTACCTTACATGTGTGCTCCTCGTGGTATGATTTATTCAGATTTCCAAAGGGGTCTGGGGCCCCCTAGAGACAGAAATAGCCTACTGCAGGAAAAAGTGCTTACTGACTATAATTTAAAGGAAAAGTAACGTTATTTTACAATCTGAGCCTTCTTTCGGTAATAAAACAAGTCGTTTGACTCACCCATATCACGTTCGTGTCATTTGGAGCTGTTTGAAGAAAGTTATGTTGTAGCGTATCCGTTAGCATTTGTATTCAGGGCATTACTTTGCGCTCTCCAAATAACACAAACTTTAGAACTTTTCAAATCATAGAAGCCCGATGTCTTAATGAAAGATTTCGTTTGAAGCAAAAGTGGCCTGTAATCCGAGATTTATCCATAGTTTTCAGCTTTGCGTTTCATGTTTGGGTCCCCGGAGCAGTCCGCGCATGCGCACTGGCGTCCTCATCTACTCGAAACTATGGCTAAATCTCGGATTACAGGCCACTTTTGCTTCAAACGAAATCTTTCATTAAGACATCGGGCTTCTATGATTTGAAAAGTGCTAAAGTTTGTGTTATTTGGACACCGCAAAGTAATGCCCCGAGCAAATGATACAGCACCATGTTAAGGGATACGGGATCATTACTAGAACAGAACGGCTCAACATAAGTTCTGCGATACTGCTCCAATTGACAGAAAAATGCTATGGGTGAGTAAAACTACTTGTTTTATTGCCGAAAGAAGGCTCAGATTGTAAAAAAAACGTTAATTTGCCTTTAAGTATGATGTAAAGAACTTTAGTCTTTAGCCTAATTGTCAAAATACATTATAATACCAAAACATGCCATATGAGGAAATCCACTGCATATTAGTCTTTTCAATAATGCAACAATGCTCCTGAAAAAGGATGGGTCAAATGCAGAAGTCAAATTTCTCCCATGTGTCATTGTGTGTGAGACCAAATAAAGGCTTAATCTTAATCTTAATCTATATAGGCTATATAAACAGAGATAACTAACTCACTAGCTGCCGCTTTCCAAATAGGAAGTGAACATGGGAACACTTCTGGCTCCAACTGATTTTACATTGGAAAAAATGTTGCCTTTCCTCTTGAACATTTTTTCTATTTAATTCAGCTTTGTACATATACATTATCATCATTATTTTTATTTTTATAATTATGTCTCATCTGACACTGGTCTATTGCTCTGTGGTTGTTTTTTTACCCTCTGTTATATCCTTCTGGGACCCGAAGAAAAAAGTGTATTTCAATTTTAATTTCAATTTAAATTTTTTGTGTGTGTGTGTGATTTTCTATTTGGAGGTAAATGATTAGCATTTACATTTTTCAAATTTTATTTGTATTCATAATGTTGTCATAATTCAACATGTCCTCTGTAATGGACTGTAATGGTGTTAAATCCATGTGAAGTTAACAACCTAATGACCAACATCTCTGACAAGCATCTACAGTCACCTCAAAACCCTTTTAATTTCTTATTTATTTATTTCATTTTTATTTTTTAATCATAGTGCAGCCACAAACTGGAGTCGATCTCAAAACTGTTACAAGATAGACTGGTTAACTCAATGTCCACTATAAAGGACACACATGAATGGGCCGGGTATCAGGAGGATATATTATATATTATATTTGATGAGTGAGCTACTGTACCCAAAACAATTTCCCTTGTGGATCAATAAAGTTTGTTTAAGTCTAAGAACTGCTGCAGTGAGCCTTGTCATTTTGGACTTAAAATGTTTGTCTTAACTGGCTCTACATGATCCCAGTGTTTTTATTTCACGATTTTGTCCATAAATACATTTCTATTCGTAATACTGAACACAGCTCCAAATTCGTTCCGCTAGCATCGTGAGCTTCATTTGTCTGGAATTATTTGGGTGATGTCACAGTCCCTTAGTACACGTCTTTTACAGTCCATGTTACATTACTACTTTGTGGCCTATACTGAAACAATCAATTCAAACCCAGGCTTCATGTGAGGCCCATGTGAGCGAGGCCTCCAGACACTTACTGCACTTTAAAACATTGAACAGACATTTTATTCTTAAATCAAACAAAAAGAAAGAGTAAACAAACTGACAGTGATTCACAGCAGCCGTATTCAGGGCGTGTAGTTTGTGATGCTGGCGTTTTCCACTGAGAGCATCTCCTGGCATCAACCTCTCTCCACACTGTTCTGTCAGCAGTCATATCTGAGGCGCACATCAAGTGATGTATAATACATTAAAGCAAAGGCCTGGTTCAGACATGACAGCACTGAGGGACTCTGGGTAATGAGCTGCTCCCATCGCCATGCCAGATGTGGAGGCTGAGACTAGACTCCCCATACTTAAAGGCCAAGTTTGGACCATGAGCATGTTTAAAGGGCCCATATTATTTTATGACCTATGTTATAATGTTATTTACTCATCAAAAACATACATGGAGTTATGTTTTGTTTCATTCACACAAGTTTAACACAGAAGTTAAACTAGATTCCTCTTCTTTCTGCTCCCTTTCATTCAATATTTTGTATTGCTATCACACTGATGATGTCTTTTTATACTTTATGAATGAAATAAACAAACTAAAATAAAATAAAAATAAAGTATGTCTGCATATTTATAGACTGTGTTCTACTCTCAAACAGAAAACATTCTGTTCCAACTTGTGATGTCAGGTGGTAAAACAGGAAGTGCTCCATTGCATTTTTAAACTCCATACACCCTGACTAGAAGTGTTTGGATCATTTCAGCCCTGGAATTACTAAAGGTAAAAGTTGCTGTTAACTTGAAAACTACAACTACATGATGTCACAAGGTGGAACAGAGGATTTTGAGCTTGGAAGATGTAGACAGACTTACAATAAAGGGTTACTCAAACATGTGTGAAAGAAACAAAACTTAACTCCAGGTATATTTTTTTCATTTTAACACGAATAAAAGCTCACAAGGGTCAATTTTGTTTAATACTGGACCTTTATATGATCATAACAGTGTAGCATTCAAGTGTTTTCCGCTAATCTTCCTCTTTTGTTCACTGTTATTCATTTATACAGAGAATCAAGAGAATCTGGACAGAACGAGGACTCGCCTACAGATTAAACATGGCTGACATTTTACGATTCACTGGGAATTTATTATTGGACTGTCTTGGTCTAAGCTTCTGCTGAAATGAGATTTACTCAGTGGGAATTTCATTTTGTTTTGACATTCTGAAATCCACTTAAACCTATATGAGAGAGAAAACGGGGCGAAAGACAAAATCGTGAGGCGAGCCCATTATGAACAAAATAAAAAATGTTTTGCTTTGTTAATTCACAAGACAGAAACACCAAAACTGAAACAAATTCAATAAATGTTCAATGCAGACTGAAAATAGAGGCTGTTAGTTTAGGAGTTGCAGCTGCTTTTGTGCGTTTATTTGTGTATGAAGACGATAAACATGTATTAATTTAGCAGATAAATGTCCATTAATGTGCTGTCATTGGAGATAAGGATAGACGCAATAAGCCTTAATTTGTGCATATATGTAGCTGCTCATTGACTTTAGTGTTTGATTTGATTGTAAAGTTGTACACACTGTTTTATTTCATGGGCATCAGACTGAATCTAATGTATGTAGACTGTAATGAGATTCACTGACCAAATAAAAATACATAAAAAATGAAAATGACTTATGTTTGATAATATGATTTTGTTCAAAGTTCACATTATAACCATGCCCAGAAGAACTGACAAAAACCTGAAATATGAATTGACAAAGTAATACAAGAATCACTTTCCAAAACATGTTTATACACATCTAAACTACAGGGTTAATTTTTAGGCTAAAAAAGAGATTTATCCATAGTTTTCAGCTTTGCGTTTCATGTTTGGGTCCCGGGAGCAGTCCGCGCATGCGCACTGGCGTCCTCATCTACTCGAAACTATGGCTAAATCTCGGATTACAGGCCACTTTTGCTTCAAACGAAATCTTCCATTAAGACATCGGGCTTCTATGATTTGAAAAGTGCTAAAGTTTGTGTTATTTGGACACCGCAAAGTAATGCCCCGAGCATATGATACGAGTCCCATGTTAACGGATACGGGATCATTACTAGAACAGAACGGCTCAACATAAGTTTTGCGATACTGCTCCAATTGACAGAAAAATGCTATGGGTGAGTAAAACTACTTGTTTTATTGCCGAAAGAAGGCTCAGATGGTAAAAAAACGTTAATTTGCCTTTAACACAGTCCAGTCCTTTCTGATGACTGAGATGCTGCTCAGGATGGATGTCAGCGCCTCCATTGTCTCCTGGATTCTGTGGTCAGTAATGTAAGAGCTCCTTAGTGTATAGTCCTGTCTCCATTTCTGTTCACTCTGTACACCTTTGATTTCCAGTACAGCTCCAGGTCCGGCCATCTGCAAAAGTTCTCTGATGACTCTGCGGTGGTAGGGTGTATCAGAGATGGAGTACTGGACACTGATTGCAAATTTTGTGTAGTGGTTCCAGGCCAGCCATGTTGCTATTATATGTGCCCGGTCGTGGCAAAACCAGACACAAGTCGTCCCAGAGGCATTTTGAGTTATTCACAGATTCTGAAAGTGTAGATTCTAAGCTTTACAATAATGCCTTACACATGGAAATCTGAGAACATTTAAAGAATTTGTGGCCATTTGAAAGCAGCACATTTTGAAAACGAGCTGGGAAAAGCCGTGTTAAAGATCTCCTTGTGGAGCAGAAAGGAACTCATTTGCATGACAATAAGCTAAGCCATTGTCCAAACAATTTCCCTTGTAGATTAATAAAGTTTGTCTAAGTTTAGGTCTAAGTCTATATACTGTAACTGTTGTATTGTACTGTATTCTTTTTTATAGCAGGCCGTATTACCTTATATATTTTTGCTAGGGCTACTTTGTGAGTCTGGTTGCTTGTCCATACCTGAGTCAGTGGGCAGGTAGAAGACCAGGCCCGTGAGGAAGGAGAAGAGCATACAGGGGATGATGACGTTGACGATGAAGTAGAGAGGCAGACGCAGCATCAGGAAGTGGTACGTGATGTCCAGGTAAGGAGTGTCCGGGCAGCACGAGTAGAACACCTGATGCTTCCAACTGCGAAAGTCCTTCATCACCCACTCCCCACTCTCCATGAAGTGGCTCAGGTCCGGCCGGTCACTGTCCTATGAGAAGAGGTTTAGCAGGATTTGACTGGACATCACAATATTTCCATATAGATTAAATTTAAAGTCATTTATTTGGATGTTTCCGGTGAATGTTGGCCATCAGCTTGTTGATTCATTGTTAGACACTGTTTGTGTTGGTTAAAACAACATTTTTTGAGAAGTGTTGTGTGGACTGCTGTTGATATCTTGGGCAAGACAAAAATGAATTGAACTGTCACAGAAATGTTCGATTTTAGAGGATTTTCTTTTCCTTTTTTTTCATTTTTTCATTTTTAAAGGGCCCATATTAAGCTATATTCTGATCTATGCTGTAAAGTACTTTTCTCATCAAAAACATACCTAGAGTTGTGTTTTTTACCATCTGTAAATTTCACTGGCCTTTGTTCCGTCTCACCTGTACTCTCTGCTATTCCTCTGTCAGGCCAAAGCTGACACACTGTCACACAGCAATAACATAGATGGCTTCTATAGGGACTCTAATAGTAATGTAAATAATTGATGATAATAATTCTGGTAGAATCACTGAAACAAGAGCAAAAACGCCCAGAATAAAACATCTGAAGTACAATCGATATAACCATAATGCATAAATAACTCGCATTGTTCATTTGCTTCTGACATTGGTGCTACTGTAGCCTCAGCAAACTAGTTTTCTTTTTATATTATTACCCAACTTATCACAACCAACCATTTATTCAGCAACAAGGACAGGACCATGAACGCTCATACTGACCACAGACTCCTGAAAATGTGTTGTTTAAATCCATTTTGTGTTTTTCTTAGTTCTCAGTCTTAAAAATGTGCTCTGTGTTTGCTTATATGTCCGTTGTATCATCAAATATAGCTTATAACTTAAATAATAAAAGATAAAAAAAAGATAACTCCTGAACATTCTGCCAATAGAGATATATGTAGAACACCCCCAATGTGATATCACTGCAGAGTATCAATTATGTTTATGTTTATGTTTATACTGAGATGACAGAATTATATTGAGTGATTACAGGGTTTATGACGACCAGCTTGCCATCATAGGTCCAGGTGCCCAGCTTCATGCTACAGTTCTGCAGGTCAAAGGGGAAGTGAAGGACGATGATCTCGCAGTAGCTCTTAAAGATGGCAGGAGGGTTCCATGTGATCATCCCTGTATGCTCCAGCAGCACTTTGGTCTCGTGGACTATGGCAAAGTCTCCGTCCGCACTACAGACAAACAAAGCAGAGGTGTGCGTTCAACCAGGAAGATATTTTTTCTATTGGTTTTTAATTTACAAAACATGCAATATAATAATAAGATCTTGTATGCCTGCATCTCTTTTACTCTAAACTAATCACATATCAAGTCATTTATACAAAAACTCTTGCCTATGCTATGGTGTAGATTCAAATAAAAAAAATAAGAGACCACTGCAAAATTATCAGTTTTTTCTGATTTTACTACTTATAGGTATGTGTTTTGGCAAAAGGAACATTTTTGATTGAGTCTATAAACTACTGACAACATTTCCCCCAAATTCCAAATAAAAATATTATTGTTTAGAGCATTTGTTTGCAGAAAATGACAAATGGTCAAAATAATAAAAAAGATACATGTTTTCAGACCTCAAACAATGCAAATTCATTTTTAAAACAACATAATACTAATGTTTACACTTAAGAAGAGTTCAGAAATCAATATTTGGTGCAATAACCCTTATTTTTAATCACAGCTTTCATGTGTCTTGGCATGCTCTCCACAAGTCTTTCACATTGTTCTTGGGTGACTTTATTCCACTCCTAAACAAACAAACAAACAAACAATATTTATAAGGCGCTTTTCATACAAAATTGTAACACAAAGCGCCTTACAGTGGTCAAGGATTAGAAGATTGACCTTTATTGATCTCGCACAGGAGAAGTTGTTTCTATATTTGACCCGGGGACCATCCCCATGATTTTGTTTTGTTATTTAGGCTTGGTCAGGCCCTAAGCTGGAGGATTTTACCTATGGCGCATGTTTAGGTTGATGGGGGAAACCGGAGTGCCCGGAGGAAACCCACCCAGATACGGGGAGAACATGCAGTCTCCACACAGAAAGGCCCGGGCAACCGGAACCTTCTTGCTGTGAAGCATGGTCCTGGTGCAAGAACTGAAGTAGCTCAGCTTTGTGTTTGTGTTGGAATTCAACAGACGCTGGAATGGAATGGCTGTAATACATGTCGAGATGCTGATTTCAGAAAAAAATGCAGTGGTCTCTTATTTTTTTCCAGAGCTGTACATGTGACTGGTTTCCTCTTCTCTACCTCAGCAGCTGAACCACTGTCCACCTCAGTGTCTCCATCTTACTCTTCACCAGTACTACTTCCTTAAGTGGCCCTACTAACTTGAACTCTTTCTGCAAATGTAATAATAATTAATTCATAATTCATTGCATTTATATAGCGCCTTTCATGACACCCAAAGCGCTTTACAGTTCATTGTTCATTCACTCCACACTTGGTGGTGGTAAGCTACTTTCTGTAGCCACAGCTGCCCTGGGGCAGACTGACGGAAGCGAGGCTGCCAATCTGCGCCATCGGCCCCTCCGACCACCTCCAACACTCATTCACACTCCACTTTCATACTAGGCAAATGTGGGTAAAGTGTCTTGCCTAAGGACACAGCGACAGTTTTTTGCAACTGGCGCCCCACTGTGGCACCTGGAATTCCCAGCGGTCTCCCATCCAAGTACTAACTAATATGCTAGTCCTGGAAACTACTACCAGGTAATATTATCCCTCACAAATGTATCATCAAATTCGCTCCTTTAAGGTTCTATATTAGGCAAAATGTATTCTTGTGAGTTTTATCCCATGCTATAATGCTGTCATCTCCTCAAAAACAAACATGGAGTTGTGTTTTGTTTCATTCAGTCATGTGTGAGTACCCTAGTTTATTAGTCTGACTACATCTCCATAGCTCAAAATGCTCCATTCCACCTTGTGAAGTCATGAAGCGGTAGTTTTTATGTTAACAGCTTCTTTTTGACTTTAATTCAGTGGGGATTGGAAATTCTATGGCTGAAAACATCCAAATGATTCTAGTGAAGGTGTATGAGTCCTTTAAATCGCATGTCCCATATTGCTGTGAGGGGTGAGTGGGGGGAGGTAATGAGAGGAATGTCAACATGGAGGGACACTGGAGCCTGAGGATGCTTCCACTGGATTCACACACGCAGCCAACCAGAGCATGGCCTGGTGTGAGTCTGTGCGACACCGGTTGTCAGGGAGAAAGCAGCAGTGTGTCAGACTGGGCATATGTTCTGTGTGGACAGTTAATTATCACATTGTGGGGACAAAAATGTGAGTACACCATAGACTGTATAAAGACGTGGACTAAGAGAGTGTGATGTCACCAGTCCAGTCAAATGAAACTTACAATGCTAGTGGTTATAAAGGAGAATTTAAGCTGGTTAAAAGTAAATTAGAATACCAGGATCATGTAAAGCAGGTTAATACGACAATATTAAGACCAAAATGATGAGGCTCACAGCAGCAGTTGCAGAGTACAGGGGCAACAATTTTTGGAGCCAAAGTTGATGTAGCCAGAAGCTCACTTCCTATCTGGAATGCGGCAGCTAGCAGGTTAGCTTTGTCTATTTATATTTACAGTCTATGGTATACATACTAACATTATGTGGACCTCTCTTATAGGGATAAAAATCAGATCCCCATGACACACAACTCTGGAAAAAAATAAGAGACCACTGCAAAATTATCAATTTTTCTGATTTTACTACTTATAGGTATGTACACTGCCTGACAAAATTATAAGGACGATTGTCCTAGTCTAGTCCTGGTTTAGACCTGAGTTAGACCTACACTGCGATGAGTCCCCATTTTTGTAATAATATGCCTTTACACATGATGCAATTTGCTTTAATATATCAATAAATTGATTTGTTGTCATTACCAATATGTCTTGTTATCATTATTTATGAAAGTTCAGAAATACACAATCGTCCTAATACTTTTGTCAGGCAGTGTATTTGGGCAAAAGGAACATTTATGTTTGAGTCTAAAAACTACTGACAGCATTTCCCCCAAATTCCAAATAAAATATTATTGTTCTTTTATGATAGAGCTTTTATTTGCAGAAAATGACAAATGGTCAAAATAACAAAAAAGATTTAGACCATTTAGACCTCAAACAATGCAAAGAAGCAAGATCAAATTAATTTTAAAACAACATGATACTAATGTTTACACTAAAGAAGAGTTTAGAAATCAATATTTGGTGCAATAACCCTTATTTTTAATCACAGCTTTCATGTGTCTTGTCATGCTCTCCACAAGTCTTTCACATTGTTCTTGGGTGACTTTATTCCACTCCTGGTGTAAGAACTGAATTAGCTCAGCTTTGTGTTTGTGTTGGAATTCAACAGACGCTGGAATGGAATGGCTGTAATACATGTAGAGATGCTGATTTCAGAAAAAAATGCAGTAGTCTCTTATTTTTTTCCAGAGCTGTATATACTTAATTATTAGATCAACAACACGGTGCACAGCTAAGTTAAAATAGCTTCAGTAGTAACTAAAGTTAAGGTAAAAACCAGTATACAGGAAATGTAAGTCAATGCTGTGTCCCCATAAGACATGTAAACCCAGTGTGTATGTGTGTGTAGGGAGGGTCGCTGGGTGCTCTTGAGGGGTAACACCAGGCCAGATTTAGCCTGAAATGTGAGCTTTCACTCCACACATTGCGGCGAATAGGAAAGTGTGATGCAAACATCAGGTGCTGAATATGTTGCTGGAAAATGCAGGACTTAAATACACGGCTGCAGCTGAAGTGGGTTAACTATAGTTGTGGGAGGGGCTTACTTGTTGTAGAGGACCAAGTCGGGCCTCCAAATGTCAGCGGAGGGAACTCTGATCTTTTTGATTCCCCCATAATCCTCCGGGTTCCACTGCAAGTTCACATCTTTCCATTGCTGGATATAGAAAGAGACAGGCATGTGTAACAGTGGGAAGTTGTACGTAACTGAACAATAACATTAATGTTGCCTAAACATTTACTATGTAAGGAGAACACAAAGGATAAAACAGAGGCTTTAATCGGGGTTCAGGGCTTGGGGAAAACATCGTGTCATGTGCTATCCTCAAAAAGAAATCCTTTTGTTTGGTCAATGATTTCAGTTTATAGATCATACTACGCATAACATTGAATTTATTTTCAATTCCTAATCATAATATGGGTAATAATGAGTAAATAATGAGCAAATTGAAATTGCTTTATAGTGCAGAGACCAGTTAATATATTAAAATGCAGGTTAATATGGTTGTTACATTTTCTTTATTTTGATTAAAATTATAAAACCATATAAAATGATTTATTATAATTATATTATTTTTTATTTGTGCCAAAAAGGTAGAATAATCTTTGCAAAGTAGGTAAAGAAGAATGACACAGGGACTATGGTTGAAGCCACTGGTCCAGAATGCTGTCAGTGCAGTGAAAAGATAGAGATCGCCTAAAGCTGTGGGGCATATGTGCTGGCCACTTTTAATGTATTATGAGACAGATGTGCTGGCTACTATTGACGTAAAATGATTTGTTCTGGTACTTGATAATATTCTATAACATATGTAGATCTCTTTTTAAGCAATTTATTCATTGTAAGAACCAATATTACTAGCTTAGTAAAAATTGTTCCATGACTTCATGTTCAAAACTATAAAATTGATTATAATCATGGCATTTTACCGTAGCAAGCAGCATTTTATTTAATTTAATAATAGGACACCCTGGGGGCACCCCTCCTTGAGCCGCCACCTTAACGTGGTGGAGGGGTTTGAGTGCCCGAATGATCCCGGGAGCTATGTTGTCGGGGGCTTTATGCCCCTGGTAGGGTCACCCAAGGCAAACAGGTCCTGGGGGACGGGTCAGACCAAGAGCGGTTCAGAAGCCCTTATGATGAGTATTCAATCGAGGTCAGTTACGTCGCCCGGATCGGCGTCACCGGGGCCCCACCCTGGAGCCAGGCCTGGGGTGGGAGCTCGCGAACGAGCGCCTGGTGGCCGGGCCTTTCCCCATGGGGCCCGGCCGGGCTCAGCCCGAAGGAGCGACGTGGGGCCGTCCTCCCGTGGACCCACCACCCGCAGGAGGATCCATAAGGGCCGGGTGCAGAGAGATCTGGGCGGCAGCCGAAGGCAGGGGCCACGGCGACCAGATCTCCGGACATGGAGACTAGCTCTGGGGACATGGAATGTCACCTCGCTGGGGGGGAAGGAGCCTGAGCTCGTGCGGGAGGTTGAGCGCTATCGACTAGATATAGTCGGCCTCACCTCCACGCACAGCCTGGGCTCTGGAACCCAACTCCTTGAAGGGGCTGGACTCTCCATTTCTCTGGCGTTGCCCGCGGGGAACGGCGGCGGGCCGGTGTGGGCCTACTCATTGCCCCACGGCTCAGCCGCTGTGTGTTGGAGTTCACCCCGGTGAACGAGAGGGTCGCGTCCCTGCGCCTTCGGGTCAGGGACAGGTCTCTTACTGTTGTGTCGGCCTACGTGCCGAGCAGCAGTGCAGAGTACCCGGCCTTCTTGGAGTGCCTGGGAGGGGTACTGGACAGTGCACCGACCGGGGACTCCGTTGTTCTCCTGGGGGACTTCAACGCCCACGTGGGCAGCGACAGTGACACCTGGAGAGGGGTGATTGGGAGGAACGGCCTCCCTGATCTGAACCCGAGTGGTGTTCTGTTATTGGACTTCTGTGCTAGCCACAGTTTGTCCATAACGAACACCATGTTCGAGCACAAGGGTGTCCATCAGTGCACGTGGCACCAGGACACCCTAGGACGGAGGTCGATGATCGACTTTGTTATCGTGTCATCTGACCTCCGGCCGCGTGTCTTGGACACTCGGGTGAAGAGAGGGGCAGAGCTGTCAACCGATCACCACCTGGTGGTGAGTTGGGTCCGCTGGCAGGGGAGGAAGCCGGAAAGACCTGGCAGGCCCAAGCGCATAGTGAAGGTCTGTTGGGAACGTCTGGCAGAGCCCTCTGTCAGGGGCACCTTCAACTCGCACCTCCGTTAGAGCTTCTCCCAGATTCCGGGGGAGGCTGGGGACATAGAGTCCGAATGGGCTCTGTTCTCGGCCTCTATTGTCGATGCGGCCGCCCGTAGCTGTGGTCGTAAGGCCTGTGGTGCCTGTCGCGGCGGCAATCCCCGAACCCGGTGGTGGACACCGGAAGTAAGGGATGCCGTCAGGCTGAAGAAGGAGTCCTATCGGGCCTTGTTGGCTCGTGGGACTCCGGAGGCAGCCGACGGGTACCGGCGGGCTAAGCGTGCTGCAGCCCGGGCGGTGGCAGAGGCAAAAACTCGGAGTTGGGAGGAGTTCGGAGAGGCCATGGAGGAAGACTATCGGACGGCCTCAAAGAAATTCTGGCAAACCGTCCGGCGCCTCAGGAGGGGGAAGCAGTGCTTCACAAACACTGTTTACAGTGGGGGTGGGGAGCTGTTGACCTCGACTGGGGATGTTGTCGGACGGTGGAAGGAATACTTTGAGGATCTCCTCAATCCCGCCGTCATGTCTTCCGAGGAGGAAGCAGAGGCTGGGGACTCGGGGTCGGACTCACTCATCACCCTGGCTGAAGTCACTGAGGTGGTTGGAAAGCTCCTCGGTGGCAAGGCCCCGGGGGTGGATGAGATCCGTCCTGAGTATCTCAAGTCGCTGGATGTTGTAGGGCTGTCTTGGCTGACACGTCTCTGCAACATCGCGTGGCGGTCGGGGACAGTACCTCTGGACTGGCAGACCGGGGTGGTGGTCCCTCTGTTTAAGAAGGGGGACCGGAGGGTGTGTTCCAACTATCGGGGAATCACACTCCTCAGCCTTCCCGGTAAGGTCTATTCCAGGGTGCTGGAGAGGAGAATTCGACCGATAGTCGAACCTCGGATTCAGGAGGAGCAGTGTGGTTTTCGTCCCGGCCGGGGAACACTGGACCAGCTCTATACTCTCCATCGGGTGCTCGAGGGTGCATGGGAGTTTGCCCAGCCAGTCCACATGTGCTTTGTGGATCTGGAGAAGGCATTCGACCGTGTCCCTCGTGGGGTCCTGTGGAGGGTGCTCTGGGAGTACGGGGTTCGGGGCCCTTTGTTAAGGGCTGTTCGATCCCTGTATGACCGGAGCAGGAGCTGTGTTCGCATTGCCGGTAGTAAGTCGGACCTGTTTCCGGTGCATGTTGGACTCCGCCAGGGCTGCCCTTTGTCACCGGTTCTGTTCATTATATTTATGGACAGAATTTCTAGGCGCAGTCAGGGGCCGGAGGGGATCCGGTTTGGGAACCACAGGATCTCATCTCTGCTGTTTGCGGATGATGTTGTCCTGATGGCTTCATCAAACCGGGACCTCCAATGTGCACTGGGGCGGTTCGCAGCCGAGTGTGAAGCGGCTGGGATGAAAATCAGCTCCTCCAAATCCGAGGCCATGGTTCTCGACCGGAAAAAGGTGGTTTGCCCTCTCTGGGTGGGTGGAGAGTCCTTGCCTCAAGTGGAGGAGTTCAAGTATCTCGGGGTCTTGTTCACGAGTGAGGGGAGGATGGAGCGTGAGATTGACAGGCGGATCGGTGCAGCGTCGGCAGTGATGCGGCCGTTGTACCGGACCGTTGTGGTGAAGAGGGAGCTGAGCCAAAAGGCGAAGCTCTCAATTTACCGGTCAATCTACGTTCCTACCCTCACCTATGGCCATGAGCTTTGGGTAATGACCGAAAGGACGAGATCGCGGATACAAGCGGCCGAAATGAGTTTCCTCCGCAGAGTGGCTGGGCGCACCCTTAGAGATAGGGTGAGGAGCTTGGTCACACGGGAGGAGCTCGGAGTAGAGCCGCTGCTTCTCCACGTGGAGAGGAGCCAGCTGAGGTGGCTCGGGCATCTGTTCCGGATGCCTCCTGGACGCCTCCCTCGGGAGGTGTTCCGGGCATGTCCCACCGGGAGGAGGCCCCGGGGAAGACCCAGGACCCGCTGGAGGGACTATGTCTCCCGGCTGGCCTGGGAACGCCTTGGGGTCCCCCCGGAGGAGCTGGAGGAAGTGTCCGGGGTGAAGGAAGTCTGGAGGTCCCTGCTTAGACTGTTGCCCCCGCGACCCGGCCCCGGATAAGCGGAAGAAAATGGATGGATGGATGGATGGATGAATAATAGGGCAGTGGGCGGGGATAGGAGGTAGTAGAAAGCAGGAAGCATTACTCAAACAAGCATGAATCAAAATACAATAGTACTTTTGAAAGTAAGCTAATGAGAGAAAACCTAAGAATTAGAATATGGTATACAATATTTTTCATAATATGTCTTCTTATAAGCAGTAACAGAAAGAATTACAAATACTTTAATATTTGTGTGATTTGACTACCTGTTTGAGGCGCACGTTACTGCTGACTATCTGGTTGACCTCGTCCTGTAAGAATGAATGTGACTTTATTATTATTATTATTATTATTATTATTATTATTATTATTATTATTATTATTATTATTATTATTATTATTATTATTATTATTGAGTCTGACCACACTGATGAGCTGGATGAGCTGTAGCCCCACGGTCACTACCACCGGGTCAGTGAAGTGAGCCACTGGACGCACCACCTTGTTGTACCCAGTGAACAAAGTCTTCACCAGGCGAGTTTCATCACGAGAGGACCACGCTACACCTGCAAAAGAGCACATAGAATACCATTAAAGAAGACATGCTTTTTCAGGTTAGTATTGATTGGACTGTTACATAATTAGATCATAATTTACATTTTCTTCATTGTAAACTGCAATATTGATCTAAAACAGCTTCCTAACCCAACATTTTAAAATCCATGTTAGTTAGTTTGTTAGGATATTTGTTTCAAATCTGCCCAGATAATTTCCAAAACAAAAAGTACAGACATAGATACAAACATGCATGTCTTGGAGTCTGAATTAAATACAGCACAGGGATGTGGATAGGAGAGGTGAAAACAGAAATAAGATCATGATGAGAACATCGAAAGCTCATAAAAGTCATTGTAAGAAATTGTTAGTGTAGTGAGACGCGCACCTTAACCAGCGGGCCAATCACGTAGCGCCCCAAGCCTTGATGAGGGAGACTGGTTTCACCTGTTGCACTCTCTCCTCACCTCTGGCATCCAACACGGTGTAGCAGCCACTGGGACAAGAAGGCTCCGTGTTTTATATTAACTTAAACCCGCTCAATTCCCGGTCTACGGTCGTGACTTGAAGCTGCGGCACGTTGCTCCGTCCTGCCTTATTGGTGAGTGGAGACGTATTCGTTCATAAAACTGGTTACGCTGGGTCTAAACCGCTACTTCTGTAGGCAGTGTCTGTGTGCGGGCTGTCCCTGGCGGGTGCGTGTACAAGCTGTATTGGGTGAGTAATAAACCGGGATTTCATTCCTAGAATGTACTCGTTCTGAGTTCCCTTATCATGCGTTGCTCCGGCAGGCTTAGGCAGAGCAGGTGTGTCCTGCGTTCCCCCCCCTCTCGTTCCGAGCGGAGCGTCTCCTCGGTGAGTGCACGGGGCCGTGCCCATTTATTAAATCTCCCTGTTGGGTCTTAAATTTACCTTTTTTCAGGCTTTTGAGTTCCCCGCGGGCCTCCCCTGTGGGATTGGGTCATCCCCTCTGGAGCTAGCTTTCCCCCGGCGGAGTTTGTCGCTCCTCTGGGCCTGGACGCCTCCTACCTTCGTGGTGTCGGCCCCTAATGGACAGTACCATTGCCGTATTCACCGGTCGAGTTATAACTTTTTTTTGGTTAATATTTTATTGTGTGTGTGTGTGTGAGTGAAAGGAATTGTAAACATTGTTTAAAACATTTTAATATGGAATAATAAATTTTTGTATCATTTTGTAAACTGGTGTCTTGCCTACTGCTTATGAATTACCCCCCCACTCGGTCACTACATACTTGGCGTTGCTGGCAGGGTCCGGGCTTGAATTTTATGGAGGCAAGACACCATTTTAATATACTTTTTTGTGTGTAAAATCTTGTTTTTAGCATTGACAGTGTTTTTCCTTTTTCTGTAGCAGTGTTATACATGTGAGGCAGGAGACCAGTAGTAGCAGCACACTGTTTCATGTCATTTTGATTGTGTTTTTGCATGTTATGTTTTGGTTTGCTGTGTCTATTTAGTATTTAGCTGTGTTCTTTATTGCATGTTTTGTTTTTAGACATGTACATAATGCTACTCTGTTTCTTCTAGCTCTGCCAATATTGAAAGCACCTTGCTCCAGATAAAAGTGAAACTGCATTTTTAGTAAGTTGTAGCGCGTTTTTGTAAAGTGAATATGGAGGGTCAGCTATTGGAGTTACAGGAAATGGTCATCCAGCTGAGGGCTGAGAATGAACGGCTGCGCCAAGAGCGCCTATCTGTCTCTGATGCGAGTGCAGGGACGTCCTCTGCACCCACTGCACATGGTGTTCCCTCACAGGTTACCGGGGGTGTTGACCGACTGGTTTTCATCCCACGGGATCGTAAATGCCCCATGTTTAGGGGTAAGAAAGGCATTAGTTTGGGCGAGTGGTTAGAGGAAGCAGAAGCATGCATGCGGGCCAGACATTTATCTTTAACTGACCAAGCATTTTTTCTTTTTGACCATTTGGAAGGGGAGGCTCGCGAGGAAATTAAATTTAGATCTGTAGAAGAGCGACATGACCCAACTAGGATCATTGCGATCTTACAGGAGCTTTATGGATGTGCAGAGTCCTATGTTGCCCTGCAGGAGGCGTTTTTTTCTCGGCGACAGCAGGAGGGGAGACTTTGCTTGAATACTCCCTTGCTTTGAAGTCTTTGATGGAAAGGGTGAAACGGCGCGCTCCAGATAATGTTCCAAATTCTGAAATATTGTTGCGTGATCAATTTGTGGAGCAGGTTTTAGACTGCGCGCTTCGTCGAGAATTAAAACAGCTTGTCCGTCGCACGCCTACAGCTACGTTGTTGGATGTCAGAGGTGAAGCAATGAGATGGGAGCGTGAGGGGTTGCCATCGGGTGTGCGTGGCCGGAGTAATTCTGTCCCTTCAGCCTTGGGTTTTCAATGCATGGTGCAGGGTGGCCGCCAGCGGTTGGATCCGCCGGCCTCTGAGGTTAGTGAGATGAAGGAGCTGCTACGACGTCAGCAGGAACAATTGGACAAACTGACGCAGAGCATCACAAGGCTACAGACTACTCACTCGCGCCACCCTCCCCAGAATTTACGCAGCCGCTCCCTCGTCCAGGTCCAATAATTTGTAACCGTTGCCAACAGCCTGGACACATCGCTCGGCATTGTGATGGACCACGTGTTTCACATCCTCCGTTAGTGCATAATGATGTTCATCCACCACAGTCGTCGGAAAACTAATGCCCACCATGCTGCCGAGCCACAGCTCAGGTGGGGCATCCACTGGCTCCGAAGACGCAAGGATTATGTTGGAAGACGTTCCGAAGTTGATTTCCATGTGTCCCCACCTTGACGTAGGTATGGGTGGCGCCCCTGTACCTTGTCTTGTAGACACTGGATCTATGGTTTCTACAATTACAGAAAGTTTCTTTCGCACACATTTTGAACCCTGGGGTGATGAACGCCTTAAAGCCTGTCATTGGTTAGAGCTTAAAGCTGCCAATGGGTTAACTATCCCTTATATTGGGTATCTTGAACTTGACGTTGTTCTTTGTGGGAAGTTGATGCCTCAATGCGGTGTTTTGGTGGTGAAGGATCCACCGGGGCGGATTGCATCTCAAGTCCCCGGTGTCCTAGGAATGAACATCATTAGTAAATGTTACCGGGAGTTGTTTGGTCAGTATGGACCTACCTTGTTTGGAGAAACGTTGGTGACGTTTCCAGCGCCCTTAGCTGACGCTTTGCAGAAATGTCATGTAGCTAGCATCAGGCCAGTTTTAAACAACTTGGGGAAAGCAAGGGTTCGAGGAAAGAAGGCTTGTCGTATACCTGGAGGAGCAATGAAGATTGTAACGGCGACATGCTCAGAATATTTTTCTGAGGGGACCGTGCTATTTGAGCCACCGGAAGCTGGCTTACCGGCGGGTCTTCTGGCGTCTCCCGCCTTGGTCCGCGTTATTCGGGGAACTGTTTATATCCCCGTGGTGAACGTTGGGGTTACTGAGGTGCTTCTCTATTCTCGTACTGTTATTGGCACTCTGGATGATGTCAGAGTTGTCAGCCTGCCCATCGGTGTTGAAGTTTCATCTATTTCTGCCCAAGTGGCGGGACACACTGGTTCCTCAGTCCTCGGTCAGATTGAGTCGATTGACTTTTCACATTTGTCTTCTGATGACCGCAATGCGGCTTTTTCTCTGCTTCAGAAGCATGCGTCTGTCTTCTCCGCTAATGAACAAGACCTCGGCTGTACGAATCTCATCTCTCATGACATCCCGTTGCTCGATGACATTCCCATTCGGCAAAGGCATCGCCGTATTCCACCTTCTGAATATGAGGTTGTGAAAGAGCACATCAACCAGCTGTTGGAAACCAAGGTCATAAGGGAGAGTTCGAGCCCCTATGCTTCACCAATAGTGCTTGTCCGCAAAAGGACGGGAGCTTACGGCTTTGTGTAGATTACAGACAACTAAATTCCAAGACGAGGAAGGACGCATTTCCACTCCCACGGATAGAAGAAACATTGGATTCTTTGTCGGGTGCTTGTTGGTTCTCCACAATGGACCTTGCAAGTGGGTACAATCAAGTGCCAGTCACTGAAGGAGATAAGCCTAAAACTGCCTTTTGTACCCCCTTCGGTTTGTTCGAATGGAACCGAATGCCGTTTGGTCTTTGTAACGCTCCCAGCACTTTTCAGAGGCTGATGCAGCGGATTTTTGGAAGTCAGCAGGGCCAATCGTTACTTTTATATCTGGACGATATCGTGGTCTTCTCTTCTGACACCCGCCAGCACCTGGAAAGGTTGGATGGAGTGTTAAGCAGGCTGCATTTGGAAGGTCTTAAAGTCAAGCTTTCAAAGTGCAATTTCTTCAAGCAGGAAGTCAATTACTTGGGTCATGTAATCTCTGATCGTGGTGTGTCTTGTGACCCTGAAAAGGTCAGAGCAGTGGCTGAATGGCCGGTTCCCACCACGGTTTCCGAACTTCGATCCTTCATCGGATTTGCAAGTTACTATCGACGTTTCGTGGAAGGGTTTGCGAGGCTAGCTGCGCCCTTACATCGGAAGGTGGCTGAACTATCAGGCAAGTCCAAGAGAACTAAAAATCGTGATATTGAGGACTGGGACCAGGAATGCCAGGAACACTTCGAGATCTTGAAGATGAAGCTTATAAGGGCACCTGTACTGGCATATGCAGACTTCACTTTGCCATTCATCCTTGAGGTGGATGCAAGCTTTTGTGGCCTGGGAGCAGTGCTCTCTCAGGAGCAAGAGGGAAAAGTGCGTCCCATTGCCTATGCAAGTAGAGGGTTGCGAAGAACTGAACGAAACATGTCAAATTATAGTTCGATGAAGCTTGAACTTCTTGCTTTGAAGTGGGCAATCAGTGAAAAATTTCGAGAGTATCTTCTTGGCCACAAGTGTGTGGTATATACAGACAACAACCCGTTGAGCCACTTGTTGACTGCCAAATTGGGAGCTGTCGAACAGCGCTGGGCTGCGCAACTCGCATCTTTTGACTTCGAACTGCGCTATCGGTCTGGGAAAAGTAATGTTAATGCAGACGCCCTGTCACGCCAGAAAGACCTTAACCCAGAGGACATGGCTGCTTTGGGCCCCGGGTCAATGGTGCCAGTTTCTTTACAGCAGGCGGCACCTTTGCAGATGGTCGAGGTGACTCAGACTGTGGTGTTTGCTTTGCCTAGTCATTCCCCAAGCGACGTTAAGGCCCTTCAGGACGCAGATCCTGTTATTCAGGAGGTAGCAGCTTTTGCGAGACAACGCCGACTGCCAACTGCAGAGGAGAAGAAGAACTGCTCGGCTGCTGCTTTGGTTTTATTCCGGCAGTGGGACCGCTTAGTTGAAAGAAATGAATTGTTGTATCGTAAGATCTACCGCCCTGAGGGTGGCGAGGCCGTGTTTCAGTTGCTCCTACCCTCGGCTATGATTGAGGAGGTGTTAACTCACTTGCATCAAGATCATGGACATCAAGGGGTCGCGAGAACACTTGCACTCCTGCGCTCACGATGTTATTGGCCAGGGATGTCAAAGGTTGTCAGTGATTGGTGTAGGCAGTGCGAACGTTGCCAGATCGCGAAGGATGCTCGTCCAGCTGCTCGCGCTTCCATGGGCCATTTGTTGGCCTCCCGACCTAATGAGATGCTTGCACTTGATTTCACTTTGTTGGAGCCCTCGCAACAAGGGTTTGAGGACGTGCTTGTCATTACTGATGTTTTCAGTAAGTATACACTGGCCTTGCCGACAAGGGACCAGCGCGCTTCGACAGTGGCAGAGATTCTGGTCTCTGACTGGTTTCTAAGTTTGGTGTCCCCTCCCGAATTCATTCAGATCAGGGACGCTGTTTTGAGAGCCTGTTGTTGCGACAATTGTGTCATCTTTATGGGATCTCCAAATCTAGAACAACGCCGTACCATCCATCCGGCAATGGGCAGTGCGAGCGATTTAATCGCACCCTGCATGACTTACTTCGCACGTTGCCTGTGTCTAGGAAACGTGACTGGAGTTCCTGTTTGCCACAAATCTTGTATGCCTACAACACCACCCCCCACCAGTCTACTGGCGAATCTCCCTTCTATTTGATGTTTGGTCGAGAACCAAAGCTGCCAGTTGACTTTTTGTTGGGCCAGGCTGAGGACCCTCTTGATGGCGACCCCCATGAATGGATTATGGAGCACCAAACCCGCCTAAAATTGGCGTTTGAGGGGGCGAAGGAACGGTTGAGACATGCTGCTGAACGCCGGAAGGTTCTGCATGACCAACAGGTGCATGATAAGCCCCTGGAGGAAGGAGAAACTGTTTTGGTGCGCAACACTGGTTTGCGAGGTCGCTGCAAAACCCATGACCGGTGGTCATCAGTCTTGCACATTGTTTTGCAAGCGCCAAGGGACGGCGGGGCTGTATACACCATCGCTCCACTGAATGACCAGGCGAAGGTGAAGCGGGTCCATCGCTCTTTAGTAAAGGCGTGGATTGGTGTGACCCCTTTGGAGGCTAACTCCGAGTGGTGTTCCCCCTGTAGTTGGGAACAATCGTTCGCTTAGCGGATCATCTGGTGAGGACTTGTGGTACATTGAACCTGGACAACCAGTTGCATTAGAGCCAGAGCTTGGCATGTTCAGTGGGTCCAGTAGGTTGAATCCTACCCAGTTACAGCCTCAGTTGGAAAGGTCTGACGCTGCTGCCACTGGCCTTCTGACAGCTTCAGAGCCACCTTCATCTCCTGCGCTAGCCGATGGCCCACGGAGGTCGGCGCGTTCCACCGCTGGTTGCCACCCTAATCCTCACAATTTGCCTCGTTCTGTATTGGACAACCAAATTTGGGAGTCGGCCATTTGGTCTAAGACAGTCGATCGTCGGGTCGACGATCCAACTGGGGCAGAATGTAGTGAGACGCGCACCTTAACCAGCGGGCCAATCACGTAGCGCCCCAAGCCTTGATGAGGGAGACTGGTTTCACCTGTTGCACTCTCTCCTCACCTCTGGCATCCAACACGGTGTAGCAGCCACTGGGACAAGAAGGCTCCGTGTTTTATATTAACTTAAACCCGCTCAATTCCCGGTCTACGGTCGTGACTTGAAGCTGCGGCACGTTGCTCCGTCCTGCCTTATTGGTGAGTGGAGACGTATTCGTTCATAAAACTGGTTACGCTGGGTCTAAACCGCTACTTCTGTAGGCAGTGTCTGTGTGCGGGCTGTCCCTGGCGGGTGCGTGTACAAGCTGTATTGGGTGAGTAATAAACCGGGATTTCATTCCTAGAATGTACTCGTTCTGAGTTCCCTTATCATGCGTTGCTCCGGCAGGCTTAGGCAGAGCAGGTGTGTCCTGCGTTCCCCCCCCTCTCGTTCCGAGCGGAGCGTCTCCTCGGTGAGTGCACGGGGCCGTGCCCATTTATTAAATCTCCCTGTTGGGTCTTAAATTTACCTTTTTTCAGGCTTTTGAGTTCCCCGCGGGCCTCCCCTGTGGGATTGGGTCATCCCCTCTGGAGCTAGCTTTCCCCCGGCGGAGTTTGTCGCTCCTCTGGGCCTGGACGCCTCCTACCTTCGTGGTGTCGGCCCCTAATGGACAGTACCATTGCCGTATTCACCGGTCGAGTTATAACTTTTTTTTGGTTAATATTTTATTGTGTGTGTGTGTGTGAGTGAAAGGAATTGTAAACATTGTTTAAAACATTTTAATATGGAATAATAAATTTTTGTATCATTTTGTAAACTGGTGTCTTGCCTACTGCTTATGAATTACCCCCCCACTCGGTCACTACATTAGCATAACATTTTTGCAAGAATACTTTAGACCAGCAATATATTACAACTCGAAAACTCAAAAGAGAATATCAATGGTTATTTCACGTATTTCACGGTGTATGTTTCAATCAGTCAATCAATCAAACATTATTTATAAAGCACTTTTCATACAAAAGTAACACAAAGCGCCTTACAGTGATTAAGGATTAGAAGATTAGAAGGTTGACTTTTATTGATCTCACACACGAGAAATCGTTTATTTTATTGTTTAGACTTGGTCAGGACTCAAGTGGAGGATTATTAACTATGGCCCATGTTTTGGGTTGATGGGGGAAACCGGAGTGCCCGGAGGAAACCCACCCAGACACGGGGAGAACATGCAAACTCCACACAGAAAGGCCTGGGCAACCCGAACCTTCCTGCTGTGAAGCATGAGTGCTAGCCACTCAGCCACCGTGCCGCCAACAGGAAGGGAAAAAACAAACAAACACACAAACAGTAAACAATCGAACAAACAACAAACAAATGAAAAAACAAACGAACAAACAAATGAACAAACAAACGAACAAACAATAAACAAATGAACAAACAATAAACAAACAAACAAACAAACAAATGAAAGAACAAATAAACAGATAGATTCAAACAAAGGCAAAGCTAAACAGGTGAGTCTTGAGCCCACTCTTAAAAACGTGAAATTCCATAGACCAGTGTTTCCCAACCTTTTTTGTCTTGTGTACCCCCTGAGCCTTTTTGTCATACCTCGCTCATACGTGTTGATTATTCTCCAAAAGTAGAACGTGACACAACAGATTATTAAATGAAAATCATTTTATTTCATCTCCTTAATTTGAAAATTTAATTCTCAGGCATTTTCTCTCTTTTCTTTAACTCAAATTTACTCAAATTCCAAAAAATCTCCCAGCAACACTGCTGAGAACCCCCTGCAGTGTGCTCGCGTACCCCTAGGGGTACTTGTACCCCTGGTTGGGAAACACTGCCATAGACGAGGGCCGTAGTACTGAAAAGACGCCTCTCCGTGAGTGTGTGTCCTGACTTTGGGAATGACCAGGAGCCTGCTGCTGGAGGAGCACAGGGCCCGTGAAGGTTCGTAAGGAAAAAGCAGTTGTGACAGATAAGAAGGCCCAAGACCATTAAGACATTTTAAAAAAAGTAAAAGAACTTTAAAATCTATCCTGAAACTCACAGGGATCCAATGCAGTGATTTTAAAACTGGTGTAAAGTGGTCCTGCCCTCTGCTTCTAGTCAAGACACATGCTGCTGAATTTTGTGATAAAAGTATGCACCAGTGTCTCCGTATTGGCCTGAGAAAGAATGGGGCGAACTCTAGCTGTTTCTTAGGTGATCGAAACCTATTTTTGTGATGTTCTTGATGTGTGGGATAAAAGTCAGCTCAGAGTCAAAAATTACGCCGAGGTTTTTCACTTGAGGAGATGAATTAAAGGACTGTGGTTGTAGTTTTGATAAAAGTTTCTCTCTCTGAGCCTCAGGACTGATGACTAAAACCTCAGTTTTGTCCTGGTTAAGCTCGAGAAAGTTTCTTGCCATCCAGGATTTGATATCTAGGATGCAGTTAACCCTAGAGAACCCCCAGGGTCAAATTTGCCCACTGTTAATTGCTGCTCCCCAAAATTAACTAACATTAAAAAAAATGTAAAATTTAACCTCAAAAGCCCATAGTGCCACTTCTGACCCCTTCATAAAGACACCTAGTGGATGAAAATTGAACTGACAGGAGCCAGAGTGGAAGGGACAAGATGGTTGACCACATGCTGTCTTTTAGAGCTGAAAACTACCCAAACAAAATCATCTTCTCAGCAAACCAGTGCTAGGTAAAATTGTGTATTTGTTGTTAATTTCTTTAGTATGAGCCTGCAGAATGCCTAGACGTACTTTTTATGTTCTTTATGGATAAATTAGTGACTCTGAGCTAGTTCAAAAAACGATGGGCCAAAAATGACACTCCGGGTATATGGGTGAAAAAATTAGTGACTTCATAGATGGAGAATGGTGACAGTCCTGTATTTGGCTAAAGCCTTGAAATAAATTCATTTGTAGATTATAATGTAACTAAATATTACTAATTAAATATGACTAAATATTACCTAATATTTAGTAATATATCCACAGACACTTGGTATTGAATGAAATAAATCAATAGAATATAGACCCCTTTATATAGTAATGTATTTACATGCATGGCTATAGGTTTCTATATACAGTAGCCAATACACTATTTATATATACTCTATTTATATATATATTATCATACATTTTTAAAATTGTTACATTATAATCTACAAATGAATTTATTTCAAGGCTTTAGCCAAATACAGGACTGTCACCATTCTCCATCTATGAAGTCACTCATTTTTTCACCCAACCTGCCCCTTTATATAGTAATGTATTTACATGCATGGCTATAGGTTTCTATATACAGTAGCCAATACACTATTTATATATACTCTATTTATATAGTGTATTGGCTACTGTATATAGAAACCTATAGCCATGCATGTAAATACATTACTATATAAAGGGGTCTATATTCTGTTGATTTATTTCATTCAATACCAAGTGTCTGTGGACACTCTCATCAGCTTCAAGTTGCTCTAATACTTCTTTTACAGTGGACTTTCCCTTTTGCTTTCCCTGTGCTGAAAGACGTGCAGCCATACTCCCTGAAAAGATATTTACTTTATTAGTCTGTGGCCCTATACTACCAAGGTAATATTTAGTAATATATCCACAGACACTTGGTATTGAACTAAATAAATCAATAGAATATAGACCCCTTTATATAGTAATGTATTTACATGCATGGCTATAGTTATTGTGATTCTTTGAAATGATACGCCTAAAGCCCAATAGGTCAGATTTGACCCAAATCTTAAATTAGGGAATAAAGGGTTAAAATTGAAAAAGTTGATATTTTGGTGATCAGTGAACCTATAGCAGTCATTTAATGCATAGTTCATAATTTTCCAAAGAAAAAAAGGGTTCTTGGGTTCTCTAGGGTTAAAAAGAACATCCATTGACTTGGTGTCATCAGGCCAATGGCCTGGCTAAATATCATAATTGAAGGCAAACATTGTAAGTAGGATAAATATATTGCTTTGTATCAGCCTGCATTTAGGTAGGGACACTTGACATAACACATATATACTGAATTTTTTTTTTTTTTAATAAACAGAAAAAACAGACACAAACTTATATGGAAAAGTTTTAGGAGTCGCTGGAAAACTGTAGTATATCTGTTTTATCGTTTTACTATATCACTGATCTTCTCTACACATTTACAGCTTATGTGAATTTTATTTGGAAGCAAGCAAGGATTGTTCATGGGCTACACAGCTAATACAATTGTTACACATGGTTTCTTCATTTTGTTCTTCTTGTTATGTTTAAAGCAAAAATAACAAACAAAAATATTTAAATAAACTAATAAAGTAAAATTTGTCAAAGCTTGCTGCAACACAAATAGAAATGCAGTCATTAACACAAATCCCCCAAGCTATCAGACTACTGAACGCTGGCTAATACTCTAAATAATACTGAACTCTCAATAATACTGCGCTAAACTACTTTTTGTAATGCATAATATGTTTACTCCTGCTGCTCTATATGAATGTATCATGTTTGTCACTACCTCACTGTAAATGCTACTGTTACCTGTGCAATAATCTGCTTCATAACCCACGTGCAATACTTATACTACACTATATTATGTGCAATCTTTGATATACTCTATTTACCCCTTATTTAATCCTACCTGAACCTTTGCATTTTATTATATTTTATTACATATTTTTAAATTATATTGTTTACCTCCTCCCCTGCACTTTTTGCAACACTTTTTTTACCATGTACTATTATTGCATGCTGTTAGTTCATCTTGACTATCAACAGGTTCTTCTGACCCTAAGCATTTCATTGCATTGTTGACCTTGTGTTGATCCTGCATATGACAAATAAACAATCTTGAATCTTGAATCTTGAAATCTACTAACATGTCCTTAATCATACAACCCTCTGTATATTTATGCATTTGTTTTGTATTCAAATCAAACCATAAGAAAATCCCTAGACCTAAATACTCTATAGTCTGTGAAAGGACAATGGAAGCGTCCATGTGCTGTTGCCAATCAAAGAGCTGGTTATGAAACTAATTGACTATAGGTTAGAAATGTTATGATTAGATTAGATTTGATTAGTTAGAAAGTTTACAGTTTATAGTTGTTTATAGTTAAAAGCAAAAGAAAATTTCAGTTCTGTCAACCAGACAGGCAGATATAAGATAGGGTCCACCGGCAATATGACTAGAAGTGAAGAATGATGAGCCATGGATGAGCCATGAAACTTTTGTCTATTTGACAGAAGTGAATTTTTCTTTTGCCATAGATCCTACCCAGATGACTGAGAGATTACACAGATGTAGTTAAAAAGTTAAAGGTGCATTGTGTCACTTTTCTGTTGGAGGGTCTGTCCTATGCTTTTCTCCATGGAAATGTTATTGCTTTATCTGAAATGTTTCACAGTATGACATTAAACCTTCTATCTTTATGGAAAACAAACCAGACCAAGGTGCAGGTAAAATTTGTGGCAACTCTGCACACAATGCTTGTTTTCTGGGTATTTTTGAGCTATAAAACCACCTGTGATTGAATAAATGTAAGATAGAGCTGCTTAAAGTCATACTGTGGAACATTCCAGGCAAAGCAATGACATATCCATTAAAAAAACAAGCAGGTACCGGACCCCCAACCAAAATGTCACATAGTGCACCTCGAAGAAAACTTAGTTCAGGATGCAGTTCAGATTTTTCATTTCATTTCTTACCTGCCAATACCAATAGATGAAGGGTGACAAATATTGCCGTCATTGCCAATCAAGCCAAGCATCCAACTCTAAGGTCCAACTTCACCACCTTTCCCGCTGACCACTTCACAATTAAAAAGATCTGACCCACCTAAAACATTCTTTCAACACTAACAACGTAACTGACTGTCCACCCCAGCGTTGTCCACTGGCAGCTGCACAGCGGTATTGTCTGTGTATGACCCTGTGCCAAAGCTTGTCATCTGAGAGGGCTGCATAGTTTGTCATGTGTTAGAAGATCAACATACCAGGCTAATCCACTACTGAAATATCCTATCGTGAAATTGGCTGTATACAACCTGGAGGTGCAAAGACGCAACACATGCTTACAACTCTCAGTTTTTCTTCTATCGCTCATTGAACTATTAGCGTTTACCTATTAAATAATGTTGTGATACAGGCTAAATAAGAGGTGTGGGGCCATAGTTGAAGTGAAGGAATGGTGTCTGGAAATAAACTTGACCTTGACCCCAGGAAAGTGCCCCCTCCAGTGCCCGTTTAATCGCCGCGTGTTGGGTTACCTTATTAAAGCTTGGAGCAAATGGTGTAGTAACACAGTGCAAGCACATTATGACAGCTTGTTAAGACAAACCACATTGCTACAGACAACTTTAACAAGCACAAGCTAATCTCAGGTTTTACGGCATTTCTAGTTTCATATTTTAAACCAACAGGTGGAAAGTACTGTCTCCTCACAGAATTAGGATCCCAGGTTCAATTTTTCCCACACTGGAAAAGCGTTTTTGGTTGGAGTTGTTGTTTAAAATGCTTTTGCCTAGGACTACTCATTTTACTCAAACAGATTTAAGATCATAATATTTCTAAATGTACTTCCTGATTGGAAATAATGACATTGCGCTAATGAATTCCATAGCTGTTACCTACCATGGTTATGTGATACATTGGACCAAAACTCATCTAATGTGCACAGAAATTGTTATTTGACAAATAGAGCTCTCTACTTCTGTTCATTTTCAACATATTTTCTAACTTTTCTTCACAAATTTCTTATTGATTGGTGTAAAACTATAATTTGTATTTACAACAGGCATTATCCCACCAAATGGTATGTTTTGAAGAAATAAAAACATTATAACACGACATAAGGCTCACAAGAATCCATTTTGTGTAATACGTGACCTTTAATGGCAAATAGGAATACATTGAATGCAGATTTACAGCTCTGGAAAAAATAAGAGACCGCTGCAAAATTATCAGTTTTTCTGATTTAACTACTTATATGTATGTAAAAGGAACATTTTAGTTTGAATCTACGAACTACTGACAATATTTCCCCCAAATTTCAAATAAAAATGTTATTGTTTAGAGCATTTATTTGCAGAAAATGACAAATGGTCAAAATAACAAAAAAGATGCATGTTTTCAGACCTCAAACAATGCAAAGAAACAAGCTCAAATTCATTTTAAAACAGCATAATACTAATGTTTACACTTACACAGAAAATCAGTATTTGGTGCAATAACCCTTATTTTTAATCACAGCTTTCATGCGTCTTGGCATGCTCTTCACAAGTCTTTCACATTGTTCTTGGGTGACTTTATTCCACTCCTGGTGCAAGAACTGAAGTAGCTCAGCTTTGTGTTTGTGTTGGAATTCAACAGACGCTGGAATGAAATGGCTGTAATACAGAGATGCTGATTTCAGAAAAAAAATGCAGTGGTCTCTTATTTTTTTCCAGAGGTGTATGATTTCAAAATTGTATTAAATTGTATTGCATTCACATAACACAATACCATTAAGTACAAAAAAGGGTAAATTACACAATTTTACAATCGTAAAATTCATTTGATACATTCATTTTTCTTTATGTTAGATTTTCACTTTTATACTACACATTCACTGGTAAATATTCCTTAGATCTGAATGACTTACATTTTACTTGTACTGTCCATTGTGTGCTCTACAGTGGCTCATTTGAGACCAGCTGTTTTGCCCCACACCCTTCTGTGCATGTGGCCACTGATGGGTCAGGCAACTCAATTTCCTCACATCCCCCGTGCGTTCCATCAGCCAGTCACTCAAGCGCATGCCCCATTCATCTCACTTAGCCATAAATGACCGTTTTGGCAATGTCGGAATTAAGAAGGATTTGACTTAACTCGCCCACTGTCTTTCCAATCAGTCGGACCACCTGAAAACCAGCCTGTCCAGTGGTCCTGTGTCAGAATGGTCATTTTTGGAGCTGAAGTGGGGGGTGTTTGCGGGTCACTTGTGAGGATTGAGGTCTCTGGAGAACTGTATGCCGGGGTGGGTTGGTGGTATTTGCTCCATAAGCGATTAAATGTGCAGTGAGTGTGTATCTGCGGGGGGTGGATGGAAAATAGGCAACACACTGGATGCTCAAGCTTCAGTACAGATTATGAGGATTACAGACGCTATGTGGCCTATATATTGTATTTAATGTCACTGTTAAACCAGGGAGAAATGTCAATGCATTTGTGGATTCAGCACATCTAGTAAGCATTTAACTAATTTAAAGGGGCAGTATTATGCTATTTTCTGTGTTACAATGTTGTTTCCTTGTCACAAACATACCCAGAGAGTTTTGTTTCATTCACACATGTTTAATGCACAAAGTTCTTTTCTTTAACCAAAAACAGTTTATTTCACCTTGTGATGTCATGTGGTAATACAAGAAGTGCTCCACTGTGTTTTTAAACACCTTCACTAGAATCATTTGGATGATTTCAGACCTGGAATTGCCAATCTCTCTGAACAAAAGAGCTGTTAATTTGAAAACTACCACTACATGACATCACAAGGTGGAGCAGAGCAGTTTGAGCTTTGAAGATTTAGACAGACTAATAACAAAGGATTACTCAAACGAGTGAATGAAACAAAACACAAGTCCAGGTATGTTTTTTTCAATGACGTAAGAGTATTGTAACATGTTTTTTGTGTAATAAAGGACCTTTAATATGAACACAGCCAGTGAGCTGAAAGAATATCTATGGGTTACAGAATTATGAACTATTTGGACCATTACCTTAATGATGAATAATTATTAACTTTAATACAATAGAAATATTGTCTGCTTGTCTCTTTGGAAATATATGGTTTTACCTGGAATGTTCCACAGTATGACAGTATTGTCTCCATGGGGACAAGTAGGTAACGGTCCCCCAACCAGGAAAAATTACATTGTGCACCCTTAGTATTTCTATTGTTTGCTAAATGTAATCTTTAACCTATTTTAAGGATAAATAACATTTTTATGACCATTAAGGAAAACACACACACACACACACACACACACACACACACACACACACACACACACACACACACACACACACACACACACACACACACACACACACACACACACACTACTAGATCAATTTTAAACCACTAAACCACATTTTATGGTACTGAATATGGTATCAGATTCTAGTCAGGCCTATTTTTACGAAAACATTAGCATCCGAGTCGTCACAGAAAGGTCAGTTATCTCATGGATCACGGAATTTCAATTTTTGACTCATTACTGTGAATAAGGCCCCTCCACTGCAGGACAATATGAGCACATCTCATGCAGATATGCAGATAGACAGGGCCTGATTGCATTATTGGTGTGCTTTACCCCCACTCACTAATACAGATGAAGGTATGATATATTTAAAATGGCCCATGATGGCGGGCGGAGGCTAAACGCTTGGGTGAAAATCCAATTTCAGCAGACAATCGGCAGAGACAAGGCTGAGTTTGGCGCACATTAACTGGACGTGTGGCCACAAAACCCCAGTGATTATGTGTCAGCGAGGGAAGGCTTCAACATCACTTTTGTGTTGAAATGTACTACAAAAATACAGGCTGGCAGAATAAAAACAGCTCACAACAAGGTACATTAAGGTACAAGGTACATTATGCAACCTATGTTAATTTGTTGGTATATTAGCAAAACATTAACTAAAATGATGGTACTTAAATTGGACTTGCCTAAACTGTTGCATTATGGCTTAAATATGCAAAGAGTTGTTGTTTTTCTTATCTTAAGTGTAAGTTTCATACTTTAACTATAAAAAGTCTTGTTCCACTGGTAGATCATTTTACTAGTCAAGTGAAATTTACTCAGATCAAAGTTTCTTAATTCAAGTAATATTAAATTGGACATATTTTAGTTTTTACAGCATGATCATATTTCTGTGTGTATTTGTAAATAAGGACAAATGGTTAAAGGTCCCATGGCATGAAATATTCACTTTCTGAGGTTTTTGAACGTTAATGTGAGCTCCCCTACCCTGTTTCGGGCCCCCCAATGGCTAAAAATTGCAAAATGTCTAAACTGAGCATTTGCGATCCTTTTCTGCATTTGAAAAAAACACAGCTCAAATGGGCGATTCTGGACAAGGCACCTTATTGACGTCAGATCGAAAAAAGATCCCCCTAATCTGTCTCTTTGTTTTTATTTGCCTGGAGGCACGTGCAAGTGTTTCTAGGCTCCCTATTCAACGTCTACCCAACCCTCTGGACATCTGAAACAGCAGTGGTTGCCCTAATGTTTATTTGTCTGTGAAAATTTGACTTGGTTTTTCATTGAAATGGGAGCCAAGTTATCTCTAACTTTCCTCCATTTCGCGTTTACACATGACGGAAGTGGGGCCAGGCACAGCGCACCGCCCCACTCTCAAACCAGTTCTTTTCCCTGGCTAACCAATCTGTGTCCTTCTCATTTGCATTCAAGCAACAAGGCCCAGAATGAGTTGTTCTAGGTGAGAGATGTACGGCAGATGTACATGTGTCTTTCTGGCACGCACGCCTAAGTGTTGATTTTGAAGAAGGATTCATTTACAGTATTAGGGAACCATTAAGGAGCCATATAAAAGCATCAAGAAGTACCATGTCATGGGATCTTTAAAATAAATATTGCAAGATAAGGCCAAGATACTTACTCCAGCCATCAGAGGTCAGCAAAGGGTGAAAATGCTATATTATTGTTGTAGATACACAGTGGTGAAAGTAGTTTTCATTTCTTACAGGTGTTATAATGTCCAGTGCATCACTTTACCGTAAAAAAAAACAACAAAAAAAAACTCGGGTTTTTTTTTTTTTTTTTTTTTTTTTTTTTTTTTTTAAATGTTTTACACCTTTTTCATAGATAAATAACTTTTTTAATATACTTAATTATTTCATATTTTCTTAGTCAGCATAAACCCTCTCTTACAGGTGCAGGCAGCGCGCCGGCCTTAAATCTTCTACCAGTGCGCAGCACCGCCTCACAATGGTTTAGGCTACTTTCACGGCTACAGTCAGATAAGTTTTGACAATCCTTGCTTAACAGACTGCAGATATCTCTGCACGAGAGTTTCGGGTAGCCTTCAGTTATTCTCGAATGGCATAGTGTGGTTGTTTGTGTTTTCTACTTAAATAGCGCAACTTACTTTTTTTTTCAAATGTGGGTTTTGGCCACCATTAACCATATTCTCTTAGCGGTGCTGCGTACCAGCTGTGAATTTTATACCGGTGCTGCGTTCCGGTGCGCACCGCTTTACTTTCACCTCTGCAGATACAGATAGTAGACATCTTCTACTGGAAGCTCTTTGATGAGTCAAACTGTTTTTCCCCTTTGTTTGATTATTATAAAATTATTTTATTATTTTATTAGGAAACTAGTTGTCTTGTTGAACATACATTAGCAATATCATACATTTTTATGGCACAGTTGTTTGCAGTGTGTAATGTTAATCCTCATTAGAGTCCAAAACCCAGAATTAATATAAAATGCAAATGTTCTTTGTACAGTTCTTGAACAGAGAGTTAGTGAGGAAACGCAACATAATGCAACCTCTCCTCATGCTTCTTGGAAATTGCTTGTTGCTTGAGAAATTATAACCTGTGGGTAATGACGCGTAAGAGGCATACGTGACACGACTGGTCGTACAGCAGTAATTAAGTTTCTCCTGACAGAACAGTGGGGCCTTAGGTGTTTTTAGTCTGTGTGTGAATCAGTGTGACAGAAGGCTGTGTGTGCGGGGGCTCTCCACACCATGTCTCCAACAGCAACATACATCACCATCATCTGTTTGTCAAGGTCAGAATCTGCACAGGCAATTAGACAAAATACTCTCTATTAATTCTCTCCCGAGCTACATATTCTTATTTACGTTCTGTCTATTTCTTAAACTGCAGACCTTTGTGTGGTATAAGCATGTAATTAAATACAAAAAATATGCAGATGCATTACAGATCTGTTTACAGCCAGTGATGGGAAAACACTATGAAAATCTGTTTAGTTACAGAATACTGAATACCTGAATTAAAATATATTTTGTATTGTATTACGTTACATGGGTCAGTCATAGTACTGTATTCTAAATACTTCTGAATCTGAATCCTTTTATAGCAAGTTGCATTATATTATATACTCTATTTGTTATGCATTCATTTAGAAATAAACAATTGCATGCACATATAGGGGTGTGCAAAAATATGGAAATATCGATATATCATTTAATGTGATCATACAGTATTGATATCCTGGGCTGCTCTATCGATATATTGCTAGTATAATATTTTTTTGGTACATTTTACCAAATGATTTTGTTACAGTGCTGCAGTTTTGTTGCTTGCTTGACATACTGTTTTGATGATTAAAATGTGTTTCATATTAACTTTGCACAAGAAGTTGTTTAACAAAGACTTTTCACATCACAGCCATGATTTAGCCATTATTTTTCATTTGAAATCATATTGAATCGAAAGTTTTCTGTATCGAGATATGTAATGTATTGTATCCAATGTATCAAGGTATGTACTGTATCAGCAACTTCTTGAAGGTTGTATGGAGGATTTGTTTTGTTTTCAAATTGTCAGTGATAGCATTATAGAGATGCAGCAGCCCTGTAATTATGATGACAAAAAAATAATAATGAAAAGCTATCAACTGTGGACGTGGTGGGGCCAGATATACATTAGCCAATAGATAACGAGGCTACGTCAAAGTTCAAAATTCAAAGTCAGCTTTATTGTCAATTCTGTGTTCGACATACAGTGAATCAAAAATTTGTTTCTCTCAGGCCAAGTAGTGCAAAAAGACAGTTATCTATTGGCTGTTAGGTTGTCAATCAAACTCCTGATGCTTCTAGCGTAACTGACTTGCCGGCGCACTGGGATTACATGGTTTACATACGCCTCTCACGCATTCCACAGACGCAAGATGCTGTTTACCTGACCTACGCAGCAGTTCTTAGCAGCTTTTTCCAACTGTAGCTTCCTCGCAGTTAGCTCTAAGTTTGTTGTGATGGTAAACAAAAATCCACTACCAGTTAGTCACAAAAGAAAGTCAATTTTTGAGGTCGGTGAAAGAAAAAGAGAAGGGGAAAAGGAGTGAAGCTAAATTAAGGTGAAATCTTGGAAATTCCTTCCAGTGATGGTGTGCACTGAAGCAGGAGGGTCTAAAGGCTAATGCATTGGTCGCTAAATTACTTCTGGACAGGAAACTTCTGCTTTTCGTTTGAAAATGTACAGTATAGTTACAAAAGCAACAGTGATTCTGAACGAGCACAGGCTGGGGGGATGTGACACATGCGCTGGATTTCTCATTCCTTGGAAAATCCTCTATACAACCTTTAATGATACCCAGCCCTACGCACATACATCGCTCACTAAAATCAAGCCAAAATTACATGATGAAGTACCATCATGTATTCCTTTTAATTTATGAAAGTAACTATATTCTGAACACTGCATAACTTCTAATTTATTGTGCTTTTCAATTTAAATAATCATATCTAGAAAAACTAGCAATGTTATAACATGAGCTACTCTCTAGAAAAATCCCTGCATGATTATGCTCTATATAATATAGTGCATTATAGTGATTTCACACTAAATGGATTAGCATTATGAGTATTATTAATATTACTGGAAGCAAAACAGTGGGTTAGACATAAACAGTTTTATCGGTTGTATTTAATGTTGATGTTCATCATGATTCATTTCTCAGAACAATGTTTAAATTAATAAATTAAAGTGATCATGCACATGTTTACAAAATATACAGTCCAAATTAAATGTACAAAAGTATGGCGTTGCATATAACACATTAGAAATGTCAGGCAAATGCATCTGTGTGAACACAATGATAGAGAGGCAGAGAGCCAAAAACAGTTACATAAAAACAGTACAAGAGGTACAAAAATACAGCATTGTCAAAGTACAGTGCAAAAATCAGTAGCTTATTGGATTTTTACAGCATCGGATGAGAACTACCACAGAAGAGAAATTAACTGAGCGCTACACGCCATCTGAAGACATGCTGGAGTAGGACTACAAAGCATAGACTGTATAAAGAAGTGGACTAGGGGAGTGTGACGTCACCCATGGCTCCAGTCAAATGAAGCTCACCTAGGCTAGCAGTTATAGGGGTGAATTTCAGGCAGTTCCATGATTAGGAAATTATTTACGGACAAAATAGCGAAATAAAAACAGCAGGATCATGCAGAGCGAGTTAATACGAACTTACTTACGAGCAGTTACAGAGAGGGGTGACAATTTTTCAATGTAAAGTCAACTGGACACGGACTCGAAGGAGCCAGATGCGTCTCCATGAACACTTCCCACTTGGAATGTAGCGGCTAGCAGGTTAGATATGTCCATTTATATATACAGTCTATGCTACAAAGCAACACAAGAAAAGACTGTGCGCTCTGCATGCTGCTATCATCCCCGACAAAAATGGGGAAACTAAGAGTATAAGTACAAGGTTCAAACCCAGAAAAAGGAGGGTTGGTTAAAAAGTGTCATTCAAAGTGTGATTCAAGTTTGTACACAGATTATAGTGGTTAGCTCAAGCTGTCCTGCATTCAAAAAAGCAGATCCTCATTTTTGATCAGCACCTCCACGACTTGTCTCTGGTAGCGGATATCATTGAGTGCGGTCATGGCGTCCTGGTTTGGAGATCGCATCAGAGTGGGCCCAAAGACTATGGCGAGGTTCTCTGCGTTCATCAGGTTGAATTTCTCATTCTGTGACACCCTGCAAGCAGATTATAATGTCAAGTTAGAAAAAAGCTAGCTGACTTTTAGCTGTGGTAAATGCTAGTGAGGAGGTTGACCTTTTTAAGTGCGCCATGAGGTACTTGAGCGTTTCAGTGTGGGATTCAGGAAGCAGAGCCAGGGCCTCTCGAAACCCCTCCAGCTTCTTCTCTGGGTCTGAGAGCTCTGGAGGGACAGAATGACAAGGTGATTCAATAGTCCAGACTAGGGACGAGATACAATCAGCACTGCAGTGATTTCCTCTCAGCTAATAAAGGCCATTAGTCTGAGAGAGGATGGGGTTTTCACAGATCTGCTAATAAAAAAAGCTTTTAGTGGAAGAACAACAAAGGCTCGAGGCGGTTTTGCTGGTGTGCTGCAAATGATAGATGTAATTAAGGGAATACTGGAAGATGTAATGAAAAACAGGAGCTTCTTGTAAGAATAAGACAATGGAGACATGCTTACTAATTTATGAGGAGCTTTTAATTTGTGTACAGAACATTTGCTCCAAAGAATTAATTATAACTATATAAATAGAATAGTACATATCATTGGAAAATATGCAGGAATATTTTAATTTTAGTATTTAATTTGAAAAATGTCTGCAGTATACATGATAGAAGTTATTGCTTTGCCTGGAATGTTTCATAGTATGATATTAAACCTTTCTATCTTCATGGAGACCAAACCAAATCAAGTTACAGGTCAGATCTGTGGAGAGGCAAACCCGCTCACAGTCAGAATGCCTGTTTGTCTATGTATTTTTGAGCTATAAAACCACCTGTAATTGAATAAATGTAGATTGAGGTGTTTACTGTCATACTGTGGAACATTCCAGGCAGAGCAATAACATATCCATAGAAATAAGCAGGTGACAGACCCCAAACCAAAATGTTACAAAGTGCACCTTAAAATCTCTGCTTTTCTCAATTGGAACAATATATTACACCTTTATTTAATTTATGTTTTTTTTTTTTAATCTCTGATCCTTTTCTTTTTTCTTTTCTGGCCTCTGCTATTCAAAATCCTTGTTTAGAGTTGATCATTTCTACCAGCCATACAATGCAATACAATACAATACGTACAATACAACTAAATTAGCACTAGTGTTGCTCTTACTTGCAGCCTCGATGAAGCGGGGGTATGCGTCGTATGAGATGACAGGGACGGGGAGCTCCCTCAGGTACATCTTGAGCGCTCCTGTGATGATGTTGATGTCTTCATAGGTTTTTGCTGAGATATCTGTCTTCTCACCATCTGTGGACATGATGATGAAATACTTAAAGTCAAGAGTTTTACAAAGGAAAGTCTAACATCAGCTCTACACTTCACAGAAATCTCCTATGTTATAATATTGTTATAATGTTATAATGTTATAATGTTGTTTCCTTGTCAAAAACATACCTGGAGTCGTGTGACAAACTAAATTTCTCCTTTGCCATACCTGGAGTTGTGTTTCTGCATTATTAGTCAGTGCAGGATTACTCAAACATGTGTGAAGGAAACAAAACACAACTCCATGTATGTTTTTGATGAGGTAACAACATTCTAACATGTTGTAAAGCTCACAAGAGTCAATTCTGTGTAATATAGGACCTTTCAAGTGAAGAGTTTTACACAGGAGAGGCTAACATCAGCTCTACACTTCATAGAAATCTCCTGACCACCAGTATCAAAACTCTTGCTGCGTATCATTGGCCTCCCTCCTCTTGGACTTGGGGAGTTAAGCATACGTTTGTGAGCAGGCTGTGGCCTACTTGTGCAGGCAGACTGAACAGCACAGGGCTGTGAGCTGGAATGACACTCTGTCATGGATGATCTCCCACACGCCGATCTGGCTCAGAGTTTAGCCCAGAGCTGCAGGCGTCTCCTCACAGTTAAAATTCACACCGTTCTCAGCAAAGAAAGACAGCCTCCTCCTCAAACTGCCCGCCTCTGAATCCCAAGATGCTTATTCAATCTGCAGCTTAGACAGGCTGCTGTATGTGGCCCCTATAGACTGGATTGAACTGGAAGAACACATGGCAGCAGATGGACACTAATCCTTCACTTACATGTCACTTTTGCATTAATAGGAACTCTTATATAAGCAAATGTACGCATGCAGTGTCAGTCTTGATGCAAAGGGTGACAGTAATCTATAGAGGCTTTCAACTGTGATGTAATCAAAGAAGCAGCGATTCAATTACTTCTGTAACAAAGCACAGTACAGTATTGACTAATCTTCTTTTTGCAACTTCTAAACATCTGCTTTGACCATAAACTGTGTAAAGAAAAGGACTAAGGGAGTGTGACGTCACATTGCGTAGGCTCCAGTCAAATTAAGCTCACGAGGCTAGCAGTTATAGGGGCGAATTTGGAGCCAGTTCCATATTTGGCATGTAGAGCAGGGCTGGTTAATACGAACATTTTTAAAACCAAAATGAGGAGGCTCACTGCAGGTGCTACAGAGAGAGGGGCAACAATTTTTCAATGTAAATTCATTTGGAGCCAGAGCCAGAAGCGATTCTGGACCTTCCTACATAAAATTCTCTACCCAGACTTTACAAACTGAAACCCTGCTGTCATAAAACATACTGGTAATTAAAATCTTTGGCACTTAGATTGTTTACAAGATATAGTATAGCTAAATACAAACCTTTGTCAAATGACGTCTTGACTTCTTCAACCGAATCACTGAATCCTGATATCCTATAGAGCCCCTCAGACTTCAGCCCTGGGAGACAAATACACATAAAAACTATAGTTAAACACTGTCACGGCTGTCAGCGCTAATGCAGAAAAATTCACCTGCTCCCGTCGCCCTGGGTAACCTAGAAAATGCCATTAAGCACTCTTGAATATGCATTAGGAATTAAAACCAAAATGGCCGCAATGTCACACAATGGGATAACACGCGTAGATGCAAATAGTTTTCTGCATCACTGGGCAAAATAATAAAGACATGAATCAAAGTTAGCTCCAGATGTGTGTTAGCGGGCAGACAATGAGCCCATTTTCTATATAGCCCGATGATTTAACTGAGAGGCAATCAGATAAGGCAGTAGGAAACAGGCTAATGGATTCCTCATTATAGTGAAAATTACCAACAGTCTCATCGGTTGTCTGGGCACCCTAAAACATTAATAGCATAAGTAATGTAATCTTTGTATACTGTTGGTTGTAAAAGTAAAGTGTGTTTTATTGTGCTTTTATGGCCTCCACAAATACAGTTTAACAATTATAGCTCAGCAAACACAATGTTATGTTATATATGTTTTGTTTTGTGCTTTGTTGGTTTATTAGCAAGGTAACTCAGAATAATTAATTGTTAGCCACTGGTTGTATTTCAGGAAATGTCAACAATTGGTAATAAAAATGGTTGTGCTGGAGTGGATATGAAACAGTATAACATGAACTTTTAAGGTACAAAAGAGTTCAGCATTGCAGGATAGGGTCTATGTATTATCAGTTACACAAAGTTTCTTATGATTGTGAGATAAAAGTATTTTGGCTACAACTTTAATATAATAATAATCCCTTAATAATCCTTAATAAAGCATGAACAAAGACTTAATTCATAATGAACAAATAGTTAATTAAGAATGATTCAGGCTTAGTTAGTGACTTCATGAGTTAGGAGTAATTACATTTGAGGACTAGTTTATTTCAGACGGACTTATTAAAAAAAAAAAATTCTGACAACTAAAAATGTAATATTGAATTTAGTCAAAGATATACCGAAATATGACCAAACATATAGGCCTATAATTAAATAAATACTTAAATACTGTAAAAATTATTCAAATCAAGATGAATATTTTCAAGTAATTTGAAATTATGCTGTGCTTAAATTAACATGTCTGGAACCCAGAAGTAACCACTTTGAGTTAGTATTGCTTATAGTGTTGGGAATTGAAAGTAAAATGTTGGGAATTAAAAGTGAAATGGAATGATACCAGTAAAAATAGTTTTTATACCTGTTACTGTCAATACCATTTGAACAGCTCTTTCTAGTTAATTATTTTCTGTGGCAAAAATGACATAATACCCCAATACATGTCATGTTGGTGTCTTAAACTGACCTCTGGACTCGATCTCCCTGATGCACATGTCCACCACCATGGGCCTGGCTGTGTTGTAAGCATTCACCAGTGTGGTCAGGTCACAACTGTAGACTTTACGGATGTGTCTCAGGCTGGGTTTGCAGTCGTTGGGGACCAGAGGGGCGCACTGTTTATGGACATTCAAACCGCAATCTGTAGAAAGAAATAGCACATTTTAGTTAAAGGTCCTCTATTAAACAAAACTGACTCTTGTGGGCTCAAAAACATACCGCGAGTTGTGTTTTGTTTCATTCACACATGTTTATGTAACCCTTTATTATTAGTCGGTCTACATCTTTAAAGCTCAAAATGCTCTGTTCCACCTTGTGATGTCATGCAGCAGTAGTTTTCAAGTTAACAGCTCCTTTTACCTTTAGTTCAGTAGAGATTGAGAGAAATTCCAGGGCTGAAATTATCCAAATGATTCTATGGCAGGTGTATGAAGATTAAAAACACTGTGGAACACTTTCTATATGGTTGTGTTTATGGTTGTGTGAATGAAACAAAACACAACTCCAGATTTGTTTGTGATCAGGAAACAACATTATAATATAGATCACAAAACATCATATGGGCCCTTTAAGAAAATATTCCCCACAAGGCATTCCTATCTACACCCTCACCGTGCATTTTCAATATATGCACAGCTCTTCAGTGAAATTGAATTCATCCTCAGTAGGCTAATTGAATTTTTGTGGTGTGGACATTTAATAATCTGAGTTAAAGCGTTCTTCACACATTTGCACCGCGCGGGTTAATTGCGATGTGGTTGGCCCTTTAAACTCATTGGCTCGCAGATCACTGTTAATCCCCTTGATCAATATTTGCCCCCTCAATGTCAGAGAACCACTGGAGATCTCTTGTCTTGCTGCCAAAAGGGGACATTGAAGCGTCCTTGAGTACTGGATAAAACCGGCCATTTCTGGATACAGGCGCTTATTTATTCATCGAGTGGGAAAAACAAGCAGGAAACAAAGAAAGTGTCTGAATTGTGGGATTTCGAACCCTGTTTTGTGCTTTTGAATGCAGCCCAGTGGGTGCTCAAATGGTACATTAGTGTGTCTAAGTATCTTTCAGTGCATCTAGTCTTTAGTCACAGCCCATGGGTAGAGGAGCACAGCTGTTTAAGAGTGGGATTCACCTTCTCTTCATGGCAGGAGCAAGAGGAGCAGACTTATTTCAGTGAGAGAGAGAGTGAGAGAGAGGGGGGTTTAAATAGCAGAGGAGCAGTCTGGCCTGTAGGAGGGACACTGAACACTGCATGCTCCATTCTCTTCCAAATCCCAGCTCTGGCACACAAAGGCTGAGGAAGCAGCAATTTAAGCACCGCGGGCTACTCCAGACCTACTTTCTCTCACTGAAATGAGGCCGCTTTGCAAACGCTCACATCTTCACAGGCTTTTCTAAGTTGGATTTTTGATGAATGGCACGCCGTTTTCATACTACACCAAAAATAAAAGCTCATATTACATTCTCAAAGATCTCGTGTAAGCTACATTTCTGGAGCAGTGCAGAAAACATTTTGATTAATATGGCTCCCCTGAGAACTGCACAGAAGCCGCATTGATATGCATTGGGGCAAAAATGTAATTACTTTAAGAGATGATTCTCATAAGTGCATGAGACAGGCGGAGAATAGGGCAGATCTGTTATCAGTGTCTGGATGCATTCACACTGAGGGCGGGGGTCCCATGTGGGGCGGGTGAGGGTGAGCCAGTGGCCCCTGGGACCTGGGCTCCAGGAGAGTGAGGAGGCTGGTTTACCGCACCGTCAACTCTGTCTGGATTGCTACAGCGAGGATGATGCACTGGGCTGGCTTATTTTGTTTAAATTGTTTGCTACATTTTCAGTATTTTCAAGATATTTTTATTACTTTCATTTCCCAACCCTGCAAATTCAAAATAGTTTTCAAATTAGTTTTTTAGCTAAAAAAAAAGAAAAAAAAACAACTCTAATATAAATTAGTCCTAAAACGTAAACTGACCTAAATTAGTTCTTAAATTCAAGCCATTTTACATGTATATTTATGATTACACAAATATTCATGATTACGTTTTCTGTATTCCTCCTGTTATAATAGACTTGACAAAAATAACCTAAAGCGACTTCATTATCACCATTTTTTGGTTCCCAACATAAAATTGAGTCTGAATGGCCTGACCTAGCTGTGGGGTTGAAGCTGGTGAATTTTAATGTGTGGAAACAGAGCTTGGAGTCCTCATTAAACAGACATGCCAGCTTTGTTTTCCTTCATGGCGGTGATGGGATGAGACTGGGGGAGAGGGGGGTCTATACACACGTATACACACATATACTCTGATGAGAAACAACCACAAGCAGGAGCTGGCTTTGTGGCAATGGGCCATAAACACTTAGCACCCTCAAACTGAAAAAGGGGGTTGAGCACATTTTTTGGTATGCTAATTCGTACATGATGTGAAACTGGGTTGTCCTAGATACTGATACTGTGAAGGAATGACAATCAAAATGAAAATCTGGGCTGGGAAATGGCACGAGAACGTATGGTAGTAGTGCTATTGTTGTTAGCTTAAAAAACACCATAAATATTTAACGCTGAAGCTGTGTGGCACACTTTGTTTCATCTATTAAACATGACAGACACGTATTCTAACATTGTTCGCTGATGGGAAAGTAACTCATACCACAGCCAGACGGAAAACTCTCACAACAGGCTCTTTGTCAACTAAAGAAGCTGCTGGGCTGTGACTGCAAATTCACGAGATACGTAGATATGTTTGGTACAAAAATAGCATATTCTTTAAATAGGGCAAAGGGAGAAAAATTCCATAGCAACAGCCTTTCCTCCAGTATCAGAGGTTTAAAGGTTCATTGTGTGACTTTTCTGGTTGAGGGTCCGTCAAAAGCTTTTCTCCATGAAGGTGTAATTATTTCTTTGTTTGGAATGTTCCACAGTATGGTATTAAACCTTTCTTTCTTCATGGAGAGCAAACCAAGTCACAGGTCAGATCTGTCGAGAGGCGACCCTGCTCACAGCCAGAATGCCTGTTTTTCTAGGAATTTTTGAGCTATAAAACCACCTGAAATTGAATAAATGTAATGTAGAGCTGTTTAATGTCATACAGTGGAACATTACAAGTAGAGGGTTGACAAATCCATTGAAACAAGCAGGTGGTAGACCCCCCCAGCCAAAAAGTTACACAGTGCACTTTTGATTGGAATTCGTCCGTTCAATATTCAAGACTATCAATATTTTTAAATGTATGCCACACAAATATTGAAGGTTTTAGATTCTAGGCTTTCCCTATTGATTGCATAGTAGCCTATTTCTGTATAAATCCATAAACATTGAAACCCAGCTATTATATCAAAATAGTGAATACTCCCACTCCATAAGGGCGAAAACAACATAACTTTGAAAAAATATGGACACCATGTTTTTAATACTTTGGCGGGATTGGACTTCATTTGTGTCATTTCTGTGTCTTTTTTAATATTATGCTTGTGAAATGTTGTGAATAGAGAGGGGAGTCGGGTATGGGAGTGTTATATTTTATTTTATTTTATTTTAAATTTTTAGATCTGTAAAATATTACAATTTTTTTTTATGTAAAAAAATGTGAATACTGAAAACTGACTGAGACTGAGTAATACTTGTAATAACAATCACAACTTTGTTACTGATTTAAAAAAAAAAAAAAAAAACTAGGGCAGTGGTTATGATATGATCGTTTGTGTTACATCACACGCACACACACAGACCTTTATTTCATTGTGTTATACAACGACTAATCTGCAACTGCACTGCTACTGGTGGGATTCGGTTATTCTAATGCTGTTAATCCTGCACCAGATGTACTAAAAACCAAGTAACCCACATAAATAAATGCTCACTTGGTATTGGTGCAAAAAGCCATTAACAGAAGGGGTTGTTTATGTAAGATGTGAACAGCACGTACCTGAGCATTTGACTCCCTGCGCCATGAGTCCCCACATGAAGTTAGCACAGTGTTCGCACCAATGTGGCCCTCGAAATGTGTGCACCTAAAACAAAGAGAAACATATGTCAGACTTAAATATCACTTAAATAATATTTAGCATCATGTTACAAGCAATAGTTATATAAACATTAGCTTGAACTATGAATTCTTTGCTGTTTATCTGCAGAAAACAGTGGTTCAGTCATTGGTTGTATTTTAATTCAGTGTCAATTTAGACCCAAACAGACGCTCTATCCAATCAGCGAATTGGTTAAAGAGAAATGTAATCATTTATAGAGTTTTTTACTGTTACTATGAGGCCATCTTGCACAAAACATTGTTGGAATCAGACAGCTATCCGCACTGACATAAAAAATTAATATCTTTTTCCTTAGTCCCTTACTGACCTTTTCAAACCCACCATCCGCTAATAGGAAGTGCTGTAATGTTATAATGTTAGTCTGTTAACACACAAGTACAGGGGAGAGTAAAACTATACCACAAAGTCATACATGAAAACACAAATATTTTAAACAGTTTAGGTACAGTTTTTTACAGTATGTAATGTTTTAAATTGTAGATTTAAAGAGTATGACATAGTTTTATTCTATTACAATTTTTTTCTAATATTTTGGGGCAATAGCTCTAATTACAGTGTGGAAATGGATTCTGTCTTCACTCTTAAAATATCACATAGACCAAGCCAGTGGACCAAACATTTCTTATGGAGGGTCCATCACCTGCTTGTCTCCGTAGAGCTGTTATTGCTTTTTCTAGAATGTTCCACAGTATAGATGTCTATCATGAGGGAGACAAGCACAAGTCACCCCTGTTCACAGAAGGAATTATTGTATTTTTTAAGCAACAGAAACACCCGTAATGAATAAATAAAAAAATAAATAATTAATGTCACACCATGGAACATTCCAGGCAAAGGACTAACATCTCCATGGAGACAAGTTCTCAATATGATTCACTGTTTTGATCTTTCCTGTATTATATTTGATTATTGCTTTTTTGACTGTTTTAATATGTGTTCTGTAAAGCATCTTTAAGTGTCCTGAAAAGCGCTATATAAATAAAATGTATTATTATTCTTTAAGTAAGTAGCAGACCCTCTATCAGAAAAGTTGCACAGTGTATCTTTAATGATACAAGCGACAGAGTATAAGGCAGTCAGCTGATGTCTCACTGTAGTATTTGGACAGTGTCAGAGCCCCATAGTGTTGCCATGTGAAATGTGGCACACAGGGAGGATACCATGTCTATAGAGGGGACTTGTTGTTTTCACAGACTGACACTCCAGAGCTGGGAGCAGAGCAGCCCTTGGCATCGTAGCCCAGACAGCTTTGACACTTCACCGCAGAGAAGGTGTGAGGTGTCAGGATAATCTGCTTTGGAAAACACCAGAGGGTCGCCCACGTTGGAGCCGAGGGGAGAGAACCCCATGTTGTGGCAGGTAACAACAGCCCAGCCAATCAGAGCGGGCGCTGGGACCGAGGGGGAGCCACGAAGCTTCCTGATTTGTGCCAGGGGAGGAAGGCACTTTGTTTGTTGTTATCGCTGGCAACCGTAATCTCATGATGTTTTGCGATGATGTATATTGTAGTATACTTGATTCTTTTGTGTAGGTTCAAAGTCAATGAGCTGATCTGAATAAAGCTATACTATGGATTGACAATATCACAGTTACATTACAACATAACATAATGAATTAAGACAAAGTTTAACACAGAAAGGCTATTTTAAGAGCCTATATTTACACAATATACTGTGTTATCAAGAGGGGCTGTAAAAAACTACAATAATAGTCAAAGATAGTCAAAAATGGAGTTAGAATGTCATTTGAGAATTTGAAATAATATAGCCATACCCTATTTGTTATTAAAAGCTACAAAACAACAAATTTGTAATAAAAGATTTTAGGCTGGTCCATTTAAACTTAAGTAATGACTAATTTCAGTGGAGAACTAAAGTAGACAGAAACTAATCCTCCAATATGCTCTATGGTGATGTGGTCCCCCTCTTTTCCCAGTGAAATCAGTACCCTGAGCTAAACAGGCATACACTCTTCCACTGTCCCCTCTCCATGTGCTTAATCTGTCCATCTGGAGCTCAAGCAAAACCACAGACGTACACAGACCACCAACACATTTCCTTTTGATGAACCTTCTCTGAAGCCGCTCTGTTCCCCCCTCGGGCCATACATGACGACCCACTCCGCGATGAGCTGAAAACCTGAGCTCAAACTCACCTTAAAGTTATGGACCTTCTCTGCCCTGGGTGTGCTCTCCTTTAGCGTAGCTCGGCGGACTAGTGATGTGAGTTGTGAATAGGCAAACAGTTTCAGTGGCTGCCAGAAAGTAGCCGGAGGTTTCTGTGGCCCCACTCTCATCCCCAGAGCTGCAGCCAACATATCCTCCTGATTGGCCTCCCGCTTGGCTTTTTGCACAAGGGACTTCTCCTCGTAGGACTCTCTGGATGGCATTTTGTTGCTACGGAAACAAAGTGAAAAGCAGGGAGGAAAAAAAAGTCCAGCACTTGAGAGAAAGCAAAACTGCCTGTGTTTTCAGATAGTAGTGGAGAGTCAGTTGCAAGTTCCCATATGACAAGACATCATCGTAACAAATGAATAAAAATACTGGAGTAGTCCCTTTAGATCCGTTCAGCGCTGTGGAAGTAGCAGGAGTAAAGTCTCTGAGATGCCAATACCAGGTTTTATAGAAATAGGAAAAAAGTACCGCCCTGGATGCTACAGTACATATGCAGATGAGTTGGCTTCTAGCTAATCCTCCTCCCTGTGTAGCGCTGATATTCCTGCTGGAACACTCAGCCCTATGCTGTCAGAGTGAGGGGGGAGGAGTCAGGGGGGATTAAACACATCCCACTACCCAATCGCAGCACACCACCAGCAGCTTTATAGTAGCCGCCACCCCGCCCCCACTACTACCACTACCACACTACCATCTCTGTCCCCATCAGATACACAGGGGGGGTCAAATGAGGAGGTGGGATGATAATGAGCAATGAATGAGTCAAGACGAGTGGGCTGCTGCCGGGAGAACTTGAACAGTGAGCCGTTGGAGTGGGGAGTAGCTATTTTCAAAATCATGTTACCACAGAAACTGCAGCGTGGAGAGGGGCGCACAAAGAGCCAGACGCACAAAAGGGGACCCGGCAAGCGCGCAAACTATGAGATCACTGCTGTAGACGCGCCATGAGAAAGCTCCACCTCCATAAAAGGAAAATAGAAGGGAAAGGACAAAACAGGAAATAGCCAAATATGATGAAACAGAAAAGAATATTGTGTAGTGGCTGAGGAAAATAATAGCAATTCAGTGACGCACAAAAAACATTAAAAAAAAGAATGTGTAGTTTAGTTTTTCATAGTTGTATTCTTGATATTTTAGTACATATACTTCTTGAATCCCTAACCTCCTTTCTGTAAGTTTTTTGTATTGTGCGATGGCCAATTTTGTATAAATATTCTTGTCTGTGGTTGTGCTACAGCTACTGCTCTATTTGACAAAAATTTTGTATTCATTATTTTTATTTAATTCTGCCATTGAATTTGACTACTTCTGGTAATTAAATACAAGAGAGAGTGAGAGAGATCTGTAACTTTACTCGTTAAATAAAGGTTTACTATAGATATTATAGTCTTATAGTGTAGTTTTATGTAATTAAACAAAAAAAAATATTTACAAATGACTGATATTCCCCATTGCCTATATATACAGCTTTGGGGGAAAAAATAAGAGACCACTGCATTTTTTTTTCTGAAATCAGCATCTCTACATGTATTACAGCCATTCCATTCCAGCGTCTGTTGAATTCCAACACAAACACAAAGCTGAGCTACTTCAGTTCTTGCACCAGGAGTGGAATAAAGTCACCCAAGAACAATGTGAAAGACTTGTGGAGAGCATGCCAAGACGCATGAAAGCTGTGATTAAAAATGTTATTGCACCAAATATTGATTTCTGAAATCTTCTTAAGTGTAAACATTAGTATTATGTTGTTATAAAATGAATTTGATCTTGTTTCTTTGCATTGTTTGAGGTCTGAAAACATGTATCTTGTTTGATATTTTGACCATTTGTCATTTTCTGCAAATAAATGCTCTAAACGATAATATTTTTATTTGGAATTTGGGTAAATGTTGTCAGTAGTTTATAGACTCAAACAAAAATGTTCCTTTTGCCCAAACACATACCTATAAGTAGTCAAATCAGAAAAACTGTTCTCTTATTTTTTCCAGAGCTGTATATAGATCAGTATCCAACCACTTGAGACTCATTGTTTTAAATACTCACTAACCCCTGCATTATAATATAACAATAAAACCACTAAAGCAAAAAAACAAAAAAACAAACTCACCACAATTAAATATATAATAAAAATATACATGGGTACATGATCATATGTTAAGATTATATTGTAATATAGGCCTTCCTTATACCTGCACAGTTCACATGACTTCTGTGTATTTGTTTTAAAGGGCTCATATTACACTATTTTCTGATCTATATTATAATGTTTATTCATCAAAACACACCTAGAGTTGTGTTTTGTTTCATTCTCCACACAAATCCTCCATATTTAGGCTGTGTTCTTCTCTCAAACAGAAAACACTTGTGATGTCATGTGGTAATACAGGAAGTGCTCCACCTTTTTTTAAAACTCCATACACCTTCACTAGAATCATTTGAATATTTTCAAACATGGAATTGCCAATCTCTACTGAACTAGAGGAAAAAGGTAGCTTGAAAACTACCGCTTCATGACATCACAAGGTGGATCAGAGCATTTTGAGCTTTTGCGATGTAGACAGACTAATAATAAAAGATTACTCAAACATGTGTGAATGAAACAAAACACTCCAGGTATGTTTTTGATGAGGTAATAATATTATAACATGTCAAAAAGCTCACAAGAGTCAAATTTGTGTAATATACTGTAGGACCTTTAAATATATGTGTATGGTTTGTTCTGATGCAAACCCCTCTGTTCTTATGCAAAATACATTTCAAATATAGCCTTGTGACGGCAGTGTGGGCGAGGACCATTAGCACAGTGCTTTTATATTTCACACCGCCGCTCAAATGTGATTATGCTCCCAAGACTCGACTGTTATAAGAGTCTTAGCATTCTCACCTCTATGCAGGAAGTGCCTGTTCAGTCTCCCCTTCAGAAATCAATAAGCGCAGCCGTAAGTCACAGCCAAGGGGGAAGATGCTTGTGGACAACAAAGGATGCCAGGTAGATAGTGCTCTTATGTAGAATGGTGTTTTTAAGTTGGACATAAAAGTGGTGTTTGAACTCAGTAGATGTCTGGGCTCTGGAGAACATGTATGAGAGAGTGGAAGATAAGAGGCAGCGGTCTCCTCTCACTCCACTCAGACCCTGGGCACTTTACACTGTTTGCGCTATAATAGCCTGGCCCGCTGTTAAGTGCATGAGGAGGGCCGGGCTCTCCCAGGATGTGGTTTGCTTTGAACGTACTTCTAATTGACAATGATTGATTTGCCTGTTTTGAAACCTGTCCAAAGATGCTGCAGTGGAGAATGGACAGTGGTCTACTCTAAAGCTAGGTTATAGTGATGTTTGTACTCCTGAAATTATGACAATGTTAAAGGTCCAATAATACACAAAACTGACTCTTGTGAGCTGTAAGTCGCGTTAAGATGTTGTTACTTCACCAAAACATACCCAGAGTTGTGTTTTGTTTCATTTTCACATGTTTGAGTAATCCTTTATTATTCCAGTTTGTGATGTCACGTAGTGGTAGTTTTCAAGTTACATTTTACCATTAGTTTAGTAGAGATTGGCAATTCCAGGGCTAAAATTATTCAAATGATTCTATGGTGAAGGTGTATGGAGTTTAAAAACACGATGGAGTACTTCCTGTATTACCACATGACATCATAAGGTGGAATAAAGGATAATAATTCAGGATTTGTGTATTAAACATGTGTGAATAAAACAAAGCACTCCATTTATGCTTGTGATGAGGAAACAACATTATAGCATTGTTCAGAAAATAATGGAATATAGATCCTTTAAGTTATGTTATGAAGTACAATTAATTCTTTAATCTGTGAGTGACCCTAAAACTTTTTATTTTAAGCGCTTCCGCATTCCCTTGCATCTCATTTTAAGCTATTAAGCTGGAAAAATGCTGAGTGTTTGTATGGCTTAGGGAGGCTGTTATATAAGGGAAGTGTTTTCTTCTAATGCACTCTTGACCTAGAATAACTGTAAATTAAATCCACTCTTACTCCCATTTAATTTTGAATTTGAAGATCTCACCAAATATAGCACAATGTCAACATACCAGTAAGTCACACAAATATTTGAAATGACAATTACTCTATACAAACTACATTAAAGTTATATAAGCTTATATAATGATGACAGTGAGTGAATGAAATCCTTAGTTAAGTGATGTGGAAATGCAGAAATACATGGATGGCTGACTTCATTTGTTTTATTAAATGTGCACTGTGTAACTTTTCTGGTGGAGGGTCCGTCAAATACCTTTCCCCATGGAGATGTTATTGCTTTGTCTGGAATGTTTCACAATATGGTATTAAACATGTCTACTGTACCTTTATGGAGACTAAGGCTGCATCCCATTTCTCTGTGTTACCCCTTCATCTTACCCCTACCCCTTGGTTTTGCGCATTCATGTGAGGGCAAGGGGTGTCCCAATTCTAATTTTGATCAAGGGCTAGGGCCACGACCAAGGGCTACATACCCCTTGAAACGAAGTAAGCTCTCGACCAGACTTGAAAGGAAGGGGTATACCTACAAGCTCAGGCAGGTTTTGGGATCAGGATGGCAGCGTCACATCGACCAGCCAAGGAGTCTCATAAATGTATTTTCAGCAGTTGTAATTATCGATTAACAGTTTAGCATGGTTATGTTCTATGTTACTTTTAGTGAACTGTTGTTGCAGTTTTCATTGTAGTGATGTCTGTTTAGCCGACGTTATCGTTTTCATTGAACTTTCATGCGTAAACAAGCTGTTTTTTTTGTCGAGCTGAGGTACCCAATAATCCTTGACATTTGTTTACCTTTATTTGCGTCAATTGTTGTCACCCTTGTAGATGTAGCACACAGGTAGAGGCAAGGGATGATGACGCAAACAGTAATCGAGTGGTGTCCCATTTCCTAGGGGAACGTTCGTACCCCTAGCCCTCTCAGCTTGGTATCGAGGGGCAAGACAAAGACGTAGATAAAGGGGTATGGGAAGGGGAAGGGGTAAGTTACAGGCCAGATGTGGAGAGGCAATCCCGCTCACAGTCAGAATGCCTGTTTTTCTTGGTATTTTTGAGTTATAAAGCCAAATGTAATTGAATAAATGTAAGGTAGAGTTGTTTGATTTCATACCGTGGAACATTCAAAGTAGAGCAATGATGTATCTATAGAAACAAGCAGGTGACAGACCCTTCACCAGAGAAGTTGCACAATATACCTTTAAATGTGTGAAACTACCACGGGAAATTCAAATTCTGACATTTAGTCGATAGCCTTTTCCAGTGCTGTGGCGTTGCACGAAGCATAAAATACACTGGAAGAGACTTGAAATTACCGATGCATAGGAGAATATATTGTCAATGCAGATACTTTGAGGCACCCTACTGTGGAATAAGCATGTGGCCGGTTCAAATTGTCTCCTTTTTGCTGCGCTTGCAAGAAAGATGAACAAATTATACCATATTTTCGCGGCGCAAATAGATTACCTGGATGTGGCTGGAGCAGTCTGTGTGCTGACAGTGATGTATGGCAGGCTGCTATCTGCGTTCTCAATTCAAACAGGAAGGTCACAGCATGCCGAGGAGAAGCTCTTTACAATGCATAGACCCACTGTAGTGTAGAGGAGCCAGACACATTTGCTTGTCTTTATTCCTGCAAGTGGAAAATAAAGAAATATGTGTTGGACCATTATGGCGGGTTTTGGGTTCAAGCATTGCCAAGTCTACATATTATGAGCTACTTAAAGAGTCCATATTACACTTTTTTCTGATCTACGTTGTAATGTTGTTTCCTCATCACAAACCTGGAGTTGTGTTTGGTTTCATACACACAAGGTAAGGTAAGGTGCTCCGTTGTGTTTAAAAACACCATAAATCTTCAGTAGAATCATTTGGACATCTGCCCTGTAATTACTGTTAACTTGAAAACTACCGCTTCATGACATCACAAGGTGGAATAGAGCATTTTGAACTTTCGAGATGTACACAGACTAATAATAAAGGATTACTCAAACATGTGTGAATGAAACAAATGCTTTTCATAAATGAACAACATTCTAAAATGGCCTAAAGCTCACAAGAGTCCATTTTATATAATACAGGACCTTTAATACCTTGGTTGGGGTCTGAGCAGTTTTTTCTTTCACAAAAGTGTTCATTCTGTGCAATGATTGCCTACATGTTTTGACATTTGATAGACTAGCAGTATGTCTAGACTAAAATGTGCATGATATGATAACTACAGAAGACATAAAGTAAAACCATATCTTGTAATTACCCTGTCAAAAACATCGCTGTTGTTTTTGGTTGATGGTTAATTACCGATCATTCAAGTAAAAACACTGAACGCAGCATAGCAAATGGTTGTGGGAATAATTTAATGGTATCTTCTTTATATTGGCCTGCATGTGGATTGCACTTTGCTCCAGTGGCTGCATGAATGAAGAGTTTAGGGCTTGATGAATGAAGTATTGTATGGAGATTATTTTGGCAACAGGCTAAAGATAACAGGCTACAATCATTTAGTTAATACCTGCAGTGCTTATCCACTATGGAGGCCTTTAAACAGACCTGGAGGAATGACGGGATTTTCTTGGTGAGTACACAGAAGATATCGCTAAATAATGATGGAGCATGTAAAAAAGGTATCATCTTGTAATGTTGAAATGAAATATGAACAAAATTACCTTTTGTGCTTCATTAGTAGAGACAGGGCTCTCAAGGCTCACGCATTGAGAGTGTGACACACGCAATTCGACGTATTCACACGCGCACACGCCACACATGGCATTTCTCACGCTGATTAGTGTTTATTTTATTTTTTTTATTTTTTTTGTGCCCAGAAAATCGGTCTGTGTGGCTTAGTTTATGCAGGCTCCGCGCGTTTTCAGCGCCGCCCCCTCCCCCCTGCTCGGCAGGGGAGCAGGGGGAGCAGGGGGAGGGGGCGGGGAGGGGGCGGAGGAGCACGGAGTCGGTGCGTCTCTCCTCTGAGACGCACCGACTCCGGTCCCGGTGTCTCCGTCTGTGCGTAACGTGTCCCCCACGACGGCTTACGCGCGGAATACGCGCGGCCCAGAGCCGAACTGCCCATGGTGAGTCGCGGTGAGACGCGATGAGACGCGGTGAGACGCGGTGAGACGCGATGAGACGCGGTGAGACGCAGGCCCGGTGCATTGACCAGACTCTTACATGAATCAGTTAAAAATGTCCCGCTCCCTCCTCCCCGCCCCTCTCAGCGCGCACTGACAAAGTGCGGTGATGATAAAACAAACTGAGAACCATCAGGTAATAACTTCATTTATATAACTCTCATTAGTTGCTTTGTAGTTTAAGTTTGCTCTTTAGACAAACAGAGCTCTCAACACGCAATTCGACGCAATTCACACGCTCACACGGCATTTCTCACGCAATTCAAGCGCCAAAAATTGTTCACTCGCACCCCCCCCCCCCCCCCCCCCCCCCCGGTCCTCGGAAATTACAGTCACACGCACGACCCCGCTCAAAACTTGAGAGCCCTGGTAGAGAGATCATGTGGGCTGTAGCTCAAGGTGGTGCTGCATGTGGAACAAAAGACACATTTTAGCTAGCATAAATACTTAATTAGGTCATTGTAATCTGGCTATCTAGACCTAAGGAACCAACTAAGAGAAAATGTAGCTTTGTTATCCAACAGCGCATTAAACTTAATTAGAATAAATAAATACATAAAGGTATCTAATACTGAATTGAAATATCAGCTAAATGACTTACCTTTTGTATTTCAGGAGTAGAGAGATCATGTGGACTATAGCTGAAGGTTATTGCTAAACATTTAACAAAAAGACACATGTTAGCTATTTTAGCTTGCTACTAATTGTGAACTAGCTAGATTGATTATTTTGCCATCAGGACTGCTTGTTATTAGCATGTAGTTAAGACCAAATGTAGTTCTGTTTTTTGCCTACTCCACCTATGCGTGAAAAGTCCCTCCACCTATACTAAACTTGACTTTGTAGCAGTTCAGTATTTAAAACAAACTAATCAAAGCTGCATTCACCCAACTGTAAGTTTATTGTATTGAGTGTATTGAGTAAATATTAGGACTGGGAATATTAACGCGTTAATGGCGATTAATCGCGATTAGAGTTATGATCGCGAACAATTTTTTTAATCGCGATCAGAGTTTGCCAGCATTTTCCGCAATTCTACCATCCATATGCAGCTCATTTGGTTGTATTAATTAAACTCATTGTCGGTTAAACGCGCTATTTTGAGTTTGCTAGTATTTTGTTCCTTCTACGCATCCGTAGGCAGCTCGAGCGGGCTTCAATCATTTATTTACAATTTCTCAAAGTAAGCACTATTACTGGTTCATTGTTACTTTTTCCTTTCTCTGCACTTTTTTGAAATTAAAAAAATGGTGAGAAATACTTTGCATTGTGAGTTTAACTTTAGATTCGAACGGTCTTACTGCAAGATATCAATTTTAAACATGCAAAATAAATCACGATTAATCACGATTAACTATGAAATTTCTGAGATTAGTTGCGATCAAGAAAATTAATCGTTTGACAGCCCTAGTAAATATATTTTTTTTAATTGGCAAAATTGCTATGAAAGACTTCATTTAGGCCCATCTAAACTCTATTTAAGGCCTTGCAATCATTTTAAGTTGCACTGATCTTCCATAGGTCTAACTATGTCTATGATGCTATAGGCTATTGCTGAATTCAGAATTGCATTATCATATCATAGATCTAGCCCACCCCTAATCTAATTTCAGTATAATGGCTCAAAATACATAAGATACATGTGTAAACTGAAGCTATGTTGAACATCACATGATCTCTGACTTTATAGATTAAATGCTGCTCTTTCAGTGTTGAGCCTTACATAACCTGCTCCATCCTCCTCCACATCTCCAGGGACAAAGACTCGGTTTTACATAATCAGATGCATTCATGGAGGTCACAGGTCAGAGGTCAGGTCCGAGCCCATGCTATTCAGTTTGTATTACACAAACGGTTTGATGAATGAAGCAACTCGTCAAAAATTAGATGTAAGAGATGGATTCAGGCCACTAGTGCTGTTGAGTTGTTGTACCAGAGTTAGATAACACAGGAATAAGCCTGGAAAAGTACATTCTTGCCCCAGTTACAAACAAAGAATTTACAACTTAGGCAACATTCTTTTATTGTTATGCAACTTGACCCACTGTCAATGACAATCTAATAATTAAGGAAGTGTGAATTGAGTATTGTGGAATCTGTCTGGCCTGGTGTGCAGAATCTTGCCCAAGAAAACAATGTCACTGAATATCTGTTATTATTATAACAGACAGTTATTATAACAGACATTAAGTGTATAAGAAAATCATTATCACTACTAAATCCATAAGAGAGTATGTGAGGCAAAAGTCTGTTATAAATAAGAGCTATAGCACCCCAGCATGGACAATGCCAATGCCAATTAAAAAAAATATTATTGTGGTAATTTATGGCTACATTTATGAAGAATTTGGAACGGTATTGTAATCTGTGATAGTTCTGCAAGTGTATCAAGTATTACAATTCACTGACCTTTCACACAGGTGTGCTATTGCAGACACTCAGTGCACTTCTTTTATACATTTTTAAATGGATAATTAAACTTGTACTAATGTGAACGGAGGGTATTCTTTTAGGAACATAAAATTATACTTTATTGTAAGTGATTCAAGAATGTTCCATGTATTGCCTCATAAAGTTTACCATACAGCAGGTGGTCAGGAGTCACTACATTTCTCCACCATAGTTTAAGTTCAGTGTGTGTTATGACTTTAAAGGTGCATTATATTGGGGGTCTGTCACCTGCTTGTTTCTACGGATATGAGATTGCTCTGCCTGGAATGTTCCACAGTATGACATTAAACAGTTCTGCCTTAAATTTATGAAAATACATGTGGTTTTATAGCTTAAACTCAGGTCTTTCAATGCGTGCAGTAAGTTACTGGAGATCTTCTACCAGTGTGTGGTTGCCAGCGCCCTGTACTCTGCGGTAGTCTGCTGGGGAAGCAGCACCAGTAAAAGAGACATCGGACAGATTGACAAACTGATCCGCAAAGCTGGTCACATTTTTCACAGTGAGGAACAGGAGGACACTGGACAAACTGCTCTCCATCATGGACACTCCTGCTCACCCACTGCACCAGACCATAGAGGGACAGAGGAGCTCATTCTCCAACAGGCTCCCACAGCTCCGCTCAAACAGTGAGAGATACAGGACTACAATCATACCATACTCCATACAACTGTACAACAACTCACCCTTATGTAACAGATAATACTCCCTACAACTGTACACAGCTGGTACTGGACATCATATTTGATACTGTATTTTGTATTTGACTACTACTTTTCTATTTAAATCTGATTGTACATATATATTTGTTACTATTATCTTATGTATATAATTGTGTCTCATCTGACACAGGTCTATTACTCTTTGGTTGCTATTCCATCAATTTTTCTTTTTGTTCTTTTACCCTCTGTTTTATATTGTATATTATATTTGATGAGTGAGCTGCTGTACCCCAAACAATTTCCCTTGTGGATCAATAAAGTTTGTCTAAGTCTAAGTCTAAGTCTAAGTCTAAATATACCTAGAAAAACTGGCATTCTGACTGTGATTATGATTGCCTCTTCACAGATTTGACCTGCAACTTGGTCTGGTTTGGTCTCCCTGATGACAGAAAGGTTTAATACCATACTGTGAAACATTCCAGACAAAGCAATAACATGTCCATGGAGAAAAGCATTTGATGGACCCTCCACCAGAAAAGTTACACATTGCACCTTTAAAATCTCCATGGGAAAAAAATCAGAAAACAGACCCTCCAGTTACACAATGCATCTTTAAGGACACAGACCTGTGGAGTCCTGACCATATTGTTCTTGATTATTTCAGCAAACGCAGGGGAACAGCATCTGGTAAGAGCTGTAGCTTCCCTGGTGAATGATGCTACTGAGCCAGTGGGCTTCTTTATACACCGCCGCCTGTCGTCGCTGCTCACAATAACTGACAGGTCCCAGGAGGAGCCTGTGTTAATAGATATTTTACAAGGAGCTGAGGTATGAACAACACAATTAGTAGGGTTTATGCTACACTGACAGAACTCACAAGGAACAACAGGCAGGGTTTGAAGTATCTAGACCCAGAATAACAAAATTAGATGTGAGACTTATGGGACAAGGTTGACGATGAACTGCAACCTTACAGCTAATCTGCTAATGCCTGACAATAAAGCATGAGGAGACAGTAGAAGCTCCTTCTTCACACTGAGCTGATCTACCTGGTGATAGAGGTGTTAAAGTGTGATATTCTGAGCAACTGTGGAAAAGCTATTTAGAGTAAGATGTGTCATTTTTTGAAGGCAGAGCTTATCAACACTGAACTGACGGTTGCAAACATGTGTTTTGCAAGCTTAGGACAAGAGATAGACCGATATAACGGTTGATCGACATTTCATTTGCACTTTTTAGCAAATTGGCCTTAAATTACCAATTTATTTTGGCTGACCTGCTGCCAAAAGAGGACAAACAAAGCTTCATTTGATCACGTTAATGCAAATAGACTGCTCAAAATGTGACTACACTGTGGTAAAAAGGGACTGTTTCTTGTACATTAAAATTACATAATTTGGTGAAAATAATCAAAATCTGTATAAAACTATTGGCAGTTGCTTTGTATTCTAAACAATCAGTATCAGCAGTGGCCATGAAAAAAACCCATATCGATCAATCTCTACTTAGGACTAGCACAAAGCAAACTGATTTGTGATTGGATGGATTCTATAATTAAAATAGAATTGTACTTTTCCAGATACACTGAAAAAAAAATATTTACTAACAGTTTCTGTATTATTAGCTGTTCTGTTGTGTGTAATAAGAAACAGCTCAGTACTGTTATGTGACGTTAACATACAGTGATCCAGAGTTCAGAGGCCACATGATCCGCCTGTAAATATGTCTGACAGAAACATGCCGTAGGATACACAGTTCTATTTATACTGTGTGCTTTTGATCAGAAGATACAGTATCTACTCAAGCTAATCCTCCATTAGGCCTACATATTGAAATTAAATTGAAATTGAAGAATGGACTTTCAAATGATAAACAAGTGCTGCATTTATTCTCTTAAAATATTTATATTTTGAAAAATTCTCCTAGCAGTTTCACAGTCCCAACATTTGTCTGCGGAGACTGTCTGCTATAAGCCTAGAGGTGTGACTCTTGTATCACTTTTTTTCACACCTTCAGAGTAGAAGTGATTTAATTAAAAGTTTTTTTTAAATCTTGTGGTCTTATCTCACTCACACCTTGTATGCTAATACAAATGTTAATGCAAAACCTAAAACTTAACTCAAAATAATTGAGTACATGGATCTAGTAAATATTGTAAACATATATTTATAATTACATAAGAAGGACTTTCACAGAATAGTGTAAACTAACAGTGAAATGTGGTTTAATGTTGGGGAGTGGAACTGCCAAGTGATTGACACTGATTAGGTTTGAAGACAACATGTATGTATTTATATGCGCTACTGTATCATTCAGTCAATACACCTGACTTGAAGCAGTTTTCAAATCAGTGAACCTTGACTGACATCATGAATAACATCATTGAAATTTAGGCAAAAAAGGAGGCGGACATCTGGTCTAAAGGCTTGTACGTGATACCTTCACTGTTGCTTTTTAGCATGTCAAAGAAGACAAAATATGCATACTGCAGGGAAACAGAAAATATTACAAAGAGTGAGTTCAACCAAAAAGTACAAACGCTTATGTAACCTATAGAATGTGAGCCCCACTTCTGCCTACTGCGTTATCTAACCCCCAGTAACCCCATACATAACTGTGCAATTCATCACCAGCTGAATTTATTTCTAAGCAATTGTCAGTAGGACGTAATCTTCTGCTGCACTGCTGGGCCAGAACAAGGCATTTCATTGTAGACGCAGTAGCTCATAGGTCCCCAGCACAACCACAGACTGTCTCACCCAGGGTCAGAGCTCATCTAACATCCTCTGTCACCAGCGGATGAGTAAACTACTTTCATTCTGTGGATGTAGCAGAGAAAATAAAAGCAAGCCTGAAGCTAAATGAATACAATATAGATGCACAATGGTCATTTAATATGAAACATTGGTGCAGGAAAAATATATCCTTAAATATGTGCTCTGATTTGTGCAATGAAAATAATTAAGTTTGGACATCTTCCATATACCATGTGCCTTGTTCTTTTCATGCAAATTGAATAGCTTGAAACTGCAAACTGGCATGTCCAGCCCCTCCCATCTCCACACCCTATCCCGCTGCCCTGCACCCCCTTCAGAAGCACCCCTCCAGAAACTCAAAACAGTAATTGACAAGGCAATGCCAGGGTTGGAAATGTAAAGTAATGGCAGCCAATCGGGCAAAAAAGCACCCTTGTGAACAAAGGGGCAAAAACAAAACACTAGAAAGTGGTCTTTTCACAATAATGCCTGGCTAGTTGAGGTTGACTCAAGTGACGGTCGCCATCCCCTCTCGTTCTCTGTGGGAAATTAGCATGACTAAATCAAGTCAATATTTAAAGATCACGCAGCAATCAGCGAGTTACAGATAGATACTCACAGACAACATGTTTGCGTACAATGTAAAAATGTAAAGAACCCAATTTATTTATTTTTTTGAATATAAAAACACCGATGACAAGTTTCTGTATGAAGAATAGTTCAGTTTGTGACACTATTTTAACATTAATTTAAATTGACTTTTGGTTAGAATTAGCTTGGGGACAGAAAGCTGGCCTATTTTTTTTTTTATATAAACACAAAGGTTTCCTGTGGTGAAGCAGTTACATCATACATAAAGGTGTTCACATGATGCTGTGATTATCTATCCGTATCTTACTGTCAGCTGTGTGATATTTAAATAGGCTATTGATTTATTTTAGAGCACCTCAGCTAATTCACCACTGAGAAGGAATAGGATGGTAGGTAAAGATTAGCACTTTTGAAGCAAGCGCAACTAGCCGAGCAGTTGGTAAATTGTGAAAGTTGACGTTGTAAAGCAAGCATCATACCTCTCCTCATACAGTTAATGTGATCTAATTTATGTAGTCTAATTTATGTAATCTATTTATGTAATCTTAAATAATTTATGTAATCTTTGAACTTTGTAATCTAATAATAGCATCATTAGAACACATTTAGATAATACAAAAGAAATAGCTTTGTTTTCATTTATGTACACTATTTTTTTTACACTATAAGGCATATTTACATTTTCATTTTCATTAATATGCACAGTCCCCCCCTTTTCTTTAAATAAAATAAAATAAATGTTTAGTAAAATCAAACTCCATTGTTCTCTGCAGCTCCTGGCTTGGGTCTGCAGTCATAGGGGAATATAATTTGTACAGTTTCTATCAGACTGACACAGCAAACAATTCTCTAATTCCCCCGTTATTACTTCTGTGAGCAAGAAACAGAGCAGAAACACTGAGGCTATAACAAAAAGCTTTAGGTCTGTTTGCACTGGGACATAAATGTAATAAGTACCACGGTGTGTGTAGTGATCGATATGAGTCAGCTTATATGGTCTGAGTTGTGTGTTGACACTGGTGTAAGGAGATGAAATTAGAAAGGTCCAACAAAAGCCTGCATGAATTTACTGAAGTGAAATGACCAGCCAAGGCTTTGTCTCAGACTCGCAATGGCAATACGCACTGTCCAGGCCTGCAATTAAGGAGATTAGAATTCAGATGAAAATGGTGGATACACTGAGGCCAAATGGTCAATGGTCTAATTTTATATAGCGTTTTACAACAAGGAACCACTCACTCGCCACCGCAGACACTGGGGAAAAGGTGGGTTAAGTGTCTTGGTCAACAACAGCATTAATCTGTGAGAGTTAGTATCTCACATGTTTATGTTGAAACTGGGATTCAAACCATCAACCTTCAGAGGCTTTGGTTGGTCATTTCACTTTAGTAAATTCAGAATCATGGAAGCCGACAGAGGCCATATTCGTAATGATTATTTTCCACCTTACTAATGAGAAAATTAACTTGAGATCTTGAGAAAACGACACAATTAATTCGTGATCTCGAGAAGAGAAAACAGCTGAGATGTAGGCCTAGCTACTGCTACGCCCCCTTGTAGGCCAGACAACGAAGGCGGGAGACGACACAAAGACGTAGCTACGGACAATATAAAAGATAGAAATGGCTTTTTATGATGCCTTGAGAGAGAGTGGGGTCCCAGAGGAGAACGTCACCCGGATGATAGAGGACAAGTGTCAACCCCTGATCAAAATATTCCCTTATCAGATATCTGATCGATTATTATTCCAGACATTCTAATGACCAAAAACGCGTCTATTCAGAATAAGAAATAGCCCCGAAGTCAGCCTGTCACAACGTGGCGGTAGACTTTCAGTTGTTTTCTCGAGATCATGGAATAATTATCTCGTTATCTTGGGATAACAAGGAAGAAAATATATTGCTTATGAATATGGCCTCTGTCGACTTCCGTACATTTTGCATTTTGGTAATTTTACTTGTCAAGTTGAATTTACACCAAAAAGTAAAATGTTCTTAATTTAAGTCATTTTAATTTACCTAGATATTGCTTTTTGCAGTGCACACTTTTTCAGATTCCATAACCTGAGGCTATATGAAATATTCCTGAAAGCCTCGCATTGAACGCTGCGGTAATTAGCCCTCACTTGATTTAATGGGAGACGTTAAAACAGTGATTAGCTTGTCTTTGTCTTCTTGATTAATTCATTCGCCGGAGTGAAAGCAAACAGCTGCAAGTCTGCTAATCAGCCTCGGCAATCACTGTTGCTACACAACCTTCAGTCTCTGGTGAGCAATAATATTCTATAAGAACCGCACGGGGAAAGGACCCAGTCAAACCTGAAGAGAAACTGTAAGCAAAACGTATGCGAGAGGTGACCATTGTTGTTTTTAAAGAAGGTCTTAGAAGGATGTTGCAATGGATGATGTCATTAACAGAGGGGAGATAACGTGTGTAAAGTCTCATCTGCATAACAATACGAGAGCGGAGCACGCGCCACGCAATATCCTGCAGCTTCTCACAGAATCCGTGTGCTCCAAGATCATGAATAATGATCTAACACTGAGTCAGAGGTAATGGTTTTTAAATGTTTCATTGTGGCTTTGGTACAGAATGAAATGTACTTATTCGTATTCTTTCATTTTTTAAAAATTGATTTAATATTTAGCAAAACAAAAAAGACAAAAAACAACAACAACAAATAAATAAGATAGGACTAATAATAATAATAATAATAATAATAATAATAATAATAATAATAATAATAATAATAATAATAATAATAATAATAATAATAATAACAACACATCCCACTCCTCTATGTCATTACATCCACACATATTCCTGTTCTAATCCAGCATTTCCACACAAAAATAATATGTAGGTTCATGGTACAGTTTCTATGTGACCTTTCCTTTTGCCAGTGAAATTACAGCTCTGGAAAAAAATAAGAGATCACTGCATTTTTTTCTGAAATCAGCATCTCTACATGTATTACAGCCATTCCATTCCAGCGTCTGTTGAATTCCAACACAAACACAAAGCTGAGCTACTTCAGTTCTTGCACCAGGAGTGGAATAAAGTCACCCAAGAACAATGTGAAAGACTTGTGGAGAGCATGCCAAGACGCATGAAAGCTGTGATTAAAAATAAGGGTTATTGCACCAAATATTGATTTCTGAACTCTTCTTAAGTGTAAACATTAGTATTATGTTGTTTTAAAATGAATTTGATCTTGTTTCTTTGCATTGTTTGAGGTCTGAAAACATGTATCCTTTTTGTTATTTTGACCATTTGTCATTTTCTGCAAATAAATGCTCTAAACGATAATATTTTTATTTGGAATTTGGGGGAAATGTTGTCAGTAGTTTATAGACTCAAACAAAAATCTTCCTTTTGCCCAAACACATACCTATAAGTAGTAAAATCTGAAAAACTAATAATTTTGTAGTTGTCTCTTATTTTTTTCCAGAGCTGTATATTATTAGCTGTATACCATTATTTTTAAAGGTCCTATATTATGCAAAATTGACTCTTGTACGCTTTAACCCATGTTATAAAGTTCTTACCTTATCAGAAACATACATGGAGTTGTATTTTGTTTCATTCACACATGTTTGACTAACCCTTCATTATTAGACTGTCTACATCTTCAAAGCTCAGAATGCTCTGTTCCACCTTGTGATGTCATGTGGTAATACAAGAAATGCTCCACTATGTCTTTTTAAACTCCATACACCTTCAATAGAATCATTTAGATACCTTCAGCCCTGGACTTTCCAATCTCTACTCAACAAAAGGTAAAAGGAGCTGTTAACTTGAAACAAAACACAACTCTGGGCATATTTATAAGGAGGTAACAACATTATAACATGTCTTAAAGCTCACAAGAGTCAATTTAGTGTAATATAAGACCTATAATTGTCTGATTCCTGTGTCACCTGTTTAATATTTCTGCCCTTACTGTCCATCATTAGTGCTTGGTGGTGCCCTGCTCTTCCTACTGTGATCCCATAGAGCCATAATCACAGTCCTCGTGTGAGTGTGAAGTGGCTCCATTATCTGCTGCTGCTCTCAAATTTAACTCTCCGGTCCCAGGCTGATAATCCCTCTACCCCATTAAACTCAGGCGGATTAAGAGTGGTGAGGGGCAAAGCTAATTCTGACAATCCACAGGCCATATTTTTACAGTACAAAGGTGTTTTCCGAAGATCTTTTAAATGTGCATTGTGTACTGTACTGTACTGGTACTGTACCTGTCAAATGTTTTTCTCCACACAGATGTTAATGTTTCACAGTATGGTATTAAACTTTTCTACCAAACCAGACCAAATTAAGGGTCAGATCTGTGTAGAGGCAACCCCGTTCACAGTCAGAATGCCTGTTTTTCTAGTTTTGAGCTATAAAATCACCTGTAATTTAATAAATGTAAGGTAGAGGAATGATATATCCATAGAAAAAAAGCAAGTGACGGACCCCCAACCAAAAAGTTACACAGTGCACCTTTAAACCCAAACCCATCTGGTAGATTTATGAAAAGTGCATTAATGAGTGGCTATATTGAGTTGGTGCAGAGACATTTTTAATAGCACCTGATGGATATAGCCTACAAACAATTATCGAGCGATTGTATCTGAGTAATTATGGATATTGATTAAAAGACAGAGATGCATTAACGCCATCAAAGACAGCAGAAAACAGTGCAGGGAAATAGGTGGTAATAGCGGTCATGGTAACACTGAGAGGGCGTCTCAAATGGAGCTGCAGTTCAGGCTTTATGGAGAATCACATTTAAGGAATGGCACCCTGTAAATGGTCTTGTGTCATTTAGAAGCGGCTTTATATTTTTATGTGCAATGGAAGGAAGCAGTCGGTGTCCAAACATCTTCTTTATAATGATGAAATAACAATGCCTTCTCCTGTATTCTAGTTTTGTAGTGCCATAGGCTAATGACGTCACAGCAGCAGTTGTATACATTAACCTCTCACCTTGAAGAAAGACTGGAGGATTTTTAATATCCCAGCCATGCTTAGTAATAATAATAATCTTATTGCAATTAATTTTTCATTCATTTTTTCATTCATAGAGTTTTGGAAATATTCAAATATTCATACTTCAAAGACAACTAATTCCCATAATGCTGTTGTTTTAAGTCTAGAAAGGTAGTTTAAAATGCTAAAAAATGTATTTACATTTTTTTTCTGAAAGTCTATGAGAAAAATGAAATTTAGTTCCTGAACCGGGGGGTGGACGGTCATATGTCTATTTTCTATGAATGATTTATGCTGAAACAAACTAGGACACATCATGTCTAAAGCACAGGCCATGTTGATGGTGCGGCTAACCAAAGATGCCAACCTCAGCTACAGTCAATGAGCCATTTTGGTGTTGGGGCAAATGTGCTGACCAGATTCTGGGTCCATTAAGCAGCAGCTAAAACAAAAGCCACAGGTGATTAGTTTTACCTGCTAAAGCAATAAACTGTTACCGAAACAATATCAAAGAAAGCACTAGTGATTCTATAGTGGGAATGTGAAGAAATATTGGCATGAGCTGACAGTTCCTTCAAGATTCAAGATTCAAAATTGTTTATTTGTCATATGCAGGATCAACACGAGGTCAACAATGCAATGAAATGCTTAGGATCAGAAGAACCCGTTGACTGGCTAAGATAGTCAAGAAGTACTGATGGCATGCAATAATAGTACATGGTAAAAAGTGTTGCAAAAAGTGCAGGGGAAAAATAAAACATAATAAAAACAATATAATAAAAAATGTAATAAAATGTAATAAAATACAAGGTACAGGTAGGGTTAAATAAGGTGTAAGTAGAGTATTTCACATAATATAGTATAGTATAGTATAAGTATTGCACAGGTTATTGCACAGGTAACAGTAGCATTTACAGTGAGGTAGTGACAAACATGATACATTCATATAGAGCAGCAGCAGTAAACATATTATGCACAATGAAAAGTAGTTTAGTGCAGTATTATAGAGAGTTCAGTATTATTTAGAGTATTATCCAGAGTTCAGTAATCTGACAGCTTTGGGGGTAATAGCTGTCTTTGAGTCTTTTGAGTTCCTTGAAGGTAAGATATGGACTCATGTAATTATGAAATTAAGAAACAGTAGGTTAATATACAGCATTTTATAAGATGAAACTAATGATTTTTGTAAATAATATTTTGTTGAGATGTGTGGTTGTACTGTACATTGTGTGATCTTGAGTGAGTGCGGGTCTGAGAGTGGACACACTGAATATAATTGTATTATTCTGTAAATCAGGGAAAGGTGGAAACATGCTATTTAGTTGTATTCCAGTGCAGAAGATCCCTGTTTTTTATTTTAATGTCTCTGTCCCCTTAAATAAAGACTAAACTAAATTAAACTAATAAAAGCACAGGCCACCGTGACACCAGCACAGATCAGCAATAAATCGAAATAGTATTAGCTATTGGTAAACTGTGCAGAGACAAATATGGCAAATGGCAAATACATAAAAAAGACATTTACAATAGTTCAGTTAATTTATCTAAAAGGATCAACACATTAACATATTCTCTAATCTATAATAATATAATCCTGTCTTTCTAAATTAAAGAGCTCAGTGTTTTGTCCTTAAGGCCGGTAAGGTCAGGCATTGTAACTAGACTGGATACTTTTTCATCTCTTACAAACTTTTCAGAGCCGTTGTGAACAAAACCCAAGAAGAAAACGAAGGACAATAAGAAATCTATTCCAATAACAGCCACAAAAATGCTCCCAATAAAAAAGTGGAGTTACAAAGTGGCCTCCCACCAAATGATCGACGGCGTAATGAAGAAGCTAATGAGGGGGATCAAGATGGCTGCAGCACCAATAAATCAACAGGACTGTGCTCACAATGATACGGGTACAATCAGTAACAGCGGTCAGCAGTGGGAGGGGCTGTGGGGGAGAGTGGGGGGCAGATACTGGAGGCGACATTATAATGCAAGTCAATGTCAGCCTGCCTCTTCATGTTTTATGGTTTTGTCCTGGAAGTGATTTTATATACGCAGAATCAAGCAGTTTCAAACCAAATCATGAGCTCTGTTCCCATCATCCTGTTAAAAAAGTCTTGAATTCAGTTTTTAAAAAGGTGCTGCTCAATCCAAGGTTACTCTGTGTCCAAGAATGTTTTGGTTGGTCAATCATGTTGATCCACTTTTTTTAGTTCAACGTGGGCATCTTATGAAACTGACTTAAGAGCTTGTGTCTGGTGTTTCCTCGTCAACGTCTTACTCAGAGTTGCACTTTGATTAATTTGTGCATGTTTGAGTAATCCTGTATTGTCCTGCATTTCAAAGTCCAAAATTGGCTTTATTGTCAATTCTGCCATATGTGTTCGACATACAGTGAATCGAAATTTCGTTTCTCTCTGGCCAAGCAGTGCAAAAAAACAGTGTACAAAATGCAATATAAAGACAAAACAAAAACTTCTAAGACAAAATTTAAAATCTAAAAGCTGTGCATAAGAATAAATAAATAAATAAATAAATAAATACCTATTTTCAGGCTTCAGAAGGTTCGACCTAACCACTATCCCCGCCCTCTGTGCTTCCTTGCAAATAATAAAAAAATTCAGACTCCTAGGGTCATACAACGGTTTTGAAATGACAGAAATGCCATAACCATTTTTAACAATAAAAAGACTATGAAGCCTACTTCCTGCTGAAATGAATTGAGTTCTGCAGGTTTGAATAAAAAGCGATCTTACCCATTTCAATTATTAAGTGTTTAAGGATCAATATTGTGGTTTACAATGATCAAAATGTAAAATAATGATATACATATGTATCTACCCATCTTTAAAATAATTGAAACGTTACTTTAAGCATTTGTGATTGACAACAAGTGCAATTTTACATTTATAAAGGTAAGATAACAATAAAGAGAGCTGCAAGCCCGTGTCCTAATCTTAATCTTAAATACACACATGGGCTATTTGCTCTTTGTGCAGTTACCAGAATATCTAACCAATAAGCTTCCAGTACAATCACTGAACTGGCATTGATCTGCTGCTATTGTGAACTACTGCCTTTTTGAGAAAGCATATAACTCAATTGTGTCTCATTGGTGGGAAATAATAACATTCTAACTTTTAAAAACTAAGTCTGTTGTAACATTTCAACATTTGTCAACATTTCTACACATTCTTTATTTTCCACATCCACATTATTGCATGTTCAAAAATCAGGTAGTGTCCCTCAACTAATTCTGCATTGACTCGTTCTCTAATCAATCTCCAATCAATAGTTAGATGCAGCTCAAGTGTTGGCTGATCGATTCCTCTTTATAGGAGTCAGCAGTTAGAGGCACAGCTCCCTGGTGTAGGCATGTTAGAGGCAAAGGTCAGTCAGCACAGTTCCATCGCATACATCAAGCATACATCGCTCAAATACTTTAGAAGAAAAAAGTTCTCCTCATGCTGGGATCAGAGGAGCTGCATGCCTCCACTCAGCACGCGATCAATGTTCATGCATTATTAGTGGGATAGGCCATCAAAAGAGGCTCAGATGCTCTGGACAGTCATCACACATCTGCAGAGGTGAGGAGGAGGTGGAGACGGCAGGTGGGCAGACGTTTGCTAAACTTATAAAAAGTAGGCTTGTGTTTAAAGGAAATACATCATATTTTCAGTCTCTGATATCCATTGATATTAGGTATCAGCAGGTAGCAGAAAGGAGAAAGTCAGTTTGTCAACTGAACAAAAGTTTATTTTGGTCAAATATGTTTTGCAGCTCATCCAAGCTGAAGAAGCAGCTTGAAGAAGAGGCAGTTGACAAATTGATTTTCTCCTTTGCCATGAATTCTACCTGGATGACTGAGGCATTTTACATTTATCATCAGATGCTTAAAGCCAAAATATCGACATCTGTATCAGAACAAAAAAGCTGGATCTAGTAATAATTGCAGAAAATCTTTTAGCTAATGTTAAATGTGATTTACGAATAACCAAAAGCTCATTCAAACTACAATACTGTTCCCACAGAATGTTGCATACACACCACATCTACCACAAGGCGAGCAGATTTTGGACTAACGACAAGGGCCCAGGCAGCCTCCCTCATGTGGGAGAAGGCTCTGCATGAAATAACAAGAGGATTTGAATATGATTAGAGCCAGACACACAGAATGGTAAATGAGGGACCCACGCTATGTACTTCCTGGAAAACATCTTACGCATTCTACTTTGTATGCACATAGAAATGAACATCCAAGTGATTAAAACATATTATAGTATATATATTTTATAGTGTTTTTGAAAGTAATGATCTAATTCTATAAGATCATTTTCATCACTTATACTTACTAAAAGGGTATACGGCTGCTAGAGCTACACTCACGTTATATACTACCAATCAGAGCAACAAAAGATTACAATGTGATCACCAGAAAATGCTTATGTTTATTCTAAATTAAGTATGTTAAAATATGGCTGATATAAAACAGCACTTAAAGATTTGCCTTTAACCTTTATTGACGACTAAAAAAAACGTGATTATGCTTTGAGAATGCATATACATATTTAAATACAATGGTCAAATATAGGCTAATAGTCCCTTTCTGAGACCCACAGCGCGGACAATGAAAGCTCCCAGTAGAAAACTTCTGCAGCTCTATGGAGACACTATAAATAGCATATTGCAGCAGGGACATTGTGTGAACAGTTATTAAATATTGATTCCAATATCACTTGCTGGGGGGGAAACAGACTCACATCTGCATATATTAATGCTGAGGAGCTTAATGCTAATGTGAAGCAGCACTAACACAGAGGGGATGTCTCGCCTACAGACAAAACTCAGGGCATCATTGACCCAAGGGACAGATTCTCCAAACCTTCAGTGTGTCCCATCTTTGACCTATGGGATTCAGGTTGGAATTAACTCAACCACAGATACATGACCACTGTCATTAGAGTCACACACAATATGACTGTGGTGAAAATAATAATCAATCAATCAAACACTATTTATAAAGCGCTTTTCATACTAAAAAATGTAACACAAAGCACCTTACAATGATTAAAAACAATCCCACATTTCCTTCCACCCAACCAACCCCACAGCTACCTGACACCACGCAACCAAACAACCCAAACAGTAACACACACACACATGCTAAAATACTAAGATACATGCTACTACTGCTACTACTACTACTACTACTACTACTACTACTACTACTACTACTACTACTACCGCTGATACTACCACCACCACCACCACCACCACTACAGCTATCCCTAAATTTAATACTATCACTGCATCGCAAGTATGACTGCTATATACTGCTATGTACTAATACTGCTAACAAGTAGTATACTGTAATTTCTACCTTACCACTACTAATAATGATAATTACTACCACACTAGAACTGCATAATATTGATAGTAATGGTGCAATATACCTAAAACCGATCAATCAATCAATCACTCAATCACTCAATCAATCAAAACTTTATTTATAATCATACAAAAGTGATTTACAGTGATCAAAAACAACCCACATTTCCTTCCACCCACCCAACCAGACCCCCGCAGCTGCCCGACACCACACAACCAAACAACCCAAACAGTAGCACACACACATACACACCTTTTTTAAAAATCAAAGGCCAAGCTAAACAGGTGAGTCTAGAGCTCAAGAAATGAAGATATACTGGAAAATGCATGTATTTGTAATTAAATGTGCCTGCTCTTATACAACTTATAAAAAATATACAACAATTGGACGCCTTAACCTGCACATAGAAAACATATTTTCAGTATATACGATCATGCCTCGTGTGAAAGCTCAGGACCACTAGCATTTACTCACTGAGCTGCAAAGGCTGCACGAGCACTGAGTGATGATTGGCTGCAAGTGCTGCGGCTTAGGTAGTGTGTATTTAGATCAGAGGGAGTCATTTTGATTTAAACCCATTTGATTTCAGCATTGAAAGTGGCAACCAAAATTAGAGACTCATGTGAGGCTGATTCTGCTTTTTGATTGGATGGTCTTCTTGAAAACCAAAACACCAAATGATATCATAAAGTACTTCGCCATTATGTATTCGTAATCAAGAATAAATCAGCCTTACAAGTGTTATCATGAACAGCTATATTTGATTTGAACATGTCCAATGTGTATCTAGAGAAATAGTTAGTTAGTGATTTTAAATCCAAATCTTACACACACTCTGTAAATGAAATGCCCTTCTATGGAACATTTGAATGACAAAGGGGCCCATTGTTGCTGCAGGGAGCTCACAGTATGTTTGGTATGGGACATAACCAGAGCATTTACATAATCTGTATTCAATGTAAATGCCTGGATTCTCTGCAGGGGAAAGGAGCAGTCTATTGTTGGACAGACTGGAGCTGGAGGCCTGACGTGTGCAGTTTAAACATGTATGTGTGCACAAAGGGCCCTGCTGCCTGTGGAGGTTACACAGTGTAAATGAGGACGTTTGACCCTACTCCTGCACTAATTAAACTGCAGAGTGTGGGGGAGCTGAGAACGAGGGAGGGCAGAGCTGTCATTATCATGGGAGGTAAGGAAAAGAGAGAAACAGACTGCATGCATTCTTTATAACATTTCGCAATATGTGGATAGCCCAGACCTGTTTCTACAAAAAAGCTTGAATTTAAATTGTGGAAAGTCTATTAAATTCGCCCTAAGGTGAAAACCCATGACCTTCTCTTTTGTAGCGAACATTATATTTTTAGAATCTTGAATAATTCATAATATTTCCCAAATTTTGCAGTCACACATGAAAAAATACACTATTTCTAATGTATCCTAAATTAAGATAAGATAAGATAAGATAAGACTTTATTGATCTCACACAGGAGAAATTCACTTGCCACATTAGCTCCAGGCAGTTTAGTGCAAAGAAAGTTTGAACAAAAAAGTGCATGCAAAACAAGATAAATAATAAGTAAATAAGAGAATATAGAAAAAAAATTGCACATTTAGACTATATCGTGGAGTTATACAGTCTGATAGCGGTGGGGATGAAGGATCTAATAATAATAATAAATTAAACTACACTGCACACTCTAATAGGCAACAAAATGTTCCTAACATGAGACCTTGCAGTCTTATCTGAATGTCCAATATTCTTAGAACTAAAATTAGAAACTTGAGAAACAAAAAAATAGACAAAATCATGATAGCTTTGTTTGAGCAAAGTATGTATTCTAATGTGTAATATGTACTTAAAGCCCCCTACATCTGCCCCATTATTCAGTGGGCCAGATTTGAGCCTCAGGACTACCTATAGCAGGACTCTTCTTTAGATCTGAGCCATACTGCTGTATAAAACATAAAATTATCTCTATGCATTCATTACAGAAACCTCATCAATTGAACATTAAAATCATTATGGAATGAATAATGAATAACAGTCTGTTTGCCAGAGGGAATTTCATTAATCAAACCATCACAATTAAGACTGTGCTGGAGGAGGAGGAGGAGGAAGAGGAGGAGGAGGAGGAGAGAGAAGGACTCTTCTTAATCCTCTCTTTGGTTCTGACTTCAAAGATGTGTATTCTGGCATCACATGTAGTTTCCATTCACAAACAGACGCTGAAGTTGTTACTAGTGAGCTATGACCTACATTTCTATTTCTCTCTCTGTGATGTGCAGCTGCCCTAGTTCTACACTGTAATAAACTATTCTCTGATGTAAGACCCAAATGGAAATGTCTCCATTTGCTTTATCAAACACTGGAGGTGCTATTTGGATTAATCACATCATATTTGACTTACACAGACTATATTTCATTTGTAGTTTTTCCACTTCCATTTTTAAGGATAATTAAAAACAAGAAAATGCCAAGCTCATGCTCATTATTATACAATTTTACATAAATTAATATTCATGTGCATACGTTCTATGCATATTGTTTACATAAATAACGCAACTCTTGTTTTCGAGAAATGTTAGGACACAGCGCCTTCTGCCGGAGAGTCTGTGTCAGTGCACGTAATCTTAGTCTTGAAATTCTGTGGTTGAAATGTTAAGCAAACATATCAAAGCTTCAGAGTTTTTGTTTTTAATGTAAGTGATGTGCATTTAGTTATCTCCATAATTATTATTATTTAATTTATTAGAAGCTCCTACATTATATTTTAGAAGTAATATACTTAAATTTCATATAGGCCTAAGGTTTGGCCTTTTAATAATGGTAAATTAAAAATAATAATAAAATGACATTTTACATGTTAAAAAGTATGTTGTTAATTCGAATCTAGTTTGATTCATGTAAAAAGTAATGAAATAAAACTTGTGCATGTACAACCACAAGGAGGCAGCAGACACCACATAATGTGTTAAAAACTGGGCCTATTGTGATAAAATGAATTTAAATACAGTTTACAGCGTAAAGGGAATAGTATTCAATTCTTTTGTCGATTTGATTCTATCCGCAATATTTGTTTTGTGCAAAAATTGTCATATAAATGAAAATAATTGAAATGCATTAGCCTAACCACGTCTCTGAAGGCCCAGGTCAAGTGGTGCAGTGGCTATTTATTAATGTTAAGGTTTGGGGTTTGGCTCATCAGTTTATATGGTTGCGGTTAAAAGTACAGCAGTAATGTATTATTATGTGGGGGTGAGTGGCGATCAGAGATAAGCTGTAATTAACAGTATTGTTGGCCAATGCACGTTATTGTTAATACATGCTCCATGCATTAAAGGAAAAGTAACGTTATTTTACAATCTGAGCCTTCTTTCGGTAATAAAACAAGTCGTTTGACTCACCCATAGCACGTTCGTGTCATTTGGAGCTGTTTGAAGAAAGTTATGTTGTAGCGTATCCGTTAGCATTTGTATTCGGGGCATTACTTTGCGCTCTCCAAATAACACAAACTTTAACACTTTTCAAATCATAGAAGCCCGATGTCTTAATGAAAGATTTCGTTTGAAGCAAAAGTGGCCTGTAATCCGAGATTTATCCATAGTTTTCAGCTTTGCGTTTCATGTTTGGGTCCCGGGAGCAGTCCGCGCATGCGCACTGGCGTCCTCATCTACTCGAAACTATGGCTAAATCTCGGATTACAGGCCACTTTTGCTTCAAACGAAATCTTACATTAAGACATCGGGCTTCTATGATTTGAAAAGTGCTAAAGTTTGTGTTATTTGGACACCGCAAAGTAATGCCCCGAGCAAATGATACAGCACCATGTTAAAAGATACGGGATCATTACTAGAACAGAACGGCTCAACATAAGTTCTGCGATACTGCTCCAATTGACAGAAAAATGCTATGGGTGAGTAAAACTACTTGTTTTATTGCCGAAAGAAGGCTCAGATTGTAAAAAAAAAAAACGTTAATTTGCCTTTAACATTACTCCACTGCTCATTTTACTGATTCTTATACATTTAATCTTTGCCTGCAACTTTTACTACACTGTAAAATTTGTGATTATGTGTTAATTAATATGTATTTTATTGATGTATAACAATTATTGCACTTTTTTCCAGGGAGCCATGTGTCCACCAGGCATCAGACAACAGATGAAAACTAGCCTTTTGGCTAATTCTGGCATGTTATACAGTAATTTGTTGGTCAATATGCACTGTCCGTTATAAATAAATTAAAAATTAAAATTAAATTACATTATAACAAATATGTTGATTGCCATTTTATAACTATATTTATAGGTCAGGAGAATAAATAATAATGCAAAAGGTTTGCATCTTAAGAAAACCTAATAAAACATGGAAACAATAAATATTAAAGAGATATTAAAAGGTTTATTACAACAACTTATCAATTCTTGCTTTACAGAACTTCCACAAAGTACAAGTACACTTTCAACACAGAATCACACCCCTTTAAGCAGTTGAGGTCAAACAAAAAGCCTTCATTAACTTAGTTGAATGAACTTGTCTAATAATATTTTCAGAGACATTAACAGTAATTCTCGCAGAGAATTGTAATCTCATGCAAATAGCACATAACAATCAAACTTTAAAAATGATCTTAAGAAAACAGTGTTATCTTGTCTTTAAACTACACAGTAGTAAGCAATACAAACTAAGAAAAGGCAAAAACGAAGTCCATGATGTGACTGGCTTCTACATATTCCAAAGATGAATCAATTCTTGCAGGTATTACAAGCAGAAGTAGTATTCTAATATACATCCTCTTTAGGTTAAATTATCATTCCTGTTCACATCTTTTATTTATGATAAGCAGTCAATAAGGCGCATCTATTGACTGAAATTTAGCCCTGTGGTAAGTGGGCTCAGCTACAGTCCTGACTAACCTTAAGGTACAGAACACCAAGACCACATACAATGTTATTTACAATGATCCTAAATGCACTCAAAAGAACAGCATTAAGTCCTAAAGTGCTCTGCACACATCACTAAAAACCGTTACAGCCAGGTCTTTGCTCATTAGGTAATTTCCTTCATCAGAGCCTTCATCTGAAACAACAGGCTTCAACTTAATAGCGATATGTACTAAAAGATTTGATACAAAACATTAATGGCACTGCATGAGTCCACATCACCATGATTGAGTAATGAGAGGGTACTGCAATCACTGCTCCAGAAACAATCAGACTACAGATGTAATGTAAATGAGTTCACACATGAGTCTAACCCCTGAACCTCCTCACAGCTTTGTACAAGTGGAGGTCAGACATTCAAACTGCACAATGCAACTACAGCTGCTCGCACCCACACACAACTAATAGTGTCCAAATCTGATTCATTTACATTTGTGGCCATATTCAAAACTAAGAAAAGCTGCCAGTACAGAAGTAGTGGACCATTGAACCCTAAAGGTAAACCCGTCGTCTCTCTAAATGTGCAAAATGTAAAACACAAAAAATACAAAAAAGTTACATAATATCATATGTGGTGCTTATAAATTCAAGAAACAAGCAAATAAATTAACATTGAGCCGCCGGGCGCTTTGGTCAAGTCCTTAACAATTCACAAATCCAAGCTTGAGGCTCAACATACAGTATATAAATAAATACATATATTAAATAAGTCACAAATACAAAACATTCCATCACCATGGTTACACCTAAAGTGCCAGTTGTTTTCTTCATACAAGTTAAAAGAAATGCACCAAACAAAGTAGGAGACAGAGTAAATAAAGCTGAGAGAATCCCCTCCTCTGTTTGTGAGAGTGGAGAGAGAGAAGGATCAGCTCCCGGTTGTGCTCTGGTTGGAGGAGGTGGAGGGGGGCACAGATGTGGCTGAAGCGGAAGAGGAGCTCACCCCGTTGGACGTGCTCACAGAGCTGTGCTGGATAGCCTCATTCTGAGGGCTCCCGGGGACAGACATCTCCTCACAGCTCTCCTCTTTCTCCAAAACTGTGGAACAAACACACACACGATGATGAAGAAGCCCAAGAAAACAAAAACAATATTAGTCATTTATTTTTAAAGGGCTCATACTTAACGATTTTCTGAGCTATGTTATAATGCTTCCTGATCAAAAACATACCCAGAGTTGTGTTTTGTTTCACACACTGCATATTTAGGCTGAGTTCTTCTCTCAAACACCACCAGCCTGCCAGCATGCACAAAGAAACTCAAAGACAGCTATTATCCCCAAGCTGTCAGACTACTGAACTCTGGATAATACTGCACTAAACTACTTTTTGTAATGCATAATATGTTTACTGCTGCTGCTCTATATGAATGTATCATGTTTGTCACTACCTCACTGTAAACTACTGTTACCTGTGCAATACTTATATGTTATGTGCAATCTGTGAAATACTCTACTTACACCTTATTTAATCCTACCTGTACCTTTGTATTTTATTATATTTTATTACATATTTTTAATTATATTGTTTATCTCCTCCCCTGCACTTTTTGCAACACTTTTTTTTACCATGTACTATTATTGCATGCTATTAGTACTTCTTGACTATCTTAGCGAGTCAACGGTTCTTCTGATCCTAAGCATTTCATTGCATTGTTGACCTTGTGTTGATCCTGCATATGACAAACAATCTTGAATCTTGAATCTTGTGATGTCATGTGGCAATACAGGATATGCCCCAGTGTGCTTTTAAGCTCCATACACCTTCAGTAGTATATAATAATTTGGATCATTTCAGCCCTGGAATAGCCAATTTGTACTGAACAAAAGGTAAAAGGAGCTGTAATTTGAAAACTACCACTACATGACATCACAAGCTGGAACAGCACATTTTGAGCTTTGGAGATGTAGAAAAACTAAAAATAAAAGGATTACTCAAAGATGAGCGATTGAAACAAAACAAGGTATTTTCATGTATGTTTTTGTGGAGGTAACAACATTATAACATGTCTTAATGCTCACAAGAATCCATTTTGCATAATACCTGAGAAGTGGTTGATACACAATAAAACACTATCACATTGCTTTTGTTAAAACACTTTTGTTAAAATAAAGGTTCTTATTTTGATTTTGCTTGAACATAAAATTCTTAATAGCTATTGTTTTGCCCCCCCCCCCCATCAAGGAGAGGATGATTAAAAAATGCACATGTTTGTTGGGCTGAGCAATGCATCAATAACCTTCCAGCTGAGAAGCCCTAACACCACTCTTCTGTTCACCCTTATTTCCAACTTATTTCCAACTGTCATTTGGGAACGAGACACAGGGTGCCCGAACCCACTGAGCCTAAATGAACATGTATAAGTGGGACAAGGATCAAAACTATTCATGACGTTCAGGTCAAAAGTTGGTGTGCAAAGATATTCATGATTAAATTGTCTTTACGTATTGCACTTTTTAGTGGATAGACTGTTATGACCTCCGTTTAAACTCCTGACAGCTTTTTTTGTGCAAAATTGAATAAAAAAATCAATACTTTTTACAAATTTCTGTATCACTCATGGGACAAATTAGATCCCCCGGAGAGCCAAACCCAGTTTAGGATTCCCAGAAATAAAATCACTTAAATGCAATAAATCCCATACTGTGCACGTCACTGTGCAGTTCTGTTTATACATATTTCTAACCACACTACTTAATGCATAAGTATTCTTCCATTAACTCCAGCTTTAGACACATTAGAGAAGACAGTGGGAAGGTTGGTAACAAGTCCTCCTCGTCAGATGTAGTGCAGCCTCCTCTGCGTGCTGTTTCTGCAAACTGTTCCATTAATCCCCATAATGCTACTTGTGCAACCCTTTTCCTTTAATTAAAGCTCCAATGTCAATTTAAACCCACATCATAAGGGTACATTACATTGTGGGGCATGTGGCACTGTTTCCCCATCCCTTAACTGCATTCTCATTTGTTTTTTGTTACCTTGCCAACTACTGCCGCGACAGATGATTACAGCACCTGATTTTAATGATGCTCACACTGGAGACTAGAGAAGACTTGGAGTCGAAATGCCACCAGCTGTTAGGCAGTTGCATTGAATTAATTGGATCCTGATGGAGGCGGAAAAAACTCTCTACTCTCATGCTCTGTTTCATAAAGGAATAAGGAGCACAATGATAATTAATATTGCTAATGATATGAAGTCACTTGTTCTGGCACTTTATAATTAATGATTTCGGGATAGTAAAAGTGTGCATTCCAGAGCAAGAGCGGCAATTAAAATACAACACAAGCGCATTGGAGGGCTTTCTTCTGCCTTTCTGAGTGGACTTTGACCATTTGATTTAGTGCCAGTGAATGTCAAAGAGCTATAAACTTTTCTCAGCGCAGAAGGTCAGGCGCAGAATAAATCCGCCCGGTGGGTTTTTACCATGTTCAAGTGTGCATTATCGCTCCTAATGGCATTAAGGCCCTGGCCGGCTGATACATCATAATACAGGCAATTTTGGGAGGTTTTCTGTAGCGGCCAGATCCTTCTCTGGTAGTGCCGCGAGCAGATGGACGGATCGGCGAGCCAAACCCAAAACATGTCCTGGCTTGTTTGCGGGGCAGTCTGGGTAATTTCCCCGCACCTGGCGCTGCTACGCGTGGGCAGGAGTGCGGAGGGTAGAGCAGGGTCTGGAGGGCACTGTTGCCTGATGAGAAATGTGAGGTTTACATGGGTAACTGATGGCATTCCACAAATGCCTGATAACAGCAATAACAACAATAAATGCATGTTTTTTTTTTGGTTGGGGGCAGCACGTATTAGTGAACGCACTTGATATACACAGTGTAAACACAGTGGATTGTAGCAATGGGTCATTTCCATATTACTCTCACAAACATCTCAGGTATACATAAAAGTACATGGATATTGGTGGATCTGGCATCTTGCTCAAGGACCAGTGGTCTCCCATCCAAGTAGTAAACAGACCCAATGCTGCTAAGCCTAAAAAGACAGGGCATTCTTTGGGTGGCAGGGTATACAGTAAGATTTGATGTTTTTTTAACCATAACTGATCCAGTATGAACTGTAAACCTAAAACAGCAGGATGGATCCTCCATAGTAGGGCTGCATACATTGGTAATTATGAATTCATATACATTTACATAAACTTAAATATAGTTAATAAATAATAATAATTACTCTCAGAATTTGGTTACAAATTGTATACATCCTAATGTATCCTATATGCACCATAACCGTCTTATCATTTAAAAGAAAATTAAAGCTGTCACATAAAATCTTAGCATATAACTTGAACTCTTCTTGCAGCCCCTTGTGTTCCTAAGGCCTGTTTGTTTTGTCACACTGAAAGTCCAATAAAAAGACATCTTGAAGAAACAGAAGAAAGATGGCCTATTTCTGGAGCCTCTGTAGCAGCCCAGCTGATACCAAGTGCCACTGGCCCCAGTCCGCTCCAGCCTGGAAACCATCAGTCCCTTAATGCACATGACGGGTGTCAGAGGATGCCTCACAATAAGGGATGCATAATGAACAGCGCAGTGGCCACAACCAGAGTGCTCTGCAGTCCTGTCAAGCCTGCTTTAATGGACTCATTTCAGAGGCAATCATTGTCAATACGAGTCAGCGCAAGCATTTAGAACAGAGAAGAAGAGCTAAGGGGCTGCTGCTTGTTCAGGTATGGGCAGAATACATGACAAAACCTATGTGCAAATAGAAAAATGGAAGCAGAGTACTTCTAAATGAGCTCACTGACAGACACGCAGCTGACAACGAAAATGTGAACAAACTAGAAAGCATCTGAATAAATAACCTCAAGTTTTGTTTGAAAATATGGAAATGTGTGCACTAAAGATATGAGTCTGTGCTAGACCGTGATGTTCTGAATGCTCCCCTAACAAATGCTTATATGTGTTTCACATTGAGCCACACATTTTTGGATGTGAACACCTGTGGCCTCCACTATTAATCAAAGTTTGTATTCAATTCACCACCAGATATTTTAACTTGTGCAAACTTTCTCAACACAAAGTCAGGATACCATGTCAATAGCTCATGCTTGCTCATAAGGAAGGCTTGGAGATGTTAGCTGTGGCTCATTTTCCACGTGTTGGACTGGGTGCCTCGGGCTGAGAATAATGGGGCATTACTCACTGTGATAGCCAGATTTCTTCTGCATGGCGGTTACAGGGCAATCTTTATGAGCCAGGAGGAGCTGCTTCAGCTGAGCCACTTCGTTTCTCAGCAGGGTGACTTCATTCTTTGGGAGACAGGAGACACAGAAGAGGACTTAATAAAGTGGAACTGAATTGAACATGAAAACACCAAAATAGGGAGCTCACTTCTAACTATTCTTTGGTGGAGTATTTTGTTAGATTATTTAAAATGATTGCAACATCTGTTGCTTAAGTGACATACTGTTTGCTTAATCAGCCTTGTGTTATAGTGGACAAACGTCACCTTTGTTTCAAAGAGTATGTTTCTGCTGTCTTGAGTCTTGGAAATAAACAGGTGTCTCTGATGTACATCAAACTTTATACATTCCTACTAACTGAAGACATAAATTAACCAATGGACAGATAACAGAGAAGGCAGCCCTCCTTGGCTGAGGTAAATATGGTAAGCAGGTAAACACTTGCCCAGTGGAAAACCCCAGAATGGCAACAGTATAATGAATGAACATAGAAGTGTGTGATGCACTTGCTCATTTATGTTTTTCTGCACAATAATTATAGGCCTTCACCAACAAGCGCCCGGCACATTTGTCAGAGGTGAGCTGCTCAGATTTGTCAGAGCAACTTTGTAGATGCAGCAGAGATTTACACTGCGTGTCGTTACTGCTCCCAAGAGAGCGCAGGATTTCTGCATGTCGTAAAAGAGAGCCACATTACGCTGAAGGTGACTTTAACTGGATTTAGAGCGGCCGGGGGCCCACGAACGCACTGTGGCAGATTTAAGCTCCTTCTCTTCTCCTTTAAAGGACTACGGGCAGCTTAATCTATTAGTCTAAAAGCAGCCAATTTATTTGATTCCATCTGTTTAGCCTTGCTGCTGCTGGCAGGGCTGAGCTATTGTAAGACAGATTTAAACACAGCTGGAAGGAATGCACGTTTCCAGCGCCACATTCGCTTCACTTCCACCATGAAGGCTGCCACTTACAGCCAATAAAAAGGGCTTTTTAAAATAGTCTCTATAAACAAAGGAAGGAAAAAAACACAGGTTGGCTTAAAATGCTAGCACCTCTCAATACACTTATATGTGGAAAAAAAAAGGTAATTCAAGACCCTCGTTTCTATCTTTGAATGAATGGAAACTCAACACATAGAGCCCAGCGAGTTGCCTAGTCTGACATCTCATTAAAAAGCCAGTTAAGGATGATGTTAAAATAATTGTGCATCATTAGAGGCACTCTCACTGATCAGCTGGGCCATGTCAGCGTGGGCCTTTACTGAAGCTGCACTGCTGATTAATGTTTTAATGCTTCTCTCTTCTCTGCCACATGTTGGTCCCTTCTTTGTAGTTACTAAAACGATTGTTCTGTTTATAACCCCATCAACTCACCTATCATTTCTCTTTCACTTCCCTCTAGTTGAATTAAATCACAGCCAGCGCGCTCACGGCAAGTGCATCTTTTGAAGCTGATATTAACAACGTGAACCCATTACTTCTTCCACTGCTGTTTTTGCCCCTCCTCCTCCCCCTCCACAACTTACCCTGCTAAGATCGAAAATAAGACAGTGAGCAAATAAACACCACATCTCATTTAATTGTCTGGAACACCGATGTGCCGCACCCCCGGCTCACACTTATCAACAGAGACAGCAGATACATGAACTGTTTCGAACTTGTCAGCATCAGATCCTAATTGCTTCCAGTGAAATGAAGGTTCAAAAAGACACCTTTCCCTAGGAGATTTTTGAGGCCATTCAGTAAACTGCAGAGACAGAAGCAAAGACACGCTTGTGTGCGGCTGACATCTGGAGGATACATCTTTATTGACAGGGACATATCGATGGAAAGGGCTCACACACTGCTGCTGTCACCACCAGCGCTCTTTAATGGGCTTTAATGACTTCATCACCACAGAAGGGAGAAGTCTGTGCTCAGGCGCGCGGCACACAACGCTAAACATGTACATAAATATTGACAACATGGACACCTGTGAGCAGTAAACACATGCTAAAGGTACAATGTGAAGCTAGAGATCACCTGTAGTTGTCCGTTCATGGAGCTGAGGTCCTCTGCTTTTTTCTCCAGAGACTGGACCCAAACCTTCCTCTTCTGCCGACAGCGGGACGCTGCAGCCCTGTTCCGCTCCAGAAACTTGCGGCGCTTCTCGTCGGGATCTTCACTGGTGGTTCTGCGCCGCCGACCTCCTGTACTGGGGGGGTTTGGTGCAGGGGGTGCTGGAGAAGCCTGGGACAAACAGACCAAATATGTACTAGACATGTATATAGCCTTGAAAATCCTTCTGATCTTAAAAAAAATAAAATAAAAAGTTAGATGTAATGTTAGAACAGTAATGTGTTCTAACATTACAACATTCATCTGCTTCCTTTGTTAAGAATTTACTCTGAAGCAAACATTGGTTTCTATTGAGGTTGTAACGGATTTGGATCAAAGAAATTGCCAGCTGTTGCAGGACAATCATTTTGATGACACACACTGAGTGGGTTTAAAGATAAAATGTGCACATTGTAGAGACTTACAGGGGTCTCAGTGGTGGAGGTGGCTGGCTGCTGGAGGGAGTGTGCAGAAGGCTCTTCGCTTGTGTCCAGAGCTGGGGGCAGAGTGGCAGCTGGAGCAGGGGCTGGCACTGGAGCAGGGGTGGGGGCAGGGGAAGCCGGGGCAGCCGTGTGGGTCACAGCACTACTCTGCACCTCAACATCACCATTGGTTACCTGAGAGAGCTGCTGGCTTACTGTGGACTTTAACTTCTGGGCAAAAAAAGAAAAGATGAGATTATAATCCACATCCATCCTACATCAGTTCTCAATAAAAGGGCAACTTATAAATAAATTATACATCACATCAAATCTGGCACTGACTAATACCCATTTTTATGTAGACAATAATCATTGGTACATCAACTAATAGCATTGACATTATGGTGCTGCATCTTTCTATCAAATGTAAATAAGATCACCAAAGCGACTTAAACATATTTTGACTGGAAGCCGATCCCACGACATACAGCCACATTCAGAAACAATTTCAGCATAGGTGTATGACCATGATTCACAAGCCAATTCCTCCAGAATCAAATAGTGAGCAAACAAGGTGAAAGTGAATGAGCCCTTCGACGCAATAACAAAGTGCGGGGGAATACATTTACATGGGAAAACAGAGGGCTGCATTATTCTAACAACTACCTTTGCCAGACCAATCTATCTACCAAATTAGTTTATCGTGTAATACCCTTCCAGAAGCTCTTCTGGCAGAAACAAGATATTATTCTCAGGGAATGGCCCATAGAAAGAGGGAAAAGCCAGTCAGATTCATATTTCATCTCTGCCATGGAAACCTCATCAGTGTAATAACCCTCCATCTCATGGGTCTTATTCAACCATCTGCTACTATATTACTTATCTTTATTTTGCAACTAATTAACAGCATAATCTTCTAAATTCAGCAAGTTAATTATCATTATTGTGGTCTTTGCAACATCATCAGTCCTTGTAAAGTGCCGTCTCCGCGCCCCCTGAGAGGCGCGTGGGGGCGGGGAGCGGGGCAGGTTGAGCGCGGGTCTGTTTTCTTGACGCGGGCTCATTAGGTGTTTGCTGATGAGCTGTATGTGGGGGGACTAGGGCGGGGGTGCACAGGTCAGGGAGGATTCTGCTGAACAAAAGGTTCCTCTCAGGGTGAGGCTGACTTAATGTGGCGGGCTGAGCGTGTGCCAGGATGCCCCCCAGCTGCCTCCCGTAGCTCGCTCCCCTCCGGTTGGCCCCGGCGACGGCGTGCTGGGCAGAACGCTGTCTCTACGTTTGTCAGCGCAGTACCCCATGATCCCTGACAACCTCGCACACCAGTCCACCCCCACTCCTCCTCGGGATCAATCCTCGGCCCTCTCTTTAACTGTTAATTTTGGAGGCTGTATCATGCTGTGAGCACTTACAGGTTTCGTGGTTAGTGCTTCATCACAATGCCACCTTCTTACTTGCAGACACTTCATATTCTTGCGCCACGTGTTTATTAACCAGGAACATAAGACTAGTCCTTTTCTTGGGAGTATTTCATATATATAGTGTAATGTAGATCCCTTTTTATAGGCTAGTATTTTACAAACCACTAAAGCAGACTGGGAAGGTTAGTAGTAATAAGTCATGGTTATGTCAATTATAAAACTTCAGCTCTCACTTAACTCTTTTTTGAATAACCATGACAAATGGATGTTGAAGGTAGTCTGTAGAAGTACTTGGCAATGTCTCAGCTTAAATACATGAAATGTGACTGACTGCTGCCTGTAAAAAACAGCACAAAAGCACCCAGTTTGCTATGTTTTTATGGTCAAGGATTAAACTCGAAGAGAAATCCTTCCTTATCACTACACAAAACAATATGATCTGTGATACCAGGGCTGGACATAATTAACATGTTATTACTATAAAATAAGACAAAATAGGTTCCAAAATAGGTCGCTATATGCCATATTTACACATATACATATTTTAAGGTAAAAATATTACGTTAAGCATTATATGGAACCAGTCTCTCTCTCTCTCTCATTTACATTTATAGATTTATGTTCACGGTGTCTGTGGACACTGGTGGCCCCCATGGCAGAGGATACATCAAGGCCTGTTGTGACGTGAGCCGTCCTCCTGTGGACCCACCACCCGCGGAGGGATTCATGGGGGCTGGTGCATTGTGTTCTGGGCAGCAGAACGCTGCTTGGTCTGCTGCCCCCGCGACCCAGAAAATGGAAAAGCGGAAGAAAATGAATGAATGAATGAATGAATGAATGTTCACTTTTTAAAGTGAACTTTAATCAAAATTGGATGCTCTGAATGACAAAATTATTTCATTTGCAACTATTGCTAAAATGGCATTTAAAATGAGATGTCTCTGCTAAGTCAATGGTCAAAAACATATGAACTTTATAATATGTCATTTCAAAGTCAAACAGGAAAGAAATACTCTACCAGCTTGGCTTCTGATTGGGTGGGCTGTGGCGAGGGCGGGCCTGGGATCCCAGGGACGTTAGGCACTACGGTGACAGGTCTGACAAGCTGACAACAGAGATACAGATGAGACAAAATTAGTCTTCTGCACTAAAAACTCAAGCACCCAGCAACACGGCCCCGGCTGGTTCTGAGCGCTTCCTCATATCTCAGGCTCATTAGGTTGGATGGCCTGTTATTTTGTGGAGGGAGCGCCACATGGAGATGCAGCATGCACGCTAATGAACCTCTGGCTGGCTGCAGGAGAGCATATGGACAGGGATGTTGAAGACAGGATGGAGAGACATGAGTCAGGAGGCCAAAGCAAGGCCTCCCCTCACAATAACACACACGGAGTAGTGTATCGACAGAATAAACAGATGATGGAAAGAGCTTATGTTCCCCAGCCTCTCCTGCCCATCCCGTTCCCAAAAGACCAGGAAGACGGAAGTTTTTCCCTGCTGTGCCGCCATCAGACGATAATCATCTGCTGCTCAGTGTTCCACAGAAAGAATACGCTCCATTGTGAACAAATAAGACAGGCCTCCACTTGGGAAAGTTCAGTACACATCAACAAGACCTTGATTTTCAGCAAAGTTCACCGAAGAGACAATGAGATAAAAAGCCGTTATAATTGCACCACCAAGCGCATTAGTAGTCTAATGTGAGCAGTGTGCCAAAAATCAAGAATGATAATTCTCATTGTGCAAGGACAAATAGGAGTCTAAGTTCCTGGACAGAAGCCTGCTGAGCATCCGCCAATTCTTGTCTTTGGCACACTGACACACACACATACACTTGAATGCCTATGATTTCATTCTGAAGCTTTTTGTGTTTATGTACTGTCAAATCTTATGAGCCAAACTAGTAAATCCTTACACGAAACAGTGTTGGAACACTGCTTGGAGTAATTTAATCAACTGCTATTTTTGTTGGATGGTTTTCATAATAAAAAGGAATGAAATAGTAAATAAAAACAAACACTTTCTGTAAATATATTTTTGGGGAGGTCGAAATGGGACTGAAAAAGGCTAGTTAGATAGAGATTTCATTTAATCAGAAATCATGAATCATCTTGGTGAGATGGGAGTCTACACATTATATTTTAGTGGAATAATTAAGAATTCTAATTACTAATAATTAATAATACTAATACTCTTAAGCAACTAAACTTGTTTTGCTTCTGGTTTGACCCAGTGGTCAGTAGATAACAGAACAGTGAATAGATGGACCAGTGTTTCCCATTAATAGAAGAGACTATGGTGGCCCCTCATTGTCTAAAATTCTCCCCACAGTGTAAGAAGAACAAGGACATAACACTGGCATAACAAAATCCAACTTTGTTGCTTACATTCTCATTCACATAAAAAGGAACTATACTGTCAAGAAAGAAAGACTGCATAAATATGAAATACAGGCAAAAAGTAACATTAAACTCAAATTGTATGAAGAAAAAAAATTATCTAGAAAATATTTGTGCCACCATAGTCAACAAAATCTATGGGAAACTCTGTGGAGCAACTGTGCTGGTGTTTAACTCACAGGGATTGCAGTTGGGATATGTACACTTGAGCTTGTAATTGACGCAGGTATGGCCACTGGCATAGTCTGACCATTAGGCAGCTGTAACAGCACAGGAAACGTGCCAGACACTGGCCTGGAAAGAGTAAAACAATATTATTTTGTACAGAACACACACACGATATATAATTGTTGTTGTTTTATAGTAACTAGGCACAGCTGAGCGACAATAAAGATGCAAATATTTAAATGATGGGACACAAAATAAGAAACACCAGTTTTGCTCAGTGCTTTGAAATATCAAGAAAGAAAAATGCTTCTGTTTCTATTATGATATTTAATAAAGTGAAATAAATTACCTTAAAACACATGCTTTAGGTAACTAGGCAAAACTAGGCAAAACTGGGGTGAATGAAACTGAAAAGCAAAAATGCAAAATAGTGTAAAAGAGCACAAAATCAAAATAATGCTGAATGGGGTACTGTAATCAAAATAAACTGCATAAAGCAATTTTGAACTGGATAAGGATAACTACTTACACTATAGGCCTATTAGAGGGTGGGACTTGGGTTATAACAGAACTAGAGGTTGGCGATGGGAGAGCTTGCTGTATTACAACACTAGCCTCTGTGGTTGCTAGAAGTACATTAGGGACTTGGAGGGAAGCAGGATGCACTATAGTAGATGTTGGCAGTGAGGTTGGCTGCAAAGATATGTCCTGAAAACATTCAGCAAATAAGAATTCAGCCAAAATTGAAGGAATAAAAATGCTCAAGAACATTCCAACAACTATACTAAAAAAATAAACTTTTATTACATATTTGTTGTCATTTTAAAAGACCACAAACACACACTTTCAATCCAATACCTTTTCATCACTTGTTGTAGATTCAGGGTGTGGCAAGGGGCTGCCTCGATGTGCATCAACAACTGTGGTTTCCTCAGTTTTGTTTCTTACAACAGGCGTTGCAAGAGGTGACAAATCCAATGGTAACTACAATAAATATTACAGTTAACACAATATTGAAGAATATACAATTAATAACTGCTATTAATTAATAACAACCTTTTTAATGTCTTCCTCAGATGCTTTTTTGAAGTCATGGTCAAAGGGACTTGCAAGTTCATTGAACAGCCCGACTTCCTCACAATTCTTTAAAAAGCGAGTTGGAGTAGGAGTTTGGTCTGCAGAACGTCACACATATTAACATTTAAATGTAGAACAATGTCTTAGAATTATTCAGTAACAGAAATATATACCAGCAATGATGACACTGTCATTCCTTGCTGGGCCAAACTTCAGGGTCATCTCATGCTTGTGTCTGTGGACAGCCAGGTGGTCCTCATTTGTAAATCTCTGAAAACACAGAGCAATCAAAAATCTAAATAAGATTTCATGATAAAAGATGACAAAGCAAAAACAAATTTCAAACCTATTATCGCAATGCCAAAGTGATATAAAGCTACCATTTGTAATTAGATTTGCCATACAGTATTTTCACATAATGCCACAAGATGATATCTATGTAACTGATGAAAGCTTTGGCTGGACAGAAGAACCAGAGACCACAGGTGAGTCTGAACAAAAGCTAGGCGAGGTGAGGGGATAATAATGGAATTACAATGAAGGGATGCCCTTCTCAATTGCTATAATAGTTTATTATAGTAAACTAATCACTGAGAAATGGTGCTAAAGTGTAAAGTGCTGGTTGGATGGGTGGAAGGAAATGTGGGATTGTTTTTAATCACTGCAAAGCACTTTGTGTTAAATTTTTTGTATGAAAAGCGCTTTATGACAATATTCTGTTTTTTTTATATGTACTATAAAATATACTACTTTGTCAGGTATGAGAATGGTGTTTGGGTGTTCCTGTTCACTGATAAAAATTGGTGTCATAATAAAAAATAATATGGTTCTGAAAAAGGCAACACAAAAACGCTAGATGTATACATGTAATAAAGCAGCTAATACTTACCTGACCACATCCAGGAGCAGTACATAAAAAAGGCTTGTCATCACTCATATTAGGGAATTCCTGTTAAGTACCCCTGCAAAAAGGAACAAGAAAAAAAACTACTGATGTTGTAGCTGTAATTTTGTAAAAACTATTTATTTTAGCACATTATAGTGTATTGACAGCCATCGTGTTGGTAAATATGACGCTATTATAGATGGTAAACCATGAGAGCTAGCGGGATTTATCTAGACAAAGCACAGTAGAGATGGGCGGCTGCCGTAGTTGTTTACATGAGTAAAAGCCGCTCGCTGCACTAGCTCTTCTTGAATGAAATTGTCCGGATCATGCAGACCATACTATCTGAATTGCTGGCTGTATGTTTAACCTATTAAATGACATAAATGTACCACAATTCCAAAGGTGATACAGACAGCGATGCTCTGTTCCAGTGTCTTCCATGGACTAGCCTGAGCCCTCCGTTAACGTACAGGCGTCGCCATGTTTGTGGCTCAGTGGCTTTGTTAACAGGGGAGATGTCAACATGTATTCCAGGACTGTTTTACTCATACTGCTCTCATATCCTTTACGGTTTAAGAAAAGGTGCACTTGTCTTCTACTTTGCATCCATTCGCTTTCAGTGGACACTTACCCCACAGCCACAACCCTTCAAGCCAAAATCCCACGTCCGTGCACTAACTCTCGCGAGAGCTGCTTTACAGTCTTCCGCAAACGTCATAATCTCGTCTTTAACATGCAAATTGACAATTTTTAGCATTCATTTGCTTTTTGATTCGAGCTTTTTTTGTATGCAACACTCACATCCCTTAAAGGAATGCTCACATACGTTTTATAAGTAGTTCCTACTGTGTTATTAAATGCTGCAAATTTGATTCACATTTGTCCCAGAGCAGCAATTTTCTAGTCCTTGACAGCTCAAGTACATACTCTTTTGTTCTTTGTTGCTTCACAAGAAAAAACAATCATAATCACATAAAAAAAAAAATCCAGATTCTAAAGGAAATTCAACCAATAGTGTACTTTAATTAGATAATCTAGATTTATTGCAATTTACAAAAAGCAAGTACTGGTACTAACTTGCTGCCTAATTACATCAAGTGAAAGTGGGAATTGAGTGTGGCCTAAAAAGCAAGCAGGTGAAGCCATGGGGAATGGAGAAACAAGACTGATCAAGGACATAGTCTTTGCTCAACAAGATTTAAGAAAAATCTTGCCCCAAAGACTGCAGCACCACTGGAGTAAAACAGAAAACTTGCTGCTACTGTCAAAAAGTCAAATACATGTATTTTAATAACATGATGTCTTACATTTGTACAATACATGTTTGCTTATTTTAACAGTGTCTGAAAGACCTGTAAATGTACATTTTCATGACACCAACAAAGAACAAATTGGTAGCCACAATAAAATATGTAGTTACATCTGTATTCAAAGGAAGCATAATTTTACATTGCAAACAGGATAAGGAAAGCAACCATCAAACAGAACAGTCCCATAGCTTCAGACAGGGCAAATCCCAGGATGGCGTAAGAGAAAAGCTGCTGCTTCAAAGATGGGTTCCTAAAACAAAATAAAAGGATTTTAGAAAAAAAAATATAAAAAGGCATAACCAAGATATTGCATTTTTAACTTTTCACAAACCTAGCATAGCCAATAATGAGACTGCCGAAGACTGTACCGATACCAGCTCCAGATCCAGCTACTCCGACTGTGGCGGCTCCAGCACCAATGAACTTGGCCGCAGTGTCGATGTCTCTGCTCACAGCACTGGTCTGAAAGCTCCTCAGTGTGACCTGGGACACAGGGCTCTGTGGCAGCACAACTGCACTCTTCTGGGAGAGGGGAAACGTGCAAACAGTGAAAAATGTACTAAAGGCTTTGCTTTTCTACACATCACCAAGTCAGTGTTTTCATGTAGAAAATGCACTTGACCTACCTCTGTTTGGACCTCTGGTCGAGACAGCACAGAAGCAGAGATGGGTCTGTACAGAGCCCTGGATCCAGCACGGACCTGCAGCACACAGTATAGTTTAACATACAATAAACAAACATCCCTCTAGAGAAAAGCATGTTTATAATGTCCAACATCATCAATGTCTTGAGCTATGGTCTACTGTTAGCTTCATGTGGCTAATGCTGACCTTGGCTAGCTCATAACAAATGAATGAAATTGCCTCTCCAAATAATGAGCAGACGAACCCTTGAGGATTACCTCAGTCTGTGCGGGTTATGTGAACAGCACCATTGAGTTTGCAGAGCTCAACATCAGGACCATGAACATGTCATTCAATATTTTAGCATTAGCTTCATAGCTGCTAGTCTGCAGATACCCTTGTCAGGAAGCTAGTCAAGTTCACATAGGCCCACTCGCATTCACTCAGCAACCTGCAAAAACACTCGGAATACACGTCCCACAGAACTCACCAAAGCCGGCGTGGAGACAAACTTTGCGCAGGCAAACATGTTCTGGTGTAGGTAGTTTGTACCGCTGTGGTCAAATCTGAAGCTCCGGATCCGTCTGAGAAGAACGAAAAGAACTGAGGTCAAACCGATGTGCAAATGCTCCACAAACTAAATACAGACATGTGGGTGTAGTCGATGATCTGCTGTACACGCAGATGACACCGCTGACATGAAATATGAAGATCAACGAGCGGATGATAAAGGATTTACAAATACAAATGTTTCATTCAAACTGTCATTGCACTTACCGACTGCAGAGGTCGAACCACAGAGGGGGACTGCGCATGCGCTATGTGACGTCTGCAAGCGCCCGGATGACGACGAAGAAAGGTCAATTGATAAACTTAATTTAGTGTGACATTTTACAACTTGTAGCCTGTGAAGTAAATGTATAATTGCAAACTAATTGATAGCAAATATGAGAGAAATCTAAGTAGTTTACATGATGTATATATTGCATTTTGACATATATATGGTTGCAATTAATTTATCCACCAATAAATAAAAGCAGTATAAAGGTAATATTAGACTTAGACAAACTTTATTGATCCACAAGGGAAATTATTTAAAGTAATATAAGTAATACATCTAATATTTTTATCTAATATTTTGCTGTACACCTGTACACCCAGGATATCAATATAGGCCTAACAATGGCGTTTGTGTATGATCATGATCATGTAGGCATAATCATGATCATGCCTATTTTTCTTATTATATAATTAAAATGCTTGAAGTAAATTTATTTTTCAGTTGTATGTGTTTCCTCCTTTCATGTCACAGCTGTGCTCTCTGCTCTTGTCCACCTCTGTCACCTGTTGTGGTGTGAATATAACACATAGGGGGTGGTGCTCAGGGTCTATCAATACATCCCACAGGCTGAAGGTGGAGCTGTAGGGGATCAACACCAGCCAGATTTGTAATCATGATGAATGACTCTAGAGCAGCTGCTCTGTGATGGAAAGGTAATGAGTACAGAGTCCCTGCCGCACATTGGCGAATTCTGAGAACTGTCCCACTGTCCTGCAGGTCCTTTGCTTTGGCCTCTTCTGCTATTAAAAACTAACCATGTAGTAGAATAAATATAAATATCGTCACACCCAGAACACAACTGAAACTGGGTAAGTGCCAGATTAAAAATGAATATAAATAAAATGCAGAATTAAAGTCTGAAAACCAAAGCAATGCCTGTATGTATCCAGCAGAGGGAGCAGTGGGGCGTGAGGTGATTATACCCTTTGTTGCCTGGATCAGTTACTGCAGAAAAAAAAACAGAGAAGAAGCTTTAATTGTAAAACTATTGAAATTTAAGTAATACATTATTCATTTATTTATTTATTTTAATCTGGCACACTTTAAACCTCATTACATATTTTTTGCCCATTTAAACATTATAAAATAGTAGAAATAGGCCTACACATAATGCAATTCATGACATTTCAGTTGGCTGTTGTGTTGAATGCATAAGCAGTAAAACATAGTGAGCCTTATAGGTCAGATTTAATCGTATAATAAAACATGAAGATTTACAATGCATTAATTGCAGTGAGCACATATCAAAGTGGCCGTTAACTACCTGAGGTCATTGTCACATTGTCCAATTACCCGGGCAGCGTCTGTGTGGTCCTACTGTGGAGCTTGGGCAGAACATTACCCACCTGTACTTCCTCTGGTTCAGGAGCATGCACGGCCTGTCTCCAAGCCCACATACAACACTGAGACATTCCATTTGCATGCCCGCCCCATCAAGCTGGATGCACTCAGACTAGTAATAAAAGGCATTGACCCCCTTAACCTTTATGAATTACAATTTGTGCCTGTAGCACGTCCTGTCAGAGGCCTCAGAAAAGCAGGCACCTCGGCTGGGGTGTGTGCGTGTTGTTTTGCAGTTGTTAAGGAGAGGGGAAAAGGTTTTTACAGCTCTTCGTCGGAGCTTCTGACAAGCAGGGAGGAGGCGCTCTGACAGCACACGCAGGGTAGGGAGGGACTGCAGCGCTGCTGATGGCTCCATGCTAATCTCCATCCCTAGATTCTCCAGGAAACTACAAAGCTGCTTCTCTTTGTCAAGAGCAAGCAAACAGAGCCTGTAGGGCAGACGTGTCCACACCTCTCATCACCTCAGGCAGTTCTGTCTCCAAGAAGACTCAAGTAAAGCTGGAAATGAAAGAAAATCAAGATGCTCTAACATAGCAGACAATGCACAATGACATCAATACTAAAATGCTGTGAATGCTGATAGTAATAATAATAATAATAATAATAATAATAATAATAATAATAATAATAATAATAATAATAATAATAATAATAATAATAATAATAATAACCATATTGGTGACAATTACCAACAGGTTTTAGTCAACCAACACAGTTTTGTAAGTCCTTGTGAAGTTTCTTCATGGTAAATAGTCAAAGAGGAGAGACTTTTGTGTACAAAGAAAGCCCTCAGTCTTCTTCTTCAGCCCTGATGTAAAGACATTAGTATTCAGAAAATAGATTTTTTTCTGCAAATCCATAATAACTCTGATCTTTGTGCTGCCATTGGAAGTAGTGTAAGAAATGCTGAGGCGGAGTTTTAGTCAGATAAGCCTATAACACCACTGTATCCCTGTGCTTAGAAATACTCAGCTATACAATAAGAACAGTCCACACATAAAAGTGCCTCTGTTGACCAAAATTCAGATCAAGTTGAAAAGTACTATTTTGATGAGCATCTACAGAGCCTATGCCTCCCTCTCCCTCTGTTTAACATCAGGAAATTCAGGCAGTGACTGTGTGAACAGGAGCGTGGCTGACAGGGGCAGCCGTGCGATGATTGGTTTGCGGATCTGTGCTTTCTCCAGTGACTTCAAGGTCACTAAGATTTACAATCAAATGTCTTATGACACTTTAGTAAAACCCACCAATGCTCAGAGAGGCTCACTGCGCTGCCTGACCTCTCCGTCCATTACAAGGATGCCAACTTTATTATCGCAGCTAACAGATTTGCATGTAGCAGACAGAAGGTTGTTAAGAGAGGCATATGG